>OZ026518.1:77285417-78587797 GCA_964019695.1 Loripinus fragilis
ACATTGGTGAGGTCAAATCAAATATTAGGAAATGACCAAAATAAGCCTTACGGCTTACTGTCAGATCCTACTTCTATGATATTGTACCTATGTAAAAGTGATTGATCAAATAAAATATGTTTAAACCAAATCAAATATTTCTTGTAAATGCATTTCCTCCTAAATCGTTGGACATAGCAACTTCAAACTTGGCAGGTGCATAGGTAATATGATGTAGAGGATGCTGGGCAATGTTTCGTGTTTGTCCTTGACCTAAGGACAAAGTCAAAGGTGAGAAAATGTACTTACTTGTAAATGCATCTCCTCATAAACCGTTGGACGTAGCAACTTCAAACTTTGCAGATGCTTTGGTTACGCCAAAAGTGGGCATTTGCGATGGTGTACCATCAGCTGAAGTCTAGTTAACCTTAATATTCCAAAGTATCATTATTTTTTGCTAACATTTTGCGTGCCCTAATCCTAAAGTGGCAATTAACATTCATCCACCCGTCCATCCATCTGTTTGTTCGTCTATCTATCTGTGTGTCTGTCTGTCATTTGTACTTACCTATCCCAACTTTGTGTACAGAAGCAGAGCTTTCAAAAACACAAAAGTCTAAGATATTGGAAAAGGCAGACCTGAAACTCGCATAATCGCAGGTCGTGATATGAAGAGCTTTTGGATATTTGAACAGGCTAGCCCAATTTTTTTCTTAACACAGACAGTAAATTAAAGATAAAGATAAAGAAGCCTTATTAAACGTCGCTTATAATGTTACAAACAACATTAGCTCAGGAGCTATTCTGCGACATAACAATATCTTTAACAGCTACATAGCTGCCTTACTCTATCTTCCTAGCATAACCCCTTTTGTGCGAGCGTCAGCAAGGGAGCTGCTAGTACCATTTTTACAAATTTGGTATGGTGCGGGCGCGGGATTCAAACCCACAATTCCCGCTCCAAAAGCAGACGCTCTACCAACTGAGCTATCGATTGTGCGAACACCAAGGTTGATCAATTGTGATGTTTTGGGTCGGTTCAAGCAGGCTGGTCCGAACACCGCCTCATAGTGATAAGGTTATGGAACTTGCCACAGGCTGGCCTGAACCTAGCCGCATCGCAAATACAAAAGTGTGATGTATGATTGAACAAGCTCCCCAAACTCCTCCTTATGCGCAAAATAGTTGTGATCTATGAACAGGCTCCTCATCGCAGATAGTAAACTGTGATGTTTTAGTGTTTTGAAAAGGCTTGGTAGAACCTATACTTACCACCCGCCTGTCTACCATATTCTACCCTGCCCTGATTTTTGACTTGGGTACGAGTTGACTTGGATAGTCTACGAGTTGGCCAAAGGTCAGGTACGAGTTGAGGCAAATATTGGTACGAGTTGTTATTGTTAAAAAACATGTTATCAAATATTGTGAAAAGGTATATGAGAGATCTGGTAAAAATCTATTTTGGTCGATTAAAAATTCAGGTGAAATTTTAGATAAACTTAAAGCTAGAGATTTCAATGCGACCAGTTTGTCTACTTATGATTTTTCTACTCTTTACACTACTTTACCTCATAATTTAATTAAAGATAAACTTATTGATCTTATTGAAAGTACCTTCCAGAGAGAAGGCTCTCCTTTCCTTGCATGTAGTGACAGAAATGCATTTTTTACTTCAGAAAAACCTAAAAAATATCATGCATGGTCGTGTCAAAATGTATGCGATGCGCTGACCTTTTTGTTGGACAACATTTTTATTCGATTTGGCACCAAGCTCTATAGACAAGTTGTTGGGATTCCTATGGGCACTAATTGTGCTCCCCTGGTTGCAGATTTATTCCTGTTTTGTTATGAAAGGGACTTTATGATGTCTCTTTCTGATGATAAGCAGGCTGATGTTATTGATGCGTTTAACACTACTTCCAGATATTTGGACGATATTTTAAATATTAATAATGTTTATTTTGACAATATGGTTAGTCAAATATACCCTTCAGAGCTCCAACTTAATAAAGCCAATGCCTCTGATACCGAAGCCGCATTTTTAGACTTGCATTTGTCAATTTCTAATGATATTATTTCTACCAAAATTTATGACAAACGTGACGACTTTGATTTTGAAATTGTCAATTTCCCATTTTTTGATGGTGATGTTCCTCGTTCTACATCCTATGGAGTCTATATCTCTCAACTCATTCGTTTTGCTAGAGCATCTAGCTATGTTGCTGACTTCAACACTCGCAATAAATTGTTAACTCAGAAACTTCTTAAACAAGGCTATCGGTATCATAAACTTCGCAAAACATTTTCAAAATTTTATAGACGAAACTATGATTTGATTTCTAAATTCCAAGTTGGACTTAAATCTCTCTTGCGCCAAGGACTTTCGGAACCTGATGTCTATGGTGACTTGGTGTATAAGTTGAAGAAGATTGTTGGCTCTAATAATTTTTCAGCGCAGTTCATTAAAATAATTTCCCATTATAAAAAGATTGGCTATAACATTAATGTATTGCAACAGACTGCATGCTTGGTAGTCAACCCAATCACGGTTGGCAACTTTGCTTTCCTCTTTAATTGCACGCCGGTGGGTCGGACTTCAGACTCTATGATGGTTCCGACTTAAAGACTTATCTATTGATGAGATGGTAGGGGCCTGATGCTTTGGCTGTTTGTTGGGCCCACCGGGGTTTTCCTGTTGGATTTCTTTTGCTCCGGTATTCAGTTTAATTTACTGTTGAGTCCTTATCCTTGCTTTATCTCCTTGTTATATCTTGATTTATATGTTTAAGGAGATGATGCATTGATAAGTTAGGGGTCTTTCATGCAAACCAAATATCTATGTGTCTTGATCCACATCTGAAATAAGGGTGAGGCTGGCGCCGTTAAACCGGTTTAAGCCCTCCAGTAAAATATTTTACTGACCGTTCCAAGGCGGTACTTCTTTTGTGGATCTTTTATGTTTTTGTTCTGTCTTGTGTTTGCTATGTTTTGTGCGCGTCTGTTTATTTGTGCTTTGTGGTCACCTGTTGGGAAAGGGCTGACCTCTTGGCTCTCGTTTGTGGTGTCTTCTGTGAGTTTGTCACTTTCCCTTTGGTATCCTGGGTCAGGTGTGGTACTTGATTGTATCGATTCCTGATCTTTGCACCATTACTTACTTGACTTAGGGACGAGTTGACTTAGGTACGAGTTGACTAGAAACCGTGTATATTCTCTGTTTTACGGTCATGCCGTCTTACAATAAAATTTCGTATCTTATCTTATATTGGGCCTGAGATGGACGGCTCGTTTTTTCCGATTTCGCGATTTCAAATAAACTGGTGCCCTGTTATCGTCTCAAATCGACTAGATAGGTAGATCAAGGGGAGGGAACCAGACTAGATTTCAAATTAGCATGTATACACGTCTATTATGCAACTAGCTAAGGTCAAATTGGCCAATCGAATTCATTTCCGTTTTCGGTGGTAAACTTGAAGTTCATTTTTCTCTTTCTTTCTTTCTTTCTCTAAATACTGGCACGATCAAATTTTGATCATTACGCCAGGGAGTGCAATTTTGGAATTTTGAAGAAAAAAACAAAAACAAAACAAAAAACAAAAACAAAACAAAAAAACAAAAAAATCTTTCGGCTGTGTTTTTAACTAAATGAGGAGTGCCCTAAACTCCTCAGCAGTCTGGGAATTGACCGCCGAAGGAGAAAGACTATTCTCGGGACCGCCGTGACGTCACAGCCTTAGCGACACAGGTAAACAAATGTACCGCGGTGATGGAAACGGTGAATTTTAACATTACGGGTAACGGGAAAATGATGAAAAAAGGGCCGTATTTATTCGAATTCACCGATTTCTTCATCAGTCTGCGCTTATTTCGAAGGGAAAACATTGTCTTATGTCCCGCCACGATTATTTTGATTATAATAGCACCGATTTTTCACAAATTATTGAAAAAAATCGGGTGTGGGTGGGGTGAACGGCCATCGGATTGCGATCATTTAGACGTGAAAGAAATGAGTGTCTCTAATATCTTAGGAGCTTTAACACATTAAAACGGTCTTTAAATTCCGTATACCTGGAGATATTATCAAATTCCAGATAGATAAACGACTATTTTGAATCTAAATTCGGACACATCACACCTCCAAGTTTGACACTCAACACCTTTAAATGGTACAATATGCAGCCTGTCAAAAGCGCTAAACTTTTCCAGAAAAGTCCCAAGTAATAATTATTATATGACATTCCAGCATAGATGAAACAACAATAGCTCAAGTTTTGTATCAAGACATGCGCGGATCTAGGAATTTTCGTCAGGGAGGGGGGGGGTCCAGGTCCATCTGTCATAAAAATCCCTGACAACGTTTTTATAGTTCTTTTTTTCGTAGTACTCCACTTATTTTACATATTGCCAATGGTTTATTCAAAGAAAATTATAATTTTCCGAGGTTCCAGAGGGGCTCGAACATTTTTTCCAGGGGGGGGGAGGGGGTCCAACTTTTTCTAGGGGGGGGGGGGTCCAATTGCTTATTCCCTATTGAATCCCATATAACTTGTGTTTTTCCATGGGGTCCGGGCCCCTTGCACCCCCCCCCCCCCCCCCCCTCTGGATCAGTGCATTCTATTGTTTGCTGTTAAAAAGTTAACTATGAGAAAAATGTATCAATTTTGACCACCCCCTCCCCTGGGTATTCCTAAATGTATACATGGTGTCTGGGAAAACAACCATAGTGGCCTGACCAGGATCCAAATTGTTTTTGAATTTTTTAATGGGAGCACAGTTTTGTTTGTTTGATTTGATTCTTTACGTCCCATCAACAATCTTTCAGTTATATAGGGACGGGTATTCCTGGGTTGAACCAGTACTAAGCTAGGATTAATGTTCTTGCTCAAGGACACAACGCAGTGACGCCGGTGAGGCTCGAACCCGCGGCCCTGCGGTCTCGAGTCAAGCACTCTACCACTGAGCCACTGCGCTCCCTGGGAGCACAGTGACTCAGTGGTAGAGTGCTTGACTCAAGACCGAAGGGCCATGGGTTCGAGCCTCACTGGTGTCATTGTGTTGTGGTCCTTGAGCAAGACACATTTATCTTAGCTTAGTTCTGGTTCAACCCATGAAGGCTCGTCCCTATATAACTGAAAGATTGTTGATGGGACGTAAAGAATCAAATAAAAAAAATGTTTTTCCAGTTATGACAACTTTGGGTCAAATCCATTGTATTTTACCTTTTGCATTAAAACTTTACCTGACATGTCATCTGCTGATAACCTTTGCAAACAGTTTGGACCCAGAACAGGCTCGACATTCTGTCCGGACCTGATAGGGGTCCAAACTGTTTGACAACTTTAGAGGTTATGACAAGTTGAAGCTGAACCGATGTATTTTAACTTTGCGTTAAACCTTTACCTGACTTTGTCATCTGCTGATAACCCTTTGCAAACAATTTGGACCTAGATCAGGCTCGACATTCTGTCAAGGCCTTATCGGGGTCCATACTGTTTGACACTTTAAAGGTTATGACAAGCTGAAGTTGAACCGATATATTTTAACAATGCATTAAACATTTACATGACATTGTCATCTGCTGATAACCCTTTGCAAACAATTTGGACCCAGATCAGGCTCTACATTCTGTCAAGGCCTTATCGGGGTCCAGACTGTTTGACACTTTGAAGGTTATGACAAGCTGAAGTTGAACCGATATATTTTAACAATGCGTTAAACATTAACATGACATTGTCATCTGCTGATAACTCTTTGCAAACAGTTTGGACCAAGATCAGGACCGACATTCTGTCCAGGCCTTATCGGGGTCCAGACTGTTTGACACTTTAAAGGTTATGACAAGTTGAACAGATATATTTTGACTTTGCGTTAAACCTTTACTTGACATTGTCATCTGCTGATAACCTTTTCAAAATATTTGGACCCAGATCAGGCCTGACATTCTGACATCAAAAGTCCATACCCATACCCATAATGTACTCACTTTGCACTGAAAGTTCAGGTCAGGTCCTTATAGTAACCAATATTCTCTTCTATCTATCTATCTGTCTGTCTGTCTGTCTGTCTGTCTGTCTGTCTGTCTGTCTGTCTGTCTGTCTATCTATCTATCTATCTATCTATCTATCTATCTACTGTATCTATCCGTCTATCCATCCATTCATCCATCCATCCATCCATCCATCTGCGACACCCTCATTGACTGAGTATTTTGAGTTATTATTATTTTTCAGATTAATTGTCTATGCTTTATTGTCTATGCGTGATTAACATATCAGTACTGAAATGTTCTTTTGTTGTCTAACAGTCTTGTTGCTTAACTGTTGACATAATAGTGCCAGCGGATTCCCGTAAGTTACTAACGTGACTGCAAAGATCGATATTTCTAAGTGTTTGTCATTATTATTTGGGAAGCTAAAACTCAGTATTTTCTTGTCTTTCATCGTGTTATGCTTGTTGCAACCTACTGCAAACTACGATTTGGCCATTATTGAAGATTATCTTGCGGGAAACGCAAAAATCAAAATATCGATAAAAAACAAAATCGCCTCGTTGTCATATTCGGCGAACCTTGGCAACTGTTGCTAACCGGAAGTGCGGTCCCGAGAATTCCACTGTGGTATAGTCCGGGGGAAAAAAGAGTTCTTCAGGGCATCACTGTATGTCTGGTATCTACAATATTGGGCACTGTGTGATGACCTGGTAGATTTCAAACTGCGAGCAGGGGTCAGGTACTTGTCTTTTTCTATAGACACAGCACCAGAATGTATCTTATGAAAGAGAAGCAGGGAGGACTGATCCCTACGGGCCTCAAGAGATGGCCACTCAAGCTCATCAAGCATCTCGCCGACACTACTTGTGTTACGCCATCTCCTGCAGGTCCAACGGGCTGCTGTCCTCTGAACTTTCTCTACCTGATTAATCTGAAGTTTTGAGTAAGGGCTCCAAATGGGTGCTGCATACTCTAGTTTAGGCCGAACCAAAGTTTTGTATGCAACTTCCTTAGTACTCCGAGGTGCAAAAGCCAAATTCCTGCGAAGGAAACCAAGTGTCTTAGTTGCTTTGGAAGAAATTTCTGAAATGTGTTGACCCCAATCCATGTTATCAGAGATGGTTATGCCAAGGTATTTTGCTGACTGAACGTTTTCCAAAGTTTGGTTGTGAAGGGAGTAATCAAAGAGAATCTGTTTGTGATGCTGATGCCGAGTCACTCTCATAGAGTGACATTTGGCTACATTGAACTTCATTTGCCAATCGGCTTCCCATTGTCCTAAGCTAGTGAGGTCTTCCTGCAGTATAAAACAGTCTTGAATCGAATGAATGTTTCTATACAGGACACAGTCGTCCGCGAACAGGCGAACAGAAGACCTGATGTTATCCGGCAGGTCGTTTATAAAAATAAGGAACAGGATCGGCCCTAAAACTGATCCTTGGGGTACACCGGATAACACTGGGACTGGATCTGAGGCTTGACCATCTAATACTACTTTTTGAGTGCGCCCAGAGAGCCATGAGTTGATCCACTTGTGGGTGGACCCTCTTATCCCATAATAGTCCAATTTGTGTAATAGCCTCCTGTGTGGTACCTTATCAAAGGCCTTTGCGAAATCATTTTAGTTTTTTTTCCATACAACAACAACAAGAATAAGTCTACAGTAATATTTTAGTAGCAAATTTAATAGCTCTCTGATACCACTTTATGCCAAATCTTCGTTTTCTCTCTCTAGATTCTTTTTTTCACTCGCCACTACTCGTGTAGTTTAATTTGGGGTTTCGGCCGTGGGTCGTTTCGGACACGAATCGTTTCGGCCGTGGGTCGTTTCGGACACGAATCGTTTCGGCCGTGGGTCGTTTCGGCCGAGTCATTTCGGCCTGGGTCCTATCGGCCTGGTTTTAAGGTGGGTCGTGGCGGCCTCCTTTCGCGGGTGGTTTCGGCCCAATATACCCTGACCCCCTTTATGGTGTTGGGTTCTGTATATATACTGCCAAATGATTCTAAAAGTATGAAAGTGTTAATGAAAGTAATAGATAGGCTAAGGTTAAAGTCATTGCCAATAATTATTGTAGGGGATTTCAATGCTCATCATCCATACTGGTTTGATAAAAGTGCAAACAAACTTGGTAATGAACTCTTTGAATACTTAGTGGATAAGGATCTTGTATTAATGAATAATTCTGAGCCTACAAGGAAGGATAATATTATAGATTTTACAATTGTCAGTACAGTTTTAAGCAGTAAGATTGAGAAGTGGAAAGTGCAGCATGAAGTGTACCTTAATTCAGATCATAGATTGATTTCTTTTGAGTTTGGAGAGGAAAATTCAATCAAGGTGTTGGAAAGATTTGATTTTAAGAACACTGATTGGGATAAATATGAGAAGGAGTGTTCGAAGGCAGTAGAGGAGTGGTTAGAAGGGAGAAGATATGATGGAAAGATTGATGATGACTATGATAGCTTTTTGCAAGTGTTGCATAGGCTGGTAGAAAGTAGTATTCCAAGGAAAAAAGTTTGTAAACATAGTAAGGGCTGGTGGACTACAAAGTTAACCGAGTTATCAAAAAGCTTCAGGAAAGCTAAGCATGCTTTTTCAAAAAGGAAAGACCAATCCAATGAGGCCAAATTGGAAGAGATTAGAAATCTGTTTAAGGATGAGGTATTTAAAGCTAGAGATGAATATTTGGATGAGGTGGTTAAACTGTTGGATCCCAAAAAGCCTGGCGAGTTTTGGAAAGTTGTCAACAGGGCTAAGAGCAATAACAGTAAAGGAGTTATACAACCAATAGAAAAAGAAGATGGAAGTTTGGCGGTGTCAGATGAGGAAATTTTCACAGAGATGAAGAAGAGATATGGTAAAGAATCACTAGATGTCAAGGCTCATAATGAGGACTGGTTCAATTCAGTGGAACAGGAAATTAAGGACATTAGTACAGTGGAGGAGGCAGCAATTAAAGATAATAGGTACTTACAAGATTGTGGACATGAAAACAGTGACATAACCATTCAGGAAGTGGAGGCCGCCATTTTACAAACACCCAGTAATAGCGCACCCAGTCCTGAAGAGCAAATTTTTAGTGTCTGTATTAGGAAAGGAGGTGAAGCTGTTGTGAAGGCCATACATTACCTTATTGATAAAAGTTGGTCTTTAGGAGTGTTACCACAAGCATTCAAGTTGGATCCAAAAATAATGCTGCCAAAACCTGGAAAATCTAATTACAATACAGTTAGGTCCTATAGACCAATAACATTAGAGAGTGTTATTGGGAAGGTAATGGAAAGAGTTATTAACAAAAGATTAGTGTGGAAACTGGAAGTAGAGGAGGGAGTTGCGAAGACACAATTTGCCTTCAGAAAGCAGAAGTCCTGTTTTGAGGATGTGCAACTCAGTATCGGAGGCGAGAAACAAGAAAGAAAATACAGTTGTAACAGTGATGGATTTTGAGTCCTGTAATGAGAGGATTTGGCGGGCAGGGTTACTCAAAAAAGCTTCAACATATGGCATTAACAGAAGACTGTGGATAAACATTAAGAATTTTATTATGGATAGAAAGTACTATTTAAAGGTCAATGACTATACCTCACAATGGTTCATGTCTACAGTAGGGATACCTCAAGGGTCAGTAATCAGCCCAACTCTTTGCAATATGTACACAAGTGATTTCACAGAAGGAATGGTCAGTGATCATGCTGAGTATGCAGATGATAACGGTGTATGGAAAAGTGACAAATCTCTGGTGATAGCAAATGCAGTAGTGAATAGAGATGTTAATATAGGGGATAAATGGTGTTTGAACTGGAATATGAGTATAGCTCCAGAGAAAACAGAGGTGTTAGTCTTTACTGCTAGTGATGAGGTGGATGTATCTGTAGTCCAAGTTCGATTAAAGGGGGAGTTACTGAAAGTAGTTAAGGCCAAAAAGATATTAGGAATAACGGTTGATGACAAGTTGAATTTTAAACAACATGTGAAAGAAAAAACACAGTCAGCTTTTAGTGCATTACGGGGTATTGAAAGTTTTGTACAAGGACATAAAGGTTGCAGTCAGTCGGTGTTTATGAAATTATACAGATCATTGGTTCTGCCCATCATGGAATATGGAGTTGCGGTTACAGTAGGTTCTGTGGATGAGAGCTCCAAAGAATTTGGTAAGGTTCACAGGGCGGCTATGATTAAGGCATCAGGATGCTTGAACAGTACCAGCACTGAAACACTAGAAGTTCTAACTAATTCCCAACCAATTGACTTGCAGCTGAAACTCAGACAGGCACAGGAGGTGGTTAGGATTGGTGCTAAACACCCAGAGGATCCATTAAGAGCTGAATTTGAGGCATGGGCAGAAAATGACAAGATTGTTGGGAGAAAACCTTCTATATTCCATCTACTTATGTCAAGATTCAGGGAGATGAAGGGACTAGTTGAGTTTGACAAAATAGAGAAGGATTTCAAGTATACTAGAGAGTATATGGGTTTGATTCAGGACATAGGTTTGTTGGATACTGAAGAATTTGAAAACACAAAAGAAGACCAGGAGGTGAACATCAGAGAAGTATTGGATCAGTGTAGAAGCCGGGATGTTCTCCTTTTCACAGATGGATCAGCCCTTACCAATCCTGGACCAACCGGTGCTGGAGCTGTAATTTATTTGGATGGGTATTCCACCTCTCCTATCCTTTTACAGAAGGGAGTTAGCCCATTAGGCAACAATTACACGGGAGAGCTGGTAGGAATACAAATTGGTTTGGAATTTTTGGCTGAGACAGATACTGTGAATCACAAGAATATACATATCCTGACGGATTGTCAGTCAGCAATAAGAACAGCTTTTGGAAATGAATTACCAAGAAATAAAATAGACATAATCCTAGACAGTAAAACTAACTTAAGCAAGATAAGAGAACGGCAAAATGAAATTAAGGTGCATTGGGTTCCTGGCCATAAGGAGATTGAGGGCAATGAGTTGGCAGATCAGCAGGCAAAACAGGCAGCAATTGAAATGAGTGGTTCAGATGTGAAGGTTCCCCCAGTTTGGGACAAAAGAGAAGCGTTTCAAGAAATGAAGAACAAGACAGTGGAAAAATGGAATAACAGATTTGCATGTGCAGAAAATGAGTCGTTCATTCATGAGGTGTTTGCAGAGGTTGGGAAGAGAAGATGTTGGGGAGAAAGAGACATAAGGACTTTCTCACATCTCAACCAGTTAATAAGTGGACATTCCAAACTGAACAATCACCAGTCAAAGATCAATAAAGAAATTTCGAATCTTTGTGACATGTGCAACATCCCTGAAGATCTGCATCACTACTTATTTGTGTGCAAGAAGTTTGACGCTGAAAGGATTGAACTACAAAAGAAGGTGGAGGAGATACTGCATAGGGAAGATGCAAATCATATTGGCAACATTGATATGAAAGTGCTTACCGGCATGGTTGAGGACATAAGTAGGGAAGCACAGCATAACCTTGTTGGAGCCCTAATGGAATTCATTAGGAGCTCAAAGAGGTTTTAACCTCAAATTTTTTTAAACACATCTGAACCCTTCATACGTACCTGTGTTACATGAGTATAAAGTACATTGAGAGAAGCACCAGAGATTTGACAGCACATAGAGTCTATGGGCAACATCATAGTGCCATAAACAGATCAACAACAACAACAACTTTATTTTATAAAATAAATGTGACAGCTCATAATGATTAGTTCTCTTTTATGGCATCTCATATACTAACCTGTGTAGGGCTGCAGTCTCAAAAGAATCCTACACAGTTAAAACATACCCAAACGAACAGCAAAGGCTTAGTTTAGCCTGTAAAAACGTGCAATCTGTTCAGAGCCATTGCTGCCTGCACACACAAAGTAGGGAATAACATGTCGGCCGAAATCTAGACGTCTGGTCCCACTAGATGGCTGCCCACGCATGTTTAAATGATTATTTCACGCCATGTGCGTTAAACAACATGAGATGGCCCAAATAATAAATTGTGGATTATTTTCCCGGACGCAGGAAATTGCGTCTTTGACTCTCAAAAACGAGCCTGGGACCCCCCAAAAATTATCATGTGCGTCCTTTGAGACTTGCGTTAATTTGTGAAGAAGTGAAGGAAGAATAAATGAAATAAACGTTTTTAAGAGTAATTCCTGCATAAATGCGCGGAATTCACTTTCGATTTGGATTTGTGACACTTTTGACAGATGTTTGTTTACATTGGAATCTGTGCGCGTGCTTCTGGTTTGTCACGCTGGACAGCTGATGCTCAAAAATGGAAACCACTGAGCGTTTTCTTTTCATCTTCAAAAACTAACTAGAACACATTCGATGGCGCGCCATCGCAAATCCCCACGCTCTCGAAGATATCTAATGGTATTTGATCCTTTGACCCCATCCCAAGGTAACCAGTTTGATCCTAGGGTAAAAATTTTCAGTGTATCTTGGTCTACTGCTCATCCCCTTTAATTTGATATGCCACATGACCATGTTCAGAAAATTAAATTTTTGACCCCCAGCACCCCCAAGTCCAAAACCCTGGGGCATGCATGACTAGAGTTGGGGTAATTAAAATTGTAATTGTAATTAATTGTAATTTAATTACATTTTCTAAAGTAATTGCATGTAATTAAGAAATTTCTTTAATTACAGTAATTGAATGTAATTAATTACATGTCAAAAATGCTAGTAATTTACAATTGCTTTCAATTACTTTTCAGATCAGCTATGAAATTCAGTTACCTTAAGAAGAAAGATTATTATAGATATTTAAAATGCTGCTAAATGGTTCTTGGTCTTTATAAATGCATATATCAATTGCTGTACTCAATGTATGAAAAGTTGAATGCAACATGTAACAAATGAGAATTGGAACTAGTCATGCTAGTATAGACATAAAATAGCATATAACAATTTTACCACAGACACAGACTGTATATTACCTCTATTACCTCTACTATTTTGAAAGCACCCTTTTTTAAGCAAATTATATATTCTTTGTAAACTGGTAACTCCTTATAAAATATATGGCTTTATGACAATCAACCTTTAATAGTTAAGTTACCAAAACAATACAAAAACAAAGAAGGTGTGAAAAGCTCAACAAAAGTATTTACTCAGACAATAGTGTTGGTCAGTGAATTGACTCCTTGAAGGCAATTTGTTAAATTTTCACACCGAGGATCATCACACCCATATGCTAAGGTGCATGACCAAATCTGTCCACTACATTATTTTAAATCCTTAAACTGCTTATTTGCCATGTTCAATAATAATAATAATAATAATAATAATAATAATAATAATAATAATAATAATAATAATAATAATAAAATGTGATTCAGAAAATTAAATTGGATTTCACTCCTTCAGTGAACCTGGGGCCTATCATTGTTGGTATAATTACAAAAATTAAAATAAAATAGATGTTCCAGTGGGTACCTAACTAGCAAAACCAGCATTTCACAAATAAGCAATATTTTAGTTCACAGCTATTTGCTAAATTTTTATTTATTTTTTTTTTTTGCCAACAGATTTTTTATCAACACTTTTTGAGAACAATTATTCTCTGGCATTTAAGCTAGTTTTACAAAATCATTTCCATGGTTTATTATCCACAATTGTAAGACTTATGTCAGACCAATGTGTATTCCTGAACTTTGTTCTGCGATTAACAGCTAGTTTGACAACTTCTACAATTTACATCCCCCTCCCCCCAAAAAAAACATAAATAATAACTTCTGTATTTTCTCATTTTGTTCTCATGTCATCAACCACAAAAACAACTGATTTTGTAGTCATTTCATTTCTTTTTAGATGAATCACTTGACAATCATAGAAGAAGTTCTAAAAATAAAATCAACCAAATAGACATATACTGAATTTAGAATGCCAAGGTTATACTCAGACCTTTTAAGGAGTTTTAACTCATTCCAAATATCACTGAAATTAAAATCTGATGAAGCTGTCTAAGTTGCAGTGAAATGTAATTGTAATGTAATTAATTACATTTGGCAAAGTAATTGTAAGTAATTAATTACTTTGCTCAAAAGCCATGTAATTGTAATTTAATTGAACAATTTCCAATGTAATTGTAAGTAATTAATTACTTTTTCAAAGTAATTGACCCCAAGTCTGTGCATGACCCAGGGGACAGAATGAAAATCCCGTCTTATATGTTTTATATCTTTCATTTGTGAGAAGACACACAAAGTTTAGTTTAAAAATCTTTGAAATTGACTTTGTAATTGAGATTTAATGATATTTGACCTTTTGGCCCCTCCCCAAGGCCCGAGGAGACGGGGACCAAAAAAATTGT
Source organism: Loripinus fragilis (assembly GCA_964019695.1). Classification (NCBI taxonomy): domain Eukaryota; kingdom Metazoa; phylum Mollusca; class Bivalvia; order Lucinida; family Lucinidae; genus Loripinus; species Loripinus fragilis. The sequence continues at coordinate 77,299,690 of OZ026518.1, forward strand.
GCCGTTGCATGTGCCATTGATGTAAGTACAGTCGAACTTCGATGGCTCGAACTTGTCGGGACCGTCTGTGCGAGTTTGACCCATCCATGTGTTCAAGCGATACATAGCCAGACAATTTTCAAGTTGGTTCATGTGTACTTTATGTCATCACGGACACCACGTTTTTTCGACCAAAATTACAAAGCGCACGTGACACCTGTCACTGATCAATAACCCTTTGCAGGCTAAAATTAAAATGATAAGCCGCATGTGTTAGCAAATGAACCTGTTTAAAGTAAATACATTTATCAGCATGCGCATATGCGCAGGCTGATCAATGCATTTACTATAGAGTAAGCTGTACCGTTTGTCTTCTTGTGGGTGAATGTTCCTGTTTATGTGTCGCTACAGTTTATGTCCTAGACTGGCATCAGTCCAGTAAATATATGTAATTACATTTATAATTATATTTAACTATGAAAAAAAAAAATCATCTTCTAAAAATTCAATCCTCTCTGATAGTCAAATTTACTGGACTGGAGAGTTAGCTTGAGCTGTTATCTAATGCAATAAATTGGTTTGATGGTTTAACAGTAAACTCTGCTGGAAGTGTCTCAGCATCAGCATCTAATGACCTGTGAATAATTAGATTTATTACCTTGTGGTCAGTTTTAACTGTGTGTATTTAGTTTGCTGACAAAGTGTGTAGTGTGCAGAGAAATTTTACAAACTGATATGATTCTGAAGGATTCTTCTTTTCTGTTTAAAGCTGAAACTCATTTAGTTACAGGCCCAGAGTTACTAGTGTAATTTGCTTTACTGAATTTTAACCCTTTGTCTACTAATGGATTAGCCTGTCTGGTTTGATACAATAATTTGGGGATAGTCCATTGTACAGTTTTAGGGGTGCCAGGTTATGATTTAAAAAAATGTATTTTTTTACCTTACAAACAGTGTAGACCCTGATGAAATGCAGTCTCTAGAATGGAGTATTATGCTGCAGTTCATCTTGGTTTTCACTGTTGGACGAGTTCATAACCAATTTGAAAATATAACTTCAAATTTATTTCAAAGCATGGACAATGATACGTTGAGGGACTGGATCTCAGCAAGTCTGAAGAAATTCTCACAAGAGCATTTCTACTAAGAGGCAAAACAAACAAAGTGTAGCATTCATTGTTTTGGCGTGCCTTTTATAAATCTTTATATCAGTGTCGTCTGATGATAACCTTAGCAAACAGTTTGGACCGAGATCAGGTTCATCAAATCTTCGAGCCTGATCAGGGTACAAACTGTTTGGCATTGGGATACATTGTATTATGTTTGAAAGAATTATTTCAAAAAATTATATTTTGAGGAATAATCAGCACACACATCTTATCTTTGAATAGTTTTTTTCTGATTAAAAGATTAGAACAAAGCATTGTGATTCCGTCACCGCGATGTAGACGCAATGTGATTTCTGCCCAGTGCTCTGAATGTCAAAGTGAAGAAATTCAACCAAGCGCGGGTAAACCGCGGCAAGCGGTTTGGACCAAGATCAGGCCGACAAAATTGTCTGGCCCGATCTGGATCTAAACTCGTTATTATTGAAATATTTTTTTTTCAAATAAAAATTATTTTGTGAAAATCAGCGGACGACAAAAAAAAACCACGAAAAGTTAATTACATATCAAGTAGGTCATAAACAAAAGGGACCGCTCATTATTTAATCGTCAGGGGGAGGGGGCGGCTAAAAAGTAGGGGGGGGGGGGGGGCTATGAAATTCCATGTGGCTAGTAGGGGGGGGTCACTATTAACTTTGGGTTCCCAGCAGGGGGTCATGTTAAAAATTGTTACAATAAAAGCATCAACATTTTACAATACGATCATTAATTTTTTTCCTCGCTCTCTTGATTTTTAAAATTAAATATCTTATATTTAGTTAGGCAGGCCACTAAATTTCTCATTTTTTTATTTTTGCAAGTGCTAAAGATATTGTTCTGTTATGGTTGTTTTATTATTACAACTTTTATCATACTGATTTAGATAGAAACTTGATTGATTAATCAGGCTTTCAGATGGGCATTTACTTTTCACTATAAAATGTCATTTACGCGATAAAAATACAGAATTTTTTCCTCACTCGCTCAGATTTATGAAATTAGCTATTAGAATTTTTCAGGGAGCAGACAGCTAGAACAAAAATTTGAATTTTTAACACAAAAGTCGCTCTGGTTTTGCTAGTTTTTTTGTAATAGTTATTATCCTGCTAAAATATTTAGTATAAAATTTCTTGTTGAATATTTTTTGAACAACTTATTTTATTTATCTGTTTGATTTTATTTTCGAAAGAACTTTTTTTTAAAAAAGGATGTTTTGAGAAAATCAATAGACGCCAAAAAAAACATGAAAATTACCCAGACACATAGGTCCCGATAAGGATTGTCTGTGCACCTAAAATTGCATTTATTTCCTAAACCATCAATTTGAACATGTGTCTTGGGTGCTCAAAAGAACCGTCTCATTGAGATGGTTCTTTTGAGTACCCACAACATATGTTATGGTTGAGAAATAAGATAAATAATTTTCAAATACGCACTGTAATCTAGAGGCCTGCAGACAGGTACTGAAGAAAGATACAGAGGGTTGAAGATTTGTGTAGTCATAAATTTCTGCAGGTGGTATTCAATAACACATGTTGTTCCAAAGTACACTGACCGCTTGAAAAAGGTCAGGGTAATATAAGTGATAAATACCTTGTCAGTATGGACCTGTGAGCTGGTTGACGAATACTCTAACTCACCAGTCTCTGATGTCCAAGCTGAGAACTTCTAATTCCAAATAAAGTTTATAAATTGCTATCTTAGTTTATAAACTGCTATCTTAGAGAGATTATCAGTTTAATAAAAAATTGACATCAGAGACTGGGGCCAGTCTATTTATGTCCGACTGTTTATCGTTTCCTTTAGAACAATAAAAGAAAAAAAAAACAAGTTTGTTTCTTATTATTTATTCACAATGTGCAAGTTTCAATTAATAACCACGAATAAAAATATGACAAAATGACAAACTCCCCTGGATGTTTACAACAAAGACGCGGCTCGTCAGTTAGGTAACCCAAGCGCAAAATCATCATTGTCACAGAGCACTGGTGTTCGAGACAGGCGAGTTCGAGCGACCAAAGTTCGATTGTAACTCACACACCAAATCTGGTTGAATTTGGGGAAAAAACAATTTTGGGCCCCCCCCCCCCCCCCCCCCCCCCCCCCCCCCCCCCCCCCCCTACGGTACCCCAAAGTCCCACCCCTGGGGCATGACCGAGGCGATGGAATGAAAATCTTGTCTGATATGTTTTATATCTTTCATTTGTGAGAAGACATACAAAGTTTGGTTTAAAAATCTTTGAAATTGACTTTGTGATTGAGATTTAATGATATTTGACCTTTTGGCCCCTCCCCAGGGCCCCAGGGGGTGGGGACCAAAAAAATGTGCCGTTGCATGTGCCATTGATGTGAGTAACTCACACTAAATCTGATTGAATTTCGGAAAAAAATTTTTTTGGACCACTCAACCCCCCATGGTACCCCCAAGTCTGACCCCTGGGGCATGAACCAGGCCACCGAATGAAAATCCCATCTTATATGTTTTATATCATTCATTTGTGAGAAGACACACAAAGTTTGGTTTAAAAATCTTTGAAATTGACTTTGTTATTGAATTTTAATGATATTTAATTATATTTGACCGGCCCCAGGGGGCGGGGCCAAAAAAAAATGTGCCGTTGCACACCCTACTCATGTGAGCAACTCACACACCAAATTTGGTTGAATTTCGTCCAATGGTGTAGGAGGAGAAAGCGTGACAGACGGACGGACAGAGGCGATTGCAATATCCCCAACGCTTTTTTAAAAAAGCGTTGGGATAATTAATACCTTTTGTATTAGATACCAAAGTCCGAAGGTATTAACATAAAATCTCACAACGAGTTCATTTTTGGGGTTCTTTTTACTGCATATTTTAGGAGACTGACACACTGTGGCGTGTCTCTCTGTATAGAGTTATGAGTGTTTCGCACGCGATGTCCTACGACCACCCAACGTGCATTCTTCGCACAATTAACATTGTGCCAGCAAAGCGTGCCTTTTTTATACAATTTCTGGGGACCGCTAAACTGGAAATAAATAAAAGCTTACCTGTATCTACTATCCATCCTTTAATCTTTTTAAAGTCTATTAGTAACAAAATGCTTGTTTTTAAATTTTAACTGATTTTAGCTAATTCTTTTCTATCATAACCTATCTATTGTGTGCGAGGATTAACAGAAATCACCAAGAAATCACCAGATAAAAATAGGAAATACCATATTATTGCTAATTTAATGCCATAATATGATCAGAATAACATGTAGTATGCTGGTTGTCCCAGTTTTTTATGGTATTAACATATCAACTATCAAAGTATAAATCAAGTTATGACATATTATTTATTTTTGAATAAAAATATTTGAACATGCATATCTCCGCTAGATTTGATAATCATTACTCACCACTGATGTGCTGACAGGTTAAATCCAGATTGATTCCGGGCATCACTGCGTTGTGTCCTTGAGCAAGACACATTAATCCTAGCTTAGTACTGGTTCAACCCAGGAAGACCTGTCCCTATATAACTGAAAGATTGTTGATGGGACATAAAGAATCAAACAAACAAACAAATCTATTTACTTTTAATTAATTTTACTTTTTTTCATTTCAGAGGATTTTAATAGCAGATGATGGATCTTATAGATGATATAGTGAATCTGTTTAAGTCCCTGCTTGATTACCTGGGCATTGACGCTAATAATCTGGTGAGTAAACTGGCATACCATTTTGGGCTCTTTTTTTCGCTTCTTTTTTTTGTCATGAAAATGTTGTCTGCTGCATTCAAGTGCATTTCAGGCCAGATTATTTCATGGAAGCAAACAATATGGACCAAGATCAGACTGCTCTCAAGGAGCAGTCTGATCTAGGTCCATATTGTTTGCAATATAGGCTACCTAAGAACATTAGGGGAGCAGACAACAATGGTAGTGTCTTGTGGGCTAAGGGTTAACCCCTTTCCAGCCATTGATGATAAGTTTCATCTGCTCTCTCATCTGTTTATGTACTCAGTGGTAGCCTTTATTGCAAACAACAAGAACTCAAATTCAGACTGCTCTCTGGGGAGCAGTCTAATTAGGGATCATAGTGTTTGATTCAGTTGTAGAGGTATTATGTAGTGCATTTGATTACACTAAAACTGGTCTTACCCAGCCACTCAAAAAAGACCAAAAATTGGTTTTCAAGCTGATTATTGCTTAATGCAGGTCAATAGTATTACAGAATGCTCCCAAGAGAGCATTCTGCAATACTTTTGACCTGCATTAAGCTACCATCTGTCATTAAGATCTTTGTTTTGTCTATTTTTGAGTGGCCATTTTAGACAGGTTTTACTGTATATGCAGCAGCTGTAATAAGTAGACATTTTCAGGACAAAACTATTGGCAGGATACAGGTTTACATAATAAGTGCACATGTTCTTATAAGCACACAATGAATTATTTTTGATTTGTGAATGCTTTATCATCTTCTGGTTTCCATCAGTCTAATGGTAAAATTTCATTCATGACAAGCAAATTCAGAGAATTAATGTTGTCCCCCCCCCACACACACACTTAATGTTTGTCTTATAATATAGGAACTATCATGAAACGAGTAAGTTAAACTGACTTAGTACACAAAACAGAAAAAAAAAACTAATTCTGAGAATTTTTTCCTAGAAACATGTTCATATCTTGATAACTTATTAGTAATATACTCAGAAGAAAAAATTTTGTCAGTATTTACAACAATAATGTATATATTTTTGTCAATTTTTTTACATGAGTTGTATTATCGTAACTTTACATTTACCTGTTCATTGCGTGACAAATAATGCCTCTATTAGACTGTATCAACCAAATTTCAAAATGCACGATGTGCACGTGCTGCGGTAAACCTGCAGGGTTATTTTCTCATATACTGTTAGATATTGAAAGAGAGTTGTTCCTATTGCAATAATCCGGAGAAAATTCAGTGCTAGCAAGCTTAATTCGCCGGTCAGGCTATCTACATATTACAGAAATACCACGTTTTGACGTCTTGAAACAGGTACACGTGTTGCTGACGTAACACGCAGTTTTCGATGCAGTGAACAAACAATTTATCGTCTGCAAACACGTTTTCAACAGCCTGGCGGTAAAAATGACAAGCCTCCGTTTGGGAGACCACAGATAACGACGCCATTTGAAGTTTGGGTCATAGTGACGTCAACATGACGTAATCGCTTCATGGCCGCTTGGAAACTTCTTAAATTCCTTAGTCATGCAACAGATACGAGAATTTCCGTCTGTACGATCAGAAATCTTCTGATGGGCGCTAGACTGATTTTTGAGTTATGAAATTTTAATTTTAATTTTGACCACTTTGTGTATTTTTGATGAAGAAAATGGGTATATTTTCGGAATGTTTTGTTGAAAATGTTCACATTTGTAAGACATTACATGAATTTTATTTTTAGCAAGGTTTTTGTCAATATTAAGACTGTCTTACAAAATTATTGCACACAGTGTCTGTACTGACTAAACTTTTTCTTCTGAGTATATATGCCTAAAAAGCAACTAAACTCAATTTGTGAAAAAAGTATCAAAAAATAATCTGAGGATAAAAAGCGACTCAACTCAATTTGTGGAATTACAAGTAACAAAAAATAATTTGAGGATTATATCTAAAACATATGCTCATCTTCAGACCATGACCAAAACATCTTTAAAGTTTCAAAACGATTGGCATAAAACTGTAGGAGTTGCGCACACAAGACCCCTAGCATCTATCCACTTTGGTTGGAAAAATGACTAAGTTCAACTTGTGAAAAAATTAATAAAAAATAATCCAACCTCTGATTATATCCAAACAATTTGCACATCTTTAGACAAAGACCTAAACACCTGTGAAGTTTCAAAGTAATCAGCATAAAACTGTGGGAGGATTTGCTCACACAAGATACCTAGTATCGATTTATTTTTGCCAGAAAAATGACTAAGTTCTTTTTGTGGAAAAAGTGACAATAAATAATTGAGGATTACAGTAGAACTTCAATGGCTCGAACAGGCTTGGGACCATGAAAAATAGCTCTAGCTAAGAGTAGTTCCAGCCATCTAGGGTTAGCACTTTTGTTGAACTCAATTCCCAAAGATAGGGTTTTGTGTAATATGGCTCATAAGGCAGATGATGAGGTTATATAATATTTATATCAATTGCAGCATCAAATCTTTGAACCTCTACCAGTAAGAAAAGGCAGAAATATTCGTCACAGAAGTTTGATACGCAGGATAGGCAGTAGACTTCCTTTGAAACCTGCCAAAAGGATTCACATACAGGTAATGTATGAAACTTATCAATGGATGATGAAAACCAAGGCCTAAATTAAAAATATGTTTGTTTTACCTGACCCTACCTACCAACCAAAATGCCCTCTACCCAAATAATTATATTACGGTATTAAGCTGTCATATTTTTTTTAGTTTGGGTAGCGAAAGCGAACCCTATGCAGACGGATGTGAAAGTTTTTCATGTTTAAAACTACTGTGCTACAATTTATCAAATGACTCCTTGAATATGATGGCATTATTCTTATATAAAAAATTGTTTAAAAAACACCCACCTACCTACCCAAATTTTTCAGACAGGGTCTGGTCATGTGAAACAAAAATATTTTTAATCATGGCTCAAATTGCATGAAAGTAATGAGAGTCTTACTTAAAATGGAATTTTGAGAACAAAAATGAGTTGGTTTGCAAACACTATTTGACTGAAAAAGTAATTACATGTTTTTTCAGTGTCTCCTACCAAAATAGGCCTGGTTGTTACACAACAAATTCATCGAGCACTGGGATGGTTCTTTTAAGTACCCACAATGGAAATTTCGATAGCAAATAAAGAACACTGTTTAAAAATACACTATATAGCCTGAATCCAAATTTTCCAAAGTATCCTAAATTTTATTTTACTTTAACTTAGTTCTTTTCTTACTAGCAGCTACATTTGTCATCTGCTGATAGCATTCTGTTGGTCCTGATGAGCTGAATCCAAACTGTTTGACACTAATAGTGTTCCTATAAGAATTTTTGGAAAAAGTTAAATTTGACAAAAGTAAGCAGACGATAACAAATGCATAAAAGATTACCCAGCATACAAAGATTTAAGCTTATATTTCAAGCTATCAGAGTTCAAATTATCAATATTTAATTTTATTATATACAAAGTAATGAAATACAGAAAAATATTGATTAAATATAATGCATATTTTAAAAAAGCTGTATTTCACAGCCGTGAAAATATAAAAAGTTATATTTTCACTGCAGTGAAAATATAAGTTGTATTTCACAGGTGAAATTGGATGTCCTCTGCTTTCTCCACTGTCTTCCTTGAGCCCACTTCAGAATTTCAAACGCCAGTAACTTTCTTATTAGTGGACAAAAACACCAAGTGTGGGTAATCATTTTCTTAGTTAGATCGGAAGGAAAATTTTGGTAATAAAATTGTCAGGATTTGCTGAAATTTTCACTTTTTCTACTCCTGCTCTTATGGTTTCAGTTTTGGCTGTCATTGCACATTATGCAGCGTCATCATTAATATGACGCAATGTGCGAACGTGTATGACGTCATTTACTGCAAAAATAATCTGTCACGCTTAAAATGGTATATAATAAAAAGAAAATTCAAATTTTTGGAATGAATATGCCATTTATTTCATCTCCTGAAGCGAGAAAATGTATATTTCGCTTCACTTGATGAAATAAATGGCATATTCATTCCAAAAATTTGAATATCCTCTATGTATATCCCATGTGTTTCTTCTGTAGAATGTATTGTTACGGCATGAACAGAATTTGAACGACAGTCTAGGCAGTGAATTGTCCTATGTCTCCAGTGGTGGGGATAATCTTGTCTGGATAGAAGAAGACCTAGGCAACAACTGTGTTATGGTTAGGTGAGTCACAGTGCTTCAACCCTTATCCTGCTGTATAAATTTATGCACATGTATGTCACATCCATATACAGTGAAACCTCAAAAATTTGAACTTCGATTTTTCGAAATACTCGCTATTTCGAAGTAAATTTGGGACCCACTGAATTCAGAGAATAGGGAGTTAGTTATTCATGATATATTTTAATAACTGCCTATAAAACATATGTTTTGGGCGTCGAAAAGAAACGCCTCCTCGAGACGTTTCTTTTACGCGCCCAAAACTTATGTTTGATAGAAATAAAAACCTGAAAATAATTATTTTTGGGTTATATATTTTATGTATAGTTCCCTATAATTCTAATTACTGATAATTCGAAATAAAATCCCTAGTCCCGAGGACTTAGAATTTACGAGATTCTACAAAAGTTTTAGATAAGATCATGCTTATCCAATCTAAATGAGGCCACAAGTACCCACAACATGTTTTTATTGAGAAGTAAGAAAACTAGCAATCTGGATACCCAAGACCAGGCACATCCACTTCCATGTTTGTTATGGTTCCTGGGATTGCATGAAAAACTGTGGATCCTGGTCTTCAGAAGATCTACACTGTTTACAAAAAGAATCCCATTTCCGGGTTTTGCATAGCAAATAAGTTGTGTTATTTTTTATTTTGTTGTTTGGTTTGATTCTTTATGTCCAGTCAGCAATTTTTCAGTCTTGTCAGGACGGGTCTTCCTGGGTTGAACCAGTAATCAACTGGTACCTGAGCTCTTTGCTTATTGGGTAATTTTTCATGCAATTTTGTCCTCTGTTGACTTTTTTCGAAATTGAAAGGTGGAACTGGGCCTTTTGCCATGTTCATATCTTTCCCCTGGTTGTAATTAACATTAATGTCTTGTCTATGTCACAGGCCAAGAGACAAACAACGGTCTCCCTCACCGGTCTCAGAACTACATGAATTTGACGGTGACATGTTCATGATGCCCCCAACAGATGACCGTACGTCTACGCCATTTGAAATGTCTACCTCTATGATGTCGACCACTGATCCCCATACGCAGATGAAGATTGAAGCACTAGAGGAGGAATTGTCTCAGTTAAGATTACAGATAGCACAGCTTGTCAAGGTTCAGGAGAAACCAACAACACCATTAGGTAATCAGCAATTAGGCCAGAATTTTTTTTATTAGTTGATTTACGGGAATTTTTTTTTCAGATTTACACTGTCTGTATCGAGCTCCGGATCGGCCGTTTTTTGGAAGCGGAGCGGACCACCCAAGATGACGGACCATTCAACACAGGCAAGGTAGATGTCTCATTGTATTCAATATGATTACTGTATAAAGCATGCATCAGCCGAACGAGCCAAATTACCGCACGTAGAATTGATTTATCTACACAAAACAGCAAGTTCTGTGGCGAAAAATATACACAGTTTCTTGCATCGGTTCATTGAAATGTCTTTTTCTGTGCTGATAATTTTTGAAGCGATGACCCAAATATTTCCTTGTCATTCCTTTGAAACTGCATGTATATATCGGTATCATATCTATGAACTACTATGCGCAATTCAATTTTGATCCAGACGCCGAAAACCGTAATAAAATCCCTTGGCTGGTTTTTGAGAAATAGTTGTTTATGTTAGCCGTGTAAGCGGCAATTGTCGACGGATTGGCCTAGCTAGTCCAACACAAATTATGCCACTATATGCAGTCATTTGTCAACGGATTGGCTCGCAAAAATCATGAAAATGTCTACGGATTGGACGAACTTTGGTCTTCACAGACAACATGTTAAACTCTTTTCATGTTGTCTGTTGATACCTTTGCAAACACTTTGGACTCAAACCAGGACTAACAAAATGACTTGTGGTCGTGTCGGTCCTGATCTGGGTCCACACTGTTTGACACCCTGATGATACACTCCTGGAAGAAAGTTTTGAAAACGTTCAAATTTGAGAAACAAATCCTACTTTAGACACCACAAGAGCATGAAAAAAATATCGACATCAAGACATGTTGTCCCTATTGTCGGGCCTGGTCTCAATCCATTGTGTAGGGCCTGATCTTAATCAATCTTGAAGGGCCTGATCTTAATATTGTTGGGCCTGATCTTAATCCATATTGTTGAGCCTGATCTCCACCCATATTGTAGGGCCTGATCTAAATCTATGTTGTTAGGTCTGATCTTAATCCATATTGTAGGGCCTGATCTTAATATATTTTGTAGGGCCTGATCTTAACCCATATTGTTGGGCCTGATCTAAATCCTTATCTAGGGCCCGATCTTAACCCATATTGTAGTGCCTTATCCAAATCCATATGTAGGGTGCAATGTTAATCCATATTGTAGGGCCTGATCTTAATCAATATTGTAGGCCCAATCTTAATCCATATCGCTGGGCCTGATCTCAATTCATATTGTAGGACCTGATCTTAATCCATATTGTAGAACCTGATCTTAATCCATATTGTAGGGCCTGATCTTAATCCATATCAATGGGCATGGTATTAATCACTATTGTAGGGTCTAATCTTATTCCATATCGCCGGGCTCGATCTTAATCAATATTGTAAGGCCTGATCTAAATCCTTATTGTAGGGCCTGATCTTTATCAATATTGTATGGTCTGATCTTAATCAATTTTGTTTGGTCTGCTCTTGATCCAAGCGGTTTGAATCTGACCACATTCATTTGCTATTATCATTTGCGTACAAATTGCATTCAGATGGATGTGAACCACTTTTTAAATTCTGGTTGCTGATATATTGTCGATTGGCACTCTAAGCAAATTCGTCTGCTGATAACCTTTGAAAACAGCTTTGATCCAGATCAGGCCCGACATCCTCTCATGTTTAAACTGGGTTTAAACTATTTTGTATTCTGGTCGCATCTCTAAAGAATAATTGCTTCGAGGTCGCATTTAACCTTTGAAAACAGTTTGGATCCAGCTCAGGCCCAACGACATTCGGTGCTGTGGTTTCAATCCATCTATGCCTAATGGTTTTTTCCTACCCTTATCATTCGGACAAATCTGTTTCCGTTTTTAAGGCATGCTGGGTAGTATTTTTCGTTTACATTCAAATTTAGATAGAACATTCGATAAGCAAACAGTGTCTGTCAGTGGAGACCCTGATCAGATGCCGCGTTTTGCAGCGTCTGATCTGGCTCTGTACAGTTTGCCTATGTCCCACAAAAAGACGCTAGACTTAAATGGGTTAATGTGTTCTTGAGGCCCCCAGGGGGAGTCTGTGCTCCCTTGCTCCCTTAAAATAATGCATTTATCTCCCCAAATCCATGAAAAAATCCTCAGCTCTCTGAAAGTATTTTGTCTTGCTTCACAAATCCCTAAAATTAATCCAGCTTCTCCCCAAATCCCCAAAAATATAAGCCAATTCTCCCTAAAATGTATTTTCTCTCCGTAGATTTAAAATCACATACTTAAAAACTATGAAGCAATACGCAAGCACGTGACTTAATGTTCCCTTAATATTTTGAGTAATACATGTAACGACAGAGCTAAGCCAAATAAAACATATATAATTATTTTAATGAAATACATGATATATAGCTCAAAGTATGAGGTCATCCTTAAAATGCTATTGCTGTACCTGGTAGAGTAGCTATTATATGGAGGAGTGCTCTCTAGAATATTTGTTTTAAATTAGGGACAGACCATTTGCTTTTCTGGTAAGATGGAGGGAGGGGCCTTTTCTTTTTTCCAACAGCTTAAACTTGAATATCTTTAAAGAAAGTGAAAGCATTTAATTTTTGTAACTGTACAAAGTATTTTTACAATTTGATCAGCATCCTTTAAAGTTTTAATAAAAATCAGTGAGTCAACTAGAGAGAGTGCGCATGTAGCCCTGTAAGGATGGGGAATGACATTTGTGCTAGGGGGTCGGGGAGCATGCTCCCCCGAGAAATTTTTGAAAAAAAAAGTGCAATATGGTGCATTCTGAGAGTTTCGAAATAGTCAACCTAAAAATCAACAACTTTAGGGATAATAAATCAACAACAACAAAAAGTATTCGTCATATTTTTGCCTTCGATCAATCCAGATGTGCATGTAAATAAACAAAAACATTTTATAAAGGGGTCTTGGGGCATTAGTGCCCCCCCCACCTCCCAGAAGCAAAGATTTAAAAAAAAATTAACAAAATGGAGGCTTTTCCTTTAAGATATGAGATTTTTATATATTTTTTTTACTTTTTGGCAGTGTTCACAAAATCCCCAGAACTATGAGCTTGCTCCCCAGATCCCCTTAAATAATTACCAGTGCTCCACACCTCTCTAAAAATAAAATAACAGCGATCCTCCCCAAACCCCCGGGGCCAGATCTTGCTGTCTTGAGGTTGTCTGTGCTCTATGCATTTTCCTCACGGTATCCTATTCGGCATATTTTGACCATATTCACGTATTTTATTATATTTTGTTAATATTGGGTAAGTGCGACAGACATAACACATTACCCAGCAGGCACATGTCGTCGTATTAACGTCAATGTGACGTCATTACATCGCATTGACGTCGACACGACGTTACTTTGTTGTTCTGTGTCTGCTGGGTAAGGACAACAATTATTCAATCCAATGATGCTGACTTAAGAGTTATTTGTTAATTTGCCGAAACTTGTGTTTTATACAAATTCAAATGTCTTAATCCAATCGAGTCGAATAAGCAAATCGTAGGCCGTTATTTTATTCACTAGAAACCCCAGTTTCTTGTATTTCAATAACAGACGACTCTATGGCGAAGATTTGGTACCAGTAAAATCTATTTAAGCGTCCCAGTGGCTTACACTGCTGTCCGTTCTAAGGAGGCCGCTCTGTTGTTGTTGATTCATTGTTTATTGTTACTCCCCTTGTGGGAGTCTGTAATTGTTCTATGGTTTGTTGTACGTCTATATCCATTCTAGTTTGCAATCATCTTGATGGGGAAGAGAGAACTGGTTGCTTTGTTTGGTTTGTCTTGCTGGTGTCTCGTGATTGTTGTGTGACTCTTTCTCGCGGTGCAATGAGTTTGTCTGCAGTTTGTGATTGTGGTATTTCCTGATCATACTCACTTTTTTCCTATAATCACAACCTCGAACGAAAAATACATATTGCTTCGAGTCCCAACGTATAACTACAAAGCCGTACATTTTATTAATACGCTCACGCGCTAAGGTAAACGTTCTGACTGTTTGCATGCTGTTATACTCTGCTGTGCCTGAAAAAATGTACCGAAAGTCGTAGATAAATAAATCGTACGATGCCCGTGGCAAATGTAACTGGGGCATAAGAGATTGGATTATATATATCTACGCAATGCCTAGGTTATACAACTTTTCATGTTCAACTCAACTGAGCACAAAAGTTATCATGCTCATAAATGTTGAAATGCTGACAATTGTTTACATTTTAACATTTTTAGCATGATACATACTTTAGGTGTATGCAAGATGCAGGGGTGTGGAAATATTAAAATTATCCACTTGTCAAGGGACAAATAAAGGGCCATTATGTACTTGTCCAAAGAAAAGTGTACTTGTCCGAAAGAACAGATTAGCTTAAACCTTTCTGTGCTTAAACAATTTACGCTTTCGAAACAGTATACAACCAGATATCATCTATCTTGTAAACAGTGTAGATCCAGATCAGCTGGCTTCTTCAAAAGCCAGTTGATCTGGATCCACACTGCTTTCAATGCAACATGTGAACTCGTAATAATTAATCAAAATATGAAATACAATGAACAGAATTGTATTAACTTAATTCACTTGTACTTGTCCAAGGACAAGTGAGTGAATAGAAAGTTTCAACTTGTCCTGAATGAAAATGTACCAGTCGGACAAGTCGGGCATGGTTCTTTCACAGCCATGCTAGATGAATCTACTACATTTATTACGGTCGGCCGTGGCCGGCGCATATATAAACTTTGTGCAAATCACCATCAAATTCAGGTTTTGACCGAACCTTTATGCCTTGCTCAGGCTATTCTTAATGCTCTGCCGAACGAGCGGGGTACCAAATATCGTGGGTTAACCTAAAGCGCGAGGCAAAAATGTCCGTGAATCTGTAGGGCTACCAATAGCACGCGGCAAACTCGTTTGCGAATTTGATCTGTTAGCATGACAGTCGTGTGGTCCATTGAAACACCCCAAAACTCCCCAAACTCCACCAAACCATTACCGTACATATAATGCCCGAACAAAAATTATTTAGGACACTCACGGCCTCTTCGTTGGGGGTGGGGCGCACGCGTGCCCCCCCCCCCCCCCCCCCCCCCTGGGTCCGGCACTGGCATTGTGCAAGAATACATACAGTGATAGGGCTAACGACCGCCAGCTTTTTTGAGAAGCTATTACTTGTGCTGTTGCTTCCATCATACATGCTTATCTCCATTTTATTTTCATAAACATAACTAGGGTAGACCTTTGCAGCAGAAGTGTTCATGTAAAAGCATCTACAAAATATATAAACAAAAACTCACAAAGTTTTAGATTTTAAACAATTGCGATCCAGTATGATCCGCAGCTATATACTTATGGAATATAGTCGAGCAGTTATTTTTCAGTTTTTAAGCAAACAGGGCCCCTAATTACAATGCTTCATAAAAGGGAAGGACGGCTTAAGTGAATTATTGATATTTAACATGGTACAGAGTACATTAAATGTAACGAAAATGCCAGGAAGACATAATGGTGATCTACAGAAATAATGAAACTCTTTTGATTTAAGTTCGAAACGTATATTTTTCACTTTCTAAAAATCAATTCTTAACTAAAGTCTTCCTTAACTTTAAGGAGGCATTGTAATTTTCGGTCCAAGTGATTTACTACACGCTTGAGTAAGTAATGGACGTACGTAAGCTTATGTGTAGATTAGTTTAGAGCAATGATCAAATCTAGCTGATTTAGTGGTAATCACAAAACCTATAAGATTTGTCAATCATTTGAGAATGACCATGACCTTTAAGGTTGTCATTAGCCCTGAGTCATAAATTCTACACATCGTCTCACTGAGAGAAACATTTGAGTGAAGTTTTATGAAAATTTTGCATAGCTTTGAGGAGATATGAACTGAAAACGCAATTCAATGGTAAATCCCATGACCGTGAAGTTTGGCCTTTACCTTGAGTCTCTGAGTTCTGCAAAACATCTTACTGAGAGAAACATTAGGTTGAAGTTTAATAAAATACCATATTCTTGAAGTGTGACTTTGACCTTGGGTCTGCGTTGTCAAGTCGTAGGTTCTACACATTGTCTCACTCAGATGAATATTGGCTGAAGTTTAATGAAATTCGTGATAGGGTTAAGGAGATACAGAGTGGGCACCGTATACAAGGGTTAATCCCATGTCATTGAACTGTGACCTTGACATTTAAGTCTGAGTAGCTGAGTCATGAGTTCTGCATATTGTCTCACCAGAGAGGAACATTTGAGTGAAAGCTTAGTGTAAAGCAATCATAGAGTCAGAAGATATGGAGCAGACACGAATTAAAGGGTTAAAACATGATACTGAAGTGTGACCGTGACCTTGAGTGTCATAAATTCTGCACATCATCTCTTGGATGAAGTTCAGTGAGATATTGGAAGGGCTCGAGATTATGGGGCGGTCATGAAATTCAAGGGTAAATCGCGTGTCCTTGAACTGTAATCTGGACCTTGAGTCTGTGTAGCTGAGTCATGGATTCTGCACATTGTCTCATTGAGAGAAATATTTGAGTGTAGCTTCATGAGATCGTTCATAGGCTTCAGGAGATATTCAGTTAACAGTCGGACTGACAGATGGGCTGACAGAAGAAAGCCATTCCTATAGCCTCGGTTATAAGCCTCCTGTAAGATAGTTAATATAAAAACAAGAGGGCACTTTGGACCTGGTCAATCACCTGAGAGTGACTAATTATAAGATAATAGGAAAGCATTACTCCTCAAAATACCAGTTCTTCAACAAGTTCCATTACGACTATACATAGAAAAGTTTCCATCATGTAGAACATCGACTTTGCTTTACAATAGTAACCAAGAGCCTGCCAATTTTGGTCCCAGGGGAAAAGTTTCCATCATGTAGAACATCGACTTTGCTTTACAATAGTAACCAAGAGCCTGCCAATTTTGGTCCCAGGGGCATTATGATAGGGGATAAATGAATCACGATCCATACGCAACATCAACATATTCTAAAAGGCCAAATGACACCATTACTAGGGGGCCCAATACACTGAAGGACTTTAAAAGGCAAAAAATGCAAATTATTATTTATTGCACCAGAACATTTTAGCCTTCTTAAACGGGTAAAATGGGCTGGTAACGACCAGGGTAGACGACACTCTGCTCCTATCAAAAACTAATACCAAGGTTTTTACAAACACTGACCACCACCAGCTAAGCATCGCAGGTTTACTATGTTTTGCACGTGGCGTCCCTATGAATCAATGAAGCCAAATATTATATCATTTCACATGCAGCTTGTACATATGCATGTATAAAAACACTGTAGCTTTCGCTTCATAACTTTATTAGATATACAACAGTTGTCCGAACATGAACGATTTGGCGCAATTGGTATGTTGCAAGCTGGAGTGCGTGTTTTTGACGTCACGTGATATTATAATTGCCATCCGTTAACTGTACAGCGCCTAAGAGATCGTTATCAGGCAACAGGAACAGTGAAATATCGACGTAGGTCTGGTTAACCAAAATGACGAGCTGCCTTTACAACCAGGCAACCACCAAGTTAGCATTTCATTCCAATGAAACATCTAAAGATAAGCTGCAATAATATAAAATTGGCTGTCAATTATTGTCATCCAGGTGCATGCCAAACTACGCAAAAACTTGTTCATTTCAACATACTCATTACACTGAAACATAAAAAGTAGTTAAGAAGTTTGTGAAAACATGTTTTATGGTGAAAAGCACTCATTAATAGAATAGCCTTATGTTGTAGGTACACATTGGAATTGCCTCTATGAGGCAATTCCAATGTGTACCAACAACATATGTTACTGCAATTAAGGAAACCTATTTTGAAATATACACTAAACAAGTATCATGACCATTGACTTTCCTCTTTTAAAAATCTCAAACTGTCAATCAGTATTAAATGGCAAAATGTTTATATTAACATGAAAGCTATATCACCAGATTTGATTTCATGAACTATGCTTTTGCTAACCTGCTAGTTGCGTGTTTGCAAGATGGCAACTTACGTCGAGTGTATCGACGATATTTGCATCGACAATATCCGTACCGTCTGGCTACCGTCAGTGCCAGACAAATAGTAGGGCTCCGAGGATAATTTGTATCCAGATTTTTACTTTAAATCGCGTCCTATTTCTAGACAAATTCAAATTCCAACTTTAGAATCTAAGGGTATTGCTATTCGATAGGCTGTTGTACTAAAATTATTTATTATTTTGGTAGGAAATCTAAAAACATGTTTAGCTGACAGGATGATGTCCATTGTTGCCAATCTCAATAAAATTGATACATTAAAAATAAGAAAACTTTATGAATTTCAGTTTTTGTGTTTTTAAAGTCCTGCAATGTATGTAATGGAAGCACATTCATAATTCAATCCGCAAATGCGTTAGGTTTCTATACTATATGCTAAACAAAAGATCAATCTTGAGCCTAACAACAATATTTATAGTTCTGACTTATTTATGTGCAGACTTTAGAAAGGGCATATTCATATACATTGGATAGCTAAGAAATATTTTAACGAATTTAGTAAGGCATTCTGTATTTTCTAAGAAGCATAAATTGAATATCCACAGTTTTGGTTGTAATTTCCTTTTAGCTGCTTAAGCGCTGTCCGATTAGTACCTAATTGCTTCCTCTCACGTTGACGTCGTTAATAAGGAGACGTTACACTTGAAAATATATCTATGTACGGTTCTTGAAAATGGGCATTTTGTGTTTGGGTCTGGAAAGGACAACTTCTTCAGTATTTTAAAGCAGACTAGATCACACACATTCCAAAATAAAATGTTTTGAAAGGCAGTCAATTTTTCTTATGTTTCCTCTTCTGTATATAATGAAAAGTGAGACGGTTCTTTTGAGTGCCTACAATGCTGTTTTTTTAAACACGAAAAATAATTTTCCATTACACACTCTTTTTATTTCTAAATTAGACATAAGGTGTCTTATAAGTCGAAAACGACTGAACTTCAATATAAATGTACATACATGTTACAGATTTGCATTTAAGCCCCCTGGTGGCTTATGCTGTTGTTCGTTATAAGTCGGTGGTATTGTTGTTGGTGATTCATTGTTGATTGTTATTCTCATTGTGGGAGTCAGTAATTGTTCTATGTTTTGTTGTACGTTACTTTATTTTCACTCTAGTTTTGGAATCATCTTGATGGGGAAGAGAGAGCTGGTTGCTTTGCTTTTATTTTTGCCTTCCTAGTGCCTTGTGATTGTTGTGTGGCTCTTCCTTACGGCGCCACGGGCGTGTCTACAGTTGTGATTGTGGTACTTCCTGGTGATACTCACTTACTATTTTTGAGTTGAGAGAGTTATTATATGTTAAAAGTGCCAGAATACGATGCTTATATTATGACTTTTAACAGCTTTGACACAATGAAAGCCATCAAAAATGTAAAATAAAAATTACAAATGTTTAACAGAAGGAAAATATTTTATCATTAATCATTCATGTAGACTCATATAACCAAATGTTTAAGTGTAAATTTTATTTTTATTTCCTTGCCTACCGGTATTAGCATGTGCTCAATGTAACCACCATAAAAATGTTTTAAGTACCCTCAGCATAAGTTTGGATTCTCAAAATCACCGTCTTCTTGAGACAACATATGCTTTGGTTTGAAAGCAGAAAACAATTATCTGGTGGTCTGAATAATGCTTTTTTATCAGTTTTAGTTGTCTTACAAGTCGAAACAGCTAGAAATCTATATGTTTTATGGTATGAATGTCGAAAAATATTAAAAGAAAAATTGAATTTATTGCTTATATTTACATTTTATTATAAATATCTAAATTATAAAAATTGTTTATAATTTAGGAAACAAAAAAGTTTTGTATTTAATGTGAAATCATATTAAGGGCGTCGTCTGAGAATAAACTGGAAAAGCGGAACAGTCAGCGTAAACACGAACAGCCAATGGTTCAAACAATGGGCTAGCTTGGCACGTGCAACTCGGGTGTGGCTCGCTGTCAATCACAACACCAGTGTCACTTCTGGCAAATGAGCTAGATGTTCGAAGCATATTGCACGGGCATGTGAGCTTGGCAGCTGTCAATCATATTTTTGTCATTCATGAGACTATGAACGATTGCACAAATCTAAAGGTTCATTAAAGGATTTCTTCGAAAATGTAAATATTGATGTATGACAATAAGAAAGGTTTTGTTGCTGTTTTGTTTTAGCTGAGAATTTCGATAAAGCAGTCATTTCAGCATTTTTATCAAATCCTTTTTTAATCTTAGACAAACAGAATTGATAGCCATGTATCTGGATAGTTAATCTCACGTTAAGGGGTCTTTATCAGTATAAGATTTAATTGGCTAAATAAAGAGTTATCGTATGCACTAGTCTGGCTTTCAGGCCCTGAGTTTAAGGTAAACTATTCCTACTAAACCAACTTTTCTCTGATATAAACTCCCTTCTATCAGAGAGATAGTATATTAGAAAGTAGGACTCAAGTTAAGTGGGGGGGGGGGGGGGGGTTAAGTTGCAGATTTTTTAGGGGGCCAGTCTACGTGTGCACAGCATCCATAGAGCAGCGTGTTTTCTATGCATTGTAAGAAAATCATTTTGTTATAGCGCTTGTCTGTTCAAAGTTAAGTTCGTCCAAACCGTTGACATTTTCATGAGTTTTCGTGAGCCAATCCGTTGACATATTACTGCATATAATGGTATAATTTGTGTTGAACTAGCTAGTCCAATCCGTCAACAATTGCCGCTTACACGGCTAACATAAACAACTATTTCTCAAAAACCAGCCAAGGGATCTTATTACGGTTTTCGGCGTCTGGATCAAATTTGAAATGCGCATCGTAGTTCATAGATATGATACCGATATATACTTGCAGTCTCAAAGGAATGACAAGGAAATATTTGGGTCATCGCTTCAAAAATTATCAGCACAAAAAAAGACATTTCAATGAACCGATGCAAGAAACTGTGTATATTTTTCGCCACAGAACTTGCTGTTTTGTGTAGATAAATCAATTCTACGTGCGGTAATTTGGCTCGTTCGGCTGATGCATGCTTTATACAGTAATCATATTGGATACAATGAGACACCTACCTTGACTGTGTTGAATGGTCCGCCATCTTGGATGGTCCGCTCCACTTCCAAAAATGGCCGATCCGAAGCTCGATACAGACAGTGATTTAGGGTCAGGGGGGACGAAAAGAAAAAAAAGGCTCTGAAAATGACCAGTTGACTGGTCATTTTCAGAGCTTTTTTTTTTTTTTTTTTTAATATCTCCAGAAAAAACAGTAAAACTTATAAGAAAGGTAAACCAACAGTCTGTATTAAATTTGTATATATTTCATCATTTGCCTAAAAATCTGGACAGGACAATCATTTTAAGAGTGTCACTCTCAAAAATACACAGACAGAACCTCAAAAATATATTATTATTTTTCAACTAAACATATAATATTTAGAGTCAGCGGATAAAATGAAAAAAAAATTTTTTAGAAATTAATTTTTTTTCTACTTTTCAGAAAATTACAGTAGGAGGGTTTGTAAATCAACTAATAAAAAAATTCTGGCCTTAGATACTATCTAATAAGTGCACTATATGCATAAGGCCAAGATAAAAAATATGTGTGGTTCAGGTTACCCGACCTACCCTAAATTATTACCCCCTACCCTAAACTTTTTTCTCCAAATTCAGAATTTGGAAGAGAATAGCAGAACAAAATGATTTTGGAAGAGAATAGCAGAACAAAATGATTTTTTTTTCTCCAAATTATGAATTTGTAAGAGAATAGCAGAACAAAATGAATTTGGAAGAGAATAGCAGAACAAAATAATTTATTCTGCTAAGCTCTTCTAACTTCAGAATGTGGAGGAAAAATACATATCAAAATGACCATCAAATTTTTATGCATTCAGTGTTTGGTATTGCAAGTAAAAGGATTAAAATAAGGTTATATCCTAAAAAATAGACCCTTTTATATCTGTTTTGTCTTATTTAATACATTTCCAAGCAGGTCTGAAAATTCAAAGAAAAAAAGTTTAAAAAAAATAGTATCCTACCTACATACCCTAGCTTTTGCAGGGTGTAACCTGAACCATCCATATTTTTTTTTATTTGGCCTAACATTTCCAAACTCTATATCTTCTTTTGAAAACTGTAAATCCAGATCAGCTGGCTTCAGAATCTACACTATTTTCGCTAACGACATAGCCAGATTAATAATAAAATTAAACTCAAAGATTGACAGGAAATCAGATGTTCATATAGTAGTAAAGTGTAAACCAGGCCTTTAGATAAGAAAGTGTAATGAAAAATTATTTTTATACTTCTCAACCAAAATATACATAATGTCTCAATGAGATGGTTCTTTTGAGCACCCAAAACATGTTAAAACTGATGGATAAGAAAATATTAATAATTTTACGCTGAAAATTTTGTTTAATGGACTTATGATAAAGTTTGTTTTTGTTTGATTTGATTTTTTATGTCCCATCAACAATCTTTCAGTCATGTAGGGATGGGTTTTCCTGGGTTGAACCAGTACTAAGCTAGGATTAATGTGTCTTGCTCAAGGACACAACGCAGTGACGCCAGTGAGGCGCGAACCCGCATCCTCTCGATCTCGAGTCAAGCACTCTACCACTGAGCCACTGCACTCCCTACTTATGATAAAGTACTCAGTTTGAGCTTATAAGAGCATATGCTCATATTAGGTCAAATATTCTAGATGGTCTAATAAATGCATAGCTGGAGCATGATCAGTGCACTTTGAACCCAATTGCATTCAAAATGGCTTTCCCTTTCTGAATGCCCTAAGGTAGTGTTAAGTGAATAAGATTTATGGCCATACGGCAGTAGTTAGAACTGAACTGTGTTTAAGAGAGAGACGACAATTCACGACAGACCCCTATATAAAACTTTCTCAGTAGCACCTAAAGGCTATACCATATGAGCCACAGCATAGGATTTCCATCAATGTGGTATGTGCGACCAGCAAAGCCTCAGATCAGCCTTCGCATATGCGCAGTCTGATCAGAGCCTTTGCTGGTCGCTTGAATATTATAGGTGAGTGTTAATCTACTGACCAAACATCATTTGGAGTTTCTGAGCTTAAAAGGAGGTTGCTCAGGCTCGCCTGAGTCTACTCATGTCAAAATGCCGCATTTTTGGAAATCACATGTCAGTGATGTCACGGCTCATTTTTATCGTGTTTGTTATCAGAACTATGTTTATTTCAGGTGATAACCAGGATACAGGTCAGCCAATACCGTTTATTCTACCACCACCACCGCCGCCTACATTCTGTCCACCTCCAGCCCCTCCGCCACCACCACCTCCACCACCCCCACCACCACCACCCACACCAACTAATGGATTCTTCAAGGCACCAAAACCAGGTCCCACTTTGTCAGAACTCCTCAAACAGGTAAAGCTTAAGCCATGACTACTTGTAAAAGTAAAGTAAAGTAAAGTAAGCCTGCTAGATCAAGAATTCACATAACCTGTTGAGATTTTATACAAAAGCTGCATTCCTTTCAGTTCGATAATATAACGAGCGCAGTGGCTCAGTGGAAGAGTGCTTGACTCGAGACCGAGGGGTCGAGAGTTTGAGCCTCACCGGCGTCACTGCGTTGTGGTCCTTGAGCAATACACCTTTATCCTAGCTTAGTATTGGTTCAACCCAGAAAGACCCGTCCCTGTTTAACTGAAAGATTGTTGATGGGACGTAAAGAATCAAATCGAACAAACAAAAGTTTGATAATATTTCTTTTAGGTTACAAACAACACAAGATTAGGATCTAAGGGTCACAGTAAGAACAGTACTTTTATTCATTTAAAGTTTCAAATGTTTTTTTATCATGTCTTTTATAACCAGAAATGAAGAAAGGTTTCACAACATATTTCCTCTGCTGCAGTCATATTCAGCACTTTAAGGGTAAGGATTAAGTAATGATTGTTAAACGTCAGCTCAAGTATCACAAGTACTTACAATATTACACTTAATTCCGGCTTAAGTCAAACTTTCGATAAATGTAAGTTTTAAGCATAATATTACTTTGTTGTGGATGCTGTAGTAGTATCTTGGTTGTCAGATTTAGGCCAGTTTTCAATCGACATGTGCCTCTGACCAGTTGCATTCTTGGAGGCATTCTCTTATAATCAGGCTTTTAGTTAAGAGTGCGTACCAAAAAATAATTATCTTATTTCTCAACCAAACCATATGTTGTGGGTACTCAAAAGAACCGTCTCAATGAGATGGTTCTTTTGAGCACCCAAAACATATGTTAATACTGATGGGTAAGAAAATATATACAATTTTACGCTCAGCATTTTTGTTTATCTAAACCTATGTATGTTTAATAGGTTTAAGAGATTTTTTGCCATTTCATAGCATGATCATTAGAATCTGTGAACAGCAAAAGGGGAAACTTATATAAATAAAGGGAACAAACCCAATTAATATTTTAATATCTAAAAAAACTTTAAACTGGCTGAGATATTGAGGAAGTTTAAGATTTTTCTAAATGCAAAATTGTTTTAGAACAAAATATCCTGACTGGTCAGTCTCAGACACCTGAAAAGACCAAAAAGTTAAGATGTGATAAAGCATACCTTATTACACTTAATTAAGCACACTGCATAACTCTATAAAGATTCTATACCCAATTTTGAAAACGGTGTAGGTCCCCATTAGCTGGCTTCTGATGACAGCAGTGTGGATCTGGATCAGCTGGCTTCTGATGAAAGATCCAGAATCACACTGCTGTTCCATGGGTGGAAGTTTTCAGTATTATTCCTGAGTTCAGGATTTTTAGGCTGACTTTCCATAGAAAGTCAGCCTCAAAATGCTGAATTAGGGAGATTATAATAGGTTCTCTGATTTTTTTCAGTCTGTCTAAAAACAATTGACCATTTAAACTTCCAATAGTGAGTATTTAGTGGGTATATTGCAAGTTTTAAGAGTTCAGGATTTTGAAATTTAGAACTTTCACCCATGCTGTTCATCTACCTCTATTGAAATTGAATTACTAGACAGGCTGCAAATCAGAAGTTGATAATCAAAATGTATGAGGAGCACAGTGGCTCAGTGGTAGAGTGCTTGACTCAAGACCAAAGGGTCGCGGGTTCAAGCCTCACGGGCGTCACTGGGTTGTGTCCTTGAGCAAGCCACATTAATCCTAGCTTAGTACTGGTTCAACCCAGGAAGACCCGTCCCGACGTAACTGAAAGATTGTTGACTGGGACGTAAATAATCAAATCAAACAAATTACGTGTACTTATAAGGTTGAAAATGGTAAATCTGTTTTTTTTTTGTTGTCCAGAATAAAGATTCCTTAAAGAATGCTGACAAAAATGCAAACCCAAAATTTGATGGCCCTCTCTCCATGACAGAAGTATTAAAAGGCTTGGGAACAGTTAAACTTAGAGCTATTCAAAGGTACAGTAACACAAGTATAAGCTTTCACAGGCCTTTAGTTAAGAGTGTGTATCAAAAAAAAAAATTATTCTTATTTCTCAACCAAAACATATGTTCTGGGTACTCAAAAGAACCGTCTCAATGAGACGGTTCTTTTGAGCACCCAAAACATATGCTAAAACTGATGGGTAAGAAAATATTTACCATTTTACACTGAAAAATTTAGTTTATCTAAACTAATGTTTGTAGTAAAAGCTTGGTCTTGGCAAGCATGCAATAGCTGTGAGGTCAAGTTGTATCAAAGATGAATATGCATCAAGCAAGGTTGCTGATCTATTTACTATTATAATACCATTTGAAATTGAAAGAAACAAAATAGGTCTGACAGTAAAAAAATAAGATGGACAGAGGCAGACTTTTGATTGTGCAACCAAGTCCATATTTCCATGCCTTAACTGCTTAGAAACTAGCATACGCTGCTAGAAAACCTGTCTTCGGTGTGTCAGACAGACTCAAACTGACCTGCTCAGCTACAGAGATTAGCTTGAATATCGAAATTTTGCATGAAGCAAGTTCAGATGTTATACTTTTCATTAAGCAAAAAATAAAGGCGCTGATCAGACTGCGCAGCCACGCAGGCTGATCAGGGCCTTTGTTTTTGCATACAGCAAAGTCAGGTTTTCTCCCGACGAGGCCCATATGTATGCCATTCAAGATATATATTTAGATTACTTGTAGAAAGTTCAGGAAACCAGCTTCTTTAAAAATAGCCAGGCCGTCTATGCAAATCTAGGGATTGTATGTTCAAGCCCCAATCTGGCCATGTTCTTTCCTAAATCAGGGTTCCCACAAGCTCTGGAATCATGGAAAACCTGGAAAATCAGGAAAAAAAGTTCCATGCATGGAAAAATCATTTGGAGGCATTTGACCATTAAACTTGGAATTGTTGATAATTTGGAGGCATACAGCAAGTTTTAAATTCTGATTTTCTAAAGTTCAGAATTTTGGAAATGTTGAACTTTCACCCATGATTTAATTAGGCAATAGCTGATACAGCTGTGCAAGCATTTACTTTATAAAAGAAATCTGAAACTGTATATCATTGCATCAAACATAATAATTATACTTGTCATTTCAATTTGCTATAGGTCACCAGGAGGAACGCCAATGAAAGAAAAACCAAAGCCATCAGAAGCAACTGATCCCGCCTCAATGATAGCTCTAGCCTTGAAGAAGAAGTTTGCCAACCGTGTGTTGTACAGTCCCCTCAGTCCCCGTGACCAGTCAGATAAAGAAAATGAGTATGAGTCACCAGACAGCCCTGGAATGCCGGTAACTTTTTCTGTCTTGATATGACTCTGCATGTTGGGAAATTTTCATAATTTTTATAGTCTGTTGATTTTTGAAAAAAAAAATTGCTTTCTTTCACGAACACCAACAAAGTGTCAAACAATATGGATCCAGATCAAGCCTGACGTTCAAAATTGTTTGCAAATGTCAACAACAGACAACAGGGCGGATATGAGTCACCAGACAGCCCTGGAATGCTGGTAACTTTTTTCTGTCCACCCCCTTATATTTCCCTTTTTGTACAGGAAATTGGTAGATTGGTAGCATATAAGATTTGTAATTCAACTAGTTGATACTAGTTAACCCCTTCCCCTCCCCCTTCTGCACCAGCCAGTGACAATATAGTGACTTAATAACTTGAAACTTATAACTTTGTAGGCATACTGCAAGCTTTTAGATTTGAATTTCAGAAGTTCAGGTTTTGGGAAATTTTGGATTTTCACCCATGAAAATGGAATAGGAAGAATAAATGACACTTACCATACTAAAACTGGATAGATCTATACCAGAAATACTTGTCTGAACTGGATCCAAATTGTTTGACACTTTGATGGTGTTCCTGAAATAATTTTTTGAGGGACAACAAAAAATCATGAAGAATTTCCCAGCATGCAGTCAAGAAGAAGTAAATTTGAGGCAGTAGAATTTCAGGGACAATGTCTTGACATGACTTAACTATTCAGTACAAACAAAGTGAACATATAAAGGGGCCAGGTTGATATTTTACTCTTTGCATGCTGGGTGATTTTTCACACGTTTTTTTCTTTTTTTTTTACCATCTGCTGATTTTTTTCAAAATCAACTTTTTCAAAATATTCCTTCAAGAATACCATCCAGGACAGGGTGTCAAACAGTATGAATCCAGATCAAGTGCAACGTTTTGTTGGGCCAGATCTGGCAGATGTTATCAGCAGATAGATAAAGTTGAGTTGCAGGCAAAGAGTGAAGAAGATCATTTTAAGGAGCAATAAATTAAAAAATCGTCTTTTCTTTTGTTTTTCAGTTTGGCCAGCACATTCTCAAGAAAACGAGGAAACGATCACTCCTTTTTCAAGAGAGAAGAAATAGTTCTAGTCCTTTGAAAGAGCGAAACCAGTGACATATTGTATATAAATTGTTTATGTTATAGTGCTAACAATTCATTTGTTGTTTCTGTTACATACTTTACAAAAACTATGCTTAGCTCAAACAAACTTACAAATACTCTGAAACTTATCCAGTATTCATAGACTGCTTCTAGTATAGGTCATCTTAGCAATGTGGAGCATTTCCCATGCGTGGATCCAGAAAGTTTTGTCAGAGGGGGTCCAACTTTGACAACTCTTTTTTTTAATTGATGAGGGAAAAGAGGATCTAAATACCACTATAAGCAGGCCATCATGGGCCCACCAGCGAAACACCATTTAAATGGCATTTCGCTGGCGGTCCGATGATGGCCCAACATTGAATGCTAGCTTGGTAGCCATGTGATTTTTCAGGGATCTGGACCTGTATTGCTAAAAGAAAACCCTATATTTTTGTGATTTTTCAGGAGGGTGGGGGGGAGTCCGGAGCCCCTGTCCCCACACCCCCTCTGGATCCACCCATGTTATCTGGTTAATCTGCATTTCAATTTTGTTTTGGAAATGTGGTGAGATGTAGGTAGAAGCAGTTTTCGTCATTCAATTGTACTTTCTAAGTCCTTTGTTTACAGTAAAACCTGTCTTAAGCGGACACTCAAAAAGACCATAAATTGATTTCAAGACTGATTATCACTTAATTGCAGAATGCTCCAAGAGAGCTTTCTGCAATACTTTCAACCTTCATTAAGCTACCATTTGTCTTTAAAACCTTTGTTTTGTCTATTTTTGAGTGGCCGCTTAAGACAGGTTTAACTGTGCTAGAAACCACTGAATGGGTACTATGGCAAACAGTGAAAACCCAGATGAATGGCACAGAACACAGGTTTTCATCAGGATCTGCACTGTTTCTTAAGGTAAAATGAGAGAGTAGATGATAAAAGTTGTGACTGGATGGAAAGGGTTAACAAAGTATTCATATTGTATTCCTCTTCTCTTATAAATATCCATGCTCAGGGATTTTCCTACCTTTCTGAAGTCGGGGCGAGGGGCCTGCTGAATTTGGGAAAAAAGCATTTGGACCACAAAATTGGTAAAATTGGATGCAGTCTAAAATAACTGGAACATCATTTTAAATGGATTAAATTCCAAATAAGAAATTAGCAGTGTAAAGCTGTAACATATTTGTTGCTTTAATTGCCCCTCATAAAAACTCATGAAAATTTGCATAAAAATGTGTCAGAATGAAAACATGTTTTCATTCACATTTTATGCAAATTTTCATGCATCTGTAACTTTTGCTATTTTTGTTCCGATTTTTGTGAAATTTTCACCAAAATGTAGAACTAAAAAATTATGAATAATATATATCATTTTGGGAAGTTTTTGCTCATTTTTGAATTGGGAAGGGGCCGATAATTTATTCTGCCCCAAATCAGGCCTAGGAAAATCCCTGATGCTATTTACCAGTATTTTGGGAGATTGTTATTGCAGGGTATATCAGTTTGTTTGTATATTGGCCAGCCTATGAGATTATGATACTTTTCACAAATGCACAAAATCATACTTAACCCATTTATGCCGAATGGAATTTTGCAACCTTATCATTTGGACCAATCAATTTCAAATTAAAGGGTTGTTGGGAAGTAATTTACAATTTCGTTCCAATTTGCAAGCAAACAGTGCAGAACCTGATCTATTGCAGCATCTGATCTGGTTTTGCACTGTTTGCCAATGTCCAATATAAAGGACGCTAGGCTTAAATGGGTTAAACTCTTCTTGCTTGTGGCGACTTTTCATCTGCTGATAACTTTTGCAAACAGTTTGGATCCGGACCGACAGAATGTCGTTCCTGATATGAATCCAAACCGTTTCGCACCCTGATAGTGTTCCTGAAAAGATTTTTTAAAAAGTTAATTTTGAACAAAAAAGTCAACAGATGAGAACAAAAGCATGAAAAATTACCCAACTTGCAGAGTTAAATGTCTATGCTGACCTACACAGTGGGGCTAGAGACCAAGGTATTGATTTAGGCCCTTCATCTACTTCCATGCTTTGAGCAGCAGAGGTTGTGCAGGCTTGTCTGGGCCATCGCTGCCTGTGCATGTGATTAGTTCTAAAATCTCATGTGCTGGTTCATCAGATTGTGATATTAAATAATAAATCATGTCTTTCATTTGTAAAAGAAGTTGTACATATTCCTGTTTATAGACTGCTTGTACAAACCATTTTCCATATGCATTTTCTCTCATCAAAACTACAGTGTGTCTTTAGGCGCGTTGCTGAAATTCAAATTTTCGAAAAAACTTACCTCATCGTCATAAAGGATGAAACAGGTCTTAAATTCAAGATGAATGACTCTACTTTATTTCTGATTGGGTCGTACGCTCAAAAATTGGTAGCATCATATTAAAAAATGGGGAGATAACTCAATGTTTGCAAAAAACGGAAACGTAAAGTACGGTTTTTAAACTGATTTTGTATTGACAAAAAGACGTTCTTTTTCGCAAATTATTTTATTTTCTAAAAGTAAGTTTACTGTCATTTATATTTGTATGAGTTTTATTGATTTTTATAAATTTAAACATAGTTTTTTGGGGGAATAACTCTTACTACCCTATAAAATTTAATATTTTCCTCTATATTATTCCTTGTAATACCGTTATATTTAATCAGAACCCGCAAAACTTCATAATTTCTAAAACAATTGTCTTTTCGCTTTTCAAAAACATGATTTGCCGCATCCTGATATGCCTGACGGCTCAGACATTTGCTTCTTAAGTTGCCATCCCTGTGTGGAAAAACAGCGTTTTAATGCATTTTTCCAATACACTTGGTACGAGCATAGGAGATTCGCTGATTTACTTTTGGAGAAAACTTACATTAGCGTCCTAAATGATGATACATGGCTCAATTAAAGATAAATATATCTGTACTATCAATTTGTGAGGATTGTACGTTAAAATCGAGTATCGTCATTCATAAAATGGGGAAGTAACTCTGGTACTAGAAATAATGCAAAACCAGCATAGATGAGCGTCGTTAAGTACCTCCTTGAAATATTGCTTTTCTGCTTTTTTTTACTTTTACTCACACAAAAGTATATCTGTTTGAAACGTCTAGTCTTTCTTTCTTAGATAGATAAAATAGAATTTCAGAAACAGCAATATGACGCTCTTATTAGATATCAATATTATCTAATTTGCATATTCAAGAATATTAATGAAAACGTAAGTAATTAGAAAAATTGTAGAATAAATTAAGGGGTGTCACCTACAAAATTACCTACATGTCGCTGTTTATCATTCCAGACTAAGAATCGTGGTACCAAATTAAATTTGAGACAATAGCAAAATGACCAACTGAATCGAAATACGAATTATCTAATTTGCATACTCATGAATATTAATGAAAACATACGAAATGAGAGAAAATTGGCCAAAAAATTAAGGGGTATATCTACAAAATTACCAATACACCAGCTGCTAAATATCTTATCCTACAAGATTTGGTACCCAATAAAAGTTGAGACAAAGACATTTGACTAAAATGATTAAATATACGAATTATCTCATTTAAATATTCTTGAATATTAATGTAAACGTAAGCAATAAGAAAAAAAAATGGTAGAAAAATTAAGGGGGTATACCTGCAAAATGTCCTATATGTCTGCTGCGTACTAGCCTAGACTACAAAACTTGGTACCAAATAAAGGTTGAGACATTGCTCTTTGACTAAAATGATTAAATATGCGAATTATCTAATTTAAATAATCAAGAATATTAATTTAAACATAAGACATAAAACAAAATTTGTAGAAAAATAAAGGTGTTATACTTTAAAAATTACCAGTACGCTAGCTGCTAACTATCCTATCTTACAAAACCTGGTACCAAATAAAAAATGAGACATAGCCATTTGATCAAAATGATGAAATATACGAATTATCTAATTTAAATATTCATGAATATTAATGAAAGCATAAGAGACAAGAGAAAATTGGTAGAAAAATTAAGGTGGTATACTTTCTAAATTACCTATATATCTACTGCTAACTATCGTAGACTACAAAACTTGGTACCAAATTAAAGCTGAGGCATTGTATTTTGACCAAAATGATTAAAATATACGAAGAATCTTATTTGAATATTCATGAATATTAATGTAAAAAGTATAAATAAGGGAAAATTGTTAGAAAAATGAAGGTGGTATACCTACAAAATGTCCTATATGTCTGCTGTTTATTAGACTAGACTATAAAATTTGGTACCAAATAAAAGTTGAGACTTTGCCATTTAACCAAAATTATTAAATATGCGAATTATCTAATTTAAATATTCATGAATATTAATGTAAACATAAGAAATAAGACTAAATTGGTAGAAATATTAAGGGGGTATGCCTACAAAATTACATGTACGCCAGCTGAAAACTATCATAGACTATAAAAATTGGTACCC
The DNA here is from genome assembly GCA_964019695.1 of Loripinus fragilis. Taxonomy (NCBI): domain Eukaryota; kingdom Metazoa; phylum Mollusca; class Bivalvia; order Lucinida; family Lucinidae; genus Loripinus; species Loripinus fragilis. The sequence goes on from OZ026518.1 coordinate 77,332,138, forward strand.
AATAACAGTTGAGACATAATCATTTCACTAAAATGATTAAATATACGAATTATTTAATTTAAATATTCATGAATATTAATGTAAACATAAGAAACAAGACAAAATTGGTAAAAAAATTTAGGTGGTATACCTACAAAATTAACATGACGCTAGCTGATAATTATCCTATCTTACAAAACTTGCTATCAAATAAAAGTTGAGACATAGCCATTTTGGTCAAAAATAAAATATACGAATTTTATAATTTAAATATTCATGAATATGAATGAAAGCATAAGAAATAAGATAAAAAAAAAGATAGAAAAATAAGGGGGTATAGCTACAAAATTACCTATTTTTCTACTGCCAACTATCGTAGACTGCAAAACTTAGTACCAAATTCAAGTTGAGACATTGCATTTTGACCAAAATGATTAAATTTACAAATTATCTAATTTGAATATATTCATGAATATTAATGAATACTTAAGAAATAAGAGGAAATTTGTAGAAAAATTAGGTGATTTACGTTCAAAATAACCACTAAGTCAGCCGCTAACTATGATTAACTTCAAAACTAGGTACTAAATAAAAGTTGAGACATTTTCATTTGATGAAAATGATTAAATATACAAATGATCTAATTCGAATACCCATAAATATTAATTTAAACATAAGAAATAAGACAAAATTGGTAGATTAATTAAGGTGGTATCTCTTCCAAATTACCTCTACACCAGCAGCTAACTATCCTAGACTACAAAACTTGGTACCAAATAATAGTTGAGATACAGGTATGTGACCCTATGACTATAGGTACTCGAAATATCTAATTTTTATATTCACGAATATTAATGAACACATAAAAAGAAAGTCAAAAATAGTAGAAAACTAAAACGGTTTGACCTACAAAATAACCTATATTTCAGCTGCCATATATCCTGGACTACCAACCATGGTACCAAATAAAAGTTGAGACCTATGATGAATATACAAATGATCTCATTTGCTTGTCTCATGAATGTATAAGAAAACATTAAAAAGAAAGAAGAAAACAGAATGATAAAATTTAGTTCTAGGCTTTAATTTGAGAATAGGATAACTAACAACTAACATATGCGTAATTTTGTAAGTACACCCCTTTAATTTTTCCAAAATTTTCTCTTATTTCTTATATTTTGATTAATATTTATGAGTGAGAATGTTAGAAAATTTGTTAAATGGACAATTTGGTAAAGGTGCAGTGATTTGACATTATTTGGTACCAAGAGTGGTTGCCTAAAATAATTGCAGCTGAGTTGTAAGTATCTTTGTGGGTACACCTTTTTATTTTTTATCATTTCCTAATGTATTCATTAATTTTCATGAATATGCAAATTTGCTCACTAGCATACTTTACCCCTGAATGAAGCTGCTATGTCTTACTTTTTTTTATCGAGTTAGTACTTTAGGATGAATTTCTGCTGAGATATAAGAAATTTGTAGGGGCATACCCAACTGTTTTGAAGCGAATTGTTTGTTGCCATGGAAACCACACAATTTCAAATGGCTCAAATGGGGTTATTTTGAGGGCAATACTTTTACCTATTGAAGGCGGTCCCACAAAACAATTTGACGCCCATGAGAAGTTGTCCTGAGGACGCAAGGCTGGTCTAATTCGTCCATTGGGTACTAAGGAATTTAAATGCTTTTACTTTTGATATACATAGATAGTGTAACACATTTTGTGGGTATTGCTAGGAAGAATGGACATTATGACGACAGTTAAATCAAAGCTACTTGTTGATTCTCAAAACTCATTTCTCGTTTATCACTTTAAAAGCTTGAACCTAGTCCAAAATAGTGCTATGAATGAAACATTCATTACAATAGCTGGACACTAGATACGCAAAGAGTAAGTGAGTATAAACAGGAAAAAACACATCTCTACTGCAGATCAACCCACGGCATCGTGAGGAAGAGGAACAGAACACTTACAGTCACAAGACACCAGGAAGACAATTAAAGCAAAGCAACTATCATTCTCCTCCTCGTCAAGGTGTTAACAAAAATAGAAAGAACACAAAGAGATGCATAATAAAACAAAGACCAATACAGAACCCCCACAAATATTCTGAGGTACATTAAACAATGAATCAACAACAATGTAACATTCTGTATGATTTTGGCGGCCATCTTGAAAACATGCAAATAAGCTCTATAAGACGCCATTCCTCAGCTTGCAAACATTGGTTTTCGGATTTAGCATACCAAATTACTTTGAAGAAATGTGTCAGACCCTTTGTCTTCAGAAATAAGCCCATACTTGATACTTTTAAAATTCGTATTTCGTGATTCTGTTTTCTGCGAGTATAAAGTTATCTCCCCTCTTTTCAATATGGCGCTACCGATTCCTGAGTGTGCGACCCCAAAAAAATTAAGTGTAGACATTCATCTTCAATTGAAGACTAGTTTCATCCTTTAGGACGATGAGGTAAATTCTCTCAAAAGCATTCAGAGACTGCGCCTAATAGTATATCAAGTGAATTGTTGAAATGCACGAAAACAGAGTATTTTTCACACGGGGGTAGCAACTTTGCAAGCGATTTTCCGAGCCGTCAAGCATGTCAGAATGCTGTTAATCATGTTTTTGGATAGCAAATTTATATGTTTCGTCGAATTGATCAAGTTTTACGCATTTTTACCAAAAAGAACGGTATTATCAGAAACGATATCGAGGGAAATGTTCTATTTTATAGGGTAGTAAGAGTTATCCCTCATTAGCTATATCTGCAAATGAAAAAAATGAGCCAAATTTGATTTAAAAATAAATAAAAGTTAAATTGATTTTAGAAAATAAAATAATTTACGAAAAAATAATGTTTTAACACAAAAATCGATTCGAAATTCGTACTTCACAATTTCCTTTTTTGCAAGGATAGAGTTATCTCCCCCTTTTTAGATATGACGCTACCAATTTTCGAACGTACGACCCAATCAAAATTAAAGAAGAGGCATTTAGTTTTGATTTGAGATCGGTTTCATCCTTTATGACGATGAGGTAAGTTTTCTCAAAAAGTAAGCCTCATATGAAATTCAGCAACGCGCCTACTTCATTGACTAAAAATCAGGCACTGGGGTTATAAAAAAAAATTCATGAACTCAACTGAGTATGAATTTATCATTCTCATTAATGATAAAATGCCAACAATTGTTGGCATTTTAACATTTAATAGCATGATTAATACAACATCTGAGAGTTTGAAAGAAGAAAAAAAGTCTATGTGTTTCAACATTTTAAATTTTATGCGCAATCAAGTTAAGAATGAAATTAGTTTTATAACCTGGAGGCATGAGTTTCACTCTGATTTTGTAAATAGTGTAACTGTTCAAACTTTAAGGTCTTGCGCAAGCTTGAAAAGCACTATACAGTAGATGTTCTAAAATTTTGAATACTCACAGGCCCCCAGATAAGAGTGTGCAACTGAAAATTATTTTTCTTATTGCTCAACCAAAACATATGTTGTGGGTACTCAAAAGAACCATCTCAATGAGACGGTTCTTTTGAGCACCCAAAACACATGTTTTGATTGATGGGTTAGAAAATATTCGCAATTTTACGCTAACTTTTTTTGGCTTAACTGGCCCTATGTACTGGTTGCCTGCCAAAAAGGCACATACCCAGATCATAAGAAAAGTTCAAATTTTTAGAACATTTACCATAGGCAAACCTCATATATCCGTAAAGCAATATATTTTTTTCTATCAATATGCACATCTCATGGCGGGATATATTTGTGGAACATAGGCAAACAGTGCAGACCAGGAATGCAAAAAGGGGGCATCTGATCAGGGTCTCAACTATTTGCTTACAGAATGTTTGACTAAAAATGAATCATACCACCCAAAATCCCTTAAAACGGAAATGGATTGTTCAAATTTATAATAATTGGAAATTTCATTCAGCTTAAATGGGTTAATATGACAATTGCTCCAGCAGTGGGCATAATACTCAATTGTAAACACAAAAGTACTGGTATGTTTGATTGGATTTGGTTAACCTTATCAATTGGGTCAGTCCATTTCCGTATTAAGGGTTCCTGGTGGTATTTTTCCATTTCAAATTTTAATAGAACCTTATGTAAGCAAATAGTAGAGAGCCTAATCAGATGCCTCGTCTGATCTGGTTCTGCACTGTTTGCCGATGTCCCATAAAAAGGACGCTAGGCTTAAATGGGTTAATTCATATTTTGAAATAAATCACTAAAAAGAAATAAAAATTAAAGTGAAAATGGCCCTTTACATGTGACCTTCAATGTGTTTAATGCATATTGCAATAATAGAACTATCGAAGACTTGATGGGTCTTTTTGTTTTTACATTTTTTCACACCTTACCATGATAGCAATAAATTAACAATATTTTGATTAGAAGCACTTTAAACAATGAGACTGGACACATAACTGATTGATAGCTCAAGGAACATCAGGCATGTTTTAAATGAAACCAATAGACCAAAATGTAGGGGGAAAGGGGTTCATGAGAGAGACACAAAAAATAGGTGCCACCAGAAACCTATGGAAAAAGGGGGAGCCATGTTGCAAGCCCATTACAAAGATCCTTAAGCTATTTTGTTCCAGTTTGTATCACCATTCTAGAGTACTGAGTTTTATGAATGAACAAATTACTTACTTATTCCTGTTGAGTAACTAGCCTCGGTTGACATGGCTTGCCACACATCATGGTACCCCATGCAGTTTGCTACTTCTACAGTATTGAGCCCAGTGTCTTTAAGAAGAGTGTCTACATAAGTTGCTCGCTGTCTTCCCCTGTTCTTTCTCCCGCTGGTTGGCTGTCATAGCACAAGCTGACTGACTACCAGCTCTGAGTTTTGGTAGCAGTGGCCCGCAAACTTCATCAGTCTCTTGAACAAATAGCTTAATATATTGATATGTGCTGTAATTATTGTATGTTCCTGCTTTTTGTACACAAATAAACTATATTTTCATGTTTATCAGAGTTTTCTTTTTCTTAAAATGTGACCTTGGTGTCATGTTTATATGAAGATACTTTTGTGATAACTGAGATATGATTGAATCCTTTTCATACAAGTCATGACAATTGTTGTCTGCTCTCATATCTGATGATGGACTGAGTGGCCTATATTGCAAACAATATGATTAGCATGGATTTCCTTATAATGTTTGTCCCTTTTATATGAAGATATATGATAACCGGCATATATTAACCGCTCTGATTTCATTTTTAACATATTACAGTATGTAGCTACACGGTACTGTCAAAATTGTATCATCTGCTGTTGAAAGAAGTGCATGTAGAATAATCAGATTTGGTAGATAAAGTTGTATATAGATCTTGTATTATAGATGTATGCCAAAAAAGCAATACAGTAAAACCTGTCTTAAGCGGCCACTCAAACAACACCAAAAATTGGTTTTCAATATAGAATATCACTTAATGCAGGTCAAAAGTATTCCAGGGGAGCATTCTACAATACTTTCAACCATTTAACTCCAAGGGGAGCATTCTGCAATAGTTTCGACCTTCATTAACTACCATTTTCCATTAAGACCTTTGTTTTTGTCTGCTTAAGACAGGTTTTACTGTATCTAGGTGAGGCCCAAACTTTTTTCCTGACCATTTATACAAAGCTATAAACCCAATCACAGTTGATAAATTTCTTTTGGTTTTTGATCGTGCTGAGACTGATGAGACCTCAAGCATAAAGATTTCTAAGTAGACTGGTACCTTGTATATTTTCTTATGAGCCTGTGGAGACTGTAACTCAAATTGTATAGTGCCAAACGCACGACCCAATAGGTCTTACCTTGGGCATGATGTGTCTTTGAGCAAGTCGCTTTATCCTAATAGCTTAGTTCTGGTTCAACACAGAAAAACGTCCTGACCTGACTGAAAAATGTTAAAAGGGACGTAAAGCATCAGCTGGGGTCCTTGGCTCTGAGATGGCTTGCTATAAAACATTTGCTGTGTTTCATCAAGCTATGTTAATTGATTTGATAGTTGGTGATGATGTTTTGTGAGAGCTTAAAAAGTGTGGCTATCAACAGTAAACCACATTTATACATATGGCAAAAATTGAGGAACATCACAGTTTTCTGGGAGTGCAGTGGCTCAGTGGTAGAGTGTTTCACCCGAGACTGAGGGGTTTCGGGTTCAAGCCTCACCGGCAACACGGCATTGTGTCCTTGAGCAAGACATCAATTCTTGCTTAGTACTGGTTCAACCCAAGAAGACCCGTCCCGACATAACTGAAAAATTGTTGACTTGGACGTAAAGAATCAAATCAAACATAAATCACAGTTTACTGACTTGATGTTTAAATGTTGAGTTATAAAGAACATGAAGAGAAGACATAAAATTGTTGTGTCTTTACAAAGGTACATGTTAGTAAGAAAGATAAAATCAAACATAACTCAATGGGTTCGCCCATTGCAAATACCATGCTTAAATACCGCATTTTGTTATATGACTGGAGAGAATCCTGTCTCCTGATTGGCTTAATTTGTCTTCATAAATCTCTATGTCTTCCTGGAAACTGGTCCAAACCGGTCCACAAGTTAATATTGCATGAAAACCAGCTCGAACTAGTTTCCAGAAGTTAATATTTTTGACACTTCTGCAATATTACCCTCTAGAGAGATAAAAATAGCATGATGAGTGTGAAACTAGCATGTGCTGCATGAAATTGACATGATTTGCTGTTTCACCTCCCAACAGGTAAATTAAAGACTTTCATGATTTTTTACAACAATTTTGTTTTGTTTGTTTGCTTATTTATCTTTGATTGAATAAACAAACTGTAAAAACAGTTTTATGATAACATTTTATACTCCCCTGTAAGAGAATTAATATACGTTTGAAAATGCAAAAGTACTAAATTATAATATTTTAATAAAAGTTGCTAAAACTTGTGAGAAAGTCCTTAGATGTCTTAGATAGAAGGTTGAACATGTCCTTAACAACAAAAGTGAAAGTAGCAAACTTTTCATTCTTAAATGAAGTCATATAACAAAACAGTTATTGACTTCAATTTCGGTAGATATTATACAATTATTGACTTCAATGAGGTAGACAAAAGGATTTATCTACCCGAAAAAGTGATAATTCACCGAGGCCGCTAGGCCGAGGTGAATATCACTTTTAAGGGTAGATAAATCCTCATGTCTACCGAAATTGAAGTCAATAACTGTTTTGTTATATGACTTTTCAACTTAGAATGAAAGTTTTCTACTTTCACTTTTATTGTTGAAGTCAAACTTCAACCTAAGGACTTTCTAACAAGTTTTATCAACTGTTATTAAAATATTTTAATGTAGTATTTTGCAATTTGAAATTTATATTAACTCTCTTAATGTGGAATGTAAAATTTAATCATAAAACTTTTTTACATTTTGTTTATTCAAACAAAGATAAATGAACAAACAAAACATAACAAAACAGTCGTTAAAATTCATGAAAGTCTTTAGCTTACCTGTTGGGATGTGAAACAGCAAATCATGTCAATTTCATGCAGCACATGCTAGTTTTATACTCATCATGCTATTTTAGCTCTCTAGAGGGTGATATTGCAGAAGTGTCAAAAATATTAACTTCTGGAAACCAGTTTGAGCTGGATTTCATCCTATATCACCTTCTGAGCCAGTTAAGACCAGTTTCCAGGTAGACATAGAGATTTATGAAGACAAATTGGACCAATCAGGAGACAGGATTCTCTCCAGTCATATAACAAAAGGATTTATCTACCCTTAAAAGTGATATTCACCTCGGCCTATCGGCCTCGGTGAATTATCACTTTTTCGGGTAGATAAATCCTTATGTCTACCTCATTGAAGTCAATAATTGTATAGTATCATTTTCTTACCTTGAATTTTGTCTCCAAGGTCATACAAGCAATCAAAAACCTTTGTTGTAATCTACAATCCAAACGCAATCAGTGTCGCAAATGTGAACCACAGGTTTCTTAAATTTTTTTTTGTTTTACAAGCCATATAGACAGATTTTGACCTTGGCCTTTGAATCAAAGGTCATATCAATTCAAAGGTCCTATCAGCTGTCCAAAACCATTATTAACATTTACACCTTAGGCAATTGTTGAGAAAAATATGAAGTTCTTACATCAAAACATGTTAGAGATATTTGCATTACAAGCCATACAACCAGAATTTAAATACTTTGACTCAAAGGCCATACCTGAAATCCAAAACCTTCCATGTCATATACACACCTGAGACAAATAATATGTCAAATATAAATATCCTCCATTAAAAAAATGTAAGCAGTCTGCAAAGCAACACAGCCTGATTTTATGTATATATGACCTTGACGTTCATATAAAAATATAAGAGGAGTTTGCATAACCAGCCATAAGAAAGAGTTTTAAGTATATTTGACCTTGACCATTTTCTCCAAGGTCATAAAGGTGATCACAAGCTTCCCTTGTCATCTACACACCATTAACCACTAGGGGAACGCAGTGGCTTAGTGGTAGAGTGCTTGACTCGAGACTGAAGAGCCGCGGGTTCGAGTCCCACCTGCGTCACTGTGTTGTGTCCTTGAGCAAGACACATTAATCCTAGCTTAGTACTGATTCAACCCAGGAAAAGCTGTCCTTACATAACTGAAATATTGTTGATAGGAGGTAAAGAACCAAATCAAACAAAAACCATAAACCACTATTGTGCTAAATATAAACATCCTCCATCAAAAGATGTAATATCAGATGGGGGTTACAAGCCATAAAACAGAGTTTAAGTTTATTTTACCTTGACCTTTCACTCGGAGGTCATATTGGCGTTCTGAAACGTTCTTAGTAATCTACATAGCATAAAGCAACCATTGTGTCAAATATGAACACTATAAATCAAAAATTACATGAGTTTGCATAAAAAAGCCATAAGACATTGGCAATCTGAAACCTTCGTTGTAATCAGTCTACACACCATAAGCATAACCCTCCAACAATAAATGTAAGGGGAGTGTGTGTTACGATCCATCAACCAGTTTTAAATATAATTTTGCCTTGGCATTTTGACTCTAAGGTCATAATGGCAATAAGAAACCTTTGTTGTCATCTTCACACTGTAAGCAATCAGTGTGCCAAATGTGAAGGCCCTCAGTCAAAATTTGAACCAGAATGGGGTAAATTGATGGACATCACAAATATCGGCACTTCCATTATGGCCTGTTTTTTTTTTTTACATTGATCTTTGTCTCCAAAGGTCTTACCAGCAATTAAAAACCTTTGGTGCATCTACAACCATAGACAATCAGTGTCACAAATATGAACCGCTTACATCAACAAAAATTGTACGCGTTACACGCCATATAAACAGATTGTAGGTACAGTTTGACCTAAACCTATAATTCAAAGGTCATATCAGTAGTCCAAAACAATTGTTGAGATCTGCCCACCTTAGGCAATCAGTGTGCAAAATATGAACCACCTACATCAAAATATGCAAGAGATTTCGCTTTACACAAGACGTACAACAGGAATTTAGTTATTTTGACCTTGACCTTTAACTCAAGCGTCATACCTGGAATACAAGCACTTTCTTGTCATCTACACACTTCAGCCAAGCAGTGTGTCAAATATGAATACCCTCCATCAAACAAAGTAAGAGGAGTTGGCATTTGAAGCCAAACTGTCTGATTTAATATACACTGAACAAAAGTTCTAATTGGTCACCTTACATTGTTATGTTAGTTTTGAAAGTAAGATTCGGTTATACAAAATTCATGCTTATTCAAATCAACAAATGTCTTGCCGAAACTCTCTGCATGTCATTTCATTTCACAGACGATACTAGAGTAAAGGTACCCTCATTTCAAAAAGTCACATTTTTTCCTACAATATGAAATACCATCCATCTGTTTTTTCACACTCATCTTTTCTGTTACGTAATAGCATGATGACAACTAAATCATTGAAATTCAGCTGTTTGCATGCAGTTTACATAGGAAGTTCGCACTGTTATGTGCGCCTTATTTTCTATGATACTGTATTGAAATTTTCAGCGATTATGTATTACTACTGGAAGTCACTTATAGTTGGAAATTGAAAAAAAATAATGCAAAGTGCCATCAAATTAACTTTTTAAGTGTTACATTCAAACCGGAAGTGCGCAGCAGCAGTGAAATGTTAGTCATCACAAAATGGACGAATCAAGTTCTATTCTGTTTGGGCTATCATGTTCAAATAAAATGAAATGCATACAACAATTTGTGCACAAGCTACAAATGAATTTCAAAAATCTCAAAAATGTGATATTTAAAAAAAATGCGTAAAAATCTGCTTTAGTCAAAATTTAAGTGTTTGATGTTTTTTGAAGTCGACTAGACCAGTCTATTACCAACTGAACTTAAATTTGATATAAAACTTCAATCAAACTCAATATTCTTCAAAAAAGCATATTTTTGCATTTTTAACCAAAAAACCGTGGATTGAAAGACAACTTTTCTGAAAAAACGCTAAACCTTTGCCCATCGAACTGCACATTTATACTAGGCCAAAAAGAAACACCGCTATGTATACTTTTTCAACTGTTCCTTTTATGTATTTTATTCAAAAAGCATGCAGTTATAAGAAAAATTATAGCAAAATGGTGCAAGAAAATGCTCTTTGCCAGTTTCGCAATTCATTGCCGCGGGTTTCTTAATTGGGCGTAAATACTGCACCAAACTCAAGTTCCGTCAAACTATGGGAGGTCTAACAAATCTCTTGAAAACGATTTCACACAGTTTCAGCGCTGATCCATGGGTAATAAGTTCGTGGATATGTCCTAGCTGTGAATGCCTCCAGATAAAATCGAATGCACAAATGAGACGTCCGGATGTCTAGATCTTGGCGTTGCGTTAAAGCACGGGGACGTACTGGGCGAGGACGGTCTGACGTTGTCCAGGTTTGTTGGAAACGATTTTTAAGACGTCCAATTATCCTGACATGGCACCGAAATTGTTTGGCTGCTACCGATGGTGTCACGTTAGCTTGTAACATTCCAATTTCATGTTCACGTTTCACATGTGTCAATTTTGTCATTGCAAAAAAGCAATGTGTAATCTTTAATTCCAAAGTTTTAAAATGTTTTTAAACGTTTGGGATCTTCGACTAGAGATTTCAGTAGTTAGTGCACATGTAAATTTTAACGGAGTGATGCTGCACGTGAAAAACAGGAAAGTGGAAAATCTGTCAGCACACTGGTTTGGATTGACTGACCTCAATAAAACAATAAAGAAAATGTGCGGCAGGAAAATTAGCAAAAGATAGATAGCAGATGAAATTTCGCTACTCTCACTTAACGCTCAATATTTTTAATTATTGTTAGCGGCGTTTCTTTTTTGGCCTAGTATATAGGTAAATAATCATCTCAATGTCATTAGGTCTTGATCAGAAATTATGAGTTTAAAAAGTGACCAATTAGAAATTTTGTTCAGTGTATAGTTTGACCTTGATCTTTGACTCAAATAACTGAAAAAAATAAAGCACCTCTGTCAAAAATACAAGAGGAATTTGTGTTATGAGCCGTTTGACGATTTTGAATATACATGTATTTGACCTTGACTTTTGACCAATCTACACGCCATAAGTAATCAATGTGCCAAATATAAATACCCACCATCAAACAATGAAAGAGGAGTCCATGTTACGAGCAATACTACAGATTTTGAATAACATTAACCTTTGGCTCCAATGTCATATTGGCGATCTGTAATCTTCGCTGTAATCTACACATCACCAGCAGTCATGGTGCTTAATATGAGCATCATCTATCAAAAAACGAAAGAGGATTCGCGTTATGAGCTGTAATACAGACTTTAAGCATATTCATCCTTGACCTTTGACTCCTAGGTCATAGCAGTGATCTTGAAATTCTGTTGCAATTACTCACCTTGGGCAATCGTTTTGCCAAATATGAACACCCTCTTTGAAAAATTGAAATATCTGTTCGCATAACGAGCTGTAAAAAGGCTTATGTATATGTGACCTTGACCTTTGACTCCAAGGTGCAGACCCAGATGAAATGCCACACAAGGCGGAATTTCACCGTGAATTGGGTACCAAGATTTCATGTGAGAGCATTTGGTACCAATTTTTCTCATGTGTGAGGATTTGGTACAAATTCTTCACACGTGTGAGGAATTTGTAGCTATTTTTCACGATTGTGAAAATTGAGTACCAATTCTTCACATCTGAGAAAAATCGAACCAGTTCTTTACAGATAAGACGAATACGTACCGATTCTTCACACGCTAAAATGTGAAATTTGAGCACATAATTTAGACCCCAAAAATTATCGAAATTGACCATACGCAAATTTCACATTTGCCAAAAGTGACGTTATGGTACCAATTCTTCACACGGGATGAAATGTGCGAAGAGTGAAATTTGCGGTTCAACAAAGCCTATGTTGTGTTCAGATGTGATATGACGTATCATAATGGAACTTATAATTTTGGTATATGGAGGTTGTGTTGTGCACCGTTTTCAGTCGTTCCCCGACATTATAGGTTATTTTAATGGACCAAGTCCAGTATCACTTTGGACTTGACCACTAACAGTAGTGGTGTTGTGCTTGACCATAAGTGCGCTTTAGTCCCACCACTCTCGATTGTAATATCTGCCTTTACGATAATCTAATAAATGAAAAATTCATCAAGCAAATCCGTCATGTTATCATGGTGTTGTGTTTACAAAACCATTCAAATCAGTTCAAGCCATTCAATTATTTCAAATAGATTACAAAAGACCGTTGTTCAGGCAGTCAAGTTTCACTCTACAATATATAATATATATTCATAGACCATAGCTGCATATTTTAATGCTTACATACCATACGTATAATTTATGTGATTTTTCTAGCGAAATTCGTCATTACTTTGTCGAGAATATGAAGACATTTGTTATAATTTAGAATGCAACTGGGGTTGCACTAGGGATGATTGAAGCCAGCATTGGTAAGGTTCTCAGTATTTATTTAAGAGCATAATTATTTTAAAGATATCAATTTTGAATAATTCACTTCTAATAGAACAGTAACTTTACTACTCGTATTAGGAAAGTGATAAACGTTTTATCCCTTTCCATTCTGATAGATAACCCCATACATGTTAATACAATAAGTGTGGAATTATCCATTTTGTATTTTATGTGGTTGCCGGTCAAAATAAAACAAAATTATGTTTTTCTGTCCCTGGAGATTGTGCACGCCCTGATATATTGCAACCGTATCATAAGGGCCTTCACTGTTTACCAAAGTAGCTGTTTACCGGTTGTCCAGTACTGACGCCAGTACTGGTCCGTTTTTACATGCTTACTGGGATGGTTATTCATCCTGGCATTGCAGTGTGATGTTTTGATAATGTTTTGAAAATCTCGCTGAGTTGATTGACTTAATTTGAGCCACGGCACGAGATTTCCAACAATGTGGTATATGCGACCAGCAAAGCCTCAGATCAGCCTGCGCATACGCGCAGTCTGATCAGAGCCTTTGCTAGTCGCTTGGATATTCCAAGAGTGTTAAGCTACTGACTGAACATCATTTGGAGTTTCTAAGCTTAACAGGAGACTGCAGAGGCTCGTCTGTGTCTACACTTGTCAAAATGCCACATTGTTGGAAATCACATGTCGCGGCTCATTTGGTTATTGGTGTATGGTCTGTACACAGGGGATCTGTAAATGCATTTTCGGTGTTGTTCTTGTATGAATCGTGTGTAGGCGTGTCATATTTTCTTGTATTTTGAGCATTTTTTTCTCCAAAGTTAACACGAAGACAATTCTCTAGTTGACGACGTTTATAGCCTTCAATGTTCTCATCCTATGGTTATAATACGGTTTTATAGAAAATAAAGCTTTCTCTCAGGAGATCTCGTGAAGACAGTTTTAATACATTTATATTTTATTTGTGGGGATTTAATTCCTAAGAATATAACCTTTATTATTGCATAAAAAGCATTTTTTTGTCGCACGCTATTAACAGCAATGTTTTAACCGGCAAAACCCCATGTATTTATCAAGCAGTTCACGTGCTGTTGATGCACGGCTTTTGTGCTTTACATGTACGCATTCTAGGCACTCTTGAAAATGACATCATCAACAGTAACGTGCATAGAAATGAACGTAATTTAATAGCGTTAGGATGACGTAAGACTTTGCTCTGGAACCGGCATTTTCAAAACCTACGAATCCTTCGTGCTTTTGCGCGCCATCATAGTAATACAAAAATGCACTTTACGAAGTGTTAGTGCTAAAATGACTGTGCAATAATAACGATCATACATTGTTTTTCTGATACACTTACATCTGCTAGACCCCTCGGTGGTCATTAACTCGGACTTCAACCCCACCCTCCGGGGGGGGGGGGTCCAACATATGTTAATGCATAGACAAGAAATATCTTTGATAAAAAAGAAGATATGCGACGAAGTGACAGAAGACATATTTGATATGAGTAATGTGAGAATTTTTAAGAAGCTGAGAAGGAAAAAAAATCGGGGATGTTTATACTTTGTTATGTCTTCGGTCAGCTGAACTCATTAAAGCGTTTGGCTTAAGGAACCTATGCTATTTCAAAATATCTGTAGTGATGCTTCTAGGGTACAGGATTGCTGGAATCTCGTGAAAACTCGAGTCAGAACCAAAAAAAATATGCTCTGCGCCCAAATACTGCATATTTAAATACACTGTATGTCTGGTGCAAAAAAGTCTTAAACAGTAGTAGAATTTAGTTGACCATAACCTACAAATATTAGTTTAGTTGACCGTAACCTAGAAATATCGACAATTACTTACTTACTTACTTGTCGTGCCATACATTATTTTTTTAACATCGACGCAGATATTTCTTTACATTTCTCACGTTTTAACTATCATTCTTTCCGCGTCAACGTGAAAATCTTATTAAAAACAAATGGAAAGGTGCAAAAGAAATAAATAAATAAACATAGCATACTACTTAATCTCTGCGATAGATGTTTAACCATTTCGTGGCATGTACTTTCTTCCATACAGAGATCAAGTCAGCTTTTCACCAAAAATGAAATTAAACAAATTTGATCCCTATATCAACATGATCATCGGTGCTATATCTGCTTTCAGCATTTTATAAAAATTAGTGTGATCAGTGATTTAAATAATATCCACAGGTAGGAAACTTCATAAACAGAACCATCGGCTCTGATAAGGAAATCCTATGAGCTGCATTGCCTTCAAGTGTATATGTAGGCTGAAAAAACACTGCTTTTATGTTGTAAAATAGCATAAAATGGAGAATGTAGTGTCACGCTCTAGTCTTTTAACTTATTATCTCTTCTTAGATAAGAAGGTAAAGGACCAGAGCATTCAGAGCACGGTATTATCCCTTTTTACACCATTATAACACTGAATGGAAAACTTACAGATTCTAGGCGATTTTTCAGCCTCCGTGTACAGAACTTGCGGTTCTGTTTATGCAGTTTCCTATCCGTGATATTGAGAAGTCTGCTTAGCAACGAAAAGACATAGCATTAGTCGTGTTTCGTCAAACGCTGGACTTTCAAAATACGCATTTCTTTCTTTTCGGTGTTAAACTGATTTCTATTTTTCATACTCTGAACACCCATTTAAATTATCAAAGTTGAACCAAGACATGAGATTCCCAACAATGTGGTATGTGAGACCAGCAAAGGCTCAGACCAGCCTGCGCATACGCGCAGTCTGATCAGAGCCTTTGCTAGTCGCTTGAATATTCTATGACTTTTAAGCTACTGGCCGAACAGCATTTGGAGCTTCTAAGCTTAAATGGAGGCTGCACAGGCTCGTCTGAGTCTACACTTGTCAAAATGCACATGTTTGAAATCTCATTTTCATAATTTCCAATGCTTACGTATTTTAACAAAAATACGTCTACCACAAGATTTCTTAAAAATTTAAATACACTGAACATTGATTGAATATGTATTTGTTAGCCTTAGAAAAAAGAGATAGGTAAGTTCTTTACTTTAAAAGGAGAAGTAGGTAGACTTTATCTATAAATAATTTATAATCCTGTATTTGATCAATAAAGTAAATCACACAATGGTGTTTGTAAGTAACCAAGTACTTTTCACATATATAGGCAGCACACTAACGTATTTATATAGCCAAACTTACATGTATATGAAATAGGTTGATGAAACGAGAAAATCAAATAAATTATACATGTTGTAGTTCTTTTTAGAATTAATGATCTAGTTAAAGTGAAATATATGTATTTGTTCAATGATGCTTTGAGATAGTAAGAACAGCATAATAGCTGTAGTTAGCATTAAAACTCCTGCCACACCAGGGCAGCGTTCTCACGGCGTCCAAGAAAAATGCAGATCGCCGAGGTGCGCGCAGTACGATCGCAAGCATCTCCGCTGTAACGCAGTGGCATCGCCAGTGGGGTCTCATAGAACGCCGACCGACGTCGCGCACTTTGAACATGCTCAAAACAAACGCCGTGGCAACGACGCTCTAAAAGAGCGTAGTGGGATCGCCGTATGGTCGCCTACAAGTCTCCTACAACGCATTAAGACCTCCGCGGGCGCGCATAAAAGGTCGCTGTGCAGACGCCGTGGTCATCTGTGGCATTTCCACTGAGATGTCACTGTATGGACTTCCTATGCCAATTTGAGGCCCTTTCCCAATTGATAATTGAACAAAAACTTTCTAAAATGGTGAAATATATTTCCAATCTCCAGTTTGATGAAACTTATGTGAAAACCCGGCCAAAAATAGGAAAGTTACAGATGTTTAAATTCACAACTTTAAAATTTAAAGCTTTACACTGGTTTTGTTATTTGGTATGGAGATCTTGTTCATTTAGACAGAATAAATATACCCGAATTTTGATGGTACAAATGCTATTTTCTCAAATTCAACAGGCCCCTGACCAAAACTTCGGAAAGGTGGGGAAATCCCTACATTGCGTCTTCAGCACGCCGTCGGCGCAGTGTGGACGTCGTGAAAACGCATTGCGAGCGCCGTAAAAGCGCCGTGAAAGCGTCTTAAGAGCACAGAGAAGCGCCAACGAGAACTCCGTAGGAACGCGATAGAACGCCATGTTATAGAATTTTTGAAGGGCAATCCCTTAAAACACAAAATGGACGAGTCCATACTTTTTGTATCAGCATGTATCCATCAGAATGAAAAGGAAGGGTTAAAAACGGTAAATTTGTTAGTGTGCCACCACTGAGAAAATAAATTGAAATTATAATGTTTATGTGAAATTTTCAAAATAACTTTAATTAAAATTATACAATATTTTGATGGTGGTAAATTTTTGATTTGAAGGGTTTGTGTTGGAATAACAGGATTGTTTAAATAGCTTCTTGTTTTTTTTTTCTGAAATCAAAATACACAAATAATGTAAGTGAATTTTCGATCATATCATCTTATATAAATGTAGTCAAAACACACATACGTGCGTCACGTGCGCGCGCGCACGCACACACATACGCACGCACGCACACATTTTTTCGCTTCAATGCAAGTTTATATAGTTATTCAGTGTGTCAATGTTAGACCCCCTTTTCCTTCTAGAAGATAGAGATGATTATGATAATGACTTCTACATTCTAGATGGCATTTTTTTTTAAATTTAAACGAACAAAACATAAACAGGCCAGTGCACCATATTTCGGCATCGAGCGGCGAAGACTCGGACGATATGCGCAGACTCGCCAGAGCTTTCGCTGCTCCCTAAAATCGCTGTATACATACATCAGCATGGGCGTTTAGTAGATGCATTAGCGCATATGCTCAGTGACAATGTGGCATTTTAACTGCGTAGACTCGGGCGATCCTGTGCAGCCTCCTTTTAAGCTAATGATTTTCAGTCATTAGCTTAACACTCATAGGATATTCAAGCGACTAGCAAAGGCTCTGATCAGACCAGAAAAAAAACGTAAGCAACTTTGTCATCAGAGGAGACTAATAACTGGGTTTGCCTTGTGTGTAGGAAAGCAAAGTAAGTTTGGCCAGAGAAACGGATTCATCGTTAGTGTGCAAATCATCTGGTGGTTATTTTTAACAAAATGTGAATACATTTCTCTTCTTTTCGGTGCTAATGTATTTCTAATTTATAATCATATGAAGTATATCAAACATTTGAATATTTGTGTCGTTTTAAAGCATGTACAGTTTTAAACCCATAAAGCGCCATTTTTATATTTGCACCAGTCACAAGACGTTAACTTTTTTTTTAAATTTTGTTAATTCATAACTTGATATCTCATGTAGATCAGACAGTTCTGACAGCACACGATTCGTATAATACAACAAGTCTCCGTGGTGTAGGAGATAAACCTATGTCTTGTAAACCAGGGGTCGCAGGTTCGATTACCGGCTTCTCACAGTCTGTCGGATGAGACTTTAAGCTGTGGCCCCGTCATCTAAGACGCTTTAAAATCAGAACCATCGGTTGAGCCTTCGGGTGCTCCTGGACATAGAAACACAAAAACCATAGACCCATCCGGCCAGTACTGGTTATAGCCAAGGAACACGGCCACGATCAAACAATATATAACAAGTCTATTTATGAAAAATTGAAGAAAAACATCGAAAATGTTGTCGTCTGCTGCAGTCGTGATTGGTGCATCAAGGTTTAAAAAAAGTTAAGCAGTTTATTGAGAGTTCGGTACTGATCGCACATGCGAGCAGCGAAGGATCAAACGAGCCTGTGCCTCCGCAGGGCGGATCCAGGATTTCTGGAAAGGGAGTTCATATGTATAAAGGTGTGGGGGGTTCGCTTTGCTGATCGCATCTCATTTTTTCTTAAATATCCCATGAAAATGAAATAATTTGGTCTCGCTGAGACCAAATTATTTCATTTTTATAGGATATTTAAAAACGGGGGCAGAGAGGGGGTTCAAGCGAACCCCCTGAGCCCCCCCTGGATCCGCCACGGATCCACACAGACTCATAGAGATTTCGTTCCTCACTTACAAAAGGAAAGGACTCTCCACCAGATAACTGCTCGTTCATGTTTTAATAGAGATTTTTTGGCATATGCGATAAATACCAAATTAACGTGAACTGGCTATATAGTCAATAGTTTAAATTTTAAGTGCCCAATATGTCAATAGAACGAGGAAATCCATAGCCTATAGCTATCTATCTACACATTAGATGAAGTGAATACACTGACATGAAAGCCTTTTATACGAATTTAATTGGCATGCACTTACATAAATAGGGACAGGCCGTATGAAAAACGTTTTCAGTCTCCCTCCCAATTCATTTCGATTTAAGTAATAGTTATACCATGGGTTGTCCGCCTGTACGTGGAGATAATCCACGAGCTTTAGCGAGTGGATTATCTAACGTACAGGTGGACAAACATGGTATAACTATTTTATACCGCCTACATCAGTGTAGACCTTGCAAATCACGAGATATTTCGTGCTAAAGTTGGTAAGGGTGGTATAATAGCAGGTAGCTATCTGAATTCAAGCTATCGAGAGTCAGACTTTAGCTAGAATGTCCACATGCTCAGATTCCTCTGAGTCATTGCTGCTCACAAGTGGGTAACAATAACAAAAATATACGAGTAGTGAGCATATTATTGATCATCTAAACTGATCGATCACAAAATAAATAATGTTTTTTACCATTCCCTTTAATATAACCAGTGTAATAAACGGATACTTTGACAAACAGTGAAGACCCCGATCAGATTCTGCGCTGTTTGCTGAGATAAAAGAAAATCTTCAGTGGTAGAAACACAACATTTTTAATAGAAATTTTGACCGGCAACTCCTTAAGAAACAAAATGGACTATTCCATGCTTATTGTATCAATATGTATGGGAAAACCACCAGAATGAAAAGGGTTACTATTAAATCATGATAATAATAACTTTTCTATTTTCAGCATGAAGCGCCTCTCTCTACACACGATTGCAGTGGCTCTGCTGCTGTCACGTTCGCAGAATGTCCCGGAATTCACTCCGTCAACTACTGGGCTATGACCCTAAGAGTATAAAACCCAATTCAGTAACCCCCAGAGTAACACCAGCCCCAGTTCCATCCGCTTACAACGCAAGAATGACAAGCAAGAAATATCAGATTCCTATGAGTAAGGTGAAACGGCTGCCTCCTATAAGTGAAGAAGGGTCGTCCCCAAGCCATACACCAAGACCGCTCCCTAACTCTGGTCTTAAACGCCTTAGCAAACAACAATTCAAGTTTAAACCCACGACGTCAAAACCTGTAATACCCGTCAAACCGACACCGCGCCCAAAAAAGTCCTACCAACAATTTTCACCAAGACCAAAGGATGGAAACACATATGATCCTGCCGCGCCACCAGAGCCGTTAGATATTAACCATACACTTGTTGACGGCCTTGTTGCGGATTACCTTCATTACGCTAGATACGCTCATGTGATACCAATGTATGAAGGCACGAGTGTGTCAACGTGCCCATGCTGTACAGATAGAAACAGACAAAACGTTCGAACACTTCTAGGATTCCCAGCTGATGTCAAGGAACCTCGAAAGGAACCGCCGCGGAAATACGACAGCAATTCTAAAATTGAACCCAAACCGGAATCAGAACTGACGTCAGAAACGTCCATGTATCCTAATTCTTTGTACGCAAAACAGAAGAAAGATGAAGCAAGGATACCAAGTGAAAGTGATAGGAAAATACACGCCATTGCCCTAGAGGCACAGAAACGTTCTTGGATGAGCTATCAACCGCTCCCATACGCCACTAATTATTTGAATCCAGAGTTTAACCGACCTGATGTACTCAATAATTACTTTATAGAAAGACCAAGTAAGGACTATAATTATATAGCTGGTGAAGTGATGGTGGCAGACTCAGATTATAAAGACGCCATGGACAGACTCGAACGACTTTCATTTGGAGCTAGAAGTTGATTAATGGAACAACTTAGGCCTGCCAATACTGTATATGCCGAATCGGACACTGTTCATTACAATGGTTTGCTGGTCACATATTCACTGTAGTCATACTGCACCAACAATTTGCGTTTTGTCACTTCCTTCGGTGTTATAGTAAATTTCCTTCAAATAAAGGGAGACAAAAATGAGAACTTGAATACGGTTGCTTCGACCCCAGGGGTTTACTCTCAATTTTTCTGCATACGTAGGCTCGGACCCAGCATCTACCTTTCACTCCAAAAAATATCAAGAATTTCAAGCACCCCAAAAAAAATATCCCCATTCTGTACAATGACCTGAAGAAAAGACCCTAAAATGCATAGAAATAACCCCTAGATATAGTCCAATTTTGTGATGACCCCCTAAAAAAATCCACAAAATCTTCATACCCCCAAAATTATTCATTTTTCAAAACCCTAAAAAATATTGAAATTCAAAATTTTGAACCCAAAAAAATGTCCCGAGCCTAAGTATGTATGAAAATATCAGAGTACCCCCCCCCCCCCCCTTGGGGCTTCGAC
This sequence comes from Loripinus fragilis, assembly GCA_964019695.1. Taxonomy (NCBI): domain Eukaryota; kingdom Metazoa; phylum Mollusca; class Bivalvia; order Lucinida; family Lucinidae; genus Loripinus; species Loripinus fragilis. The sequence goes on from OZ026518.1 coordinate 77,353,565, forward strand.
CTTGCATCCTCTAGTTAACAACCTCTGCGTTGTTTTGCCAGAACGAAAATAGAATCAGATTTTAAATGTGATTTTTACAGCTATATTAATAAAATTGTCCATTACGGTTTAATCATAATTATACGGTTTTGTCTTCGATGAATTATCCACGATGACAAAACCGTAATTTGTTATTTCATTCCTGGACATGAAACGTCAAAGTTTTTTTTATATTTTAAAGTTAAAAGATACAATGTGAATTCAATCGGAACCCAAGCATTTCGGGGCGTTTATCTGTGATTAAATAAAGAAATTGAACCCGGTGAGAAAATTACCTTAACACCGGAATAAGTGACGATACTTAAATTGCCGGTGTAGTATTCCCACAGTGATATTCCCAATAAAATGTTCTAGCACATGGGAATTTGGTTCATATCGCATTGGCGAGCAGTGAGGGCTCACACAAGACTATGCAAATGCACAGTCTCGCCAGAGCCTTCGCTGCTCGCATGCACAAAGTATTGCAGTAGATCCAGGTATAGGCCAAAAAATAGACAAAAGTTATGCATACACGATTAAATTATGACTACTCTGTCTCATATGCGATAAGTACATGTATATAATCTAATTGAGGGGCCCATTGTGTTTTGGTTTGTGAATATGGCTTTCACATAGTAAATGGAGCATATCTTGATGAGATACCACGTTCTGTGATACCTCATCCGGATCCTCACTGTTTACGTATGTCCTTTAAATTGGACCCCGAGGCATGAGTGGTTTATCGTATTGTCCCTTCTAGACTTCTGTTAATCACAAGACCATTAGGTCTTGGATTGTTCAACAAGATCTCCTTAATACATGTTTAACTAGGTCAAGGTCAACCTAGGTTCATCTGTAGGGTCCACATACTTAGACCTGAGGGTTCCACGGAAGAGAATTTTTAGAAGTCCTACCTTATATGTGAATGGATGGCAGCCATTTATGTCATTGACCAGGTCCATATAGTCACAATTAGGTTGTCCAGTTAAATGGATGCTCCATATGAAATTTGATTTCAACGGACGCAGTAGTAGAAAATATGTTCAAATATATTGATGGCAGTCCAATATGAACAGCCTTGGCTGAAAGATCAACCTTGAACAGTGGTACTTATTTAGTCATTGTTTCATAAGATCATTACATAGAATTTTCCCATGCAAGTGCATTAGTGATTAAATTTGACCTTGATATAAAGTAGGTCAAGGTAAACCTAAGATCATTGTTTGAACAAACTTGGCAGAGCACATATTCCGAAGTCACAATGGCATTCACCCTTTGGTTAGAGAAAAGAAGTTTGTTTGGATATGTGTGGTGGCCATTTTGGTCATGTAACCTAGAAAATATAGTCATATTAGGTTATCTAATGCACGCTCCAAATGAAATTGGAGTTCAATTAGCCCGGTCATTTCTATGAAAAAATATGTTTAAATAGCATGCACATCTGTGCAGTCTTATCAGTGCCTTTGTTATTCGCTTTCACATCAAGGTCCATGTGTGTTTATTGGATTTAATATGGTAGGTGTTATCTATAGTAACTCAGCATCTGTGCTTTTTGTTTGGCTAAAAAGCCACTGGAACTCATATTTGCTATTCACCAAGTCCCTTTTTCCCTTGAAAAGCTCAATATTAATAATCTGTGCTTAATACTGAATACACCAAGAGTTTTAATTTATGTATGTACATATATTTATATTGGTTAAAATTTCTTATTCTTGTTATTCCTGTTTATTTTCAATTACTGTACCCCACAAACTCAATTCATGCGCGGATCTAGAGGGGGGACAGGGGGTCTAGATCCCCCCTGGAATATCACAACAACATAGGGTTTATTGGTAATACTGGTCCGGATCCCCTGGAAACTCATAAAGCTACCAAGCCAGCATTCAATGTTGGGCCATCATCGGCACGCCAGCCATGGCGTTTCGCTGGCAGGCCAATGATAGCCTGCTTATAGTGGTATTTGGATCCTCCCTCCCCCCTCACCAAGTCAAATTTGGACCCCCTCTGACAAAAGTTTCTGAATCCGGGCATGCAATTAACAAGAAATGTCACAAACACGTGACGAATGCCCCCGAAGGAATTGGTCTAGCATAAGACACATTTGAGGAAAGTTAGCTGTAATATAGCACGAAAAACCTAGAAATGAGGCAAGAAGTCAATGTCAAGGTCAAAGTGACTCAAATGGTATGCACCACTCCGCCATCCAAAGAGGAATCACCACCCCAAATTTGGGAATCCTACATCAACTAATATAGGAGATATGCTCTGGACACAAAATTCTTCAAAACTAGGTCAGAATATTCAAAGAATATAGGAGATATGCACCAGTTTCTAGAAACTAGGTCAGAGGTCAAGTTCAAGGTCACAGTGACTTGATTATGGTATGCGACACTTTGTCTTCCCAAGATGCATCCACACACCGAATTTGAGATTCCTACCTCAAATAATATAAGAGATATGCTCTGGACATGATTATTCTAAAAACTAGGTCAGAGGTCAAGGACACAGTGACCCGAAAATGGTACATGACACTCTGCTATCCCAAGATGCATCCACACACCAAATTTGGAATTCCTAACTCAAAGAATATAAAAGATATGCCAGGGACACAATAATTCTTAAAACTAGGTCAGAGGTCAAGGTCACAGTGACCTATAAATGGTATGTGACACCCCATCATCCCAAGATGCATTTACACACCAAATTTGGAATTCCTATCTCAAAGAATATTGGAGATATGCACCAGACTCAATGCAGTTTCTAGAAACTAGGTCAGAGGTCAAGTTCAAGGTCACAGTTACCCAATTATGGTACCCGACACTTCGTCATCCCAAGGTGCATCCACACATCGAATTTGAGATTCCTACCTCAAATAATATAAGAGATATGCTCCGGACACGATTATTCTAAAAACTAGGTCAGAGGTCAAGGTCAAGGTGACCCAAAAATGGTACATGACACTCCGCTATCCCAAGATGCATCGACATACCAAATTTGGAATCCCTAACTCAAAGCATATAAGATATATGCTCCAGACACAATAATTCTTAAAACTTGGTCAGAGGTCAAGGTCACAGTGACCCAAAATGGCATGTGACACCCCGTCATCCCAAGATGCATTTACACACCAAAATTGGAATGCATTTCTCAAAGAATATAGGAGATATGCACCAGACTCAATGCAGTTTCTAGAAACTAGGTCAGAGGTCAAGTTCAAGGTCACAGTGACCCAATTTTGGTACGCGACACTTTTTCATTCCAAGATGCATCCACACACCAAATTTGAGATTCCTACCTCAAATAATATAAGAGATATGCTCCGGACACGATTATTCTAAAAACTAGGTCAGAGGTCAAGGTCACAGTGACCCGAAAATGGTACGCGACACTCCGCCATCCCAAGTTGTATCCACACACCAAATTTGGAATTCCTTCCTCAAAGAATATAGGAGATATGGACCGGACACGAAAGCGGGACGGACGGACGGACAGACGGACGGACAGTGCGATTACTATATGCCTCCCACAGTTCCTTTGGGGGCATAAAAATTATATTTCTTTTACTGATGGTTTCTAAAATGGACTTTTTTTGTTGCTTTAAGTCCAAAGTAAACAGCTATGGTCATGGCGGGACGATCAGTTCACCTAACCACACTTTTTCCAGGGCAAGTTTGAACAAGCAGTTATCCAGTACTTCGTGCACATACTTTCGCTTGTAACTGACAACAACCCTTCTTGAATGATTCAGCGGAAGGGAGGAGAATGACCATAGAAATTATTTCATGATCAATATCCATGAAAGTATGGGATCGGGCCGGGATCGAATTCGCGACCCCTGAATCTGCAGTCAGACTCGCATCTGTTGCCAGACATGTTACCGACTGCGCTACGCGGCCCGGTGCAGGACTTAAGTTAAGAGTGCTTAACAGAAAATTAACTTTCTTATTTCTCAACAAAAACATATGTTGTTGGTACTCAAAAGAGCCGTTTTGATGAGATGGTTCTTTTGAGCATCCAAAAAATATGCTTAATCTTATGGGTAAGAAAATATTTACAATTCTAAACATAAGCTAAATCTTATGGGTAAGAAAATATTTACAATTTTAAGCTGAAATTTTTTGTTTATCTCAACCGGTGTTTCTCTAAAATAAAAGGCTCATGTAAGCCTTGAAAATCATGCATTAGACCAGCTCTTGAGACTTTGGCACTTGAAATATGCGTATAATCTTTCTTTAAACAAGCATGTGCAGCTATCACTAGATCAGGCCTCTAGATGAGAGTGCTTATTGCAAAAACTATTTTCTTTATTTCTCATCCAAAACATATGTTGTGTGTACTCAAAAGAACCGTCTCCATGAGACGCTTCTTTTGAGAATCCAAAACACATGTTTAAATTGATAGGTAAGAAAATATTAGCAATTTTATGCTAAAACAAGACCAAAATCTGCTCTGGACCTGCTTCCCCAGTGCAAATCTTCAATGTGTGAACTGTTGACATGCAAAGTTAAATATACAGGAATGAAATCAGATTACACCCAACTTACACAATGTAATCTACAGTAGGTGATGTAGCAATTTCTAAGTTTAACACTCAAAAATATATTATCAAATGTGCACAAATATAGGTGTACATGTTCAATGTGTGAACAATCATTATACAAAGTTTGAAAATAAAGGAATGAAAACTGCTTGAGTTAAAGATTACACAAACTAGGCACCCCCTAAGCATTTCGGATGGAAAAATGTCTAAGTTCAACACCGTCAAAAATGAGAAAAAATAAAAACAAAACATGCACAAAATAGAAGGTGCACATCTTCAATGTGTGAACAATTATTATGCAAAGTTTGATAATAAAGAAATGAATACTGTTGGAGTTACAGATTACACAAACAAGACACCCCCTAGGCATTTCGGATGAAAAAAAATTCTAAGTCTAACAACTGTAAAAAATAAGAAAATATTTATCAAATATGCACAAAATAGGAGGTGCACATCTTCAATATGTGAACAATCATTATGCAAAGTTTGAATAAAAAGGAATGAAAGCTCTTGGAGTTACAGATTACACAAACTAGGCACCCTAAAAGTGTTGCTTGTTTAAGCCTTGGCTGCGCATGCATACTACAAGTATAAAAATCTCATGAGCTTGCTCATTTGCTTTGAAGTAACCATCACTGCCTGGCTAACCTATTGAAGTGCTAGGAACAAACAAGACAAGACCATGTTATAGACTGTAATTTTATTTCGATAACTGCAACAAGATACAAAAAATGCCTGTAGGAAACTGACATGGTCCTATAAGTGCATATACTCTTTGCCTGCTCGATGCATATTTTTGTCTTCTGCTGATATTTTTCAAAATTAAAGTTTTCAAAATAAAGCTTATTGTACACATCAAGGGGTCACAAGTTTGAATTTCCACATTTACATGTACTGTCTTGCCAGCCAAGAGTGACAGTGACTTCATGTTTTGATTACAAAGTCATTAGGGACTTATAAGCGATAGATCACTTGTGTATTAATCCTATCCTTAGGATAGGATTAATACACAAGTGATCTATCGATTCTCGTTAGCTCAAGCGAAGTGTACACTAGCGTTATACTTAGCAATTGTGAACAAAGTATTACGTCACTGTCACTCTTGGTAGGCATGACAGTACATGAATCCTTGAAGATTTTTTTATTCTGCTAACCTGGGTCTTCGCTGTCGCCAAAATACCCATTCAGTGGTTTCAAGTATGCATAGGGCTAATAAATTGAATTTTAATGACAGGTAGTCCAACAAATTTTGAACAAATGGCTACTGTAAGATGAAACTGTGTCAATGTGAAAATCATCTTGTTACATGCAGTTTTATACATGGACCGTGTCAGTTTCTGGTTAACACACCATACTGTCAATAAAAGCAAGACAGGAAATTTTCTATGAAAGAAATATCCAAAGTATGCAAAAAAGAAAATACCTGTTGCATGGGACAATCAGGACCATGCAAATGGATGTGCATGGCAATATATGCATTTACTGGTCACATATATCATTTACAGATTTCCTCACGATGCAACTAATATTAGGGTCAACTTTCCCCAGCCCTACCCTATTCAACCTTAGAAGTGCATTAAATACATAACTTAAATCTAATGCCTTCTCTAGAAAATAGTGTAGATCCTGACCAGCTGGCTTCTGAAGCCAGCTGATCAGGATCCACACTTTATCATCACCATGATGAATATAAAACATATTAATAATGAAATTATGCCAATGAATTGTCAGACTGATTATCAGAAGTATAGTTTGATTTAATTCTTTATGTCCGAGTCAACATTTTTTCAGTCATGTCGGGACAGGTCTATCTGGGTTGAACCAGTACTAATCAGGGAAAATGTGTCATGCTCAAGGACACAATGCAGTGCTGCCAGTGAGGCTCAAACCCACAACCCTTCGACCTCGCGTCAAGCACTCTACAAGTATAGTGACCAGAAATCGGAATTTCAAGGTGGGATAAACATAAGTTTTAAGTAACATAGAATAAATTGTCCTGGTATTACAATTCACAAATGCTTTAACTTTTATACGACCCTTACCAACTTTAGCACGAAATATCTCATGCTGTGCTTGTGCAAGGTCTACACTGATGTAGGTGGTATAAAATAGTTTTACCATATTTGTCCACCTGTACTTAAGATAATCCACTTGCTAAAGCTCATGGATTTTCTCCATGTACATGAAGAAAAACCCATGGTATAACTATTACATATTTACTAAGGAATTCATAGATTGATCGTCCCATGCTACAGGCTAAATTGGTTTGTTGGAATGCTCATGTAATTAAACTGGTCCCTTATTGGTATATATATGAAATTATGAAAATACTAAGCTATAGCTATATGAGATTGCTACAAGTAAACAATTGCTACCGTCATACACAGAAATAAGCCAGCACATATACTAGACACAATAACAGTATATGGGCCTCGATGCGAGATATCCTATCTTCCGGGTTTGCGAACAACAAAGGCGTGGTCTGATTAGCACCTTTGTTATTCGCTTTGGAACATATCATATCTAAACTTGCTACAGATAAAATTTCAGTTTTCTAGCTGTTTTCTAAAGCTGAGGAGACTGGTTTGAATCTCGCTTTGTCGGAAACCCCAAAAACAGGATTCGTCGCATTGAAGCCCATATACTAGGCACAATAACAGTTTATGAACCTAAACAATATTGTGGTACATATCTCATATGCCAACAGCAAAGATTCAGGCGTGACCGCAGATATGTGCAGTTTCTCGGAGCCTTGGCTGCTCGCAGACACAAAGTAGGGCCATATATGAAGGGTCAGGAGGGGATAATTTTTTGTTTCCAGCCCAACTAGATTGCTACGCATATTTAGGGGATAACTGTATTCAAAATTTTCATTTGGGTAGGTATATCGTTGGATATACTGTCGGAAATTTAGTTTTATGGCCACGCGACGGGAGCCGTAAAACGTGATTACCAAACGTATATCCGACAATATACCTCCCCAAATGAAAATTTTGAATATGGTTATACCCATTCTAATGCACTTCTACAGTTTCCTCTCAAATTGAAGCGTTGCAAGTCGCACGTCACCCAACATAATGTGACGTAATTAATGACGTCAAACTATTTCCGACAAAGGAAGCTGCAAAAGTTGTTTCCCTTATAAACCAGATTAATGCAGACCTTATTAAACTGTCATAATGTTTGGATGGAGCACTGACCTTCTACAAAACTCTTTCATCCTGCTGACACTAAAACGGGACAAAACAATAATGGTGAAAATGTTGAAGTGTATGCATTCACCTTAAATACAAGCAACACCCAATTTCAACTATATCACATGACCCTTAGTACAATGCATTTTGCAACTGAAGTGAACATCTTGGCTTTAGATTATACACTTCTTCTAACACTCAAGGTTCCTCTCTTATCTACCAGGGCTCACCCTGCCATTAGCCATTGTAGCCATTTGCTACTAAAAATGTAGAGTGGCTACAAATATGTCATTTGCTCAAAGTACAGTCTAGGTGATTCAAAAATTACATATTTGCGAAACAGTGTATTTTGATTAGCTTTTGGATTTTGAAATATTGCTTTTATTATTCCTGCACACTTATTTTACTCTTTGGATGCTGGATTTTTCAATACCATCCGGATGTCAAACAGCTTGGATCCAGATCAGGCCCGACATTTTCTGGGTCCGAACTGTTTGCAAAGGTTATCAGCAGAAAACCAAAGGTGCCCCTAGTTAAATACAAAATTTGTTGATACTACTTTCTGGCTAAAACCTTGACTAAAGTTAATTTCATTTGGCCCCAACTTTTTCCATTTGGCTAAAGTGTTGGCTACAACAAATTCTGAGCCAGGGTAAGCCCTGTATCTACCATGACATACAATCAAAATAGATCACAGAACATGAATGTGGAATGATGCTGGTTTAACATTCTTAAAAACTGACAATAATGGTAAGAAAATATATTGTTATGTGTGGTTCTATATTTACAAATATTTTATGGTCCCCAATAACACTTTCAACACCAAACATGACTTAAAGTTGTCTGCTGTTACATTTTAAAAGCAGGGATTTTCCTAGGCCTGATTTGGGTCCGAATATAGGCCCCTTCCCAATTCAAAAATGAGCAAAAACTTCCCAAAATGGTGTTTATCATTCCCAATTTCTACATTTTGGTAATTTTTTTTATAAAAATCCAAACAATAATAGCCAAGTTACAGGTGCATGAAAATTTGCATAAAAATGTGAATGAAAACAGGTTTTCATTCACTTTTTTATGCAAATTTTCATAGTTTTTGTGAAGGGCAATTAAAGCAACAAATGCTTACACCGCTAATTTCTAATATGCTTTTTGATACATTTAACATGGCGGTCCAGTTGTTTTAGACTGCATCAAATATTCCCAATTTTGAAGATACAAATGCTTTTTTCCCAAATTCAACAGGCCCCTGGCCCTGACTTCAGAAAGGCAGGAAAATCCCTGAAAAGTCCCTTTAGTAAAAAGTATCGATGCAGATCAAACTTCTCCAAAGGAGGTAGTGTTATCTGGGTCCATACTGTTTTATCCAAAATAAAATTAATATGTTGTTGAAGCAAAAAATTGCAGCAGACAACATTGTTAATATGGTAAAGGAAACCCTACCTGACAAGGGCTCACGTTAAAATGGTGTGCATCAGTTTTCTTAGGGTATTTCAATCAAATCATACTCAAATGAACTCCATTGAGATGGATAACTAATGGGAATGAAAAGAATCTGAAGTTTATGGTCAAAAGGCTGCTCTACTTTTTACATGAAGGAGACCACATTTACCAGATCATCATTTGAAGGCACATTATATACAAATATTTTTAAATGAAGAGAAGCAGACAAAAGCAAATTTGCGGTAGCAATGTTGTTATGGCAAGTGCCTTGTGATTTAATTATGGGCTGCACAAAAGCAGTAAATAAGCTATGATGAATAAAAAAAAGGTTCAAGTTAACTCGAAAGAATTATCTTGCCAACCATCACCTATAAGCACATGCTTTCATGAAAGTATAGTCTAATATACTTTTGTTTGTTTGTTTGATTTGATTCTTTACGTACCAGTCAACAATTTTTCAGTTATGTCAGGACCCTTCTTCCTGGGTTGAACCAGTACTAAGCAAGGATTAATGTGTCTTGCTCAAGGACACAACGCAGTGATGCCGGTTAGACTCGAACCAAGGCCATTCGGTATCAAGTCAAGTACTCTACCACTAAGCCACTGCGCTCCCTTACTCCTTAATGGTGTGAATGTATGAAGCCTTAAGCTTGTATGAGACGAAATTCAAAACTACCTGTTCTATTGTTAATATATGATATGATCAATTTAAAAATACACTTAACACCTTTCCCGAGTCAATATGGTTATACTATACAGTTTGGTGACAAGACCACAGCTTAAGGTGGGTTTTTTTTTATCGAAAATTAATCTCTAGTACAGTAAATCCTGTCTTAAACGGCCACTTTAAAATAGACAAAACAAAGGTCTTAATGAAAAATGGTAACTTAACGATGGTCAAAAGTATTGCAGAATGCTCTCTTTGGAGCATTTTGCAATACGTTTGACCTGCATTTAGTGATAATTGGTTTTGAAAACCAATTTTGGGTGTTCTTTTTGAGTGGTCAGTTAAGACAGGTTATACGGTATATGTATCTCCGAAACATCTGTTCTCAATGAAAACCTATATTGTGTGTGGCACTCACAATGAGTACACACAACATAAATTGTCAATGAGAAATAAGACATTTTGGATACACCTCATACTGCAAGACACTGTTTTTTATAGCTTGAATCACTGAAGATTCAAAAAAATGTTTCTGATAAAACATCTGAATTTGCTTCATCTATGCTTCCAATCATCTCCCTAAAGATATATGCATAGATAAAATATTTCCATTGGCTACCAATTTATAATTTTTCAGAAAGTAGCAGTTGTTCAGGGCGACTGTCAATGAATTGTTTACTCTAAAAGGATACTTCAGCCCTCCAAAATTAACTTGTTTCAAGAATGTCTTCCTTCACCAAATTTGGACAAAATATTAAAAATACTTCCAACTAATTTGAAAATGCGCTATAAATAACAAGCATTATCAACAGGGAACAAGAGTAAGATTAATCAAAAGCTGAAAGCTTAGTGTCAAATGATAAAATACACTTGTGGTCATGGCATCCATTTGAAAAAGCAACAGAGCACATTTGTATGAACATTCAACACTTCTACAACAATTCCAAAAATACATAATCTACAGCATCACAAAATGTCTTAGCAGTCAACAAAAAATAAAATGAGCCAGTTCACAAGATTTTGTTATCTATTGCCTACAGGCCTCCAGATTAGAGTGCGCATTGGAAATTTATTTTCTTTATAACTCATCCAAAACATATGTTGTGGGTACTCAAAAGAACCGTCTCAAAGAGACGGTTCTTTTGAACACCCAAAACACATGTTTAAATTGATGGGTAAGAAAATAATTACAATTTTACGCTAATAAATTTCCTTATCTGGATCTATGTGCATATGTGAGCTGTGAAGGCTCACACGAGCTTGCACATCTGTGCAGTCTCCACAGAGCCTTCACTACTTGCACATAAAAAGTAGGGACTAGAAGAAGGCTCAAGACCAAAATTTAAGATTCTGGCCCCACTAGGTAGCTGCAAATGCACATTTGAATAGTGATGTTTCTTAAATGTGATGAGTACAGTAAAACCTGTGTAAAATGGCCACTCAAAAATAGACAAAACAAAGATCTTAAAGACAACTGGTAGCTTAATGAAGGTTGAAAGTATTACAGAATGCCCCTTGGAGTATTCTGCAATACTTTTGACCTGCATTCAGCGATAATTGGTCTTGAAAACCAATTTTTTGTCTTTTTGAGAGTGGCCGTTTTAGAGAGGCTTTACTGTACTAAAATCTCATGTACTGTCTCAAATGATAATAGATAATACTGTAAAGTTTCATAGAAATGTGCTCTTAAGCTCTACTGCACTCCAAATGGCAGAGTTATTGGCCATTTCGTGTGCAATAGCGTTATCAATGGATATCTCCCTCCTCAATCTTGACACCAAATGCTACAAGAATATGAGCCGCCTCGTGACAAAACCAACAGAATGGCATGGGTGTCAAAGGTTTAGATAAACAAAAATTGTGAGCTTAAAATTGTAAATATTTTCTTACCCATCTGTTTTAACATATGTTTTGGGTACTCAAAAGAACCGTCTCATTGAGACGATTCTTTTGGGTACCCACAACATATGTTTTAGTTGAGAAATAAGAAAATTAATTTTTTGGTACACATTCTTAACTAAAGTACTGGGTGTACAGGTCTCCAGATAAGAGAGCACATAATTGAAAATTGTTGTTGTTATTTCTCAACCAAAACATATGTTGTGGGTGCTTAAAAGAACGGTCTCAATGAGATGGTTCTTTTGAGCACTCAAAATATATGTTAAAACTGATAGATATTGAACAAACCACAATTTTACGTTCAAAAATTTTGCTTAACTGGACCTATGGGTGTACAGAGGTTCTTATCAGCCTGGCCATTGGCCTAGCCTAATCAGAGTTTGATGATGTCTATTTGTTCCGGTAGCTAAAGAACCACAGTATCTTAAGGTTGACCACAAAGGCTCTAATCAGACTGGGTGCAAAAAATCAGGCTGATTTGAATCTTTGCTGGGAGCGGGTGCCTTATATTTTGTTGGCTTTGTCATTAGCTAGCTCAAAATTTGTTCAATTTGATTGGTCCCATGGATAACAAATGCATGGATAACAAATGGAGTTGTTTCATCACTCGTCCTTCTTGCCGTGCTTGAGAATTCTTGTAAATTCATTGTAGTCGAAATTGCCTTTGTGTATAGGAGCTTCTCTAAGCATCTCATCGACCTGGAAGAATATATGAAATGCTGAAAATTTCTAAAACCCTGATCTTTCTTTTTTTAAAATCTTAACTTATATGCATACAAAAATATTGTCAAGTTTAAGCTGCTATTTGTTTTAATATAAAATCTGGAAATAAAACTGAGAAGCTTTTATAATCTGCTTAGTTCAGAGATTTAGGCCGACTTTCTATGACAATCCTAAATTCAGGACCAATTCTTTAATAAAATTTTCACCCAATGGAAATACATTGTACAACCTAAATGGTTTTTTTCATATTTTTCTATTTCAGCGGTCGCCATGATGTTCATTGTGAGATGCTTTGGAAAAAGACATCCAACATTTGTTTTCAAGGAATAAAAATAGAGAGAAATCTTATTATTTGAGTAACCATTGAGATATCTTATATGTTTCTGTGGTTAAAATGGTTCCTGCTGTGAGAAAACCTGTCTTCAGGGAAGCTAAAAAAGCCTAGTTCATGAGACCACATGCAGTTTTGGTTATCACCCGAAGTCTCAACCCAAGACCCTATTATCAGCCAGAGAGCTATAACCAAAACCTTGTGTTATAATCTGTTTACCGGTATCCAATTCACTTTTTCCGCGTTAGACATACAAAAATTTAAGTAAAACAGAAAACTGGCATAAACTGTATGTGACATCATGCCACTTGTTTACATCTTACGTCATTTAATGATTAACGCTTCGAGTCGGGCATGATAACCTCTCTCCATTCAAAATGCATGACTTCCGGATATCATCATAGCAGGCAGATAACCAGTTGGTGGGAAAGAGCTTATCGCATATGCACTTTTTGGGATATCATGGCAAATAGGGTCCCAAATATATGATAATGGTACTTATCACATAACATAGTGATATAATGCCATGTATTAAAATTGATAAACCACTTTCAACTGTCAAGCCTGGCTGGAAAAAAAAATCTATAATTAGCCTTACCTCATCCTCTGTGAATCTATCTCCCATTGTAGTTAATAATTCCCTAAGTCTGTCTTCATTGATAAAACCTGGAAAAAAAGGCACAGTCAAAACTCTTTATAACGTCACTCGTTATAACAGAATATTCAATAGCCGACATAAAGTTGCTGTGAATGGATCTGTTTCCATTAAAATCCCCTCTTTATAACAGAATATTCACTTAACGACACCGACAGTAACTTCTGGGAACAGATATACACTTTTTATTGAAAATAAATTCACTATAACCACAGGAGCTTGAAGTTCGATCCTTAAATCACCCCTATAGCCTCAAAACCAAAAGCTCACAATGTCATTACGTAGTAATGACCAGGAGTGAAACTAAATTTCAGGCACATTTGACTCGCCGTTACCAGGAGGTTTTGGCGAAAACTGAACATCTAACCATAAAAACTATGTCAACAGGTCATGCGAGGCATGGATAACTTTTTCTGACATATCACTGAGTCAAAATAATGAGCGTTTGAAAATAAGGAAAAAACTAGAGCAGCAGTCGATGGTACACCATCGCAAATACCCGCTTTTTTATCTATAACCTTTACCTTGGGGTCAAGGTCACACAAAATGTAGCTCAGTACCTTCTACATAATGTGACCTATGGGCCTGTGAAGTTTGAAGTTGATGTGTCCAACGGTTAAGGAGGAGATGCATTTACAAGAAACTACATTATATGACCTTGACCTAGTTGTTCAGGTCACACAAAATGTTGTCCAGTGCCCTCCAAATCATATGACCTATGCACCTGCCAAATTTGAAGTTGCTACGTCCAACAGTTTAGGAGAAGATGGATTTACAAGAAAGTAAATTATATGACCTTGATCTTGGAGTCAAGGTCACACATTATGTTGCCCAGTACCATCCACATCATGTGACCTATGCACCTGTAAACTTTGAAGTTGCTATGTCCAATGGTTCTGGAGAAGATTCATTTACAAGAAAATACATTATTTGACCTTGGGGTATTTGACCTTGACCCCAAGTGTTGCCTAGTACCCTCAACATCATGTGACCTATGCACAGGCAAAATTTGAAGCTGCTACTTCCAAAACATTATGAGGAGATGCGTTTTCAAGAAAATACATTATTTGACCTTTGACCTTGACCTTGGGGTCAAGGTCACACAAAACATCGCCCAGTACCCTTGACATCATGTGACCTATGCACAGGCAAAATTTGAAGTTGCTGCTTCGAAAAGTTTATGAGGAGATGCATTTACAAGAAAATACATTATTTGACCTTGACCTTGGGGTCAAGGTCACACGAAATGTCACCCAGTACCCTCTACATCATGTGATCTATGCACCTACAAAGTTTGAAGTTGCTATGTCCAACCGTTTAGGAGAAGATACAATTACAAGAAACGTGACGGACGGACGGACAGACAGACGCACGGACGGACGGACGGACGACGGAACGACTTTGGTACGAAATTAATATACCCTATTTTTCTTACGAAAAAGCGGGTATAATAACGGTAGCCATTCCGGCTCCAGTATCCGGTTTGACACAGTGAATCCGAGCCTTCGTCACACTTGGAGAAAATACATTTAAAAACTTACAAACTCTTCAACCAAAAATGAAACAATCAGTTAAATGTGTTCAGAATATCAAATAAATCAAATCCTTACTTTAACTTATCACGAAAAGTTCTGTTTGTCATAAACTTTGCAGAAATTCAAAACTGAAACCGTTGTTTTTCAAAGATAGTGTGACGTTGACATCGCGCACGATCTGGCGTACAAAGCGTAACGTCAAGTTATAGCGTCTTGGGGCTTATTCCGTAGATGATTACGTCATTTTCTCATTGTTTATGCCCTAACAAATAGGTTTCCCGGTACTATATCGAATTAAAGTATCTTTGAGACATTGTCGTGTTTTGTCTTAACGTCGCCATCTTGATCATAAGGTAGAAGAAAAGTTATTGAACACTTTGACGTTGCCGTCGCAACATTCACTGCCGATTGACCGGAAACTGGAGCCTGAATGGCTACCGAGAGCTTAGTTTCACTCCTGGTCATTACTACGTAATGACACTGTGAGCTTTTTGTTTTAAGGCTATATAGGTGATATAAGGACCGAACTTCAAGCTCCTGTGCTATAACAGAATTGTTACCATGTGTCAGATAATTTTGTGATCAGAATAAGGTCTGTTTGCATGAACAGGTTTCTGTCTCTCTTGATAAGTGGGAAGCTTTGTTCATTTTGATGCAATATGAAATTGAACTGGTGTATACATTTGGAATAATAGCATTTTAATTCATTTGTATAATATTTTCTTTTACCAAATGATTATTATGTGGAAATCAGGTAATGGTCAGAATTTCTTTATAACAGCAAATTTACTTTAACGTCAAAGATAGCTTGGAACAAACAGTGTCATTATAAAGAGGGTTGACTGTATAATTCAAGAATTTTTAATAAAGAAAAATCAATATTTTGCTTTCAGGAAAAATAATTCTCTAAACCTTCTTCTGATTTCAAGCCAGTCAAGTTGCAAAAAATTATTCATACATGTAATCACAAAACTGAAGACAGTCAAGATATTTTTAAGAATCTATGTGTTCTGTTCACTAATACATGTACAAGGGGCATTTCAAAAGTATTATTCAGTGTGGTGTTGTAGTTGTAGGAGGAATGTTTCTGTGCAAATGTATAGTATTAATGAGCCGTGGCATGTTATTTCTAACAATTTGACATTTTGACAAGTGTAGACTCGGACGAGCCTCTGCAGCCTCCTTTTAAGCTTAGAAACTCAAAATGGTGTTCAGTCAGTAGCTTAACAATCATAGAATACTCAAGCGACTAGCAAAGGCTCTGATCAGACTGCGCGTATGCGCAGGCTGATCTGAGGCTTTGCTGGTCGCACATACCACATTGTTGGAAATCTCATGCACTGGCTCATTTAGAATATCACCAAGCAGAAGAAAATGTCAACTAAAGCCCAACAACATGTTTTTTCCAATTTATAATTTGTTTTTCTTTTGTTTTCAAAGAGATGATTTTGCAGGGAAAAGTCTAGTCATGCTGCCAAAAAAGTTTTTTCGCGTTTGTATGAAAGTTTATGATCATAAAAGTGTTGGAAAATGAATTGTTCATTTTTACCATATGCAATGTATTCTATAAGGCTACAGAACACATCTCTGTGGAAAATTTACATTTGAGCGTGGCATGGGATTTCCAACATTGTGGTATGTGCGACCAGCGAAGCCTCAGATCAGCCTGCGCATATGCGCATTCTGATCAAAGCCTTTGCTAGACGCTTGAATATTCTATGAGTGTTAAACTACTGATTGAACATAATTTGGAGTTTCTAAGCTTAAAAGGAGGCTGCACAGGCTCGTCTGAGTCTACACTTGTCAAAATGTTGGAAATCACATGTCACGGCTCATTTTATTTTTAACATTCAGGGAAAAAAGTGTCTATTGATTTTAAAAGCAAAGTTCAACAGAGGCTAAAAAATATAGCTTAATTAAGGTGATCTAGAAATGCTATAATAATTTTCTGATATTAGCCTGAATTTCAAACAAAATCCCTGCATTGTTTTTACTCAGATAATTGAGAACTGAAAGGGCTACATCTGATCCTATGGGCTGTTTTTTTCCAAAAGGTTTGATACAGTTAAGTCAGGATGGTCATATATATGGAGGGGTCACAGGACACAGGTTATAATTTTGAAAAAAATAGTGTATTTCTTCCTCTGGAGATCGATTTTGTCTTAGCAAACAGTGCAGACCCTGATGAAATGCCAAATTATGCTGCATTCCATCTGGGTCTTCACTGTTTGCCAAAGTACCTGTTTAGGGGTTTCCGGTCTACAAAGCGTTAACAGGACTTGTTTAATGGTACTTCATAAACTCACCTGTATTTGTCTCATCAAAGCAAGCAAATGCATTTCGTATCACATCTTCTGGGTCAGTTCCGTTCAACTTCTCCCCAAACATGGTTAAAAACATTGTAAAGTTGATTGGCCCTGGGGCACAGCTCATCATTTCCTCCAAGTACTGTTCTGTTGGGTTCTTACCTAAAATCATACACACATAATTATTAATGAGAACACGTCTTTTGAGTTATTGACCAGGTAAGACTCAATCCAGTCTGGTCAGTTACAAGGACATGGGTGAAAGTTCAAAATTTCCAAAATCCTGAACTTTAGAAAATCAATTTTTTAAACTTGCAGGATGCCTACAAAATTGAATGATTTCATGTGTAAATGGTTAATTGTGTTTAGATAATCTGAAATTTATCAGAGAAGCTATTATAATCTCCCTAATTCAGCATTTTGAGGCTGACTTTCTATGAAAAGTCAGCCTCAAAATCCTGAGTTCAGGATTAATCTTGAAAATTTTCACCCATGCAGGGTGTCAGGGACTAACATTGGGCCAGTTAAGCAAAAAATAAGTGTATAATTGTGATTATTTTCTTTTCCATAAGTTTAAACATGTGTTTTGGGTGCTCAAAAGAACCGTCTCATTGTTTTGGTTGAGAAATAAGAAAATAATTTTCAGTTACACACTCTTATCTGGAGGCATGGACTAAGTAAAATTTAAATGAAAATAGCCATGTCACGAAAAAACCCTATTTTTGGAAATTTTATTGTATACTAGTATCATACAAAGTAAGATCGCCTTGGTACCAGGCTTAACAGTCATATGACCTCTAGGCTGACACAAGGTATTGAAAAGCTAAACGCTTCAAGAATACCATAATTCATTGCTGTACAAGTATCAATGAGATATTTCCCCTACAAAAGCATAAGGATCAAGTATAACATTGCTGTAAAGTAGATCAAGGCCAGCCCACAAGTTTGATTAACATGCTGTCAAATTTCTTGGGACTGAAGTCTCATCTCTGTCATTTATTTTAATAATTGTTTTGATGCTTTACATCCCAGTCAACAATTTTCCAGTTGTCGGGACGGGTCGCCCTGGGTTGAACCAGTACTAAGCAAAGATAAATGTGTCTTGCTCAAGGACACAACACAGTAACGACGGTGAGACTGGAACCCGCGGCCCCTCGGTCTCAAGTCAAGCACTCTACCACTGAGCCACTATGCTCCCATATCTGTCATTCAGTTCTGAAGATGTTTGAAGGTATTTAATTTTTACATATACCATATTAGACCTAACAAGCACACATTGAGTTCTTTATAGGTGTACACTGTATGGGTTGTGTACACTGTATGGGTTGTGTACACTGTATGAACCTCTAATTTCCAGTCAATCCAATGAGGCAATTTAGTTTCTGATCTGAATTCATATTTTGGATGGAAAAGTCTGGATCAAGATCAGCTGGCATCAAGCCAGCTGATCTGGATCTTAACTGTTTTCAAAAGACAGAATAGACTTTTGAAAATTAATTATCTGCATAATCATTATTAATGTGCTTATTAAGTTAAATAAGGTAGAGCCAATTATACCTAAAGATGCAAGCATATCGTGTAAATCTTCTTTGTCAATGAATCCGTCTCTGTTCTGATCTATCATGTTGAAGGCTTCTTTGAATTCTTGAATTTGTGCTTGATCAAACATAGCAAACACATTGGAGGTTGCCCTTTGGGCCCTCTTCTTCGTCACCCCCTTCCCTTTAGTTTTTCTGCTTGACATGGTGACTAGCTATGTGTGGTCTGGAAAACATAAAATTGGTAATTAAGAAACAAATAAATAAATAAGAAGGGATGTAAATGACCAGCAGATGGTCAATGATGAAATCTGATCTTTTGCCTCATGCTTTGCAGGGCAACTGGAAATAGTAACTAGAGGACTAGAGGTCGTGCTCACCTGACACTGAGTCACAAGATCTTAATAAAAGCTAAACTTACTAAGTTATAATAGAACTTTTTGCTCTCTGTAAAGGCGGTAACTTTAATATTCATATCTGGGCGTGGTTCCGCTATTTCATCTGCTAAACAAGGGAAATCAAGTTTTATTTATAATTTGGTGATGAAATAATAAGTTGTTTGGGCCGCGCAAATGACTGAACTCACATTTATTAACCCTTAAAGTGCAAAATCACAAATTGTATGTTTTTGTTGTCCACTAAAATAATTGAAGCCTCATAGACAAACAATGTGGATCCAGATTAGATGATCTGGGTCCACAATGTTTGCCTCTATGCTTATGTTAATTAGACATTTTCAGAATGAGATGCAGTTATTTTGCTCGCAATTTAAGGACTAATTAATGTGTTTTGTGTCTTTACTGAGGTAATTGGTCTAGATGATACAGTTACTTTTGAAAAAAACACGCCTCATTTTCAGCTTTTACCTATGTCTAAGGTCGACCAGTCCAAATTAGGCATTCATGAGGTGCCGCCTTTACAGTACCCAAAAAGTCATATAATACTAGGCTTATTATTTAAGCTTGTATGGGCCACATTCCCATTATTATAATAGTAACTTGATCTGGGGTACAGTATCATGTTGAGTGGAGGAGCGCAGTGGCTCAGTGGTAGAGTGCTTGACTCGAGACTGAGGGGCCGCAGGTTCGAGCCTCACCCGCGTCACTGTCCTTGAGCAAGACACATTTATCCTAGCTTAGTACTGAATCAACCCATCAACAATCTTTAAGTTAGGCTTAAATGAAATATATATGTTGTTCCTGTTGCCTACGTACCCTAATTTTTTTTAACCCTACCCTAAACATTAAAATGGTCTTTGGAGAAAAAATACCTAAAATGGGCACGTTTTCAGATTTTGTCACTATTTTCTTTCTTAAATGTTATAACAAAATTTAATAATTTCCCTACCTACCTACCCTTGATTTTGTTGGTATGCAACAGGAACCACACATATATTTCATTTAGGCCTTAAACAGAGACGGGTTTTTCTGGGTTGAACCAGTACTAAGCTAGGATAAATGTGTCTTGCTCAAGGACCACAACGCAGTGACGCCGGTGAGGCTCAAACCCGAGGCCCCTTGGTCTCGAGTCAAGCACTCTACCACTGAGCTACTGCGCTCCCTTATGGGTTTATGTGGGTTTTATAAATCTGAAAGTTTATGATAACTCCCACAACCAGCTGCTACCTTACAGTTTTTCTGTGCTAACAGTGCTGGTCTAAAGAGAAACAGTCTGATCAGGATTAAAGCTGTTTGCATTTCTGTCGGCATCTTTTGATGGTATTATTTTGTGGTAAAATTTTTGGATGATTACAAAAAACTTTGGGGATATCCCAAAATTTAGAAAAACAACAGTACTATTGTTTTGACTGCGCTTCACACCTTTGGGGCAGTAATTGAGCAATTATCCTTGGCTTTTGAAATTATGGTCAAATGCAGTCATGCTGGTCCTAATAACAAAAGTGTGAATATATTTTAATGCAGTTGTATTGGAAAATGGGAACTTATTCACACTCTGGAATAGAATTATATATAGATACATGAAGTTAGCATAAAACAGCTATCACCAATCAGTTAGCTTTAAAATTTTCATTTACTGCCAATATGATCAAGCAATAAGACCCAGAGTAGATTTGATTTTATTATTGAAGCCCAATACATTTTTCAGGGGAAAGGTTGGTAGACTGGCATAATCATGATAATAGACTAGATAATAATAATCAGACATAGTTGAAAATCTTGTAAAAACATGTAATTGTTTGTTTGTTTGATTTGATTCTTTACGTCCACTCAACAATCTTTCAGTTATGCGGGACGGGTCTTCCTGGGGGTGTATTCCTGTTTCTCCCACTTTTTGATTTTTAGGTAAATTTGGGGTGGGAAGAACAGGAATTGTGGTTAAGGTGAAAAGGTGTTAATCCATAACCTGAGGACATATAGTTTATTTCAGTAAAGGTAAACATAAAACAGGTATAACGCACATACAAGTGATAATAATTGAGCACATCAGATTAAATGTACATGTATATACAAATGTACTTAGGTTTTGCATAATAATAATCAAATTCAGACAAACAGTAAGACTAAGATAAAATTTTGCAATATGTGGCATTTTATCAGGGCTGCACTATTTGTTGAGATAAAACATACTTATCATTTTATCAAACCAGACTTCATTTTTTTAAAATTCATGCGGTTGCAAACTTGTAGTGCATGCGGCTTTGGTATTTATCGCATATGTATGAAATTTAATATGTAGATCTGTATACAAAAACCTTATTCACAAGAACTTTCTAATTTAACCCTCTGTGTAATGGAAACTCTAAATTTATCCTATGTTTATGCGGACAAAGCCGGCTATGTTGAGTGCATGCGCGCAGGCTCGCTTAAGACTTCCTTGCCCGCTAGATTGTACATCTACATGTATTATCTACAACCTTATTCATAATAATTTTCTAATTTAACCCTTTGCATGCTGGAAACCCTAATCTTTGTGTAGACGAGCAGAGAGGGCTATGACGAATCTGTGCATGAGCGCAGGTGTGTCTAAGACTCCCATGCTTGATAGATTTTGCATGTGCATAAGTGATCGGCTCTTGCTACAGACTTATTTGTAATAATTTTCTAATTCAACCATCTTAACAGGGCTCGTTCCCCCAGCTGCATATTGGATTAGCTTTATACTGTTCGATGCCTCAACTAAACAGCTGTGTCCCCGCATGCAATCATGAGTTTGAAACACTTGCATTGCTGAGTTACGTTTTAGGAGTCCACAGGAACCTTCTAGAACATGCAAGTTTTCCCATTTTTTGGCAAACTCGACTGAGCCTTCGTTGCTTTAAAATGCGACAAATACCAATTTTCCAGATTTTTTTTCTCATTTATGCGAGCAGCGAAAGCTCAGGCGAGTCTGCGCATTGGCAAAAATTTCGACTGAGCCTTGCGACAAATGTCCCGATTTTTTTTCTCTCGTTTAACTCAAGCAGCGAAAGCTCAGGCGGGGCTGTGCATTGGCATTAGCTGGACTGAGCCTTCTTTGCTTGAAAATGCGATAATCGTGCAATGTGAGATATTTCAGATAAAACATTGGAATATCAATAAAAGGGTAATAAGAACTTATTTTCTTAAAAAAGGTTGTTACTGGAAACACACAATCAGAACACCTATTCAGGGCCTGCACTGCTTGCCCCGATACAAAGATAAAGATTTGAAACCATGGACCCAGCGTGTCAAACGGATTAATTATGATTAATCATACTGTCTTGTCCCAATTAAGCTTTTAAGCAATTAAGCTAATCCCAAAATTAATGTGAAGAAGTAAAATAATTCAGAAACAGACTATACTATACAGGTAAGTTGTCCTAAATTTTACATAGTGGGAATAACAGGAATAGGAATTTCTAAAAATGGGAGAAACAGGAATAAACCTTCCTGGGTTGAACCAGTACTAAGCTAGGATAAATGTGTCTTACTCAAGGACCACAACGCAGTGACTCCGGTGAAATAAAAAACAACAACCCAAAAATGTAATATATATATATAAATGTAAATGTTCATACTCATATTTTAATGACTATCTCACTATTACCATTTAAGCTGATTAAAATATGGCTATATAGAATCATTTCTACACTTTTATATTTATTATCAGACTGAAAACCGAGAATTTTTAAGACCAAAAATTCATAAAACCTTCATATTGCCCAAAGTGGGTAATATGGCCTTATTGCCCAACCCGGGTAAACCCGTGTTTTATGGGGTGGGTTTACCCGGGCGGGTAAAATTATGCCAACCCTAATATTCAAACCAAACAAACAATCCATTAATGCTTAAAGGGTTAAAATCATCATTCACGCATAATATCATCTACCATATAAAACTTTTAATTGTGTCAGTCTCACAGCATGTCCCCTTCTAAACAATAATTAATTGTAGTTCGAAATTTAATAGTTGAAATTCCAAATTCCATATATTGTCAATTTATCTATACATCTTTAATGATTGTCCTTTTCAGGGAACGTTAAGTCTTCATTGACACTTTCAGATCACTGGCTCTGGTCTACAGGAAAATAAACCAACTTCAAGAGGCTAATCTGGTTTAGAGAAAAACATTTATGTTCGGCTACTCTATTCAGCTTAAGCGCACCACCTAAACTCGATTACTTGTGTGTTAATTCTACTAAGAGAAGATACAGTGAGAATCAATACCGAGAGATAACTAGTAAACTACAGCCAATTGGGGCTTAGCTGCACTAATCAACCAACCATTTTCATGTTATATTCTGATTATTTTGACAAAAAATTATTGCCATTTTTGCGCGCACTCCAGGTAATACTCTTCTAGAGGTGTTTGGAGTATCCGGCAGATACAGCCCTGAGAAAAGGATGCGTTTACTAACCGGAATGCACTGGAACGGAATGGACAGGAATGGACATCCATAACTGGAACGGACCTCAAAATTCACCCTAAAATACATGTTTTAAGTGTACATGTCGAGAAATTTTGGCTAAATAATGTAAAATACCAAATATCTTCGATGTCCAGACAGTTTCAATGCAAATAATGTTTTCTAAAATATTTTCTGTCTTGCCCTGACTACTTAAGGCATACTTACACCAGTCACCTATAAAGTATGAATGTATAATGCGATAAGATCACTGCATCCCTTTTCCATAGTATATGCATACTTCTATTGTAGAAAAATAATTTTGGATGCAGTGATTGTCAAAACACTCAAATAACAAAACGCTTACCAGCAAACATGCATATATTGGTCCCATATGGGCTATTTATGTGGGGCTACCCAGATGGGTTTAGCACAACAGCTCATATATCTTGGCATATGCTTGATTATTTTTAAAGACCAGGGACAATCATGTGAGCATTGGTATGGGGACTATAATGCATTACATTGTAAGATTGTAATCTACTTAACACGTGAAAAGTAAGATAGAAATATGGCATCAAACTACCCAAAATTCAGACAAGACCCTAAACCAAATTTAACCCTTAACTTTAGTGGCACCGGAACAAGTGGGCTTTTCAGAACAAGGACCACAGAAGCAAAGCGTGCGAGACAGGACTCTAATGAAGATAATGTACAGGTTTGCAGTAAATGTGACAAAGAGATAGGGGAGGGTATAAACTGTTCAGGATGTAAACAACTGTTTTGTTTCAATTGTGCTGGTATAAGCAAAGGTCTGCATAATTGCCTTCTAAAGGGGGAGTTAGATGATTTTAGATGGGACTGTAAATGTTGCAAATCACTTTTTCCTTCCTTGGACAACATATCTAAAGTGCTGCAAGATATAAGGACACAACACGACTCTAGGTTATATGCTGTAGAAAGCAGGCTTGATACTAGTGAAGAAACAACAAAATACTCAATAAAGGAGAGTGTAACAGAGTTAAAAAGTGAAATTATAGATGGTATTAAAGATGATATCAATAACCTAGTAGATTCAAGAAATAAGGAACTGGAGGATAGAAGAAGGCGAGAGTTGAATCTGACAATATTCAGTTTGCCTGAATACAATTATCCTACAGGTGCCGAAAATAAAGCTAAAGATGAGTTAGACGTCAAATACATAAGTACGAAACTTGGCCTACAAGAAATTAAGATAGTGACCTGCTTTAGAGTAAATTAGACTTGGGAAAAAACAAGCTAACAAAACACGACCACTTAAAGTTATATTAGCAGAAAAGGCACAAGGAAAGTTCATGTTAGAAAATGCCAAGTTCATACCAACAAAAAGGAGAGGAAAAAGTTTATATCCAACAAAAAAGATACAATTCAAGCCAAAAAGAACCCCGGTCAGAATGCCGAACATTAAAATGCATTGGTGGTTAATGATACAAATACAAGGAGATTTAGCTTAGGATGCCGAGAGTTGCCACGTCTAGGCCAGAAAAAACTAACAATCTTGAAAAGAACACACATTTACAGAGTACTGTGCTCGACATAAGTAACAACACCTCACCTAAAGCAGCCATGGAGACAGAATCTATACATATAAGCCCAATTTCTGGAAATCTATCAAACATAAATGTCTTTGAAGACATGGCACAAAATTCCTCGTTCATGTAAAAAAACTCCATCTACAATGAGACAACATTGCAGGAGGATGACACAACCTTTATTGGAGGAACTCCGGCTCTGTTACATGATGAGCCGGTTTCTCCAACCATGGACTGCTAGGATACTTGTTGTTTTAACTTTGTAAATAGAGCTGATGATAAAAGTCAGTTTTTAAACAAATTAAAAGTTTTATATACCAATTGTGATAGCTTAACCCAGACAAAACAGTGTGAACTTCTAAATATTATAGAAGATAAACCGGACATCATAGCACTAACTGAAATATACCCCAAACATGCTACCTTTGAAACAAGTGCTGCATTTTTTGCTATTGATAGCTATGATCTATTTTTAACCTCAGAAAGTGAGGAAAGAGGAATTGCTATATACACCAAGAGTGCGTTAAAAGCAACTCAATTTAAAACAGAATCAAAAGCAAAATAATTCCTATGGTGCTGAATAAAACAAAAGGATCAGAATGAAATAGTCTTTGGTTGCATTTATAGAAGCCCATCACGTACGTCGGAAAATCTTCTGTGTATAAATAGGATGTTAAAATCTGTCATTGATCAGAGGTTCTCTCACATACTCATTGTCGGAGACTTTAACATGAAAAAGATTAAAGCTGCATACTCTGTAACTGTGAACATTTTTCGAAAAAAAATTATTTTCTTTTTAAATCATTTGCAAAAGTAGAATAAAGTTATGTTGTCACAATAAATCTAATTTCTACAGTTTAAAACTGCATGAAAAAGTGAATTATCTTATAAAAACAGGTGTATTTTCTCTTGTTTGTAATTATTTGCGTCCCTCCAATAATTCTAGACAGTTAATATTTAACATAAATGCTGTTGTTTTGGCACTAATAATTTGTTAATTAATACGAAAAAGGTAAAATGTATACCTGAATTTTAGTATTTTTACTCTGTTCTTGAAAAATAGAAACATTATTTTTAAGATGAAAATATCAAAAGTTGCAGATTATGCAGCTTTAACTGGTCTTTGTGTGAAAGTTCAGAGAACCAAGAACACATATCATCTGTATTTCTTGAAGGAATCAAAGACTGTTTTCCATTCCAACACGTTCAAGGTTGGCAATCGACTGGTCAATATGCATATTGACCAGACCAGTGGTCATTACTGGTTTTAACCGGTCATTACTGGTCAATTGGTGGTCAATGGCAAAAAGCAGTCAGTTAATGCCCCTGATAAACACAGGTAACTACCGAGGTGGAACAAATGATAAACCTGGTCCAACCATTTGAAATCCTCTGCCTTTATCATAGGGTCATAATGGTGATTAGGTGATAAACAAGTGTAATTATTTTGACAGCTGTGCCAATTAAGAGATGCTGATAAGCATTAACTGAGTAAAAATGTTGAAAAGATTATAAAATAAGATGTTTTAAATTGATTTGGAATATTCTGAGTCATATTTCAAGAAAAAATGTTTTCCAATATTTGCAATAAAAGCAGGGATAAAAACCGAGGAGACCCAACTATTTGGACCTAGTTGTTCTGAGAGAGTAGTCAAGGGAGAAAACTGACTGCTGTCTCCCATTGGTCGATTGAAAAAAAAGTGGTTGATGTGAAGATACTTAGCATTAGTTATTACATTTTACTGGACTGTATAAACAGACATAAAATAGTTTCAAATAAAAGATAATACAACCTTAATTGAAAATGCGTTTCATGAGTTGCTATTGCTTTAAAAAATGTATTAATAACTATTTAAAATAGGCTGTAAAACAAACAAGAATGAAATGTCAATAGTTTTAGATCTTCTCTCTCAATCAAACTCAATCATTACCACAACTTTCAGTTCAGGCATAAGAATTGAACTTCCTATTGATTTAACCATTAAAAAAGGGGGGGGAAGCAAATGCAAGTAATGAAATTAAATAAATTTTAAAACTACTGTAGCTTTTTCATAGTCATAAAAAATATAAAAATCAGTGACCAATTAATGAAACAAAGTACAAAAATCAATCTACACTTCAAATTGATCATTAAAGAGGTCATCAAGTACAAATTACTTTTTGCACTATTAGTTAAAATGCAAATTGAATTGGCTTCTAACCTGAAAAGACAAAGGTGTGAAAATTGTAAAGAAAACACTAAATGTTGAACAATATATCAAGGAGTTAATTTTAACTTTAATTAACCCAAGGCAAACAAACGTGTCAAAATACTGGACATGTCTCTCAGACTGAAGAAGGTGTGTCCTGTTTATAAGACATATCCAATCACTGAGCTTAAAATGCATTGGCTAATTCACTGGCATCTGTGTTAATATAGAGGTGTGAAAGTTCGGCCATTCTGTCATCTGCTGTTGTCAGTTAAGTTAGTATTTTACCAGTGTCATTAATTATTGTTATTGTCTCAAAATGATGAAAAAAGACCCTGTTTATAGGCTTAAATGAAATGTGTAATGAAATGTATGTGTGGTTCCTGTTGGCCTACCTACCCTATTTTTTTAACCCTACCCTAAACATTAAAATGGTCTTTGGAGAAAAATACCTAAAATGGCCACTTTTTCAGATTTTGTCACTATTTTCTTTGTTAAATGTAACAACAAAATTTAATAATTTCCCTACCTACCTATCCTTAATTTTGTTGGTATGCAACAGGAACCACACATATATTTTATTTAGGCCTTAGGCTGTATGGTTATTCTATCCTGCCCTTGATGATTAAAAAAGACAAGATAGTTTTAGGAACCTGGACTGTAATGCATAAGTCTGTGCTAAGGTAAAAAGTGCCCTTGGCAGGGACGTAACAGTATTATTTTTTTTCTATAAATAGAACATATCTCAATCCACCACTAAAACGGCCACAATTTTTCAATCGACCACTCAGATTCATATTGACCAGTATTGACCACTTTTTGGCATATTGACCAGGGCGGTTTTAACCGGTTAAAACGGCTGGTTAAAACCAGGGGTGGTTTCGACCGCCCAACCTTGAACACTTAGAGAACCCACACGCTTTAGAGAAGGCCAAACACCAAACATATTAGACCTAATTTTAACTAATGAGGAGAATATGGAAGAAAAAATAGACTATCTACCAAGTTTGGGGAAAAGTGATCATGTGGTGCTCAGTTTTAACTTTAATTGTTTTATGGAAAAGGTGTCACCATCACAAAAAAAGTACAACTTTAACAAGGGAGATTATGAATCATGTGTTAGCTATCTTACCGCAACAGATTGGTCTGTCATGCAGGATTTGAACTTAGTTGAATCATGGAAATATTTTGCAGAACTTATTGTAGATGTAACAGAAAAATTTGTGCCGGTGAGCAAAGTACAAAGTGATGCACTAAAGCGTGAACCCTACCTGACACAACAATGTAAAGACGCTATAAAGATAAAACACAGGAAATGGAAAAAGTTCAAATACTGTAAAATAGATGAAAATTACAGTGCATACAAAATAGAGAGAAATAAAGTTGTATCTGAATTAAGAAAATCCAAGTATTGTTATGAAAAAGATCTGGCAGCTAGAATAAAACCTGACAATAAGCTCTTTTGGAGCCATGTTCAAGCCAAAACGAAGACTAAATCGACCTTAGGTGCTCTAGAAAATCTACAGGGAAACTTAACATCTGATGAAACAGAAAGTGCCAATATTCTGAATGACTATTTTGCTTCAGTGTTTGAAGTCGAAGAAAATGACCAGATAATTGAATTCGAGGAACGCAACTAGGATTCAGCCCTAATGGACATAGAAATAAATAAAGATCAAATCTCAAAAATCATTAACGCCTTGAAACCAAACAAATCACAGGGTCCCGATAGAATACACCCAAGATTCTTGAATGAAACAAATCAGTGTATAACATCCCCATTGGAAAAAATCTTCAGAAAATCATTAGAAGAAGGCATCCTGCCGGATGACTGGAAATCCGCAAACGTCACAGCTATACATAAAAACGGTGATAGAAAAAAGCAGAAAATTACCGTCCAATAAGCCTCACATCAGTAGCGGGTAAAGCAATGGAAAAAATTATTAGGGACAAATTGGTTAACCATATGGAGCGAAATAACCTATTCAATAAATCACAACATGGGTTTGTTTCTGGCAGATCTTGCACAACCCAGTTACTAGAATTCATGGAAGAAGCTACTCAAGCACTAGACAGGGGAGAAGATGTGGATGTAATCTATCTGGACTTTGCAAAAGCCTTTGATAAGGTCCCCCATAAAAGGCTCTTAAAGAAACTATCAGGATATGGTATCAAGGGCAAAGTTTACAATTGGATAAAGGAATTTCTGTCAAACCGCAAACAGTGTGTAGTTATCAACGGGATCCAATCAGAATGGAGGAAAGTCACATCAGGAATCCCCCAAGGAAGTGTCCTGGGGCCAATACTTTTTCTCATATTTATAAATGATATGCCAGAGGTCTTAAATTGCTGTATTTAACTATTCGCAGATGATGCAAAGTTGTATTCACCAATCAAAGAAGAAAATGAAAGGATCAGGATGCGAGTTGGTTTAAAAAAGGCACTGTCTCCGGGTCCGGTACCGGACCTCTAGACTACGGGGCTACGGGTCCGGTAGTTTGTTTAACAACTACTGACA
Source organism: Loripinus fragilis (assembly GCA_964019695.1). Taxonomy (NCBI): domain Eukaryota; kingdom Metazoa; phylum Mollusca; class Bivalvia; order Lucinida; family Lucinidae; genus Loripinus; species Loripinus fragilis. The sequence continues at coordinate 77,383,514 of OZ026518.1, forward strand.
AGTCTAGGGATACGGGTCCGTACCTGCACGTATATGTAGTTACAGTTATTTTACCAACAAAAACTCATGTTGAAGTTTCACTTTGTTTCGTCCGCCATCTTTGATCCTCAAAGGGAAACCAATCTGTATTTACTGTCATGCGTCACACTATTCAAACAATTAAGCTTATACAAAAGGTATATAAATAATAATGGTAAAGTAAAAAAAGAACTTAACTCACCTGTAACAAATCAATTATCCTCTCAGAACAAATTAAACTACTTGTTGGCAGCTGATTAGTGAGATGAGTGAGCAGTGTCAAATAAGCTTACAGATTCATTATTCGACTATAGCTTTCAAAGAGACTCACTACTGGGACATTCGGACAAAGCTTTATAAGAAGACTCTGAGTCTTTTTTTGTCTTATTTTAAACAACTGATATGGTCCAAAAAGGAAATGTCTTTTTAGCATAAATACAAACAGTGTTGAACAAGATCAGACTGACCATACAATAACAGTCTGATCTGGTTTCACACTGTTTGCTAGAGAGACATTACAAATGCATATCCTAAGGTTGAAGACTCGATCACAGAAATGCATCTAAAATAATGACAAACAGTGATGAACAAGATCAGACTGCTCCTATGATAACAGTCTGATCTCGGTCCACTCAATTTGCTACAGAGACGTTACAAATGGATCTACATAGGTTGAACGACTCAATCGCGGAAATGCATCTAAAATTTTCTTTGGCAACTTATGCTTACGTCAATGGCCAATATCCCCGTACAGACAAACATTTGGGACCAGGATCAGACTGCTCCTATGAGATCTGGGTCAATATTGATTGCTTCAAAGAAGTCTGTCAATAACGAACTAGTAGACGACATATGGGTCATTATGTAAGGAAAATGCAACTTATGCTTACGTCAATGGCTAATTTCTCTGTACAGACAAACATTGTGGACCTGGATCAGACTGCTCTTAGGAGAGCAGTTTAATCCTGGTCCACACTGTTTGCTACAAAGACTGGAATAATCTAGCAGTACATAAATGGCGCTTCGTTGGCGTGCTAATGATGGCCCAACATTGCTGGCTTAGTAGCTTTTTAATTTTTCAGGAGATCCTGATCAGTATTGCTAAGAAACCCTATATTTCTTATGATTGTTCAGGGGGAGGGGGCTCTGGAGCCCCTGCCCCCCCCCCCCTCTGGATCATCACATCATGAATACGCCCAACTGATGTTAGATCCCTATCATAAATTTCTGAGCACCACATTTCGTAGAGCTCAATAGTCATATATAGCTGTTTTGTTGTGAATAACGTCCTGTGCCAGCATGCTATTACCGAGCCACCATCAGCCCATGCGTTTGGCTGGTGTTCGACAGTGGTCTGATTTTGTTCTTAAGCTTTTGGGTGCTCAAAAGAACCATCTCACCGCTGTGAATAACTTCCCGTGCTATCATGTTATATCGGGCCAAAATCGGCCCACGTTTTAAGCTGATTTATTTTGAATAACTTCGGACCACCATCGGCCCATGCGTTTCACTGGTGGTTGTGGTGGATGGACAGAAAGACAGACAGACAGGCAGATATGTGACCAATTAGCCCGTATGAAAGCAATTAAACAATGCACCTGCAATCACCGTTTGCTTACTTCAATGAAAGTGAAAATTGGTATTTACCTTTAGGTTAATAATCAAGTAGACAGATAACAACAATAAATTAATAAGAACATTGAGACAAACACCAATTAAAGGACATCAAACCCTGCGCCAGTTCACTGATGCGATAGTAAGTTCGCCCTGGCATTAATTACCTTTATTCATGACCTTATTGAAAAAATAAGGATAAGAAAAATAAAAATAAAAGGAATAAAGTAACACAAATTATACCTAGTTATGTTTTTTTTCACCGTTAAAAATCTGATACCTTTTGTATAAGTTTATACTTGTTTGAATAGTGTGACAGTAAATACAGATGATCAAAGATGGCGGACGAAGCAAAGTGAAACTTCAACACGAGTTTTTGTTGGTAAAATAACTGTTACTACATATACGTGCTGGTACGGACACGCATCCCCGTATCCCTAGACGTGCCGAGTAGTTGTTTCACAAACTACCTGACCCCAAGACAGTCCTCATAGGCGTGGGTCGGTGTCCGGTACCGGACCCATAGCCACATAGTCTAGGTGTCCGGTACCGGACCCCGAGACAGTGCCTTTAAAAAATGCTGAAGAATGGGCCAAACTATGGAAAATGTTCTTCCATATCAAGAAATGCAAATATCTTCACATTGGAAAAAATCATCTAGACACACAATATATCATGCCAGAGGACCAAAACCCAACAGAAGTAACGCGGGTAATAAGTGAAAAGGATCTAGGCGTCATATTCGACGAAAAATTGATTTTTAGAGATCATATATCCAAAAAGGCTGCGATAGCAAATAGGAATCTTTGACTGATATTTAGAAGTTTTACCTATATTGATAAATTATACTGTGCACTCGCTTGTAACAAAAATCAATACCTGACTGGCATTTGTATATTACACAAATGGAAATGAAATGGACCAAATGGTACGCAATGACATTGCATGTAATTGCATACCGATCGACGGAATTGCTTTTGGGTATGCACACATTTAATTTTAATTGCTTTTTTGATGATTTTAATTGCGTATTTACGCGAATACGCTGCTTATCTTGGCTGCTGCGATAACGAATGTGGCTTAGTATAGAGGTCTGAAGTCAAACTATTTAAGGATGTACAGAGGGTCAGTGGTAGGATAGAGTGCTTGACTCTGGACAGAAGGGCAGCGGGTTCGAGCCTCACAGCGTTATGTAATTGAACAAGACAAATTAATCCTTGCTAAGTTGAAACTGGTTCAACCCAGGAAGACCCGACCCGACATAACTGAAAAATTGTTGACTGGACTTCAAGAACAAACGAACTATTTGAAGTCAATCTACAAACGCCGCACCTTCCAAGCAATATTCCGTCTTTTTCCGCCTTCAAAAAATATCACTTCGGCAAATATTATTTATTAATTATTAATGTTTTTTAAGGGAACCAAATCTCTGTCCTCAAAATTGCAGTATTCTGGTAATGCAACGTAATTAACTTCAAAACTCACAGAACAGGATTCCACAAATTTCTAAACCCGGAAATGAGTAACTGGGCGATTACAATGCGCATGTGTGTATTCTAAGGGGTATAGTAATACACCGGAAGGAACGTTGCTTCCGCGGAGTGAAAATATTTGTAAGGTACAACTAAATTGCGAAAACTAAAAAGGTATAGTAGAGAATAATTTATTTGGCATACCAACTACATAGCAAGTGTTCACCGTGTTAAAAGAAGCTGAGAGAAAAGTCCTGACAACAGGGAATCACATGGTCTCCAATTATGCTGCTTTTAAAGAACCATATTTATGCGAGGCCCTAAGCTGTCCACCACAAGCTGCAATGTGTCGGTCAGAAGCATCAATATTGCCAGGGACTTTTTATACTAAATAGAAATTCCTTGATGTTGCTCAACAGGTACACATTGAATCCTTTATAGGTGTAAAAAGCTCACAGAGGGAGAAACTGAGGCATTAGAGAGTGAAACGGATGAGCAAGATCATACATGTAAACTATATCTCATACAAGGTTATCCATAAAAGCTCTAGTCAGACTGTGACGCACCCAGCCTATGATTGTGCCTGAAGTTGGTCTCCGGAGAATAATGATTATCGGTACCGGTTTTTATCACCGCACAAAAAGTGAAGTAATTCTATCTATCTATCTTTAGTGCGACTAGCTAACAGGGACGGGATGTGTCAGACAGAGTGTTGTCATTAACTGTAAAACTAGACTAGTCTACACTAAATTGGGTGAAATAGCATATGTACGATTTAATCGTGCAACCAGCTAAGGTGCAGACGACAAGGGTGACCAACTTTATACAGCTAGCTTGCCTGGTAAGCGTTCACAATCAAATCTAAACTTAGAGAGCTTTGTTTACTGGGTCTGTGGATTTTAGTTGTGATCAATAAGATAGCATAGTCCATTTAATCACGTTTATTCAATGTGCTTTGCTACAAATATAGCAAATCAAAATTCACACTTGGTCTAAATGCACATTGTGCAGAAAATCTGGATGCGAATCTGATCCCAAGTGCATTTCCGCTTTTTATTTTGGGTTTATTTTTTTAAAAATAGTTCATATTGTGTCAGTCTGGTTCTTCGTTCCGTATCATCCGTTTATTGGTTTCACAAAAGTCAATAGACTTCCTTCTGAATCCCTTTCGTATAAAACGTGTAACTATTCATTTTAGTGCTTGTAATTTTGCTATTGTGTATTTATACAAAGAAATAAAGTTTAAACCAAAGATAGTACTATTTAATCTTGATATCACACAATAAAGAGATACTTGTAAACATGAAAATGTCTATGGAAAATTGATTTTATGGAATTACTTTTGGTTATTGACAGTGCATGTATTAGTTTGTTACTATTTTTTTTTATTTAGCTCTGGTTACAAATTCAGAAAAAAATAATACCATAATTTATGTGTTTATCCTGTGTGAAAGTCATTTACTACACAATCTACAAAAACAAACAAACACAAACAAACACGAAAAACTAACGACACCAAAACCTGGCCTGATTTAAAACAATCATAATGATTTAAAAAATCAACATTTGGCATAATATTTCAAGAAGTAATCAAAGTAAATGGAACCGATTTTGGATATCAAGGTTACTCGGACTTCAGTCAAAATTGTTACTTCTAAAATTCACTAAGATGAAAGTCTGAGGTCTCTTATGTGGCAGTGTCATACCTTTTGTCTTCTGGAAAACTTCTTTAGCCAGTACGGCTTATAATTCCCCTCAACTATTAATTTATTGTTATCGTTACCGGTTAATTGAGAATATTCACTAGTATATGTTGGTCTAATTGTACCTTTGGTCACTCCATTGTTTGTCCAATTTTGTCTTGAATTCCACTTCATTCTTAGAATTTACAATTTCTAATGGTAAGCTATTCCAAACTGGGATTCATCTCATTGCATATGAGTGTAACTTAATTGACTTAGTTGCACAGGGTTTGTCTAACTTCAAGCTGACTATTTTCCGTGAAGGTAAAAATGTATTCATGTCAATGTCATCAACGTTATGAACTATCTTGAACACTTGTATAATTTCAAAGTAAGAATGACAGCAAGGATCAGGAATCGATACAATCAAGTACCACACCTGCCCCAGGATACCAAATGGGAAAGTAACAAAAATACAATAAACATCGCAAACAAGAGCCAAAAGGTCAGCCCTTTCCCTTCAGGTGACCCCAAGGCAGCAATGAACAGACGCGAAAGCATGACAACCACAAGACATATATAACACAAATGATCCACAAAAGAAGTACCGCCTTGGAACGGTCAGTAAAACTATTTTACTGGAGGGCTTAAACCGGTTTCACAGCGCGCCAACCTCACCCCTAATTCAGATGTGGATCAAGACACATAGATGTTTTGTTTGCATGAAAGACCCCTAACTGAATACCAGAGCAAAAGAAATCTAACAGGTAAATCCTGGTGGGCCTCACAACAGCCAAAGCATCAGGCCCCTACCATCTAATCAATAGATAAGTCTTTAAGTTGGGACCGTCATAGAGTCTGAAGTCCGACCCACCGGCGGGCAATTAAAGAGGAAAGCAAAGTTGCCAACCGTTATTGGGTTGACCACCAAGCATGCAGTCTGTTTCAATACATTAATTAATAAAGTACCGCCTTGGAACGGTCAGTAAAACTATTTTACTGAAGGGCTTAAACTGGTTTCACAGCGCGCCAACCTCATCCTTAATTCAGATGTGGATCAAGACACATAGATGTTTGGTTTGCATGAAAGACCCCTAATGTGTCCTTGCATCAACTCCTAGAACATATACATGTAAATCAAGATATAAAAGGAGATAAAGCAAAGATTAGGACTCAACAGTACATAAAACTGAATACCAGAGCAAAAGAAATCTAACAGGTAAATCCTGGTGGGCCTCACAACAGCCAAAGCATCAGGCCCCTACCATCTAATCAATAGATAAGTCTTTAAGTTGGAACCGTCATAGAGTCTGAAGTCCGACCCACCGGCGTGCAATTAAAGAGGAAAGCAAAGTTGCCAATCGTGATTGGGTTGACCACCAAGCATGCAGTCTGTTGCAATACATTAATGTAATAGCCAATCTTTTTATAATGGGGAATTACTTTAATAAACTGCGCTGTAAAAGTATGAGAGCAAACAATCTTCTTCAATCTATACACCAAGTCACCACTGCGAAGGTCCTTGGTGCAAGAGAGATTTAAGTCCAAATTGGAATTAAGAGATCAAATCATAGTATCGTCTATAAAATTTAGAAAATGTTTTGCGAAGTTTATTATACCAATAGTCTGTTTAAGAAGTTTCTGAGTTAACAATTTATTGCGAGTGTTGAAGTCAGCAACATGGCTAGATGTTATAGCAAAACGAATGAGTTGAGGGATATAGACTCCATAGGATGTAGAGCGAGGAACATCACCGTCTAAAAATGGGAAATTTACAATTTCAAATCAAAATCGTCACGTTTATCATAAATCTTAGTAGAAACAATATCATTAGAAATGGACAAATGCAAGTCTTAAAACGCGGCTTCGGTATCAGAGGCATTAGCTATATTAAGTTGGAGCTCTGAATGGTATATTTGATTACCATATTGTCACATCTCTTTCTACGGTTGTCCAGTGTGGGAAGATTCAACTAAATTTAACTCTCTCAATGCTTAGGTCGGTCGGTCCACACAATCCAGGAACTCGTTGCTTTGCCTTGAACATTATCCAGGGTTTGTTTATATTTCTTAGTTGTTGGATAAAATACCAGGTTTCCATAGTCAAGGTGAGATTTATAAAGTGTCAAAACAGATCTTTGTCCATATATAAGTAAACCCATGATTCTATTCATTTTGTTAACAGTAGTGCCAACATGCTCATTAAACTTCAGGTTTTCTTAAATAAGATACAAAGGTCACTCCCAGAGTCCTCTGTTGAAAGTACAGCAAGTTCTATTCTGTATTCGTATATAAATTTTACATAACCATAAGAGACCACTTTACATTTCTTAATGTTAAAGCCCAACAACCAATCTTTACTCCACTTACAAAGTCTTTCTATATCCCCTTGCCATGAAATTGTAATGTAACTGATTACTTTATTAGAAGGAGGTCAATCGAATCGATTGCCAGCACTTACATTAAATACCACATATTATGACATTTTTCGACCTTGAATATTGTCTCCAAGGTCATACCAGCAATCCAAAATATTTGTTATCATCTACAAACCATAGACAATCAATATCCCAAATATGAACCACTTATATGTACATATAATAAAATTGTGGCGTTACAAGCCATATTGATAGAGGCAGTTACGTCATTTTTTAGAATAAAATTGCGATTGTTTTCTTATCCATCAGTTTAAACATGTGTTTTGGGTGCTCAAAAGAACCGTCTCATTTGAGTACCCATAACATATGTTTTGTTTGAGAAATAAAAACAATAGTTTTCAGTTACACATTCTTATCTGGGGACCTGTATATAGACATATTTTTAGTTTCTTTTGTCCTGACCTTTGGTATCAGCAGTCAAACATCGTTGTTTAAATCTACACACGTTAGGCATTTAGTGTGCGAAATATGAACAATCTACATCAAAACATGTAAGAAATATTTACTTTACAAGGCATACAACCAGAATTTTATTATTTTGACATTGACCTTTTACTAAAGAGCAATTCAAGGAACACACTTAATTTCTTGTCATCTACACACCTCAGGCAAACACTGTGTCAAATATGAATATCCCCATCGAAAAAGTAAAAGGAATTGGCATTTGGAGCCAAACAGCCTGATTTTTTAAATATATATTTGACCTTGACATTTCAGTTCAGGTTAGGAGTAAAAATACACCACTTGATCACATGGGACTCGTCATAAGAAATCCGGCCTGTCTTCGGGGTACCTGAACAAGTAGGCCTACGCAAACCAGCGTGCTCAACTATATGACTAGCGAGAATCTTGAAATAGTAGTGCAAGTGGCAAGGTTGTTCTGACGCGCAGACTGCCTGTGCCTTTATTGATCACATGTAGCAAAGTCAAATTATGATGCATGTCGTGCGATATTAAGATTTGGTGTGCATTCACTTCCAACCATAACTGAAACTGTGCTGAATTTAGCAACATTTGAAGCAATATAAACGGTATATAAAATTATTAAACCCACATCAATGTATTTAAATGGACCAATCTGTTTTGTCTATAAAAGACTAAGAAAAAAAGAACTTATAAATAATTGAAGAATCTAAGTATCCAGTGGACCGATGTTGTAACTAAATAAAATGAACTAGTGCATTTATGTCAGATTTATTGCTACCTGCCTCTGAATCAACCTCGGTAACCCAGGCATGACCCATTTCGTTACTCTGCCATCATGAATAATATATAGATAGATAGCTTTATTTTCAAGTCCAAAAGGCTATGAAGCCCATGAGGATACAAACAACATATACAATAAGATGACATCCTAACAAAGACAGTGAAAACAGTAATAGTCATAATTAAACAACTGCATTTAGTAGTGTGGATAGTTATGATATTTTTGCTTTGACCTAATATTCTCAGTTTCGTGGAGAAGGTGTTTAAAGTCCTAGTTCTGATTGTAAGTTGGATATCTCAAAGAGATAAGTCCAACAAGCAACCGCAGCAAGCTTCAATTCACAGTTGGCTGCAGCTTGGGTTGCCATTATATATTATATATAAGGCTGTGTATGATAATCTCTTTGATACGCTTTTTTTTATCTCATAACCGGTGTGAAAGTAGCATATCAATGTAGATGCGATAATCCAGTCCCGGCTCTTCAACTTATCGAAACGAAATATAAGTCAAAGAGTCATTGGGTACGTGATCATGCCAACCATCTCTCTCTCTCTCTCTCTCTCTCTCTCTCTCTCTCTCTCTACTAAATTGACACCACCTATGATGTTCGATAGGTATGACATCATGATTACCATCAATACAAAATACAAAAGGGATCCACCAGCCTGTACGCATATGCACATGCTGGTCCATGTCTTTTTTGAAAGTAGCATCTTAGATCCTATCATGATATTAGAATACCACCTATGATGTTTGATAGGTATGACATCATGATTACCATCAATACAAAATACAAAAGGCATCCACCAGCCTGTACGCATATGCACATGCTGGTCAATGTCTTTTTTGAAAGTAGCAGCTTAGATCCTATCATGATATTAGAATACCACCTATGATGTTTGATAGGTATGACATCATGATTACCATCAATACAAAATACAAAGGCATCCACCAGCCTGTACGCATATGCACATGCCGGTCCATGTCTTTTTTGAAAGTAGCAGCTTAGATCCTATCATGATATTAGAATACAGGAAATAAGTGAATGTGCAGATACCTTCACGTACTCGGTACTATAACATGCTACTCCTCAATTTGTCAAACAGACACAAATACGGATAAATAATCAATTTTTCATAAAAGCTAGTACTTATAAGTATATCTACAACAACATTTTTTAATCTCATAATCAAGCAAATGAATTATCGAGCAGTGAGATCCTAATATGTTGCCGCAAATCTTGCTCGCAGTTAAACTCAGACCACACGCAGGTGGCATATGCAGAGTAATGGAACGGGTCACACATGGGTTACCTCTGCAATCATGAATGCAGAGTAATGGAACGGGTCACACATGGGTTACCTCTGCAATCATGAATGCAGAGTAATGGAACGGGTCACACATGGGTTACCTCTGCAATCATGAATGCAGAGTAATGGAACGGGTCACACATTGGTTACCTCTGCAATCATGAATGCAGAGTAACTGAACGGGTCACACATGGGTTACCTCTGCAATCATGAATGCAGAGTAACGGAACGGGTCACACATGGGTTACCTCTGCAATCATGATTGCAGAGTAATGGAACGGGTCACACATTGGTTACCTCTGCAATGATTGCAGAGTAATGGAACGGGTCACACATGGGTTACCTCTGCAATCATGATTGCAGAGTAATGGAACGGGTCACACATGGGTTACCTCTGCAATCATGAATGCAGAGTAACGGAACGGGTCACACATGGGTTACCATCTTAAAGAGTATACTTAGTAGGCCAACTGCTCAGTAAAAGATTGCTGTACGCAATAGCAAAGCAAACTCAAGAATGCCGAGTCTGCTGTCTTCAAATTTTGCAGGTTCTCTCTATTTTGGAAGGATCTGTTTTCCAGATTATTTAGAGCTCAAAATAGCTATTGTTGTGCTACATGGAGTCAGTAGAACGTCACCTCGAATATCGGTATAGTGTCATATTTTGTCATATTCTGGTCCTTTCTGGCAGGGTCGCAATATAATGGGGCTAATTTTTAATGAAAGTTTTGAATGGGGCTTAATTAAAAAGTATGAATGGGGCTAAATTTACCTGTGTATTCATTAGTGGTTCACACCTTTTATAAAGAATGAAACACAGGTAAATGCTCAACATACCGAGCATGTCAGTTCTTTCATTCTTGATGTTGTGTTTTATTAAGGAATGATTTTACATATTTGAGATGTTTAACAGTTTATCAGTTTTATTGATTCCACACAGAAACATGAAAGAAATGATGCATATATGTATGTAGTGCTGATTGAATATTCATGCATAGCTAGGACTGACTTATCATATCATTTTCATGTTTCATCGAATTCAAACTCAGAATTGGCTTATTTTACTCTGTGTGCTTATTTTACTTTGTCTGATCTTAGTTGGAAATTACAGAGCAGAAACTTTTTGCAGTATTGCCTTTTCCTGCTTAAAATACAGATAAAAACAGGATTAGCCGATTGACTTCTAATAAAAATACACACAAATAAGCCCTATTCATACTTTTTATCCTATCCCCATTGTATCTTTTTTTTAAAACCCCGTAGTCTTGCCAATTAGGCCCATTGTGTATCGCCCTCTGGTAGAAGGGAGAACACTGCGTAAAGACATTTATTCCTTATTAGTATAGTGTCCCCTGTGGTGCACTGTCACTTGGATATCAAAGGTGGACACTAATGACCAGATTAGCTTTTGTCTGAGGCACTAAAGGGGAAGTAGACCTAAGTGCATTGAAAATTGATGGTCTTTGAAAGACAATTTATTTAATACTTAATTTTTTGCATTTTAGATTTTTTCCTAATTTCATTGGTTGTGCTACTGTATGAAGAAAAATATACCTTTAAGGAGAAATTAATAAGTAGTAACCTTATTCATAAATAAGTGTGATCAAGTGGTTTCCAACAAGGACCTCTGACACTTTGATAAGGTATCTGCCTATTTTTCAGATGCTTCCCAAAACTTCCCTTTGCATTATATATCACTGGCATCCCTTTGAATAGGACGCTTGATGTATTAGGAACGAACTAAGGTTATAATTAGACAGACAGGTCACTATGAAAAAAACAGTTGACGCTACCAAAGGGGGTTGGGGTTGCAAAATTTGACTTGACCAAAACATTCAGAAAACAATTTTTTCACGTGTAAGGGTATTATATCATCAATACTCGATTACAAATCACAGTGAAAGTATTTTAAAAGTAAGTAAGGGTGCAAAGATCAGGAATCGATACAATCAAGTACCACACCTGACACAGGATACCAATGGGAAAGTGACAAACTCACAGTTAGACACCACAAACGAAAGCCAAGAGGTCAGCCCTTTCCCAGCAGGTGACCAAAGTCCAAAATAATGAGTATTTTAATGATTATTATTTTTTTTCTATCTGATTTGTTAAGATATATTTTGAAGTGCAACTGTTGTCTATATTCAACCTTAATGTCAATGTATTTACCTGGTGCAATACTATGCAGCAATATACTATAACCATTCATCCATGCGTAAAGTACACCTAGTCAATGGCCATGTGGCTTATGTGTATTGAATAGATAAAGTATATGTGTAAAATAATCTACCAACTGAATTTTGTAAAGGGACTCTTTTCATAATCTTAAGAAAAATTTACTAAATCGTTGTAATATTTCATAACTAATTGGTTATGAAAATGAAGCTTACTTGTATTAATTATTTCATTATACTGGGAAAAAAGATTTTCAAGAGAGCACACCAAAAATCCAAATGCTAATGTTCGAGCTCGCCCAGACATCACATTTTGGGCTGAGGGATATCATCCGCCCCCCCCCCCCTCCCCGAGTCCCAACTAGCTTTTCACATATATTATGTAAAATATGAGAACACACTTATGTGCGAAAGGATTAGTTGGGACTCAGGGGGAATGATGTTTTAAAAATATTTTTCTATTTCCAATATGTATAATACAAAAAGTGACCATTCTAGCCTGAAAATAAAGCCGTACATTTATGGAAATAGTAAATCAAATGCAAAATCATAAAATGGAGACCAACATATATGAAAATGGAAGCATTTGATCGACTTTAATTTTTATCAAAATTATAGGCAGTGATACACTGTGATTCCCATTACCACCGTCAGAGGTCCTTTGATAGATTAGTAAAGTCCCTGATTAGAATGCACATGGTTGAAGTCTGATTAGATGCTTAGCTGATCATAAATATGATATTGATTGACTGAAAGCTAGTTGGCATTTTCCAACAATTTGGTAGATTAGCAAAGCCCCTGATTAGACTGCGCTTAATTGAAGTCTGATTAGATACTTACATATTATTGAAGGGGTTCATACATACTTTATGAAATATATACTTAACCTTTAAATATGTACCCCACATATCATGCTCTATGGAGAACTAGGTCGATTCCCAATAGCAGTCACATTTAAGAAACGAATTATTAGTTTTTGATCAAAACTCCTTCTAGACAAAGTAAGAAAGACGGCAAAGATCAGGAATCAATACAATCAAGTACCACACCTGACCCAGGATACCACATAGGAAAGTGACAAAATCACAATTAGACATCACAAACAAGCCAAGATGTCAGCCCTTTCTCAGTAGGTGACCACAATGAAGCAATGAACAGACGCGAAAGCATGACACACATAAGACATTAATAACACAATTGATCCATGAAAGAAGTACCGCCTTGGAACGGTCAGTATTTTTTTTACTGGAGGGCTTAAACCGGTTTCACGGCACCAACCTCACCCTTAGTTCAGATGTTGATCAAGACACATAGATGTTTGGTTTGCATGAAAGACGCATAAGTTTAAAAAGTATCACATAGATTGTATTCTGTCTTGTATAATAATTCTAATAACAACCAATATGACTCCTCATGGCACCAAAATGTTAAGTCTATCTTAGATGAAGTAGGTACAATGTATGAACAATATTTGGACATATCAGCATCCTCAAAATAGCAATTGGCTATGGAAAACCGTCTATCAAAAGCTTCAGGTCTAGTATAGGCAGTCAAGGTCACCAGCATCAAACAAGTCACCGAAGTGCCTGAATTACAGAATCATTAGGACAGAGCATAAATTTGAAAACTATTTGATAAGAATGCCACATAAAATGCGTAAATCCTTTATAGATTATCGGCTCTGTAATAATAAACTTCCGATAGAAATATGCAGGTGGGTCAATATCGATAGAAGCCCCAGAAAGTGTAACCTGTGTAATTCTGGTACTGTCGGCGATGAGTTTCACTATGTGTTGGAATGTTGTTTCTTTAACTTTGACAGGAATTTTTTACCACATTTCAACAGGAAACCTGTTTGCTGCTTGAGGCTACCTATGCAATTTTATTTAATGATACTAACTTTAGGCGATTAAGACGCCTGTGTAACTTTTTGAAAATTGTTATTGATACCTTTAGGTCACATCCTCGTTAAAATACTCTTTAAGATTCTCTTATACTTATTAAATCCCATGCATATCCTTATGCTGCAATCATCATATTTTATGACGTGCCAAATACAAGTATATGAGTTATTATCGATTCGCGTGTAAGAGGTTCTGAAAAAAATATTGGTATGCGCTTTTGTTCCCGTAATTCACCATCGCATCAGCGATGGCGATATACATTAGTAAACTTCCATTGGGCGCGTGTTCGATTCGGGCCTTTTCCATTAGCAAGTTGCGGAAATGGAACGGGTGCTAACTCCCCAGCAGCAGTGTCTTTTACTGTTCTTTCTTAAACTCCCTGTCGACCAAGCTACTTCAAAAAATCCATCATCCTGATCAAACATGGCCCCTTCGGATATTCTAGACTAAGTGTGACGAAATAACTAGTTGTAGATGGGTTAGTTTCAATATGCCCCCTAGGCATTATGTGCATTGACTTCCATTGAGGAATAGGGTTGAATGACCTAATACATACTGCTGGGGAGGGGGTTAACTCTATCATTATTCAGTGTGGTCATGAGCACAATCTTACTGGAATATGCATATTTCCTGTGTTTTATTTGCTTCCAATGGATCACCAATGTAAAAATCGTTAACTAAAAAAAAAAAAAAAAAAAAAAAAAAAAAAAAAAAAACAACAACAACACTCAGAGCTTGAAGCATATGGAACACTGAAAAGATTGGCTTCTGCAAATGCAATATAAAAACACTATTAAAGTTCTTGTTTAATATCTGTAAAACGCCATGCGATGGTTCTAAGCTTTTTTAAAAGCTAACCTTGTAGTGAAATGTGTTGTCCTGAAATGTATGGTAATTGCAGCAACGGGAGACACAAACCTCATGTAATTCTCTGTTCCTGTTTTCACCCGCTTTGTGGGTGCACACGCGCACGCGCGCGTGTGTGAGTGTGTGATTACAAATAATAGTTATTAAATATTAGAATATATACGGGCTGTGTTCCCCAATCAGCCCAGAGATGCCCAATTCCCCAATGTCTAGTCAATTAAAAATGAACTAGTACATTGTACACATTGGAAGCTACTTTGTAGGTTGAGTGTACATTCAGTTTCCGCAATATCTTTGGTGGGCATTGGCGAGAATCAATATATACCAATGTATGTGTTACCTCATATTACATGTTAACATGTACTGAGTGCTTTGAATAAACTTTTAAACTAAATTAAACTGTTTAATCCAATTACCCCTTTTCAGGCCCCACACAGAGAAACTTTTATTTCACTTAAAGACCTAAATTTTTGAGCCAATAAAAGTTGTACCTTTGCCGAGGGCTTTTTGCAGATAGATAAAAGGCTAATATTTATGAGGTGTGTTGAATTCCTTACAGGGTGCAATAAATTGGTCCCACGAAGGGTTCAGGTATTTTCTGGTAAATTATTGATATGTATCTTAGTTAAATTAATTGTGTTATATGCAGGTGAGTCCCCTCTTGGTGCCCCTTTAATCCAGTGAGATACTGAGACATTCCCTCATCAATTAATCCATTAATGATCTTTATTGGGCAGAAAATTAGGTCTTTATTGACCTTATTTTAGGGTAGACAAAACTAGCCTTTGATGTGAGCTATGACCTTGGGGACTGTTTATTGCATGTCATCATTATAGGGGGGGGGGGGGCTTCCTATTGAAAAAATGTATCTCATATGCGATAAGTATAATGAACATGCAAAAGGGGACAGTTTATATTGCATGTCATAATTATATGGGGGGGGGGAGGTGGGGTCTCCTATGGAAGAAAAAATGTGTCTCCTATGCGATTAAGTATGATGAACATGCAAAAGGGGACAGTTTATTGCATGTTATAATTATATGGGGGGAGTGGGGGGCTTCCTATGGAAGAAAAAATGTGCCTCCTATGCGATAAGTATAATAAGCATACAAAATGGGACATTGTTCCCTATGGAATATAAATGAATATTATACAAAATGGGACAGTTTATTGCATGTCATCATTATATGGGGATGTGGGCTTCCTATGGAAAATGTGCCTCCTATGCGATAAGTATGATAAACATGCTTACATTCATTATCTTTTAACTTGCATATACAGCTACATGTATCTGGTGGGGCTATATTCTTATAATTTAGCCGGCGCCTTTATCCATGTCACTGCAGTGAGCATGCGAGAAGCAAAGGCTCTTACGAGACTGCGCGAATACGCAGGGCGTCGCATTTGCTGCTCGCATCTGCGATAATTACCAAAACTCATGAATTACTTCTAATTAATTTGTTGGTGACTTTTGTTTGCCACTGTTTATTGTATATGCATGCTGGTATTTAGCTCGAGTTTACTTATTGCAATTGGAATCGTACTATCAAAGACACAGATTCACAGGAATAAACCGTTCTTTGAAAGCATTTGTGTGTGACATGCACGATATAAAATTAATATTTAAACGGATTTGATGGTCTTGTCATTATCTAAGTAAGAAATCTCCATCTCGAAGGCGCCCTTGAACATTTAGCTAGTTATAGCATCTGAATTATTTAACGACAATTTGAGCCTTTGCATTACAAAACCAACGAAATGGCATTTGCGCCTAGCGAAAGCTAAAATCAGTCTTTGCATCGGTTCAATTTAATCTGAGTATTCCCTGTCGGCATTAAGGAAGCCTGACCATAGCTTCCCCATTAACCACACAGCGAACTGAATAGATCACCCAGCTTTGATAGGCCATTCGCTGGACACCCACATGTGATATGGTCGTGATTCGGTTAAAACTTATACTTCTGTACTTAGGACTTGGTCGATAAACACATTTGACCCAAATAGTCAAGATCATATGTTTCATGTCGTGTCATAAACTTAGTAAAGCATTTTCTAAAGTTTACCAAAGGCATTTATAAATTCAAAAGCCTTGAAAGCCTTCTTTTCCTGATCAGTTAAAAAAGGTAGATCCTCTTTAATTGCACGACTTCGGGTTAACAATATGCTATAAGACAGCTGCTAACCCATCAAAGCTCATGAATTTACATTCCCACCAAATTATGTTGATTTATATGAACAGAAACCTAAAGCTTTTAAATCATTTGGCATCAGAATTTCACCACTCTTAGAATATCACCACTCTCCAATATCAAACCACAAAATATTGAAAAAAAAACAACAACAACATTTTACACCAAATATTCCAGCTTGGTGTGTGAAACAGCCTGAAATACTTTTCGAATTACAATCTGGGAAATAATCAAACACATACCTATTGAAATATGATTTCAGAAAGCTGCAAAGTCGTTTTTAAGAATTATCAACAAGTTTTTACTGATGGACCAATGGAAGACTCAAAGGTTGGTTGTGCTGTATATCAGATTACCATAGTTATGTGCAACGCATACCTGATAATTCATCAATTTTCACTGCTGAAGCCAAAGCAGTTGATCTAACTTTAGATTCCATTAGCACTTGTGACACTCACAATAAATGTATTATATTTTCTGACTAGCTTTCTGAAAGCTATGAACCATACCAGTTTAAAGAATCCATAGATTCAGAAACTTTTAGAAAAAATGTCACGAGCTTTTAGCAAATAAAGAAATTGTTCCGTCTGTTGGATTCCTAGTCATAAGCCATTCTAGGGAATGAGATGGTAGATCAGCAAGCAAAAACATCGCTTTCATCAGAACCAACTTCTTTTTAGATTTCATTTTCTAATTTGAAGCCATCTATCAATAAATATATCTTCATAGAAGAATGGCAAACTTCATGGCATAACAAAGTTGGAAATAAACTTCTTGAGATAAAACCAATTATTGGTGAATATCAATCAGTTGTTCGAAACATTAGAAAAGAAGAAGTTGTTGGCTCGACTTTACTTAGGTCATACAAGAGTCACTCATTCATACTTAATACTAAGCGAAGAGCAGCCGCAAAGTGTTGGTTGCGATGCACCTTTCACTGAAGATCACTTCCTTTTGGAATGTAGCGATTTCGCACAACTATGAAATAGTTGTTTCCATGTTAATAACAGGAAACAGTTATTTCAAGATATACATATTGATAGTATTATGATTTTTTAAAGAGAAATAAATCTTTTTTAACAAAATCTAATCGCTATTTTAATAAATCGGGTTTTGTTTTATATTTGTATGAGCATATAATGCCCTATATATAGTATTATTGCATTATTAAGATCGTTTATCGCTATATTCTGTTCAGTCAAAGAACATGTACAGTTGTCTGAGTAGCTCTTTGAAACTGTCAGATATTGTACATGCTCTTTCGTGTCAACAATCGTATTGCAGCTCGATGTCTTCATAAAATTCATCATTATCATCCATTTTATCTATTACAAATTTTTACTTTTTCCATCCAAATCATATTTAAATTAATACCGTCTGACGCTAATGACCCCAAATCACCATTATTTCAGTTTGAAATTTAATTTACTGACATTTGGATCTTTCTGACACCAATGGGGGTGGGGGACACTTCTGTTTTTTTTTTTGGTAGAAAATCCAAATTGAATTCTAGTTTCCTTTGGTGATACATTGGACAAGTTAGGTATCCTCCACGCGAGCTAACCGAATTTTGTGTTTTGACAACAGCAGAATCTAGGGCGAAGAATTGGCCAGTAAAATTAATTTCAGTCCCCAGTGGTTTGGCTGTTGTCCGTTCTAAGGCAGTTGTTCTGTTGTTGTTGATTCATTGTTTATTGTTGCACCCGCTGTTAGCGGTTTTTATGTTTGCTCCTTTTGTTAGTTGTGGAGTATTGTATTTAGCCCTTAAAGCGCCACCTATAATTTGCAGACGACAATTTTAAATTTTGCCGATTTTTCAAAATAATAACAAATAATGCATGATATTTCATGAGCATGCTTTATTTTTTTCGAAAATTAGGAAAGATGTTGCAAAATTTGTCGTCTGCTGACGTTGTGATTGGCGCGTTAAGGGTTTAGTGTCCTTTCTAGTTTTGCAATCGTCTCGCTGGGGAAAAGAGAGCTGGATGCTTTACTTTAATTGTCTTATTAATGTCGTTTGGCTTTTTGGTATTCTGTGTGTTTTCTTCACGGTGCCGTAGTTTGGTATGCAGTGTGTGATTGTGGCATTTCTAGCTGGTCGTATTCACTTACTTTGTAATAAACAATCTGGTCAGGGTTCACAATATTTTCAACTCCATCGCAAACTTTCTCACCTCTCACCAAATAATAGACTTATCACATGCAAATTTTAGAATAAGTACTGAGAACATTTTTATGGTAAATATAGTCCCTGTATCTGGGTGTTTTCTTTATCCCTTCCTCTAACAGTTAAATTGTTATTGATTTTGTTCGATCGCCTTTCTCATATTTCTTACAGAGCCGTATATACAAGTTGCCATAATGCTTAATCAATGTCTTTGTTTTATTGACTATTAATTGTTAATACTTCTTTGTATCGTTCAATCTACAAAACGATTATTGAATATTTCATTAATTATAGTGGCCGATTTTCTTCATACCTTTGTCATTTACAGTTTTACCATCATGCTACGGAGATTCTCTTGAAATTAAGTTAAAATAGATTATTAAATAAATGAGATTGTGCAGGAAAGACTGGTATTTTTGGATCACGTGGATGAGATGAGAGGACTTTCTTTACTTCACAATGTCAATACGATTTGTATATTCCTTAGACTAGCATCAAGATGCGATTCTAGTGATTTCTCAAAACACAGTTTAGGGTAAACCATATACTACAAATCCTTTGAAAAACTCATATTAATGAGCCAGTGCATGAGATTTCCAACAATGTGGTATGTGCGACCAGCAAAGCCTCAGATCAGCCTGCGCATACGCGCAGTCTGATCAGAGCCTTTGTTAGTCGCTTGAAAATTCTATGAGTATTAAGCTACTGACCGAACATCATTTGGAGTTTCTAAGCTTAAAAGGAGGCTGCACAGGCTCGTCTGAGTCTACACTTGTCAAAATGTCAAATTGTTGGAAATCTCATGTCGCGGCTCATTTCTCTGTTTGGACTAAAGAGCTCTTAATTTAAAAAAAAAACACAAACATATAATAAAAATTATTCTGTACAGTAATGACTTGAACAATTTAAAATAAAGAAAAAAAAAAGCTCTCAATGACATGGGTGTGTCAGTGTCAAAATCAGACTGTCCTGGCTCAGAGGATTCAGGAGGTGTTTATATAAAAGATGACCAGCCACCAACGGACATCGATGAGCCCGTAAGTAGACTTTAGATTGCGTCTGAGGGTGATATAACACCATTTATCACATGTTTTGCATAAAGGTATCCATAACAACGTTGCGTATATAATGACAAACAAACTATTAATGATTTCACGACAAATGTGATTTCAAAGTAATTTTTATGTCATATTATAAAACGAATCTAACATTATTGAATTTATTAAACCCATTGCCAAACTTTAGGTGATAAAATACTCGGCATGCTAGCCTAGCATGTATCTCTTTTCCCAAACTCACTTGATAAATTCAATAATAAGAGTCATGTAAGAACCTCTACATATAGCTACTTTGGTCATCGACGTTCTATTAATTTTCTTGGAAATCTGAAAAGAAATACGTTTCATTTCCTTCTACAGGATCAAATAAGCATAATTTATAATAAAGACACAGAATTTAAAATCTATATACGTTCATTTCTAACCTCCTCAAATAAAAGAATTTGTGCAAAAGCATTGGCAACGTTGACACTTTAAAAAAAACCTCTTTTCATACCAGCTCCAAATTATTCAGACAGGAAAAGCATGTGCAACCATCAGCCTGCCCCTTTGTGGAGAAAGCTATTCGATTTATTTAGGAATTATTTATTGGTAATGAGAATACATTTGTTCAAATCATCATCTGTAAAATTCCAATTTAGTTATTCAGCACTCAAAGAATTAACCCATTTAAAATGCCTAATTGAATATCCTATCCTTATCAATCAGACGAATCCATTTCGAATTTAAGGGTTGTTGGGTAGAAGTTCCAATTGCATTCAAATTTTCAGTACATTCTGTAAGCAAACGGTGTAAAACCTGGTCAGAGGCTGGTTCTGCACTGTTTGTCGATGTCCTATTAAAAGGACGCTAGGCTTAAATAGGTTAATTAAACTAACACACACAGTCAGCCAGAAATATGCATTAGATCGTGAAATTCTCACGAAAGCCTATAACTGAAGGTCTGGATGGGGATCTCGGAAGGTCTCGCTGATGTTTACAATTTTAGCCATTAAATCGGTGATCTTCAAATAAACATCGTAGTTTTCTCGTAATTATTCAAACGCAAAGAAGTTGGATTGGACATGACTTTGGACACTAAAACGGGTACTATTCAAAATGTTAGGAACGTTTCTTTAAACCCGTTTATGTGCCAAATGATATATTCCACCCTGTTTGGTTGTACTGTTTTTTGAAAATCCATTATATTTTTATTTCTGCAGTTGAAAACTGTAACCAAGAAAACTTCCTTTAAGGGACGATAGGAACACATTTATCAAAAATGCTGTGTAAGAATGGCTTAGCAAGATTTTTTGGACAATATGCTGATAGGATTGTTTCAATGTATGTCCACTATATACCTGTAGTGGTTAAACTAATTCAAAAGCAGTTGATAGGCATGGATCCAAAATGTGCGGGCCCATGACGGTGAAGTGCATTAGATACAAGCGTAAACATTTCGAGTCCATTTGGGGCCAAGCGTGTGGGGAATCATGTCCATTGTGTACACATGTGCGGATCCAGAAAATTTTGTCAGAGTGGGTCTCACTATGACAACGTTTTTTTTTGTTTTTTTTTAGTTGATGAGGGGAGGGAGGATCCAAATGCCACTATAAGCGAGCCATCATAGGCCCGACAGCGAAACGCTATTGAAATGGCGTTTCGCTGGCGAGCCAATGATGGCCCAACTGGCTTGGTAGCTTTGTGATTTTACAAGGGATCTGGACCAGTATTGCTAAGACACCCTATATTTTTGTGATTTTAGCAAAGAGGGGGGGGGGTATTTTCGCACTGATAGTTATAGCAAATGAAACAAATTGGTTGGACACTTCTGTTACATCTCAAGGTCCACAGAACAGTGGGAGCATAATTTTCACTTTGAGTTTCATTAATTATAGTTAAAAAAGATGACCTGTAATTAAGGAAAGTTAAAAAAAATAAGAATTTTCCTTTTCCATTTTGCATCAAAACTGTGTAAAGTGATAAGAAAAATAATTCCAAGATTTATGTTCTGATCAGATTCTTAAATATTATAAAGTAGTTCTGAATAAGCGGTATTTCGAGCTTTTGAAGTTCGTGTTATAGAAGTTTTACTGTATTTTAGGTTGGCTTTGGAGAACCACCCTCTGAAACGAGCTACTTTGAAGGAGAATCGGAAGTTATCCAGGTCCTCTGTGCAGAAGACGATGATAATGAAGACAATGAATGGAAAGATATCTATGAGAGACTTAGAAGTAATAAAAACTTAGATCTCCAGGCCACTACTAAAATAGGACGATCACCTGATTCTAAAGAGCGTATGAAAGCTGTCACTGGGCCAATCTTCACATCTTCTGTTAATAAGAGGTCAACAAGGATAAATTCTGCTAACTTCAATCCACATGCAGTTGTTATTAATACGTATGACACCATTTCTAAGCGACCGAATCCTTTGCTTCAAGAAAATTCGAAGGATGGTGCTACAGCAGATGATGACAAAAGTGTAAGTAGTCATCATTCAAACCAAGAGTTTGGTAAAATAAGTCCAACAGTTTTGGAAAGTCCTTTAGAAAGCTCAGAAGTAGGGATGGACGGGTATGGATCTCCAGTTTCATCTGAACACACAGAAGATAAAATTTATACACCAGATGGTGACTATGAAGATACCATTAGTGTTGAAATGGAAAGTGCTTTGAAAAATTACTCTGGTGTTTCTGTTACAATAGAAGAAACAGTAGAGCAAGGTAATGACACACACAGTTTTAATGGTAAAATAGATGATTCAGTTACACAGTCGACTAAATCATTTGATTTTCTGTCGCCTCAATATAGTAGTGCTTCAAACTACACAGAAGAGGACACATGGGACCAATTTGACGACTTGGACATTCCCAGGGAGAGGGCATCATCATTTGGATCTGTCTCAATCGTTTCTGTCAAAGATTTCCGTGACGAACTTTATAATGAGTATTTTTACGAAGTTCGACGATTTATAAGAAATTTTGGCTACTTTGAGAAATTCCCTTCACCCTGTTTACTACACGACGCTCAACGGACATACCATCAGCTACATCTCCCCACCCCTGTCGACGACGACGGCAGAGTTTTGCCACACCCCCCTAAACAGACCAGTGATGCTGTTTTCGGAGTGCAGGACTTTGGAGAAGCTGATGAACGAGCAATTTTTGTAAGTTAACTACATCCTGGTGACTGCCGTGTTTTACCACGTTTAGTGCCTGAAGGCAGAGTAAAATTTCATTGAAAAAATATGCTTTATGTCCTTTTTTCTAGCCACACACCACATGTAAGACAAATTATCAGCAATTGCGGTATTTTGTCTCAAAGTTAGTAGCAAATTTATCAAATAAAATGACTTGAATTATGTTTGTTCATTATTGGCCATTTGTATACAGTTTAGGAATTATTGCCAGGGTGTAGCTATACCCTCACGCTTATTCCTGGTAATATTCAATTGTTTTATGTTAAAAACTTCAATATGAATTTGGGGACTGTTAGAGGAATTTCATTGTGCATGCATATGTTAGCCATGCGACTCCATGAATTGAGTGAGAACATGAAATTTTGATATTAAACACATAGGCGAACAGCTCAGACTCAGACTAGCCTGTGCATCCCGGTATTTTGCCAAGACCTTCTCTACTCGCATACACAAAGTATAGCAGTAGATGAAGGTTCAGATATCATCTCTCTAGTCCCACTAGACTATAGATGTATCTCTAGTCCCACTGGACTATAGATGTACATGAGTGTTTATATAGTGTCTTTATGCAAATGCGAGAAGTATTGACAATGCACGTATATCACATGCATGGTTGTTTTTATTTCAAGGCGCCAGAGAACTTGATCAACAAAAGTTTGGGAGATACTGCAGCTTATTTATGTTCAGGACTTGAAGATGACACACACAAAGTGCGAGCAATATACACCTGGTTAGCAATGCGACAAGTAACGCTGGACAACATTAAGAAGATTGACAAACGAGAACTGTGTTGCAAGATGTTCAGAAAACTATGCAGGTACTAAAAATGGTATATGAGGTAAAGGTTCTATAAATTTGAATACTTTTCTCTTTCTGATCTCAAATATTTCTGTTGGTTTTCAGTGCTGGAATTCACACAAAAAATTGTCAGAATAGCAAACAGGGAAGACCCCAATCAGACTGCTTCTTCAGAAGCAGTATGATTGGGGTCTTCCCTGTTTGTCTAGGCCTTTATGACAGGCTACTAGTGTTCAAAAATTTAGAACTATTACCGTATCACATATACATTAGAATACCAATCATGATGCAGCAGATGACCCATTTGAATGGTATCTTCCCAGCAGATATTGCACATGAAATGACAAAAAGAAAACGAGAGAGAGAGAGAGAGAGAGAGAGAGGGAGAGAGAGAAGGAGAGAGAGAGAGAGAGTATAAACAGAGAATGCCACACTAACAGATTACAGACCACCTAATGGCTCTGTGAAGGAGACCTGGAACACAGACAAAACACACATACAAAAGCAAGAACACAATTAAACCAAAGCAACAGGCTCTATCTTCTTCAGCACAGCACAATACTTGCCAAATTAGAAAGGACAAAAAGGAACACTTAACATCACAAAATCTGGACCAAACGCAAAACCCAAGAAATAATACAAACAACATCAAAGTAAACTAACCAAGAACAGAATCATTGCACCAGAAGGGACAGTGGGGGTCTAATATTATGGTACCAGCCAAATCTTCACCCTAGATTCTAGATTATTAAGGCAGTGCAACTAGTTTTCACTTCATCAGCAAAATAGTTGCCAAACTAAGAAGGACAAAAAGAAACAACATTACACAATCAGGACCCCCCCCCCCCCAAAAAAAAAAAAAAAAAAAAAAAAAACCCAAGAAATAATACGAACAACATCAAAGTGAACTAACCAACAACAGAGTGGACAGCAGTGGCAGTCAGCGGGGGTTTCAAACAGATTTGACTGGTCAGACCGACCTAGATTCTGCTGTCGTTAAAATAGAGAGAGAGAGCATATAACATATCAATCAGAATTTCATTGTGGGCGAGGTAATAGCAAAAGTAAGGAAGACGGCAAAGATCAGGAAACAATACAATCAAGTACCACACCTGACACAGTATACCACATGGGAAAGTAACAAAAATATAATAAACATTTCCAACAAGGGCCAAGAGGTCAGCCGTCGACAAGGCAGCAATGAACAGACGCAAAAGCATGTGAAACACAAGACACAAAAACACAAATGATCCACAAAAGAATTACCGCCTTGTAACGGCCAGTAAAAATAATTTACTGGAGGGCTTAAACAGGTCCCATGGTGCCAACCTCACCCTTAGTTCAGATGTGGATCAAGACACATAGATGTTTGGTATGCATGAAATACCCATAGCTTAACAATACAGCATCTCCACAAACATATAAATCAATATATAAAAAGGAGAAAAGGCAAATATAAGGACTCCACAGTACATAAAACTGAATACTGGAGCAAAAGAAATCCAACAGGTAAAGGGAGAATAGAACTAATATCAACAGAACCACGATCGATTGATTTTGAAGTGATAATATTTAATTAAATGTAATCTTCATCTCCAGATTCTTTTGTAGGCAAAACACAATTTGTTTCACAAATAGACCATCATGTTCCAACCAACTGATGCAGTTCTATATGAAAATGTTTTAAGTATTTAAATGTTGTTTCAATGCTTTCCCTCACCACTATACTGTGGGCATCTTAGAAGCAGAATTGCCTGTCTGGCGTCTATCTAAATAAAGTAAGTTAAGTTTACTTTTATCAGACACACTTTGCAGTATTTTCTTCTTTCTTTTCAAAACCAAACACTGTCCTTGGCAAGAATTAAATGATGTTTCTTCTTTTGTTCTTTGTTTTCTTTTTTTCGATTTAATGTTATGACATTTGCCTATTCACAGGAATTCACTTTTCCTAACGTGTAGAAGTAATTATTGAGCAGTGCCATGTGATTTCCAACAATGTGACATTTTGCCATGTTTAGAGTTTAGAGTTAGACGAGTCTGTGCAGCCTCCTTTTAAGCTTAGAAACTCCAAATGATGTTTAGTCAGTAGCTTAACAGTCATAGAATATTCAAGTGACTAGCAAAGGCCCTGATCAGACTGCGCGTATGCGCAGGCTGGTCTGAGCCATTGCTGGTCGCACATACCACATTGTTGGAAATCTCATGTTGCAACTCATTTCAAAATGTTGCTAAAATTGTTGTTATTTGCTATTTTCATATTTTTGTGTTTATTTTCTTTCTTAGGTTTGTGCAGATAAAGACCAAACTAGTACGTGGAATTATCCGAGGCAGATCCTACCTACCAGGCGAGGATTTGGAGAAGTTTCGAGGATGCTGGGTCAGTGTTCTTGTCAATAACACTTGGTGGCTGCTGGATCCTTATGTTACTGCTAGCAAGGAGAGTAACTCTGTCCATAGTTCTTTCATCAAACAGCTCACCTTGCAGCAAATCGAGACGGAGCATACCCATAGTTTGGAGTCGGGGCAAAAAGACATTCTGTCTGATTTTGATGGATTTTTCAAAGATCCAGAAGAGTTCATTTTCAGTTACTTCCCTGACACTGATTACTGGCAGTTGTTAGCCAGACCTGTTTCAAGAGATGAGTTTATAGACCTGGCAGTTCTAGGCGATGGGTACTTTAACTTGCGAACAAAACTCTTAACCCATGAAAGATCTGTGGTGCTGGTTGAACAGGAATCTGTTACAATTTCTCTTGGCTTCCCTGAAAGTGCTCAGAGACATTTTATGTGCAATCTCTTGTATTGCAAAGGTTCATCCTTTGTTTCAGAAACTAGGGTAATTGAAGGCAACAGCGTTTCTTTGAAACAGTATGTGTTCTTGGAAACTAACCTTGAAAAATGTAGCGTGAACATTTTAATACAATTTCCTCACACGGGTTCATACATGCTAAATGTCTACGGTGCTGGTGGAAATGGATCTATCCCACTTCATATTTGTTCTTATCATCTTGTGTATAGTAACCCAAAATGTTCTAGCCCTTTTCCCTTAATTCAAAGAGAAGAATGGGGCCCAGGGTTAGATGCTTTGACGCATGGGTTGACACCAGTTTCTCATAAGACGGGTGAAATTATGATGGACAAAAAGGTGGTGCAAGTGGCTTTTAAAGACTTACGGGGGTTAAAATTTAAATATGGCCTCTGTGAAGATGGTAAGATAGTGGATAGGGAAGATATCAAATTAAGTTTCCTCAGGGACAATGACGAGAGTATTGTGTTAATTATAGATATGGAACCAAGTGTTGAAGGTGTTTTTACACTACATTTGTATGCTAAACCGAAAGCAAACAAGCCATTTAATTGTTTTTGCACCTATCTCTTGCGGAAGTTTGAATTCTCTTCTGACTTGACAGTAGCCAGCAAAGAATCTGACAAGAAAGTTAAAACACACCTCTACGGATACAGGTATATACTTCTTTTTTATTTTTAATTTGTAGCTCACCTGAGCACGCAGTGCTCAAAGTAAGCTTTTTGTGATCACTCAATGATAGTCATATATCGTCAGTCGTGCAGTGTGTGGCATCAACTATAAGCTTTAAATAACAACACTTCCTATAACTTTTGACTAGTTTTTACGAAACTTTACAGAGATGGATTCTGGATGATTAGGTCCTAGGGCTGTTTGTTCACCCTCTGTTGGTGCTCCCTTGTCTGTGTGTGTGTGTGTGTTAGTGGGGAGTGTTTGGTCCCGGGTTTGGTCCTGGATTTGAGTTATAGTTCTTTGAGTCCTTTCAAGTTTGGCAATTGTCTCGCTGAGGAAGAAGGGACTGGTTGTTTATTGAAATAGTATTCTCTTGCTTTTTTGTGTCGTTGTTTGTCTGTGTTCTGATGTCTCTTCCTCACGGTGCCAAGCGTTGGTCTGTGATCTGAGAATGTGACATTCCTTGACATGTTCACCCTTTATAGAAAAGGACAGCAGTCATAGTTGGTGTGATAGAATTGAGCAGCGACTTGTGATTTCCAACAATGTGGCATTTTGACAAAAGTAGACTCAGACGAGCCTGTGCATTCTTCTTTTCAGCTTAGAAACTCCAAACGACATTCGGTAAGCAGCTTAATATTCATAAACTATTTTAGCGGCTAGCAAAGGCTCTGATTAGACTTTGCATAAGCGCAGGCTGGTCTGAGCCTTTGCTGGTCGCCCATACCATATTGTTGGAAATCTCATGTCACGGATCATATAGAGGACATTTACTTTTTTGAGATGTATACCAAACATATTACGTCTTGTGCATTAAAAATCAGTATTTTTCGCGAGTATGTAGCACAAGTGAAAATGCTGATATTTTCACCACACGAGATGGAATATTTACAGAAAAAGTAGACTTTCTTTTTATTTTATTATGTTTATGCTCAAAGGAGAATTACAGACAGTGCAACATGACTTTTCCCTGGTCGTTTCTCGTTCGATTTGACTCTTTCAGTGTATTTAGTGAGAATAACATTGGGTGTAAACCAAATTTGCACTTAGTATATGGTTTAGAACTACATTTTAACGAAAATTCAGAATTTCAAGAAAGTCTGTTCAAGTATAGTGTGCCATATGACAGACGTCACGTCTAAACTAACGTTGCACCAGGCCAAAAGATGACGTCATTGGGTTGGTAAATGATGCCATAACATGTGTAGCGTTATTGCGGTTCAACAAGCGTTCTCAAAGCCTTGCCTGGTAAACTTGATATCAAAAGACAATCAACTATACTGAACGAAACTTCTAAACCGCCACTCAATATTTTCTCATATATCTTAACATATATGATACTTACATGGCTTCCATTTTCACTCAATATGGAAAAATCTATTAAACTTAACCTGTCAAAATTTCATTTTCATAAATTGAAATTAATATGCTCATTTGATAGACTGTATAAAGGCACCATCGCATTTAATTTTCACACAAACGCTAAAATTTGAACTCATCACTGAAAATCAAGATTCCAGGGACCTTAAGTGAAAAACACCAACTTTATGGTGTTATAAATGGATATTATTGAACATTTTTGGGTTTCGCTTTTATTAAGTAGGAATTTTCAGGTAATCCAAAATGTTCCTATGGAAGCCCATATGACATTTATAAAACAACACAAGAATGCTTTATGGAGATGACATGTTTTAGTCCACAATATTTTTGAACACTATCGTGTTTATAAAGTA
This sequence comes from Loripinus fragilis, assembly GCA_964019695.1. Taxonomy (NCBI): domain Eukaryota; kingdom Metazoa; phylum Mollusca; class Bivalvia; order Lucinida; family Lucinidae; genus Loripinus; species Loripinus fragilis. The sequence continues at coordinate 77,412,800 of OZ026518.1, forward strand.
ATAAAGTAGCAATTTTCATGCAACTCAGTGCTCCTATGGAGGCCCATATGGCCTAACAGAACACCGAAATGTGTTTATGGTGATGAAATGTTTTTGTCTACAATATTATTGAAACATCCGTCACCCATTAAGCGTGTACTGCACATCAATCTCGACACTTCCGACGTTCCAATGCAGCATTTGTGCATCACCGCACCAAAGTATGGTGGACTATACAGGACATGTGATGACATACGTAATACTCAGTTTTTGTCGATTTTTCTCGTCATACAAGTGCAGAAATGAAATATGACCGACAGGTTATGGTGTAAACTTTCGGCTCTATCGAAACATGTCAGACCTTATGATAAATTATGAATCAGTCTCAGCGATTCCCCCAATTCGGTTGAACACACATCCCGACCCCTCTACTTTATACTCATACAACACAAACGTTGTTATTTTTGTGATAAAATAAAGTTATCCGATAGTTGTCGATGAATATACGAGCATACACAAGGCGAAAAAACATTTAGCATCGTGTGCCACGTGCAAAACAGGTATTATTACTCTATCGTTACGTATAAATGACCATCCTTATTGAATCAAACTTTGTTGTGTTCAATCGACGGATACATGTGCCCAAATATACTGTGTTAAATATCATTTCAAACAGTTTAATAATAAATGAGCTATACTGAAAAAATGTGTTGTGTTAACTGGCGGTTTAGAAGTTTCGTTCAGTATAGTATTCTTTATGTATGGGCCAGTACACCAGATTTAGCTACTTATTTGATTTAGTCGCCAATCCTGGCTCAGAGGTTATAAAACTTGAGTTCATTCTCAGACTCGAAATAAAGCGCAACGATTGGCTGCTTGCAGACACGTGTCCGCAAGCAGCCAATCTTTGCGCTTTATTTTGAGTCTGAGACTCCAGCGGGAGTAAAGTTCTTAATTTTGTTCTGAGCCTTCATATACACCCATATTTTGTGTATGCGAGCAGCGAAGGGTCTTGCGAGCCTGGAAATGTGCAGGCTCAGCCAGACCTTTGCTGCTCGCAGATGCGATAAGTACCAAAATCTCGTGCACTGTTCCACATAATGTTTGTCAATATGCAAGTATGAAAATGGCTAAGGCATACCAGATTCATAGATCAGACTATGAGGAAGTGATATGGAAACTTCAATTTACAATTAGGATATGATCTATGCTTGTGGTGTTTCTTTGTCATTTTCACTTTCTCATTGACAAACAATTGAGCCTGCACATGAGATTTTGGTATGTATTGCTTTGGCGAGTAACTAAGGCTCAGGCGAACATGCACATTTGCGAAGACGTGTCAGAGATTTCGCTGCTCGCATACACAAAGTATGGATGTATATGAAGAAGCATGCCAACCTTTATCTCTCTAGCACATAGATCTATAGGTTTTTAAAGGAGGCTTTTGTGTACATGCGATAAGTAAGTGCTGGTCCGTTTTCTAATTTGTCATTTCGTAATTTCTTTTACAGATGTGCTCAGGAACCGATTAGCACGGAGATAATCAAAGCCGAAGATAATGGGCGGTTAGAGATGAAAGTCGATATAACAGATGTATCACAACTGCGCGTGGAGCTTAAACTTCAAACCAAACAAGAGATAAACTTTTCTGAACATACAAGGCACTGGATAAAAGATCAGACAGGCTATATTGACATTAATTTTCCACGTGCTGGACAGTACAAAGTTCGTGTTCTTGGGCGTTGCACAGAGACCAATCATTTCAAGACTTTATGTGAAGAAACTGTTTGTGTTCAGATTCCCTCAAATAAATGGTCGCCATTTCCAAAAGTGTTGGACGAATGGAATTCCTTTTACAAGATAGAAGGACCTTTGTCACAGCATCTTGAAGAAAAAGAAAATATAAAGTTTGAGCTTGCCATAAATGGAGCCCATGATGTCGCATTTCTGGCTGCCAGTGGATGGTACCATTTGGAACACGATGGTGCTGTGTGGACTGGTAGCGTATGGACAGGTCCAAGGTCAACAAGGGCTAGACTTCTTGCAAGGTTTGAGTTGGGATCAGAAACGTTCTCTGACCTGCTTATGTTTAAGGTGAGCAGTGTGCATTTAATCAAACAACTATCACTGATATGTGTTAGTTCATATACTTCCTAGGCTTCGATAGCCATTATACTTAGGTTTAAATATTCGTATCAACTAAGAAAAGTGGCCATAGTTTTTTTACTGATGGGAGAAAGAGGAGCAAAAGAAATACTGAAAAACTGACATAAGACAGAAAATGGCTTGGGATATAAAGAAAATTATGACAAAATAAAGAAAAAAAAACCCTGTTACTTTATATTTACATCATAAAAAACATCTGAAAAATAGCATTAAAAAAAGAAGTGAGTGCCCTTTTAACACTTTCGCTGCCAAGCACCTCAGAAAACCAACACCTTTGTGCCAAACATGTTTCAAGGACTCCTGAATATTATGGGTATATATGTTCAACACAGAGTATCTCCAGAACCGTTCAACCTATTGCTGTGAAACTTTAAAAGAATGTTGCTTATATATAAAACTAAATTTTGAATTAATAATTATAATATTAAAATAGTCACGTGACCATCGGCGGCCATTTTGGAAGCCATATAAAAATAATAAAACTGCCTATATACGACTATTTTATGCAAACACAGATAAAACAATACATCTTACCAAGTATTTAACATCATGATTAATTCTGATATGCTGTTCCATCAGAAATGAAACAAAATATTGCAATTAACAGGTTTAATGCGCCATTTTGAGGGTTGTTTAATTAATGGATTGCACAATCTGAAAATAATGTCATCTCTGATAGCTTGGTAGCCTGTTTGGGTTATTAGGGATCCTCAAAACTATAATATTCCCATTCAAAAACCCCTGTCAACACCATAACCATTTTTCATCTTATTTGCAAGAGGTTGGTGAGGGACATTTGGTCTTTTTGTCGCATTTGGCGGACATGCTGTCTTATTCTTTCCAGCCCCTCTCTGGGTCGGGGTGGGGAACAGATTGTCAAAATCACATGTTCCGAACCTGTTTGAGACCAAAATATTGTCTTCACTTTCATTTTCTGATGATAAATTACTTATATCTGAATCTGAATTGTCAAAGAACTTATCGAAAACCACTTCTGTCCTGTATTATATTCCACTGGACATGATTTTAGCTAATTTCGGTTCCGGGGAAATCTAATTAGACTTATACTTAAAATATATTTTATTGTTATGTCCCCTGAACAATTTGAGATAAAGAGCAAAGAGTTGCGTCCCTTATAAGTTGTTAACACCGTTCCTGTAAATTTCGACTGTATTCGCGTTTGGCAGTGAACGGTAAATTCGACTACAGTCGCTTTGGCAGTGAACGTGTTAACCCTTTATAAAAGCATATTTTAAAGATAAGAAAAAAGAACTTACCAAAACTGGACTGCTAAATGAATTCCAACTATACCCTCAGATACAGTGTCTTTTTACTACTGTTTAAGCCCATTTCACGTTTGTTGGAAGTAATCAAATAGCGACTTTCGAAACAAGTCAACACAAATAACTTTATTCATATACTTATTCAATCAGATATCTGACGATTGGACTAAATTGTACACTCGTGCATGACTCATATAATGTAGTTTAACCAGGATCAGAGTTTAAATGGGTTATCTAGAGTTTTGTTTTTGCCAATGTATGCGCAGGCTGATCTGAGGCTTTCCTGGTCGCACATACCACATTGTTGGAAATCTCATTCACTGGCTCAATTATTATATTTTTTGTTTCAGGTGATGTCAAAGGAAGACTTGGAAACACTAAATGAAAGACAGGAAATAATGAGAAATGGAGCTCTATCAAAAGCGATGGATGCAATCTAAAACCACATTTATGACAAAACAGTCAAAACAATAACTATATTATGCATGCTTAGCCATTTCTTGATGGAAACTTGTGAACGAGTACATGCCGTCCAGTCCATGTAGCACCTCAGTGAGAATTTGGCCTCTCATGGAGTCTGCACAGTTTGAAATGCAGCACCAGGGTCCACCCTGCTTGTTAAGAAAGCTTCCTTGATGGAAATGCAATGTTATTTTAGAAGTTGTAAACTGTTATCATTCAAAATATACAATAAACCAATCCAAACTTTTCTAACTCAAAGGTCAAGACAAGAAAACTTGTTTGTGTGAAAAGTTGTGATTACATTTGTATTTTCTAATCCACCAGTTTAACCCTTAAAGCGCCAAAAAAAATGAATTTGAAAATGTCGTCTGCTGAAGTCGTCTGCTGCAAATAATTGCCTAACAATACAGACGAATTAAGTATAAAAAAAGCAAACAGCGTGGACCCAGAACAGACTGCTCGGAGCAGTCTGATCTGGACCACACTGTTTGCCATAGAGGCTTCTTAAACTTTTCAGCAGACGAGAAAAGCAGACGACTTTTGTTGCGATTTGCGCATTAAGGGTTAAATACGAGGAGTGTTCAAAGCTTCATAACTTACTTCACATAAATGCTACGACAAAATGTTATACATTTCAAGAACTATTTGTTGCCTTTAAACTGGCACCAGATAACTTTCTTCACATAAATACTACGACTAAATGTTATACATTTTTAGAAAGAACTATTTGTGGCCTTTAAACTGGCACCAGACAAAAAGAAACACACAATATTTTCATTGAGTTACAGACACGTATATGAAGGCCGCTCCTGTGTACTAAGGCTTTTCTGAAGCAAATTGCTTCACGTTTAGGTACATGTTCGGATATTCAACAAATCTACTACTTCATTAAAATACTAAATGCTAACAGTGATGTGAAAGTCAGTATTTCAACACAAATTACGCAAAGATATATAAAAATATCAAAAATGAGCAAAAGTATGTTAATATAAGGTAGTCCTTGATTACTATTTGTATAAGCGAATTGATTATTTTTTTGTCTACACAAGGAAGTTTCATGTTAGTTAGAGCGCTGCCCTGAAATACATGATGGATCCAGAGGGGGAGACAGGGGGTCCGGTCCCCCCCCCCCCCAAAAGAAAACTCACAAAAATATAGGGTTTCTTAGCAATACTTGTCCTGATCCCCTGAAAAATGACAAAGCTACCAAGCTAGCATTCAATAATGGGCCATTGTCGACCAGCCAGCAAAACGCCATTCAAAAGGTGTTTCGCTGGAGGGCAAATGATGGCCATCTTATAGTGGTATTTTGATCCTTCATCCCCTTATCAACTAAAAAAACGATGTCAAAGTTAAACCCCCTCTGACAAAACTTTCTGGGTCCGCGCATGGAAAGGTTAATGTTTAAATTCATAATAGAAAAAAAAGGTTTCTAAAATCTTATAATGCATAATGATTTAAACTGATTGACTAAATGTATGAATCTATCATCTTATCACAAATATATGCTACTTTGATGTTCTAACCTATCAAAAATATTCCTTACATGAACAATAATTTTCTTTCCCAAAGAAATCTTTCAGAAATAAAAATTAACTTTAAGTGGCCTCAGTGATACTGTAAATTTGGAAATTTTCGCGAGAGTCACGTGACCTTTGGCGGCCATTTTGGAAGCCTTATTGAAAATATGAAAAATGCCTGTAAACAACTATTTCATTAACAAAATAGATGCAACATCAATCTACATCATCTACATCAAGTATCAGAAATAAATCAAAATATAGCAGTTGAATGGCTTAATGTTTCCTGTATGACAATCGCATGGACATGTTTTCGATAGTTTTGATTTCCCCGAAATCTAATGACATTAAAACCTTCCATTATTGTACAGAAAATTGCGTAGACGTCCATATACGACGTTATTATATCCCCTGAACATTTTGAAATTAAGAAAAAAAAATTGTGTCCCTTATAACGGTTAAAAAAAGACAGCTATCAACTGTGCCCTTAAATTTAGACTGTAGTCGCGTTTGGCAGTGAACGGTAAATTCGACAACAGTCGCGTTTGGCAGCGAAAGTGTTAAACCATTTTAGAAGTATATACCTAAAATGCCTCCTAGTGCTTCATAAATAGCGTCTGCTTGTATAGAAAACCTTCCTCTCAAGAAAGGAAGTTTCCTTGCTCAAAAGGAAACTTCCGTTGCAAGAATTAAGAATAAAAGTGCACTGTACTGAAAAGAAAACACAGCATAAACTATTGAAAATGAAAAACAAACATTCGCAAAGTTATTTATGCATTATGAATTCAAAAGAGTTGAAAGAAAAGATACATAAAAGGCATCTACAAATCAGCCAAAACGAGTTAAGTTCACCAATTGCAGCCAATTTTTGTCCCACATTTTGTTTTGGCTTAGATTTTCATTTTTACGTTATTTATTTACTTATTGGTATAGGTCAATTAGATAATGATGTCTAAAAAAATGCGCATCCAAAAATTTCAATTCATTCAGCCTCACAAAGACCACCACTGAATGTGAATGTGAACTACGTTACTGTGATGAAGTATACTTGTACATACCAAATTTCTTACAAGACTGGAATATTTAAGAGCTTTTTAGCTAGAACTTCTATTTAGATCTCTTGTTGATCAAATAAGCCTATCATGTAGAATTTATATCATGTTTTTGCTTCTAAGCATAGTTTATGCAGGTTTGCTATGAAATGACAGTGGAATTCAACTGTAATTCTATGAGTACAATTATTATTTTAATTGTATCTATCGAATTTGAAGAGTTGCCCAGGATTTTTTTATTGGATTTGAAACAGTAAATGATGAATATTAAAAAATACATTCTTGTTTGGTATTAGAACTTATAAATACTATTATTGTATAAAGAACATGGTGCAAATAGGTTGGTAACGTTATTAACCTACCTTGCACTCTGGTCTTATTTCCTGCGTAGAAACATATATTTTTCTGCAAAATATCAGGTTCAAGTGTGTTGCTTAACACTTTTTACCTCATACTTTGCACATTGGAAGTATCTGGTGCATCTGGTTTCATTATCTTGTTGGAATAATACTTAAAAATATGATTGTAAAATAATGATTTTTAATATTCCATATATTTGAAAACTTGCTGTGGCTCACTACAAGCTAAGACAATGCAGAATAAATATTCTAACTTCAAAAAATGCCTTTTCATGTACATATGTTACAAAAAAAGCAAAGTTTGCACCATTCACAAAGATATACCCTTCTCAGAAAATGGCAAAAAAGTTCATGGTAACCTAATTCACATAGTCAATTTGCTCACTTTAATTGAAAATAAGAAGTTATAAATTCAATTTAACTACTTTATCTGTCATATTTACTATAGAAGTTATTAACAAAGTAAGTCATGAGAACATTTAAGTTCACTGTGATCAACTGAAATGGGCCAGGATGCAAAAGTGAGAGTGCCAATTTCAAAGTGTACGAATAAACTCACCAATAAACCTCCAGTGGTAGCAGCAACGAGATAAAAATGGGTTGAAAAAGAGAAAATAACAATTGAACAACAAGTCAGAAACTTATAATCACCGTCGGTTTGTTGCCTTTGGCCCTTTGATTGGACTATTCTGTTTTTTTGTAGAATGTGAATACCGTTACCTACTTGTGAATTACGTTACCTATGTTTAATCCAGCTCATTTCAAAAAACTATACGAACAATCCCTTAAAGATTTACACTTTTCAACTTTGTTTTTCAAACAGATTACTCGCATATGCTGTGTTGATATAATGCGTATCTTTGTAAGTTACATGAATAGGGGAGTTGATGTACCCAATTCATATATATAAATCCTTGTTAATACAATTTGACAACTGTAATATGGTTTAAATTGATCTTTATTAACTAGTACAGATTTGCTATGATTAAAAAACAAACATTTTGTTCAGCTAGTGTGTGCATTTAGAGAGGTATTTGGATTTTAGTAAAATTGTAGTAGAGTAATTCACAGTAACGTAATTCACAAATTTATGTTTTCACTTATTTTCTTATATGCAAACAACTTCTTGTAAAGTTCTTGTATGGTTTGTTATATAGTTTGGTTTTAGATCTTACATTGGCTTCAATTGCAATATTTGTACCTCTTCTTATACAAATAATACACATAGGTTAACGTAATTCACAAAACCGCAGATTTTTAAACAACCTCAGGTATCTTTTTATCTGCGAAAGATAAACATTTTTTCCCTCAAAGTCGTTTTTTTTGTCCATACATATATTAATCCTCTTGACATAGAAATGTTTGATGTGAGCTTAACCTGCTTGGTTTGTAATTTGTGAGATGGTTAAATTGGTAACGTAATTCACATTAGATTGTTGGACATTAATCATCAGTAACCCCAAAAATTGTTTTTCACTTTTCAATCAAATGAGGGACATTAAATGAAAGGTATATATGTGTGCGTCAATAAAATAAAGTTGAAAACTGCTTATAAAAACAACTATTTGAGCATAATACATTCTTAAAATTATATACTATGACAATGGGTCAGCATTTTTGGCGATTTAATGGCAATTGCTGTTGATTAACGTCGTAAGGGATGACTTTTGACCATGTCCATTGCTTTTCTTTTACTTGAATTTTAAGACATAAACCTAAACTAAACTTATAAACCTTAAATCGCGTTTGAAAATGCATTGTTTACATGGTAAAATGGGGATGGGAAACAAAAATGAACGATTGGTGAACTTAACTCGTCTTGGCTGAAATATGGTTTTATGATGCGTGGTCTGAAATGTCTACTATGTAGAATTTCTACAATTTTTATACCTTTCTAACTAATGAAGTATCAAACCTGACCGCGGCACCATATGGGAGAGTGACAAAAACACACACACAAAACCCCCCCCCCCCCAAAAAAAACCACATAACACACAAGAGAGCCAAGAGGTCAGCCCTTTCCCAGCTGTTGATCACAAGGCTGCAATGAACAGTCAAGACAGTATAACAAAGTCAAACACGAAACACACATAACAAAAAGGCTCCACAAAAGAAGCACCGCCTTGATCGGTCAGTAAAAATATTCACTGGAGGGTTTAAACATTTTAATGGTACCAACCTCACCCTTAATCCTGATGTGGATCAAGACACATAGATGTTTAGTTTGCATGCAACATCCCTAACTTATCAATGCAACATCCCCTAGTACATACTATACAAGCTATAAAAAGGAAATAAAACAAAGATAAGGACTCAACAGTACATTGAACTGAATACCGGAGCAAAAGAAATCCAACAGTTAAACACCCGGTGGGCCCGGCCACAGACACAGCATCAGTCCCAACCCTCTTATCTATAGATAAGTCTTTAAGTCAGAATCGCCGCTTTTAGAACGGGAAGAATATAGAAGCAGTTGGCATAAATCGATTTCGGGGAAATAAGAATAAAAGTTTAACTAAACACGTGGAAAAAAGTTAAGGAACACTTGAAGCCCTAATTTTAATTTTTGAATATCCGAATTAGCTGAGGGCTTGCGATTCTGGATTTTTGAAAGGACACTTTGGAAAGCATTGTTAACTTACAGCTTGAATTGCTGAAGTCCACTGAATTTTGTTTTTGTGCTATAGAGCTCTATCAACGACATGTATATCCCTACATTTTCAGACACGTTTTTTGCTTTTTTGCGATTTTGTTTGAATTTGCAGTTGCAGATTCATCTGATTCGACAGAGTTGTCTTCCGTTATTTATATGTAGAGCCAACACACTTGTTTGTAAAAGGTAATTTTTGATTAATTATCTTCCGCTGAAGGCGGAGGGGTATTAGTTTGGCGTTGTCCGTCTGGTTTCTCCGTCCGTCCGATTTTCCATCCTCAGCCATACGATGGAGTGAATCATGAAACTTAAACTGGACTTATATCAGTATATTACCATGTATACTCAAACGCCATATTCTCACGGCATTCATATTCTCACGGTAAACCATTATTTCAGTAAAAATGAATCACCACACTATCTTTAAGTATTTAACATATGCAAATAAGTGAACTGAAGGCTACAAACCACTCACAGAATAGAAACTTCAAAAATGTTAAAATTGTGAATTAAAAACATTTTTTATCACTTTAAAGGTCATGTGAATCTTCAAAAACATTTTTGAAAGTCTTCATGATTTAAATGACAGTGGTGAGAAAACCAGAATGCTGAAAACCGCATCGAAAAATTCTATCCGAGTCAAAAGTTATGCAAGATTTATATTTATGCAAATTAGCATATAAGCCCCGCCCACATTATTGTTTCAAGACGATTTTTTCAAAATGTCAAATTTTATTTAGTGCGATTTCTAAGCAATTAAAAACAGCACAATAAAGCTTTTATATGCAGATGTTGTATTTTATCATATTGAATCAATTTTCAGCTAATAAAATATTAAAGAATGTTAAAATAAATGAAATATATTAAATTTAATATTTCAAAAAGCTCAAATGACGTCATATGAGCCTCTCGCATATTTTCATCTAATCAAATTTAGAAACCTTCATAGCTTTGTAACTATTTTGAATATTTTGATGGGGCTTTCGACATTCTGTTTCTCTCATTACTGGCTTTTCAATCAATAGGAGTTTTAAAAAAGTTTTTTTGAAGGTTCACAAGATCTTTAACAATGCAAATGTCATCCACAGAAACTTGGGGTCAGTAGAGAAAAACAAGCCCCCCCCCAACCTTCATCCCCCATTAACTTTTGCATTCTTGCATTTTTTCATTTAAAATATGATATTTTGTATGCTTGAAGTTATACAGGTGTTAGAAAAAATGACCTAGAACATATGGAAAACATTTGAAAAAAAAATGCATATTGCTCACAATGATAGAAAAAACACAAGATAAACAACTTTGGCTTTGCAATTTCGAACCCCCATCGCCGTCAAAAGTGCGATGCGCTCGTAATACTAAACAAACACACAAAACTCTTTCACCAATCAATTCTATATACATTTATCTACTTCCAGATATAGGTAGCTTTCTCTAAGTCTATCGCTTACCTGCAAAATATGACGAACAAAATCAAAACAAACAATTTCAACCATTAATCACAAGTCTGGCCCGTTAAGTAGGTTAAAGTACTTCCCCTTTGAAGATCTTTGAAGACTGGTTCTAGTTTTCAAACAAGCAAACTACCCACACGCTAGAATTGGCAACTCCCCGATAGTTCTCAACCCTCAAACGAATTGAATTCTTCATACAACGCAAGATGTTTGTGTCGATACGTAACGCCCCAATCAACGTTCTTCTTTCAGTAACGTCTTTGCGCTAAAGATAAAAGTGAAACAGGCTAATCATAACATTTTTGTGTCCAGTTCAGTTGTCTTCTGATCTATAAGAACCCAATGCACCAAGTAATATGTAAGTGTCTTGCAGGAGGGTGAGGGATATTTTGTCAAGTTTAGTTGCGGATCCCGTTCCCGATCCCGTTGGCGTCAGCGTTCCCTTTTTCGTTTCCATGCAAAGTTCCCTCTATCTGTCACTTTTTGTTTTTGCGCTCTGGACCGTTAAACTGATGGTTGTTGGTTGGTTTTGTTGCTTTACGTCCCAAGTCAACAGCTATGGTCATTGCGGGACGGTCAGTTACCTAACCACACTAATAAACTGATGGAAGTTGGGTAAGCTTAATACACTTCAGTCATAATGGGCGTTCAGATTATGCAGTGATAAAGGGACGGGTCTTTCTGCATGAGTTGAACGAGTACTAAGCTAGGGTTAATGTTCATGCAGCTAAATGTTCAAACGCACATGCATGTAAGCAAGCATGCATATGCACGCATACATTTCATTTATCCAGCCCCCACCCCCTCCCCCCCTCAAAAAAGTTCCTACACCTATGTTAAACCTTAAAGCGGTAGAAGTATATTGTATATGTAATAAAAATGTGGATAGGAAACAAAAAATACGAAAAGGGATACGTAAGGATAGGGTATCGAGTTTGGTTATTGGTGTAGGCATGGGTATGGGGAATAGTAATGAGTAATGGATGGTGTATGGGGTAAGTTAAAATATGAAAAAGAGGGGTAGGGTATGGAAAAGAGGGGTAGGGTATGGGCTATGCTATGATAGGAGTATAGGCAAAGGGTAGATACGCGGTAGGTTTATGTCGGGTATAGATCAGTACGGGTATGAGTATGAGTACAATATAGGGGACAAGATAGGTTGGTTGGTTGGTACAAGATATGGATGTTGGGTAGGATATGAGGTTTGGGCTATGGGGTAAGTTAGGGGGTATATGGTGGTCATGAATTAGGTAAGGGTAGGGAATAGAGGGGTATGGTAATGTATGGTATAGATTAGAGTAAGGGTAGGGTATAGAGGGGTATGGTAGAGTATGGTATAGATTAGAGTAAGGGTAGGGTATAGAGGGGTATAGTAGTGTATGGGATAGATTAGAGTATAGCATAGGGTATATTATTGTGGATAGGGTATGACTATGGGGTACAAAAAACAAACCAAGAAGCACAATATCTTGCGTTCACCATTTATGGTTTGTTGCTTGTAGAGCTAAGCCCCAATTGGCAGTAGGATTCTCTCAATATTGATTTTTTAGTATCTTCTCTTAGTAGAACTAACACACAAGCATTCTAGTTAAGGTGATGCGCGAAAATCCTTGAATAGTGACCAGTATTACGAATGTTCGTTCTCAAAACACAGCCCAGCCTCTTCAGTCTGTTAGAAATTTTGAACTCCGTCAATCATCGTAAGCGCTCGTAAAATGGCGGGAAAATCAGAAAGCAGTCTTTGTTATTTTTATTTTACCGGCCTCAACGAGATGCAATTTAAAGCAGGAAACCAGTACTTTTAACGGGCCACAGACTTGTGATTAATGGTTGAAATTGTTTGTTTTGATTTTGTTCGTCATATTTTGCAGGTAAGCGATAGACTTAGAGAAAGCTACCTATATCGGGAAGTAGATAAATGTATATAGAATTGATCGGTGAAAGAGTTTTGTGTGTTTGTTTAGTATTACGAGCGCATTGCACTTTTGACGGCGATGGGGGTTCGAAATTGCAAAGCCGAAGTTGTTTATCTTGTGTTTTTTCTATCATCGTGAGCAATATGCATTTTTTTTTCAAATGTTTTCCATATGTTCTAGGTCATTTTTTCTAACACCTGTATAACTTCAAGCATACAAAATATCATATTTTAAATGAAAAATGCAAGAATGCAAAAGTTAATGGGGGGTGAAGGTTGGGGGGGGGGGGCTTGTTTTTCTCTACTGACCCGAAGTGTCTGTCATGTCATCTGCGCTCCCACCCATGTCATATAAATTTCATATTTCTTGAAATATGTTTAGTTATTCGCAGCAGCTTTGACAGCTCATAGCGAGTTACATATTGCTTTTCATGAATCTGAAGAAAACATTACATGACCAGGTCAGGAACTTCCTGCAAGCCAAAAACAAACTATATAGTTACCGTGAGAATATGAAGTCCAAATTCAATGTGGCTGCCATGTGGAGGTTGTGTTTACATTGGAAGCCAGAAAGAAATTATAGGCTTCAACTGTCAATAGATGATATGTACTGAAGGACTAGATAATAAGCTAACACATTTTATTATTGATTTGATTATATCTTCAGTAAGCATATAGATATTGATCACTGAACTGTTAGTACCGTGAGAATATGGAGGACCAGGCTACTCCAATTTTTAGGGTTCGCATTCTTTTTTTTGCGGGGGATATCAATTCGTTATCGACAGATGGAATTTGCTTGTTATATTAATAATGACCACTTGAGTGTGGAGCTCGAGGTAACCGCAGGTTGTTGTTTATAGTTTCTTTGGGTATATGTTAAGATTATTCTGGGGCGAAGTGTTTCAAATGAAGATGATCATGTGAAGTGCTTCTTAATTAGTATTTAATATAAAGTCTTTCTATGGACTGTTTTTATATCCCCATTTGTATTCACATCCTAGTCTTACGTGGAGTTATGCAATTTTGTCAAAAAGTGAAACGCCACCCAGCGTCACTTTCGATTTGTCCTCGATTTTTTTTTTGGGGGGGGGGGGGGGGGGGGGGGCGGGGGGCGAAGTGTTCCCCGGAGTGTTTCATATAAAAATGATAATGTGGGGTGTTTTTAATATTAGTTTTTACCATAAAAATATTTATTTTAACAGTATTTTAAAATATCTACAATCGAAAGTCGCATTTCGTTTCCATTCAGTCGAATGTAGGCCACTCTTAGACTGTGTTAGGTCCCTTAATATAAATGGTCACTCTCCGCTGAATACTGAAAGCCAGTACCAACGCTATCGCCAAACTTTGAGTATAAAATCACCAGACATGGTCTGGTATTTGGGCTAGCTGTTAAAACAATCAAGAGTCAAAAAAACAAACTTTCTATACATTTTAAGAAGAACCTATAATGAAGACGTTGTCAATTTTTTGGCGTAATATTTGCATGTTAAATAGCATTTTGATGCTTGTAAAGTTTAGTGACAATCGTTCCCTGGCCGCGATCGTTGGTTCCGGCTTTTATTCTTTCTCAAAAACAAGTATTGGCTTTTACTAAAGGAAGTGCATGCATTCACGGATCGAGAAATTTCCTTCAGTGGGTGGGTGGGGGGTGGGGGGGGCTAAGAACAGCCCTGGCAAACTTATTTTTTGACTTATATTAAAGAAAACTATACTGTTCTAAGATTCCATTTAGTGATCCAACATTTTTCCCAGTGGGCGTTGGGGGAGATGGGGGGGATGCGTCCAATTACTTCTTCCCATAGAAACCTATTAAACTTGAGATTTTTAAGAAGGGGGGGGGGCGAAAGTCCGCCCCCCTCTGGACCAGTGCATGTCAATGTTTGCATACAATTAAAATACTGAAGTTGAATTATCCTATTGTCTTACATCCCTATTACTTGCTTCAAACACAGATCAAGTGGACATTTTAGCTTTTGGTATTAATAATATATTAATCAAAGCAAATTAAAGTAATTGCTTTATTTTTTTCTACATTTTTGCCAATTTCACACAAATTTTCGATTCATATGGTCAGAATGTCTCATAGTTATTAACACCAGGCATAAGTTGGAACACTTTCGTGCATTTGAAAGTGTGATCGAGCCCACTTTAAGATGTTTACTGGGAATGTAGAAAGTGTACTGCTGCAAGAACAGTAGACAACACCCCACCGCACATAATGAAAAGGTAGCTGAACGAAACGTTAACATACTCAGCTGTATACATGGCGACAAAAGGATGCACTCCAGAGGCATTGGGTTAAGAGAACAAATATACCCCTACCTACGTAAGAGATGCACCCAATGATTTCAGATCAGTCAGACTGCGCATCACCACAATAACATTCAGGCCTCCAGATACATGTAGGAGTGTTTAATAAAAATTAACAAAAAAATATGTTAATTCACAATATCTACATTAATTGGTGGTTATTGGTCTACAGGTGACAAGTCATGTCAATGCAGGTATCTAGAACCCCTCCCACATTTTCAGGTATTGTGTGGGAGCGGGTACTGGTTACCTGTTTTTCTATTGCTTACCACCTGTTAATCAGGAACCAGTAATTAATGTATATATGGTCAATTAAAAAAACGCGTCATTAAGACGTTTTTAAAGCACCAACCCTCAACCCTTCTGCATGCAAATTACATGTTGTCTGTGCGCTCTTGCAGCATCTTTATAGATCAATCTATTTTTAAATCAAGATTTTTTTAAAAATATATAGCCTTCATACTGTAATTTTCCGGAAAGTAGAAAAAAATCTAAATTGATTTTTTTATTATTTTATCTTCGACTCTAAATATTATTTGTTTCGTTGAAATAAAAAACATTTTCAGGTTCTGTCTGTGTATTTTTTAAGAGTGGTACTGTTAAAAGTGATTGTCCTGTCCAGAAACTTATGAAAATGATAAAATATTTAAAGGTTTAAGCCCTCCAGTAAAATATTTTTATTGACCGTTCCAAGGCGGTGTTTCTTTTGTGGATCATTTAAGTTATTTCTGTCTTGTTTTTGTTATGCTTTCATGCACGCCTGTTTATTGATGCCTTGTGGTCACCTGCTGGAAAGGGCTGACCTCTTGCCTCTTGTTTGTGATATCTAATTGTGAAGTTGTCACTTTCCCATTGGCATCTGAGTCAGGTGTGGTGCTTGATTGTATCGATTCCTTATCTTTGCCCTCTTTCTTACTTTAATACAGACTGTTGGTTTACCTTACTAGTTTTGCTGATATTAAGATAAATCTAAAGAAAAAAAAGCTCTGAAAGTTCCCCCTCCCTCTGGGGCATACCTCCGGCAAAAGAATGAAAATTCCTTCCATGTGCTTAAATCTTTTATTTGTGAGAACACACACAAAAATTGGTATAAACTTCTTTGAAATTGACTTTGTAATTGAAATTTAAGGATATTTAACCTTTTGACCTCACCCAAGGTCACCACTTCGACCCTAGGATGAAAATTGTTACTTGCATTCTGATCTACTCATCATTTCAATCAATTTACTATACCACATGACCATGTTCGAAAAAATAAAATTTTGACCCCCTGGTCACCCCAGGCGCCCCTAAGTTCCACCCCTGGGGCCTTACCCAACCATCAGAACAAAAATACCGTTAGATTTGTTTTATATCTTTTATTTGTAAGAACACACACAAAGTTTGGTATACAAATCATTGAAATTGATAAATCAATACAACTGAGTCTGCTGTTTTCTTATAAAGTAGGTTGTCTCTATTTCTGAAGGGTCCGTTTATCCAGATTATTTTGTTTTTGTAATTAAATGATATCTGACCTTTTGATCACTCCTTGATGGGCCCATAGGAAATGGGCCAAAATGCTTTTTGCTGTTGCAAGCCCCATTCATGCCAGTAGATCAGACACCAAAAGGGTTGGATTTTGTCCAATAGTTTAGAAGGAGATAGTATAATCGATAGTCAGACAAAGTGATGGGCGTACAGAAAAATGGACGAAGGGAGGCAATTGCAATATTACCTTCTGTTTAAAAAAAATATGGGGATAATCATGATTACTTGTAATCAATTACTTTTTCAGTCTCATAAAGTAATCTGTAATTATGGATTTTATGATTACAAGTAATCATAATGTAATCGATAATATTGCTAAATAGGTTGTAATTATGATTGCTTTACGGTTACTTAACGATTACTTTGCTTTTTGCAAAACTAAATATACAAAATGGTTTAAAAATGATGATAACTGTACAGTGATGAGTCCCAGCAAACGATTTAAGAGAAAAATGTGTGTTTAAAGCAAAGGATGTGTATTTGCTTTTCATGAAAATAATTGTCAGAAAATAGCTATAAATTAATAATTGATCTATAGTGCGTACAGGAATTTAGTGAACATCGCTTTTTGTGTTTATTTTTTATATGTGCGGACTAATCGCACAATGAACATCAGAATTTAATACATCTATGCACCGCCTAATTGGTGATATTTTTTCATTACAAAACTTCTTGCCAAAAGGGATCTGATAGAATAGAATTCGTCATCATTTGAGCATCTGCATTTTTTAATTTACCCAAACGCACCTTTGTACGGATCACTGCCTTTAGTTGACTATCGATGAATAATTATACAGTCTTGTAAGACGAGGAAACGTGTAAGGAGAAGGGTTTCTTATCATATCAAAGTAAGTAAGTAAGTAGTTTATTCACAACTTAAGCATATACAGCTCATCGTTATTATGACATATAATAACAATACATACATATATATGGAGAATGACAGAAAGTGAATTGATGAATGGTTAACATTAACACAAGGTAGGTAGGTAGGTAGGTGAGTGGAAAGATAGATAGATAGATAGATAGATAGATAGATAGATAGATAGATAGATTTGGTAGGTAGGTAGGTAAGTAGGTAGGTAGATAGATTTGGTAGGTAGGTAGGTAGGTTGGTAGGTAGGTAGTTAGGTAGGTAGGTAAGTAAGTAGGTAGGTAGGTAGGTAGATAGGTAGATAGATAGATAGATAGATAGATAGATAGATAGATAGATAGTTAGATAGATTTGGTAGGTAGGTAGGTGATGGATAGATGGATAGATAGATAGATAGATTTGGTAGGTAGGTGGGTAGGTCGTACACAAAAATAACCATGCTAATACTATGTTTAGAGACGAAGGTAAAGCGAAATGCAGCACTGGCGGTTCATATTTTACGCAAATACATCCAGTCAACCCACGTCTGACAAAATAGTAATTACATCCCTTTTGCATGTTTTGTACTATCTCAATGCATTAAACCCCTTTAATAACAATGGAACCTTCCATATAGTTTCACTGGTACAGTTTAGTGAAGATGGCCCAAAAACAGTACTATATATATGTTTCTCTAAACTAAGCAAACAGTGTAGGCCCTAATGAACTGCCTACTTATGCGGCACTTCATCTGGGTCATCACTGTTTGTAGAGGCATCCAGTCCTCAAAGGGTTAGGGTACACAATGAAAGCGAGCATAGCTATAGCCTTACATATAATTATACAAGACCATAACCAGTCGCTTGCTATAGACGTACTTGTCCAAGTCAGCTTTCCCTATGGATATGCCTTGCCGAAATACGAAAATGCAAGAAATTTCCTGGGAGACGATTCATCTGATCGACAGTACATGCCCAGACAAGGAGCAATACGTGTTCGTTTGTCTATGACTGTCCTATCTGTCATTTTTTTTATTTAATATTTCTCAGTTACCAAAAAGCATTTATGTTCAAAAATAGTAAGTGAGTATGATCAGGAAATACCACAATCACAAACTGCAGACAATCCCGTGGCACCGCGAGGAAGAGCCGCTCAACCATCACGAGACACCAGGAAGACAAATTAAGCAAAGCAATCAGCTCTCTCTTCCCCATCAAGATGATTGCAATACTAGAATGGACATAAAGTAACGTACAACAAAACATAGAACAATTACTGACTCCCACAATGGGAGTAACATTAAACAAAAAGTCAACAAAAACAAAACCACCGCCTTAGAACGGACAGCAGCCTAAGCCACCGGGGGGCTTAAATGCATTTTACTGGTACCAAATCTTCGCCCTAGATTCTGCTGTTGAAGTACAAGAAATGTTCAGCTCGCATGGAGGCCATCTAACTAATGCAATGTATCATCATGGAAAACACTCTAATCAAATTAACACTCCATGATGAAACAAAGAAAAGGCCTCATGACTCACAGATAGTCAGAGCTAAAGAAAACCTCAAGTTGAGCCACGTTGGGTCCAGCTACAGATAAGCATCAGGCACCAACCAACCGATTAAAGCTTTATTTCAGAGCCGTCATAGAGTCTGAGGCCTGACCCACCGTCGTGCAATAAAAGAGGAAACCATAGCTATAAACCGTGATTGGGTTTAAAACTAGGCATGCAGACTGTCGCATGATATCAAAATTAAACCAACCTTTTCTCTGTTTTGATCAATGGTCATGCCTTGCATGATGAACTCTCATGATACACTGTTGCAATATCTCGCCAGGGCCTATTTTGTGTGTCAGGAGTTCTGAGCTAACGGTCATCAACACAATAAATTCTTTACCTGCCGGACTCTTCAGCTTACTGATTATTGATTAAAGATTTTCTGAATTGAAAAGCCTCAATAATATACTTTGCTATTTTTTTGAGGTTTTAAAGACTGTCGTCGTCGAGTAGTTGGACTAATTTGAACATACTTGGCCTTTTGTGGTAATATCGTTCTAAATGTTGATTTCTGATATGTGCATACTTTGGACAAATTAATACAAAATGAAAAACATCTTCAATTTCATTATGGTCACAAACAGTACATTTTGGCTCACTTTGTTCAATTCCACGATGCCTTCCAAGTTCAATTTGGAAATTGTATGAAGCTAATCTTATTTTTGACAAACCTAAACCTA
Source organism: Loripinus fragilis (assembly GCA_964019695.1). Taxonomy (NCBI): domain Eukaryota; kingdom Metazoa; phylum Mollusca; class Bivalvia; order Lucinida; family Lucinidae; genus Loripinus; species Loripinus fragilis. Next base: position 77,432,575 of record OZ026518.1, read on the forward strand.
ATGTTCACAATTTTATGCAGGTAAGTAGCAGTGCAAATTGTTGGGCAAATTTCTTTGTAAAACTCTAATAAACTAGATACTGATACTTTTGCATTCCAAACTGTTAAATATTGATCCCTCACTCTTTGTTTGAAAAAGGGAATAAATTTTGAATTATCAACCGAGTCAGGGTAAATCCAAACATCGTGAAAACCAGACCTTTGGAGCAACCTCTCACTTGGGTAACCCAATTTATAGTATTTTCATTATTCATGACGTCATTAAATAAATCTGTATATCAAGATTCTACTATACAGTTAGCATAATCACCTTTAACTACTTCTAGCCAGTACTTCACTATCCTTACATATCTGTCAACAAATGTAGGAAGTCTACCAGTTTCACCGTACAGTGCAATAGTATTAGTGCTCATTTTTACACCTAGTACTCTTTTTTAAGAATTTTCTATAAACACTTTCACATTTTTTTGGCACTGGAGAAACCCAAGATTTCGCAACTATAATTCAATATAGATTTAACTTATGTACCAAATAACTGCATCAGCATCTTAAATGGGACTTGTGTGCGTTTTATAGTGGAAATTAGCATGCCCATAGACCTTACTGCTTTGTCCGCCAATAGATTAATTGCTCTTTGAACAGACCCTCCGCTACTAATCACATAGCCGAGATAATTAAATTCACTCACCAATTTATTTTTTTGCCACTTAAGATAAAATTTTCGTCTGTGACCTGACCCCCTTTTTTACAAATCATCACCTGGGTTTTTCCAGTATGAACAGTTAATTTCCATTTTTTGCAATATGCTCGAATTGATTAAGAGACCTTTGCAACCTCTCTTTTGAATCAGATATAAGGTCTGTTCTTGCAAATTATGCTCAATATCATTAAGGAAGAAAGAAAACAGGATTGGTGACATTATCTCCCCTTGAAAAAGACCAATATCCGAACTGAGAAAATCAGATAATGTATTGAGATGTCTGACACATGATTTTACAGCACAGTACATAGATCTAAGTAGCTTTAATAATTTACCATCAACACCATACTTAATCAATTTATACCATAATGCATTTCTATAAACAGAGTCAAATGCACGTTGTAAATCAATAAAGGCGTAATACAAACGCTTTTTATTTATCACTCTTTTTTGAATTAAATTTTGTAAATTAAATATAGCATCAATGATACTGTGTCCAGCTTTAAAGCCACACTGAGCATCTGTGCTAATCTCATTTGCAGTGGACCAAGTTATAAGTCGTTGATTAATTACAGAGGTAAATAACTTTCCTCGGCAGCTGATAAGGGTGATTCCCCTGTAATTTATCGGATCGTCGTGCGCACCCTTTTTATGTAACGGTATAATAATTCCTTCAGTCCACTGCGAGGGAAAATAGCCAGAATTAGTTATATTATTAAACAAAAATCCTAACTGCTCAATAAGCAAGTCTCTAGATTCCGACCATGAAATATTCTTTCAACAGATTATCTGTACCTGGGCTTTTATTTCTAAAAAGCTGTTTGATGCATCGCTTGATTTCTTAGTGTGATATATACCTGATATACCTATGTAGACATCTAATTAGGCCCATTGGCCTCTTCTGATGCATTCTGGTTCTGTGTTCTATCTCTGGTGCGTTGTCCGGGTGAGTAGCAGGATGGGCTGAACTTGTAAGGGTGTCCTCGCCAGAACCGGTTAAGCCGGCTTTTGAACGCGTTTAGGGAGGGTGCATTTACTATGTCCTCTGTCAAAGAGTTCCAACTGTCCACAACTCTATTTGAAAAGCTGTTTGCCCTAACAAATGAGCGTGACCTCTTTTTGAACAATTTCAATGAGTGACCACACGTTGCCGAGGACCTATTCACTGTGAAGAACTTGTCTTTATCAACTTTGTCTATGCCGTGCATGATTTTGTTTACATTTTTGGAAATGATAGTTCATATCCCATATCTGTGCCAAGTCAACGGCATTGTCAAGGCTGGTCTGTACTGTTGTTGCTTGCACAAGCAAGTTTACTCTACCAAAAAGGTCAGCATCATCGGCGAAGAGTTTCATGCATGCTGTGATCACTTCTGGGAACAATATCGGGCCCAACACACTTCCCTGTGGAATTCCACTTGTTACTCTGGCTGAGTAGGAGCATTTTCCATTTATTATCCCCCGACGAAGTCTTAGGGATATAGTTTTGTCGTCGTGCATCCTTCCATTCCGTCCGTCCGTCTGTCCTTCCGTCCGTCCGTCCGTCCACACTTTTTGTCTGTCCGGAACTATATCTCAGTACCTATTGGTCAGATTTGATTCATTCTTGATACAAATGATTCGCCCATGGAATCTCAATATCCTATAAGTTTGGTCAAAATCGGCCCCTGAACACTTGAGTTATAGCCCTTGTTTTAGTATAGGCAATTATAAGGCAAAACCTATATTAGCTATTTGTGTGATTATCTTCACATTTCATCAAAGCTTTTATATTTAACAACTTCTCACTATTAGACCATGGTTGCCAAGTGCCTTTAGATAAGTATGGCAGTGTCAAAGTTTTACCCCACCCCTTTTGGCCCCACCTAAGGGGTCAAAGGTCAAATATTTAAATTTCGCAATAACTAAGACAATTGTTAATATTTTTTGCTGGAATTTTGCATACAGACAAAGCAGCAATAGATATGAAACATATCAAACAGGATTTTAGTTTGAATGCCTAGGTCCGAACCTGTTGGGTTGACTTTGAGGGTGGGGCCGAGGTCAAAATTAAACTTTTTCAGAATATGGTCATGATGCATATCAAATTGAAGCTGACGACGCTGGCAGCAGCATGGTAGCAAATATTTTGCCCACAGATACACCCTCGACCCAGGGGGTGGGGGTCAAAAGGTCAAACTATATTTTTTTCTGAAAATAGTCATGTTGCATATCAAATTAAAGCTAACGACGCCGGCAGCAACATGGTAGCAAATATTTTGCCCACATACACACCCTCCACCCAGGGGGTGGGGTCAAAAGGTCAAACTATATATTTTCTGAAAGTAGTCATATTGCATATCAAATTAAAGGGAATCAAGCACAGAGCACCTTGAAAGCAAACATGCTGTCATTACACAAACCAATGAACCCTGGGTGGGTTAAAAAGGTCATTATATTTTTTCTTTTCTAAAAGTGGTCATGTTGCATATACACTTTGAATTTACACACACCCTTGACCTCTGGGGTTGGGTTTAAAGGTCAGATTTTGAAATTGTGCAGATGTAAGTATATCTTTTATTAAAAAAAGCACTAAAACATACTTGACAGGTGTTTGTTATGATCTGAATAATACTGAAGGTGAACTAAGGGTTAGATAAATGGGATTTATATTTTGTGATTTACATGTTTCTCTCAAATAACCCTTTTTCAGGGGATATAAATTCGTCCAATTTGTCTTGTCACTACTTTCTGTGACCTGTTTTTTAAAAATTCCTTGATCCAGCTATATACTTTTCCTCGGATGCCATATCCCCAAAGTTTTTTGAGTAAGTGTTTATGTGGTACTTTATCAAAGGCTTTTTTTCAAGTCAAGGTATTTTATATCCACATCTCCATTAGAATCTAGGGTTTCAGTTAATTCTTCCATTAGGTCAAGAAGCTGAGTGGAACATAATCTTCCAGTTATAAATCCATGCTGAGCTTTTGAGAACAGGTTATTTTCTTCCATGTGTTTTACTAATATATCCCTAATTAACCTCTCAAGCAATTTTCCAGGTACCGATGTTAAAGATATGGGTCTATAATTTTCTGGTTTGGTTTTTTGTCTACTTTTAAAGATGGCTGTTACATTGCCCTGTTTCCAGTAATTTGAGGTTGACTATTTTCATGATTTGCATCTTATCTGCTTGATAGTCATGTTTCTTATGTTTTCGTGGACTTGACCTTTTATGGGTCATTTGAACCTCATCGATTCTCAGGTTATCAGAAGACAATTCACTGTCCATTTCTGTGTCCTCCAACCTATTATCTACAACAGGACTACTGACCTCATCTCTAGCCTTTAACCTTTTAGCTAATTCCATTAAGGGTATGTTAACCTCACTGCCAGAATCCTCTCGTTCATGCCTGTACCGTTATGATAGTTTATTTAAAGAAACATTCATGTCAGGGTCAGATTCTGAATCAGAACTAGATTCTGATGCTTGAGGGGGGATAACATAGGCAGCATCGCATAAGCGACAATTATCTTTAGTCACTTTAAGTTCCCAATCTTCAATGTTTGCTAACCTTAACATTTCTGCATGTACCTTACTGGTGGAGCCATCTAACTGATATTTGATAATGTAGATCACAGAACCTCGTTTTTCAAGTATCCTATAAAATGGTTTCCATTTTAGGTCAAGTTTACCTTTTCTTCTGTTATTTTTATAATAGACAGGGTCACCTAATTAAATTCTACAGCCTTAGTATTTCTGTCAGCATATCTGGCTTGTCTCTGTTTCGCCTTTCTTAAATTATTTCTTACAGTAAAGAAAGCCTTATGTTGCTCTTGCAAGGCTATCTTATACTCTTCTTCCCCATGGTACTTTCTGCGAGGTTTTAACAGATTGTCTACTGGTAATACAACATCTCTGTTGTACAAAAAGTAGAAGGGAGAGTATTTTGAAGACTCACTTACATTAAACTTATTGCAGCCAAAGCCTGATTTAAATGTAAATCCCAAGTTTGTTGATCATCTGCCAATCTTTTTGCCAAAACATCATGTAAGGTACGATGGAATCGTTCAACCTTTGCATTACTTTGTGGGTGATTAACACTAGTCAAGACATGATCAATGTTCAAGGACATCAGAGTTTCTTTTTCTACATTGTTTACATTTTCAGTCCCATTATCTGTCACAATTTGTAAACAACTACCATGACGTGGGAATATTTCTTCAAGCAACAAATGAGCTACAGTTTCAGCAATCTTGTCAGGAACTGCATAAGCTTCAGGCCAACCAGAAAACCATTCAACAAATGCAATTATATACTTGTTACCAGACAAAGAAGTTGGATAAGGACCTGATAAGTCTAAACTTACTTTTGCCATAGGATAGGGTGGTATATCTGTCTCTTGTAAAGGTTGTCTGACTTTCTGCAATGACCTAGTTTGACAAATGACACAAGATCCAACATATTCATTTAAGTCTTTGAACAAGTTTGGCCAAAAGTATTTCCTTCTAATTGAATTAAAAGTTTTCTGAACTCCCATGTGACCGTTGCTGTCACGATACTGCCCGATAACAAGGCACTTAAGATGCTTTGGTACATATAATGGTAAGCAAGGGTCATCATCTGTGTTGGATATATAGTAAAGTAATTTGTCTACTTTAAGATAATATGTCTTTGATTATTCCTACCAGGGTCACCACCATTCCCTACTTGAGATCTTAGGGTCATTTGGTCATCATCTTTATATTGCTATGTGTACATTTCAAAATCTTTCAGATCTAAAGTTTCAGGTTTCTGCAAAGAATCTTCCTAGGGTTCGCAACTAGCATATGCTTTTGGGTCAAAATTTGTGGAAACTTATACGTTGACCTGATATGAGTTATCATTGACATCCAGGGATACGTCCTGCTCATATCTTACTTTCTCCAACCCTACATTATCTGCGTGTTTAGACAATAAATCTGCACAAGTTTTTGTGGTGCCTTGTATATTTTCAATCCTACAGTTATACCCTGCCATACTAAGTGCCCATAAATGTATTTTTCTGTTTGGCATTGGGGATTCTAAGAGGTACTTTAGTGATTTGTGGTCAGTCTTAATTACAAACTCAGCATTATGGTCCAGTTTTTGCAATGAAAAATGAATGGCAAACGCTTCCTTTTCAACTGTTGACCACTTGCATTGTGACCTACTTAACTTGTGGGATAAGTAATATATAGGTTTTTCTTCATTCACAGACAATTGTGTCAAACACGCTCCTATACATGTGTCACTTGCATCAGTATATAGAGTTTATGATGCATTTGGGTCAGGGTAAACAAGAAGTGGTACAGTAGTCAAACTATCCTTAATAAAATCAAATGCTCTCTGGTGAATGTCTGTCCATTTGAAATGTGCAATTTTCTTGGTCAAGTCAATTATAGGCTCTGCAATCTGTGAGAAGTTTGGGATAAACCTGGGGAAGTAAAAACATACCAACAAAAGATCTAACTTCTTTTACACATGTTGGGGCAGGCAAAGCTCTGATTGCTTCTACCTTCTTGTGATCTGGCTTAATGCCATTCTCATCAATAACAAAGCCAATATAATTTGTCTCAGTTTGCAAAAGACTACATTTCTTCAACTTGAGTTTCAAACCATGATGTCTTTGTCTGTCAAAGATAGTGTTCAAATGAATTAAGTGTTCTTCAAACGAAGTACTAAAGATTAAGATGTCATCAAGGTATGCAATTGCAAATGCATGGCAGCCATTTAAGACCACTGACATGAGCTCCTGAAATACAGCAGGTGCATTCGAAAGGCCAAAGGGCATGACATTAAATTCAAACAAACCTCTATGACACGCAAAAGCGGTTTTCTCTTTATCTAGGTCATCCATAAGTACTTGCCAGTAGCCAGTCTTTAAATCAAGTGAACTGAAAAATTTAGCTCTTCCCAACAATGACAATATGTCATCAATTAAGGGTAAAGGAAATGAGTTTGTCTTGGTGACCTGATTTAGTTTCCTAAAGTCAACACAGAACCTCTTACTACCATCCTTTTTATCAACAATTACAACAGGAAATGATCAAGGTGAGTTCGACCTTCTTATAACTTTAGCCTCTAACATTTCTTCCAAAGCTTTATCAATTACCTACCTGTTATTAAGTGGTGTATGGTAGGGCCTCATTTTATTTCTATTTTCGTTTTTACAAAGTCTGTATGACCCAGTTCTGAGTCTTTACTTGCAAATAGGTCATGATTTTATTTAACTAGTTCTTCAATATGGGGTCTATATTCTGATGGCACATCTAAATCTTGTAGGTTATTACTTTCTGTGGTACTTTTTTTATTATTGAGGTAGCATCTACAATTTTTGTTTCATTAATTGGGGCTATTGTAGCCATCAAACCATGCCTATATAGTTTAAAATGCCTATTAGGTTCATTCACTACCACAAAGGGACTGTTCTATTTTTGCTAAAACATAAAATAGTATTGATAACCTTTAACCTGGCTCATTTGCTATGAAACCCCTATCTGTTTCTGAAATGTCATAAGATTGTCCTGAAGTCAGGTCAGGATTTTCTCTAACTTTACCATAACAAATGCATGCAGTATTTGGTTTAATTGAACATGTGTATTTCATTCTAACAGTTGATGCTACATGTATATCTTCTTCTAAGTTTACATATGTTTTACCATTTAGTCTTAAACTTTTTAAATCAAAGTATATTTTGACATTATTTTGTATTAGCCAATCCAAACCCAGGATCATATTTCTATTCAAGTCCCGAGCACATAGAAGTCTTGTGACACTTGGGTACCACCGATACGAAAATGAACATTGACACAGCCATCCACTTGTAATCGAGTGCCATTTGCAGACTGCAAATTAACACTATTTTTCAGTAGTTTTGGCCTGTTTTTCAAATTGTCATACACCCTATGGTGCATCAATTAACATTCCACCCCACTGTCATCAAGAGATCTAAACTTTTTTTTGCCTATGAATACAATACACAAGTTCGGATTACCAAAAACATTATCCCTATATGTGGAGATGTTGTTTTTATCACTATTATTACTACTCTCTACAGTGACCTCTTTCTGTAATGAGCCACCTAGTTTTCCTGAACACCAGGTTGCTTACTTGGCCATGACCAACCCCTACCATGACCTACTGATGGCCTGTTTTGTCTGTGTGTCTGTTCGCTCATACAGTCTCTTAATATGTGACCTACATGCCCACATTTCCAGCATTTTACTGCATTAACCTGTATATTATTCTGGTGAGGTTTGAAAAACCTCCATTTGTTTTGTCCATGATTGTATAGTGGTATATTTTCACAATATTTTATAATGAAACATAAGTAAAACTCAAGACTGTCTCAGGACTGACTGTCTCATAGTCTACACGCATAGCATAGCAGACTGAAGCGTACTCAACTGAGCAGCTCACAACAACCACAGAAAATGCACTGAATATCAATCTCAAGACATGGTCAAAGCCTGCAGTATATATATCGAAAATGGAAAGATGTTTTCATTCCATAATATTAACCGTTACTAAATCCATATAATAAGCCCAAATATTATGACAAGATTCTGATGATTGCACTGAAATAAATACTTAGCACCTGCGATGTGAGCAACTGAAAACGTGTGCCCACTATTGAAGATCCATCTGGACTGAATATGCAATTATAAGATTCATGTATAATACAACATGTGACTGGGCGCTATTCTAGCGTAAACATAAATGTACATCATTGTCATTCTACTATGGTCCTGCAGTTATAGTTTTGAAGCTCTATCCTGACAACAGCTAGTTGTTGTGGGGACTGAGTCTCAACCTGGAAACCATCTATGGGCTTGTGAAGCCAGTGGATCAAACCTACGACCCCTACACCACTCAGGCCCATAGATTATCTTACATAGAACTGCGCATGCAGAATAAAGGTCTATGAGGTAAAATGTACTCTTACATGTAGAACCACCTGCGCATTTGACATAACCATCATATGATCTTATTATTGAATATTTCGAAATGTAAATACTGACTTGAATTGTGTCCAATCTAAACATCAATCATGTACATCTAGCAAGCATCCAATTTTAACGTACTTAAATAAACCGCTACATAAATCGTTTTGCAAGCTAAATTATGACCAGTGATTAAGGTACAGTATTCGTCCTAAATACTGCCCATCAATTACCATGGCTTTACAGACCATAAAGAGTGTTAGTCAGTATGACTCTCAACCATTCAACATGCTTTTTCTAATAGCGATCTTGCATAAGCTGACTATATTATAGTAAGTTAGCAGTGAAAAAGTATCTTACACCTGGATATATAATGAATGGGTCTGCGTTGAGTCTAGAACTAGCAACTAAGGTTCTACAAACAACGCCACTGTGTTTCGCACACATTATATGAAACTCGAGTTATGCTTGCATTATATCACTGTCATATCTAATTTATGATGTTTTTATTGTAGATTTTTACTGCTGACCCTCGCTGAACCTGAGTCAGGGTGTTGCCGATCCTCGTGTTCCATTAGATTTCACTGAACAGAAAGGCCTTCTTGTCAATTTCCAGAGCTCAAGAGGGAATGTGCGTATTATGAGATGTATTGCTATAGCGTAACCAGACAATCAATGCAAGTTTTACTTTCTAGTCATATGACTAGCGTCAAATACATGTATCTTCACGGAAACCTATTTCATTCAACCATACGTTTAGCTGTTGTCATACTTGTGACAAACATATTATTCAGACTACGCTGAAGTACAGTCTCTTATTCATACTGAAGATAAACTATACAGTTGAGGCGCTGGGTGTTTGTTTTGTGGTACCTGTGACAAATATATTTATCAGCCTACCGTTTATACAGAAGATAAACTATACAGCTTGCGGTAGGAGGATTGTTTTCAGCATTTAGCTCAAAAATGTATTCTTGTGGCATATGTTTTACAAATTAATATCACTTGAAGACCCATCAGCTTATTAATGCATGAAATAATCCCTATACCTGTTCTTTGTTGAATATGTTTTACCCTTTCGACTACTTGAAAACCAATGTTCTTATTCATACAAGAGATAAAAACATATTATTGTGACAAAGGTTTATGGGAAACGATTTTCTCTTGCATCGAGCTAGATTAATAATAAAGAGATTCGCCTTATAATACTGTCAAAAGATTTTATCTTTCATCTAACTTTGAAACCCACACGCTTATTCCTAGAGATGATTATCAGAATATAAAGGAAAATGTGTGAAATAATTTAGTCATCTGGCTTGAAAAGCATATGTCGAATGCTTAAAATGCTTGCGATGAACAGAATTGGTATGGCATAATTTTGCACAATTATCTGCCGTGGAAACCCATATGCTTGTTGATACAGGAGAAAAGAAGACATTTGTGACATTTACTCCATTTACATTGTGCTAATTTATACTGTTGATCAACCATATGTGCTGCGCTAACTTAACTATATAACGTAAAGAGACTTAACACTATTCCTAAAGAAGATACACCATACACTTGGTAGACTTGTGGCAAGAGTTTTACTATCATACAAGAGATAAGCCATAACCATTTGAAACTTGTGGTAACAGTTTTACTAAAACATAAACGTATTCATATTAGAGATAAGCCATATACTATGGAGTGATACTTAATGTCGAACAAAATAAAGCATAAACTGATTCCTACAGGAGATAAACCATAACCTTTGAAATATTATCGAAATAGTTAACCGTTTTACAAGATGAATCATAAACATATTCATACTGGAGATAAGTCGTATACTTGTGCCACTTGTGGTAACAGTTTTACTGATCCATCAGGCTTGAAGACCCATATACTTAATCATACTGGAGGTAAGCCGCATCCATGTGGCACGTGTGGTAAACGTTTTACTCATTTGTCAAGCTTGAAGATGCACATGCTTATTCATACTGGAGATAAACCATACACTTGTGACACTTGTGGTAAATGTTTTACTCGATCATCGAGCTTGAAGATGCATATGCTTATTCATACAGGTGATAAACCCTACACTTGTGGCACTTGCGGAAACTGTTTTACCAATCCATCAAACTTGAAGGACCATATGCTTATTCATACAGGTGATAAACCATACACTTGTGGAACTTGTGGTAAATGTTTTACTCAATCATCGAGCTTGAAGATGCACGTGCTTATTCATACAGGTGATAAACCCTACACTTGTGGCACTTGTGGTAAATGTTTTACCAATCCATCAAACTTGAAGAACCATATGCGTATTCATACAGGTGATAAACCGCATACTTGTGATACTTGCGGTAAATGTTTTACTCGATCATCAGACTTGAAGAGGCATATACGTATTCATACAGGTGATAAACCATATACTTGTGACACTTGTGGTAAATGTTTTAAACATTCGTCAAGCTTGAAGACCCATATGCTTTTTCATACAGGAGATAAACCGCATACTTGTGGCACTTGTGGTAAATGTTATCCTCGATCATCAGACTTGAAGACACATATGCGAATTCATACAGGTGATAAACCCTACACTTGTGGCACTTGTGGTAAATGTTATACTCAATCAACAGACTTGAAGACACATATACGTATTCATACTGGAGATAAACCATACACTTGTGACACTTGTGGTAAATGTTTTACTCAATCATCAAACTTGAATACCCATAAGCTTATTCATACTGGAGATAAACCACATACTTGTGACACCTGTGGTAAAAGTTTTACTCAATCATCTCACTTACAGACCCATATGCTTATTCATACTGGAGATAAACCATACACTTGTTACACTTGTGGTAAACGTTTTACTCATCCATCAATCTTGAAGACACATATGCATATTCATACAGGTGATAAGCCATATAACTGACACTTGAGGTAAATGTTTTTTTTATGAATCATTAAGCTTGAATACTCATATGCTTATTCATACAATAGTAACGCCATATTCTTGTGCCTCTTGTTGCAAATTGTTTACTAAATAATCTAACTTGAAGAGGCATATTTTTATTCATACAGGAGATACTTGTGACACTTGTTATAAATATTTAGTCACTCATCTGATTTGAAGGCAATATTCATATAGGAGATAGACTAAATACTTGTGACTCTTGTGCTAAATGTTTTAGTCACTCATCTGACTTGAAGACACATAAACGTATTCATATAGGAGATAGGCCAAATACTTGTGACTCTTGCGCTAAATGTTTTAGTCACTCATCTGACTTGAAGACCCATAAACGATTTCATATAGGAGATAGACCAAATACTTGTGACTCTTGTGCTAAATGTTTTAGTCATCACTCATCTGACTTGAAGACACATAAACGATTTCATATAGGAGATAAGCCAAATACTTGTGACTCTTGCGCTAAATGTTTTAGCAACTCATCTGACTTGAAGACCCATAAACGATTTCATATAGGAGATAGACCAAATACTTGTGACTCTTGCGCTAAATATTTTAGTCACTCATCTGACTTGAAGACACCTAAACGATTTCATATAGGAGATAAGCCAAATACTTGTGACTCTTGCGCTAAATGTTTTAGCCACTTATCTGACTTGAAGACACATAAACGTATTCATATAAGAGATAAGCCAAATACTTGTGACTCTTTTGCTAAATATTTTAGTCACTTTTCTGACTTGAAGACACATTAACGTATTCATATAGGAGATAAGCCAAATACTTGTGACTCTTGTGCTAAATGTTTTAGTCACTCATCTGACTTGAAGACCCATAAGCGTATTCATATAGGAGATAAGCCAATACTTGTGACTCTTGCGCTAAATGTTTAAGTCATTCTTCGAACTTGAAGACACATAAACGTATTCATATCTATAGGAGATAAGTGAAATACTTGTGACTTTTGCAGTAAATAGTTTACTGATTCATCTAGCTTGAAGACCCATATTAATACATGCACATTTTGATCGATATTAGAGATAGATATGGCGATTATTTTTTGTTTTTGATTTATTATCCTTTATTTTTTAGTGTTGAAAATAGCGTACTTTGGAACGCCCAGAACGCACCAAATCACACTACTTTTATCTTTTTTTGCGGGGGAGTATGCCCACGAACCCCTGGCACATGTGTCAATCCGCATCGTTACAGGGCTACCTACGCGTCTGCTATGTAAGAAAGAGGGCAAAGATCAGGAATCGATACAATCAAGCACCACACCTGACCCAGGGTACCAATTGGAAAGTGACAACGTCACAATTAGACATCACAAATGAGAGCCAAGAGATCAGTCCTTTCCCAGCAGGTGACCACAAGGCATCAACAAACGGACGTGCATGAAAGCATAACAAAACAAGACAGAAATAACATTAATGATCCACAAAAGAAGCACTGCTCTCTCTGTGGGAGCTAAGTGGTAGAGTGCTTTACTCAAGACCGAGGGGCCGCGGGTTCGAGCCTCACCTGCGTCACTGCCTTGTGGTCCTTGAGCAAGACACATTTATCCTAGCTTAGTACTGGTTCAACCCAGGAAGACCCGTCCCTGTTTAACTGAAAGACTGTTGATGGGACTTTAAGAATCAAATCAAACAAACAAACAAACAAACAAACAAACAAAGCACCGCTTTCTCTAGTTAAAGTAGCTGACTTACATTAAAACTTTGAAGAATGCTGATCAGATATAAACTTACTTGATGAAACTGAAGTAACATCCGTAGAGGGCCTAATAACAATTGTAAAAAGACTTTTATATGGTTACAAAAACAAAAACAAAATTAAATGCGTTCACTTTTCTGGAAAAAAAATCTTGTTTAAAGCTGTTGGAAAAAAACAGCCCCTCCCCCATCAGAAAAACAAATGGACTGTCCGTAATTAAAAAGAAATATAGATAGCATTCCTTCATACCTACTCTACAAGGTACAGCAACAACAATTTAAGGGTGACCTCAAACTTTGTATTTCATTGAAATAATTATATGTCATGTATTAAGCCCTGTTATTTCGCAAAATATTAAAGTTAACATTAAGTCATGCGCTCGTGTATAGTTTTATAGTTTTTTAGTATGTAAATTCAATTTTACAAAAAGAAAAATACATTTTATGGAGAATTGGCTTATACATGTATGATTTGGGATTAAGGGAGAAGCTTAATTAATTTTAGGGAGCTGTTTTTTTTTCAGGGATTTTGAGAGATCATTTCATTATTTTAGAATGTAAGGGAGCACAGACCCCCTGTGGGGAGTGCTAAACTGAAACGACATAAAGCCAGTCAGGATGAAAGAGGGGAAATCTTATTGGAAATTCCTTTAGGCGATGACGATGCTACCAGGGAAAAATAATGCACACAACTAGTAATAACTTTTCAGTACTTTATGTACTAAAAAACATCGACACCACATTAATGATAAAACAGCACCACCTACACTATTATTTCTGGCTAGTTGACCATCCTATACTAGGGCAAGTTGCCACTCTAAGATAGTTTCTATAAGAATCAATCTTAGAGTGTCCTGCTCTAGATGTACATCAACTAGCAGAAATAAGAAACGTAAAAAATATAATTCACATATAAATCTAAGATCTAGAAAAAAAAACTGGGCCCATCTATTCTAATGTTCCAAGGTATTCTTATATAGTGTAGTATTTTATGTGATTTGCGAAAACTCCATCTGTTTGGCTTCACAATGTTGACTTTTAGTCAATAGGCTCCGAGATGAGTTAATGAATCGACGTCACACCGGCCTTGGACGTCAGTTATATTTTCTTTGGTTTCTTTCTTTTATAACCTGTGTATTTGATCGCGATCTTGACTCTTTAAGTCATTTTATTTTTCTATAATCGATTCGCAATTCCAACCCGTTGGCTTGTCAACTCACTGGTTGTAAAGTTGACCTCTAACTACGCTAACGGGTGGTGACTCCTGAAGCCGGATCCCACACTTTCAGTAACCTAAGGGGACAAGCTATCCTGTGCCCTTAGGTTTCGATTCAATGGCTCCACAGCATTCTACCCCTAACGTAGGAGGGGACACATTCAGAGTTAATTCTGCAAAAAATAAAAAAATCTACTTATAGAATCTTGGTTACTCAAAATCTCTCTGTTGTGTCAAAAATGGAGTTGTTCGTTTCAAATTTACAAAATAAAGCAATTTCAGTGGTCCCATTTTTAAAACTACAGCCTAACCCTATCAGCCTGCGATTATCCCTAACCCGTGGGTGTATGGCTAATGGCTCCCATGCCATTAGGATGGATCTGCTCTTCTAAATATCCACACTCAAAATATGTGAAACGGAGAAGTATTTTTAGTGACTGGCCAATGTCAGAGCTAAATAATACCTCATATGCCAAAACGAACAAACCCATGCATTACAAAAATCTACAGTGCGCTACCGTAACGTCACCCGGGTTTGCAACACTAAAGTAGCCGAAACATTGAGAACCTGTGGCCCTTTTCCCTTTAAGGTCACGTAATCTAGATGGTTTTGAGGTTTACAAATACTGATACTTATTCTCTTTGAAATTCCAGGAAAACGTTGAACAACGTGGTGCAAACGTAACGTTTGGACGTCACGTCGGACATCACCCTGTCCACATGCTAATTTTGTACTTGCACACCATATCAGTAGTAAACAGATAATTATGACCTATCGTCAAACATAATATTTACATCAATATTGCGAATTTTCTTTCTGCTGATTTATGCGTGAATAATGCACAATATTTCTACATGTATTTTGGTGCAACCACCTAATCTCTGAACGTACATGTCAGCTATTACCTTATTAATGTGAGTGTGTTTAGTGTATGCACCTAACTATAAACTTGCATATGCGTTAGATATAACTCGATGTGCGCATACAGGTCGCTACAGAAAGCCGACTATCTCTGAAAGTCAAATCGTCTTTCCAAACCACGCAATATAAATCACCACAACTTTAAACCTAGTTTCTAAAATGTTTATCCATCAATCAGTCTCCGGTAAATCCTCCAGCATGCAATTATGGTTTTATGTGCAGACCCGACATAGCCTGCGACCAAATTTGGTCGAAATAACCATTCGCGTCCATCCGGACAGCTCTACTATAGCCGCAAGATCGGTTCCAAAGGATTTTAAAGCACTACCCATGTGCGTAGATTGATACGCAAGTGCGTAACATTCGCTATTTTTGCTGAAAAAACGGGTCGTTATTGGTAACACCCGATAGAACCCATACTCCGAATGCTTTTCGATTCAACAGACGACAAAATAGAAAAGGAATGACTTATTATTTCAGTAAATGCGACCTGCTAGAGACATCGTGATTCGATGCAACAACACTAAATCGCCATCCCTAACATGTACAATTTAAACACGGTCAAATATATATAACTTCACATACCTTTCTAGAATAATGAACAGCGTCTCTATGATGTATCTGATACCAGTAACTTTTCTCTGTCCCCTAACGAAAATGGACAATTTCGCCCCTTATATAGGAAGAAATGCATAAAAGGGGTACTTTCATCTGTGCCCACGCATGGATTTTCTTCAAACTTTGCATATTAATAACCCATTATATACGAACTATAAAAATGTATTTATCGAACTAGATAGTTAAGAGTACTGTTTAGGAAGCAACCCTGACGTACTCCACCTTTGAGGTGGCACCTGTCTCTAAATGTCCATGTTTTAAATATATAGTTTTGCTTATTTCTATGATTTGCCATCTAGATTTAATCCAAAATACCATAGACATTATTTTAATACCACGAAACCATTTGGATAAATTATGGTTTACGTTTTCAGAAGAAGTGATTGTAAATTTTCAATATTTTTTTTTCAAAAATTTACAAAACATTCAACATTCAATTCAAAAGATGGATATGTTCTAGTCTTTGTCAAGATATCATATTATCACAAAAACATGCTTTATATATACTGCCCATCTGAGCCAAATATCATGAAAATCCAAAACTTGAGACTTTGTCATTTCCTACCTCTTATCGGTATAGGTCAGTTTTAGCAAAATTAATTATATAGTTCAAATGAATCAGTAACTCGACATAAGGAGGTTGTTTTTAAATATACTTTATTCCACTTTTCTTAAAGAAAGACATGTTAAGACAATTTTGAATGATTCAATGGTCAGAAATGCCAAAGGTCATGGCCCTGTGTCATGGCACTATGGGGCCAAGACAATGTGTATCACTTCCTCAAGTCCTGCATGATATTGTTTATGAAACATGATATCCTAACAATAAACATGTGAAAACAAGAAGACTAAATATTTCCTTTACATCCAAACTGAACTAGAGGAACCACATTTTGGTGCCGTGACCAGGATAACGTGTAACAGAATCTTATCAAAGGTATCATAAAACAGTTTACTACACGAATAAGTGAGGTCCAGAAACAAAACTGTATGCCTAGAATATACAGCCAGCTAAAGTATAAATGTTGCTATTTGTTGGAAATCAGCATCAGTTTCACAAAACAGAATGAACAGAGAAGATTTAAGCATTAAATTAGCTATACCTTTGAAGCCAAGAGTTATCTATGACCAAAATGGTTAATTTTAACAAATAGGTTTGACAGGGGTTATTTTTGTGAAGCAGGTTTTCTTAATGAATCTTACAATTATAAAAACATAGATATAATGTTATTCCCTTGTATGAACTGACTTGTCATAAGGTTTCTCTTCTGTATGAATTAAAATTCTTAATAATGTTACATATTAACTGTAACATTGGCTAGATGTATTTTTAATGTTAAAAACTAGATGTGTTAAGTACAGATGTCAACATATTGTATCATTTTGACTAATATTATTGTGTAAGCACTTCATTAAATAAGAATCGTGACACTTTATATCAAAGAATATTGTTTTTGTCTTTTTCCAATCCATAATAGGGGAAAACACTGAACATATCAACTTCTACCAATAAACGTACTAGCATGATGATTCAAACTAAGCAAGTATTCAAGTATGTTTTACACTGAAACATAATTATTGTATTTTTTACATTTCGATGAAATAGGGCCATGTGTTTACATCAAGTTGAAAAAATAAGTTACCGGTCCTTGAATCTCATAAAATTTGGCCTACATATTCTTAACATATATTGATAGTTTATATGTTGAAATGGTATTTTGACAAAGACCACAACCTGTAAAAATGTTAATTCCAAATTTGACTGAATACAAAATATACAGTCGAAAATTGGGGTACCATGCTATAAAAATGCCTACCCAATATCCTTATACATACAAAGCCATTTCAAGTAACAGCGAACTTATCAATGATATAGCTATTGAATAAAACATTTCTCCGCCCGTTACACGATATGTCAATTACTTTAGAAATGATTATAACAGGGTACCCTAAGCTATTATAGTGATATCATTCATGACGTCATAAATTAGCAATGGAATTGCATAAAAACTCAAACGCATTATAGATATTAAAGTTATACCCCAGACAATTAAATAACATAATATTATTAAAATCCAAGCGTGGGAAGACTCCCATGTTAGTTTCCCATACCATGCAAGAGCCCCTTTGCGAGAAAGGTAAGAAAATCATGCTCCCGTTACTAAATAAAGTACCATTGAACTCTATCTCAGACAAACCACCCTTATATTGGACTAATAGTAGAAAAGGTACCATATCACAGTTCATATAGGTGACCAGGTGCATACCTAACTCTTTGCGTATTTATGCGTATACGCAACCATCACTGATTCTGATGTTCCTCGAATTCAACATCATAACACAAACAGTGAAACACCGTGAAAAACGAACTGCCCACTGTCCCTTTATATTTCTTCAATAAGGTTACATGTAGCTTACTACAGAAAATGAAGCATTCGCATTCGGCGATCATTTTACTTTTGAGCGGATCCATAACTAGTGCTCGAAATTGCTTTCTTTCAAATATCATGCGCGTGGGACAAAACTAGAATAGATGCACCTATTGCACCGTTAGTTCTAAGTCTAGATTTGCAAGATATGCTGCTGCTCCGCCATGAAAAGTCACTTGACTTTACCACATTGTCAATGAAACCCGTAGCTATAAATAATTAAACTTCTCTGGCATTGTTATTTCCTTCGCATTACTGGCTACTCAATGTGGTCAATATTGTGCAGTACTTAATAGCAGAAATGTGATTTAAGGCCAGGGGTGTCCATCTGTCACATTTTCGCGAATAGATTCACAGAACATGCGAATTAAATTTTTGAGAATTGAAAGTGATTTTCCAAAATATCGCATGACTTTACGAGTTTCCTGTCTAGTCACAATAGATTTTATACTGTTGTGAGCCCTCCACTGGGAGGGCCCTCGGTTGTATTCATTTTTGAATGCATATGAGCAGGGCGACTACGGATACACAAAGCCTGGCACTCCGCAGCCTGATCAGAGTTTTAGACATTCTCATGAGTTGTAGCTCTTGGTCCTCAAGGCCCCTTCTTGCTTAGTCTGACCACTACTTTTTTAAACCGAATTAATTTTGAGTGTTTTGTCCTTTATTTTTGGAGTAAAGGTTATTAAAATTTTCACATAGACTGTGCTCTGGGGCTGTGAATTTTGCTTTAAAATGCATATTTTATTCAGTACACCATTACAATAATGAAGAATAAATGTTCTATAATTGTATAATATGGGAAGTTAAAAAAGCATTAACCCAGCATGAGAATCATATTTATAACACACATAAGCAAACTGTCTTGGCCAAGCCACCCAAACTGCGACATAATCTTTAGGCCACTGGCTGGATATGGTTTACCTCCCCCAGGGGTAATTTTGTAGGCCATATTTTTCTTGAAGCCCAATGTCTTGCAAGGATTTTGCAACATATTAGCCCGCTGACAATGTCAGAGTTAAGCTGTAGCAGCCTGTTACATACGTTACCCCACAAAATATTTGATAATTTTCACTCTTTTTATCTTTCTTCTTTAAGACTTCAGAAAAGTGCAAAAGATAAGGTAAGATTTCCAAATTGTTTATTATATCATCTAAGTAAGCTATAACTGAGCCACAGATATAGACCTTTAAAAATAGATATGGTCGCCCCATAATGTATGTTACATTTTTTTCAATAAACCCCTTATAACTCATAAATGAATCTTAAAGTAGTTCTCTTGAATTTAATTGAAACCAAAATATGTTCATCAACTTTGTTTGATATTTAAGAGTTTTTATTTTCCTATTCAAAACTGCAAACATTATGCTTCTATCTTATATACTTATTTAGTTATTGGTTGTTGAACATGGTACACATATTACACAAAATGCAATTTGAAATACTGTGGCGCCTTTGCCGAGGAAGTAACTCAACACAAAAATACCATAAACCATCTCTTCTTCTGTAGAGACATCAAATATAATTCACATAATTCACATCGAAAGTGTGTAGCATACAGTGCAATATAAGAGTAGAACCTTTCAAGATAAAAGAAACGCATCAGGTAGAAGTTTTGGAGCAGTTTCTTGCTAAATGTTACGTATTTTACATCTTTTATTATTCCTTTATAAATGGTTTATGAATCTGATATCGTTTTCTATTTTTTTTTATAAATTTGAGTGTGTTTACTTATTTATTTTAGTATTAAAGAATCGTTATGTACCTTTTGGAAACTGTTAGCATTATAATTATATCTTTAATAATTTATGAGTTATTGAGTGTTGAACATGGTAACCGCATATCACACAAAATGTTATAATATAATTCTGAGGCTCTTTTACTGAGGAAAAAATTCAATACATAGATTACCATCAACCTCCTGGTTCTCTACGGAGACATCAAATATGGTCAACATAATAAACATGGAAAGTGTGTAACATATAGTTTAATATATGAGTAAAATATTTTGAATTCAAATAAAATCCATCAGATAGAAGTTATAGAGCATTTTCTTGCCAAACTAGCACCTCATTGCGTACTATTCCAGGGCTAAAAATAATTTTCCACATACACCTTTTTAATCCTCATCAGATACAGCTTCAAATAGATTATCTAACATATGTGCATTTCAACACCTTCATCATTATCATTCCTATCCCAATCTGCTCTGCTCATCCAAAATATTGAAGAGTTGTTTGGGTACAATCAAGTTTTTCTTCACCCAGAGGTTCTCAATTTCCTGCCTATTTATTTTCCACAGATTTTGTCCATGTCTGGAAAGCATTGTTCGTTTTCATGAGATTATGTCAAGCAGAAGAATTTTTTTTAAAAAATCACACAAAATGGAGGCTTTTCCTTAGTTTTTTTTTGGCTTTTTTGGCAAGGCTCCATATATCCCTAAAATTATGAGCTTGCTCCCTAGCTCCCCTAAAATAATTACCAGTGCTCCCCAGCTCCCTGAAAATAAATAGCCATTCTCCCCAGATCCCCAAACCTCCTGGGGCCCCATGTCTAGACAAAGAATTGATAGTTCACTCTTTGAGGGCAGAAAAGTAGGGTGGAAGTTAGCTCATGTCCATGCCATTTGAAATCTTCAGTATATTTGTACAACTTTGGTACTTTTTCAGAAACATGTCCTACTGCAGCTTAATCACATTTATATAAATCTCACATGTTATAGCGTCCATGTCACTGATGAGTTTCTAGAGCAGCTTTTCAATCAATTCAAAAAGATTATCAAACTTTATATAAAGGTTGGATATACCTTGGATGTCATGCAACAGTCTGCATGCCTGATTTTAAACCCAATCACGGTTTATAGCTATGGTTTCCTCTTTAGTTGCACGACGGTGGGTTAGGCCTCAGACTCTATGGCGGCTCTGACGTAAAGCTTTAACCGGTGGGTTGGTGCCAGATCCTTATCTGTAGCTGGACACACCGTGGCTCAACTTGAGGTTTTCTTTAACTGACTATCTGTGAGTCGTGAGCCTTTTTCTTTGTTTCATCATAGTGTATTAATTTGATTAGAGTGTTTCTCCATGATGATACATTGCAATAGTTAAAAGGCTGCCATGTGAGCTGATCATTTCTCGTACTTCAACAACAGCAGAATCTAGGACGAAGATTTGGTACCGGTAAAATGCATTTAAGCCCCCCCCCCCCCCTGGTGGCTTAGGCTGCTGTCCGTTCTAAGGTGGTGGTTCTGTTGTTGTTGACTTGTTGTTTAGTGTTACTCCCATTGTGAGAGTCTGTAATTGTTCTATGTTTTGTTGTGCGTTTCTTTATGTCCCTTCTAGTTTTGCAATCATCTTGATGGGGAAGAGAGAGCTGGTTGCTTTGCTTGGTTTATCTTTTTGGTGTCTCGTGATTGTTGTGTGGTCATGGGTTGGTCATCAGTTTGTGATTGTGGTATTTCCTGATCATACTCACTTACTATTTTCGTCTTTTCCTACCCTGCTTAAAATGTAGATGAACTAGTGGGGAGGGGTTCTCTATCAGTTTGATTGGAACAACCTTTCTGTGACACAAACACATTGGTAGTGTCACAGCCAGTAAAACAGCGTATGACTGCAGATCTCTTCCCCAATATTCCAATATTCCCAATGCTGTTGATATTCAGAAGACGCGTCTTTTGTTGCCTACACAAGTAATGAACAAAACACTAAGGTTATCCAGTTACAATGGTAGTGCTAGCATCGGGCAGTGATGTTCTCGTTTAGGCAGTGTAGTATAAACATTGTACATGCACCTGCTTCCTCCTTGATATTTGGCTACAGTCTTGTCATCTTCACAGGTAAGACGGAACACCTCATCATGAACTCAAGGTCAACACTATGTCCAATAGAAATAAGGTCATGCTGACCAAAGACGTTCCTTTCAGCTCTCGTACAGCTGATGACGTTTTGTGATTTGGTCAATTTCTTCTTCTTGACTTTGCAAGCCTCAAACGTTTTTAACTAGTAGCATTAAACCGGCTTGTGAAAGACAGACTTGCAACTAAAAGAGAGTCAATGAAGTCTACCACAGCCTTCCTACCAATTTCATCAGCCTCAGTCAGATCATTAGCTATGCCAAGCTTAGCACGATCACATGAAGACAGAAAGTACAATCCATTGTCTTCAAAGTAGAACTGAAGGGATTGGTGAAGCCAGAAACTGTCTCTAGTACTCATTCTACTTTGCATCTGAGCAGATCGGGTATTTTGATTCAGTGCATTGAAGAGTTGCTTCAACATATTGAGCTCTGATGTGATGAGCAATACACCAGTCCATCTGAAGTATGAAGCGTAGTTCTAGCTGCTGAAGCCTATAATACCTCCTTGTGACTTGGCAGGGGGTTATTGATTAAAGCATTTCTCAAGCAAGGAACCAATGATTGTATTTCACTAGACCCGTTGTGTTCCAGAAATTTTTTGCGTCTGAGATGCATATCAGACCAATTTATGAGTGTAATCAGTTACACAGGTACATATTGTGCGCAGTTGGTGTGATCGTGTACAAAGAACATTGGGCACAAGGCATACAGATAGAATTGCATTAAATTCATTGCCATGATCATATTGTTGAATTAACTATCTTTTTAACTAACTGTCTCATTAAACAAATACCTCTTAGATTAAACTTGTTGAGTTGATTATCATTAAACTACCTGCCCAATAAAATTCATGACCATTCAAATATAAGTTGTTAAATTGAATACCATTAAACTCATCCAAACCATCTGTATATCTCTTAAAACAACCATTAGATTAATACGCCATTATATTCAATGTCATTCAAATAGTTTTAATGTCAGTTACAATCTTAGTGATGAGTGAAATCATCTCTATGGATTTAACACTTCGACTGCTAATCACAAATTAAATGTTGTCTACTTGCCCTTTTGATCTATGGGCCAAACTGAGATATATGTTTTTTTTTTTAGTTTGTTGCACCCCCAGGAAAAACAACTTGGTTACTATTTTCAGTTAGGGACATGTCTTTGGGCCTTAGAAACTCATGTTTTACTAAGATACCTGTGGTCAATTTTCTGAAAATGACCTGTAATCAACGTTACCCTACTAACATTTAAAACAATATTACATAAAATGCAAGACAAATGTGATATTTTACAAAAGTATCAATGAAATTATTTGAAGTTTAAATGTTTGATCTGCTCATAAACATCAATTGCAGATATCTGTGAGATGTATTTTCGCTCATAAGCGTTACGTATGTTACATTTTATACGAAATTGTAGATAATGACTACAGATTGCACATAAGAATGAACCATGTTCCCCAACCCCTAGAAGAAATACTTGGTTACTATTTTTAGTGAAAGACATGTCTTTGTGCCTTAGAAATTCTTTTTTTACGAAGTTTTCTTTGGTCAGCCGTCTGTAAATGACCTGTAACCAATGTTACTCTAATAATCTTGAAAAGACCAACACAAACGACAAGACTAATATCATATTTTTCCATAGTATTAAATGAATTTTTGAGCTTTACATGTTTCAGCTAGACATAAACATCAATTGCAAACATCTATGAGATGTATTTCTGCTCGCCAGAGTAACTAATGTTACATTTTTACGGAATTGCAGATAATGACTTAAAAGATTGCATATTAGAATAAACCAAATTCCACAACCATAAATGTGTAATAAGAAAATTTCGATTCTAATGATGAATTTGAATATTCACATATTTGAAGCTATTTATAAATTGCAACTGGCGATTAAGTGTAGTATTAAATATTCAAAGATGCTTATAAACGTGTCACTTCTACTGGCATACATATTTTCTTTTCAACCATTTACATTGCACTGGTACGGGCAGTGTCCTCTTTCATCTCTGTCACAATGAAATTAAAGCTAATTAAACAAACAAGTTGAACTACCATGGGTATTTAATTTCTGTCACTCTATAATTTAGGTAACGTAGGTAACTAAATGGTGTTTTGCATAAATGGATAAAGATACTAAAAATTGTGGAGAGCAGACTCAAATTTTACCTTAGCCTGGTGGCACGTAAGGCTCAGGTAAAATTTTAGTCTACTCTCCACATATTTTAATAACTTTAATTAAAGACAAATCATTCTAATTAAACACTAATCTAAGATAGTTTTGTAAGTCTGTATGGATTGTTACTTTGATATGTCAATTTGCATTTTAATCATTTAATACATGGTATTTACTTC
Source organism: Loripinus fragilis (assembly GCA_964019695.1). Classification (NCBI taxonomy): domain Eukaryota; kingdom Metazoa; phylum Mollusca; class Bivalvia; order Lucinida; family Lucinidae; genus Loripinus; species Loripinus fragilis. The sequence goes on from OZ026518.1 coordinate 77,457,299, forward strand.
ATGATTAAAATATTGGACTGAAGACACCGCACATCTATTAATAATCAAAGGTAAAATAGCAAAGCAATATTTCTTGCATCTGGTGGCAGGTCAGAGAGGATAGTGCCGGGTGTCTTCTAGAGCAGGGGCTTTCTGTTTAATTTACACAGAGGATAAATCTTTAAGCTAGTAAAGTTCTGGTTAAGCCTTCTTTTAACTAGAGCGAATGGATAACAGATTGGTAAAATTTGGTGATTAGCTGTTTTACAAGTAATATACACTTTACACTAAATGCATATGTTAGGTAAGTTCATAACATATGTAACAACACACTGTCATCATATAATGTTAGCTTAAATATGCGTTTCCTGCAAGTACTGGCTCCTTTTTCGCCAGTAGAAGTATTTAATCATGCTTGAAAAAAACTTTGTTTGCTAAAAAGTGGGTATGATCAGGAAATGTCCAATCGCAGGCTGCAGACCAACAAGCGGTACTGTGAAGAAGATACCCAGAACATTTTAGGTCTTAATTGCATTTTGTTATAATCTAAAATTCCTAACTCACGTTTGTAATGCTTTTAACATATGCACGCTTGTATGCATGTCCTACTGATTAGATGAATGAACTTGAATATGTTTGCTTGTGCTGGAGATTAACTGGAAAAAAACGATAAAACACTAATAGTCTTAAATGTTCAATATTTATTACACTTGAAAAAAAACCCCCCATCTCATCAAGGTAATCTTAAACAACGTTTTAGCTAAGTTTTAGTATAGTTTTAATTAATCATGGTAGTGTAAACTCAAATCAAAACATAGACATGACGATTATAAACACACGCATGTTTGGTATCATGTTTGAGGTCAGTTTGCTTTTTGCATCTTTTAAAATATCCACATTCACGAACAAACCTCTGTTTATACACTCTAGTGAGAAACTTTAATTCACGTGGTTGTATATGCCGTCGTTAAATTAAAAACATACTAATGTAAAAGGGCAACGACCAAACTACCTTGTATTTAAATTTCAGCCAAATTCATCGTGGGCCAAAAAAACGGCCAAACCGTTACACGTCCTTTGATGCTACATAGTGAGAGCCCAATTATTAGGAGAAAGACCAAAATCAAGTACAGTACTGCAAAACAGTTAAATGGGCCAAGAGGGTTTGAAATCGTATTAAAATTGGGAAAATGTCATCTTTTCAGATGAATTCACACTCTAAACCTATTTCTTTTGCAAATTTAATCCCATCTGGCGTCTGAAACACGAACAAATGCATCATTATTACATTGATGGATGGGTAAAAATCCACTGGAGTCTGATTGAGGGGACTATCTCGTAACTTTGAAGGGGCTTGTTAATGAAACAATAACCAGTAAGGCATACCAGAATAATATCAAAAGCGATATAAAAATCCAACATGAATACATTATGCCCCAAACATTCAACAAGATAACGCACCTTGCAATAGCTCTTTAAAATATTCACGCATTCACCAAGGACCAGGGTGGTAATATTTTTGAGTTGTCACCTTACAGTGTAGATCTGACTCCATAGATACTGACTGTTGCATTGTTAAGCGTCACGTTAGTTTGATGTAAAATATAAAAGACAAACATTTAACCAAATTATTATCAAATTTGGTGCACCTTGAATTCAGATACCCTAGAAGTCATGCATTCATCTATGCCAAAATAATCCAAGCTGTCATTACCACTTATGGTGGTAAGATGACATGCCAGATTTCCGCTGGAATGAAATCAGTTTCAAGATAAAATGCTTAATTGTTACAGTACTATACATGTGCTTTAATAAAGCATAGAACAAATAATGATTTGCACCTTTTAATATATTGCAAAATTAAATCGTAAGTACATAGGGTATGTAAATAATTATGACAAAAATCGCTATCTATAAAAATTTTGGAAGCAGCTGTATATGGGCCAGTACCCTTTATCCATTAAACCATTTTAGAAGTAACCATACGAGTATATACCCAAAATGCCTCCTAGTGCTTCATAAATAGCGTCTGCTTGTAGAAAACCTTCCTCTCAAGAAAGGAAGTTTCCTTGCTCAAAAGGAAACTTCCGTTGCAAGCATTAAGAATAAAAGTGCACTGTACTGAAAAGAAAACACAGCATAAACTATTGAGAATGAAAAACAAACATTCACAAAGTTATTTATGCATTATGAATTCAAAAGAGTTGAAAGAAAAGATACATAAAAGGCATCTACAAATCAGTCAAAACAAGTAAAGTTCAACAATTGCAGCCAATTTTTGTCCCACATTTTTTTGGCTTAGATTTTCATTTTTACGTTATTTATTTACTTATTGGTATAGGTCAATTAGATAATGATATCTAAAAAAATGCGCATCCAAAAATTTCAATTCATTCAGCCTCACAAAGAACACCACTGAATGTGAATGTGAACTACGTTACTGTGATGAAGTATACTTGTACATACCAAATTTCTTACAAGACTGAAATGTTTAAGAGCTTTTTAGCTAGCACTTCTACTTAGATCTCTTGTTGATCAACTAAGCCTATTATGTAGAATTTATATCATGTTTTTTGCTTCTAAGCATGGTCTAAGCAGGTTTGCTATGAAATGATTGTGGAATTCAACTGTAATTCTATGAGAACAATTATTATTTTAATTGTATCTATCGAATTTGAAGAGTTGCCCAGAATTGTTTCATTGGATTTGAAACAGTAGATGATGGATATTAAAAATTACATTCTTGTTTGGTATTAGAACTTATAAATTCTATTCTTGTATACAGAACATGGTGCAAATAGGTTGGTAACGTTATTAACATACCTTGCACTTTGGTCTTATTTCCTGCGTAGAAACATATATTTTTCTGCAAAATATCAGATTCAAGTGTGTTGCTTAACACTTTTTACCTCATACTTTGCACATTGGAAGTATCCGGTGCATCTGGTTTCATTATCTTGTTGGAATAATACTTGAAAATATGATTTTTAATATTCCATATATTTGAAAACTTGCTATGGCTCACTACAAGCTAAGACAATGCAGAATAAATATTCTAACTTTAATAAATGCCTTTTCATGTACATATATTACACAAAAAGCAAAGTTTGCACCATTCACAAATATGCCCTTCTCAGAAAATGGCAAAAATGTTCCTGGTAACGTAATTTACAAAGTCAATTTGCTCACTTTAATTGAAAATAAGAAGTTATAAAGTCAATTTAACTATTTCATCTGTCATATTAACTATAGAAGTTATCAACATAGTAAGACATGAGAACATTTAAGTTCACTGTGACCAACTGAAATGGACCAGGATGCAAAAGCGAGAGTGCCAATTTCAAAGTGTACAAATAAACTCACCAATAAACCTCCAGTGGTAGCAGCAACGAGATAAAAATGGGTTGAAAAAGAAAAAATAACAATTGAACAACAAGTCAGAAACTTATAATCACCGTCTATTTGTTGCCTTTGGCCCTTTGATTGGACTAATCTGGGTTTTTTTGTAGAATGTGAATACCGTTACCTACTTGTGAATTACGTTACCTATGTTTAATCCAGCTCATTTCAAAAACTATACGAACAATCCGCTAAAGATTTACACTTATTAACTTTGTTTTTCAAACAGATTACTTTGCATATATTGTGTTGACATAATGAGTATCTTTGTAAGTTCTTTGTAAGTTACATGAATAGGGGAGTTGATGTACCCAATTCATATATGTAAATCCTTGTTAATACAATTTGACATCTGTAATATGGTTTAAATTGATCTTTATTAACTAGTACAGATTTGCTATGATTAAAAAACAAACATTTTTTTCAGCTAGTGTGTGCATTTAGAGAGGTATTTGGATTTTAGTAAAATTGTAGTAGAGTAATTCACAGTAACGTAATTCACAAATTTATGTTTTCACTTATTTTCTGATATGCAAACAACTTCTTGTAAAGTTCTTGTATGGTTTGTTATATAGTTAGGTTTTAGATCTTACATTGGCTTCAATTGCAATATTTGTACCTCTTCTTATACAAATAATACACATAGGGTAACGTAATTCACAAAACCGCAGATTTTTAAACAACCTCAGGTATCTTTTTATCTGCGAAAGATAAACATTTTTTCCCTCAAAGTCCTTTCTTTTGTCCATACATATATTAATCCTCTTGACATAGAGATGTTTGATGTAAGCTTAACCTGCTTGGTTTGTAATTTGTGAGATGGTTAAATTGGTAACGTAATTCACATTAGATTGTTGGACATTAATCATCAGTACCCCAAAAAATTGTTTTCCCATTTTCAATCAAATGAGGGACATTTAATGAAAGGTATATATGTGTGCGTCAATAAAATAAAGTTGAAAACTGCTTATAAAAACAACTATTTGAGCATAACACATTCTTAAAATTACATACTATGACGATGAGTCAGCATTTTTGGCGATTTTGTGGCACTTGCTGTTGATAAACGTCATAAGGAATGACTTTTGACCATTCCCATTGCTTTTCTTTAACTTGAATTTTAAGACATAAACCTAAACTAGACTTATAAACCTTTAAGCGTTAGAAAATGCATTGATTACATGGTAAAATGGGGATGGGAAACAAAAATGAACGAATTGGTGAACTTAACTCGTTTTGGCTGAAATATGTTTTTTTGATGCGTGGTCTGAAATGTCCAGTATGTAGAATTTCTACAATTTTCATACCTTTCTAACTAATGAAGTATCAAACCTGACCGCGGCACCATATGGGAGAGTGACAAACACACAAAAAAACATAACACACAAGAGAGCCAAGAGGTCAGCCCTTGTCCAGCTGGTGATCACAAGGCTGCAGTGAACAGTCAAGACAGTATAACAAAGTCAGACACGAAACACACATAGCAAAAAGGCTCCACAAAAGAAGCCACGCCTTGATCGGTCAGTAAAAATATTCACTGGAGGGTTTAAACATTTTAATGGTACCAACCTCACCCGTAATACTGATGTGGATCAAGACACATAGATGTTTAGCTTGCATGCAAGATCCCTAACTTATCAATGCAACGTCACCTAGTACATACTAAACAAGCTATAAAAAGGAAATATAACAAAGATAAGGACTCAACAGTACATTGAACTGAATACCGGAGCAAAAGAAATCCAACAGTTAAACCTCGGTGGGCCTGGCCACAGACACAGCACCAGTCCCCAACCCTCTCATCTATAGATAAGTCTTTAAGTCGGAATCGCCTCTTTTAGATCGGGAAGAATATAGAAGCAACTGGCATGAATCGATTTCGGTGAAATAAGAATAAAAGTTTAACTATACACGTGGAAAAAAGTTAAGGAACACTTGAAGCCCTAAATTTAAATTTTTGAATATCCGAATTAGCTGAAGGCTTGCGATTCTGGATTTTTGAAAGGACACTTTGGAAAGCATTGCCAACTTACAGCTTGAATTGCTGAAGTCCACTGAATTTCGTTTTTGTGCTATAGAGGTCTATCAACGACATGTATACCCCTAGTACAAATTGTATCGTTTTTTCGGACACGTTTTTGCTTTTTTGCGATTAAGTCTGAACTTGCAGTTGCAGATTCACCTGATTCGACAGAGTTGTCTTCCGTTATTTAGATGTAGCCAACACCTCTCCCGCCGAAGGCGGAGGGGTATTTGTTTGGCGTTGTCCGTCCGGTTTCTCCGTCCGTCCGATTTTCCATCCTCAGCCATACGATGGAGTGAATCATAAAACTTATACTGAACTAGATTCTATCAGGTTTGGGAAAAGCCTAAAAGCCACTATTATAGCTTCTTTCAGCTATAAATTATAATAGCTTCAAATGGCTAGCGAACTGATCACAGGAAGGCATGTTTTTTTCGGAAAAACTTTTAAATCGCGTCGAGTCGAGTCGCACCTTCTCCTTTTTACACCACACACACACATATGTGACTCGTCACGCGAAAAGGGACGAGTTGGGTGTCATATAGTGAAATTCACTTTTTCCGCTTTTTGAATAGAGAATTTTATGACGAATCAAGAAATATTAACATGTTGATGGGTTCCTGATCATTTTGGGTCTCAAACTGTCCAAAGAAGATGGGTACCGCCCTGAAGCGTCACAAACTTGCTATTGACGTTATTATAACGTTACATGTACATCATAAAATCCAACAGATTAACACGCGCTATAAAATATTGCAAACGGACGTTACAATGTATTTGTTGTAATCAATTTTCTTTTGTCTTATTCTATTTATTATTCCCCTCATTCTTCCTCCTCTTTTTCTTCTTCAAATGTCTCACCAGATATTTTTCTAGCCTTCAACTACACTTTAGTGTCAACACTTAGTCAACTTAAAAATCACACAAAAATATTTCATGTGTTGTTTAAAAATTATTTTCCTCGTTGTTACTGCATCAAACTTGATAAAAAGGATACCATTGGAAAGAAAATATAAAAACGCAATAAACAAAATTTATTCATTAGCCAAGGTGTCTTACTTCCTGAAAAATGATATAGCAAAACTGCAAAATACTGAAAAACTGTTTTTTCGTTGGCGTCAACGGGAACGTCGCAGAGCCATGACGTAAAAGATTTTTTTCTCAAACATGTGTACATTTTCTACATTATCAGTTGGATTTAGCAAATATTAGAATTATGTAAACATTGTTATGCTATTTCCACCAGCTTTCTGCTAGTATATTGTTTATTGTCGCCCGCGGATAGTTCCGTGGTGTCTTGTTTGTGGAGCGTGGTTCAGCTCGGGTGCCATGTGTGTGCAGCTCCTCCTTCAGTTTGAGTGTACCGATAGAGTTGAAACTTGTCATTGCTTACAGATCATGCAGATGCGTACAATACTCAGTCACATTGATTTCAATCACTTTTTTTAGCTGTGACCATCGACTGCTACCAATGTCTCATGGTATAGATTGTTGGTATGTGCATGGGTTTTAATATAATTCTCAAATTAAGTTTGTCACTATTTTATGTTTTAACTTAAACACAAGTTAGAGGCTTGGTGCAGTCTTTGCTTCCAAAGGATACCCTTTTAAGAACATATTTGCATACTATAAGCATTTGAAAAAACTTTACCTATACGGTTTATAGCCTACCGATTGTTTGAAACTTTGCATGTACAGTCACGGGACATAAGTATTAGCCTACTTGGGAAATTATTCGCCTACTTGTGACGTCGCCGTTTAAATTAGCGTAATTCCAGATTTTTTGCAAAAATTATTGTCGCAAAACTATAGAAGCTACAATCATGAAATAGGTACCAAATGAAAGCAAATTGATTTACGCAATAAACATATTTATTGTAGCGTCCTGGTGTCTATTGTTTTTTGCATGGCAGTCATTTAAACACAAATACAAATTAAAATTTCATTTTTTCGGTGACGTTAACGTCAGCGTAAATGAGAATCGTGATATTTGAAAATGTACGTCCAATTCAAACGCGTTCTCCTTGAGAACAAAAAGCATAATTATTTTAATATTTAATTGTATATTGCTATTTTCTATTTGCTTTTCATCCGTGTAAGTTTTGTAAAAATGCACTCATTAACTTCGTCATAATAATTTTTGCAAATAATCTGGAAGTGCACTCGGCGACGTCACAAATCGGCGAAAAATAATATACCGTGACTGTACTTTGGCGTCCTGGTTCATGCACGCTAAGCATTATGCATTGTGTAATGCTGATTTTGTATTGCGTATATACTCACTACATAAAGAAACGCAACCATCACGCAAAATTGAATAGCTTGCACAGTTCCTAAAATTGGAGGGAACATGCTAAATTCTAAGACATTTTGTCACAACGGCGGCATTTTCTTTATTGCATGTACACAAAAAATCACGCTCCAATTTCTTTTGTTAATACATGTTAAACATCGAGAAAAGATGCTTTGTTATTAATTTGCATATGCTTTCCGAAAGTGCTTACAATATTCCTAGTAAATTTAAACACACACTGGGCATCTAAGGATTGTCAATTTACAATTGTAATTGCTGGTTCATTTCCTTTTGGTACCGTGCTTCATGGTACATGTATATACATATGCGAAGCTCTTCGGGACTGTTTCACTTTCATATGAAAGCGTCAATCAATTCCTGGCAGGTAAGCGTGAATTTACTCCGTTTAGTTTTGGGAAGGAATAAATACGCGGCAATGCCGTGAAGATGCTGCTGTAAAATTATAGCCCCGCTACCCTTAGTCCCACAGGTGCCATAGCTCCGCTCCTATTGAAGGATGCATAACCGGTATTTTTTTTCTTATCTTTTGACGGAGGGGGGGGGGGGATTAAATATGCAGATACTATTGGTCTGTCAATATTATGTTGTCTACAGCAAAAAAAGGATACAAAAGAGCCAAAAAGAAGCAAAATTTAAATTGGAATACCGACGCTCAGAATCGAACTTGGGCCGTTTGCGTGAGAGTCAGGTATCGTAGCCTCTATACCATTGCAAATTTTTAAATGAATTTGCTTATAATTATATAAGTCACAATGCATAATCCTTAATTATTTTTTTCGTATGTTTTTTTTTTTAATTCTCTTTAAGTTCCCAAAGGCCATTTTGAATTTTTCACAAAACACTTCTCGTGCTTCTGCTGGACTCATAATACACTTAATTATTCGTTAAAGAAATAATGTAGCAAAAATTTGTTCTTTCCCGATGACATCATCACTACGTCAGAAGAAGAAGTTTATTTACCTCGTCATAGGTTTGTGAAGGCTCGAGGCCATCCTCCACAGACCTTACAAAAATACCGAATAGCATTTGCAACAAGCCATAAGGCTCCTGAGCAAATACACAAATTACTTTTTTGAGATGCTTTTTCGCAGCGGACAGTGTACCCTTTTCCCCTCTTCCGTTCTATATGTATTTGTATGTACATAGTAAGACTATTTTACTTGATTATTGAACCGTGAAAAATATGCTTTCATTTTACAGTAACTGCACATAGACTTATTCCGAAATGGTTTTTCAATAGTATTTTGTGTATTTGTCAGAAACAATGATAATTAACATATAATATAAGCAATTGTGCTATAAAATGTTTTTATCATATGACGTCGCGTCTGGGAGTGAAATAACGCCATGCAATAAAAATCGATAAACCACTAGTGGTTTATATATTTACGGGAAATGTTATGGCGTCCATATCAGCGTTGCGTACATAATGACAAAATTATAACGTTTTTACGCCAGAAATGAGGTTATAAGTATTTGTCATATGATAAATAGAATATATAACATTCGTGCTCCTGTATTCCTGAATCTAATAAACTCGTTGCGAAAAAGAGATAAAATGCTCGGCAAGCCTCACATTTTATCTCTTTTCCACAACTTGCTTAATAAATTCAATAAAACATGAGCACTCATGGAAGATCCTCTATGCATACCCTCCTCTTAGGATAAGGTGCTAGTTAACAGTGCAGAGTCAGACGAGATGCCGCCATTTGCACATCTCGTATGAGTCTTCACTCCATGCTTCCCTTTAATTCATTATCATGAAATACTGATTTTTATTTCTAGTATGAATTCCTATTCAGACAAAATGTGGAACTTAGGCAAACAAAATGTAACAAGATAAAATGCAACATTTGACACACATCAGCAGAGCTTGCACTGTTTTATAGATATTATAGACCGCAATGAAAGACTAATTGCGTCAAATTACAGACAACATTTGATTTAAGTCAACAGTGCAGCCCAAGCTGCGATGTGACATTCCGCTCGTCTCAGCGGGGCCCACACTATTTGCTTTCGTGCATATAATGTTAAGTGGCATACATACTCTGGCTACTTCTGCTGACTATGTGACCTCTTTTATGACCAGTTGATTAGATTCATGTATCTGCAGGTACCTAAGCAAACAGTGTGGATCCAAATGAGACGCCAGGAATGGCATATATCAGCTAAGCCATTGTGTTTTTATCATTACTTTAGCCATCAATCGTCATCAAATAAACTTATATCATTCAGTATCTTGCCACAGCTTGAGAAAATAACTATTTTTTCACTTTTCCTTAAAAGCTTTATGTCGTGAGTAATAATTGAAATTAAAATAAAGATTACAACTATTTTAACTTAATATTCAGGACGTCCGTTGTTGTTTTTTTGTTGTTGTTTTTTTGTCAGAAAATTTGTAATCACGCAAAATCTATCTTTATAATCAAGCAGATATGTCTGGTCTACGCGACCACATGTCCCAGTTTAAGGAGTCCTACCTTTCTGAAGACCACAGTCACATGTCAGTAAATGAAATGTGGGTCAAGTTCAAAACAGGCTTATTTCAGAGGCTGTTGAGAGGTTTATTCCATCAAAAACGACCAAAACAAAGTACAGTCTGCCATGGATCGATACCACGATCAAACGGCTTATGAAAAGACGCCAGAAACTCTACCTTCGTGCTCGAAAGTCAAATGATCCTGACGTATAGAACCATTATAAGCGGTTCAGGGCACACGTTCAGAAGGTAGAGAGAGATGCCTATTGGAGACACGTTTCCAATATTTTCACGTTTGAGAACGACCCCTCAGATCCCGATTCAAATAAAAGTGGAAAAAATAAGAAGTTTTGGTCATTTGTCAAATCATTAAAGAAAGACGTGTTTGGGATCACATCACTTAGGGAAAACAGAATTCTAAAAACAGACACTAAAGAAAAAGCCGATATTTGCAACCGGCAATTTCAATCTGCCTTCACACGTGAGGCAGATTCTGACCCGCCTTCGAAAGGGGCTAGTCCATTCTCCTCAATGGGGGAAATAACAGTTGACTCGAAAGGGGTCGCTAAACTGTTGGATGGACTCAATGTTCATAAAGCGCCTGGCCCAGATGGACTCAATACCAGAGTGCTCAAAGAGTGTAGTACACAGATTTCACCTATCCTAGCACTTATTTATAATGAATCTTTAGCTCAGGGCAATGTTCCAGATGATTGGCGACACGCAAATGTATCCCCGGTCTTTAAGAAAGGAGAAAAATATGATGCTGCGAACTACAGACCGGTGTCGCTAACCTGCATCTGTTGCAAAACCCTAGAGCATATATTGGTGAGCAACATCAACAAGCACTTAGCCTTAGATAGCATACTTGCTGACTTTCAGCATGGGTTCCGAAGTCGGAGGTCTTGTGAAACCCAGTTGGCTCAGTTTGTGCACGATATCATCAGCAACCTTGATGCTGCGATGAATCCGGGGCACAAGCAGACAGATTTGATCATCATGGATTTCGCAAAGGCCTTGGACAAGGTCCCACAAAGGAGGCTATTACACAAACTCGACTACTATGGGATACGAGGGTCCACCCACAAGTGGATCAGCTCATGGCTCTCTGGGCGCAGTCAACAAGTAGTTTTAGACGGTCAAGCCTCAGATCCAGTCCCTGTTTTATCCGGTGTACCCCAGGGGTCGGTCTTAGGACCGATCCTTTTTTTAATTTTCATTAATGATTTACCGGATATTATCAAGTCTTCCGTTCGCCTGTTCACAGACGATTGTGTCCTGTATAGGAATATTCATTCATTGCAAGACTGTCTCATTTTGCCAGAATTGGGCTCTGGGAGGCCGATTGGCGAATGAAGTTCAATGTTGCCAAATGTCACTCTATGAGAGTGACTCGGCATTACTCACACAAACAAATTATTCATGACTACACTCTGCATCGGCAAACTTTGGAAAATGTTCAGTCCACGAAATATCTTGGTATAACAATCACAGAGAACATGGATTGGGGTCAACATATCTCTGATATCTCGTCTAAAGCAACTAAGGCTTTAGGTTTCCTTCGAAGGAACTTGGCTTTCGCACCTAGGAGTACTAAGGAGGTTGCATACAAAACTTTGGTACGCCCTAAACTGGAGTATGCAGCCCCCATTTGGAGCCCTTATTGTAAAACTCAGATTCAACAAGTGGAGAAGGTACATAGGACAGCAGCCCGCTGGACCTGCAGGAGGTGGCGCAACACTAGTAGTGTTAGAGAAATGCCTAATGAGCTACAATGGCTAACTCTGGAGGCCCGGAGGGATCAGTCCTTTCTGCTTTTCTTCCACAAGATTCATTGTGGGACTATGTCTATTGATAAAGACAAGTACTTGACCCCATCTCAGAGTACAAGATCTACCAGGTCATCACACAACTCACAGTATTGCAGGCCCCAGACTTATAGTGATGCCCTGAATTATTCTTTTTATCCAAGGACTATTCCTCATCCTCATTGGAATAGTCTGGCTCCATCTGTGGTCGCAGCTGAGACCACAGAGGAATTCAGGGCACTCATTTAAATGACTCAGCCAAAAGCCTTTTTTTTTCAAAATTCTAAAACACTCACCTCAGATAATGATCATATATGATCGCTTGAGTAAAAGAAGATAGATAGATAGATAGATAGATAGATAGATAGATAGATAGATAGATAGATAGATAGATAGATAGATAGATAAATAGATAGATAGATAGATAGATAGATAGAACTGCTGTTTCTATTCACCATTTCAATCCCAGGATGCAGCATTTCAGCCTGGCTTCCCGCCTGCAGCTTCTTTCAGAATCATTTTGGATAAAGTATGGTAGGTAATGCGTACCATAATATGAAATCAAAAATATTATTAATTTATTTGCCAGTGTCCTGGATAGAGAGCACATTTCACTGACGTTTTATTTATACATGTATAGAATTTAGCGCATATGTAGTTCACATAATCCATGCAGACATGTCTGTCATTTCTTGCAATATTCGAGCAATTTGCTTGATTGTCACAAGCTATGACAACAATAAATGACCACTGCAAAAGTGCCTATATGCCTATATACTAAGGCCTTTTGGAGATAGAAGTCAGACTTAAGCAGTTCTAAGTTTCTAAGATGCCAACTGCTTCTAAGATGCCAACTGTTCTGGGGGTAGGGTGGCAGTGCAGTTCTCAGTGTTCGGCCATGAAATCCCCTGTGGATTGCTGAAACCCCGAAGATGACAGGCAAACCCTTGATACATGTATACCAGCTGTTCGTGCACTTTTTTCTCACTAATCGACATGCTCTCAGGCGGGATTTCCTCTTTTTCGATAATAATTGCTGAGACCAAAAGTGTCTAAATCCCTTGTATTTTTGATAGGGGTAAGGGGTCCTCTTTTTTTTTATATATATATTCTACAATGGCACCCTGTTCACATCCCTGAATTTTTATAGCGACTTTTATAGCTTGATTTCTGGGTTAATATGGTGTATGGGTTCTTTGAATTACAGACATCATACTGATGGATGACAAAAGATTTAATTATGGCTCATGGCAGCTGAATGAACATGCGCGGATCCAGGAAGTTTTGTCAGAGGGGGTCCAACTTTGACGTTTTTTTTGTTTTTTTCTTTGTTTTTTTTTTAGTTTGATGAGGGGAGGAAGGATCCAAATACCACTATTAGCGGGCCATCAATGGCCCGCCAGAGAAAAGCCATTAAAATGGCGTTTCGCTGGCGTACCGATGATGGCCCAACATTGAATGCTGGATTGGTAGCTTTGTCCGGACCAGTATTGCTAAGAAAGTTTAAACGAACCCTATATTTTTGTAATTTTCCAGGGGGTCCGGACACAATACAAATTGTGTAAACACCGTGCCAACTTAGGCCTCAAAATTCATTTCATAACCACACTAACTCAATCAAACAAAGAAGACGTGGAAACATACAATACAGACCGTGAGGATAACATTTTAATCAAATTCAACATCAAACTTTCAATATTCATCAAGAAAATTGAAGAAATAAACATTTAATCCGTTTCTTTTATCAAAATCATCAGTCTTTTGAATAAAAACGGCAAATATAGTGTTTTCTACCCCAAAACCGGGAGGGTGCTGAGAGAATATAGGATACAGCGGTCGTTAGTCTTATGTTTTCGTGTGTGTTGTTAAAAAGAGTAGGTGCGACTCAGAGGGATTTAAAAGTATTTCCGAAAAACTTATCTTCCAGTGACAAATTCGCTAGCATTTTGAAGCTATTATAGCTGAAAGAAGCTATGATAGTGAACATCAGAATTTAATACATCTATGCACCGCCTGATTGGTGATATTTTTTCGTTGCTAAACGTCTCGCAAAAAGGGATCTGATATGATAGAATTCGTCATCATTTGAGCATCTGCATTTTTTAGTTTACCTCAAACGCACCTTTGTACGGATCACTGCCTTTAGTTGACTATCGATGAATAATTATACAGTCTTGTAAGTCGAGGTAACGTGGAAGGAGGAGGGTTTCTTATCATATCAAAGTAAGTAAGTAAGTAAATAGTTTAATCACAACTTAAGCATATACAGCTCATCCTTATTGTGACATATAATAACAAAACATACATATATATGGAGAATGATAGAAAGTGAATTGATGAATGGGTAACATTAACACATGGTAGGTAGGTAGGTGGATAGATAGATAGATAGATGATAAATAGATAGATAGATAGATAGATTTGGTAGGTAGGTAGGTAGGTAGGTAGGTAGGTAGGTAGGTAGGTAGGTAAGTAAGTAGGTAGGTAGGTAGGTAGGTAGGTAGGTAGGTAGGTAGATTTGGTAGGTAGGTAGATTTGGTAGGTAGGTAGGTGATGGATAGATAGATGGATAGATAGATAGATAGATAGATAGATAGATAGATAGATTTGGTAGGTAGGTAGATTTGGTAGGTAGGTAGGTGAAAGATAGATAGATAGATAGATAGATAGATAGATAGATAGATAGATAGATAGATAGATAGATAGATAGATTTGGTAGGTAGGTAGGTAGATAGATAGATAGATAGATAGATAGATAGATAGATAGATAGATAGATAGATAGGTACGTAGGTAGGTAGGTAGGTAGGTAGGTAGGTAGATAGATAGATAGATAGATAGATAGATAGATAGATAGATAGATAGATAGATAGATTAGGTAGGTAGGTAGGTAGGTCTTACACAAAAATAACCATGCAAATACTATGTTTAGAGACGGGGGTAAACGGAAATGCAGCACTGGCGGTTCATATTTTACGCAAATACATCCAGTCGACCCGCGTCAGGCAATTAGTAATTACATCCCTTTTGCATGTTTTGTACTATCTCAATGCATTAAACCCCTTTAATAACAATGGAACCTTCCATATAGTTTCGTTGGTACAGTTTAGTGAAGATGGCCCAAAAACAGTACTATATATATATGTTTCTCTAAACTTAGCAAACAGTGTAGGCCCCGATGAACTGCCTACTTACGCGGCACTTCATCTGGGTCATCACTGTTTGTAGAGGCATCCAGTCCTCAAAGGGTTAGGGTACACGATGAAAGCGAGCATAGCTATAGCCTTACATATAATTATACAAGACCATAACCAGTCGCTTGCTAAAGACGTACTTGTCCAAGTCAGCTTTCCCTATGGATATGCCTTGCCGAAATACGAAAATGCAAGACATTTCCTGGGAGACGATTCATCTGATCGATAGTACATGCCCAGACAAGGAGCAATACATGTTCGTTTGTCTAGGACCGTCCTATCTATCATATTTTTTTATTTAATATTTCTCAGTTACCAAAAAGCATTTATGTTAAAAAACTAACCTTTTCTCTGTTTTGATTAATGGTCATGCCATGCATGATAAGCTCTGATGATACACTGTTGCAATATCTCTCCAGGGCCTATTTTGCGTGTCACGAGTTCTGAGCTAAACGGTCATCAACACAATAAATTCCATACCTGCCAGACGCCTCACCTTACTGATTATTGATTAAAGATTTTCTGAATTGAAAAGCCTCAATAATACACTTTGCTATTTTTTTGAGGTTTGAAAGACTGTCGTCGTTGAGTAGTTGGACAAATTTGAACATACTTGGCCTTTGTTGTAATATCGATTTAAATATTGATTTCTGATATGTGCATACTTTGGACAAATTAATACAAAATGAAAAACATCTTCTATTTCATTATGGTTACAAACAGTACATTTTTGCTCACTTCGTTCAATTCCACGATGCCTTCAAAGTTCAATTTGGAGATCGTATGAAGCTTATTTTATTTGTGACAAACCTAAACCTTATGTTTACAATTTTCTGCAGGTGAGTACAGTGGCGACAGCGTTTTTCTTTACCGTTTTACCGTTTTTCGTGCGTTTCTGTCGCGTTTATGTCACGTTCGTTTCGAATGCGTTACAGAGACGTTTCTGAAACGAAAATGGCGTTTCAAACGCTAGCTACGTTTACAGATATTGTCCAATCAAATCATCGTTTACGAAACGCAACTGTGTTGGCTCTGATCTTGGAATCTATGTGATCTTAAGATGGACTATGGTTGAACTTGGAATTCCAAATTCAAAGACGTGATCTTAAGATCAACACCGGAAATTCAAATGTTTTCGTTGGATCGAATGCGACAATACAACATTATTTCCAATATTTATTAATTTATTTCAATGCTTTTTTTTACCTTACATCAGATAAATGTTCAAAATCGCTAATTGAATACTGTTATTATCATTAGCATTGTGTTAGATCTAGTTTCTGTGAGTTAAACTAAAAATCAACGTTTTTAGTTTCTCTCAGTGGTATGGCGGGTGGGTGGGATGGGGTGAAGTTAGTGTTGCTCTGTACGTCCCATTCAACCATTTTTAAGTGATTCGGGACATTTTTGCTGGCATAGGAATCCTGTAGTGCATGGTTTCATATTTGGCAGTGTGGAATCGGATACAGGGGTGGATCCAGGATTTCTTGACAGCTAAGGGTTCAATTTTACAAAGTTGTTGGGGGTTCGATTTGTTTATTGAACTGATTATTTGTTATTTTTTCCTGAATTTTCTGAAATGTCCATGAAATTTGAATAATTTTGCCTTAAAGGGGTCTTGGGCGAACCCTCTAGCTGTGGATCAGCTACTTGGATACTGTTTACTGCTACAGCACTGACACTATTTTCTTCAACATATGGCAATATTACGATGTAGCTCTTGTATCCACAGTCAAGGCTTCACCATTTGGGTGGGGTTATTGTAGGGTAGGATTAAAAATCAATATGACTCTATGGTTAAATGTTGCGGGTGTTTTAATTTTGAGCTGTAACAAGAACACTATAATATGCACATATGTTCTTTTGTTTTGATTCTTTCCTGGATTCTTATATCTCCATCAACCTGATGTTGGTCAATTCATCTAATATATATGGCTTTGGTCCTATATGTATGAATAAAGTATTCAGGTATTAGTAAAATTTGTCTTGTATACACAGATATATGCCAATGTATTCCAGTGCAGTATTTAAAAAGCCTATTTTAAAACAAAAAAATAGGCTAAAAAGTCATGAAATATGCTTTGTATCAGTGCTGCAGACATTAAACTTTAAAAAATCCTGTTCAAAATCCTACTTCCACCTCCCCGTTGGTGAGCAGGGGGCAACATATAATAATATCCCTTTTATTATTATGTGGCTAACGGAAGGGGTACCTATGTATTTCCTTGGGAAATTTGTGAATATTGAAAAATACGCAATGTTTTTCATTACAAATCTTTTGCAGCATCATAAAAATTTCTGAGTGATGATGTGAAAGTACAATGTAATTTGCTTCATGATAGATAACACCAATATTAGGAGTCTGATGTTTAATATCAATCACTACTAGAGGCTATGGGTTCAGACAAATTTGTAACACATGCAACAGATAATATCTATATATTTATATTTAATGAATTATGTCAAAAATGAAGTTCCAAAACCTTTCAAAGTTCCAAATCTAGCTACTCAGCCTGTTATAAGTGCTAATATGTAATGAGATACCTTCACCCACAAAAAATAAATGCCAGTACCATCAACCTAAGGCCAAGAAAAAAAAATATGTGTGGCTCAGGTTACCCAACCTACCCTAATTTTTTACCCCCTACTCTAAACTTTTTTATCCAAATTCTGAAGTTGGTAGAGAATTGCAGAACAAATTAAATCTTCCAACTTCAGAATTTTGGAGAAAAAATACATATCAAAATGGCCATCCGAAATGGAAATCTAAATTTCTATGCATTCAGTCTTTGGTTTTGGAAGGAAGAGGATTAAAACAAGGGTAAATCTTCAAAAATAGACCCTTTTATATCAGTTATCTTATTTCATTTCCAAGCAGGTCTGAATACTCCAAGTAAAAAAGTTTTCAAAAAAAGTAAACAACCTACCTACCCTAATTTTGTTCAAGATGTAACCTGAACCAACCATATTTTTTTTATTTGGCCTAAATAGCAGCTTTGATAAGAGTGTAATAATACTAATATTGGAGTATAATCAGTGATTTTGTTACCTGCGCATCCTGCATCTTTTGCGCATAAGTTTTTATTTCAGCGAGTCCCAGCGAGTCCCGGGATGCAATAGAATTGCAGACTTGTCATTAAAAATAGTGTTTAGGACTCATAAGTTTGCAGTTGGGACTCATTGATTTCGGAAACAGCGAATCCCAGGACCCATAAGCCCAAACTTGTAGATAAATCACTGTATAATTCAGTTATTCTAAGTTCATTATCATAGTAAAGTGAATATTTGAATGAATGCATAATCAGATAACCTTTTTAATTCTAATGGATTATCCCATACATATTGATACAAGAAAAATGGAATAGTCCATTTTGTATTTTAAGGGGTCATGTCAAACTTTCTATAAAATCATGTATTAATGTCCCTGAAGATTGTTTTATTTAAGCATACTGTGCAGATCCTGATTTAATGCCACCTTATCAAGCAGCATTTGATCTGGGTCTTCACTGTTTGTCAAAGTACTTATTTACGGGTACAAAAATGAGAAGGGTTAACTCTATGCCTACTAGTGTTGTCTGCTGATAACTTTTGCGAACAGTTTGGACACTGATCAGGCCTGACATAAGGTAATTTGAATATCCACACATTAGGCCCAAAGAAAAATATGTCTTGTTTCCGATTACATGTCCAAAATTTTTAGTGTCGGTAGGTAGGCAAACTTTTTTTTTTATAAAAACTTTATTGTATGGAAAAAGTATGAAATCCTTAAAAACAGTCTAAAAATAGACTTTAATATCCCGAAAGTCTTCAAAAAAGTTTGAGTAGGCCCCAAAATATTATGGTCGGTAGGGTAACCGGAAACAAGACATTTTCTTTTTTTGGCCTTATTATAAGTAAAAATCAAGCTATCAGCTAAATTATCTTAAATTAAGGTATAAGTCTAATTCTTTAACATTAAATTTTAATTAAGCGAAAATTTAGAAGAATAAAAACCCTGTTTCGTACCTGCCAAAGTACTCATCAGTTGGCTTGTGCATAGCTACAGATAAGGTTGGGTATTTGGATGAGTGTTTAAAGTTATGATGATTAGTTAGGTGATGGTGTGAAAATTTCAGTTTCAGTACTGAAATTACACCATTTTTCTGACTTCCAGGGGATACCTGAAGTTTGAAGCCAAACTATAATTCAATATAAGACACCTCTGTTTGTAGTCACCTGGACTTTAATTGTCTTAAGTTAAAATATGAAGTCAATCATGACAATCATGACATCATACTGTTCATCCTTGCCCCTGGCTATTCTGTTACCTCTTCACTAAGGTTGCTGATCCCAAAATTAACTCTTGTTCTGTTGAATCTTTTTTTTTTAAAAAAAACCTAGATCCTGATCAGCTGGTTTCTTTCATAGACCAGCTTGTCAGCATCAACAATGTTTTCCACACTTATTGAAGAGTACAGGTTTTAGCTGAACAGGATAAAATTTGGGAGAAGTGAAGTATATAAAATATTCAGCATGATAAGGGCTAAAGATAAGGGCTAAAGATACCCTTTTTGTTAAAAATTATTTCAGAATTTCGGCCTAAGATTCATTTTTGGCTGTTCTAACATGTTTAAATGTATTCGAAGGTTGTATGCTGATATGCTGATAACCTCATATTCAATATTTACATTTCTACTCCTTTAAGTTAAGTTATTCTATCTTAGGTCAACTTCCTAAAGATATCTGCTGCATTTTACAGCTAAAAAACATATTTGCCATTTTGCCGCAAAAACATTATATTTGCCAGTATTTCCAACTTGAGACTTATTTGCCATGCCGGGAAATACAGGTAAATGCCACTGGTAAATACCGGGGGTGGAATTTGTCGCCCAACCTTAGTAATTTCCAGACATCATTATTAGTAAAAATTTCCCTGTGTCTGTGATTTGGATGTAACCTGGATTTCTATTATAATTGCAATAATATTTGATATTAAAAGAAAGGTTTTTACTATATGATTGTTATGTAATAGTTAACTGCATTAGCTGGATATATTTACTGGATATGATATAAAATTTTTGCAAAATAAAATTGACCATTATATCAGTTTGAAATTGCATTTAGTGACATTTGGATATTTCTGAAACCAGAAGGGGTGGGGGCAGGGTTGGCACAATATTACCCGCCCGAGTAAACCCACCTCATAAAACCCAGGTTTACCTGACAAATGGTACTTATAGAGAGAACAGACATATCAATATAGGTACTTAGCATATTTGGACAGATCTAATTGGATTTCATGGAAATATTCCAAGATGGGTCATTTCCCAACTTGGAATATCACTTGTTTCAAGTGATTTGGTGTTTTTCAGCATTAATAAGGTAAATTTACTGTGACAAATGATACTTATAGTGGAAACAGACATATTTTTGTAAGTGCTTAGCATATTTGGAGACATGTAATTGGATTTCATAGAAATAATCCAAGATGGGCAATTCTCAACTTGGAATATCACTTATTTCAAGTAAATTGGTGTGTTTAAACATTAATTAGGTAAAAAAAATATGTGGCAAATGGTACCTATAGAGAGAACAGACATATCAATTTTGGTACTTAGCATATTTGGACACATCTAATTGGATATCATGGAAATATTCCAAGATGGGCCATTTCTAACTTGGAATATCACTTGCGTCAAGGGAATTGGTGTGTTTCAGCATTAATTAGGTAAATTTACTGTGAAAAATGAGACCTTTTGTAGAAACAGGTATATTCATTTAGGTTTAAGCATATTTGGACACATCTTAAAGGATTTCATGGAAATATTCCAAGATGGGGCATTTCCCAACTTGGAATATCACTTGTTTCAACTGATTTGGTGTTTTTCAACATTAATTAGGTAAATTTACTGTGACAAATGAGACCTTTTGTAGAAACAGATATATTTATTTAGGTTAAAGCATATTTGGACACATCTTAATCCGTTCTATGGAAATATTCCATCTTAAAGGATTTCATGGAAATATTCCAAGATGGGGCATTTCCCAACTTGGAATATCACTTGTTTCAAGTGATTTGGTGTTTTTCAGCATTAATTACGTAAAATTACTGTGACAAATGATACTTATAGTGGAAACAAACTTATTTATGTAGGTGCTTAGTATATTTGGACACATCTAATAGGTTTTTATGGAAATATTCCAAGATGGGGCATTTCCCAATTTGGAATATAACATGTTTCAAGTAAATTGGTGTGTTTTAACATTAATTAGGTAAAAAAACATGAGACAGATGATACTTATAGTGAGAACAGACATATCAATATAGGTACTTAGCATATTTGGACAGATCTAATTGGATTTCATGGAAATATTCCAAGATGGGTCACTTCCCAACTTGGAATATCACTTATTTCAAGTGATTTTGGTGTGTTTTAACATTAATTAGGTAGCGTTACTGTGACAAACGAGACCTTTTGTATAAACAGACATATTTATTTTGGTTTTAGCACAGTTGGACACATCTTAAAG
This sequence comes from Loripinus fragilis, assembly GCA_964019695.1. Classification (NCBI taxonomy): domain Eukaryota; kingdom Metazoa; phylum Mollusca; class Bivalvia; order Lucinida; family Lucinidae; genus Loripinus; species Loripinus fragilis. The sequence goes on from OZ026518.1 coordinate 77,479,003, forward strand.
GATTTCATGGAAGTATTCCAAGATGGGGCATTTCCCAACTTGGAATATCATTCGTTTCAATTGATTTGGTGTTTTTCAGCATTAATTAGGTAAATTACTGTGACAAATGATACTTATAGTGGAAACAGACGTGTTTATGTAGGTGCTTAGCATATTTAGTCACATCTAATAAGATATCATCGAAATATTCCAAGATGAGGCATTTCCCAACTTGGAATATAACTTATTTCAAGTAAATTGGTGTGTTTTAACATTAATTAGGTAAAAACATGTGACGTATGAGACCTTTTGTAGAAACAGACATATTTATTTAGGTTTTAGCCTATTTGGACACATCTAATTTATTATTTCATGGAAATATTCCAAGATGGGGCATTTCCCAACTTGGAATATTATTTGTTTCAACTGATTTGGTGTTTTTCAGCATTAATTAGGTGAATTTACCGTGACAAATGAGTCCTTTTTTAGAAACAGGTATATTTATTTTGGTTTAAGCATATTTGGACACATCTTAAAGGGTTCTATAGAAATATTCCAAGATTGGGCATTTCCCAACTTGGAATATCACTTGTTTCAAGTGATTTGGTGTTTTTCAGCATTAATTACGTAAAATTACTATGACAAATGATACTTATAGGAGAAACAGACTTATTTATGTAGGTGCTTAGCATATTTGGGCACATCTAATAGGTTTTCATGGAAATATTCCAAGATGGGGCATTATCCAACTTGGAATATAACTTGTTTCAAGTAAATTGGTGTGTTTTAACCTTAATTAAGTAAAAAAACATGAGACAAATGATACTTATTGTGAGAACAGACATATCAATATAGGTACTTAGCATATTTGGACAGATCTAATTGGATTTCATGGAAATATTCCAAGATGGGTCACTTCCCAACTTGGAATATCACTTGTTTCAAGTGATTTGGTGTTTTTCAGCATTAATTAGGTAAATTTACTGTGACAAATGATACTTATAGTGGAAACAGACATATTTTTGTAGGTGCTTAGCATATTTGGAGACATGTAATTGGATTTCATAGAAATAATCCAAGATGGGCAATTCTCAACTTGGAATATCACTTATTTCAAGTAAATTGGTGTGTTTAAACATTAATTAGGTAAAAAAACATGTGGCAAATGGTACTTATAGAGAGAACAGACATATCAATTTAGGTACTTAGCATATTTGGACACATCTAATTGGATATCATGGAAATATTCCAAGATGGGCCATTTCTAACTTGGAATATCACTTGCTTCAAGGGAATTGGTGTGTTTCAGCATTAATTAGGTAAATTTACTGTGAAAAATGAGACCTTTTGTAGAAACAGATATATTTATTTAGGTTTAAGCATATTTGGACACATCTTAAAGGATTTCATGGAAATATTCCAAGATGGGGCATTTCCCAACTTGGAATATCACTTGTTTCAAGTGATTTGGTGTTTTTCAGCATTAATTAGGTAAATTTACTGTGACAAATGAGTCCTTTTGTAGAAACAGATATATTTATTTCGGTTTAAGCATATTTGGACACATCTTAAAGGGTTCTATGGAAATATTCCAAGATGGGGCATTTCCCAACTTGGAATATCACTTGTTTCAAGTGATTTGGTGTTTTTCAGCCTTAATTACGTAAAATTACTGTGACAAATGATACTTATAGTGGAAACAGACTTATTTATGTAGGTGCTTAGCATATTTGGACACATCTAATAGGTTTTCATGGAAATATTCCAAGATGGGGCATTTCCCAACTTGGAATATAACTTGTTTCAAGTAAATTGGTGTGTTTTAACATTAATTAAGTAAACATATACATGAGACAAATGATACTTATAGTGAGAACAGACATATCAATTGTGGTACTTAGTATATTTGGACACATCTAATTGAATTTCATGGAAATATTCCAAGATGTGCCATTTCCAAACTTGGAATTTAACTTATTTCAAGTGATTTTGGTGTGTTTTAACATTAATTAGGTAGCGTTACTGTGACAAACGAGACCTTTTGTAGAAACAGACATATTAATTTTGGTTTTAGCTAGTTGGACACATCTTATTGGATTTCATGGAAGTATTCCAAGATGGGGCATTTCCCAACTTGGAATATCACTTGTTTCAAGTGATTTGGTGTTTTTCAGCATTAATTACGTAAAATTACTGTGACAAATGATACTTATAGTGGAAACAGACCTATTAATGTAGGTGCTTAGCATATTTGGACACATCTAATAGGTTTTCATGGAAAAATTCCAAGATGGGGCATTTCCCAACTTGGAATATAACTTGTTTCAAGTAAATTGGTGTGTTTTAACATTAATTAAGTAAAAAGACATGTGACAAATGATACTTATAGTGAGAACAGACATATCAATTTTGGTACTTAGTATATTTGGACACATCTTATTGAATTTCATGGAAACATTCCAAGATGTGCCATTTCCTAACTTGGAATATCACTTGCTTCAAGTAATTTTGTGTTTCAGCATTAAGTAGGTAATGTAACTGTGACAAATGAGACCTTTTGTAGAATCAGACATATTTATTTAGGTTTTAGTATATTTGGACCATCTTAAAAGATTTCATGGAAATATTCCAAGATTGGGCATTTCCCAACTTGGAATATCACTTTTTTCAAGTGATTTGGTGTTTTTCAGCATTACTTAGTTAAATTTACTGTGACAAAGGAGACCTTTTGTAGAAACAGACATATTCATTTAGGTTTAAGCATATTTGGACACATCTTAAATGATTTCATGGAAATATTCCAAGATTGGACATTTCCCAACTTGGAATATCACTTGTTTCAAGTGACTTGGTGTTTTTCAGCATTAATTAGGTAAATTTACTGTGACAAATGATACTTATAGTGGAAACAGACGTGTTAATGTAGGTGCTTAGCATATTTGGACACATCTAATAGGATATCATGGAAAAATTCCAAGATGAGGCATTTCCCAACTTGGAATATAACTGATTTCGAGTAAATTTGTGTGTTTTAAAATTGATTAGGTAAAAAACATGTGACAAATGAGATCTTTTGTAGAAACAGACATATTCATTTAGGTTTAAGCATATTGGACACATCTTAAAGGGTTTCATGGAAATATTCCAAGATGGGGCATTTCCCAACTTGGAATATCACTTGTTTCAACTGATTTGGTGTTTTTCAGCATTATTTATGTAAATTTACTGGGACAAATGATACGTATAGTGGAAACAGACGTATTTATGTAGGTGCTCAGCATATTTGGACACATCTAATAGGTTTTTATGGAAATATTCCAAGATGGGGAATTTCCCAACTTGGAATATAACCTGTTTCAAGTAAATTGGTGTGTTTTAACATCAATTAGGTAAAAAACATGTGACAAATGATACTTATAGTGAGAACAGACATATCGGTTTAGGTACTAAGCATATTTGGACACATCTAATTAGATTTCATATAAATATTCCAAGATGGGCCATTTCCCAACTTGGAATTTAACTTATTTCAAGTGATTTTGGTGTGTTTTAACATTAATTAGGTAGCGTTACTGTGACAAACGAGACCTTTTCTTGAAACAGACATATTTTTTTTGGTTTTAGCACAGTTGGACACATCTTAAAGGATTTCATGGAAGTATTCCAAGATGGGGCATTTCCCAACTTGGAATATCACTTGTTTCACCTGATTTGGTGTTTTTCAGCATTAATTAGGTAAATTTACTGTGACAACTGATACTTATAGTAGAAACAGACGTGTTTATGTAGGTTCTTAGCATATTTGGTCACATTTAATAAGATATCATGGAAATATTCCATGGAGCCCAAATTTCGACACAGCGGCCTACACTAATGCCTCATCTTGGAATAATATCATGAAATCCTATAAGATGTGTCCAAATATGCTAAGTACTTAAATTGATATGTTTTTTCCCCACAAAAGGTCTCATTTTACACAGTAACTATACCTAATTAATGCTGAAACACACCAAATCACTTGAAACAAGTGATATTCCAAGGTGGGAAATGCCCCATCTTGGAATATTACCATGAAATCCTATACGATGTGTCCAAATATGCTTAAACCTAAATATTTATGTCTGTTTCCACAAAAGGTTTCATTTGTCACAGTAACTTTACCTAATTAATGCTGAAACACACCAAATCACTTGAAACAAGTGATATTCCAAGTTGGGAAATGCCCCATCTTGGAATATTTCCATGAAATCCTATATGATGTGTCCAAATGTGCTTAAACCTAAATATGTATGTCTGTTTCCACAAAAGGTTTCATTTGTCACAGTAACTTTACCTAATTAATGCTGAAACACACCAAATCACTTGTAACAAGTGATATTCCAAGTTGGGAAATGCCCCATCTTGGAATATTTCTATGAAATCCTATTAGATTTGTCCAAATATGCTAAAACCTAAATAAATATGTCTGTTTCCACAAAGGTATCATTTGTCAAAGTAACTTTACCTAATTAATGCTGAAGCACACCAAATCACTTGAAACAAATGATATTCCAAGTTGAGAAATGCCCCATCTTGGAATATTTTCATGAAATCCTATAAGATGTGTCCAAATATGCTAAGTAGTACATAAATTGATATGTTTTTCCACAAAAGAGCTCATTTGTCACAGTAACATTACATAATTAATGCTGAAACACACCAAATCACTTAAAACAAGTGATATTCCAAGTTGGGAAATGTCCCATCTTGGAATATTTCCATGAAATCCAATAAGATGAGTACAAATTTGCTAAAACCCTACAAAAATATGTCTGTTTCCACTATAAGTATCATTTTTCGCAGTATATTTACCTAATTAATGCTGAAACACACCAAATCACTTGTAACAAGTGATATTCCAAGTTGGGAAATGCCCCATCTGGGAATATTTCTATGAAATCCTATTAGATTTGTCCAAATATGCTAAAACCTAAATAAATATGTCTGTTTCCACAAAGGTATCATTTGTCAGAGTAACTTTACCTAATTAATGCTGAAGCACACCAAATCACTTGAAACAAATGATATTCCAAGTTGAGAAATGCCCCATCTTGGAATATTTTCATGAAATCCTATAAGATGTGTCCAAATATGCTAAGTAGTACATAAATTGATATGTTTTTCCACAAAAGGTCTCATTTGTAACAGTAACATTACATAATTAATGCTGAAACACACCAAATCACTTAAAACTAGTGATATTCCAAGTTGGGAAATGTCCCATCTTGGAATATTTCCATAAAATCCTATAAGATGTGTCCAAATATGCTAAAACCTAAATATATATGTCTGTTTCCACAAAATGTCTCATTTGTCACAGTAACTTTACTTAATTAATGCTGAAACACACCAAATCACTTGAAACAAGTGATATTCCAAGTTGGGAAATGCCGCATCTTGGAATATTTCCATGAAACCTATTAGATGTGTCCAAATATGCTAAAACCCAAATAAATATGTCTGTTTCCACAAAAGGTCTCATTTGTCAAAGTAATTTTACCTAATTAATGCTGAAACACACCAAATCACTTGAAACAAGTAATATTCCAAGTTTGGAAATGTCCCATCTTGGAATATTTCCATGAAATCCAATTAGATGAGTACAAATTTGCTAAAACCCTACATAAATATGTCTGTTTCCACTAAAAGTATCATTTGTCGCAGTATATTTACCTAATTAATGCTGAAACACACCAAATCACTTAAAACTAGTGATATTCCAAGTTGGGAAATGTCCCATCTTGGAATATTTCCATAAAATCCTATAAGATGTGTCCAAATATGCTAAAACCTAAATATATATGTCTGTTTCCACAAAATGTCTCATTTGTCACAGTAACTTTACTTAATTAATGCTGAAACACACCAAATCACTTGAAACAAGTGATATTCCAAGTTGGGAAATGCCGCATCTTGGAATATTTCCATGAAACCTATTAGATGTGTCCAAATATGCTAAAACCCAAATAAATATGTCTGTTTCCACAAAAGGTCTCATTTGTCAAAGTAATTTTACCTAATTAATGCTGAAACACACCAAATCACTTGAAACAAGTAATATTCCAAGTTTGGAAATGTCCCATCTTGGAATATTTCCATGAAATCCAATTAGATGAGTACAAATTTGCTAAAACCCTACATAAATATGTCTGTTTCCACTAAAAGTATCATTTGTCGCAGTATATTTACCTAATTAATGCTGAAACACACCAAATCACTTGTAACAAGTGATATTCCAAGTTGGGGATTGCCCCATCTGGGAATATTTCTATGAAATCCTATTAGATTTGTCCAAATATGCTAAAACCTAAATAAATATGTCCATTTCCACAAAGGTATCATTTGTCAAAGTAACTTTACCTAATTAATGCTGAAGCACACCAAATCACTTGAAACAAATGATATTCCAAGTTGAGAAATGCCCCATCTTGGAATATTTTCATGAAATCCTATAAGATGTGTCCAAATATGCTAAGTTGTACATAAAATGATATGTTTTTTCCACAAAAGGTCTTATTTGTCACAGTAACATTACATAATTAATGCTGAAACACACCAAATCACTTAAAACAAGTGACATTCCAAGTTGGGAAATGTCCCATCTTGGAATATTTCCATAAAATCCTATAAGATGTGTCCAAATATGCTAAAACCTAAATATATATGTCTGTTTCCACAAAATGTCTCATTTGTCACAGTAACTTTACCTAATTAATGCTGAAACACACCAAATCACTTGAAACAAGTGATATTCCAAGTTGGGAAATGCCCCATCTTGGAATATTTCCATGAAATCCAATTAGATGTGTCCAAATATGCTAAAACCCAAATAAATATGTCTGTTTCCACAAAAGGTCTCATTTGTCAAAGTAATTTTACCTAATTAATGCTGAAACACACCAAATCACTAGAAAGAAATAATATTCCAAGTTTGGAAATGCCCCATCTTGGAATATTTCCATGAAATCCAATTAGATGAGTACAAATTTGCTAAAACCCTACATAAATATGTCTGTTTCCACTATAAAAGTAAGTAATGGTGCAAAGATCAGGAATCGATACAATCAAGTACCACACCTGACCCAGGATACCAATGGGAAAGTGACAAACTCACAGAAGACACCACAAACGAGAGCCAAGAGGTCAGCCCTTTCCCAGCAGGTGACCACAAAGCACATATAAACAGACGCGCACAAAACATAGCAAACACAAGACAGAACAAAAACATAAAAGATCCACAAAAGAAGTACCGCCTTGGAACGGTCAGTAAAATATTTTACTGGAGGGCTTAAACCGGTTTAACGGCGCCAACCTCACCCTTAATTCAGATGTGGATCAAGACACATAGATATTTGGTTTGCATGAAAGACCCCTAACTTATCAATGCATCATCTCCTAAAACATATAAATCAAGATATAACAAGGAGATAAAGCAAGGATAAGGACTCAACAGTAAATTAAACTGAATACCGGAGCAAAAGAAATCCAACAGGTAAACCCCGGTGGGCCCGACAAACAGCCAAAGCATCAGGCCCCTACCTTCTCATCAATAGATAAGTCTTTAAGTCGGAACCATCATAGAGTCTGAAGTCTGAATATATGTCTGTTTCCACTATGTGCATCACTTGTCACAGTAACTTTACCTAATTAATGCTGAAACACACCAAATCAAATCACTTGAAATAAGTGATACTCCAAGTCGGGAAATGTCCCATCTTGGAATATTTCCATGAAATTCACTTATATGTGTCCAAACATGCTAAGTACATAAACTGATATGTCTGTTTCCACAAAAGGTCTCATTTTTCACAGTAACTTTACCTAATTAATAATGAAACACACCAAATCACTTGAAACAAGTGATATTCCAAGTTGGGAAATGCCCCATCTTGGAATATTTCCATAAAATCCTATTAGATGTGTCCAAATATGCTAAAACCTAAATATATATGTCTGTGTCCACAAAAGGTCTCATTTGTTACAGTAAATTTACTTAATTTATGCTAAAATACTTCAAATCACTAGAAACAAGTGATATTCCAAGTTGAGAAATGCCCCATCTTGGAATATTTCCATGAAATCCAATTAGATGAGTACAAATATGCTAAAACCCTAAATAAATATGTCTATAACCACAATAAGTATCATTTTTCACAGTAAATTTACCTAATTAATGCTGTAACACACCAAATCACTTAACATAAGTGATATTCCAAGTTGGGAAAGCCCAATCTTGGAATATTTCCATGAAATGCAATTAGAGGTGTCAGAATATGCTTAATACGTAGCAACATGATAGCAAATATTTTGCATGCATACCCCTCCCCCATAGCCCTAGGGGACGGGTCAAAATTAACTTTTTCAGAACATGGGCATGTTGCATATCAAATTAAAGGTAACCACAATTGCAACAACTTGGTAGCAAATCTGAAGCCCTCAGACCCCCCTCCCCCACCAGACCCTGGGGGTCAAAAAGTCAAATTTCAACTTTTTCAGAACATGGTCATGTTGCATAACAAATTAAAGGGAATGGAGCATAGAGCTCCATGCAAGCACATATTCTCTCCTTACACACACCCTCAACATGTGGGTTGGATTAAAAGGTAAAAAAATTCTGAATGTAGTCATGAAGGGGAAATTTATGAAAAAAACTTACTGAAGTTGTCTCAGCATAGATCTAGTATACATCAGGCAAATACAACTTTCATCATATTTTCACCATTTAAACTGAATATACATGTATAAAAAATCACATACATCAGGGCATTAACTCTGTTCAAGATTCAAATCAAGGGCCTTAACTCTGTATTTATTTTATAAATTAAGATATGCAATCCCATAACACTCCTTCCTTATATCATCTCTCACATCTTTGAGCACCCAAAATATATGTTGGAACTGATGGGTATGAAAATGTTTACAATTAATTTTACTCTCAAATATTGTGTATATATATATATATATATATATATATATATATATATATATATATATATATATATATATATATATATATATATATATATATATATATATATATATATATATATATATATATATATATAATATACCTTGATAATGTTTTTAAATGCACATAGAGAACTGTTAGTGTCCATCAATCTGCTTCTCTTTTATTTCGATTTCCGGAAAGAGGCTGGGCAGCTACCTATGGACCACTTTGTTAGTTACATTATAGGCAGCAGACATACAAATCATCCCTAATATTCTGTAAAAACGCAAAGAGCAGGTTGAGGGCCGACCGAGATGGAAGGTGCACACCTTTGGTGATGATAATCATTCTTCCAACTTATAAAAAGAGGCCAACACTTTCTACTTATATTGTTAATTTCTAATTACATGTACTTCCATTGCTAAATAAGTGATGATATTGCAGTTATCTCAGCAGCCTATACGAAAGAACTCGATATCAATAATAACTGGTCCCAAAGTATAAGTCTGAAACTATAAATTTCTAGAATAGTCCCATGACACTATGTCAGATATCAGCTTATCATAATCTCATTTATCTAAGTTTATTGTCAATTTCGTATTACTTTGTTTGATGATACAAAACTTGTGATATTGCAGTTATCTCAGCAGCTTATACGAAAGAACTCAATATCAATAATAACTGGTCCCAACCTATAAGTCTGAAACGATAACTTGCTAGATCTCCTTTTCTCGATAAGTGACATAGAATAGGCCTATGACAATTTTTTCAGAAATTAAGCTTATTCAAATCTCATTTCTGATACAAAACCCTACTTTACTTATGCTACTGTTAGCTATACTTTTGAAATCATCAATAATATTCCAAATGTATTTTTTTTTGTAATCAAATAATATCTATCATACTTGAAATAATCCTCCATCAAAATAATCTATGTACTCAAACAATATTCTTCCGCCATTGAAATAATACGCTATTGATTCATCCTCCATTATTCTTTGAAATAATTCACCACTATGTAATCACACAATATCTATCCTCCACATTGAAATAAGCCAGGTTAGCCTAAATGAGTATATTTTCCATTTCATTTTTCTATAAGCCCAAATGCATGAGCATATCCATCGAAAAATTATTTCAAATGAGGACCCCATATATTTTCATTTGAAATAATCAACAAAATGAAATAATCTCTTTTGTACTCACACAATATTCTTCCTCCATTAAAATAATACTCTATCGAACCATACTCTATTACTTCTTGAAATAAATTATATTAATACTCCATTGAAATATTCTAAATTAAAGTATATTTTCCATGTAATCAAATAATATCCATCCTCCTTGAAATAATCCTCCATTGAAATATTCTATGTACTCACACATTATCCTACCTCCATTGAAATAATCTTCTATCAATCAATCCTCCATTACTCCAAACACGCTTTCTCTAGTGTCATTTGCAGGGATGAGGCTAGATAAGTGCATCGTCCTTCGGATCGGGACGTTAACTGGATGTCCCCTGTGCAGGGAAAGTCACCCCCTGTGCAGGTTAAAGAACCGTACAGTAATTTAGATATGGTTACTTGTAGGCTTTCATCCTGCAACCCGAGTGTACAAAGTACACCGGCCGATAATACTCGCAAGAGGGTCTGGCAGTATATAGAGAAAGAAAGAAAGAAATAATACTCCACTTAAATATTCCAAATGAGTATATTCTATGTAATCAAACAATGGCCATACTCCTTGAAATAATCACCGATAGAAATAATCTCCTATGTACATGTACACACACAATATCTTCCTCCATTGAAATAATACTCAAATGATCCTGGTCAACCATTACTCCTTATAATAATTCTCCAAGGTACATGTACATGTATCAAAAAATAATATCCATCCTCCTTGAAATGATCTTTTATGTACTAATACAATGATTCATCCCCAATTACTCCTTCAAGTAATGCTCCATTGAAATACTCTTAATAAGTATAATTTCTATGTAATGAAAAATGTCCATCCTCCTTGAAATAATCATTCATTGAAATATTCTCATATGTACTCACTTAATATCCTTTCTCCATGAAATAAGACTCTATTGATCCATCCACCATTACTTCCTTGAAATAGTTATCCATTAAAATATCCCAAATGTATATATATCTATCCTCCTTGAAATAATCTACCATTGAAACAATCACCTATGTATTCACAACATATTCTTCCTCTAATTATACTCCAATGAAAATGAAATATTCTAAATGAGTATATCTTCTGAGTAATCAACAGTATCCAGTCTCCTTGAAATCATCTATTATATGTACAGTATCCATCCTCCTTGAAATAAGCCTCCATAAAATCATCTAATTCTATGTACGGTACCCATCCTCCTTGAAATAATCATCCGTTGAAACAATCTCCTATGTACTCACACAATATCCTTTCTCCATTGAAATAATACTCACGTCTTTAATAAACAATTTTTTTTTTTTTTTGGGGGGGGGGGGTGGGAGGGGGGTCAGGTGTTTTTTTTTATCTCAGCATCTTGGGAACATGACCATGCAAACCCGGAGAATTGGAATTTTGCATACATGTCATTTTATACACAGTTAGGGAAAAATAAAAGAGCAGCTGTAGGCATGCATCATACCCGGCCTCGAAATATTTTCAATACAAAGACAAATTAATCCATAAATCGAAGGCCATACCTCAGTTAAAGATGTATGAAAATTTAAATGCAGTTGTTCTAACCTAGATCTTATTTTTATACAAAATTTCATCATATTTTCAAATCAAGGGTCATAAGTCTGTAGTCATTTGATTAAATTAAACAACATACTTCTTCCCAATAACAACTCTCATGCAAAGTTTGAAGAAAATTTATCAAATAATGCTCAGAATAGATCACGGAAACCAATTTTCCACATACATTTTGTAAATAAAGGGCAATTACTCTGTGCTTATTTGACAAAATTTGCCCATCTATGATCCCAAACCACTCCTCCCCAATATCAACTCATATACATGTACAAAGTTTGAAGAAAAAAGGACGTAAATTGCTCAATATGGTGCACTGAAACCAATTTTCAACACAAATCAAGGGCAATAACTCTGAGTTTACTTGACAAAATTTACCCATCTACAATCCCAAACCACTTTTCCCCAATATCAACTCTAAAACAAAGTTTGAAGAAAATCCATCAAAAAATGCTCAAGATAGAGAGCGGAAACAAAGTGCTGACTATGGACGGACATTTGTGCCCACGGACGGACACTTAACGTAATTTTTTGAACGGAGGGCATAACATAATAGCCCACACTTTTTAAAGTGGCGGGGTATAAATACACGGTATAATATTATACAATTATTGACTTCAATGACTGAGGTTGACATGAGGATCATTTATCTACCCGAAAAAGTGATAATAATTCACCGAGTCCGCATTTTGTCTAGTGTGCAATGTTAGGGGCTGTGCAATGTTGGGGACTGGACTGGACTCATGGTATGTGTAGGGCTACAACCATACAGTTACCTCACAATACAATATGTATCAGAATATTTGCCTCACCATATGATATGTGTCGAGATACATTTTTGACAACTTGAGAACCTTAGAAATAACATAGATCTATGAGATTAGGAGAAGTAAATACCCAAATACCTGAATTAATCTTTGTCATACTGGATGTTTTATGTACTACACTCTTTTCCAGTTTTTATCAAATTTATTTAAAATATTCCAATTATTAGCATGTATTTAAAAGCAGAGCTGAAAACCATGTATATTAAGATTAGCTGGATTCTCAGAAACCAGCTGATACTGTTTCAAAACAGGATAGATCAAAAGTTTATCATGGAAAAGGGTATACTAATTAAAGCAGAAAAAATTAAAAAAGAAAAACATTCCTTTTGAACAAAAACATATATTTTTAAATTCATTTCTTAATCTGCATGTAATATATAACACGAAATGCTGTATCGTTTATGTATCATAAAATGACCTCATGATACGATACGCGTATCGTCAGAAAAAGTATCCTATACAATACACTTTCAGTGAATCGATGCAGCTCTACATTACACTATCATTAAATTGCCTGCTCACCTACATATATTTCCATCGATAAAACCGACAGAGCACTAGCACCACAAAAAATATATATTGGCCCTTTCCTGCTAGCAGTGACTTTTGTCATCTGCTGATAACCGGACTCAGATCAGGACCTACAGAATGCCGGTCCTGATCTGGATCCAAATTCCAAATCATAACTTTTGACATTCTGCCATGGTTTCTGAAAGATTTTTTAAAAAAAAGTTAATTCTAGACAATAGAGGCTTTGAATAGACTGATTACAGACTGCAATTTGGTACAGATTCCATGGGAGCGCAGTGGCTCAGTGGTAGAGTGCTTGACTCGTGACCGAGGGGCCGCGGGTTCGAGCCTCACCGGCGTCACTGCATTGTGGTCCTTGAGCAAGACACAATTATCCTAGCTTAGTACTGGTTCAACCCAGAAAGACCCGTCCCTGTTTAACTGAAAGATTGTTGATGGGACATAAAGAATCAAATCAAACAAAACAGATTCCATGCTCTTCAACTGTACAACAAAACCAGCCATGATCTGCCAGGTTTCCAATCTTCACACAGAGGTCTCTCACCCCTGTTGTCATCTGCTTTTTGCCATCTTTCTTTGTAACAGCACTCTCTTTGAGCTTTTCTTTGATTGCAAATTGGGCCGTTTTAACCGAGGTTTGCACCACCGCAGTATTTCAATGCCGGTATCATGACGGACTATATTTGCATTGCCCAGAAGGCAGTACCTACAAATCAGATGTAAAACTAATTGAAATGCCAGAGAGTACACTTTTTTTAGAAACCGTGGAAAACAAAATAGATTCTTCTTTTGAAATCAGATCCTAGTTGCAAACTTACACTAGTGCTATAGTACTGCCGCATTAATAAGAAACGCGAAAAATCAACTTTAAGAGCATCTTTTCATGTTATTTTCTCTTGAACTTTTCAATATGCGTGTATAAAAGGCTGCAGTATTTTTTGGCAAAATTTTCAACCTGATGTTTTTGCTGTGTTTTTCTGTAATTAGATGGAATTTTGGCATATATTTGGTTCTTTTCAACGGGTGAGTATTACTGTTGGTAGAATGGACATACCCCTGTAAAGTGACCAAGTTTATTAATAATATGCAACGGTTGACTAAATCACTTGATTATATACTGAACAAAAGTGAAAACGCTACACCTGAATTGTTTGCCATTTATGCAAAATGATGCACGCCAGTAAAGCGACACACGAAAGTCATTTAAATGTGACAGGGGTTCAATTTTTCAGCTTACAAATTTGAACGGAAAGCTCACAGCATAAAGAGTATCGTACATATAAGGTACTGCTGCATAAATAAGAATTGCGAATAAATCACTTTGCATGTACGTTTCCAATTTATATGACCTTGAGCATTCAATAATCGTGAATAATTTCAGGCAGAATTTTGACACAAAATAGTGCCTGGTATTACCGCTAATGTTTGAATGTTCGACTATAAAAATTACATATGTTCATAATGTGAAGGCCATTTACCAAGTGCTGTAAAAGTTGTTTTGACAAACTGTCCATAATAACCACATCACGGTGTTTTAGTAGAAAATGTCCTTACAAACATAGGAAACAGTATTTAACCGGATCAAACTGATCGTATTGGATTAGTTGGATCTGGATCTACATTGATTGAATCGATACTATCGTGCTGAAAAAATAAAACTGACTTGTACATTTTAGCAAACGCGCTTTTAAAAGTGCGATCGTGCCAGTAGTAAAAGAAAGATAAAAGGAAAAAAGTATGATGCTTTTGACAGTTAACTGTAGAAATTGAAGTACAAATATACAGGCTGCCACATGGCTGTTACACCGTTTAAATTCCCCCCTTTTCAGAAAGCCTAAAAATGTCGAAATTCCCAAGAGATTAGGGGTCAGGTCAGTGGTAGTAGATTCTTCAAACAATTTTCTTCTGGCACTGCAGGATAATCTAAATCCAGATTTGAGCTAAATTGTTGGAAAAATGCAAGTAATAAAATAATATTCCAGATTTTCGCGTTTCTTATTATTGCGGCAGGACTATAGTTCCCGCATTGCACACAAAATATCTGACTGTGACAGTGCAGTAAATAGCATATCAATTGCGTGTTAACAGTTTACCAATACTGCTTTTGATTCGATTAAAACAGTGTTTTCGGCACAAGCAGCGACTTTTCTGCGCAAATTTCACACCTGACAGCTGGTCCTTTGACTATACTCCTCTTGTCAGACCACGCGTAAATCCACTGATGAGGAACGACGGCATCAGTCAGACGATATTTCATATGACTGGATGACAGCAAAGTTCAACTTATAGCCGAAAAATGCCTTTGACACATATAGATCTGTCTACATTTTGTTTTAAAATCTACCTTAGGCAGGAGAATAACCCTTAAGTAACTGTAAGAGCCAAATTGGCTTTGGCAGCAAGACCAGGGCCGTTGCACAGCATTTGAAAGTGGTCTGGCAGAAGAGACCATCGAGTGCTGAAGGTACAAGACTGGGGAGAGGACGAGACGGGGGAAGACTCCCTCTCATTAGGTGGTTTGAGGGACCTCCCCAGAGAATTTTTTGAATTTTAAGCACCTTTATGTGCATTTTTAATGCTTTCTTTGTCAAACTGATGAGTTTGGAACTTTGGACCAGATTTCAATCGTTTTGGTCACAAACTTTCGCTCGAAAAGATATTCCTTGACGCGCAAGAAACTGAATTCTTGACAAAATCTTTTTCAGACAGCCACAATTCTGCATGCTTCTTTGACATTATTTCACCTACATGTCCAGGCAGGTTTTACTATTAGCACTATTATGACTTGGTGGCACTTCAAAGACTAATATTTTCAAAAAGATATACAAAATGTAATAAACGTCTTTTCAGTAGAATACCCATCAAAATGTATAAGTTGTTTAGATTTTGACGTGCAAATTTCCTTGTAGACAAGCCAACATGCACAAATGACATAATAAAGCCAGAGCCTGCTGTTGAACCACGACGACTGAAAACTTCTCTACTCAGGCTTCTTTACGCCAAATGAATGTTCAGGGAACTGAAAATTCTTGGGCTGATTTAGGAACCTGTAGGTGGCACATGTATATATATCCATAATGGAATAACATCATTGACATCAAGCACTTCACAACTTAGGATGCATGCTCATATCATGTTAATTCAAAACATTTTCAACATACTTTATCGCCTGACATGTTCTTTGATTTAGAAATTAGAAAAAAACATTTTGTCAATTTGAGGGGGTTAAAACTGGATCTTAGAGAGCATGATTTTGATAAATGGGCCCCAACACGAGAAAACCTGTCTCGGGGGTTCAGACCATGTCACTTAAACCAACCGGCTCAGTTACAGAGACTATGAGCTAGAATGCTGAAATGTTGTGTGTACTTTGTGCAAGTTTATCAATTATACTTTCCTCAGAGGGAATAACAAAGGCGCTGATCAGTCTGTGCCAATGCTCAGGCAGGTCTGCGCGTTTGTTGTTCGCATGCAACGAAGTCAGATTTTCCCGGGACTCTGCCCAAATCAATAGTTAAACGATTATGAAAATAATCAAGCAGGTGTCATTATATTAAATAATGGCATTTGGTAAAGAAATATCTACAGCGGAATCCCATCCTGTGGTTGAAAACTGGCTTCTCGGCAGTAAAACAGTTGGAAAGCATGACTGAACAGTACCTCACATTGTACAGCGTAAAGATGACCTATAACCTCAAAAAATCAATAATCCAATTGGGAGTCTGTATGTACATGTATTTGTTTACATCCATGGCTTGGAAGTTTTTCTGCACAGTGTGTAGTACTGTGAAGTAATTGTTGCACAAGTTGCAAGTAGGGAGAAAGAAAGGAGAAAGCCGTGAAAATTGAGAACACTTACACTGAGCCTGAGGTCTACTTTCACTTTAGATCCCCCGAGTTCTGGTAAGCGCATCCCCCGCTTCTGCCTCGAGGCTTCTGCATCATCACGTCATCAGGGAACGTCCCCAATCTATTATTAATGGCAATCGATCACTGTCGACTGTTGCACATTTTCCACAAAATGGCAAATTTCAGATATTTCAAAGCTTTTGACAGTTGCCAAGGCCTAAGTGCTGGTACCCGCATTTGTCTGTCCTCAAGGATCCATAAGCTGGCGAAAAAAAAATGTTTGGAACCTGTAGAATAATTAGTTTCCGTAACCTTGGGCGGTTAAAATTTTAAATATCAACTATTTCAAATGTACATAAATATATTCGAATATAACGACATTTCTGTACTCATATTCTTGCAATAAGTTGTTAAAAACACCTTCGGTGTTGAGTAAAAAACACCTTCGGTGTTGAGTAACAGACCCCTGTGACGTTTGCTTTATTTCGTATTTCTTCGACATGGGGTGGAAACTACCGCAGGCCCTACGGAAACAGCAAGTGTTTACAATCTAAAGACACCTCAACCACCCCCTTCCGGGGTTGTCGAAGCCGCCGAAGGCGGCTGGTTTTTTTAGAAAAAAATTTCTATGTCTTTTAAGTTTACAAACAGTTTGGGTCCAGATCAGGCCTGACAGAATGCCAGGCATATTCTATCAAGCCTGGTCAGGTTCCTAACTGTTTGTTACTTTCAAGTCCTATTGTTTTGGTTATTGTTTTATTATCTATCAGCGCAAGAGCGCAAGAGCAAGGGCCAATATCCAGTTCACAGAGGAGTTAGGGTACACCATATTTAAACAAAAATTCAGCCGAAAGTTTTTGTGTGTTTTTTTTTCTGCTTTTTGTTGTTGTTGTTTTTTTATTTTATCAAAATTAGCACTCCCTGGTGTAATGCTCATGCAAGTATGGGCGAAGCAAGTACATTAGATAGATAGAGTATAGAGCTATAAATTCAGACTTTTAAGATTTTGGGTAGTCTCTGGTTTACCTGGCGCATTCTATTCTATTTGTTGAATTGGGGTTTCTACCATATTAGAATCCGAAAAGATTGTAACATGGCCTTCAAATGATTGAATTGCCCTTACATGAAAAGGAAGCAGAGGTGTGGGGGCGCAGCTCCCATTATTTAACAAGCAGAATGTTAAGATTTAGTCTTACGTCATAAACTGCGCCTGGTAAACCAGAGGTGCGCCAAGATTTTTGTGAAACAAAGTAATTAGGTGGTCGAAATTAGGCGGCGGTCGAAATATGCCTAAACTTTAGGCTAAAGTTTTTCCGCCGGTCAGACACCGGAATTTGATGCTTTCCTGTTCCGCCATTTCTACTGACTGTCATACAATATATATCATACTATACCTTGACTCGAGCAAATATGTCTGCACCAGCCAAGCAATTCATTTCCAGTATTTATCAGCTGTTTATTTTAAACAAAATGTCTCCATTGTTTGGATATTAGACTCTATTGCGTCATAGGATATACCACCTTTGATCTCGAGATGCTTATGTCTCAACTTGGAATCAGAAATTATTCCAAGTTCAGATAGATTCCAAGATCAGAGCCAACAACTGTGCTGCGTTTATTAAACGCAAAAACGCTTCCACGAGCATGATTGAACAAATTCTGGTACGGACACCCATTAAAATTCACGCCAAGTTGTTACACCCCCGGAGAAACAAATATATCAGTCATAAGAAGATATCGAAACGGGCCATTAGAAGTGGTTTAACCGCTTAAAGAAGGTCTCTAGGATGGTAAGAAATGGTAAGAAATGCGCATAAACCGTTAGTTTCTAACCGTTCGTTACCGTTCGCTTCAGAAACGGTAAACGGTCACGTGACAAAATAAACGCTTCCCGGTATGCTAATCAAGCACATACCGTTTCTATAAACGCTGCGCTTGCGCAGTTAATAGTTCTTCGCTTCCGTGAAAACAAAACAGAAAAATAAACATCAATTATCAATACTTTAACGCTGTACAGTGACATATATAGGTAACTGCGCTGTATGAGCTGATTTGTCCATCGCACAACTTGACAAGCCCAAGTCCCAGGCATGCAGTGAAGCTATTTGGATGCTGGAATCTCTCTAGTTTCCCTGAATATTAAAATATTTGCCCCCACCCCCTACAAAATAAATTATTTTCTGTGCCCTTAAATATTGCCTTTGCACAGCCAACAACTTTTCAACCAGGCAATTTCCTGGTTGATTTTCCTGTGTTCAACCAGAACATTATATCCACTGCTGATAAGGCCAAATAAAAAAAATAATTATTATAACAATGTTTCGGATGACGGGTCTGAAAAAATTAGGTAAGGTAGGCACACACATTTTTTGTCATTCATTTTTTCTGAATTTTTTATGCATTTTGAAAGGCATTTCGCCATTCAAAATGGATAAAATTATATTTTTTTCCAGACATGAAAAAAACTAGGTTTAGATAGGGTCAGGTTACCTTAAGCACAGGATTTTTTATTTGGCCTAAAGTGTTTTGCTCAAGGACTCAACATCTTAGAAGAAAATAGGTATATTGGCTTCATGTCGGCGTGTAGTGACGAGATGCTGGCAGTCACTGTGTGTTTCAAACTAGCAACCCATAGATCCCCAGTCTAACGCTCTACCAACTACACCTCCGTCCCACTGACCTAGACTTTGTAAACGAAACCGCCTGCAGTTTGTTTGTTTTGTTGCTTTACGTCCCAAGTCAACAGCTATGGTTACGGCGGGATGGTCAGTTCACCAACCACACTTTTTCCTGGGCAAGATTGAATGCAGTTAACCAGTACTTCGTGCATATACTTTCACTTGTAACTGACAACAACCCTTCTTGAATGATTCAGCGGAAGGGAGGAGAATGACCGTAGGAAATTATTTCATGATCAATCTCCACGGAAGTATGGGACTGGGTCCGGATTGAACTCCGGACCCATGGATATGCAGTCGGACTCGCATCTGTTGCCAGACACGTTACTGACTGCGCTACGCTGCCCGGTAAAAACGCCTGCAGGTCTTGGTAAATTAAGCATATTGGATTTTTCAAGTCTCGGGGGGGAAAGAATAAAATGCTTAAGGTGGAATGTCTCAAGTAGATAGAATAATATTTTCTTATTCAACAAATTTAACATGCATATTGGGTGCTCAAAAGAACCGTCTCATTTAGATGATTTAATTGAGTATTATACATAACACATTTTGTTTGAGAATAAGAAAAAAAAATTATTTACAAATTCTAGTTAAGAGGTTGGCGCATTGTCTTGCTATGATAAAAAAAAATCTGAAGTGAATTGATAATTGATCGAACATCGGGAAATATATTTTCCACTTGAATTTGATCTTTG
This sequence comes from Loripinus fragilis, assembly GCA_964019695.1. NCBI lineage: Eukaryota > Metazoa > Mollusca > Bivalvia > Lucinida > Lucinidae > Loripinus > Loripinus fragilis. Next base: position 77,499,308 of record OZ026518.1, read on the forward strand.
GCATGGATCATATATGCTATTTTCCTTGGATAAGGGTTATTTATCAGAAACTGTATGATGTAAATCACATAACATAAAAATCTCATTTATCCAACCCCAGTAAATTCCAGTAAAAATATAGACCACTTGTTTTGTTGCTTTACAGTCAAGGAAAAAGCTATGGTCATTATGGAACGGTCAGTTCACCTAACCACCCTTTTCCTGGGCAAACTTGAAAAAGCGGTTAACCAGTACTTTGTGCACATACTTTCACTTGTAACTGACAACAACCCTTCTTGAATGATTCAGCGGAAGGGAGGAGAATGACCTTAGAAATTATTTCATTATCAATCTCCATGAATGTATCAGACTAACTGGGCCGGGATGGAACTCTGAACTCGTGAACTTTGGATCTGCAGTCAGACATGTGCATCTGTAGTCAGACACATTACCCACTGCGCCATGCGGCTCGGTAAATATATAGACAACTGACTTTAAGTTATTGTGAAATTCAAATATTTGACTAGGTGGGGTCAGTGATGGGGTAAACTTTTTGACACCGTACCATGCTTATCATGCCTATTTTGATTGACTTCTTGTATACTTGTCGATATAAATTTCTGCCTTGTTCTGAATAAAATGGAACCAGGTAAATGGTATTTCCACACCCCCTGACCCAGGAAGACCCATCACGACATGACTGAAAATTGTTGACTGGGACATAAAGAATCAACACAAACAAACACGAGTCAATGCAATATCTCAAGTGTTAATGAGTCAATATCGAAGATGCTTGTAGGATGTTGACTGTTCTTCATCCAGGGTCTATAATTATATGAATCAAACATGAAGAACAGATACTGAGACATGGTTCCGACCTGAAGGATAATGCACACAGGCATACAACCCTAAAACTATATACCCATTAAGTTATAGTGGGCACAGTTGAAAGAAGAACATGCAGTTGAGGGGGCGCCATCGCAAATCCCAAGCTTAAGTTTTTTACCCCCCAGCACTTCAAGGGCAACCCCCAGCAACAGAATGAAAATTCTGTTAAATATGTTTCCTATCTTTTATTTGTGAGAACACACACAAAGTTTGGTATAAAAGCTTTGAAATTGACATGGTAACCAAATTTAATGATATTTGACCTTTTGACCTCACCCCAGGGTCATAAGTTTGACCCTAGGATGAAAATTTTACTTGCATTCTGTTCTGCTCGTCATCCCCGTAGATTTGATATGCAACATGACCATGCTTGAAAAAAAAAACTGTTGACCCCCTGGGCACCCCTAGTGCCCCAAAGTCCCACCCCTGGGGCATGGCCCAGGTGACAGAATGAAACTCCTGTCTGATATGTTTTGTATCTTTCATTTGTGAGAACACAAACACAGTTTGGTATAAAAATCTTTGAAATTGACATGGTAACCGAAATTTAATGATATTTGATCATTGACCTCCCCCCAAGGTCACCAGTTTGACCTGAGGATAAAAATTTTACTTGCATCCTGTTCTGCTTGTCATCCCCATCAATTTGATATGCCACATGACCATGTTTAATAAAAAAAAGACCCGCTGGGCACCCCCGGCGACCCAAAGTCCCACACCTGGGGCATGAGCCGCATCACCCAGGTGACAGAATGAAAATCCCGTCTGCTATGTTTTGAATCTTTCATTTGTGAGAATACACACAAAGTTTGGTGTAAAAATCTTTGAAATTGACTTTGTAATTGAAATTAAATGATATTTGACCCTTCCCCAGGACCCCAGGGGGGTGGGCCAAAAAATATTTGCCGTTGCATGCTCCATTCATGTGAGTAGCTCACACACCAAATTTGGTTGAATTTCATCCAATGGTTTATGAGGAGATAGCATGTCGTACAGACGGCGGGGCATTATTTGATTTTTGACCCCTAAGCACCCCCAAGCCCAACCCCTAGGGCATAACCCAGGCACAGAATGAAAATCCTGTCTATTATGTTTTGTATCTTTAATTTGTGAGAACACACACAAAGTTTTGTATAATAATCTTTGAAATTGGCTTTGTAATTGAAATTAAATGATATTTGACCTTTTGACCCCTCCCCACAGCCCCAGGGGGCAAGGCCAAAAAGATTTGCCGATGCATGCCCCATTCATGTGAGTAACTCACACACCAAATTTGATTGAATTTTGTCTAGTGGTTTATAAGGAGATAGCACAACAGACAGACGGATGGACGGAGGCGATTACAATATCCCCTTAAGCGTGGGGATAATAATCGATATTGGTCAAAGGATATTTTATGGAAGTTAAAGCTGCATACTCTGTAACTATGAACATTTTTCCAAAAAAAAAATTTCTTTTTAAATCATTTGTAAAAGTAGAATTAAGTTATGTTGTCACAATAAATCTAATTTCTACAGCTGAAAACTGCATGGAAAAGTGAATTATCTTATAAAGACAGGTGCTTTTTCTCTTATTGTAATTATTAGCGTCCCTCCAATAATTCAAGACAGGTAATTTTTAACATAAATGCTGTTCTTTTGGTACTAATAATTTGTTAATTATTACGAAAAGGGTAAAATGTATACCGGAATTCTAGTATTTTTACTGTGTTCTTGAAAAATAGAAACATTATTTCTAAAATGAAAAGATCAAATGTTACAGACTATGCAGCTTTAAGGCTTTAGAAAGATATTTTGATCTTTGCGCATAATATGACCTTAAAATTACCAACAGACCAGCTAGGTTCATGTACAATACACATCGTCTTATTATGTTGGATACTTGTGCCAAATGATATGAAAATCAAGTACAGGATTTGGAACTATTCTCAAGTTTTTCAAAACAGTTTCTGTTAGCCTGTAACCTTGACTTTTGACATAGATGCCTGATTTATATACAATATACATTGAAACATATCAACTAGTAAACCCTTAAGGCAATTTTGGTACAGGGTCTTATGAGAAGCATTTGTGTGAAACTAATACAGTAGTTAAATTCAAATTTGGCCCAGTGATTTAGAAAATGTCATTTAAAGAAATTTAAGTTTACTGATATATTCAGATGTTACAAAGCAGGACCAAAGACAGACAAAGACCGGTCACAAAAGCTGGTGAAGCCTAATTAAGGCTAGGGTGAGCTAAAAAAAACATTGTCACGTTCCATTCTTATGTGGAGATTTATCATGAAATAATTTCTATGGTCATTCTCTTTCCGCTAATTCAAAAATAGTCGTCAGAAGGGATGGCAAATCCCCTGACCTCAAAGTAAATGATAAGAAGTTACAAACAGCCAACCTAGTATATATATTTTATGATATAATACTAAGTGTCAATGCAAGCATATATGAGAGTTTGAGAGTTTTATTCATTGATCAAAACCCCTAACCGAGGTGCAAGTCAAAACATACGAACAAATAAACATTTGAGGAAAGTTTAAAATATGATTACGAGAATCAGCATAATCTCCTCAGTCGGCATTCATGTCTACTTGAAGCAAACACAGTGAGACCTCCAAGCAATTAAACACCACTTTAGATGAGAATAGCCAGGCCTCCAGATAAGAGTGCGTATTGGAATATTTTTTTCTTTCTTTCTCATCCAACACATATGGTGTGGGTACTCAAAAGACCCGTCTCAATAGAGACGGTCCCATTGAGCACCCAAAACACATATTCAAATTAATGGGTAAGATATTTAAAAGTTTACGCAAATAAAATTTCCTTATCTGGATCTATGAATAGCAATACAAAACATATGGTGTGGGTACTCAAAAGAACCTTCTCAATGAGACGGTCCCCTTGAGCACCCAAAACACATGTTTAAATCAATGGGTAAGAAATTAAAAGTTTACACAAATAAAACAGCCAGGCCTCCAGACAAGAGTGTGTATTGGAATATTATTTTCTTTATTTCTCATCCAAAACATAATGTGGGTACTCAAAAGAACCGTCTCAATGAGAAAGTCCGCTTGAGCACCCAAAACACATGTTCAAATTAATGGGTAAGAAAACATCTAAAAGTTTACGCAAATAAAATTTCCTTATCTGGATCTATGAATAGCAATACAAAACATATGGTGTGGGTACTCAAAAGAACCGTCTCAATGAGACGGTCCCCTTGAGCACCCAAAACACATGTTTAAATTAATGGGTAAGAAATTAATTAAAAGTTGATGCAAATAAAACAGCCAGGCCTCCAGACAAGAGTGCGTATTGGAATATTATCCTCATTATTTTGCATCCAAAACATATGGTGTGGGTACTCAAAGGAACCGTCTCAATGAGACGGTCCCCTTGAGCACCCAAAACACATGTTTAAATTAATGGGTAAGAAATTAATTAAAATTTTACACAAATAAAATAGCCAGGCCTCCAGACAAGAGTGTGTAGTGGAATATTATTTTCTTTATTTCTCATCCAAAACATAGTGTGGGTACTCAAAAGAACCGTCTCAATGAGACGGTCCCCTTGAGCACCCGAAACACATGTTCAAATTAATGGGTAAGAAAACGATTAAAAGTTTACGCAAATAGAATTTCCTTATCTGGATCTATGAATAGCAATACAAAACATATGGTGTGGGTACTCAAAAGAACCGTCTCAATGAGACGGTCCCCTTGAGCACCCAAAAGACATGTTTAAATTAATGTGTAAGAAATTAATTAAAAGTTTACGAAAATAAAACAGCCAGGCCTCCAGACAAGAGTGCGTATTGGAATATTATCCTCTTTATTCCTCATCCAAAACATATGGTGTGTGTACTCAAAAGAACTGTCTCAATGAGACAGTCACCTTGAGCACCCAAAACACATGTTTAAATTAATGGGTAAGAAATTAATTAAAAGTTTACGCAAATAAAACAGCCAGGTCTCCAGACAAGAGTGGGTATAGGAATATTTTCCTCTTTATTTCTCATCCAAAACATATGGCGTGGGTACTCAAAAGAACCGTCTCAATGAGACAGTCCCATTGAGCACCCAAAACACATGTTCAAATTAATGGGTAAGAAAATAATTTAAAGTTTACGCAAATAAAATTTCCTTATCTGGATCTATGAATAGCAAACATGAAGAAACCCTGAGAGAGAGTGATAACTCATGCAGAATGTATATGGTTTCAATACTCATCAGAGTATCTTGACTAGTTCCATGATGACTAGCTGCACAAAAATTCATTAATATGTATTATAATGGCTGTGAGATCCATAATATGTCTGTGAGATCTATACGAAATGGTAACAATATGGAATATTGGCAATTAATGAACCCTAAAAAGTTCATTCAAGGGAGATAACCCAATCGTGTAGCAAGGGTTGAGCAACCATTTTTGCATGTGACATATCATCTTGACCTGATATATATGTATTCCAAATATCATTAAAATTTATCAAAGGTAATAAAAGTTATTGAGTGCACAAGCCTTCCACTCTAACATTCATTCGAGGAAGATAACTCAAATGGGCAGCAAGGGGGAGCAACAATTCTTGCATGTGACATATCATCTTGACCTAATATATTTAACAAATATCATCAAAATATCTCAAAGGGTAAATGAGTTATTGAGCCCACAAGCTTTCCCCTTTTAAGGTCAATGGGTCGCAGGGGGAGCAACCATTCATGAACATGACACACCGTCTTGGCCTGGTATATATGTATACCAAATATCATCAAATTATCTGAAAGGGTATAAGTTATTGAGTGCACAAGCTTTCTACTCTAAAGTAGATTCAAGGGAGATAACTCAAAAGGGCAACAAGGGGGAGCTACCATTTAAAAATGTGACACACCATTTTGGACTGATCTATAAGTCTACAGAGTATCATCAACATATCTCAAAGAGTATAAACGTTATAAAGCACACAAGCATTCCCCTTAAAAATCATTTAAGGGAGATAATTCAAAAGGACAACAAAGGGGTGCGACCGTTCTTGCATGTGACACACAGTCTTGACCTGATATACATGTATGCCAAATATCATCAACATATCTCAAAGGGTACAAGAGTTATTGAGCGCATAAGCGTTTCCCCTATAAAGTACATTCAAGGGAGATAACTCAAAAGGCCAGCAAGGGAGAGCAGCCCTTATTGCACATGACACACCATCTAGACCTGATATACATGTCTACCGAATATCATCAAAATATCTCAAAGGATATAAGAGTTATTGAGTGCACAATTAAGCTTCCCTCTATAAAGTTCATTCAAGGGAGATAACTCAAAAGGCCAGCAAAGAGAGCAACCATTCTTGCAAAAGACACACTGTCTTGACCGGCTATGCATGCCAACCAAATACATGTATTATCAAAATATCTCAAAGGTATTATTAAAGTTACTGATTGCACAAGCTTTTGTCTACGGATGGACAGACAGACGGACACCACGCTATAACCCCCCCCCCCCCACTCCCACCTTGTCAGTTGAGGGATAAAAAGGAATGTTGTCAGCTAAAAAGGAAAGAGTGTGTGCAAAGCACTGGTTAACCGCTTATTCAAGCTTGCCTAGGAGGAGTGTGGTTAGGTGAACTGACCCTCTCAACATGCCTGTAGCTGTTGATGGGTATGTAAAGCCTCAAGCCGAGCCAAACAAAACAAAAGGTTTGAGAAAGACACATTAATCCCTGCTTAGTTCTGGTTCGACCCATGATGAGATTGACTCGTCTGTGACATAACTGAAAAATTATTGCCTGGGATGTCAAAAATAAAATATAAAAAAGATGTCTGTGTTGTATGCAGCCATAATTAACCCTTTATCTGCTTGTGACAATTTTTATCATCTGCTATGTCCTATGCAATTGATCCATAGGTAGGGCAGGGGGTCCGAGGGCAAAACACATTAATATCTACTTAGTACGGGTTCAACCCAGGAAGACCTATCCCAACATAAATAAAAAATTGTTGACTGGCATATAAAAAATCAAATAAAAAAAGATGTCTGTTCTGTACTCAGCCATAATTAACTCTATCTGCTAGTAGCAATTTTTGTCATCTGCTGATGTCGGACAGTCCTATGGAAACAGTTGCATGTGCCGATCCAGAAGGAGGGGTGGACAGGGGGTCAGGACCCAACCCCCCTTGGAACACCACACGTTATTTGAGATTTTATAGGGAATAGGCAATTGGAACACCCCCCCCCCCCCCTCGAAACGAAAACTCCTGGATCTCCACATCAACGGTAGGGCAAAATTATCTAGCATGTTGTATGGGCATAAATCTGTATGAAGAGGAAGAAAAAGTCCAATAATTGCAAAGTATTGAAATGTAGTTTGATTGTCTAGTTAGCTCAGATTAGACATACTATGCCATTAAAGTTACATATCAAAATGTCCAATTGCATCTTTTTAAGAAATTAAAATTTTTTATGAAAACATATGAGTCAAATACTATTATAATGGCAGCTTTTTTTTCTTGGTGTGCTATCAAATGAAAGAAATAAACCCTTTTCTTAAGACTTAATCTAATCCTCTATGACAGTATATCTTTTGACACCTTTTCACAGGATGTTTAATAACCGTGACCATTTCCCTGCTGAATATGATCACATTTCAACTTTGGTTTGATAGGACACTGGACTTTCAAAGTTTGTCATTCTTTTGATGAACACATATGTATCATTAGAATCATCTTCCATCAGATTGAAATTAAATCCATTAAAATAATTGGAGTAAAAATCCTTAGATTTACTTTTCAGGAGGACATGTTTCATGAGAAAATAGGAATAAGATCTAATCAGGGCCTAAATGGTCATGAAATGACCAGTATTGAGTGCTCCAGATAAAAATAATGTAGAAACACACCAAAATAGATAAATTTTGTCATCTGCTGAAATGTTTTAGAAGCCTTTTGGATAAGCAGTGTGATATTGGGCTGCTCCTGCAATGGAGCAGTCTGATCTGGGCCTCTTTAAATACACCCATCAAAAAATATACACAGACAGCATTTTCCGATAAATTTTTGCAGTGGCTTTAACTCTTTGCCCACTATTGTCATATGCTGATGCCTGTTGCAAGCAGTTTGGGCCAGTTTGTCTGGCCTGATCTGGATCCAAACTGTATGACACTCTGATGGTATCGATCCTAAAAGAATTTTTCTAAAAATATGATTGTGAAACAAATCAGCAGACAACAATAATAAAAGGAGAATTACTCAGTAGGCAAAGAGTTAGGTATAAAATATTATTTTCCTCAACATGAACAATAGTGTAGGCCGCTGTGTCGAAATTTGGGCTCCCGTGGGAATTTTTGGGTAAAAGTGATTAATGTTGATTTTCAACTAGAGAAATATATGCAGTTTAAGGAAAACGATGTTTCCAATTTTTTCTTGCAGTATTAACGTCACAGTGACGTCACAAAATGACGTACCGTATTTTCACATAAATCGAACAGTTTATATCTGCTAGTGCTATATACACCAAAATTAATTGCACTGTAATGTTGTTCATTGCGTTGAAGTGGTTGAAAACGTCAATAGGAGGACCAAAATGAAAATCGATTCAATGTGGACTTCATTTTTACGTCAAATTGACATCGATTTGATGTCAGTATGCAGCAAAAAATATTGTGTATAGAAATATAATTCTGGAAAAATTGTATGTGCCTTGCGATTAAAATCGAATGTTAGCATAAATTTATGTTCCTAGCTAAGCTTTTTGAAACATGTTAGTTTTCTAACGGTTGGGGCGTTTTGCTGTTACAGCATGTTAACTACGTTACACCTCAATTGTTTAAAACACAAATAAAATAAATAAGGTTGTTCAGGTAGTACCGGTATAATCAAATTGGCCAAACATTCATTTATTGTACAAGAACATTTCATTTCCTACAAATATTTATGTTTAAGTTATAAGGGTCCATTGTAATGTCATTTATGTTACATTTAAACTATCCCCCCCCTTGTAAAACCGATGAAATGTTGTTTAATAGTTTCATTTAATAAGCTTCTCATTTAACATTCATGTTTAACTATATGTTCCAAAAGACAATTAATGGGCCATTTTATAACTGCAAGCAGCTTGTATTTATAAAAAAAACCTTAAAGAGTTAAATGCTGTTTAATACGATACCACCGAAAAGCACGTTAAATAGGGTAAGAATATTTTCATTCTAAAATTGTATGTAATGCTATATGAAACCCTTTAAACACCATTTATGAGCATTATATTGAAATTCAATAGTAAAATGCTGCAGCCAACATCGTTTCTGGTGTTTATTATCTTTTTGTTATTTGTTTGGCAAAACGTAACGTATATAACAGCTTTCAAGTCTGTATGTGACTTGCTTAATTCCTTATATTATACGTTATATGGTATTTGATATCATTTCAAAAAAGCAAGAAAGTATGAATAGGAAATACTACAATCACACACTGCAGACCAACACATGGTACCGTGAGGAAGTGCGACAGAACACTAACAGCCACAAATCATCAAGAACATAATCAAAGTAAAGCAACTAACTCTCTTTTCCCCATAAAGGTGATTGCATCACTAGTAGGACACAAAGTACTGAATAACAAAACAAGGACCAAACACAAAACCCAACTAACAATGGGAGCAACAATAAGCAATGGATCAACAACAACAAAACCACCAGCCTAGAACGGACAGCTGCCTAAGCCACTGCAGCGAGAGGAGGGGCTTAATGCATTTTACTGGTACCAAATCTTAGTCCTAGATTATGTCGTTGTTAAAGCACAACAATTGTTTGGTTCGCATGAAAAATGAATTGTTTTTGTTATAGATATCCAGGTTCCTGTTTGTCTGAAAAAAAAGTATCAATTCACCCATGCAACATTTGCAAAATATTATATCTTTTAACTTTTTACATCTTCAAAAATGATTTGCTCAAAATTATAGATTTTAAAACTCATAAGCAAATAAAATGATAACTCTCAAGACTAGTACTTAGAAGTATACATTACCATTTTCTGTCGAGTTTGTTAAAATAACATATAAAGCTGTATAAAGTATATCATAAGGCCCCGTGTTTATCAAAAATGTTGTCAAAGACGATATATAATTGAGCCTGAAAAGCTAATATATCATGGTGAGCTTAGAGATATGTTTTGTAGTATTTATCTGGAGAAATCTAAGTTGAATTGAAACAATTATAATCAGTAAAATCAATCACTCTATGTAACTGTTTACAGTTGTTCAAATTATGGGTACACATATTCAGTTACATTACATGATACAGGCTAGATTCTATGTATCCATGTTTATTTAGGTTCAATTACCATAAAATAGTAACCCATCTAATTTCTAAATGTTTTGATGGAGGTATGCATTATAACTGCCTGTAATCAGTTATTGTTTAAAGAGACATTCACCAAATCAATTTGTATCCTGGCATCTAGTTGCGTATGCAGATGGTGAGGCATTACTGAAGCTTTTAAATTAATTCAAGGTTATATTCAATATAGCTTTCGTTGTTTAATTAACGAAACTGTCAATCACATCAACTTAGTACTTCTGGTCACTTGCTCAACCAATAATGGGACAATAGTGGTGAGTTGTACTCTATGATAATGATCACAGTAGATATGACCATATTCAAGGTAACTAGTTAAAGGTCAATTGTTACTTCAATACCAATTATAAATACAAATTTTATCAGCCCAAATTATGTACGGCCAAATTTGATTCAAGTTATGTAAAATAGATTTTACAAAAATAGTAAGTGAGTATGATCAGGAAATATCACAATCACAAACCGCAGACAACCCTGTGGCACCGCGAGGAAGAGCCGCCCCACCATCACGAGACACCATGAAGGACAAATTAAGCAAAGCAACCAGCTCTCCCTTCCCCATCAAGATGATTGCAATACCAGAACCGACACAAAGCAGCATACAACAAAACATAGAACAATTACAGACTCCCACAATGGGAGTAACAATAAACAAAAAGTCAACAACAACAGAACCATCGCCTTAGAACTGACAGCAGCCAAAGTCACCGGGGGGATGGGGGGCTTAAATGCATTTTACTGGTACCAAATCTTCGCCCTAGATTCTGCTGTTCTTTTAGAATGCTGGATAGAAAAGTGAAATATTTCATAAGAAAGTGCAAGCATAAGCCCTCACTTAGTTTTAGCAATACATGCTTACATACCTGAACTGACTGTGACTTTGATAAAATATAACAGGAACATTGTAAACATGGTAAACATTTGAATAAGTTGTAAACTCACCAGGATATAGATTCAAAAGAAGCACGCAAAATGTTAACTGTTCTAGCTAATATCAGCATTAAGAGGACACTCTACTCAGTCGCCAATGATAGACTCACTTGCAAAGTACCAAATTCAAATGGGCTAAATCCTTTTAATAATTCTTTCCATTACTACTGTTAATCCATTTAGTTTGATTTGAATTATGCAAAGAAGTAATTGGATGTATTTTTATATCTATCGTTATGTTCACATTTAATTGGCTAAATATCAAAATGATATTATCTGAAACAAAATTCAACTTCAAAACTAAATCTAATTGATAGAATTATGCAAAACATATTAACCAATACTTTATTTGGGTCCATTTATATAGCAATGGCTACAGTATATATGCTATACTAACAATGCCAGGGAGCTTTTCTAGGTGATAAACCATTTTCTTTCAAATGTATGACTATCATGAACCATTAGAACAAATGCTGTCTGTTCAATGCTTCACAAAATTTAAGTACCAGACAGAATGGAAGATAGATGTAATATGCTCCTTAAACTTCTCTGTTATGCATTTTACCAACATAAATGGTATTCTTACTTCACCAAAGGATCATTGACGGTTTGGGCCTTATACGCCTATTTTTTCTGATTCCCAGAACGCTGCTTTTGAGCTTCTAGTGTGGTGCATGTAGTATCAGTGCAATATGCGAATCTAATGGCAAGAGCCAGCTAGCAAAATATTTTCAAAATTCCTACGCACTCAAGAGTTATGGCGGGTAGCAAGGGGAGGGGGTCTGTAATTTCATGAAAATAAAAAGTGCTTCAAAAAGTGATTTCTGCCCGTTTTCTTGATTCATTTGGTAGGCATGGTGATATCTATTGAACATACCATATGTAGAGTATCAACGAATCACGATAATTGATGAAATTGTTTTAAAAACAAAATATGTTTTGTAATAAAATGATTTGGGGGAGATAATTTAGAAGTTACCTGTACATTTTTGACTACATGTACCGTAAATAATGCAAAACTGAAAGCTCAACAAAAGAAATAAATATTTTTGAAGGAATGAAAGTGTCCCATTTAGCATTGGAAAGTCAAACTGATTCTAACTAGATCCTTTGAATATTATGTTTGCTTTGTTTAAAGGGCATAGCATGTTGAATGTATTTAAAGTGTCCTAATATTTATGGTATACATGATGCATGTATATCCCTATATGAGACAATATATTGAACGCTAAAGTGTTTACCTGTTATAACTCTTTGCATGCCAGTGGATAATTTTGTCATCTGCCAAAAGCCTTTTGCAAACAGTTTGAACCCAGATGAAGACCAATAGAATGTCGGTCTTGATCTGGATCCAAACTGTTTGACACTCTGATTGTGGTCCTGGGTGGTTTATTTTTAAAAACTTAATATTGAAGAAAGTCAGCAGACGAAAATAAAAACATGAACAATTCCCTAGTATGCAAATAGATAAGTACAGGACGTTTGCAAAATAATGTGTCATTTAATAACAGTGAGATTTTTTCTTATGAAAAAATGCAGAAAACCTTGCTAATTCTACTTTTAATCTTTAAGTATTTTATAATAAACTAGCACAGAATACAAAGCAATTTAGATCGTTGGTTCTAGAGAACGTCATTACTGTCATTCATTTCTTATTTGGTAGAAAAGGCATTTTATGGGCTTAGGCCCTGGGTTTTTGGGCTGCTGAACATCTTTCCCCCCCGTGTGCCAGCTAGCCACTTCCATACAAAGTGTAAAATATAGTTACACACATGCAGGCAAAAGCTTTTGCTGGCACACGGGGGGGAATGATATTTTAAAAAAATGTTTTCAGATTCCTATATTTCTTAATGTAAAACTTATTGTTCTACCCAAAATTTTACATCTTTGAAGCATTTTATATCGAAAACGGATTTCACAGCCATAAAGTACTCAGGTCAGGGTAGCTTCAATGCGAAGAATGGGACGATTGACAAACTTTTATTTTTACTGAAAACCATAGGCATTTACCCATAGCAAGTGTCAATGATCCTTAGACATCCTTCTTCAGATATAAATCGATTATAACCATAGAAATAGGCTTGGTGTGTGTCATACTCGTTTGTTGGTAAACAGTCGGTAAGTTTCCAAAACACTTCAATTTATTGTTTCAAAAGACAAGTTTAAAGGTCACTATTTAGACCTAAGTCTGAAATAACTTACCTCTTTAACGAATTCTGAGTAAGTTGTTGTCTTTATCAATACAGTTGGTGTAATCAATAGTAGGGTTACACAATGTGTGATAGATCTTACTAAAAGCTACTTCATGCTTAATATTATTGTCTCATCTAAAATAAGGTGTAGTCAGTGAAGAAAAGCGTCTTTTTATATCATTTTATGTGTAAAATGAAGCAAATACACGAGTGTCAGTGAGATAAAAGATATCATTTTTGCATTAAAGAAACATTAATGGATCATAAAATAAGCAGCATCTAAAATGCTGTTTATAAATTTGATAAAATACACAGACTTTAAATGGCGTTTTATGTGATTTAGGCTAACATTTCTTCCCTTATTATCAATGCTTTGTTGATATTTCAGTTAATGGCAATTACTGGCAGTTAAATGACAGTAAATAAACCACTTGCAATGTAAACTCGTTAATTGCTGTTTTTGCTTTAACATAATGCATTTAAAAGAAAGTAAAGTACACAACAGTAATAATAGGTCTTTTTATTTGATAGAATCATATTGCTAGTCATTTGAATATAATTAAAATTCTAAACTTATATTGTCACGTAGGAATAAGGAATAATTTGATAGGAATTCCTATTATTTCAGGGTAACGAAGTAACTCTGTAACCGCTATAGAGTTAATAAACATTATTCTGTGGCTTATATATTTTGGTTTTAGAAAGATGTAGTGTACAAAACTCTCCCTCAGGGGTATTTGGCAGCCTATCGTCTAGTGATAGTACTACATTAAGTAGTAATACATTTGAAGTAAGTAACATATATAACTGTCATTTCATAGAGGTGTATTGTTTAAACGCATACTTGCTGTTTGCTGCTATTTGATAAATGCTTTTAAGGCAATCAGCATGTCGATAAATAAGAATTAGATATAACTTGGTATTTGCACAATAGGATTCGAAATTACAATAGAGTAACGTAGTTAACATGGCTGTTACAGGTCAGAGAGCTAACATGTGTCATTTTGTGTCTTATATCATGTAGTTTCAGTAAAGCATAGTGTACAATATTCCAGCAGTGGGAGAGGAGGGTCTTTTAGCATATTGTGATCTAATGTCATTTGAGCTTTCTCTATAACATACTTTTCGTTTTGATACTGACGTCATTTTTTCCTCTCTTGACATCATTTTGAAGTGAAAGTAACCTCTTTAAAATTCTGAGTCAGAGTCTATGCTCCAAATACAATATATCGCCAGTAATATTACGATAGCTGATCAAACAGTACATGTTTGCATCAGCTGGAATTCATAGTGCTCAATTTTCAAGCCCTAAATAAGCCAAAAATGGGTACATCCCTTTGTGACGTCACCATGACTTTAAAACGGCAAGAAAAAATTGGAAACATCTTTTTTCTTAAACAGGATACATTTTTCTAGAAGAAAATGTATGTTTGACACTTTTACCCAAAAATTCCCACGGGATTACACAGCGGCCTACACTACAACCCTAATATGGGCTTCATATAGTTAAACGAGATAGTTTGGAAAATCTGAGAACTCTATTTGAAGCAAAACTGAAGGGCAATCAGGGTTACAATGGGAGGGAGTAGCTGGATGGGGGTAAGAATTTCTGACCTCATTTTTGTGTTGCCTGCGAAGCATGATTGACACAAAGGGATCATGTCGGCCTTGTCACACTTTTTATTTCTGATCGATAACTCTTGAAGGGATGCATCAATTTCATTCACAGAAGGACCAAGCATCATAAAATACAGGTCAAGTTTGAATTTGGGGGTCATTTGAGTTATGGCCTTTTTTGACTTAGGTTTAGGCTAGTGCAAAAGCTCTATGGGTTTTTTGGTGGATTAAGCTTGACATTTCTCCAAAACTATAAAATCTGACAACTTCTCACTAAGGCCATACTTACAAAGTGCCTGTATATAAGCATGACATCGATTTAAATTTTACCACACCCCCTGATCTCTCAGGTGGGGTCAAAGGTCAAATATGATTTTTGATCGAAGGCCTGGGTCCGAACCCCTGGGTGGACTTAAGGGGTGGGGTCAAAATTCAACTTTTTGACAACATGGTCATGTGCATATCAAACGCAACATGGTAATAAATATTTTGGCCGCAACTCCCCCCCCCCCCCAACCCTAGGGGTGGGCTCAATTGGTCAAAATTCAACTTTTTCAAAAACATGGTCGTGTTGTATATCAAATTTAATATAATTTCTAATGCAGCAACGTGGTAGCAACTTAGATTTTGCCCGAAGACCCCTACCCTCCCCACCACCCGACCCTGGGGATGGGGTCAAAAGGAAAAACACCAACTTTTTCAAAACATGGTCATGTTGCATATCAAATTAAAGGGAATCAGGTATGCAGCAACATGGTAGCGATTATTTTTGGAGTCATATCAGCTAGCTGTATGAAATTCTGCAAACAGCTTGAATCCAGATCAAGCTGGACTTTTTGTTGGGCCTTACCGGATTCAAATGATATAATCAGGGTCTAGTATATGTTCATAAGTATGCAGTGCTCCAGGTAAGGAAAATATAAAAAAAAAATCACGAAGTTTTGACCTGGGTTCAAACTGATTGGAAAGATCATCATGAGCAGACCACAAAATTCACCACAAACAGGCAGGCATGGTATTTTGTGTTCCATTTCCTTTAATTTGATATACAACATTACTCCTTCCAGAAAAAAAAAAGTTTTACCTTTAGACTTCTCCTGGTCAAGGGTTTGTCTAGTGGCAAAATATTTGCTACCATGTTGCTGTATGACTAAATCCCCTTAAATTTGATATGCAGCATGACCATATTCGGAAAAAGTTGAATTTGGCCTCCACCCCACCCCCTATAGTGAGAAATTGTCAGATATAAAAGCTTTGGGGAAATGCAAAGTTCATTGTACGCAATAAAGCCAATATAGCTTTTCATTAACCAAAAAAGCTATAACTCAGTCAAAATTTTGACATGTTTTGGTTAAGGTATAAGAAATTCATACCCTTAAACTTTATACAAGAGTACTCTACTTGTGATCGAGGATCGCTGGTTTGAGCCTCGCAGGAGTCACTGTGCTTTGGCATTCGAGTGAGACACTAAAAACATTTGTTTAGTACTGTTTCAGCCCAGGAAAAGTTTAGACCTGACTGCAAAATTGTTGACATTGGTGTAACGCACAAAGACAAACACAATTTAGCCCAGGAAATGTCCTGGCATGACTGAAAAATTGTTGACATTGGTGCAAAGCACAAACACAAACAAAATTTAGCCCAGGAAATATCGCTACAGGACTGGAAAATTGTTGACAATGGTGTAAAGTACAGAGACAAACAAAATTTAGCCCAGGAAATGTCCCTACAAGACTGAAAAATCGTTGTAAATGGTGTAAAGCACAAAGACAAACACAATTTAGCCCAGGAAATGTCCAGGCTTGTCTGAAAAATTGTTGACAATGGTGTAAAGCACAAACACAAACAAAATTTACATTTCAGTTTGGATGTGTGTTTTGAGTACTTAAAAGAACTGTTTCAAAGAGGCGGTTCTTTTGAGTACTTACAACACACATCCAAACTGAAATGTAAATTTTGTTTGTGTTTGTGCTTTACACCATTGTCAACAATTTTTCAGGCTGAGAAGTATGAAATGTAATTTTCAAATGTAAACACTCTAAGTGAAAGAGTGCTCGCCTTGGGATCGAGGGTTTCTGGTTAAGTCTCACTGGTAGTACCGTCACTACGGTACTGTGCTGTCTCATTGATCAAGATGCGAGTAAGCCTCTACTTAGTATTGGTTCAACCCAGGAAATGTCCTTACATGACTGAAAATTGTTTAAATTGGTGTGAAACACAACCATGAAAATAATTACAGTCATTTTGGATGTGTGAAACTGTCACATAAGTTGTAGGTGTTCAAAAGAACCTTCTTGTCGAGACGACAAGAAGGTTCTTTTGAGAACTGACATTATATGTTTTGGTTAAGGAATAAGAAAAAAAAATTTCAAGCACAGTCAAATCTTGTAGACTAGAGGTTTTATTTTGAATTTTCAGCAGTTCCAATTATAGGGAGGTAAACATAAAACTATATAACCCCCAAAATTGATTATTATAAGTTGTTTTTCTACCAAACATAAATTTTGGGTGCATAAAAGAAACGTCTCAACAAGACATTTCTTTTACGTACCCATAACATGTTAATATAGACAGTTATTAAAATAGATAATGAACAGGTCATAGTCTCCCAATCCATTGTGCCCCAAATTTATTTTGAATTAGCGAGTGTATTTCTAAAAAGTGACGTTCAAATTTTTCGAGGCTTTACTGTACACTTTCAGTCGTATCTACCAGTGCTTGGCCTGGGATGGAGGCCTCATCAGAGGCACTGTGCTGTGTCATTATAAATTTAAATTTAATGAGATGCTTAAGCCGATAGTATTATACTGTTAAAAAATTATTGACTGTGATGTTTTGTTGTGTCTGAGGGTCAAGGTATTAGCTGACAAAATTGACCGGTGCCATATGAATATTTAATGACCTTTTGCGCAAATCTTTGGAAATGTTCATGAAAACTGTGCTTTAGAATGTGTCACAATTTCTTATCTGAATGAAAGAACTCTACAATCCTTGATAGCCCAGTGGATAACAGGCTGTCCTTACTATGATTACCACAAAACCCTAAGTTTTTAGACAGTTCGGCCTGTGCAAACAGAATGGATCCAGATCAGACTCCAGCATGCACAGTCTGATCTGAGCTGGCACTATTTGCAACTTCATGTTTTGAAAATATTCTGCCTTAAAGCAGGCCTTTAGCTAAGTGTGCGTAACAAAAAAATATTTTTCTTATCCACCAAAACATATGTTTTGAGCATTTAAAAGAACAGTCTCAATGAGAAGTTTCTTTTGAGCACCCAAAACATATGCCAAAATTAAAGGCTAGAAAATATTAACAATTTTAGGCTGATTTTTTTTTGTTTATCTAAATACATATGTGTAAAGTATAATGATAACTTGTAATTCATGTATCTGAAAAAATAGGAAAATTACGGAAAACAGTCTGCCATTTTTGGAATCACATTTTCCAGAGTATTTTACAGCTGGAGACCCATGGCTGTCCTTTTGAATTATATGATTCTATGATGTAAATGTGCTTAGTAGACCATCCTCGTCTTCACGATCAAATATGATATGCAGATGGTATAGCTGTAGTCCAGGTCCGGCTATGATCTCAGATATTACTTGTTTATATATAATGCCTTTGCTACAAGAATGCCAAGAGTCCCCACATTCTTATTTTTCCCTACTAAACAACATAGAGTTAAACACAGCCTTAAGATGAAAATAGTGTTGCAGAAGTTCTTAACAAGACAAACTAGTTTTTATGATTAAACTGCCAAGTGAATCTACATTACCAATATGGGCATTGTCAGATGTTTGAAGAATATCTTTGACAAGGTGTTCTTGCTTGTTCCTATGTCTGCCTGGATATTTCTCACCAAACACTGCCAATGAATCTATGAAACCACACACT
Organism: Loripinus fragilis; assembly: GCA_964019695.1. Classification (NCBI taxonomy): domain Eukaryota; kingdom Metazoa; phylum Mollusca; class Bivalvia; order Lucinida; family Lucinidae; genus Loripinus; species Loripinus fragilis. Next base: position 77,518,150 of record OZ026518.1, read on the forward strand.
GTTTTGGACTAGTTGTTTACATATCTCCGTTAATGAAACCGAAATAAGAACAGGGAAGTCAAATCTTCTGCCATTATTGGCCACTAGAATAACTTTGTGATGTGTGGCATCTATCCTCATTGAACTGAAAAAAAAATGCAAATAAAAGACTATTACCACTAACACTGCATCTTGAAATGTATCTCCACGCACACAATGAAGGCTAAGAATGTGAACCATTTTCCAGAAAGAGGCAAATTTCTGTGACAATTGTTTATTTAGTCATTTATTTAGTGTGTGTGTGTGTGTGTGTGTGTGTGTGTGTGTGTGTGTGTGTGTGTGTAATTCATCATGCTGGTCATAACTAGGATAAGAAAACAGTTTGTCTCACAAGAAATCATAAAAAGAAGTCCAGCGCAAGTGTGTCTTTGAGTTTTTCTGTGACCAGGCATGACTCAAGCCAGCCTGGCTGACTAGAGAAGCAAGCTACAGTCTCCATGTACAAAGTATATATACTAGATGTATATACTATCTAAGCAGCAAACATGTTTTACATAGGCTTATATAAGGAGATTAACATGAAAAAATCTTCTTGTCTGAAACCACAAGGCCAAGAGTCTTGATAATGGGAATGAAGCATCACCTAGTTAACCTCTTTCAAGTTTGTTCAAATTATATCCCTGGGGCCAAAAATGGCCTGCCCCGAGAGTGACATGTTTTACATAGGCCTATACAGGGAAAACATGATACAATCTTCTTGTCTGAAACCATTAGGCTTAGAGCTTTGATATTTGGTATGTAGCATCACCTAGTGGACCTCTACCAAGTTTGGTCAAATTATGCCCCTAGGGCCAAAAATGGCCTCTCCCCAGGTGTCACCAGGGACATGGTCAGCTTTCAACAGATACCTATATGTAAGCTTTAAACAAGACTCAGGTGAGCGATTTAGGGCGCTTTGGTCCACTTGTATTATTCAATACGGTAAATGTTCTAAAATTTCGAACACTCTAAAATTACGAACACCTAAAATTATCGCCGAAAATAATTTTTAAAACATCCTAAAAAATCGAACACTGCCCTTTTTCGGAAAAATGAATTTCTAAAATTATGAACACACGTTATTTTCGGCGGAAACCCGATGTCCGTTTGTCTGTTTGTGTACCATCTGTGTTTGGTATACTTCTACCGTACAGCGCGTGAGCGGTAGCGACATTTGGAAGGTTCCATTCTACTTAGAAGGGTAATCTGGCACGTGACGTTCTATTTCGCATGCCAGCGCGCGACGTTATACATTATTCAAGGTCACCAGCAATGACGAACTTGATGCACGGACAAGTTCCTGCAACAATTCCGAAACTGCTTTGACTAACCCTATTGAGTACATGTATATGTATCCACCCAAATGGCTGAGATCATTATTTATTACTGACCAAACATTGACCTTCAGGCCGCGATTCGGCTAATTGTACGTGAATTATGCACGTTGACACAATTCTCAATAGTGTGCTGTACATGTGACACGTGCTCGTTTTTTTTTTTTTTAAAAATACTAGCCCCGAACAGAGAGAGTTGCGGATAAATGAGACGATCACTTAGGCGAGAGAGAATAAAATAAGTTGATGTATAGTGATTGCCGTGGACGTTTGCAACACGAGGGGTCATTCGATTTCGTGCAAAATGAAGAGAAAATAGTGCAAGTTGCATGTTTGTTTTTTTTTCTCACCGAGACATCCAGCCACCGTATATTTAATATTTTACCGACATGCCTGCAAGAACTCACACGTGGTCATCATCTCATTTTTATTCACGGTACATTACCGTTAACTTAAGGCTTAAAAATGTATTAGACTGACACCCCTACTCTCCTCTCCCTTTTAAAGGATTTCCCAGTTCGGCAATATGTCCAAGCCGCGTGCGACACGGAGGGCAACTCTATCAGTCTATGCGTGTGCTCTTTTCTTGAACACAACTCGGACCCGAGCATGAAATCAACTTGCGCAGAGCCCCATATGACCTGGTAAAGACCCTGCTGGAACTTATGACAGATGTGATCAGCGAAGGCTCAGGAGAGCATGTGTGTTTGCACAATCTCGTCAGGGTCTCGCTCACTAACAAAGTTTAAACAGGATGAAGACTCGAGTCAGAGGTATGTATTGATCCAAATTTGGAGTTTCTGCGCAGGGCGCAAAACATCCTGCAGTGGAATTTTCGCTTGTGTGTGTACTGAAAAGCTTGCTTTTGTGGATTATCTGCGTACAGCGCAAAACATCCATTTGTAAAGGATTGGAGTTTGTGCGTAGGTACACAGAAGGCTATTATCTATTTGGATCATTTCTGCGCACGCAAAGTTGGAGTTTTTGCGTCCATACGAAATCTTGATCTTAAAATGAAAATTATCAAAGTCTTCCATGCTGGATTATTTGCGCATTTAGAGATATGATTACCACTGATTATAACAAATGATAAGTCGATCATTTTCGCCTGATATTATCTGCGCACGTACGCAGATATTCCCCATTATCATTTTGGTCTTCCAAAGCTGGATTTTTTGCGCATATGACCAAGAACATAGACACGTACGCAGATATTCCTAATAATCATTTGTCCTCCAATGCTGAATTATTTGCGCAAGTACATAGGCGCGTGGGTGTATTCTGCGTACGTACGCAGATATTCCTAATAATTATTTTGATCGTCCAACGCTAGATTATCTGCACATATGCTCGGAGCAAGTACCTCATAGAGACATGTATGTATTGTCCAATGCTGGATTATTTGCGCATATGACCAAGTACCTCATAGACACATGGATGTATTCTGCGTACTAACGCAGATATTCCTAATAATGATTTTGAATGTCCAGCGCTGGATTATCTGCGCATACGAGCAAATACCTCATAGAGACACGGATGTATTCTGTGTACGTACGCAGATATTCCTAATAATGATTTTGATCGTCCAACGCTGGATTATTTGCGCATATGAGCAAATACCTCATAGAGACATGAGTGTATTCTGCGTACGTACGCAAAAATTTCCTCGTCTCTGTTTAGAATTTACGTAAAGGCGCAAATAATCCAGCGTTGGAAGACTTGTTATCCAAAATCATTATAAGGAATTTCTGCGCATGTGCGCAAAAATCTTCAACGTCTCTATTAAGGATTTGCGTATATGCGCAAAAAATCCAGTGCTGGAAGACTTTGTTATCCGAAATCATTATAAGGAATTTCTGCGCATGTACGCAAAAATCTTCCACGTCTCTATTAAGGATTTGCGTATATGCACAAAAATCCAATAAATGATTATTATAAAAAGCTCAAATAATCCAATAGTGGATGTCTCTGTTTAGAATTTATGTATATGCGCAAATAATCCAGCGTTGGAAGACTTTGTTATCCAAAATCATTATAAGGAATTTCTGCGCATGCACGCAAAAATCTTCCACGTCTCTATTAAGGATTTGCGTATATGCGCAAAAAATCCAACAAATGATTATTATAAAAAACTCAAATAATACAATAGTGGATGTTTTGCGCCCTGCGCAAAAACTCCAGGTATGGAATACGTATATACCTGCGAGTCAAATAAAAATTCTAGATCTACGTACGTACTTGTTGGCGGTTTTCTAGGTACATGTAATAATGGCTATTCCTATCAATCAAATTCCTCAAAATGGAACATTTTATCAAACTGTTGAGCCGATCGCGGCGTGTCTGTTTGTCCTCATGAAACTGCACATGGAAGGTCCTACAAGTGCATTACCGGTATAATGTACGCACAGACGCACATACATGCACCAAGAAATAAATTGATTGTAGCACGATTCTGCATCTTGATGAATTTAATATTTACATATTTAATTTCATGAAATAAGTCAGTTTATAAGATTATGGTACTTATCGCATATGCGAGCAGCGAAGGCTCAGACGAGCCTGCGCATCCGCGGAAAATCGCCAGCGCCTTAACTGCCCACATACACAATGAAGGTGCATGGCATGGCTGTGAACATCTCGGAATTCGCTTTATTTACCACACGTCTGTAGAAGTATATACCCCGACTTTGTTACATGCGAAGATCAGCCTTCGCACCGCACAGTCTTATCAGCACCTTTGTTTCTAGAACAAAACATCTAACTTTTTGTCCGGCAAGTTCAGGGCCCAAACTGTCTGCTAAATTAGTTTGTCACAGCCTCTTTGGGGGGGTGCCTCCTAGGTCCCACCCTGGGTCCGGCACTGCTAATAGTATCAGCAGCAGACAAAGGGACGGGGTAATGGTTCACGGACATGTTTTTCCGATCAAAGAAGCCGACTATCAGACCACGTGTTGTTGTTGTTTTAAGACTCGGGTAGCACACGGTGGCCCCTGGCGTACGAAAGCGGACTTAGCACACAAAACATAATTGTCTAGCCGTGTCTTTTCATGGGTTTGCATGAAATAAAAAAAAACAATTTCAATGAACTCGAGCATGAAACGGCGCACTGCGTGCATGAAAAACTAGATTTGTGGTACTTGTCTGATTTTTTCCTTTTCTTTGAGGTATGAATGCACCCAGCGTATCGTACGCATCGGCTCGAAGCCATTATTTCATAAATTTAGCCGCGACACAATGTGGCATTTTGACGAGTGTAGACTCAGACGAGCCTGTGTAGCCTCATTTTAGGCTTACAATCTCCAAACGATGTTCAGTCAGTAGCTTAACACTCATAGAATATTCAAGCGACTAGCAAAGGCTCTGAGCAGACTGTGCATATGCGCATGCTGATCTGAGGCTTTGCTGGTCCCACATACCACATTGTTGGAAATCTCATGTCACGGCTCAATTATATTCTTTCGAGGCATCGGACGCAAAGTCGGACGTTCGCTTCCATTATTAATTCTTGGTATGCCTGTTTGCCCCTGATTTGGTTTGACAAGACGTCGGAGATCTTCTGCATCCAAACTATTTGCAAACTTTGAAAGCAGATGGTAGAGAGAGAGAGAGAGAGAGAGAGAGAGAGAGAGACCAGCGCTTGCATACAAATTTCTTTTAGTCTCGAAAAATATCATGTATCAGTAGGGTGCTGAAAATGATACTTAGAGATACTTCTCGTGCGCATCGGCTTCGGATATTCGACAGTATCGACGCTTTGCATGCTTTCTATCGCATGCCCAAATGTTTAAATTGACGAAACATTCTTTCCTGAATTCCATTCGGATCTGATCTGAATCCGAACTCTGACAACGTTTTTTTCTTCTTTTTTAAGGGAGAGAGGATCCAAATATCACAAAAAGCGGGCCATCATCGGCCCGCCAGAGAAACGCCTTTAAATGGCGTTTCGCTGGAGTGCTGATGATGACCCAACGTTGAATGCTGTTTTTGAGAATTTCAGAGGATCCGGTCCAGTATTGCTAAGAAATTCTATGTTTTTGTGATTTTTCAGGTGGGGGTCCGGACCCTCTGCCCCCCCTCTGGATCCGCGCACGGGACCGGACTATGTCTAGACTTATTGAGATATACTGAATACCCATTTCATCGTGCGCATCGGCTTTTGTACGACACTTTGCGTACTTTCTATAGATCGACAAGGAGAGAGAGAGAGAGAGAGAGATGCGTGTTCTTTTTGAATTTCGTCATTCTTTTTAACTCAGAGAGCTCGTCTACGTATTTCAAAGATTCGTGTATATCTTTGCAAAAAATTTTGATCGACGAGATGTCCTTGAGTGAGTGTATACATTATAAACGGCATTTGCGCAGATGGAGAGCAAGCGAAAAGCGTTTTGGTTTTCTGAAGGAAGAACGAAAGGGTAGCGATTTATCGGTAGTCCGAGGTTATATAAGTGGACTTCTACGACTTGTAAGTAAATTGAGTGCCATAACATGCACGTGCCTGGCTCTAGACTTGGCAATTACCGCACGCGCTGGACATTTTACTGACTCACTCGGCGGTTGAAAAGAAAAATGAGTAGATAGCGCAGAATCAGATCGCCGTGTTTTCAACAAGTTTCTACCACATTTTTACATGCATATGTACCGTTTTTGCTCATGATAAAGCCCGCATTCTAAAATTACGAACACAGTACTTTTTCTGAAACGTAATTTCTAAAATTACGAACAGCGGAAAAAATAATTATTTTTTAGTGTTCGAACTTTTAGAACATTTACCGTAACCTCTGTTTTTGTACAATGCAGTTTATATAAAGCCTATCTTTAAGATATAAAGCATCAAAGAAGGTTTACTGAGATAGTACAATCTCTTTACATTCTAATCCAAAATTTCAAGTCTCTCCCCATTTTTTATGGCTGTACAGTCTGGTTAATGTTGGACCTGCTAAGAAACCTCAAAGACAGGTTTATACATACACACACACATGCACATCAATTGACAGAAATTAGAAAATGCAATTAACAGCTAAGAGGCAGTTATCAGTAGCTTGGAATAGCCTTTATTAGCTGGGTGTCAATATCCAGATGAGACATGCTTGCCGTGTAATAAATACCTCTCTGAAATATAGATGCTGAAAAATTCACTTTCAACAAAACAGTTTTTATCTATTTGTGCTAGGATACCTGATTAATAAGAAATGCCTTCTAGTGCTTCCTCAGCTCCCTGTATTTTTGCACATTCCTGCTTCAATAGCAAACGCTGTCTTCTAGTTGAGGGCAGCTGATCCCTCTCCTGTGCTCTCTTGTGCTTCTTCACACATTTCTCGGCAAAAAGAATAGTATATAGCCCTGGTTACAAGCCTGCTTTCTCATAGACCTTTGAAATACATAGAAAATATCATGCTGTAATCTGTGTAATTGTACTGTACCACAATTCACCTAAAAATTGGACACCTAAATACAGGCTTTAAGATGAGTGTGTTTACAAAAGTAATGTTCTTTTTTTCTCAAACAATACATATGTTATGGGTAATCAAAAGGACCGTCTCAATGAGATGGTTCTTTTGTGCACCCTAAATTATATGTTAAAACTAATGGGTAAGAAAATATTTTGCGCTCAATTTTTTTTTTATCTGAATGTTAGTAAATAAAACTTTACTAGAATTCCCAGAATTAGATGTGTCCCCTGAAAAACAGAAGTCAAACAAGGCAAATTTGTCGAATTTATACAACCGGTGAGGGTTATTTTAGAGAAGCTTAAAAATCACAAAACATGGATCCCATTTCTCAAAGCCCTAAGTTCACCTAGGGTTTACAGATCAAAGTTAAAAGCCAATCGCTTAGTTCAATAAAAAAAAATAATAACCTGATTCAGAGATCAGGGGTGTGTGTAGGTCAAAATGTTTGCTTCTATGTTAGTCTATACTTCTTTCCCCTTAATTTGATATGCAACATGACCACATTATGTTTACCTTTTAATCCAATCCACAGGTTGAGGGTGTGTGTACAGACAGATTATATGCCTGCATGGTGCTCCCTTAATTTGAAATGCAACATGAATACTTTCCAAAAACAAAATGTTTAGACTTTTGACACCACCCCAGGGGTCGAGGAAGTGTCAAAGAACAGAATATGTGCTTACATGGTGCTCTATGCTCCATTCCCTTCTAATTTGATATGCAATATGACTAGACTCTACTTCAAAAAAAAAATTGTATAGACCTTTGACACCACCCAGGGGTTGTGGGTGTATTAAAGTCTTAGTCACAGAATATGTGCTTGCATGTTGCTGCATTTGTGATTCCATTTAATTACATATGCAACATGACCATGTTCTGAAAGTTGAATTTCGACCTTTTGACCCCCCACCCCCCACCAGGGGTCTGTAGGTAATCTATTTACTACCATGTTGCTGCATTTGTGAATCTATAAAATTTGATATGCAACATGACCATGTTCTGATAAAGTTGAATTTTGACCTTTTAGCCCCAGGTTTTTCAGTTGTTTGAATTTTTAGGGGGAAAAAATAACTTAAGTAAGTACCATGTACATTTCATTCTGATGATTCCCTTTACAGGAAGTCTAGAAAATGTTACTACAATAAATAATAAAATGTGGTACTTACATGTCAAGCTGTCTAAACCTATCTTCTGCTAAGCTGCATCAAATGCACAAGACATTCCATGGAGTATGTGTCTTCTTTCAGATGGCAAATACTGTAAATCATAAAATTGTAAGGCTTCATTTCACATCAAATTATTGGTTTAAAAGAAACAGACAGAATGGCCAAAAATTGTAGACCCTAATGAGGTTGCTCCACTTGCAGTCTGAGCTGAATCCACAATATTAGTTCACAACTGACTGTCCCAATTATTAGGCTCATAACAGTAATTTTTTATGCTGTTCTCTCAGCATTCTTTCTTGTTCACATATCAATATGTTACAAGATTTAACCCTGAAAGGGCCAATCACAAAAAAAAACTTGTCTGTTTTGTCGTCTGCTGGATTGTTTTAGAAGCCCTTTGGTCAGAATCAGACTGGTCATATAGGAGGAGCAGTTTGATCTGGGTCCAGACGGTTTGTCTCTGGATTTAAAAATTCATGACAAACTTTGCTTTTTTAGACCTATATAAGCCTTTGAGTGTCCTTTTTAAAGGACATAGGCAAACAGTGCAGACCCAGATCAGACGCCACAGAATGTGGCGTCTGATCTCGATCTTCACTGTTTGCTTACAGAATGTTCTCTTAAAATTTGAATGACAATGGAAAATACCACCTAACAACCATTAAAACAGAAATGGACTGGTCCACTTGATAAAACTGGAAGATTCTATTCGGGTTAAGGAGTAAAATGCATGAAACTGAAAAAAATGAGCGGGAACAGATTCAGTTTTATAGTGTATGCCCAATGAAGATCAATTCAACCTAGGCCTCTATGCAATTAAATCACATTCTTCAAAAGGCATTAAATGTGTCTCTAGGCACCCCATGCTTACTTAGGCTGCCAGCAAAAACAGATCATTCTAGGCAGATGTTCAAATGTTAATGATGCACATGTAAATTGTAGGTTTCAGACATGCATCTTAAACAATGTATCTGAAAAAATACAACCTTTTAAAACATCAAGGACTACGGTCTAATATTCATGGGTGAAAGTTCAAAATTTCCAAAATCCTGAACTTTTGAAATTCAAATTTTAAAACCGGCAGTATGTCTTCAAAATATCAATATTTCAAGTTTAAATGGTTAATTGTCTTTAGATAAACTGTAAATATATCCGAAAAGCTTTTATAATCTGCCTAGTTCAGTATTTTGAGGCTGACTTTCTATGGAAAGTCAGCCTCATAATCCTGAATTCAGGAATAATCCTGAAAACTATCACCCATGAATATTGGTTGAAAGAGGTGTACAAAGGAACTTACTTGACAGATGGGTAAACATCTGGAAGTGGACTGACACAAATTTCTCTGATCAAACCCTCCATGATAGACTCCAAAATAAGGGATTCATCCTGGGTTATATCCCTGTAAAAGAATAGAAAGTATAGGATTACTGTAAAATTCCTTAATTTTCAGACACCTGAAAAAAAATAGTTTTCTAATATCTGCATAAAGTGGTTTAAACTGGTTTGATCACAATACATGTATATAGTTATAGTTAAATGGCAAACATTGTGGACTCTTTGAGAATCAGATTCAAGGAGCAGTCTGATCTGGGTCCACAATGTGTGCTCATACCAGACAGTCTGAAAAATTAGGCTGATTACGGTACTTGTTATTTCTTTAAAAAAAAAATGGAGAGAAAAAAAAAGTTTGCATTCTAAACAATTTGATTATTTCAGATATTTGTGTAGATTTCTAACATTTGCAAAGCTTTCAAAACTAAAACTATAAGGCTGAAAATGCTGTGAAGTCTCAGATGAGGAAGGTTGGGCATCAGCACTGTCTTGCCAGAACCTTGGATGTTAGCTCAAAGATGCGGAGCTCTGTAACGTATTTGTCACCGATTGGGGAGCTCAGTTGGTAGCAACCTCATTTTGCGAATAGCTACATACAGGGTGCCCACTCTTAGTCTGAAATGAAATTCCCTGACTTTTCACTGACTTTTCCCTGACCAAAATTCATTTTTCTCTGACAATTTTACCGCGCGTTCGCCCCGCCTCCTCCCCTTACATCCATCTGCTACACCCAAGGAAATACATACTTTTTTGTTGCATAAGATTATTTGTTAATATGTTATACTGCTTACCTGAGCTGTTTGCCTCATGGTTTCAGAGAATTTTTCCAGTTTTTTATAAATATGTCAGAGTCTATGAGAGCAAATGACCCCCAGGACATGGCCAATTTGGACCTCAGGGCATGGCAACATTTATGCAGGGGATCACTAAACATTGATATATACATAATATATTAGATGTGGGCCTCATGGTTTTAGAGTTTTTTTTCAATTTATAGTCAATGCATGGACAATAATGACACCCAGGGTGTGGACAAATTTTGACCTCAGGGGCATGGTTGGCAGGATTTATGTAGGGGACCACTGGACATTGCTTTATATCAAATATATAAGCTGTGGACCTGAACTTAAATGGCGCAAACTCTGATGGCTCGCTCACCTTTTAAATTTTTTATGTCTATTGGAGCTTTATGTTGCCCTTGAGCCATGGCAACTAGAGTTCCAATCCAGTCAGCCCAAAAAAACCTTATGCATCCTTTGCCCTACCATTTGTGCTTTACATGAAATTTGATCACACCTCGAGATAATTCTTCTTTGAAAATGTGAACACACAACGACAACAGACCATAATTAATACTTATTAACATACCTCACTTCATTTCAGCCTTTGACTTGGGTGAGTTAAAACAATATGACCAAAAATTAGGTCTTAGATAAATAACAGTTACTAACCAAGAGAAATATATTGTCGTATTTTTTTGACCCTGAAGTTCAAAGGGCGTGGCACATGCAAATTTTATCTCCGATCTTTTATCGGTAGTTTTCGCCGAATATGCGGAACTAATTAGGTTATTTGAAATGGAATGTCTGATATAAGTAGCAAATCGACAATATTGTCCGCTGTGGTGTATTGGGTTAGGCGCAGGACTCTTAGCGTATGGCAGGTAAGTTCCCAAGAGAAGCGTTTCTTTTTAATTTTGTTTCCTGCAAGGAACGGTATGCAAAGCGAGAAAATTATGTTTTTTCTTATGTTTTTAATGTACACATGCTAACACTGCAGTTGCTAGTAAATCAAGAATGTTGGACAACCAATCTTGGCTCTTAGGCGAAACTGGCTCGATTTACTATCGACTGCACGTGAAACCACGTGTACATATACACAATTGCACAAAAAATAAGCATTTTTCACGCCTTTCTAGAGTTTTCCGTCATGTCAGTACATAGAAACTAATTTCTGGAAAAAAATAAAAACTCCTTGCGAGATTCAAACTCACCTTCTCTATAATAAGAGTCTCTATAATAAAAGTCCTTGGCTTAGGCCACTACACCACAGCGGATGATATAGTAGTAATAGTACCGTTATGATACATTGAATTTCAGAAAACCTAATTTATTTCCGTATTTTTGGCGAAAACTATCGATAACAGGTCCTAGATAAAATTAGCATAGGTCACTACCTTTGAACTTCAGGGTCAAAAAAATACGACAATAACTGGATTGCATAATATATTCACCCTAAAACTATTGAAGTCAACATCTCATATGTGTTTGTTCAATTTTTGAGGGATAATCTCACAAAGCATGATTTTAAAATTCCCTGACTTTTCCCTGACTTTTGAAGATTTTCTAATTTCCCTGACCATTTTACAGAGTTCACTGACTTTTCCCTGACCTTGAAGAAAAATCAAATTTCCCTGACTTTTCCCTGACGGGTGGGTACCCTGTACATACCTCTGCTGCACGAGTATGAGCCCCGGTAGTGGCAATTTAACCAATAGCATGACTGTTGATGGTTTGCGGTTGTTTCAATGAGTATTTATGCTGTAATTTCATATTTTTGGGGTGTGCCTGATACGCTTGACATTATTTTTGCATGAACAACAGACAATGCCTATGTAGCAAGAAAATTGAGTCATCAGACTTAAAAACCCCTCCCCCCTCCACCAACCAACACTAATTATTTTATCAAGCTTGATCTGGGTCCAACTTGTTTTAAAACATTTTAAACAAATGTCATGAGCAGCCATCCTTCAAGCTTAAGCAGTTATAAAGATATAGAGCTCATCTAATGTCAAACAGTTTGGAGCCACGGCCAGATCATACATTCTGTGAAATTGTCTGGCTTGCAGGCCTTCAGCTAAGAGACTTAAAGAGTGCGTACTGGAAAATTATTTTTCCTCTTTCTCAACCATAGCATATGCTGTGGGTACTCAAAAGAACCTTCTCAATGAGACGGTTCTTTTGAGCATCCAAAACCCATGTCTAGTACATAGCTGGGGCTTTGACTGTTTAACAAAATGGAATAAATGGCAGCAGTATTTCAAAAAACAATTATCACTTACCTGTCCCTAGCTTGGTATTAACATCAAAGCAAGGCATCCCCGGTTTCGTCTTCCTCAATCTGTGTGTTTTTCCATCGGGGACGTGGTTGATTTCCCCACAGTCAGGATTCTGGCATTTCACATAAAGGCAGTCACTTAGTCCACATCTCATTTCTCCAATGATGTTGTTGTAGGTCAAGGGAACAGGCCTCATTCTGCACCTTTGAGGCTTCAACAGTATTTCAGTGCAGAAAGTAGGATGTCCAGTTCTACAATATGATGGCCAGACCTTTACCCATCAGCATGGGACACCGATAGTCCTGACAGAAGTTGACATGACACACATTTCAAACACAATGACTGTGTTTGATCTGGATGGTGGATTTAGTTCTTGACTATCGGAAGACTTTTTTAACCAAATCTGTCTCTAGAATTTCAAATAGGAAGTGTCAACGACAATGACACCATGTTTCTGCCACCGGAAACACACAAAAGGAATCTCTCGAAATCACACAATACTTGCTATTTTTAGAAACATTGTTCCTTTTCTGTTCTTTTCATAATTAACGTTGAGGAAAAACAAGGAAGGCCGAAGAGGCTTACGTTTTGTACCACTGTTGGACAATATACCGTAAAATGGGAAATTTTCACGTCGTCCAATTTTTGCGGTATTTTTCTAAATTTTGCACACAAAGAGATATTTTAATATGAATCTGACACATATTAATGCAGATACACATGTATGCAGCACTGAATGATTTCAATAAGTATATATGTATTTAGCAACAGTGCTATTATGTAAAACAGGTCCCCATTTAAAATTTGCTGAACGATAGAAGCTAGGCTAAGGTAGTGATTTTCATTTCTAACATGCATCGTAATGAACTATTTGCATGCTGTGTAATTTTAATTTATCTTTGTCATCTGGCAATTTTTAAACAGTATGTATTCAAATCTGGACCGACCAACTGCCAGGGGATTCTATGCTGAACTGCATGGTAGAGAAATGCTCTAACATCTGACGTTATTTTACAAAGCAACAGAGGGGTCCATTTTTTTAAGAAAACTAATTTCCCAAGGAGTCGGGGGTCTAAGATTTTTCCAGGGGTGGGGGGGATTTCCCATTGGGATTTGTTATTGCATCCATCCCCAACCTTACCTCTCAGAACACAAGTGTATCAACAAAAAATAGATCTGAAGAAATAGTTTGTTTTGTTTATGTTTGGTGACATAACCATTTTGGATACCGTTTTGCACGAAGAGGATAATAAAAACTTTATCAGAATTTACATTGTAATCAGGAGCATTTAAAGAACACCTGCCATTAATCGTCAGCAATAATACCCTATAGAAAGAAAGCAAAACGGTCGAAGTAACTCCTCGGCCATGGCGCAGTAAATTGGATACTGAATTTGTTGAATGGCGTGCAACAAATTTTAGAAGAAGTCGTATTTACATGAAGATCAAAGTATAAAATTCTATGTTGAAAAAAATACATATAAAACCATAATAAAGGCGTTCTTTGACTTGAAGTTTCAGAAAAGAATAAATCGGCTACTTTCGTTTTTGAAGCGGAAGAGAGTTTTAACAGACCTGCTCGATTAGTAATCGGAAGGGTTCTTGGAACATGTTAACCCAAGGAATAACGGGACCGTTCGTACCGTTCGTTTCGTTCGAGAAACGCATGAAAACGAACGATAAACGATAAACGACAAACGACTGATTTGATTGGCTGAAACATCGGAACCGTTTATCGTTTCGAAAACGCATTATTCGTTTCGAAAACGCTTTTAACGTTTCTTAATCTAAAACATGATTGGTTGATTTGGTAAACGCTTGCACAGCGTTAAGCAAACGCACAAAGCGTTAGGTAAACGTAGCGTTTACCGTTCGTTTTGGCAACGTTTAGGAAACATTTATAACGGTAAAGAAAAACGCTGTCGCCACTGTAGCAGTGCAAATTGTTGGGCAAATTTCTTTGTTAAACTCTAATGAACTAGATACTTATACTTTTGCATTCCAAACTGTTCAATATTGATCCCTCACTCTTTGTTTGAAAACGGAAATAAATTTTGAATTATCAACCGAGTCAGGGTAAGTCCAAACTTCGTGAAAACCAGACCTTTGGAGCAACCCCTCACTTGGGTTACCCAATTTATAGTATTTTCATTATTCATGACGTCATTAAATAAATCTGTATATCAAGATTCTACTATACAGTTAGCATCATCACTTTTAACTATTTCTAGCAAGTACTTCACTATCCTTACATATCTGTCAACAAATGTAGGAAGTCTACCAGTTTCATGGTACAGTGCAATAGTATTAGTGCTCATTTTTACACCAAGTACTCTTTTTAAAAATTTTCTATGAACTCTTTCACATTTTTTTTGCACTGGAGAAACCCCAGATTTCGCAACTATAATTCAATATAGATTTAACATATGTATCAAATAACGGCATCAGCATCTTAAATGGGACTTGTGTGCGTTTTATAGTGGAAATTAGCATGCCCATAGACCTTACTGCTTTGTCCGCCAATAGATTAATTGCTTTTTGAACAGACCCTCCGCTACTAATCACATAGCCAAGATAATTAAATTCACTCACCAATTCTATTTCTTTGCCACTTAAGATAAAATGTTTGTCTGTAACCTGACCCCCTTTTTACAAATCATCACCTTGGTTTTTCCAGTATGAACAGTTAATTTCCATTTTTTGCAATATGCTTCAAATTGATTAAGAGACCTTTGCAACCCCTCTTTTGAATCAGATATAAGGACTGCATCGTCTGCAAAAAGTAATAAGAAGATTGTTATCTGATCCAATGTAATCCCATCAAAAGTATTTTCTTGCAAATTCTGCTCAATATCATTGAGGAAGAAAGAAAACAGGATTGGTGACATTATCTCCCCTTGAAAAAGACCAATATCCGAACTGAGAAAATCAGATAATGTATTGAGATGTCTGACACATGATTTTACAGCACAGTACATAGATCTAAGTAGCTTTAATAACTTACCATCAACACCATACTTAATCAATTTATACCATAATGCATTTCTATAGGCAGAGTCAAATGCACGTTGTAAATCAACAAAGGCGCAATACAAACGCTTCTTATTTTTCGCTCTTTTTTTAATTAAATTTTGTAAATTAAATATAGCATCAATGGTATTGTGTCCATCTTTAAAGCCAAACTGAGCATCTGTGCTAATCTCATTCGCAATGGACCAAGTTATAAGTCGTTAATTAATTACAGAGGTAAATAACTTTCCAAGGCAGCTGATAAGGGTGATTACCCTGTAATTTTTCGGATCGTCGTGCGCACCCTTTTTATGTAACCCTATAATTCCTTCAGTCCACTGCGAGGGAAAAGAGCCAGAATTATTTATATTATTAAACAAAAATCCTAACGGCTCAATTAGCAAGTCTGTAGATTCCATGAAATATTCTTTCAACAGATTATCTTTACCTGGGCTTTTAGTTCCAGAAAGCTGTTTTATGCATGGCTTTATTTCTTAGTGTGATATATTCTCATCTAAACTTTCAAACGCTGACTCTCCCCCATTTTGTCCCTGATTATTATCAAAATCTTCAACTTCGTCGTCATTTTGATCATTCAATGAGGATAAATCTCTAAAATAATCAAAAAACTGTTAAAGCGATATATCACCCATGCCCTATGTGGAACTCTTTTTTTTCTTAAAAAAATTCCAAAAGCCCTTTGGGTTGTTTCTACGAATTTCGTCCATTTTTAAACATCTTTCCTTTTGAAATTTAAGAATTTGTTTCCTACATGTATATTTGTAATCTTTTCTTGCTTTAAAGTAAGTAAGGGTGCAAAGATAAGGAAGCCATACAATCAAAAACCACATCTGACCCAGGATACCAATGGGAAAGTGACAAACTCACAGTTAGACACCACAAACGAGAGCCAAGAGGTCAGCCCTTTCCCAGCAGGTGACCACAAAGCACATATAAACAGACGCACACAAATACATAGCAAACACAAGACAGAACAAAAACATAAAAGATCCTCAAAAGAAGTAAAAACAGCTTCTTTTCTCTATTAAAGGTCGTTCTATTTCCGTTGTATGTATCTAAACATTTTTTACTGTAGATTTCTTCATCCTACAATCATTATCATACCACATGGCTCTATCTTTAGTCTCCCCCTGGCTTTGATTAAATTTGGGCTTTTTAGGCATTGAGTGTTTTTTTATTGCAAAAGGCTATCGGCTGCTGTTGCTATGCAATCTGTTATTGCTGATGTAATTGTATTTATTTTCTCCTGCGAAATATCGCCTTGTAAATTTTCTAATTTCCCCATGCAAGCCAGTAGCCCTTCAGATAAACGCACTCTGAATATGTCCTTTTGTTCCTCGTTCCAGGTACTATACCAATCTTGAATTGTTTCCCTTTGACTTTTATATACCTGTGTGGCGATGGAAAAGTAAAGAGGCGCATGATTTGAGAATTCATTAAACAGTAAAATCTTGAAATCGTGTACAATACTAAAATTTTCATTAGAGGTTTATAAGTAGTCCACGAGACTACTTATTTAAATCAAACAAACAAACAAAGAGCTCCAAATAAGAAATACCTTTAAATTGCATTTTCTCCTGAACCACTGGTCCAAATT
The DNA here is from genome assembly GCA_964019695.1 of Loripinus fragilis. Taxonomy (NCBI): domain Eukaryota; kingdom Metazoa; phylum Mollusca; class Bivalvia; order Lucinida; family Lucinidae; genus Loripinus; species Loripinus fragilis. Next base: position 77,535,135 of record OZ026518.1, read on the forward strand.
TGAAATAATTTCACACGATTGTTCCTAATGATACTTTCTTCTGATATTGCACAGATAGTTTCAGTCCACTGAACAAAGGGGCTGCCAGAGCTCTAGATAAGAAATGACTTTAAAGGACATCTCCTCCTGAACCACTGGTCCAAATTTGATATAACTTCAAATGAATGGTCCCTGTGATGCCCTCTTTCAAAATTGCATAAATGGGTCTGCTCCACCAAACAGGAGGGCCGCCAGAGCTCCTGATAAGAAATCTTTTAAACAAAACCTGCTCCAGAAACATTGACCTACAGTCAAGGTAAAAACTGTAAAAAAACTGGAATTTTGCGAAGGTGAATAATCGACTGCAGTTTAGTATAAACTAAATTCTGATGGTGTTTTATGTCAAAGTAAATATTTTTCTGTCATTTCTCGGCATTTTTTGTCAATTTTTGAAGACAATGAATAATAAACCAATGCAAAGTAATATAACGTAATAAATGAAGAAACTAACAAATATAATTGTTTTTGTCCATGATAGTATAGTGGTATATTAACACAATATTTTATAATGAAACATAAGTATAACTCAAGACTGTCTCGAGACTGACTGTCTCATAGTCTACACGCATAGCATAGCAGACTGAAGCGTACTCAACTGAGCAGCTCACAACAATCACAGAAGATGCACTGACTATCAATCTCAAGACATGGTCAAAGCCGGCAGTATATAGCGAAAATGGAAGGATGTTTTCATTCCATAACATTAACCCTTACTAAACCCGTACAATAAGCCCAAATATTATAACAAGATTCTGATGATTGCACTGAAATAATTACTTAGCACCTGCGATGTGAACAATGGAAAACGTGTGCCCACTATTGAAACTTTCCATCACATGATCCATTTGGACCGAATATGCAATTATAAGATTCATGTATAATACAACATGTGACTGGGCGCTATTCCAGCATAAACATAGATGTACATCATTGTCATTCTAGTATTTTCCTGCAATTATAGTTTTGAAACTCTATCCCAACAACAGCTAATTGTTGTGGGGACTGAGTCTCAACCTGGAATACCATCTATTGGATGTAAAGCCAGTGGATCAAACCTACGACCCCTACATCACTCAGGCCCATAAATTATCTGACATAGAACTGCGTATGCAGAATAAAGGTCTACAAGATGTTTTCATTCCATAACATAAACCCTTACTAAATCCGTACAATAAGCCCAAATATTATGACAAGATTCTGATGATTGCACTGAAATAATTACTTAGCACCTGCGATGTGAACAATGGAAAACGTGTGCCCACTATTGAAACTTTCCATCACATGATCCATTTGAACTGAATATGCAATCATAAGATTCATGTATAATACAACATGTGACTGGGCGCTATTCCAGCATAAACATAGATGTACATCATTGTCATTCTACTATTTTCCTGCAGTTATAGTTTTGAAACTCTATCCCAACAATAGCTAATTGTTGTGGGGACTGAGTCTCAACCTGGAATACCATCTATTGGATTGTGAAGCCAGTGGATTAAACCTACGACCCCTACACCACTGAGGCCCATAGATTATCTGACATAGAACTGCATATGCAGAATAAAGGTCTACAAGGTAAAATGTACTCTTACATGTAGAACCACCTGCGCATTTGACATAACCATCATATGATCTTATTATTGAATATTTCGAAATGTAAATACTGACTTGAATTGTGTCCAATCTAAACATCAATCATGCACATCTAGCTATTATTCTGCCAGCCAAGAGTAGAAGTGACGTCATGTTTTGTTTACAAAGTTATGGGACTTACCTTTCATGTGATAGGATAAATACACAATTGATCTATAAAATCGAGATAGCTCAAGAGGTAGCAAGGAGGATTACTAAACCACAAAGTACATTTTCTAGGTTCGAATCTCACTGGCTGCTCTTTTTTATTATTTTTTTTTTATATTTTTTTTTGGAGGGGGGGGGGGGAGGTGGGAGGTCTGATTTTATTATTCTGTTCATGTCTTATTTTTTTTCTTTTTATTTATTTATTTTTTTATTATTTTTTTATTTTTTATTCCTTTAACATGTATAAGGTACATGTATAAAAAAACTTATGTAACAACACAAGCTACTGTAAATTTGGAAATACACGCGAATATGAGCGTTAAAAGACATATTTGCAACGTCAAAATTTGTGACTAGGGCGAGTAAACAACAGAGTTATTTCGCCATTTCACGATAATTTTATTTTCACGAAATTTTGCATATGAGAAGTTTCGCGAAAATAAAACCTCGCGAAAACTTCCGAATTTACAGTAAGCTGAAATGATGCCGCCTGTTCCTTTTGGGCCTAGTAAAATATGAAGAAAAAAAACAAGAACCTCTAAATAGGTTCGAATCTGGTACGCCTGCGTCCAACGCCGTAGACATAACCACTACACTACAGTATCTTCTAACGTGAAGTACACACGTTAATATTTTATGGGTATCATTGTACTATATACTCAGCAATTGTAAACAAAATATCACGTGACTGTCACTCTTCGTTGGCACTATAGTAGCATCCAATTTTAACGTACTTTAATAAGGCGCTACATAAATTGTTTGCAAGCTAAATTATGATCAGCGATTGAAGTACAGTATTCATCCTAAATACTGCCCATCAATTACCATGGCTTTACAGACCATTAGGAGTGTTTTAGTCGTTATGATTCTCAACCCTTCAACATGCTTTTTCTAATAGTGAGCTTGCATAAGCTGACTATGTTATACACCTCCCATTCTTAGGATTGATTAATACTTATATAAATTAATTCAAATTCATTCCCTAAATCATTCTAGACTGCCTTTCCGACCATGACTTCATTTATATATAAACAACTAATCATCAATACACAGCGTTCTCATCATGAGGAAAATAAACATTAATGTCATTTAAACTCTGAATACACAGCGTAACAACATGCAGTATAAACAGTAATGTCAATCATACCCTTACAAGATAAAAACATACATAAAGTTAAAGTTTAAATTTGATGAAAATTGCTGTTTATCATATGAGAGTATGAGCATCATTACATGTTGTCTATAGGTTTCACCTATAAATTTTCAGTCACATATTTTTTGTCAGTCACTTAGAATGCTATTATAGAACATATACACTAAAACAGAGTTAAATTTTAAATGCCAGTCAATGTTTCCTTAAGTTCATTTCTGACTAAAAGAGTTTAAGGTCCAACATAGTCGGTGGCTCAGGAACAGCAATAACGGGTACACGGTACTTGCTGCTGGGTATGAGCATCCTGTCATCTACCACTTCCACGTTGAACTTGTTGGTTATCATGTACACTGGATATGGGTGATCAGGTATGCAGGACTGACCAATCGGTTGATAAACTTTCTTCATCAGGTTACAATCATCGTTCTGTAACAAAGGTGTTACAACACAATGTTAATGTTACGACATTATGATAATGATCTTACCTCCGTCAATTAAAGTTAAACATGAGGACTTAAAATTCAATATTATATAATCTTCACCTGCGCAACTTAAGGTTAAACACAGGACTTACAAATTTAATGAAAATCAATATTATATGATCTTCACCTGCGCAACTTAAGGTTAAACGCAGGAATTATCATTAACCTTAACCTTACTGTCAATATTTACATATATATATATATATATATATATATATATATATATATATATATATATATATATATATATATATATATATATATATATATATATATATATATATATATATATATATATATATATATATATATATATATATTACTTGAGACATTTTTAACAAAGAATGCACTGTTGCCCTAACTATAAATTCGCCTTCTTTGGCCGTGACCTTCTGGCATCTGTCTGTCCAAGGAATGGATGATCCTTGCAGGTAGCACTGGTACCTTTACTTTCAAGTAAATCAGACTCATCTACTATCTTCTACGTAGATTCAACACCATTAGTCTGCAAATTTATATCTGTTATCTCAGTGTCATGCTCATTAACCTTCTCTCTCAAACAAAATGAATGACTTGGTAGATATTTTAATTTAATGATCATTAACACAATAGCTGTGACAATTATTACTATAAAAGCTATAATTGTGATGTTTGCAAATGTCCAGAAACTAGTAGTTTCAGTGTGTACTTTTCTCAAGTGATGTATTCCATGTACAAAAGTTTACATAGGAATTTCTTTCAAATTCAACAAATGTTATGGTATTTCAAGTTAACCTAAATCTTTTAATTTGTTCTGTACCTGTTGTCTTAGAATATAATGTGATATATCAGTCAGTGATAGCAATGATTTTAAGACATCAGACATCTCAGAGTAACTGTTTTTGTCAAAGTGCCCAGGCAAGCTCATGTATTTATTTGAGGCCAAGCAATCATTATAAACTGTTAAAATACCAAAAGGTGGATGAATCTCAATAGAAATCGACTGTTTAAATGAAGACCTACAGCTTAATGTTAACTGTAAGTTTTCATGTGTAACAATAGCCCAAATGCCATGAGACAAGTATTTGGCAAGCGATAATTTCTGTTTCATTATAACAGTCTGTTTACAGTTACTTTTAATGTCAACTTCATTTTTCAAAAATAGTGTCATGATACAAGGCTAATTTAAATTAATGGGATAGAAAGCAGTTTTCGGATTAAAAAATTGTAAGTTCACACTATGGCACATTTGAAAATCATTTTCTGACAGGAATGCATATGACTGTCTACTTTCCCAAACCATAAGAAACTCTAATTCCAAATCATATTTAGCAAGATATTGTACTGAAGTATTGTGGAAAGGAAAAGGAATATTATGAACTTTAAATACCTCATATTCATCTCCTGTATTTATAAGTGGAATGTTAAGAACAATTTTTATCTGATCATGCTCAAGATATGTCATACATGTCAGTGTCTTGTAGAAGTACCAAATATCATTTCGAGGATTTTTAGGTAATTCGTGATTATTAGGCAGTTTGGCTTGAATTTCTATTAATAACTTCTTCAAGTCATTGGGAGATATTGTATTGATAGATAAATGATTAAGCGACAGCATATTCAACTCAGTTTTTAAGTTTTCTAAATAAAATACTGCATTCTGTACTGCTATTTTTTAATCTCCTGGAAAATAATTTTAGTCTGGAGATGTGTATGAATTAATTGTTCTAGTCTGACAAACTTTTGTTCCAAAGAAAGTTCAAGGTTACTTATTTTTCTATCAAGTTTTTGAATACAAATAACAAAATCCTTGATTCACCTTTTTGTTTTCACTGATTTGCATTTTTGTAATATTCAAAATAGACAAAGACATCTTCAAATCATGAATTATATTTTCCTGATTATCAGACAAAATGTTAATATTTCTGTTGATATTATCTAGGTCATTTTACGACAACGTTCCAAACAATGAACTCATTTAATTTCCGACCAGAGGTATCAAAGAACGTTAACTTCATTACGTTTTTGATAGTTTTCAAACGTTTTGTATATGGACTGGTAAGTATCAGACAACAAATCAGCTTCAAGTTGCAAGCTTTCGAACGTTTCTGCATATGCTTTAAGCTTTGACTTGTGATAGTCATTCTTAACCACATGTACAATTTCAATTGTACGATCTACATCAGCCCTTATCTTATTTATGAGTTTTTGATATGGTTCAAGGTCATGTACAAATGTCACAAACCGTTGTGCATCATTTTGATATATTTCATTTGTTTTCTGAAAAATCACACTTTCAGAAACAACCAAGCTATTTGAAATGTTAATGGGACATGAACTACAGATAAAACAACGCATCAGAGTTATCTGCAGAAAAAATAACAATCTGTTACTTTCACTGAATCAAATTATTATACACAAACACAATCATGTGTTAAATGAGGTCATGTCATAGTTAAATACAACATATCCACACTGAGGGCTCATAACCTCTCTATGAGCATCTTATCTGCTTGATAGTCATGTTTCTTATGTTTTCTTGGACTTGACCTTTTATGGGTCATTTGAACCTCATAGATTCTATGGTTATCAGAAGAAAATTCACTGTCCATTTCTGTGTCCCCCCACCTATTATCTACAACAGGACTACTGACCTCATCTCTAGCCTTTAACCTTTTAGCTAATTCCATTAAGGGGATGTTGTCCTCACTGTCAGAATCCTCTCGTTCATGCCTGTACCTTTTTATAGTTTATTTAAAGGAACATTCATGTCAGGGTCAGATTCTGAATCAGAACTAGATTCTGATGCTTGAGGGGGGATGACATAGGCAGCATCGCGTAAGCGACCATTATCTTTAGTCTCTTTAAGTTCCTAATCTTCAATGATTGCAAGCCGTAACATTTCTGCATGTACCTTACTCATGGAGCCATCTAATTGATTTTTAATAATGTAGACCTCATTTTTCAAGTATCCTATAAAATGGTTTCCATTTGAGGTCAAGTTTCCCTTTTCTTCTGTTATTTTTATAATACACAGGGTCACCTACTCTAAAATCTACAGCCTTAGTATTTCTGTCAGCATATCTGGCTTGTCTCTGTTTCGCCTTTCCTATATTATTTCTTACAGTTAAGAAAGCCTTATGTTGCTCTTGCAACGTTATCTTATACTCTTCTTCCCCATGGTACTTTCTGCGAGGTTTTAACAGATTGTCTACTGGTAATACAATATCTCTGTTGTACAACAAGTAGAAGGGAGAGTATTTGAAGACTCACTTACATTAAACCTTAATGCAGCCAAAGCCTGATTTAAATGTAAATCCCAAGTTTGTTGATCATCTGCCAATCTTTTTACCAAAACATCATGTAAGGTACGATGGAATCTTTCAACATTGGCATTACTTTGTGGGTGATAAACACTAGTCAAGACATGATCAATGTTCACAGACTCCAACGTTTCTTTTACTACGTTGTTTACATTTTCAGTCCCATTATCTGTCACATTTTGTAAACAACTACCATGACGTGGGAATATTTCTTCAAGCAACAAATGAGCTACAGTTTCAGCAATCTTGTCAAGAACTGCGTAAGCTTCAGGCCAACCAGAAAACAAATCAACAAATGCAATTATATACTTGTACACCAGAAAAAGAAGTTGGATAAGGACCTGATAAATACTTTTGCCATAGGATAGGGTGGTATATCTGTCTTTTGTAAAGGTTGTCTGACTTTCTGCAATGACCTAGTTTGACAAATGACACAAGATCCAACATATTCATTTAAGTCTTTGAACAAATTGGCCAAAAGCATTTCCTTCTAATTGAATTAAAAGTTTTCTGAACTCCCATGTGACCGTTTCTGTCATGATACTGCCCGATAACAAGGCGCTTAAGATGCTTTGGTACATATAACCGTAAGCAAAGTCTTCATATGTGTTGTGTATTTAGTAAAGTTATTTGTCTACTATAAGATAATGTCTGCTTATTTCTACCAGGGTCACCACCATTATCTCCTTCAGATCTTAGGGTCATTAGGTCATCATCTTTTGATTGCTCCTTGTACATGTCAAAATCTTTCAGATCTAAAGTTTCAGGTTTCTGCAAAGAATCTTCCTGAGGTAATTCGCAGCTAGCATATGCTTTTGGGTCAAAATTTGTGGAATCTAATACATTGACCTGATATGAGTTATCATTGACATCCAGGGATACGTCATGCTCATCTCTTACTTTTATCTGTGTGTCTAGACAATAAATCTGCACAGGTATTTGTGGTACCTTGTATATATACAATCCTACAGTTAAACATTGCCATACTAAGTGCCCATAACTGTATTTTCTGTTTTGCATTGGGGATTCTAAGAGGAACTTTAGTGGTTTGTGGTCAATCTTAATTATAAACTCAGCATTATGCATATAATAGTCCAGTTTTTGCAATTTAAAATGAATGGCAAACGCTTCCTTTTCAACTGTTGACCAACTGCATTGTGACGTACTTAACTTGTGGGATAAGTAATATATAGGTTTTTCTTCATTGTCAGACAATTGTGTCAAGCACGCTCCTATACATGTGTCACATGCATCAGTATAATAGAGTGTATGATGCATTTGGGTCAGAGTAAACAAGAAGTGGTACAGTAGTCAATCTATCCTTAATAAAATCAAATGCTCTCTGGTGAACATGTGTCCATTTGAAATGTGCATATTTCTTGGTCTAGTCAATTATAGGCTCTGCAATCTGTGAAAAGTTTGGGATAGTACGATAGTAAGAACACATACCAACAAAAGATCTAACTTCTTTAACACATGTTGGGGCAGCTAAAACTCTGATTGCTTCTACCTTCTTTTGATCTGGCTTAATGCCATTTTCATCAATAACAAAGCCAAGATAATTTGCATCAATTTGCAAAAAACTACATTGATGTCTTAGTCTGTCAAAGATAGTGTTCAAATGAATTAAGTGTTCTTCAAACGAAGTACTAAAGATGTAGATGTCATCAAGGTATGCAATTGCAAATGCATGGCAGCCATTTAAGACCACTGACATGAGCTTCTGAAATAGAGCAGGTGCATTCGAAAGGCCAAAGGGCAAGACATTAAATTCAAACAAACCTCTATGACACGCAAAAGCAGTTTTCTCTTTATTTAGGTCATCCATAAGTACTTGCCAGTAGCCACTCTTTTAATCTAATGAACTGAAAAACTTAGCTCTTCCCAACAATGCCAATATGTCATAAACTAAGGGTAAAGGAAATTAGATTTTCTTGGTGATCTGGTTTAGTTTCCTAAAGTCAACACAGAACCTATTACTACCATCCTTTTTATCACAATTGCAACAGGAAATGACCAAGGTGAGTTTGACCTTCTTATAACTATAGCCCCTAACATTTCTTCCAAAGCTATCAATTACCTATCTATTTTTAAATGGTGTACGGTAGGGCCTCATTTTAATAGGTTTTGTTTCACCTGTGTCTATTATCATTTTCAAAAAAGTCTGTATGACCCAGTTCTGACTCCTCACTTGCAAATATGTCATGATTTTCTTTAACTTATTCTTCAATATAGGGTCTATATGCTGATGGCACATCTAAATCTTGTAGGTTATTTCTTTCTGTGGTGCTGTTTTTTTATTATTGAGGTAGCATCGACAATTTTTGTTTCACTAATTGGGGCTATTCAAGCCATCAAACCATGCCTATATAGTTTAAAATGCCTATTAGTTTCATTCACTACCAACAAAGGGACTGTTCTATTTTGGCTAAAACATAAAACAGTATTGATAACCTTTAACCCTGGCTCATTGCTATGAAACCCCTATCTGTTTCTGAAATATCATAAGATTGACCTGAAGTCAGGTCAGGATTTTCTCTAACTTTACCATAACAAATGCATGCAGTATTTGGTTTAATTGAACATGTATATTTCATTCTAACAGTTTATGCTACATGTATATCTTCTTCTAAGTTTACATATGTTTTACCATTTATTCTTAAATTTTTTAAATCAAAGTATATTTTGACATTGTTTTGTTTCAGCCAATCCAAAGCCAAGATCATATTTCTATTCAAGTCACGGAGCACATAGAAGTCTTGTGACACTTCGGTACCACCGATACGAAAATGAACATTGACACAGCCATCCACTTGTTATCGAGTACCATTTGCAGACTGCAAATTAACACTCTTTTTCAGTAAGTTTGGCTCCAAAAAGGCGCTTAAAATATCTTTTTAAAGTCATTTTGTTCAGTTATAAAATTTGTACAACCCACTAGTGCACATACACCAAGTCAATCAAGTGATTCATTGTCGATACACTGGATAGCTTCAATTCTCAAAGTATATTCACAATGCTTGGTACACATGACATTATAGATGGCCACCACAGTGTTCTTCGCTGCTCTCCTTATAAGCCCTTAATTTGAAATAGAGTTTTGATAAGCAACTTTGATTTACTAAAAATATATACAACTTTTTCAGAAGTTAAAACTTGATACAAAAAATCTCCAAGAGTAATAAATATTGTTACTCACTATAACTAGATATATCGTTCTTGTATTGGCAGAAAAAAATCATACATCAAACAAAGCATATGTTTACAACAAACACGCAAACACGTATAGGGTATGTAAATAATTATGACAAAAATCGCTATCTATAAAAATTTCGGAAAGCAGTTGTATATTGAATCGGTCTGCGTTGAGTCTAGATCTAGCAACTAAGGTTCTACAAACAGCGCCACTGTGTTTCACACATATTATATTAAACTCGAGTTATGCTTGCATGATATCACTGTCATATCTAATTTATGATGTTTTTATTGTAGATTTTTTACTGCTGACCCTCGCTGAACCTGAGTCAGGGTTTTACCGGTCCTCGTGTTCCACTAGATTTCACTGAACAGAAAGGCCTTTCTTGTGAATTTCCAGAGCTCAAGAGGTTATGTGCGTATTATGAGATGTATTGCTATAGCGAACCAGACAATCAATGCAAGTTTTACTCTCTGGTCATATGACTAGCGTCAAATACATGTATCTTCACGGAAACCTATTTCATTCAACCATACGTTAAGCTGTTGCCGTACTTGTGACAAACATATTATTCAGACTACGCTGAAGTACATTGTCTTATTCATACTGAAGATAAACTAATCAGTTGAGGCGCTAGGGTGTTTGTTTTGTGGTACCTGTGACAAATATATTTATCAGCCTATCGTTTATACAGAAGATAAACTATACAGCTTGCGGTAAGAGGATTGTTTTCAGCATTTAGCTCAAAAATGTATTCTTGTGGCATATGTTTTACAAATTAATATCACTTGAAGACCCATCAGCTTATTAATGCATGAAATAATCCCTATACCTGTTCTTTGTTGAATATGTTTTACCTTTTCGACTACTTGAAAATCCATGTTCTTATTCATACAAGAGATAAAAACATATTATTGCGACAAAGGTTTATGGGAAACGATTTTCTCTTGCATCGAACTAAATTAATAATATAGAGATACGCCTTATAATACTGTCAAAAGATTTAATCTTTCATCTAACTTTGAAACCCACACGCTTATTCCTAGAGATGATTATCAGAATATAAAGGAAACTGTCTGAAATAATTTACTCATCTGGCTTGAAAACCAAATGTAGAATGCTTAAAATGCTTGCGATGAACAGAATATGTGTGGCATAATTTTGCACAATTATCTGCCGTGAAAACCCATATCCTTGTTGATACAGGAGAAAAGCAGACTACTTGTAATACGTTGTGCTAATTCATACTGTTGATCAACCATATGTGCTGCACTAACTAAACTATATAACTTGAAGCGACATAACAATATTCCTAAAGAGGATATGCCATATACTTGGGAAACTTGTGGCAAGACTTTTATTAAAACATAAACTTATTCATACAAGAGATAAGCCATATACTATGGGCAATTGTGGCTAGAGTTATACTTATGAAAGCTAAACTCATTCCTACAGGAGATAAACTATAGCCTTTGAAAACCTATTGAAACAGTTTTATTTAACCGTCTTACAAGATGAATCATAAATGTATTCATACTGGAGATAAGCCACATACTTGTGACTCATGTGGTAAATACTTTACTTTTTCGTCAAGCTTAAAGACACATATGCTAATTCATAATGGAGATAAAACCTACACTTGTGGCACTTGTGGTAAATGTTTCACTCCATCAACAGACTTGAAGACACATATACGTATTCATACAGGAGATAAGCCACATAGTTGTGACACCTGTGGTAAATGTTTTACTCGATCATCAGACTTAAAGACACATATGCTTACTCATACAGGAGATAAACCACATGCTTGTGTCACTTGTGGTAAACGTTTTACTCATTCGTCAAGCTTGAAGAACCATATGCTTATTCATACTGGAGATAAGCCCTATAAATGTGGCACTTGTGGTAAATGTTTTACTCGATCATCTCACTTACAGACCCATAAGCTTATTCATACTGGAGATAAGCAGCATACTTGTGACACTTGTGGTAAACGTTTTACTTTTTCATCAACTTTGAAGAACCATATGCTTATTCATACAGGTGATAAACCATATACTTGTGACACTTGCGGAAAATGTTTTACTCAATTATCAATCTTGAAGACACATATGTTTATTCATACAGGAGATAAGCCACATACTTGTGATACTTGTGGTAAACGTTTTACTCTATCATCTCACTTACAGACCCATATGCATATTCATACTGGAGATAAGCCGCATACTTGTGGCTTTTGTGGTAAATGTTTTACCCATCCATCAAACTTGAAGAGGCATCTGCGAATTCATACAGGTGATAAACCATACACTTGTGACACTTGTGGTAAACGTTTTACTCAATCATCAGACTTGAAGATGCATATGTTTATTCATACAGGTGATAAACCATACACTTGTGGCACTTGTGGAAACTGTTTTACCAATCCATCAAACTTAAAGATGCATATGTTTATTCATTCAGGTGATAAACCCTATACTTGTGGCACTTGTGGTAAATGTTTTACTAAATCATCTGGCTTAATGAAACATATGCGTACTCATATCAGAGATAAACCATATAACTGTGACACTTGAGGTAAATATGTATTTGCTGAATCATGGAGCTTGAAGACTCATAGACTTATATATACAATAGTTACGCCATATTCTTGCAACTCTTGTTGCAAATGTTTTACTGAATCATCTACCTTGAACCATCATATGCGAATTCATATAGGAGATAAGCCAAATACTTGTGACTCTTGCGCTAAATGTTTAGTCACTCATCTGACTTGAAGACACATAAACGTATTCATATAGGAGATAAGCCAAATACTTGTTACTCTTGCGCTAAATGTTTTAGTCACTCTTCGAACTTGAAGACACATAAACGTATATACATCTATAGGAGATAAGTGTAATACTTGTGACTCTTGCGGTTAATAGTTTACTGATTCATCTAGCTTGAAGACCCATATTTATACATGCACATTCTGGATTGATAATGGAGATAGATATGGCGATTATATTTTTGTTTTTGATTTATTATCCTTCATTTTTTTAGTGTTGAAAAATTGCGTACTTTGGAACGCCCAGAATGTACCAGATTACACCATTTTTATCTTTTTTTTCCGGGGGAGCATGCCCACGAACCCCTAGCACATGTGTCAATCTACATCGATACAGGGCTACCTACGCGTCTGCTATGTAAGTAAGAAAGAGGGCAAAGATCAGGAATTGATACAATCAAGCACCAAACCTGACCCAGGATACCAATGGGAAAGTGACAACGTCACAATTAGACATCGCAAACGAGAGCCAAGAGATCAGTCCTTTCCCAGCAGGTGACCACAAGGCATCAATAAACAGACGTTCATGAAAGCATAACAAAACAAGACATAAATAACATAAATGATCCACAAAAGAAGCACTGCTCTCTCTGTGGGAGCCCAGTGGTAGAGTGCTTGACTCGTGACCAAGGGGCCCCGGGTTCGAGCCTCACCTGCGTCACTGCCTTGTGGTCCTTTAGCAAGACACATTTATCCTAGCTTAGTACTGGTTCAACCCAGGAAGACCCGCCCCTGTTTAACTGAAAGACTGTTGATGGGAAGTAAAGAATCAAATCAAACAAACAAACAAACAAAGCGCCACTCTGTCTAGTTAAAATAGCTGACTTACATTAAAACTTTGAAGAATGCTGATCAGATATATACTTAATTGATGAAACTGAAGTAACATCCGTAGAGGGCCTAATAACAATTGTAAAAAGAGTTTTTATGGTTACAAAAACAAAAAAAAATTAAATGCGTTCACTTTTCTGAAAACAAAAACCTAGTTTTAAGCTGTTGGAAAAAAAACAACCCCCTCCCCCATCAGAAAACCAAATGGCATGTCCGTAATTAAAAAGAAATATAGATAGCATTCCTTCATACCTACTCTACCAGGTACAGCAACAACAATTTAAGGGTGACCTTAAACTTTGTATTTCATTGAAATAATTATATGTCATGTATTCCATGGCTAAGCCCTGTTATTTCGCAAAATATTAAAGTAATGATTAAGTCATGCGCTCGTGTATAGTTTTATAGTTTTCAAGTATGTAAATTAATCCTACAGAAAGAAAAATACATTTTAGGGAGAATTGGCTTATACATGTGTGATTGAGTATAAAGGGAGAAGCATAATTAAATTTAGGGAGCTGGGGTTTTTTCAGGGATTTTGAGAGATCATTTAATTATTTTAGCAAGCAAGGGAGCACAGACCCCCTGTGGGGAGTGCTAAACTGAAACGACAAAAAGCTGGTCAGGACAAAAGAGGGGAAATCTTATTGGAAAATTCCGTTAGGCGATGACGATGCTACCAGGGAAAAATAATGCACACAACTACAGTCAAGCCAGAGAAACACTTTACACCCTTGTGCACATGAGTTGCACATGGGTTGCACTACAGGTGAGCTAGCTTTGAGCGATGAGTTGCACCCCAGTCTCAAACCCTAGTGCACATGAAGTGCAAAGCAATCTTTGATGAAATGTATCAAATTCTTAGAGCATAGTGCACTTGTAGTGCAAAAAGCGCACAAACGTTTACTTAATATCATCTGCTATAAGTATTGCAAATATAGAAAATTCAAACTGATTGTTTATTTGTTGTACATTGCACTTATTCTAGCTGAAAGAAAATTTTAATATTTATTTTCTTATGCTTCAATTCATTTATTTAATCAAATTAGTTAATAAAATCTTATTTGCTATTATCGTTTATTTTTTAAATGGTTAACCGTTATTTCAATTAATCAACTTATTTATTAATTGGTTCTTTTAGATTTAATTATCCAATCAAATTTAGATGTGTCAGCTTTGATCACCATTTTAGATTTTCATATCTCAATAAGCCAAAGTGTGTTGGCACACAGAACAAAACCAGTCTGCCTGCAGATATAAAGATTTTTGTTAATAATTGAGTTGACAGTTTTGTATGCTTTGAATTTTTATGTTTTTTATGGTTTTTTTTTATTTTTACATTAGCTGATGTCTTTAAAAATCAACCTTTTCCAATCATTTTTCCTTTAGACCAGGCCCAAACTTCTATCTTTTCATAATAGTTTTTGCCTGCCAGCGGAGAATTTTGTTATCTGCTGTTAATCTTTGCAAACAAAGACCAAGATCAGACCCAACAGAATGCTGACCCAATCTGATCCAAACTGCTAACACTCTGATAGTGTCCATGAAATAGTTATATGGTTTTTTCGTATTTTTGTAAAGCCAGAATTTATTATAACAAATGAAGTAATAATTTAAAATTGAGTGGCATGTGCCTTGCTCAGCAGGCCAGGGGTTAATCTGCGTATTGTTCAAAATTGTCAAATTTTATGGCTTCTGTGCTTTATGATTACATAATATTAAGAGTTGCTTTTCATTGGTTAAGTTCAGAAATACCATCAGAGTGATTAACAATTTAGATTATGATCATGTCTGACAGCTTGTTTGACCTGAATTGGATCCAAACTGTTTGCAAAAGTCGATTCCTAAATTTACACTAATATAACGGCTGTGGCAAAAGTTATCAATGAGATAAAAATAATCCCAGATCTGCCTGCTTCATGATGAGCAGACTGATTAGGAACAAATTTCTTTTGATTCTGGGAGCAAATAATGTATAAAAAACACACACAAAAAAAAACAAAAACTTTTTCATCACAAGGATACACGAGGTAATTTCCTAAATTGGCATGACTGGCTTAACTCATTACTTGCAAGTGCTTTCTCATCTGTGTCTACATTGTTTGTGACAGCTAATGACTGTGTACAAAACCTTCTAAGTAAAACTCCATGTTTATTTGATCAATTACATTGTAAAGGATTAAGTGGCTTGGTGATATCTTTTCACACCAGGTGGTCAACAGGTGTGGTCAATTAAAGACCAATTAGAAGCGATTATCTACTGTCAGGTTAAAGGCAAACATTGCTTCCCCAGGGAAACACATCTTTGCTCCATAATTGTAACAGTGGTCACTAATTAATGATAATTATTGG
This sequence comes from Loripinus fragilis, assembly GCA_964019695.1. Classification (NCBI taxonomy): domain Eukaryota; kingdom Metazoa; phylum Mollusca; class Bivalvia; order Lucinida; family Lucinidae; genus Loripinus; species Loripinus fragilis. The sequence continues at coordinate 77,551,120 of OZ026518.1, forward strand.
CTGACCACTGTCTTACCTCCAACTGTTTACTGTGATGGCATATTACACATGTTCTATGTTATCTAATCTTTCAGTAAAAAATAACACCAAAATGATTGATATTCATGATTAATAAATTGGGGACTCTGGGGTGCACGACAATTCGTTGAAAACCATTTCGCCGATACGACAATTGGTGGCATACGACTTTTGGTCGATGCGACATTTCGCAGAGTACGACATTTTGTCGAAAAAAAATAGTCAGGTACGATATTCGGTCGAAATTGTCAAGTCATTGTTTTTCGACCAAACGTCGTACTCGACGGAACGTCACATGCAAATGCCATTGATATTTTAAAAAAAGAAAATAATAGGAAATTCACTTTGTTTATACCAGACGAATAACTTATAAAGGCACGCTTGATTAGATTTATAAAGTTGCTTCAAAGCTAATCAGTATAATGGGCAGTGGTCTAAAGCTTTCAGCATCGATCTTTGAGTGAAATGTGTTAAAGGTAAGTAGAACTCACATTTGTGAGATGATTGAATGTTCATTCTTTTTTTCTGTTGTTGGACTAGTCATTAGTGTGTTGATTAGTTATTCGAAATGAATGTACCATCATTTTTCACTAGCAGGCGGGCCAAAAAAGTGGCATTTAAGGGCTTTTGAACAGTACACGAAAGACAGAGATACTAATACTGGTACTGGCGTGAAAATATATTTGAGATGTGAAAACTATAAATGTAAACAATTTTTTATTTTTTCTGTACAAATCAGTTTTTGACCAAATTTCGACGTAATTTGACAAATTTTCGACCAATTGTCGTAGTCGACCAAACATCGTAGTCTGCAAAACGTCGTATTGACCAAATGTCGCATTCGACCAAACGTCATTTCGACGAAATGGTTTTCTACCAAATGTCATGGATCCGGGGACTCTGATCAGCCACCTGGTCATCTATTCGGTATGCCCGGTTCACTTTCCATATAGGGAAACCAATGATTATTAGCTACCAACTGAGCATGCAGCAAAGACATGAAACTGCTAGTTTCTATGATTCTATGCACAGGCTGATTTTGGTTAGCTGCAGAGGTTATTTTGTTGATTTTTGTCATGTAATGCATATTTGTTATTTTGGATTGTGATATTGCGTATATATTATATACGGTCAAAAGTAAGCATTTCAATGTATTGTTCAATAGTTAAAAAATTTGGTTTCAATCAAAATATTGAAATAGAAAAGTCAACATTTTTTTTTTGTGTGTGTGTGTGTGTGTAAGCCGCCACCATAACGTAAATTATATGCTATTTTGTATGTACTAATGACTCATGTTTTACATGTTTCATGTAACTGAGTGAATAAAGTATGATTGAGTTTAGAAACTGAAATGCAAGGGAAACGAACAGTGGCAAAAAACGAAATTTATGCGTTTAAATGCCGATACTTTGCAATGAGGGTTTGAAATACAAGATAAAAAATCATTGGACTTTCAAGTTCAGAACTCATGAGATTAGAAATTATGAGACAACGATTGATCGTACAGATGAAAAATCCTGAACTTAAAGTTTCAATTTCTGTATCATCTCTTTTACTCAGAATTCAGAGAGTTGAACTCGATGTTACTTTTCATAATAAACTCCATTTTATGGAACATTTTGCGTTGCCATTTGATAATTAGAACCACAAGCTAACTATGTTTTTGTGGCCTCACATTTCACATATAAATGAGCCAGATATTTATATATTATCACATATATATGCCGTCTATGTAGTTTCGCCAATGTCTTTGCTGCCCATTGAGGACAAGATATAGGCGGCCTCTGATCCCACTAGATTGGTGTACATGCATTATACGCATGTGTAATCCAAACAATCACAAACTGTTCCATGAATATGAATGCAGACAATATATATACTATTTAACTTTTGCTTTACCAACGGGGATGTTTTGTGCTGATAGCATTTCCAAACCGTTTGGACATTGGGTCTGAGCTGATCTGGATCCAAAATGGTTGACACTAAGGTAGACCGGGCCGCGTAGCGCAGTCGATAACGCGGCATGTCTGACTACAGATGTGTGTCTGACAGCAGTTCAAGGGGTCCCGAGTTTGATCCCAACCCGGTCCCATACTTTCGTGGAGGAATTTTGAAAAAGTCAGCAGACCAAAACAAAAGTATGATAAATTACCCAGCATGCAACGAGTTTACCCCTTTTCAGCCAAATAGTTATGAGTTGACCCCTTTTCAGCCAAATAGTTTTGTCCTAAATGCTTTTATGCTGCAGATATTCAAGTGTAATCCAGACTAGCCTTTTATCATGATCATGGAAGCACTCACTATGAACCCGGATCAGACTGATTCTAAGGGAGCAATCTTATCTAGTACTTTTGCAATATTTGATACCTAAGAACATATTCAGACAAAATGGACGAAGCAAAAGTGTCTGACTGGTGGGAAAAGGGAAATTTGTGTATCTTGCATGTCCAACAAATCCACTGAAAGGTCCTGAGCTGAGCACTTTAAACTTTGGGAGAACACTTGTCTTTGGAGTGTTTCGGCCAGGTTTGGCTCAATTCATTCTCAATAATCTTATTAGTTGCATGTACAGATCCAACGGTGCACACCGGATGCATAGACTGATGTGCATCTTCATCATTAGCAGATTTCAAACAACTTTTTCTCATGAGATGACTGTTGTTTCTGAAAATTATTGTCAAAATTTGAAAGATAAAACAAGCATTTTAAGTCTTGGGCAAATTATTAAAATGTGTTATTGTCGCATACATGCACACGTACATGCATGAACGGCACCTTGACTAAACACTTTTTTTCAGCACTAACGGTGAGCTTAAGCTATAAATCAAACAAAAATGCTAGAGCATATAGTGAGACTCAAATTGATCTATGAGTCAGTCCAATAGTCTGGTCACTTTTCACTCTGTTAATCACAGCCTCTGTACCAACCCAGTCTGATCATTTTTTGCTGCCTACTCAACGGTTTCTTAAACATTTTAAAAACCCATGGTTCGTTGATTCAGGCAGCAAACACTCTGATTGCACACAACGGGTGTTCAAGCTGACTGAATATGTCTTTTTTGGTGCTCATTAAAATTAATATGCTTTTAAATCACTTTCATCTCGGTTGAAATCAGGTGGGTACAGCTGGAAGCTGCTGGTAATATTTTTCAATCTTGTACATTTTTTTTCAAAACTAAAATAGGGCAGTTGTCAGTCACTGGTTTATCAAATGAAAAGCAAAGCATAGAATCCACCAACAATTGCTTCACATGACTTTCTCTGGGTAGCTTATCAGTCATTTTATTTGGTCATTCCTAACACAGCTCTGTGTACATGTTGGTCTAATCTTATCATCATCAGATGGTATCAATGTGAAGGTATTGGTTTAACAATCATAACTGATAGGTGCTAAAAGCTGTCATGGTGAGCCTCAACAAAAATATACTTCAGTTAGATGTGAACAATAATCTGCTCACACTCTAAATGGCCAGACCAGCCTGTCATGCTCACATTTTTGTGGTCTGCCAAATAACTTTGTTTAAAAAAAATCTTTCAGAAACACTTTCAGATTTTCAAAAGGTTTGGATCCAGATCAGGTAGGTGCTGATCTGGGTCCTAACTGTTTGCATTCAAAAATAATTGATCAAGACCTTCACTGTCTGTCTGATAAAGCAGACTTCACAACAAACTGTTCTACATTAAATGAAAGTTCCATTTTTTTATACTTTTTTTTATTAATTTTTGTAATTGTTGTCGTCTGCTGACTATTCGTTTTCAAAATTAACTTTTTCCAAAACTTCTTTCAGAAATACTGTCAGATTGTCAAACAGTTTGGATCCAGATCAGGACCAACAGAAAGGCGGTCCCAATCTGGGTCTCAGCTGTTTGCTTTGACAAAAGTCGCTTAGAACAAAAATAGTTTAAGTTATTATTTTAAGATAGATATTAAGCATGAAGCAAATTTCTTTAATCGCTAAATATTTGAGTAATGAATTCTAATTATCGGTAATCTAAGCTGGTCAGTTCCTATCAAAATCACTGATTGTTATGTAAATTTCCAGAAATATTTACAAGAGATAATAGCCTGTTCAACTGTTTAGTAATAAAATAATTAATCCTTCCCTCAGGCTATCAATGTGTCAAAATAGCGATTGCCTTCTTATTATTATCTTTGCAAAAAGCATTGGTCAAGATTAGGCCCGACATTTTGATGAACTGATCTCGATCCAAACTGTTTGACAAGCTGAGGGTGTTCCTCAGTGGAGGATTTTTTAAAAAAAGATTGTTAAAAAACAGAGACAACAAAAATGCATGAACTAAAAAAGTACCCTGCATACAAAGTGTGAAACAGGTATGCATCCATCCACTTAATTAAAAGCATTTATCTTGATATTAAAAAAAGCACTTTTACACCCTTCTTGGTAATTATGCATGTGTTTTGGGTGTATATCGTTTTAGTTATCTTTTTCGAAAAATTCTTTAAAGTGTCAAACATATTGGATTAAGAGCAGGCCAAACATCTGGGTTCATCCTATTTGCAAAGATTATCAGCAGATGACACAAGAATAGTAGGCAAAGAGTTAAGCAACATGAGCATAGTTTCCTTTTTGAGGGACATAGACAAACCAGATGTCACAGAATGTGTGGTATCTACCATCAGAGTGCAACCAGTTTGGATCCAGATCAGGCCTGACTAAACGTCAGGACTGATCTGGGTCAAACATGTTTGCTCAAAGATTAATAGCAGATGGCAGTTAACCAAAATTAAGCCTATGATCATGTTGTGGTCATAGGCAAACAGTGTAGAGCCAGATTGGGCTGCACAGAGAGCAGGGTTGTATTTTTTGCCTGATCTGGGTCCAACTAGCTAGCAAAGATTATCAGCAGACTACACTAGAAGACAGGGTTAAGACTAGTAGACAGAGATAAGCCTAGTACCCGGCCAAAAATATAGACCCAGATCAGACGTCACAGACTACAGGTCTAATTAGGATCTCGGTTTGCCAACAAAATTATTTGAGGCCAATGTTCACATAAAGATTCTCTATAGTATAGGACTGTCTCTGATGAGGCTCAGAAAACTCTAAAACATTATCCAGATAGGTAATGTAGTTAATGGCAATAAAACAATTAATCCTACCCCCTCAGGCTAATCATTAAGTTTTACAAACAAGGTGAATGGGTATCACAAAAAGGTGTTAGCAAGTATGTTGAATGTCTTTTTTCTCATGTAAAATACTCTCAATGAAAAATTAATTCTATTACATTCAAAAAATACACATGGACATTTATAAGAGTGTCAATTAGGATCCAGGTCAGGCCTGACACCTTGCCACACATGATCTGGGTCCAAACTGTTTGCTATGGTACAGGTAACTTGTGTTATGTGCTATACAGGTATTGAGTTCATTGTGCACAAGGAGTTCTCATTTACCTCTTGGTCAGAATGTCTAGTGCACTTGTGTCTCAAAGTCTAGTGCACATGGGTCGCAGATGAAGTTCAAAGTCATGTGCACACCTCTCTCTGGCGTAGAGCACACAGGTTGCACTTTATGTCAAGTGTTTCTCTGGCTTGACTGTAGTAATAACCTTTCAGTACTTTATGTACTAAAAAAACATCGACAACACAGTAGTGATACAACAACACCACCTATGTTATTATTTCTGGCTAGTTGACCATCCTATACTTGGGCAAGTTGCCACTCTAAGATAGTTTCTATAAGAATCAATCTTAGAGTGTCCTGCTCTAGACGTACGTCAACTAGTCAGAAATTAGAAACATAAAGAATATAATTCACATATAAATCTAAGATCTAGAAAAAAGAACTGGGCCCTTCTTTTTTAATGTGCGCGGTATTCTTATATAGTGTGGTATTTTACGTGATTCGCGAAAACTCCATCTTCTTGGCTTCACAATGTTAACTTTTAGTCAAAAGGCTTCGAGATGAGTTAATGAATCGACGTCACACTGGCCTTGGAAGTCAGTTATATTTACTTTTGGTTCTTTCTTTTATAACCCGTGTATTTGATCGCAATCTTGACTCTTTAAGTCATTTTATTTTTCTATAATCAATTCGCGATTCCAACCCGTTGACTTGTCAACTCACTGGTTGTATAGTTGACCTCTAACTACGATAATGGGTGGTGAATCCTGAAGCCGGATCCCACACTTTCAGTGGCCTAAGGGGACGAGCTGTCCTGTGCCCTTAGGTTTCGATTCAATTGCTCCACAGCATTCTACCCCTTACGTAGGAGGGGACACAGTCAGAGATTATTCTGCAAAAAAATAAATCTACTTATAGAATCTTGGTTACTCAGAATCTCTCTGCTGCGTCAAAAATGGAGTTGTTCGTTACAAGTTCACAAAATAAACAAATTTCAGTAGTCCCATTTTTTAAAACTACAGCCTAACCCTATAAGCGTGCAATTAGCCCTCACCCGTGGGTGTATGGCTAACGGCTCATATGCGGTTAGAATGGATCCGCTCTTCTAAACATCCACACTCAAAATATGTGAAAAGGAGAAGTATTTTTAGTGACTGGCCTATGTCAGCGCTAAATGATACCTTATATGCCAAAAGGAACAAACCCATGCATTACAAAAATCTACAGTGCGCTACTGTAACGTCATCCTGGTTTGCAAGGCTAACGTAGCCGAAACATCGAGAACCCATGGCCCTTTTCCCTTTTAGGTCACATAATCTAGATAGTTTCCAGGTTTACAAATACTGATACTTATTCTCTTAGAAATTCCAGGAAAGCGTTGAACAACGCGGTGCCAACGTAACGTTTGGATGTCACGTCCGACATCACCCTTTCCACCTGCTAATTTTGTACTTGCACACCGTATCAGTAGTAAACAGATAATTATGACCTATCGTCAAACATAATATTTATATCAATATTGTGAAATTTCTTTCTGCTGTTTTATGCGTGAATAATCCACAATATTTCTACATTTATTTTGGTGAAAACCACCTAATCTCAAAACGTACATGTCAGCTATCAACTTATTTATGTGAGTGTGTTATGTGTATGCACCTAACCCTTAACTTGCATATGCGTTAGATATAACTCGATGTGACACATACAGGTCGGTACAGAAAGCTGACTATCTCTGAAAGTCAAATAGTCTTTCCAAACCACGCAATATAAATCACAACAACTTATAACCTAGTTGCTAAAATGTTTATCCACCTATCGGTCTCTGGTAAACCGACAAAGCCGGCGCCCACATTTGGCCGAAATAAACCTTTGAGTCTATCTGGACAGCTCTACTATAGCGCAAGAACAGTCCCAAAGGATTTTTAGGCACTACGCATGTGCGTAGATTGATATGCAAGTGCATAAAATTCGCTATTTTTGCCGAAAAGATAGGACGTAATTGGTAACGACCGATAAAACCCGTACATGGAATGCTGGTCGATTCAACAGACGACAAAATAGAAAACGAATGACTTATTATTTCAGTAAATGCAACCTGCTAGAGACATCGCGATTCGATGCAACAAACCTTAATTGCCATCCCTAACATGTACAATTTAAACAGGGTCAAATATATATAACTTCACATACCTGTCTAGAATAATGAACAGCATCTCTACGATGTACCTGATACTGGAAACTTTTCTATGTCCCCTAACCAAAATGGACAATTCCGCCCCTTATATAGGAAGAAATGCGTAAAATTTGCGAGAAAGATAATAAAACCATGCTTGCATTTCTAAATAAAGTAACAGTGAACTCTATCTCAGACACACCGCCCTTATATTGGACTTATAGTAGAAAAGGTACCGTATCACAGTTTATATAGATGACCAGGTGCATGCATACCTAACTCTTTGCGTATTTATGGGTATACGCAACCATCACTGCTTCTGATGTTCCTAGAATTCGACATCGTAACAAAGGCCCTTCCTTTTGGGGAAAAAGGATTGACTTTTTCTTACGATGCAAGATGTAGAAAAGAAGGAACAATACAGAATAAATATATACAACATATATATATGTGCGAATTAAATGGCTGACTACCTGGAAAGATAGTCTGCCCCCACATTGTCTTGCCCTCTGATTGCCACAATCCTAAATCGGTAGGGTTGGAGCTTTAATGCCCAATGCCTTAGCAGTTTGCATGAATGATAGGGGTTTGTGATCACATTCCAGGATAAATTCTCCCCCAAAAATATATTTCCTGAACTTCTCAATCACCAAAATAATTGCTTAACATTCCTTCTCAATTACCGAGTAATTTTTTTCCGGGGTAACAACTTTTTACTTCCTTCCCCCTCAAATTCTTGCAGCAAAACAGCTCCGATTCCTATATTGGACGCATCTGACCTAAGTATGAATGGTTCTCCCTCATTAAAAACAGGCAACTGCAGAATAGGAGAGGATGTAAGACGACTTTTTAATGTTTGAAAAGCCTTTTCATGATGACTTAGCCAGTCCTTAACGAGATTTGGGCAATCTTTCTTCGTTAGATTGGTTAAAGGTGCTGCGATTTCAGAGAACTTTGGGATGAATTTCAGATAGAAACTTGCCAAACCCAGAAAACCTCGGACTTGTTTCTTAGTAATAGGCAGTTGTGCTTCTTTGATAGCCTGTATCTTGTCATCTTTGGGCCTTAATGTTTGGTCTTGGATATTATGGCCAAGAAATTCAATCTTGCTGTACCCAATTTTACACTTGGAGGGTTTTGTGGTAAGTTTAGCTGCTGGCAACCTATCCAAAGTAGCTTGTATGGATTTTAAATGTTTTTTCCAAGTTTCCGTAAAAATCCACATGTCGTCTACGAAGCTATCAACATTTCTCAACCCTTGCAATACTATGCTTATAAGAGGACAAAAAGAGGCTCCCGCATTTACTAAACCAGAAGGCATGGTTTTAAATTGGAATAACCCCTTAGGTGTTTCAAAGGCTGTATATGGCCTTGACCTTTTGCTGAGGCCTAACTGCCAAAACCCCTTACACAGACCCATTTGTGAATAGAACCTATGCCCTGACATTCTATTAATAACTTCCTCCATATTCGGCATAGGTTCTGCATCAAATTCCGTAACCTTGTTAAGCTTGAGGAAATCAATACAGAATCTAACCGACCCATTTTTTTTGGAACTAATACAATCGGTGATAATAAGGAGAGATGGAAGGTTCGATCAGGCCTAGCTCAATCATCTCATCAATTTCAGATTCCATTATCTCTCTGGTTTTATATGGTATAGGGTAACCTTTAGACCTAACAGGTTCTGTAGTTGATAATTTGATATCATGTTCCAATAATTCGGTCCTGCCTGGTATGCTAGTCAGTACATCTAGGTATTTGGCCAATAATTCTATGACCTCATTCCTCTGTTCATTGGTGCGTTCGTCCGAGATACTGACATCTCAATACGTCTCAATTTCCTTCTTACAAGGAAATTGACAGTCCTCTAGTGAATACTCATCACTTTCATCGTCGTCTTCCTCTCTTAACGGAATACTCGCTTCGGTTGATAACAAGCAATGAGATACTTCAGTTTTTTGCTTGACATAGAGCCTCAAAATATTGGCATGATATGTATGGATGTAACCGTTAATGTTTACACGGTAGTCAACACAGTTTAATACTTCTACTAGCTCGAATGGTCCCCGCCATTGTAACAATAACTTATTGCTATCGGTTGGGAGTAATAATAGAACTTTATCTTCCACTTTGAAAGAACGAGGCTTCACTCGTCGATCATAATACGCCTTTTGCTTCCCTTGCACCTTCTGTAAATTCTTCATTGCCAACTCTCAAGTATGTTCGAGACGTTTCATTGAATTTATCATGTAATCATAAGTTGAGCGAACCTCTTCGTCTGTACATAATTCCCTTAGAATTGCCATTGGACCACGTAATTCCGTCCATACAATAACTCAAATGGCGAAAATCCTAAAGATTCTTGAGGTACTTCCGATACTGCAAACAAGAGTGCAGGAAGAACCTATCCCAATCCTGTGGGCGTTCAGCGCACATTCTTTGTAACATTTGCTTAAGCATCTCGTGTGAACGCTCTAGTAAACCATTACATTGAGCATGAAATGCTGACGTAGTCACCTGCTGCAATGACAGCAGTCTTGCTACCTCCTTCATAATATCAGACGTGAATTGTGAACCACAGTCCGTTAACATTTTATCCGGTACCCCAACCCTACTAAACATTTCGACTAAAGCTTCTGCTACGCGCTCGGTCTCGAAACTAGGCAATGCAATGGCCTCAGGATAATGCCGGGCGTAATCCATCATTGTTAAAATGTATCTTGACCTGTTGTTCGAGCGGGGCTCGATTGGTCCTACAATGTCTACTGCTACACGCTTAAAAGGAGTGTTGATTAATGGAAGCCGACCTAAAGGCATCTTTGCTACTCTGCCTTTTTGAATGGTCCTTTGACATATGTCGCATGACTTACAAAACTGTGTCACTTCACCGCATACGCCAGGCCAGAAAAAATTTAGCCACTACTTGATCAATCGTCTTTCGAATGCCTAAATGACCTGCCATGAGTGATTCATGGGCTAAAGTCATAACCTTATCGGTCAAACTAGAAGGTACAACTAACTGCGAAGTAGTTTTACCAGGCAAAGTAAACTGTCTATAGATTAAACCTTTCTTCATTATAAATTTTGTTTCTCCCCGGTGTATACCCCGACTTACAGTTACGTTGCGTAACTCTACTCGCTTTCGTATATTCGAGAGCTTTGGATCTGATGCTTGAACCGACTCAATGGCCTTCCTATCACTGCTGATAATCTGATCTGGGACTTTAAGTTGCTTATATACACGCTTGTCTTTTTTTGCTTGTGACCTAGTTACTACGCTTGCCGCGAAATGTGACATGTCCCGCAGCTTAGATCCATCGACATTTCCTATAACAAGATCATACAAAGTATCCTCCATGCACAAAGCTTCGGTAATGCCATTAAATAATGGACATTCCACACTAATATGTGCCACTGGGTATTTTAGTTTGGACTCATTAATAAGGGTTACATCTAACTCTTTCCCTAACATTTGCTCATTGGATACTAAGTCCCTTCTAACTATACTTAAAGCCAAAAGTAACTTTACACTTTAAACTACTGAATAAATCTTTACTGTTTTTGATTTAACCAAATTAAATGTTGCAATGAGTTGCTGGTACTCGCCCTAAACCTAATTCACGAAAAACAGCTTAGGTAAATTAATCTTCTTTCGAGTTATCTGTGCTTTCATTAAAAACACACAATCAGCATTTCCTAACAAAATCCAAAGTATACCTAGGATTTGAACACGCTATTTTAAAGGCCATCGATTGCCCATTAAAAATATTGCAAGACATTTTGTCTCTGACGTATAGTTTGCCTTTGGCAGTATCTTAAAGTTGGCTTACTTTGAAATTATCTCCCTTTGAATTAAAAAAATAGTAAACTTTTGTCCCTGCTAAAAGCTTTATCTCAGATGACATTTGGATTTTTTTATCAGCGATTTGTTGGGACTTCTGCCCTGAGTATGTGACAAGATAATCTGATAAATATTCCCATCGATTTGGAAGAAAAACGGCAAACAATTTCTTATGTGAAATTCCATTGAAAGCACTGTTAAGTTCACAAAAGGGGGTATGTCCGTAAAAACACAACTCTAATGTGTGTTACTCGAAGGGTGGTCCGGGCTGATTTTAACTTTAAACAACAATTCAATAGCCTGTCTTTCAGATTGGTTCTTTAAAATTAAAAATTGTCCAATCGCAAAGCTACAGTAACACATCTAAAAGTGATGCACTTTGGAAAAGTTTATTTTGCCCCCTTGCTTCTTTCATTAGGGCATTGTGGTTGCATTTATGACAGTAAAAACATGAAATTCAACTGTCATATGAATAATTGATTGGAGTTTAATATGAATTGAACACATTTAAAATACCACTCAACAATACCCAGAAAAGGTATATATAATAACAGTGTAAAGTTACTTTTGGCTTTAAGTATACTACGCGGGTACAACCCTTATCTCTTAAAACTCTGACCTCCTTCCCATTCACTGTGCCTGCCGGGGAAGGCAATCTAGATTTAAAAAAAAATAGCAAGTACCCTTGCTATCCTTATGGAGATTCTCCCTATAACTGCTAATTGGGTTGTACACTTTAGCATGATACACGCTATGCACTCCATCATCCGGTCCTTGTTCTCCCTTCACTTTGCAAAAGTTGACCTGATGGTGGACTTTCTCATTATTATAGTTCCTATTGGAATTCCTACCGGGAGCTGACAGATTCAGACGGTAATTATTACGGCCTGGATTCCAATTGCAGCCCCTATTTCGCCATTTTCCCCCTTGATTTAGAGAAAGAAATTTGGCACTTGATGGTATTTCCGCGCCAGCTGATACCCTCTTATTCTTGTTGTGCCAACAATTATGTGTTTGATGGGCTTTACCACAAATCTTACAAGAAATATTTGGTTTCCGATCAACCTGATTTTCGTAAGTATGCATAACTTGACTCCTAGTTTCACTCTGCCCTTTTGCTATGCATTCGGGAACTCCACCCCTTGCATCGGCAAACAAATCCAACTCATGGGCTTACTCACCCAGGACTTTAAACAGCTTAGGCTTGAGATACAAATAAAGTTCTTGACTGCAACAGTCAAGGAACTGGCCTCGGCCAAAAAATCACAAATGGCCTCATAGGTCTTTTTGACCTTAGCCAAACCTAACCATTTATCTAGATAGCTCGCTAGCCTACATCTGAACTGTCTGAAAGTTTCAGCTTTCTCGGGCCTACAATTCCTAAACTTCTTTCTTAATAAACGTTCGATAAGGTCAAAATTAGTTACAGAGCCTCCTTTATCTGACTATAATCCGACTGGTCATCTTTGGAAAGTCTAACAAAGACTTCCAAAGCGCGTCCTTTTAATAATGCATTTAAGCACTATGCCCACATAGACGGGTCCCATTTATTTGAAATGGCATAACTTTCTAACCTTGTTAAATAGCTATCCATCTTATCCGTATGTTCATCAAAGTATAGAAGCTTGGGACCCCTAGGATTTGAATTTTTCTCTTTGGGCCCCCAGTGATGTGAAGTGGTCTCGGCCTCAATCTTTTTGAGTTCCACTTCGGCCTCAATTTTTTAGCTCCACTTCTTTTTCCATTTCCTTATCTTTGTCCCTTTGATTGGCCTGGAGTATTATTTTTTCTAACTCAAGTTCCATTATCCTTTTCCCTCTGTGCGGCCTCAAGTCTCATTTTTTCTTATTTTCTTTCTTTATCTTTTTGCTCCCTATCTTTCTCTTTTTGCTCCCTATCTTTGTCTTTTTGCTCTGCTTCGAGTCTTAGTTTTTGGCATCCCTTTTCTCTCTTTCATATTCCCTTTGAGCAACCCTTTCCTCCCTTTCCAAATCTTGTTGCTTCTTAAGATAATCCCTTAATTCTTGCCATTCATAACCTAATTCCCTTGCTATTGAAATATGTTTATCCATTGTAGCCTATTGTTGGGAAAACAATAAAGCAACTATACTGTTGAAAACAAATAAGGGTTCGCTTTGTTCCTTTTTAAATAGGTATGGGCTAACCAACGTTCGCGCTGGTTAACTAATAATTTTAGGGATTTAAATGACGTCACATATAAGTAACGTAAAATACAACGCATAAGGGATCACAAGGGAAAGGTGCCTAGGATATATATCAAACTTAAATAGGCCTTCACTAAACGTACTTGACTACAAAAAAAAAACGTTCATTTTTTCCGTATTCACGTCAAGTAATTTATACCTACGCGATATTAATATAAACACATTACAGTCAAGTCAACAGTCACTTGTCATAGCTAGACCTAATAATTGACTAAAAATAATCTTTCTATGGACTTCTTCTAATAATAAAAATCAGTTGAGTGGCGTCACACACTGTGACGTCACTGAGGTGATTTAAATTATTAGTACCCTCAGACGATATGAAATTTTCCGCATCCGTATCCTTAATTTATAGGAACACAGGGCATAAGCCAATACACAATCATATGTGTCAAACAAGGGTGGACAAGTCTAATAATTAAACTCCGACAATTTTTCTTGGGTTTTATATCCTACTAGCAATCCACAGGACAAGAAAGTATGGGTCCCCTCAGAGAGTTATGTGATGTCTTATTTACATGTGTCACACTTCATCACAGGGGAACGCATGCAATCAGTACTGTGTGTTGAAACTCACAATCTCCTTGTGAAATAACCTACCTAGTGTGTGCCCTTAACAAAGACAAAACAGAGAAATTGGCCAATAAAACCTCAAAATCCAACTTCTGACACCATTGTTACGACATAAAGCCGGTCAGGACGAAAGAGGGGAAATCTTATTGCAAAATTCCTTTAGGCGATGACAATGCTACCAGGGAAAAATAATGCACACAACTATTAATAACCTTTCAGTTCTTTATGTACTAAAAAAACATAGACAACACATTGATGATACAACAACACCACCTACGCTATTATTTCTGGCTAGTTGACCATCCTATACTAGGGCAATAAGAATCAATCTTAGAGTGTCCTGCTCTAGACGTACGTCAACTAGTCAGAAATAAGAAACATAAAGAATACAATTCACATATAAATCTAAGATCTAGAAAAAAAACAGGGCCCTTCTATTCTAATGTTCTGCGGTATTCTTATATAGTGTGGTATTTTACGTGATTCGCGAAAACTCCATCTTCTTGGCTTCACAATGTTGACTTTTAGTCAATAGGCTCCGAGATGAGTTAATGAATTGACGTCACACGGGCCTTGGAAGTCAGTTATATTTTCTTTGGGTTCTTTCTTTTATAATTAGTGTATTTGATCGCAATCTTGACTCTTTAAGTCATTTTATTTTTCTATAATGGATTCGCGATTACAACCTGTTGGGTTGTCAACTCACTGGTTGTATAGTTGACCTCTAACTGGACTAGTACAAATAAGGATTGACTAACGACTAAGACTAAAGTTAACAACTAAGGAATGGTGGCGGATTCCACTTATACTTAACAACGTTTTTAAACACAACATATTTGCTACATCCGAAGCTTCTTCTCGTGTAAATAAGATCCCAGACCACAGTATCAATAGTTCCAGTGTATTTCTTAAATAATTTTCATGTTAATTTGTAATTTTGATTGAAACACATATTAATTGAAACTAGATCCGCCTTGCATAGAAAATTATTCATGCGTTTACAGTGACGTATATTCACTGTTATGGATAGTTGTACTCGTCTTTACAAATACGTTCAAACTGTCCAAAAACAAAGTATAAGATACAATCAATTACAACAGACTCTGTGGTCTAGTGGTTAGTACAACTGACTCATATACTTGAGGTGGATGGTTCGATTCCTACCTAACGGTTATTTTTACCTTAAGTTTTTTTTTTATATATTTTTTTCGTTTGTTTTGGTGCTTTACGTCCACATCAACAAATTTACAGACATGTTGTGACGATTTCCTGTTTTCCTTGGCTGAACCAGCCATGGGTAATAAAAGTGACTCCACCAGCGGTGAGTCTCGAACTAGCATCCCTTCGATCCCCAGTCTAACGCTCAAGTCGTTTATTTTTATTTCACTGGGACTGAAGAATGTGCCGATGTAGTCTCATGTGCTTGACTACGAATCCAGAGACCCCGTTTTGGTAGAAATTCGTTCAAGAAATAGTTTCAACGATCATCCTTTCCCCTCCGCTGTCTCAATTAGAGCCTCTATCCGTTTCTTTCGAAAGTGTGAGCCCTCAATATTGATTAAACACTTAGGCTTTTCACAGGAACAGTTTAGTTGCCTACTGGACTCTTCTATCCGTTCAAACTGACGAGTCGATTGGTAATTATAGGGTGTTTAGCTTTGTTAACGGTAGTGATATTTATACTTTTTGCAGAAATTGTTGTTTCATTTAAGCAAGCAGTGTAGACCCTTATCAGACTTTTAATTCAGCATCCGCCTTGTGTCTATGTTGGATCTGGGCTGTTTGTCAAATTCCTATATATGGGGGCTAGGCATTATTGGGCTAACTGACTGTGTTCAAATAATATTGAAATCTCGTTTTTGTCTGTGCTGATGGTTTACGTACCAGTCAACAATCTGTCAGTCATATCGGGACATTTCATGACTTTCTTGGTTAAACCAGTTCTAAGCACAAAGGACACCACACAGTGTCCCTTTTGAGTCTCGAACAAGTGACCCTTTAGATATTGTTTTTTTTATTATATCTGACCGTGTGATAAGTTGGATATTGTGGCACACGCATTTAAAATATATTAATTATCAATGAAGAATCTATCTACAGTTAAAACTATTCAAGTTAAGAGAGGTCCCTTGGGAAATTTATACCACCACCTGACTGGACAAAACCCAATAGGGTAGTGTATTTTGAGCTTCAACCCGCAAACGTCTCCGCAATAACATCTTCAGCCAAAACCCCAAATCAAGCTGAAACCGCCCAAATTAGCACTCGGTTGGCGACCCGAAAGGGGCGAGACACCCACTAGCCCTGACAAGCATCGTCCGATAAATGATTGCCATGATGTTATAAATTCAATATAAAAGGATAAAAGAAGCCCGTTTCTGCATTTCCTGCAGCTAAGCTGAACAGCCGAGATCCCACCTCACCATCATGACTGTGACTCTGGCTGTACCAGTACCAACAATGACATGCCCAACACGCAGCATTCTTCACCGCACCTTCACACCTTTCATAACTGCGCCTGTCAGACCATGGGATCAAAACCGTCTCGCACACTCGAACCCAAACAGTCCTGGTCTCCTTTGGATAAGTTAAGTCTAAACGAAGGAAACCCAGTCCACACCGATACTTTTCTTTTTATATGTCTGGCGGAGTGATGTGGGTATACATGTAAATGATTTCCGTTGATATATTGAATATGGTGATGCACCCAAGCACGTGCGTGTGTGTGTGTGTGTTTTGGTAGGGGTGGATAACCTAGACTTAGACTGGCCTTACCATTCGCCGAGAGTTACCAGAGAGGCCAACTGCTTATAGAAGTCCTATCTACTAAGGTTATCCGGCTTCTTTGGGTTGTCAGATGCGACTTTAAGCCATGTGTCAGGCTCTGTATAACCTTAGCCGTTGATGGGAATTCAAAGACACACATAGCCACACACACGCACACACACATTATCCTGCGTGAGGTTACCTACCTCAGGAAAGATTTCCCCAAACAAAATGCAGTCTATTGTCGTGCAGCTGTCACTGGTCTGTGTTTACCTCACGGTGGCAAGGGTTGGCCTGTGGTCTAAGATTGTATCATTTCCTGGTCACACTCACTTTATTGACCAAACACCATCATATGTCATTTCGAACACACCTTGTTCTCACTTGTAGGAATAGCCTTTCACTCACTTAATTGGTTTGGTTGCAGGAAGTGTTAATTAAAACGACCAAATTATTTGCATATATTATTAACCCACTCCTAAATCCGTATTTTGGCAAACAGTAGAGACCCAGATGCGGCATTCGATCAGGGTCGTCACTGTTTGTTACTTTAAGACCAAAACGATCTTCAGTGAAAGAAATACATGATTCTTTTTACGAAAATATAAGCTGTGGCCCCTCATTGTTTTTGCATTAAATTCCGCTAATGTATCTAACTTCTGTGATTTTGTTTCTTCTACTTTGGTAAACACACCAGTTTACTGGTTAAAACGCTTGTATGTTTAAATAAAACTGCGTTTTTGATTGCTCAAATCGACTTTTTCGATCACAAAAATGCGTTCTACGATCATGGTTTTACGACCTGGTCGAAGGCGTTGTTTTGTGCAATCTGATCGCCGCCTAATTGGTAGAGCTGTAATAATTATAACAGAAAGGACAGGCAGGGTCTTTGTGAGTTTCTTAATTTTTTAATTAAAGCTGCATACTCTGTAACTATGAACATTTTTCGAAATTTTTTATTTTCTTTTTGAATCATTTGTAAAAGTAGAAATAAGTTATGTTTTCACAATAAAAATGTTCAGTACAGCTGAAAACTGCATGGAAAAGTGAATTATCGTATCAAATAGGTGTGTTTTTCTCTTGTTGGTAATTATTTGGGTCCCTCCAATAATTCTAGACCGTTGAATTTTAACATAAATGCAGTTGTTTTGATAGTGATAACTTGTTAAGATTTACGAAAATGGTAAAATGTTACTGTGTTCTTGAAAAATAAAAACATTATTTTTAAAATCAGAAGATCAAAAGTTACAGACTATGCAGCTTTAACACAGAAGCCTTATGAGTAAGCGTGCCCCTCTATCCTATTTCGATTTATCCGGGTTGTTCAGTAAGTCGATGTTTTCCATTACAAAGAGAGCAAACTCATAGACACAAGCCAATGGGACATATCATAAACCTGGATGCTCGTCTGTCTATTCATTATATGTTCATTGTACAAATGTAGCTTCATTAAAGCTTCCGATAGACTGAAACATGTTCCTGATCACGGGGTGCAGCGTATTGTGATTCAGTGGTCCACCGTTTTGCTCTTTTTTACATATTACATTTGAATGTATAGGTGTTGTCATATATATACTAGGCCAAAATAAATGCCACATATGAAAGTAAAAAACATTGCTTGTTAAATGAGAGTAACAAAATTCCATCTGCTATCTATGTTTTGCAATGTTTTCTGCCGCTCGTTTGTCCCATTGTTTTATGAAGTTCAATCAATCCAAAACACTGTAGTGGTCGATTTGTTTTTATTTTCCAAGATTTCACGTGCACGCTCATCCCATTTTGCTCAGTGGCCAGGACAACCCCAGGAACTCATAATCCAAGAATCAGCGCTCAAACACTGACAAATTGTTTGCAAGAGATTGGTGTAAGACCTCGTCGTCCCTACTTTGTTCGGAACTTAAATTTAGCACGGCATTTGCGTCAAATTAAGGATCCCGTGGCAATACTAATGTTTTAATGAATGGAGAAACATTCTCTACTAGTACGATTTTTTTATACTTTTTCTAATAACAGCATGCATTTGGAATGGAATACATAACATGTACACTTGAAAATAATTCACATAGCGGCGTTTCTTTTTTTGCCTAATATATATCCTAATGCACGACTCTGAGACTGCTATGTTACATTATCTTGAAACTCTCGTCTGAAATTTATGTGGTGCTCTGATAACTTCAATATCAGGTACAGACAAATGGTTTTGCAACGGCGGATTAGGAAGATACTCAGAGCATACATGTATTCTGTATTGGTTCTGTAACAAAGTCCTTTAATGCAACAAATTTTAGATTATTTAAGTAAGTCTCTAGCGCTCATTGGAGAGATAAACTTAGGTTGCCTTATCCATCCACTTTTAGTCGAATGTCGATCGAACTAACATCGATAGGATTGACCTGTCATTAACAGTTGATCAATGGCGCAGTCACTCGAACTAAACGGGAATGGAGGATGCGCCCCTTTAATAATAATTGTTCGTTTAAATCCCTATAGGTATGGATATAAAGCAGTCTAAATTTTGTCTGGCATGAGGCTCAAACCTGTTGACACGAGCCTACGAGTCATGTTTGCTAGCTACTTTACTATTGAGGTTGTAGCACGTAGCTTCCGCTTTTTCGTTTAGATACATTTTTCGCTTTGGTACAATTAGTTACACGGTGTACACTATTATATACAGTGAGTTTGGTTTTTAGTCATTAGTCGATAGTCGTTAGTTTTGTCCTTATTTGTACTAGTCTACTACGACAAAGGGTGGTCAATCCTGAAGCCGGATCCCACACTTTTAGTGGCCTAAGGGGTCAAGCTATCCTATGCCCTTAGGTTTCGATTCAATGGCCCCACAGCATTCTACCCCTAACGTATGAGGGGACACATTCCGAGATAATTCTGCAAAAAAAAAAAAAATCTACTTATAGAATCTTGGTTACTCAGAATCTCTCTGTTGTGTCAAAAATGGAGATGTTCGTTTCAAGTTCACAATATAAAACAATTTCAGTGGTCCAATTTTTAAAACTACAGCCTAACCCTATAAGTGTGCGATTAGCCTTCACCTGTGGGTGTATGGCTAATTGCTCCTATGCGGTTAGGATGGATCCGCTCTTCTAAACATCCACACTCAAAATATGTGAAACGGAGAAGTATTTTTAGAGACTGGCCTATGTCAGCGCTAAATAATACCTCATATGCCAAAACGAACAAACCCAAGCATTACCAAAATCTACAGTGCGCTACCGTAACGTCACCCTGGTTTGCAACCCTAACGTAGCTGAAACATCGAGAACCTGTGGCCCTTTTCCGTTTTAGGTCACGTAATCTAGATAGTTTCAAGGTTTAAAAATACTGATACTTATTCTCTTTGAAATTCCAGGAAAACGTTGAACAACGCAGTGCAAAGGTAACGTTATGATGTTACGTCGGACATCACCCTGTCCATGTGCTAATTTTGTACTTAAACACCGTATCAGTAGTACACAGATAATTATGACCTATCGTCAAACATAATATTTACATCAATATTGCAAAATTTCTTTGCTGTTTCATGTGTGAATAATGCACAATATTTCTACATGTATTTTGGTGAAAACCACCTAATCTCTGAACATACATGTCACCTTAATTATGTGAGTGTGTTATGTGTATGCACCTAACCCTTAACTTGCATATGCGTTAGATATAACTCGATGTGACACATACAGGTCGCTACAGAAAGCCTACTATCTCTGAAAGTCAAATCGTCTTTCAAAACCACGCAATATAAATCACAACAACTTAAAACCTAGTTGCTAAAATGTTTATCCACCTATCGGTCTCCGGTAAATCCTCCAGCATGCAATTATGGTTTTATGTGCAGACCTGACATAACCTGAGACCACATTTGGCCAAAATAACCCTTCGAGTCCATCTGGACAGCTCTATTATAGCTGCAAGAACGGTCCCAAAGGATTTTTAGGCACTACGCATGTGCGTAGATTGATACACAAGTGCGTAACATTCGCTATTTTTGCCAAAAAAAAAAACGTGACGTTATTGGTAACGCCCGATAGAACCCGTACACAGAATGCTGGTCGATTCAACAGACGACAAAATAGAAAACGAATGACTTAATATTTCAGTAAATGCGACCTGCTGGAGACATCGCGATTCGATGCAACAACACTAAATTGCCATCCCTTACATGTACAATTTAAACACCGTCAAATATATATAACTTCACGTACCTTTCTAGAATAATGAACAGCGTCTCTACGATGTACCTGATACCAGTAACTTTGCTATGTCCCCTAACGAAAATGGACAATTCCGTCCCTTATATAGGAAGAAATGCATAAAATTTGCGAGAAAGGTAAGAAAACCATGCTCGCGTTACTAAATAAAGTAACAGTGAACTATATCTCAGACAAACCGCCCCTATATTGGACTAATAGTAGAAAAGGTATCACAGATCATATAGGTGAACAGGTGCATACCTAACTCTTTGCGTATTTATGCGTATACGCAACCATCACTGATGCTGATGTTCCTAGAATTCAACATCGTAACATAAACAGTGAAACACCGTGAAAAACGAACTGCCCACTGTCCCTATATATTTCTTCAAGAAGGTTACATGTAGCTTACTACACAAAATGAAGCATACAGGTGCATCCGCAATCGGCGATCATGTTACGTTTGAGCGGATCCATAATAAGCGTACGAGCTTAACTAGTGCTCGAAATTGCTTTCTTTCAAATATCATGCGCTTTGGACAAAACTAGAATAGATGCACCCATTGCACCTTTAGTTCTAAGTCTAGATTTGCAAGATATGCTGCTGCTCCGCCATGAAAAGTCACGTGACTTTACCACATTGTCAATGAAACCCGTAGCTATAAAAATTAAAACTTCTCTGGCATTTGTTATTTCCTTCGCATTACTGGCTACTCAATGTGGTCAATATTGTGCAGTACTTAATAGCGGAAATGTGATTTAAGGCCAGGGGTGTCCATCTGTCGCATTTTTGCGAATCTATTCTCAGAACATGCGAATCAAATTTTTGAGAATTGAACGTGATTTTCCAAAATTTTGTTTGACTTTACGAGTTTCCTGTCTAGTCGCAATAGATTTTATACTGTTGTGAGCCCTCCACTGGGAGGGCCTTCGGTTGTATTCATTTTTGAATGCATATGAGCGGGGCGACTACAGATACACAAAGCCTGGCACTCCACAGCCTGATCAGAATTTTCGACGTACTCATGGATTGTAGCCCTTGGTCCTCAAGGCCCCTGCTTGCTTAGTCCAACCACTACTTTTTTTTAAACAGAATCAATTATGAGTGTTTTGTCCTTTATTTTTGGAGTAAAGGTTATTAGACTTTTCACATAGACTGTGCTCTGGGGCTGTGAATTTTGCTTTAAAATTCATATTTTATTCAGTACGCCATTACAATAATGAAGAATAAATGTTCTATAACCCAGCATGAGAATCATATTTATAACACACATAAGCAAACTGTCAAGCCACCCAAACTTCGACATAATCTTTAGGCCACTGGCTGGATATGGTTTACCTCCCCCAAGGGGATTTTTTTTAAACCACATTTTCTTTAAGCCCAATGTCTTGCAAGGGTTTTGCAACATGTTAGCCCGCTGACAATGTCATAGTTAAGCTGTAGCAGCCTGTTACATACGTTACCCCACAAAATATTTGATAATTTTCACTCTTTTTAAGACTTCAGAAAAGTGCAAAAGATAAGGTAAGATTTCCAAATTGTTTATTATATCATCTAAGTAAGCTATAACTGAGCCACAGATATAGACCTTTAAAAATATATATGGTCGTCCCAGATATAGAGTATGTTACAATTTTTTCAATAAACCCCTTATAAATGATACATGAATCTTAAAGTAGTTCGTCTTGAATTTTATTGAAACCAAAATATGTTCATCAACTTTGTTTGATATTTAAGAGTTTTTATTTACCTTTTCAAAGCTGCAAACATTATGTTTCTATCTTATATACGTATTTAGTTATTGGTTGTTGAACAAGGTCACAATTTTGCTTTGTTAATTACGTGTAGGCATTTAGTTAAGAGTGTGTACCAAACAAATATTTATACAAAACACATGTTGTGGGACCTCAAAATAAACGTCTCAATGAGGCGGCTCTTTTGAGCACATAACATATGCTAAAATTGATGGGCAAGACGATATTCATCCTTTTATGCTTAAAATACGCTTATTCACCAGCGCGTCAGCGCTGGTGATATACGTTAGTAAACTTCCATTGGGCGCGCGTTCGATTTGGGCCTGTTCCATTAGCAAGTTGCGGAAATGGATTGATTGTTAGCTCCCCAGCAGCAGTGTATTTTACTGTTCTTTCTCAGACTCCCCGTCGACCAAGCTACTTCCAAAATTCAATCTAAAAGCAAAAATGTCTATTAGAGACCTTACCACTGAGCTAGAATCCAGATCAAACATGGACCCTTGGGATATTCTAGACTAAGTGTGACGAAATAACTAGATGTAGATGGGTCGGTTTCAAGATGCCCCCTAGGCATTATGTGCATTGTCTTCGATTTAGGAATACGATTGAATGACTTAATACATACTGCTGGGGAAGGGGTTAACTCTACCATTATTCAGTGTGTTCATGAGCAGAGTCTTACTGGAATATGCATATTTCATGTGTTTTATTTGCTTCCAATGGATCACCTATGTACAAATCATTAACTAAAACAAAAAATACCCAGAGTTTGAAGCACATGAAACGCTGAAAAGAGTGGCTTCAGCAAATGCAATATTAAAGCACTATATAAGTTCTTCTTTAATAACTGTAAAACGCCATGCGATGGTTCTAAGCTTTTTAAAAGCTAATCTTGTCTAAACCTATGTTAACAAGCACTACTATTGTGTTAAAAGATGAAGTAATTGGCATCCGAAATATAATTCCACTTGTTGCTTATTAAACTAACACTCTACCAATCAGTTCAATCCAGATTCATAAATATATCAAGTTTCGAAAACCAGCATCTTGTGCTTATCTCAACACTAGTTAACATTCCTATACGTCAGTGTATTTAAAATCAATTGACTGCTGTTGTTATGTGTTTTGCGGGCTAGTAATATGGTTTGCGGGCGATCATGGTAGTGATGAAACAGATCAAGCGTTAAATTTATATAAACATAAACTTAACTAAAAATTGTGTTTATGAAACACTGTTCCCTTAACCATTAGCTTGTCCATAGGTATGATCTCACCAGGTAATCTACTCACCATCCTCTATCTGCTGACCAAATCTGAGGCTACTAGCTTTAATGGTTTTCGAGATATCTTTATTAAAAGTTCTCTATGCCCAAATTTGCAAAGGGCAATAACTCGAAAAAAAACGCAAAGGACAATTACTAAAAAAATAGCTTTTTCTTAAATTTTCACCAGGTATTCTTCTCCGTTTCCTCTATCAGCTGTACAAGTTTGAAGCTTCTAGCTGTAGTAGTTTTGAGAGATCAAGTTTTTAAATTTTCAAAGGGCAATAACTAAAACAACTTTTTACCAAAAAAATCACCAGGTTATCTACTTATTATCCTCTATCAGCTGACTAAGTTTGAAGTTCCTAGCTGTAAGACTTTTTGAGATACAGTAAAAAGTTTGAAGCGGCCACTCAAAAAGAAGCCCCAAAATTGGTTTTTAAGACTGATTATCGCTTAATGCAGGTCAAAATTTTTGCAGAATACTCCAAGGGGAGCATTCTGCAATACTTTCGACCTTCATTAAGATACCATTTGTCATTAAGATCGTTGTTTTGGCTGTTTTTGAGTGGCCGCTAAAGACAGGTTACACTGTATCTTGATAACAAAATTTCTTTATGATCCTCTTAAAGGGGCATAACTCCACAACGGGAGATAATTCAGACTAAAATATACGGGTCAACTATTTTAATGACAAAACTAATTATGAAATTTCAAAACTTTAACTTAATTTTGTAATGGATGGTGTGTGCCGTGTCGAGAGAAAAACCTGACATAGCAGCATGCGAACAACAAAGGCGGAGACAAGCCTCCGCATCCGCGCAGTCTGATTAGCATCTTTGTTGTCCTCTCTCTGAAAAGTGCAATTGATAATTTGCTACATGCAAAATCAGCATTCTAGCCAATCTCTGTAACTGAGCAAGTTGGTTTGAGTCTAGCATGGTAGTCCAAACATATTTATTGTTCTTGATCAAATTCTGTATGTGCGACCAGCGCAGACCGATCAGAGACTTTGCTAGTTGCTTAATAATGCTGTCATTCTGTCTCTTCATAAACGGGTTCATGAAGTTAATTAAAATATTTCTGTCTCTCTATTTTTCTTACCAGCTTCAATCAATATAAGATCATATAACACCAAGAAGTTCTAATCTCCGAACTTACAAGTAAAGATCGCACATCTTTTGTCCGAGATTGAGCCCGTGGGTTGGGGGGGCTCCCTGAAAAAATGCATTGGTCCCCAAATCCCTGAAAGAAAACACTCCCCAACTCCTTAATATAAATTCAGCTTATCCCTGAATCCCTTAAAATATAAGTCAGTTCTCCCTAAAATGTTTTTTCTTAACGTAGGATTAATTAATTCACATGCTTAAAACTATGAAGCTATACATGAGCTCATGACTTAATATTCACTTAATATCTTGCGTTCTACATGTAAAGAGAGGGCTTAGCCACAGAAAACATGATATTTTAATACATTTGAGCTGCGACATGAGATTTCCAACAATGTGGTATTTGCGACAAGCGCAGACTGATCAGAGCCTTTGCTAGTTGCTTAAACATTATCTGAGTGTTAAGCTACTGACCAAACATCATTTGGAGTTTCTAAGCTTAAAAGGAGGCTGCACAGGCTCGTCTGAGTTTTCACGTATCAAAATACCACATTGTTGGAAATAACATGTCGGGGCTTTTTTTATGATATATATATAGCTCAAAGTATGAGGCCATCCTTAAAATAATGTTGCTGTATCTGGAAGAGTGGGTATGGAGGAATGCACTCTATATATGATTTTTTTTCTATTTGGGACAGCCAGACCATTTTGGTTTTCTGGTTTCGGAGGGGCTGTTTTTTTCCAACAGCTGAAACTAGATTTTTAGACAAACAAACTGTTTGTAACCCTGAAAGTCTTGTTATTAGACCCTATACGCAAGTATTCAGTTTCACCAAGTCAGTTTATATCTGATCATCAAAGTTTTAATGAAAAGTCATCTTATAACCTAAAGAGAGCATTTCAAACCAGGCGCGTAGGTTGCCCTGTAATGATGTGGATTCACACTTGTGCTAAGGGGTCCGGGGCATATGCTCTCCCGGAAAATTTTGGTAAAAATGTTGCGATCTGTCGTATTCTGAGTGTTCCCAAATACGTTATTAGCAACCTAAAAATAAACAAGAAAGAAAGCTTAAACAAGCTGAAGCAAGAGCGATCAAGAAAATCAAGTTATCTCATAAGCCTTCCGCTGTTCAAGCCCATCCTAATTATAATGGTATTGAAAAAAGTTCTTCTCATTTCATGCCTTCTGACGTGTCTCGTTCCGGAGCCAGCTTTCAGTTTAATGGTGGACCAGCATGGGGTCGAGGTCGGGGAGCATTTCCATTTCGAGGACAACGACAAGCGACAGCATCAGACATCTGTTTCTCCTGTGGACTTACAGGGCACTTCAGACGATCGTGTCCTAACCAAGACAGTTCCAAAGGGCAGTTCAAGTTCGATTGGAGTGCCGCTCAGCTACAGAGATCTACAGCAGACCAAAGAGAAACCAAGCCAGCAGTCGTCACAGGAAATAAATGATAAGTATTTTCTTAGTACTTTTCCGTCAGAAACAATGCTAACCGATTTGTTCTCGTTACATGAACAATATTTTGAAATTCAAGAAAAAGAGTTTTTAACTTCTAGTACAAATGTAAAAGGCAGGCTCACTGAAAATATTGGGTTTTGGGAAACTATTGGTGCTAATCCTGAAATTTTGAAAATATTACGAGAAGGATATAGGATTCCTTTTTTCGAATCTCCTCCAGAATCTTTTTCCTAGAATAATATTTCTGCTTTGAAAAACATGGAATTTGTGGAAGAAGCAGTTTTTGAATTGCTCAAATCTAATTGTGTCGTTCAGACTCCGTTTAAACCCTGGATAGTCAGTCCACTTAGCGTTTCTACAAACAAGTTAGGCAAAAAGAGGCTTATTCTTGATCTTAGAATTCTTAACAAATTTCTATGGAAGCAAAAAGTACGTTTTGAAGATTGGAAAATTGCGTCAGAGTATTTTGAAAAAGATTCCTTTTGTTTTAAGTTTGATTTATCAAAAGGGTATCATCACGTCAATATTTTTTCTGGACACCAAACATTTTTAGGGTTCAGTATCAAGGGAAAGTACTACTGCTTCACTGTTATCCCTTTTGGTCTGAGTTCTGCCCCTTACATATTTACTAAGGTGTTGAGAGAGATGGTTAAGTATTGGAGAAGTCATTGTATTAAGATAGTGATGTTTTTGGATGATGGCTGGGGTACTAATTCAAACCGGCATCTGTGTTCAGCAGACGCAGTTTTTGTCAAAAATAGACTTGTGAAGGCAGGTTTTGTGATTAATTGGGAAAAATCAATATGGGAGCCTGTACAAAAGCTTGAGTGGCTTGGGCTTTTTTGGGACAGTGAACTTTTTTCTCTTTATATCCCAGATAGGAGGGTTGACGATTTAAGATGCAGTTTAATTGAATTGTTTTTCCATTTACCTAAAGTCACTGCAAGAAAACTTGCTCAATGTGTGGGGAAAATTATTTCCATGATGCCTGTAATAGGAAACATTGCTAGGCTAATGACTAGACGTTGTTACATTGTAATAGAAAACAGATTATCTTGGGATTCTACTATATGCCTGGAAAGTAATGATTTTTGCATCTCTGAGCTAAATTTTTGGAGGCAAAACATTGACCTTTTGAATGTGAAAAAATTGGGTGGTTACATGTGTCCGGATACTCTTGTGTTTTCGGATGCTAGTGATATAGCCTGTGGTAGCTATGTGGTTAAGGGTAATAATTCAGTGTTTCACAGTTACTGGTCTGAAGAGGAGAAAATAAAAAGTTCAACTTTTAGGGAGCTTCGAGCAGTTTATTTAGCTTTGAGAGCATATAGTCCCATGTTTCAAAATCGCCGTATCAAATGGTTCACAGATTCTCAAAATTGCGTGCAGATTGTTTCCGTAGGTAGTACTAAATTTGATTAACAAGAGCAAGCAATTAACATATATCAGTTACCCTTGAAATGGAATATTGACTTAGATATTCAGTGGATACCTCGAAATTTGAATTGTGTTGCTGATGGTATTAGCAAGGTGAATTACACGGATAACTGGGGCGTGTCAGATGAATTTTTTCAGTTTATCAATTCATTGTGGGGGCCCTTTGACATAGATAGGTTTGCAAATTCGGATAACCGCAAATTGTTTAGATACAATTCAAGATTCTTTGATTATCAATGTGAGGCAGTTGACGCTTTCACACAGAACTGGAGTTATGCCAATAATTGGCTGGTCCCCCCTATTTATTTAGTAAGCAAAACGGTGTGTCACTTATTAGCTTGTGGCGGCAGGGGAGCTCTTATAGTTCCAAAATGGCCAAGTGCTTCATTTTGGCCTTTGATTTTCAAAAGGGGCGAGGTTAAGCGAGAATTTGTTAAAGACGTTTTAGAATTCAAATCAGGACAGAATATTTTTATTCAAGGCAAAGGATCTGTTGGTATATTTGGAACAGAAGGTTTCAAGAGTAAAGTATTGGCTATAAGATTCTGAATTTATGTATATGTACGTATATTGGTATACATATATGTATGTATATGTAATTTCATATATACCGAAGGACTTTAAAAACGCACCACCTGCTTAAATGCTAATTTATGTCGAAAATTGAATACTTTCATTATGTGAAAAATAAAATTGACAAGTTCCGTCATTTAGCTTGCATTCAATAAGAAAATCTAAACGCTGTGGCTTATGATTGCCGTGACGTCACGATAGTTCTGACACAACTCAAATTCAAAAAGTCACAGAGTACCCATACCTTCCATTATGAAAACCGATGTTTGTTCTTGAAAGCAAAAGGCATGACCAAATCAAATCATGAAGTTTTAGGTCTTTGGCAGCGTTCATTATGTTACATGACGTCATTGATTTTTGATGTAATTGGCCGTTTTTATCATAAGGGCCAGGATTAATTAAAATCTTTTTGTTGCTCAATCAGTTGCATAAAAGACAAAAGTATCGCGACATGCGCGGACGTCAACCGTCTGTTATTGATGTTTGAAAATTTAAGACTGATGTTAGCAACGAAATGCTGCGAGTGGGAGTATAATAAAACGATTATATCTGAAAACTTTTGTATTTTCCATGTGTTAAGACATCTGGCTACCACCTAAAAGTGTTTGTTTTCAAAATTGAATCAAATTCACATTTGTCAGGCGACAATTTTTGAAAAACATTTACGTCGATATTAAGTCAGAATGAAAAGCATGAGCAAATCGAAATCCTGGCAAATCATGGTCTATTTTGCAAGAGGATAAAACATGATAAAGGAAGTATCCTCAAATCAATAATGTGGAAGAGACAGAGAATGTAAACTGGTGCATTTTGAAAGTCCCTCAGTATATATAAACGAAGGATAGATATTTCTGTACTTTACAGAAATACAATTAGATTCATGAAAAGTGTTTTAAAGATGAATAACATTTTTGCAGTAGCTTTCTGATTCAGAGACTTAGTCTCTGTTTGAGAGAAGTAGTTACATT
The DNA here is from genome assembly GCA_964019695.1 of Loripinus fragilis. Taxonomy (NCBI): domain Eukaryota; kingdom Metazoa; phylum Mollusca; class Bivalvia; order Lucinida; family Lucinidae; genus Loripinus; species Loripinus fragilis. The sequence goes on from OZ026518.1 coordinate 77,580,856, forward strand.
CTGTGCTTCACAGAACATTGAGCTCTGCTTCAGAGGCTCGGGGAAAAAGGAGCTAAGAAATGGAGCTCTGTTTCAGGAGTATAATACGTATTGCTTTATGAGCAGTAACTTTCTTATTCACAGACGTAGTCTCTAATTAAGAGGAGAAGTTACTTAACAATCTTTGTTATGAGATGACTGTACAATATTTTAATGGCTGTTGATAATAAGTTAAATATATGACAATGTAGTAAAATAATCGATATACTTAAGCATTTTAGCAAACAGTAAAATCTGCTTTAGTCGCAACCTGTATTAACACATAAGTTTTGCATCTTTGGTGTGGGACATAGGCAAACAGTACAAACCCAGATTAGACGTCGCTGAATGCGTCATCCGATTAGGGTCTCCACTGTTTGCTTCATTATAGAATACGCGATTAACATCTGAATAAAAATGAAGATAACCATCCAAACAACTTTTAAAAATCGGAAATGTACTGGTTTTTAAAATTGATAGAGGCAGAAATTTAAAGTAAAGGAAACATGTCATATTCAGTTCATACTAAGGCAAATACATTGAAAAATAATTGTTTTAGGAAAGTTAGTGTCTTACGCAAGTTCAATATGATAAATTCACATAGTTTTGGTTTAATTAGAGGTTGTGCGGTAGTATATTAATAATGGATAGAAAGCTTGTTGTTTTCTGCAGTTATTAATGTGAAGCATTATACTTGTCATTTATGAGTCAATTTTTTGACGCAAAATATATAAGAAAGTTTAATTTTTTACAATTAACAGATTTATTTGCCATTGGAGTATGGAAAGATATGCAAGATGAAGAAATACCAGATGAGTTGAAACGTTATGTTACTCGGTTGCCCGGCCTTGTTCTAGGCTCAAAAGCAAAGAACACATACAAAAATTACATGTATAATTTTAAACAATTTTCGAATTGGTGTCAAAAATATGGTTACAAATCAGTACCAGCTTCCAATCATCATGTGGGAATATATTTATATAATTAATATGGCTGTTTATAGCATTTCTTGGGCTCATGAAATTGCAGGATTGGAAGATCCATGTAAGTCTAATTTAGTTAAGCAGATAAAACAAGGTGTTATTAGGCAGGTGAGCAAACCTGTGGCTTCGAAAGAACCTTTAAGTCCAGTTGATATAAAACGTATTGTTCAGGTATACGGAAGTAGTCAGAATCTTTTAGACTTAAGATTTGTAACCATGTGTTTGCTGGGTTATGCAGGTTTTCTGCGTTTTAATGAGCTAGTGAATATTAGAAGGAATGACATATTATTTGAAGATAAACAAATTAATTTGTTTATTCAGAAAAGTAAAACAGATCAGTTAAAACATGGATCTTGGCTTGTTATAGCGAAGACAGGAAAGGACACCTGTCCAGTCAAGTTTCTCTCTTTGTATTTGTCAAAATTTAGTATTCCACAAAATTCTTGCGAATTTTCTTCAGGAAATTATCATTCCATAAAAAATCAGATACATATGTTTTAAGAAAAGGTAATCATATCTCGTACACTAGAGCAAGAGAGATTTTGTCAGAAAATTTAAGAAAAATAGGTCTAGACAGTTCAAAATTTGAACTTCACTCCCTGCGTTCGGGGGGAGCATCTGAAGCCACAAATTGTGGTTTAGTGTGTGATAGGCTTTTTAAGAAACATGAAAGATGGAGAAGCGATTCCGCAAAAGATGGTTACGTAAAAGAAAATGATGAAATCAAGCGTTCTGTTTCATTAAATTTAGGGATTTAATAATATTTCAATACTTATTTGGTTGCCCGTTCTTTTTTAGTCGAATAAAAGAGCGCGCTTCAGGTCTGTGCTTGCCATCACACACGTATATGTTGCTGAGTTTGGTATTTTAGGTTATAAGATATAGTACAAAGAAATATAGAGGGTTATGATGTACATGTAAGACGCTAAATACTGATGTTGAGGCATGGACATGTACATCATAACAGTTGATAATTCGAGGTACTATATCTGGTTTTCCAGAATAAGAAGTCTAGATAATAAATAATTTATTTTCGGCTGAATGAAATGAAAGAGAACATAAATATATTTATTAATCGATGCAATATTTATTTGGGTAGGATTTTTAAAGTTGATACTTGTTTTCTGTAATAACTTTTATTACAGCAAATATGGTAACTATTCACTTGTTAGTCACGAGAAATTCGCTGAATTTGGCTAAAAAAGGTTATATAAGAGCATGAATTTCGTGATTCATGCGCTGTGATAGTGCAGAAAGACTATAAGTATTCTTGGTAGAAGATTTATAGTCATTCGAGGCTAGACAGACCATACAGAAATTTTGTTGGTTTATGTGACTTTTCCCACCCACCCACCCTTTACTTGATTCATAAAATTTGCCAATATGAAAACTCAAAGAGATATCGCATAGGTTAAAATATTCAGGAATTATTCAAAGATATGATCTTTAAATTTATTATTAGTTTCTTTCAGATTAATGCTTCAAACATTGTGAGGTAGAATGTGTTGAGTCTTGTGATGTGTTCCGAACTTTGAACTACATTGTGTAACCTTACGGGATAAAGTGAGATCAAGTGTTTGTGTTAGGTGACATTCCACTTCATATTCTATGTGGATCCGGAACTACATCGAGATGGATGGATGCTGGCTAGAAAATTGATTGTTATGTAATTTTATATTGAATAAAAGAGCGCGCTTCAGGTCTGTGCTTGCCATCACACACGTATATGTTGTTGAGTTTGGTATTTTAGGTTATAAGATATAGTACAAAGAAATATAGAGGGTTATGATGTACATGTAAGACGCTAAATACTGATGTTGAGGCATGGACATGTACAACATAACAGTTGATAATTCGAGGTACTATATCTGGTTTCCCAGAATAAGAAGTCTAGATAATAAATAATTTATTTTCGGCTGAATGAAATGAAAGAGAACATAATTGAAAGATTGTTGATGGGATGTAAAGAATCAAACCAAACAAACAAATACACAGCGTTTTACACGGAGAACCGAGGGTTCGCTGTAACTACCTTCTTTCTGAAATTCCTTTTAATAAATAGTACCATTTTAAAGCTTTTATCTTTGAAATCTATACTACTAAATGAGCCCTTTGCGCTCAAAAACTCAGAGACGACCGAGGGTTCGCTGTAACTACCTTCTTTCTGAAATTCATTTTAATAAATGGTACCATTGTAAAGCTTTTATTTTTGAAATTTAAAAGAAAAACGGTATATTGCCTTTAAAAAATTTCAAGCAAAACATATGGCCATGTATGTTGTGGGTATTCAAAAAACCCGTCTCAATGAAACGTTTCTTTTGAGCACCCAAAATATAATGGCTCTGTAGGTCAGCATTCTTTCAAAACTCTGCGTTCAGGACAAGTAAGTTTGATCTATTTTGTCCAGGCTGTAAGGAAATTTTATGCAGAGGAAAGAGCACAAATGAACAGAGAATTAAACTATTTATTCTGCAAAATTGGATTCCTGGCGCGGAAAATCGGACACGGCAGCACGAGGCGGTCATGGCTTTCACAACCGGTCATCTTTGACCCCAGCAAATGACTTGTGATCGCGTGACATATGTAAATAAACCTTACGAACCAATCGCCGCAGCTTTTCTTGGTAGAACTTGGGAGAATGTGAAAACGTTGATCGATATGTCAATTATCATTAGTTGATAAAGAAGGCGTTACCCTGTCAAAATTGATGGGAGATTATGGAGTCAAAACTGAAAGGTTTCCAAAAATCTCAAAAACGAAATAAAAGTAAAAGAAGATTAGATCGAAGTTATCAATGAGGGCAATATCTGAATAACTCAGTGTAGAAAAAATGCTGGTAAAATATACCATTTCCGAGTTTTTGAGCGCAAATGGCTCCTTTTGTAGTATAGATTGAATGGTGAGTAAATTTTTCATTATAATTTTAGTTTTTATTTTACTTGAAGTGTGTCATGATTCAGATTTAATTTATATATGTTCATGACGGGAGGACAATTTGCTTGAATATGATACATTAATTGCTTATAATTTGATCTCCTGCATCCTACCCCAGGGGGGTACTCTAATCTTTTCCATATACGTAGGCTCGGACCCAGCATCTACCGTTCATCCCCAAAAAAATATCAGGAATTTCAAGCACCCAAAAAAAATATTTGAAATTTTAGCAACCCAAAAAAATATCACAATTCTGTACCTTGACCTTAAAAAAAGACCCTAAAATGCATAGAAATGACCCTCAAACTAGCCTAATTATGTGATGACCCCCAAAAAATATCCACAAAATCTTCACACCCCCAAAAAATATTCATTTTTCTGAAAACCCAAAAAAATATTGAAATTCAAAATATTGAACACAAAAACTAGCCCGAGCCTACGTATGTGTGAAAATATCAGAGTATTCCTACAAGGAGATATCATATGAAATTTAGATATAGTCCGTCTGGGGCAAATTCGGCATTTAACGTCGGGGCAAGTTCGGCATGTATTATATATCTCAACCTTAAGATAAGATCCTAAGATACATAGAAATGACCCCTAAACTAGTCCAATTTTGTGATGACCCCCAAAAAATATCCACAAAATCTTCATACCCCCCAAAAATATACATTTTTCTGACAACCCCAAAAATATTGAAATTCAAAATGTTTAACTCCCCCAAATTGGGCCGAGCCTATACGTATGTATGATACTATCAGAGCCCCCACCCTCCCCTGGGATGCTTAGATCAATCTAGTACATGTATAAAACTATCAAAGAAAACATCAGTGAGCAACTTATAGGCCAGGTCAGTTCTTCGGGCAAAACTTGCCCCGAGGGGGTGCCGAACTTTCCAAGTTCGGCCATCATGAACCGATCTCCTTGGATGAAGATTACCGTTATTGTACAGAAAAACACGAAGGATATTATTTGGACAATGTCCGCCTTATTGTGCCTTACCTGAATATATAGTTTTCGCAGACCTAGCTGCAATAATCATTCGAAAATTGCTCTTTTTATAATATGTGGCGGATCTAGCACCGGTCTCCCCTTATGGCTTTTTTTTTATAATAAATAGTGAATAATGAGCCAAAAAATGAATAGTGAATAATGAGGACCTAAAAATTAATGAATAATCCTTTCTTTTTTTAATGAATTGAAGAAAAAATAATGTAAACTGAATAATCAGATTTCTTTGTCACCTTTCTTTTAATGAGTAATTGGTCTTATTTTAATGAATAACACAAAATTTTAATGAGATGAATAATGGGCAAAATTTTTAATGAATAGTGAATACCAGACCCCCCCCCCCCCCATCCAGACTCTCAGAAGTGTGTGTTAAGGCTCCCGAATACAATAACCAGAGGTTGTTCAGTGAACGGGACTGTAAAACATCAAACCAAACAACTAGCCTACAGATTTGTGTCGTTGAGCAGGGCACTGACTTAGCAACCATATTGCAACGAATCCTATCAACGACATGTATACCCCTACAAATTGTATCGTTTTTTCAGACACGTTTTTGCTTTTTAGCGATTCTTTTATTTCTTTTCGTCGATAGATTCCTCCTCTGTTAGGAGAACCGCCTCTCAGCGTTGATTACTGGTGATTATGTTTGCCCTCTCCCACTGTTAAAAGCTAATCTGACGTCTATTAAAAATAACTGGATCATGCATGCGCGCTGGGAACCATCACCATAGATTTATACAGTTTAATATCACCCGTAGAAATGTACAGATTAAAAACACACCATCTTCTCCTTACATGGAAAGTTTATTTATGCATATGTTTGAACTATTCAAGCAGGTTTAAAGAAAACCAGTCCATAAGATATATCAGCATAACTGTCAATCAGGTAAAATGTTTCTACGAAGCATAACTATATGTGGCTATACAATAGCAAGCAAGGTATTTCTCTGCATATGCAAAGCATAACATAGTCCTCGTGCAAGCGAAAATATTTGCGTCTCCGCGCTGTCACTGTTTTCTTCTAACATACAGGTAGTTGATGGATCTAGAATCAGTCCCAGCAGTTCCTCGTTGTCCTCAAATTCTCGGGACCGCCGTGACGTCACAGTCTTTATGTGTAAGGGGGGTAATATGTTTCTACAGCCTATTATTCTGTCCATGGATCAATTTGGATAATTTTTTTTAATGAGAGGATTATTTGGAACTAAAAGTAGCAGATATAGCCATTAGTTCGTCATCACACCGACAAACCACTTCAATTTAGGAAATTTAAATTTATGTAAGGAAGGTAACTGCAAATTTTACCAATTTCTCCAAGGCAAGTAACTTTCTGTAGATAGAACAGTATGGCACTGAACTCACTCGGTCACGTGACAAAATCACCATTGGCCATTGGATTAAAGTCACAGAACACTATAGCACTGAACGAAAATGACCTTTTGTAGATAGCACAGAAAAACACAGCGATTTTAAGCTTACTGGGAGGAGTAAGGCAAACGAAACCTTTACCAGTAGATAGAACATTTGATCCCCTTTCCAACGGTATGCATAGCTCATTTTTGACCAAAATGTCACTTAGAACACTATAGCACTGAAGCGACGCTTTGCAAACAGTTTGGACCCAGATCAGGCCCGACATTCTGTTCAGGCCCGATCGGGGTCCAAACTGTTTGACACTTTAGAGGTTAAGACAAGTTGGAGTTGAACCAATGTTGTTGTTTTTTATTTTGCGTTTAACCTTTACATGGCATTGTCAGCAGATGACATCTGCCGATAAGCGTTTCAAACAATTTGGACCCAGATCAGGCTTGACATTCATTCCGGACCCAATTGGGGTCCAAACTGTTTGCCATTTTAGAGGGTATGACAAGTTGAAGTTGCGTTAAATCTTTACATGAAATTGGCATTCCAGCATAGGTGAAGCAAGATAAACTTTTGAGATAAATTGTGCATGCTTTATTTTCTTAGCATGATAGATAAACAAACATCTAGTGCAGCTAAAAATAAAAATTTCTTATGAAAATTATTTGGCAGACATACTTGGGGTGGGTTCTTGTGATGAGAATGAAGGTTCTGGGTTTTCTCCAAAGAAACTTTTTAGCCTGATCAAAAACAGTAGGCAGGATAATCGGGGCATATCGACCTTAAGGGACTCTGAAAATATCTTGCATAGTGGAAACGTAAAAAAGGCAAATCTTCTAAATTCCCAATTTCAGTCCGTTTTCTCAAGTTTATCCCCACTAAAGTTAGGTCAATTGTGTACCAAGCAGATACACAATTTCTTTCAAGAAAATATTCCTGAAAATATAACCCCCCTATGTTCCACTATGCCGGAAATCAAAATTGACCTTAACGGTGTGATAAAACTACTATCAAATCTGAAACCGGACAAGGCTGCTGGGCCTGATTCCATCAAACCAGTAGTCTTGAAACAGTTAAAGACAGAGATTGCTCCTGTTATATGCCTCTTGTTTGAGAAATCATTGCAAACTGGACAACTCCCCTCTGACTGGAAAAAAGCACAAGTCTGTCCCTTATTCAAAAAAGGCGACAAAACAGAACCTTCAAACTACAGGCCCATTTCTTTAACATGTATTTTGTGTAAAGTTATGGAGCACATAATTGCTTCTAACCTTTCCAAACACCTTAACAAGCATAACATCCTCTATGAACTTCAACATGGGTTTCGCGAAAAACGCTCATGCGAGACCCAATTGATTCAACTTGTAGAAGACTTAGGAAGGCAGCTATCTTTGGGAAAGCAAACTGATTTAATACTTTTGGATTTTAGCAAAGCCTTCGACAAAGTAAATCACCTAAAACTCTTATATAAACTTTCTTGTTTTGGTGTAAAAGGAAACACTTTAGATTGGATACAGTCATTCTTAATAGGTCGCACTCAAACTGTTGTACTAGATGGGGAGTCATCTGAGGAGGTCAAAGTGACCTCTGGTGTACCTCAGGGCTCAGTACTGGGCCCGCTCCTCTTTCTATTGTACATCAATGACCTACCTGAAAACATTCAGTCCCAGGTCAGGTTATTTGCTGATGATACTGCCGTATACCTGACAGTCACTAATATGCAAGATAGTCAGGTACTTCAGTCTGACTTGGAGTCTCTTCAGCATTGGGAGAGAACCTGGGATATGGAGTTTAACCCAGGCAAATGCCAGGTAATCCATATTACCCGCTCAAAAAGCCCGGTTAAGTCCAGATACTTCATGCATAACCAGGAACTAGAGTCTGTGGATGCAGCGAAGTATCTGGGCGTGACCATCAGCAAGGACCTGAGCTGGAACACCCACATAAACAATATAACTAGTACTGCTAACAAAACACTAGGTTTTGTCAAAAGAAATGTTGTGACTAAAAATAAAGATATAAAAAACATGGCATACAATTCCCTTGTCCGTCCACAGGTTGAGTACGCATCGGCCGTCTGGAGCCCTTATACCAAAGAAAACATAAACAAAATTGAAAAAGTCCAAAGAAGGGCAGCCAGATGGGTCTCAAATGACTACTCCTCATATAGTAGTGTAACGGATATGCTGAGCAACCTTGGATGGCGATCCCTAGAAAACAGACGTACCGACACGCGCCTCGCTATGTTTTACAAAATCGTATATGGCCTAGTTGCCATACCACTTCCGTCATATTTTGAGCATCCTGAAGTATACACTCGCCACATGCACTCTCTCTCTTACAGACAGATTCACACATCTGTCTGTTACTATAAATACTCCTTTTTCCCTATTTCCATTGTTCTTTGGAACAAGCTACCGGCTGATCTCGTCCTGGTTCATGATCTTGACTCCTTTAAAACAGGAGTCAGCAAGATCAATCATACACACCCTTAAATGCATACTGTTTTTAACCTGCTTTTAACTCCATCTTATTAGCACCTAACACTATCATCTTTATTTTCATCTCACTATCATTCTTTTATCTTAACCTCTTGTTTTTAATCTTTCTTACTAACACACCATGCGCAAGTGAACATCCCAATAATACTCAAAAGAGGGTTCGGGATTATGAAGAGATAGATAGATAGATGTCTTATTGCTTAACTGTTGACATTTAGTGCTGGTGGATTCCCGTTACGTGACTACAAAGATCGATGTTTCTAAGTGTTTGTCATTATTATTTGGGAAGCTAAACAGCTGCATTTTCTTGTCTTTCATCGTGTCAAGATTTCTGCAACCTACGGTTTTGTCATTATTGAAGGTTATCTTGAGGTAAAGTTAAAACGCAAAATCAAAATATCGATAAATTCGATATTCATATTAGGCGGCCCTTGACGACCGTTGCTAATCGGAAGTGCGGTCCCGAGAATACAAGATCACACAGCGCGCTGTTAAAAGACGCTCTCGTTGACTCCAATTCACTGCAGTGTAATATGATTTTGTTTGAACTTGCATTTGCAGATTCACCTGATTCGACAGAGTTGTCTTCCGTTATTTAGATGTACTTTAAATGACGAGCACTTGTTGATAAAAGGTAACTTTTGATAAATTATCTCCCGCCGAAGGCGGAGGGGTATAAGTTTGGCGTTGGCCGTCCGGTTTCTCCGTCCGTCCGATTTTCTGTCCGATTTTCCATCCTCAGCCATACTATGCAGTGAATTTTATGAAACTTATACTGGACTTATAGGGTTAAGTCGGGTAAATTCGGACATCAGGTAAATTCGGACACACATTTGAAAACTGTGTAAATCCAGATGAGACGGCTCCTCTCATCAGGATTTTCACTGTTTGCTTAGTTAATTTATTTTTTATTCCAATATTTGAAATATAAAACAAACAAGGTCACTGTCCGAATTTAGCTGTCTATCTGAATATACCCGACTTTACACTAGGCTATTACCACGCCAATTTTTATGGTTCCCATTCTTTCTTTTTTTTGCGGGGGATATCAATTTGTTATCGAATTTGCTTGTTATATTCAGGAGATATATCTTTCAAAAGCTCTTACTTGCATGGAATTTTTCCTATATAAACAAAAAATGCTTTTTATCAAGGAGACTGATACCTTTGACCACATTGTTGTATGAACCTTTTATACATCTCACATAGATCACTTTACGCCCCAACATACAGCTTTTGAGCAATCGGCAGCTTGCTTATCAGTCTATTTAGACTTACTTCCTGGTTTGATACCGTTTACAATATTGTGACAAGCTGGGTGAACTTTAGAGAAAACCATTTTCATGAACATAAACTACAATGATCTGACTACAATATTTAGAAATATTTTGCCCCAAATATAATTCTGGTATTATTTACAATTTTCATTTTGACCTTGAAAAGTTCACAAGCAAAAATGTAAAAATATATTTTTCTACCAGAAATGTGTACATTTTGGGCGAAAATACTTCTAAATATTGTAGTCTGGTGTAACGGTCAGTTTTTTCCCCAGTCAGTTTTTTGCCCCGGGTAAAGATTTGACTAGTCAGTTTTTCCCACCCAGTCAGTTTTTCCCCCCATGTTATTTTTTCTGAAAAGGCTTGAAAATGTGTCATTGTGCAGTTTAATCAAATTAAATATCATTCTGAAATAGCTGTATTATAACTCTACCACCCTCACACAGCACAAAAGTGCAGAGGGTGTAGAAGGATTTAATTATAAATGGTTAGCCTATTCAAAAAAAAAATGAGTATGTTCTTAATTCAAAATGGTTATTTGAATTTCTCCTTGGGATATGTATATATTGAGTGTTCAGATTCAGTGTAAGAGTAGTTTAAACCAAAAGACTGACAGATAAATTGAACGGTTAGAAAACAATGAGGGGGGAAAGAATGGGCCGGCCCAGTCTTTCCCCACCCCACTACTGCAAAGGAACTTGCAGTTAGCTAAATGCTTTCTTAACTTGAATTTCTCCTTGCGATAAGTAAATCATGAGTGTTCAGATATAGTGCAAGAGCAGTTTAAACCTAAAGACTGAGAGATTAATAGAAAGGTTAGAAAATAATGGAGGAGGGAAAGAATGAGCTTGCCCAGTCTTTCCCAACCCCACTATTGTGAAGGAACATGCAGTTAGCTAAATCCTTTCTAAACTTGAATTTCTCCTTGGGATTAGTCAATCATGGGTGTTCAGATACTGTGCAAGAGAAGTTTAAACCAAAAATTGAAAGGTTAGAAAATAATGGAAGGGGGAAAGAATGTTCCGGCCTAGTCTTTCCCCGACCCACTATTTTGAAGAACCAATTAGCTAAACATTTAGTAAAATTCGTAATTAGTAAACTTAGATACCTCCTTGACATATTTCAATCATCATGAGAGCTCAAATACAGTGAAAGGGTTGTGTAACTTGAATGTCGTTTAAACCAAAAGACTGACAGATAAATTGAAAAGTTAGAAAGCAATGGAGGGGGGAAAGAATGGGCCAGCCCAGTCTTTTCCCACCCCTCTTTTGAGAAGGAACTTGCAGTTAGCTAAATGCTTTCTAAACTTGAATTTCTCCTTGCGATAAGTAAATCATGAGTGTGAAGATATAGTGCAAGAGAAGTTTAAACCTATAGACTGAGAGATTAATAAAAAGGTTAGAAAATAATAGAGGGGGGAACGAATGGGCCGGCCTAGTCTTTCCCCACCCTACTATTTTGAATAACCAATTCGCTTAACATTCAGTAAAATTAGTAAACTTGAATTTCTCCCTGACATATTTCAATCATGAGAGCTCAGATACAGTGAAAGGGTTGTGTAAACATAAAGATAAATAGAAAGGAAGTAACATTTTGAAGGGGGTGGGGGAGAATGGGCCGGCCCAGTCTTTCCCCACCACTATGTTTAGAAGAATCATTTAGCTAAATGCTTGTTAACTTGAATTTTTCATTGGGATAAGTCCATAATGAGTGTTCAGATACAGTGTAAGAGAAGTTTAAACCAAAAGACTGAAAGATAAATTGAAAGGTAAGAATATAATGGAGGGGGGGGGGGGAAGAAAGGGCGGACCTAGTCTTTCCCCACCCCACTATTTTGAAGAACCGATAACATGTAGCTAAACATTTAGTAAAATTAGCTATTAGTAAACTTGGATTTCTCCTTGACATATTTCATTCATCATGAGAGCTCAGATACAGTGAAGGTGTTGTGTAAACGTAATGATAAAAAGAAAGGAAGTAACCTTTTTGAGGAGTGAGGGGGGGGGGGGGAAAGAATGGGCCAGCCCAGTCTTTCCCCACCCCCTATTTAGAAGAACCAGTTAGCTAAACAGGTTTTAAAGTCGAAGATCTCTTTGACATAAGTCATTCGAAAGTATTCAGATACAGTGAAAGAATACAATAAACCTAAAGACTGAAAGTAAAATTGAATGGTCGGAACCTTTAGAAATCACAACCAAACAGCAATAAGTATGAGTACTTTTGAGACCTTTTGCTAATTTAATAGCGGCTTTTTAAATTTATGCAAAGAAATAATAATTCCATTATGATTTTTGAAATTATTAGGGGGGGGGGAACTGACTGGGTGGGGAAATAATGGGCCGGCCTATATTTTACCCTGGGAAAGAATGGGCCGACTCATTCTTTCCCCGGGGAAAAACTGACTGGGGGGAAATTCCGTAACAGTCAGTTTTTTCCCCAGTCATTTTTATCCCCGGGGAAAGAACTGACCGGTCAGTTTTTTCCCCCTGGGAAAAGATTTGACTAGTCAGTTTTTCCCCACCCAGTCAGTTTTTCCCCCATGTTATTTTTTCGGAAAAGGCTTGAAAATGATATATGTGTCATTGTGAAGTTAAATCAAATTAAATATCATTCTGAAATAGCTGTATTATAACTCTACCACCCTCAACACAGCACAAAAGTGCAGAGGGTGTAGAAGGATTTGATTTTAAATGGTTAGCCTATTCAAAAAACAATATGAGTATGTTCTTAATTCAAAATGGTTATTTGAATAGGTTAAAGGAAAATCGGCCCAGTCTTTCCCCACCCCACTATTTGGAAGCATCAATTCACTAAGATAAAAAAAAACAAAGGTTGGAACACTTTGGAGGGGGATAACCAATAAACTTTTTGGTTTGAAAATTTGATTATCTCTTTGGAATGAGTCATTCATAAGTCTTCAGATACACTAAAAGAATAACATTAACTGAAAGACTGAAAGATAAATAGAAAGATCAGAACATTTTGGAAGGGGGGGGGGGAAGAATTGGCCAGCCCAGTCTTTCCTCACCACACAATGTAGCAGTACAAATAAAATGTTTGGTTTGAGAACTTGATACTCTCTCTAGAATAGGTCATTCATAAGTGTTAAGATACAGTGAAAGAGTAACTTAAACTGAAAGACTAACTGATCAATAGAAAGATCAAAAGATTTTGGAGGGGGGAAAGAATGGGCTGGCCCAGTCTTTCCCCATCCCACAATTGCGAATAAACTTGTTGGTTTGTAAACTTGATACTCTCATTGGAATAGATCATTCATAAGTGTTAAGATACAGTGAAAGAGTAGTATAATCCAAAAGACTGAAATATAAAAGAAACATCGAAACATTTTATGGGGGAGGGGGGGGGGGGGAGAATGGGCGGACCCAGTCTTTACCCAACGCACAATGTAGAAGTACCAATATACTTGTTGGTTTGAAAACTTGATTCTCTCTTTGGAATAGGTCATTCAAAATTGTTCAGGTAAAGTAAAGGAGTAACATTAACCAAAATACTAAATGATAAATAGGAAGATCAAAACATTTTGGAGGGGGAAAGAATGGGCCGGCCCAGTCTTTCCCCACACCACAATGTAGAAGTACCAATTAACTTGTTGGTTTAAAAACTTGGTCTCTCTTTGGAATAGGTCATTCAAAATTGTTCAGATACAGTCAAAGAGTAACATAAACCGAAAGACTAAACAATAAATTGAAAGATCAAAACATTTTGGAGGGGGAAAGAATGGGCCGGCCCATTCTTTCCCCACCCCACAAAGTAGAAGTACCAATAAACTTGTAAGTTAGAAAACTTAATTCTCACTTTGGAATAGGTTATTCAAAAGTGTTCAGATACATTCAAAGAGTTGCATATTCCAAAAGACTGAAAAGATAAATAGAAAGATAGGAACATTTTGGAGGGGGGGGGGGGGAAAGATTGGGCCGGCCCAGTCTTTCCCCCCACCACAATGTAGAAGTACCAATTATCTTGTTGGATTTAAAGCTTGATTCTAACTTTGGTATAGGTCTTTCATGAATGTTAAAATAGAAAGAAAGAGTAACATAAACCGAAAGACGAAACGATCAATAGAAAGATTTAAAGATTAAGGAGAGGGGAAAGAATGGGCCGGCCCAGTCTTTCCCCACCCTACAATTACGAATAAACTTGTTGGTTTGAAAACTTGATTCTCTGCTTGGTATAAGTCAAGAGAGTTCAGATACAGCAAAAGAATAACATAATCCAAAAGTCTAGAGGATAAATAGAAAGATCCGAACATTTTGGAGGGGGGAAAGAATGGGCGGACCCAGTTTTTCCCCACCCCACAATGTAGAAGTACCAATTAACTTGTTGGTTTAAAAACTTGATCTCTCTTTGGAATAGGTCATTCAAAATTGATCAGATACAGTCAAAGAGTAACATAAACCAAAAGACCAAACAATAAATTGAAAGATCCAAACATTTTGGAGGGGAGGGGGAAGAACAGCCCGGCCCAGTCTTTCCCTCTATTTAGAAGAATCATTTGGCTAAATGGTTGTTACTTGAATTTCTCCTTGGGATATGTCAATCATGCGTGTTCAGATTCAGTGTAAGAGTAGTTTAAACCAAAAGACTGACAGATAAATTGAAAGGTTGGAAAACAATGGAGGGGGGAAAGAATGGGTCGGCCCAGTCTTTCCTCACCCCACTATTGAGAAGGAACATGCAGTTAGCTAAATCCTTTCTTAACTTGAATTTATCGTTTGGATAAGTCAATCATGAGTGTTCAGATACTGTGCAAGAGTAGTTTAAACCAAAAGACTGAGAGATAAATGGACAGAATAGAAAATAATAGAGGGGGGAAAGAATGGGCCGGCCTAATCTTTCCCCACCCCACTATTCCTAAGAACCAATTAGCTAAACATTTAGTAAAATTAGTAAATTTGAATTTCTCCTTGATATATTTCAATCATGAGAGCTCAGATACAGTGAAAGGGTTGAAGAACCAATTAGCTAAACAATTAGTAAAATAAGCAATTAGTAAACTTGGATTTCTCCTTGACATATTTCATTCATCGTGAGAGCTCAGATACAGTGAAAGGGTTGTGTAAACGTAAAGATAAAAAGAAAGGAAGTAACATTTTTGAGGGGGGGGGGAGAATGGGCGGGCCCAGTCTTTCCCCACCCCCTATTTAGAAGAACCAGTTAGCTAAGCAGGTTTTAAAGTCTAAGATCTCTTAGACATAAGACATTCGAAAGTTTTTAGATACAGTGAAAAGAGTACAATAAACCAAAATACTGAAAGTAAAAGTGAATGGTTGGAACCCCTAGAAATCACAACCAAACAGCAATAAGTATGAGTACTTTTGAGACCTTTTGCTAATTTAATTGCGGCTTTTTAAATTTATGCAAAGAAATAATAATTCCATTATGATTTTTGAAATTATTGGGAGGGGGAACTGACTGGGTGGGGAAAGAATGGGCCGGCTTATTTTTTCCCCGGGGAAAGAATTGGCCGGCCCATTCTTTCCCCGGAGAAAAAAACTGACTGGGGGGAATTCTGGCCTGTTATAGACACTTCGGTACCACCGATACGAAAATGAGCATTGACACAGCCATCCACTTGTAATCGAGTACCATTTGCAGGATGCAAATTAACACTCTTTTTTAGTATTTTGGCCTGTTTTTCAAATTGTCATACACCCTACGGTGCATCAATGAACATTCCGCCCCTCTGTCATCAAGAGATCTAAACTTTTGTTTGCCTATGAATACAATACACGAGTTCTGATTATAGTGTAGGCCGCTGTGTAATTCCGTGTGCATTTTTTGGTAAAAGTGTCAAACATACATTTTCTTGTAGAAAAATGTATTTTGTTTAAGAAAAAAGATGTTTACAATTTTTCTTTGGCGTTTTAACGTCACAGTGACGTCACAAAGTGACGTACCCATTTTTAGCTTATTTAAGGCTTGAAAATGGAGTGATATGAATTTCCAGCAGGCATACATATGAACTGTTTGATCAGTTGTGTTAATTTTACTGGCGACAAGTTGATTTCGGAGAATGAACCCTGACCCTGGATTTTAAAGAGGTTACATTAACTTCAAAATGATATCTGTACATGGAAAAGTGACGTCAGTACCAAAAATGAAAATTCTGTGACAGTGAAAGCTCAAATAGCTGGACCCTCATCTCCACACAGCAGGGAAAATGTTGTTCACTATAATTTTCTGAAACTATATTAAATAAGATGCAAAATGACACACGTAAGCCCTCTGACCTATATTTAGACAGGCATGTTAACTACGTTACCCTGTTATAGTTTCAAATCCTACTTTGCAAATACCAAGTTATACCTAATTATTATTTATCGACATGCTGTTTGCCTTAAAACATCTTTAAAATGAATGGAACAGCCGGTATGCATTTAAACATTACACCACTATGCTGTTACAGTTATATATGTTACTTTAAATGTATAACTATTTAATGCATTACTCTCACTAAACATTGGACTACCAAAATACCTCCTAGGGGAGTTTTGTACACTATAATTTTCTAAAACCACATTCTACAGGCCACAAATTAATGTATTTTAACTCTTTAGCGGTTGGGACTATAGCAAGCAATAGCAAATATCTCTACGTTACTGTAAAATAATTGGAACTCTTATCTAATTACTCCTTATTCTTACATGACAATATAACCTTTGAATTGTAAACAAATGACAAGCAATATGATGTTATAAAATTAGATGGATCTACTATTACATGTGATATACATTACTTTCTTTTAAATACTTTTTTAAATTACAAAAGAGAACTATTTAAGTTTACACTGCTTATGGGAAATCTATTACCATTTAACTGACATTAATTGTCATTAAAGGAAAATGCCAACAACGCATGGATGAATAAAAGAATAAAATTTGAACTTTATTCACATACAACGATTTTTTCAAGTCTGTGCGTTTTATTAAATATGTAAACAGCATTTTATTTTCTCATATTCTTATTAAATGAAATCTTTTATCTCACTGACACTGGTATCTTTGCCTCTTTTATACGTGACATGATATATTAAAGACACATACAAAGTCATCAAACATATCAGAATAAATGCTAGATGCTCCTCCGGAAAATTATTGTTGTTTCACTACATTATAATGTTAACTTATCGTGTAGTTTATAAACATTGTTATATGTTTAATGCTGAATAAAATATATTGTATTTTATTGTATCGTATTTTAGATAACACAATAATATTAAGCATGGACTAGCTTAGTAAATTTATCATATAGTGTTTAAGCCAGCTATTAATTACAACTACTATGCTGATACCATTCAAGAATAAAAAACCTTTTCAGAATTTGTCATTGTTGCTCAATTCAAGCATATATCAAAATCGGGAATTGAGAATTTAAAACAGTACTTTATCCTTGTCTTTTGAAAAATAAACTGAAATGATTTAAAAACTTAACGATTTTTGCCCAAAGGTATGACACACACCCTATGGTTAAAACTGCTTTATATCAGAACGATATCCAGTTTGGCGACAAAAGATACCATTTAAGATGGTAAAATGCATAACAAGATTATTTCAAGGACATATTGCATCATTTGTTTTTTCTGGTTCTAAACTATTGTGAAGCATTCAAACAGAACAATATTTGTTCTAAAAGTTCATTTTAGTCATACATTTGAAATATATATGTTTATCACTTAGAAAAAACCAGGCATTGTTAGTATTAATGTTGTTGTAGCCATTGCTAAAATAGCTGACTCACAACAAATTATTGCCTTTAATACATTATTTGTTTTGCAATATTCTATCAATTAGACCCATTAGTCTTACAGAGGAATTGTGTTGCAGATAATATCAACTCGATAATAAGCATGTCAAATGTGAACATTACCGTTGATACAAAATTGTAGCCTAATAATAATCCTTGCATAGTTCAAATCAAACAAAATAGATTTACTAGTAACGAAAGAACAGATCAAAGGAATAATCCCATTTGATCTTGGTACTTGTCGCAGTGTTGAGCAATTAAGGCTCAGGTGAGCCTGTGCATATGTGTAGGTCGACTTGAAGGAGCCTTCGCTGCTCGTATACACAAAGTAGTATGGAGGTTGATGTGCTAGCCCCTCTGCGTCATCAGGAGTGATTGAACAATGCATTTGCTAGTCCAAATATTTATTTATGAATTACAGTAAAAGAGTCTAAAAATATTTTTCATCTAAAAGCAACGTGATTATACTTGCGCTACTGTCAAAGAACATATGTGAAATATAACATTCAACGGTTCGTAAACTATACCATACACAAATATTACACAATTGACAATGAGGCACTGCTAAATCAACCTCGAGATTTATAATGATAGCCAGTAAATTTAAATGAAATGATTTCCTTAAGAGATAACTGGATTAAAGTATACATGGCAAATTAGATATGCATAAGTTCATGCACATTTTTTAAACTTTGCATGTGCGACTTTCATTGGTGACAATGTTGATACTGAGAAGAGTGTCATCTTAGTGCTGAACAGTAAGCATTGTGTATGCTCCTTTTGAATCTATGTCCTGGCAAGTTATCAACGCATTCTAATCTTAAGTACACATATATATGTAAAACATTGTTATTCATGATTACATGTATCATGTTTGCGAGGTTCCTGTACTATTTTGCCAACGTTCTGTTTAGTGGAAATTAACATTAGGTATATAAACATTTATTGCTAAAACTAAATCAGATCTAATCTCTTGACTACATTTTTTTCAATATTTCACATTTCTATCCAGCATTCTAAAAACCATTGTAAAATCTACTTTACAATTACTTGAATGTCACCTATTAAAATTTGGCCGGATACAATTTTAGCTAAAGAGTCTTTATTTAAATTGGTATCTTAGTAACAGCTGACCTATTTCCTTGTATATGACCATATCTAATGTGACCTTAAAGTAAAACTCACCATTCAAAACCAACTTTCTCTATTTCCAGGTAAATGCATGTTTCTCATCAATAAAGCAGTTCTTTAGATATTATTGGCTGAGCAAGTGATCCAAGTGCTTACTTAATGGCATGGACAGTTTTATTGATTGAACAAAGAAAGCTATACTGTATATAAACTAAAATTGATTAAAAAGCTTCTGTTATGCGTTACCATATGCATACACAGCTAAAAGTCAGGATACAAATTGATTTTGATACAGTCACCAATAACTAGTCACAGACACTTTAAATAACTGAATAGAATTAGCTCAATTAAACTTAGAATTCTTCAGAAAAATATTACAAGACTATAAACTTAACATAATATATAAGCTTTTCTGGCTCAATTATATAGCGTCTGTGTTAACATTTTGCATAAACATATGACAATATAATATACTTTGTACAGTACTATTATATTATTTTAATAAATTTGACAGTAAATTGAAATGTGTCCTTCAAAGTGCTGTTACTTGAGTCCTATTATTTCCTTTGTTTATGAATTTTAAAATCTATTATTCTGGGCAAATCATTTCTTTGTAGATGTATAAAGTTCAAATACATACTAATTTGCAAATGTAAATGTGCATGGATAATAAGTAGGAACTTAAATGCAAACTGATAAATCCTTTTTTCAGACAGACTGGTACCTTGATATCTATTTCACAAGAACAGTCAGTTTTAAAATGAAATAAAGTATCCTTTGACGTATAATATACGGAATAAAGCAACGTATATGCAGACTTGAAAGTTGTAATATACGTTACATGATGCCATACAAACAAACAAAAAACTAATATTTCACACCGGAAACGAAGTAAAGCATGGCTTTTCACTCTTGCTTATCAAGAGAATATTCATATTCGGTGTTTAAAGATTTTCCAATTGAATTTCATGCTGAATTAAAGAAATAACTTTTTGTTCAGGGTCATCATAATTGACAGTTTATACTTCTTACAGTATTTGTGATACAAACAAACTGTTTGCAGCGAAATAATAGTCCATTACTTGTCTTTTGGACGGTGTATTTAAAACCTGAAAGTTAACTGGGAAGCTTATCAAAGAAAATTGTTTAACAGAATTTCAGTGATTTTAAAGGGAGTAGCTTAAAATGTAACATAAATAACATTACAATGGGCCCATATAACTTTTACAAACATAAATATTTGTAAGGAATAAAATGTTCTTGTATGAAACGTGAACGTTTGCCCAATTTGAATAATTCAAGTATTACCTTAACAACCTTGATTACATTTATTTTGTTTAAAAATGTAGGGTAACGTAGTTAACACGCTGTAGCAGCTGAACGCCCCAACCATCAGAGAGCTTGCTTGTTTCAAAAATCTAAGCCAGAAACATACAGCTATGCTAAAGTCTGATTTCAATTGCAAGGCACACAAGAATTTCCAGAATTATTATTTCTTGTACGCAATGTTTTTTCCAGCACATTGACGTCAAATTGACGTCAATTCATGTAAAATTGAAGTCCATATTGAATCAAATTTTCATTTTAGTGTTTCTATAGACGTTTTTTACCTTTTCAACGCAGCAAACATAAAAATATGATTATTTTAGGTGTGTAAATAATCACACCACATATAAGCTCTTTGATGCAAGTGAAAAGACGGTACCCCATTTTGTGACGTCACTGTGACGTTAATACTGCAAGAAAAAATTGTAAACATCTTTTTCCTTACACTGCATACATTTTTCTAGTTGAAAATTGATAAGAATCACTTTTACCAAAAAGTGCACACGGGAGCCCAAATTACGACACAGGGGCCTACACTATTACCAGAAACATTAACCCTATATGTGGAGTGTTGTTTTTATCACTATTATAACTACTCTCTACAGTGACCCCTTTCTGTAATGAGCCACCTAGTTTCCCAAACACCAGGTTGCTTACTTAACCATGACCAACCCCTACCATGACCTACTGATGGCCTGTTTTGTCTGTGTGTCTGTTTTCTCCTACAGTCTCTTAATATGTGACCTTCATGTCCACATTTCCAGCATTTTACTGCATTAACCTGTCTAATATTCTGGTGAGGTTTGAAAAACCTCCTGTTTCAGGAATGATCAACCTCCATAGGTTGTTCATTTCTTACTGGATGCTACAGTTCTACTCTAGCCCTTAAATTGTGTTACTTGGTCGCTATGCTTATGCCCCTTGCAGCGTATTTGGTACATATGTATGTCCCTTAAGATTTTTAATTTTAACTGGTCATTATTATTATTAGGTCTACGCGGTAATATGTACTCTTACATGTATTACCACCTGCGCATTTGACATAACTTTCATATGATCCTATTATTGAATATTTCGAAATTAAAATACTGACTTGAATTGTGTCCAATCTAAACATCAATCATGTACATCTAGCTAGCATCCAATTTTAACGTACTTTTATAAACCGCTACATTAATTGTTTTGCAAGCTAAATTATGATCAGTGATTGAAGTACAGTATTCATCATAAATACTGCCCATCAATTACCATGGCTTTACAGACCATTAAGAGTGTTATAGTCATTATGACTCTCAACCCTTCAACATGTTTTTTCTAATAGCGAGCTTGCATAAGCTGACTATGTTATAGTAAGTTAGCAGTGAAAAATTATCTTACTCCTGGATATATATTGAATCGGTCTGCGTTGAGTCTAGAACTAGCAACTAAGATTCTACAAACAACTCCACTGTTTTTCACACATATTATATGAAACTAGAGTTATTCTTGCATTATATCACTGTCAAATCTAATTTATGATGTTTTTATTGTAGATTTTTTACTGCTGACCCTCGCTGAACCTGAGTCAGGGTGTTGCCGATCCTCGTGTTCCTTTAGATTTCACTGAACAGGAAGACCTTTCTTGTCAATTTCCAGAGCTCAAGAGGGAATGTGCGTATTATGAGATGTATTGCTATAGCATAACCAGACACTCAATGCAAGTTTTACTTTCTGGTCATATGACTAGCGTCAAATACATGTATCTTCACGGAAACCTATTTCATTCAACCATACGTTTAGCTGTTGTCGTACTTGTGACAAACATATTATTCAGACTACGCTGAAGTACATTCTCTTATTCATACTGAAGATAAACTATACAGTTGAGGCGCTGGGTGTTTGTTTTGTGGTACTTGTGACAAATATATTTATCAGCCTACCGTTTATACAGAAGATAAACTATACAGCTTGCGGTAGGAGGATTGTTTTCAGCATTTAGCTCAAAAATGTATATTCTTGTGGCATATGTTTTACAAATTAATGTCACTTGAAGACCCATCAGCTTATTAATGCATGAAATAATCCCTATACCTGTTCTTTGTTGAATATGTTTTACCTTTTCGACTACTTGAAAATCCATGTTCTTATTCATACAAGAGATAAAACATATTATTGTGACAAAGGTTTATGGGAAACGATTTACTCTTGCGTCGAACTAAAAAAAAGCTCAATAATACAGAGATACGCCTCATTCACTGTCAAAAGATTTAATCTTTCATCTAACTTTGAAACCCACACGCTTATTCCTAGAGATGATTATCAGAATATAAAGGAAAATGTGTGAAATAATTTAGTCATCTGGCTTGAAAACCATATGTCGAATGCTTAAAATGCTTGCGATGAACAGAATATGTGTGGCATAATTTTGCACAATTATCTGCAGTGAAACCCCATATGCTTGTTCATACAGGAGAAAAACATTTACTCCATTTTATTGTGCTAATTCATACTGTTGATCAACCATATGTGCTGCGCTAACTAAACCATATAACGTAAAGAGACATAACACTATTCCTAAAGAAGATACGCCATATACTTGGGAGACTTGTGGCAAGAGTTTTACTATCATACAAGAGATAAGCCATAACCATTTGAAACTTGTGGTAACAGTTTTACTAAAACATAAACTTATTCATACTAGAGATAAGCCCTATACTATGGAGTAATACTTAATGTCGAACAAAATAAAGCATAAACTGATTCCTACAGGAGATAAACCATAGCCTTTGAAAAATTATCAAAATAGTTAACCGTTTTACAAGATGAATCATAAACATATTCATACTGGAGATAAGCTACATACTTGTGCCACTTGTGGTAACTGTTTTACTCATCCATCAGGCTTAAGGACCCATATACTTATTCATACTGGAGGTAAGCCGCATACTTGTGGCACGTGTGGTAAACGTTTTACTCATTCGTCAAACTTGAAGAACCATATGCTTATTCATACTGGAGATAAGCCGTATACTTGTGGCACTTGTGGTAAATGTTTTACTCATCCATCATATTTGAAGAACCATATGCTTATTCATACAGGAGATAAACCATACACTTGTGGAACTTGTGGTAAATGCTTTACTCATCCATCAGGTTTGAAAAGGCATATGCTTATTCATACTGGAGATAAGCCCTATAACTGTGACACTTGTGGTAAATGTTTTACTCGATCATCTCACTTACAGACCCATATGCTTATTCATACTGGAGATAAGCCGCATACTTGTGACACTTGTGGTAAATGTTTTACTCATCCATCAGGCTTGAAGAGGCATATGCAAATTCATACATGTGATAAACCATACACTTGCGACACTTGTGGTAAATGTTTTACTCATT
Source organism: Loripinus fragilis (assembly GCA_964019695.1). NCBI lineage: Eukaryota > Metazoa > Mollusca > Bivalvia > Lucinida > Lucinidae > Loripinus > Loripinus fragilis. The sequence goes on from OZ026518.1 coordinate 77,604,541, forward strand.
TACAAAGCTTGAAGAGACATATGTTTATTCATACAGGAGATAAGCCACATACTTGTGACACTTGCGGTAATTGTTTTACTCAATCATCAGACTTGAAGACACACATGCTTATTCATACAGGTGATAAACCCTACGCTTGTGGCACTTGTGGTAAATGTTTTACTCGATCGTCTCACCTGAAGATCCATATGTTAACTCATACTATAAATAAACCCCATACGTGTGATATTTGTGGTAAATGTTTTGCTCAATCATCAGATTTGAAGTCTCATATGCTTTTTCATACAGGTGATAAACAACATACTTGTGATATTTGTGGTAAATGTTTTACTCAATCATCAGATTTGAAGACCCATACATATATTCATACAGGAGACAAGCCCTATAACTGTGACACATGTGGTAAATGTTTTACTCAATCATCACACTTGAAATATCATATGTATATTCATACAGGTGATAAACCCTACACTTGTGGCACTTGTGGTAAACGTTTTACTACTTCATCTGGCTTAGTGAAACATATCCGTATTCATATAGGAGATAAGCAATATAACTGTGACACTTGAGGTAAATATATTTGCTGAATCATCGAGCTTGAAGACTCATAGACTTATATATACAATAGTTACGCCATATTCTTGCAACTCTTGTTGCAAATGTTTTACTGAATCATCTACCTTGAACAATCATATGCGTATTCATATAGGAGATAAGCCAAATACTATTGACTCTTGCGGTAAATGTTTTAGTCACTCATCTAAATTGAAGACAGATAAACGTATTCATATAAGAGATAGGTCAAATACTTGTAACCCTTACGCTAAATGTTTTAGTCACTCATCTGACTTGAAGACAGATAAACGTATTCATATAGGAGATAAGCCAAATACTTGTGACTCTTGCGCTAAATGTTTTAGTCACTTATCTGACTTGAAGACACATAAACGTATTCATACAAGAGATAAGCCAAATACTTGTGACTCTTCTGCTAAATGTTTTAGTCACTCATCTAACTTGAAGACACATAAACATATTCATATAGGAGATAGACCAAATACTTGTGACTCTTGCGCTAAATGTTTTAGTCACTCATCTGACTTGAAGACACATAAACAAATTCATATAGGAGATAGACCAAATACTTGTGACTCTTGCGATAAATGTTTTAGTCACCCATCTGACTTGAAGACACATAAACGTATTCATACAAGAGATAAGCCAAATACGTGTGACTCTTGCGCTAAATGTTTTAGTCACTCATCTGACTTGAAGACACATAAACATATTCATACAGGAGATAGGCCAAATACTTGTGACTCTTGCGCTTAATGTTTTAGTCACTCATCTGACTTGAAGACACAAAAACGTATTCATATAGGAGATAGACCAAATACTTGTGACTCTTGCGCTAAATGTTTTAGTCACTCATCTGACTTGAAGACCCATGAACGTATTCATATTGGAGATAAGCCAAATACTTGTGACTCTTTCGCTAAATGTTTTAGTCACTCTTCTGACTTGAAGACACATAAACGTATTCATATAGGAGATAAGCCAAATACTTGTGACTCTTTCGCTAAATGTTTTAGTCACTCATCTGACTTGAAGACACATGAACGTATTCATATTGGAGATAAGCCAAATACTTGTGACTCTTTCGCTAAATGTTTTAGTCACTCTTCTGACTTGAAGACACATAAACGTATTCATATAAGAGATAAGCCAAATACTTGTTACTCTTGCGCTAAATGTTTTAGTCATTCTTCGAACTTGAAGACACATAAACGTATTCATATCTATAGGAGATAAGTGAAATACTTGTGACTCTTGCGGTAAATAGTTTACTGATTCATCTAGCTTGAAGACCCATATTAATTCATGCACATTTTGGATTGATATTAGAGAAAGATACGGCGATTATTTTTTGTTTTTGATTTATTATCCTTAATTTTTTTAGTGTTGAAAATAGCGTACTTTGGAACGCCCAGAATGCACCAATTCACACCACTTTTATCTTTTTTTCCGGGGGAGCATGCCCACGAACCCCTAGCACATGTGTCAATCCACATCGTTACAGGGCTACCTACGCGTCTGCTATGTAAGAAAGAGGGCAAAGATCAGGAATCGATACAATTAAGCACCACACTTGACCCAGGATACCAATTGGAAAGTGACACCATCACAATTAGACATCACAAATAAGAGCCAAGAGATCAGTCCTTTCCCAGCAGGTAATCACAAGGCATCAACAAACAGACGTGCATGAAAGCATAACAAAACAAGACAGGAATAACATAAATGATCCACAAAAGAAGCACTGCTCTCTCTGTGGGAGCTCAGTGGTAGAGTGCTTGACTCGAGACAGAGGGGCCGTGGGGTCGAGCCTCACCTGCGTCACTGCCTTGTGGTCCTTGAGCAAGACACATTTATCCTAGCTTAGTACTGGTTCAACCTAGGAAGACCCATCCCTGTTTAACTGAGAGACTGTTGATGGGACGTTAAGAATCAAATCAAACAAAAAAACAAACAAAGCACCGCTTTCTCTAGTTAAAATAGCTGACTTACATTAAAACTTTGAAGAATGCTGATCAGATATATATTTACTTGATGAAACTGAAGTAACATCCGCAGAGGGCCTAATAACAATTGTAAAAAATACTTTTTATGGTTACAAAAACAAAAACAAAGTTAAATGCGTTCACTCTTCTGAAAAAAATCTAGTTTAAAGCTGTTGGAAAAAAAACAGCCTCTCCCCCATCAGAAAACCAAATGGCCTGTCCGTGATTAAAAAGAAATATAGATAGCATTCCTTCATACCTACTCTACCAGGTACAGCAACAACAATTTAAGGGTGACCTTTAGCTTTGTATTTCATTGAAATAATTATATGTCATGTATTCCATGGTTAAGCCATGTTATTTCGCAAAATATTAAAGTAATGATTAAGTCATGCGCTCGTGTATAGTTTTATAGTTTTTAAGTATGTAAATTCAATCCTACAGAAAGAAAAATACATTTTAGGGAGAATTTGCTTATACATGTGTGATTGGGTATTAAGGGAGAAGCTTTATTAATTTTAGGGAGCTGTTTTTTTTTTCAAGGATTTTGAGAGATCATTTCATTATTTTAGCAAGTAAGGGAGCACAGACCCCTGTGGGGAGTGCTAAACTGAAACGACATAAAGCCGGTCAGGATGAAAGAGGGGAAATCTTATTGGAAATTCCTTTAGGCGATGACGATGCTACCAGGGAAAAATAATGCACACAACTAGTAATAACCTTTCAGTACTTTATGTACTAAAAACATAGACAACACATTAATGATAAAACAGCACCACCTTCGCTATTATTTCTGGCTAGTTGACCATCCTATACTAGGGCAAGTTGCCACTCTAAGATAGTTTCTATAAGAATCAATCTTAGAGTGTCTTGCTCTAGACGTACGTCAACTAGCAGAAATAAGAAACGTAAAGAATATAATTCACATATAAATCTAAGATCTAGAAAAAAAATGAGCCCTTCTATTCTAAAGTTCCGCGGTATTCTTATATAGTGTAGTATTTTACGCGATTTGCAAAAACTCAGTCTGTTTGGCTTCACAATGTTGACTTTTGGTCAATAGGCTCCGAGATGAGTTAATGAATCGCCGTCACACCGGCATTGGACGTCAGTTATATTTTCTATGGTTTCTTTCTTTTATAACCCGTGTATTTGATCGCGATCTTGACTCTTTAAGTCATTTTATTTTTCTGTAATCGATTCGCAATTCCAAACCGTTGGCTTGTCAACTCACTGGTTGTAAAGTTGACCTCTTAGAACGATAACAGGTGGTGAATCTTGAAGCCGGATCCCACACTTTCAGTGGCCTAAGGGGAAGAGCTATCCTGTGCCCTTAGGTTTCGATTCAATGGCTCCACAGCATTCTACCCCTAACGTAGGAGGGAACACATTCATAGATAATTCTGCAAAAAATAAATCTACTTAAAGAATCTTGGTTACTCAGAATTTCTCTGTTGTGTCAAAAATGGAGTTGTTCGTTTCAAGTTCACAAAATGAAACAATTTCAGTGGTCCCATTTTTAAAACTACAGCCTAACCCTATAAGCGCGCGATTAGCCCTCAACAGTGGGTGTATGGCTAACAGCTCCCATGCCGTTAGAATGGATCCGCTCTTCTAAACATCCACACTCAAAATAGGTGAAATGGAGAAGTATTTTAATGACTGGCCAATGTCAGCACTAAATAATACCTCATTTGCCAAAAAGAACAAACCCATGCATTACAAAAATCTACAGTGCGTTACCTTAACGTCATTTTGGTTTGCAAATCTAACCTAGCCGTAGCATCGAGAACCTGTGGCCCTTTTACCTTTTAGGTCACGTAATCTAGATAGTTTCAAGGTTTACAAATACTGATACTTATTCTCTTTGAAATTCAAGGAAAATGTTGAACAATGCGGTGCCAACGTAACGTTTGGACGTCACGTCAGACATCACCCTGTCCATGTGATAATTTTGTACTTGCACACCGTATCAGTAGTAAACAGATAATTATGACCTATCGTCAAACATAATATTTACATCAATATTGCAAAATTTCTTTCTGCTGTTTTATGCGTGAATTATGCACAATATTTCTACATGTATTTCGGTGCAAACCACCTAATCTCTGAACGTACATGCCAGCTATCACATTATTTATGTGAGTGTGTTATGTGTATGCACCTAACCCTTAACTTGCATATGCGTTAGATATAACTCAATGTGACACATACAGGTCGCTACAAATGGCCGACTATATCTGAAAGTCAAATCGTCTTTCCAAACCACGCAATTCACGCAATATAAATCACAACTTAAAACCTAGTTGCTAAAATGTTTATCCACCTATCAGTCTCCGGTAAATCCTCCAGCATGCAATTATTGTTTTATGTGCAGACCCGACATAGCCTGCGACCACATTTGGCCAAAATAACCCTTCGAGTCCACTCGGACAGCTCTACTATAGCCGCACAAAGGATTTTTAGGCACTACCTATGGGCGTAGATTGATATGCAAGTGCGTAACCTTCACTATTTTTGCCGAAAAAAACGGTACGTTATTGGTAACGCCGATAGAACAGGTACAGGGAATGCTGGTCAATTCAACAGACGACAAAATATAAAACAAATGACTTATTATTTCAGTAAATACGACCTGCTAGAGACATCGCGATTCATTGCAACAACACTAAAATGCCATCCCTAACATGTGCAATTTAAACACGGTCAAAGATATATAACTTCACGTACCTTTCTAGAATATTGACCAGCGTCTCTACAATGTACCTGATACTGTACCGGTAACTTTCCCCTAACGAAAATGGACAATTCCCCCCCCCCTTATATAGGAAAGATAGCATAAAATTTGCGAGAAAGGTAAGAAAACCATGCTTGCGTTACTAAATAAAGTAACAGTGAACTCTATCTCAGACAAACTGCCCATATTGGACTAATAGTAGAAAAGATACCGTATCACAGTTTATATAGGTGACCAGGTGGTCGATTCAACAGACGACAAAATATATAACAAATGACTTATTATTTCAGTAAATACCACCTGCTAGAGACATCGCGATTCATTGCAACAACACTAAAATGCCATCCCTAACATGTACAATTTAAACATCGCGATCTTGACTCTTTAAGACATTTTATTTTTCTATAATCGATTCGCAATTCCAAACCGTTGGCTTGTCAACTCACTGGTTGTATAGTTGACCTCTAATTACGATAATGGGTGGTGACTCCTGAAGCCGGATCCCACACTTTCAGTGGCCTAAGGGGACGAGCTATCCTGTGCCCTTAGGTTTCAATTTAATGGCTCCACAGCATTCTACCCCTAACGTAGGAGGGGACACATTCAGAGATAATTCTGCAAAAAAAATAAATCTACTTATAGAATCTTGGTTACTCAAAATCTCTCTGTTGTGTCAAAAATGGAGTTGTTCCTTTCAAGTTTACAAAATAAAGCAATTTTTAAAACAACAGCCTAACCCTATAAGCCTGCGATTATCCCTAACCCGTGGGTGTATGGCTAACGGCTCCCATGCCGTTAGGATGGATCTGCTCTTCTAAATATCCACACTCAAAATATGTGAAACGGAGAAGTATTTTTAGTGACTGGCCAATGACAGCGCTAAATAATACCTCATATGCCAAAACGAACAAACCCATGCATTACAAAAATCTACAGTGCGCTACCATAACATCACCCTGGTTTGCAACACTAACATAGCCGAAACATCGAGAACCTGTGGCCCTTTTCCCTTTTAGATCACGTAATCTAGATAGTTTTGAGGTTTACAAATACTGATACTTATTCTTTTTGAAATATGAGGAAAACGTTGAATAACGCGGTACCAACATAACATTTGGACGTCATGTCGGACATCACCCTGTCCACATGCTAATTTTGTACTGCACACCATATCAGTAGTAAACAGATAATTATGACCTATCGTCAAACATAGTATTTGCATCAATATTGCTAATTTCTTTCTGCTGTTTTATGCGTGAATAATGCACAATATTTCTACATGAATTTCGGTGCAACCACCTAATCTCTGAACGTACATGTCAGCTATCACCTTATTTATGTGAGTGTGTTTAGTGTATGCACCTAACTATTAACCTGCATATGCGTTAGATATAACTCGATGTGCACATACAGGTCGCTACAGAAAGCCGACTATCTCTGAAAGTCAAATCGTCTTTCCAAACCACGCAATATTAATCGCAACAACTTTAAACCTAGTTGCTAAAATGTTTATCCACATCGGTGTCTGGTAAATCCTCCAGCATGCAATTATGGTTTTATGTGCAGACCCGACATAGCATGCGACCACATTTGGCTGAAATAACCCTTCGCGTCCATCCGGACAGCTCTACTATAGCCGCAAGAATGGTTCCAAAGGATTTTTAGGCACTACCCATGTGCGTAGATTGATACGCAAGTCCGTAACATTCGCTATTTTTGCCAAAAAAAGGGGTAGTTATTGGTAACGCCCAATAGAACCCGTACTCCGAATGCTGTTTGATTCAACAGACAACAAAATAGAAAACGAATGACTTATTATTTCAGTAAATGCGACCTGCTAGAGACATCGTGATTCGATGCAACAACACTAAATCGCCATCCCTAACATCTAAAATTTAAACACGGTCAAATATATATAACTTCACATACCTTTCTAGAATAATGAACAGCGTCTCTACGATGTACCTGATACCAGTAACTTTTCTCTGTCCCCTAACGAAAATGGACAATTCCGCCCCTTATATAGGAAGAAATGCATAAAAGGGGTACTTTCATCTTTGCCCAAGCATGGATTTTCTTCAAACTTTGCATATTAATAACCCATTATATACGAACTATAAAAATGTATTTACCAATTAGATAGTTAAGAGTACTGCTTAGGAAGCAACCCTGTTGTACTCCACCTTTGAGGTGGCACCTGCCTCTAAAGTTCCATGTCCTAAATATATAGTTTTGCTTATTTCTATGATTTGCCATCTAGATTTAATCCAAAATGCCATAGACATTATTTTAATACCATGAAATCATTTGGATAAATTATGGTTTACGTTTTCAGAAGAAGTGATTGTAAAATTTCAATATTTTTTTCAAAAATTTACAAAGCATTCAACATTCAACTCAAAAGATGGATATGTTCTAGTCTTTGTCAAGATATCAGTTTATCACAAAAACAGGCTATATATATACTGCTTATCTGAGCCAAATATCATGAAAATCAAAAACCGGAGACTTTGTCATTTCCTACCTCTTATCGGTATAGGTCAGTTTTAGCAAAATTAATTATTAAGTTCAAATGAATCAGTAACTCGACATAAGGAGGTTGTTTTTAAATCTACTTCCACATTTCTTAAAGAAAGACATGTTTAGACAATTTTAAATGATTCAATGGTCAGAAATGCCAAAGGTCATGGCCCTGTGTCATGGCACTATGGGACCAAGACAATGTGTACCACTTCCTCAAGTCCTGCATGGTATTGTTTATGAAACATAATATCCTAACAATAAACATGTGAAAACAAGAAGACTAAATATTTCCTTTACATCCCAACTGAACTAGAGGAACCACATTTTGGTGCCGTGACCAGGATAACGTGTAACAGAGTCTTATCAAAGGTATCATAAAACAGTGTTCTACATGAATAAGTGAGGTCCAGAAACAAAACTGTATGCCTAGAATATACAGCCAGCTAAAGTATAAATGTTGCTATATGTTGGAAATCAGCATCAGTTTCACAAAACAGAATGAACAGAGAAGATTTAAGCATTAAATTAGCAATACCTTTGAAGCCAAGAGTTATCTATGACCAAAATGGTTAATTTTAACAAATAGGTTTGACAGGGGTTATTTTTGTGAAGCAGGTTCATTAATGAATCTTACAATTATAAAAGCATAGATATAAGGTTATTCTCTTGTATGAACTGCTTTGTCATAAGGTTTCTCTTCTGTATGAATTAAAATTCTTAATAATGTTACATATTAACTGTAAAATTGACTAGATGTAGTTTTAATGTTAGAAACTAGATGTGTTAAGTACAGATGGCAACATATTGTATCATTTAGGCTAATATCATTGTGTAAGCACTTCATTAAATAAGAATCGTGGCACTTAATATCAAAGAATATTGTTTTTGTATTTTTCCAATCCATAATAGGGGAAAACACTGAACATATCAACTTCTACCAATAAACGTACTAGCATGAGGATTCAAACTAAGCAAGTATTCAAGTATGTTTTACACTGAAACATAATTATTGTACTTTTTACTTTTCGATGAAATAGGGCAATGTGTTTACATCAAGTTGAAAAAAATAAGTTACCGGTAATTGAATTTCATGAAATTTGGTCTACATATTCTTAACATATATTGATAGTTTATATGTTGAAATGGTATCTTGACAAAGATCACAACCTGTAAAAATGTTAATTCCAAATTTGACTGAATACAAAATATACAGTCGAAAATTGGGGTACCATGCTATAAAAATGAATGCCCACCCAATATCCTAATACATACAAAGCCATTTTAAGTAACAGCGAACTTATCAATGATAAAGCTATTTAATAAAACATTTCTCCGCCCGTTACACGATATGTCAATTACTTTAGATATGAAAAAAGTCAATAAGCAATGCTCATTAGATACCCCCCGCACAGTAAGATTCAGTGAAAAAACTTGGCGAGTTATCATTCAAACCAGCAGACCTAAGTTTTGAAAGAAGATTTTGGTAGAATCTGTGCCAACAAAAATTATAAACTCCTTCATGCATATGTTCAATGTGTCTACATTGTATCCGCAAATTATCAAATTGCTCCATCAAAAGCAGTGGTAGGAGTTGAGCGGCCCATAAAGGCACTATCCATGCATATACAAAAGCCATAAAGGGAATTAATTGTCTAAGTACTCATAGCTGTCATTTTGTAAAAAAAAAATCAACCAGACTCCTTCATGCATATGTTCAATGTGTCTACATTGTATAGGAAAAGTATCAAATTGCTCCATTAAAAGCTGTGGTAGGAGTTGATTGGCCCATGAAGACACCATCTATGCATATACAATAGCCTTATTAGGGAAAAATTGTCTAAGTTCTCACAGCTGTCATTTTGTCAAAAATTATTTTTTCTGAACCAAACTCCTTCATGCATATGTTCAATGTGTCTACATTGTAAAGGCAAAGTATCAAATTGTTCCATTAAAAGCTGTGGTAGGAGTCGATCGGCCCATGAAGGCACCATCTATGCATATACATAAGCCTTACTAGGGAAAAATTGTCTAAGTTCTCACAGCTGTCATTTTGTCAAAAATTATTTTTTCTGAACCAAACTCCTTCATGCATATGTTCAATGTGTCTACATTGTATAGGCAAAGTATCAAATTTGTCCATCAAAAGCTTTAGTAGGAGTTGATCGGCCCATGAAGGCACCATCTATGCATATACAAACATCTTATTAGGGAAAAATTGTCTAAGTTCTCATAGCTGTCATTTTGTCAAAAATTATTTTTTCTGAACTAAACTCCTTCATGCATATGTTCAATGTGTATGCATTGTATAAGCAAAGTATCAAATTGTTCCATCAAAAGCTGTAGTAGGAGTTGATTGGCCCATGAAGGCACCATCTATGCATATACAATAGCCTTACTAGGGAAAAATTGTCTAAGTTCTCACAGCTGCCATTTTGTCAAAAATTATTTTTTCTGAACCAAACTCCTTCATGCATATGTTCAATGGGTCTGCATTGTATAGGCAAAGTATCAAATTGCTTCATCAAAAGCTGAGGTAGGAGTTGATCGGCCTGTGTATGGCCTATAATAGCATAAGCATAAAACCCTATATTAAAAGCCATTTAGAACTACAAAGGGAAATAACTCTAATAGAATTGGCCCCTAGCCCTTAATTTTTTGTCTTAAGTATTTGTCTTGCATATATGAACATGTTTGCAAGGTTTGATAAAAATCCAGCAATGACTCTTCAAGATATTAAAAAAACAAAACGTTACGGATGGACGGACGGACGGACAACGTGAAAACAGTATACCCACCACAAACAAAGTTTGCGGGGGTATAATGATTATAACTGGATATCCTAAGGTATTATAGTGATATCATTCATGACGTCATGAATTAGCAATGGAATTGCATAAAAACTCAAACACATTATAAATATTAAAGTTATACCCCAGACAATTAAATAACATAATATTATCAAAATCCAAGCGTGGGCAGACTCCCATGTTAATTTCCCATACCATGCAAGCGCTCCTTTGCAAGAAAGGTAAGAAAATCATGCTCGCGTTACTAAATAAAGTAACAGTGAACTCTATCCCAGACAAACCGCCCTTATATTGGACTAATAGTAGAAAAAGTACCGTATCACAGTTCATAAAGGTGACCAGGTGCATACCTAACTCTTTGCGTATTTATGCGTATACGCAACCATCACTGATTCTGATGTTCCTAGAATTCAACATCATAACATAAACAGTGAAACACCGTGAAAAACGAACTGCCCACTGTCCCTTTATATTTCTTCAATAAGGTTACATGTAGCCTACCACACAAAATGAAGCATACAGGTGCATTCGCAATCGGCGATCATGTTACGTTTGAACGGATCCATAATAAACGTAGGAGCTTAACTAGTGCTCGAAATTGCTTTCTTTCAAATATCATGCGCGTGGGACAAAACTAGAATAGATGCACCCATTGCACCGTTAGTTCTAAGTCTTGATTTGCAAGATATGCTGCTGCTCCGCCATGAAAAGTCACTTGACTTTACCACATTGTCAATGAAACCCGTAGCTATAAAAAATTAAAACTTCTCTGGCATTTGCTATTTTCTTCGCATTACAGGCTGCTCAATGTGGTCAATATTGTGCAGTACTTAATAGCGGAAATGTGATTTAAGGCCATGGGTGTCCATCTGTCACATTTTTGCGAATTGATTCACAGAACATGCGAATTAAATTTTTGAGAATCGAAAGTGATTTTCCAAAACATCGCATGACTTTACAAGTTTCCTGTCTAGTCAAAATAGATTTTATACTGTTGTGAGCCCTCCACTGGGAGGGCCATCAGTTGTATTCATTTTTGAATGCATATGAGCGGGGCGACTACGGATACACAAAGCCTGGCACTCCGCAGCCTGATCAGACTTTTCGACGTACTCATGGGTTGTAGCTCTTGGTCCTCAAGGCCCCTGCTTGCTTAGTCTGACCACTACTTTTTTTAAACAGAATTAATTTTGAGTGTTTTGTCCTTTATTTTTGGAGTAAAGGTCATTAAAATTTTCACATAGACTGTGCTCTGGGGCTGTGAATTTTGCTTTAAAATTCATATTTTATTCAGAACGCCAATACAATAATGAAGAATAAATGTTCTATAATTGTATAATATGGGAAGTTAAAATAGCATTAACCCAGCATGAGAATCATATTTATAACACACATAAGCAAACTGTCTTGGCCAAGCCACCCAAACTGCGACATAATCTTTAGGCCACTGGCTGGATATGGTTTACCTCCCCCAGGGGTAATTTTTAGGCCATATTTTTCTTGAAGCCCAATGTCTTGCAAGGATTTTGCAACATATTAGCCCGCTGACAATGTCATAGTTAAGCTGTAGCAGTCTGTTACATACGTTACCCCACAAAATATTTGATAATTTTCACTCTTTTTAAGACTTCAGAAAAGTGCAAAAGATAAGGTAAGATTTCCAAATTGTTTATTATATCATCTAAGTAAGCTATAACTGAGCCACAGATATAGACCTTTAAAAATAGATATGGTCGCCCCAGATATAGAGTATGTTACAATTTTTTCAATAAACCCCTTATAACTCATAAATGAATCTTAAAGTAGTTCGTCTTGAATTTAATTGAAACCAAAATATGTTAATCAACTTTGTTTGATATTTAAGAGTTTTTATTTTCCTTCTCAAAACTGCAAACATTATGTTTCTATCTAATATACTTATTTAGTTATTGAACATGGTACACATATTACACGAAATGTAATTTGAAATACTGTGGCGCCTTTGCCGATGAAGTAACTCAACACAAAAATACCATAAACCATCTCTTCTTCTGTAGAGACATCAAATATAATTCACATAATTCACATAATTCACATCGAAAGTGTGTAGCATACAGTGCAATATAAGAGTAGAACCTTTCAAGATAAAAGAAACGCATCAGGTAGAAGTTTTGGAGCAGTTTCTTGCTAAATGTTACGTATTTTTCATCTTTTATTATTCCTTTATAAATGATTTATGAATCTGGTATGGTTTTCTATTTTTTTTTATTTTGAATGTGTTTACTAATTTATTTTAGTATTAAAGAATCGTTATGTACCTTTTGGAAACTGTTAACATTATGATTATATCTTTAATAATTTATGAGTTATTGAGTGTTGAACATGGTAACCCCATATCACACAAAATGTTATAATATAATTCTGAGGCTCTTTTACTGAGGAAAAAATTCAATACATAGATTATTATAAACCTCCTGGTTCTCTACGGAGACATCAAATATGGTCAACATAATAAACATGGAAAGTGTGTAACATATAGTTAATATATCAGTAAAATATTTTGAATTCAAAGAAAATCCATCAGATAGAAGTTATAGAGCATTTTCTTGCCAAACTAGCACCTCATTGCGTACTATTCCAGGGCTAAAAATAATTTTCCAAATACACCTTTTTAATCCTCATCAGATACAGCTTCAAATACATCATCTAACATATGTGCATTTCAACACCTTCATCATTATCATTCCTATCCCAATCTGCTCTGCTCATCCAAAATGTTGAAGAGTTGTTCGGGTACAATCAAGTTTTTCTTATGATTATGTCAAGCAGAAGAAATTTAAAAAAAATCACACAAAATAGGCCACTGGCTGGATATGGTTTACCTCCCCCCAGGGGGAATTTTGTAGACCATATTTTTCTTGAAGCCCAATGTCTTGCAAGGATTTTGAAACATGTTAGCCCTCTGACAATGGCAGCGTTAAGCTGTAACAGCCTGTTACATACGTTACCCCACAAACTATTTGATAATGAAAATTCTTTTTAAGACTTCAGAAAAGTGCAAAAGATAAGGTAAGATTTCCAAATTGGTTATATTTTCTGAATAAGCTATTACTGGGCCACAGATGATGGCATTTGAAAACAAATATAGTCACCCCAGATGTAGTGTATGTTACATTTTTTCATTGAACCCCCTTTTAAATGATAAATGCATCTAATATAGTTTGTCTTAAATTTTATTGAAACCAGTTTTTGTTCATTAATTTGGTATTACATCAAAGAATTTTTATTTACCTTTTCAAAACTGCAAGCATTACGTTTCTATCTTATATACTTTTTGAGTTATTAGATGATGAACATGGTACCCCCATATCACAGAAAAATGTAAAATGTAATTCTTCACGCCTCGAGCTGGCTAAAGACCCCACTTCCCCCCAGGGGGAATTTCGTAGACTATGATTTCCAGATACTACATTATATAAGCCACATAATGAAATATGTTAGCCCTCTGAGAGTGGCAGCGTTAGCGGGTAACATTACATTACGTACGTTACCCACAAAATAACATGAAAATTTCCTGATAATGTCTCCAACATGACATATTCACACTTTTTTTGAAGTCTGGTACAGGTTTAAGAACTTCGTATAGCACAGTTACGTATTTTTAGCATTTATTTTATAAATGTCTTGAGTTTTTGCCGTTGTATATGTTACTAAGTGTTTCATATGTTATTTCCAAGTATCAGTATGGCAGTTATTGACTATACATGTATTACATCCGTCAGTGAATATAGTAAATCTATAAGGCTGCTATTCATATTCAAATGAATAAAAGTTCCTTATTATGTTGTCTTACACTATTTTACAGCCCAGGTTACATACGTTACTCTCTGAATACCATTAAACATTCAAGATATGGTCTCCAACACGACCTGCTTGTACTATTTGCATGCTGGCACAGGTCCATGTACTTCTTTTTACTCTGGCTCATTTGCTGAGGAAGTAACTCAAAACATAAACTACCATAAACCCTCTTTTCTTTTATAGAGACATCAAATAAAGTTGACATATTACATATGGAAAGTTTGTAACATTCAGTGCAATGTGCGAGTAACAACTTAAAAGATCAAGGAAAACCTATCAGGTAGAAGTTCTAGAACAAATCTTCATATATTATCCAAGGGTTTTAAAGAATTATCCTATACAACTTATTACTCCTCTATCAGATTTATCTTGCAAGGATTTTGCAATATGCTAGCACTCTGGTAATGGCACCATTACCCTGTAACAACCAATTACATATATTACCCATCAACATCTTTGATAATTTTAGTAAATGACATGACTTCTGAAAAGTGCAAACCATACGGTAAGATTTCCAAATTGGCTATACCATCCAAGTTAGCTATTTTTGCATCACAGATATGGAGTTTGAAAACAAATATAACCCCAAAGTGTTACGTATGTTACTTTTTTTCATTATTCCTATATAAATGATTTATGAAACTAATATAGTTTGATATTTTTTTATGTGAATGTGCTAACTAACTCATTTTGTATTAAAGAATGTTTATGTACCTTTTGGAATCTGCAAACATTATGTTTCTATCTTTTATAAGGTTTGAGTTGTTGAGTTTTGAACATGGTAGCCCCATATCACACAAAATGTGAAATATAATTGTGTGGCTCTTTTGTTAGGGTACAATCAAATTTTCTTTTACCCAGAGGTACTCGATTTCCTTCCTATTTATTTTCCACACATTTTGTCCATATCTGGAAAGCCTCACTTGTTTTCATGGGAAAGACTTGATAGTTCAATCTTTGTATGTACATCTTAAGGATAGAAAAGCAGGGTGGAGGTAAGCTCGTGTTCATGCCATTTGAAATAGTCAGTATTTGTGTACTTGGCTTTGGTACTTTTTCAAAAACATGTCGTACTGCAGCTTATTCACAATTACATAAATAGCACATGTTAGGGCTTCATATCACTGATGAGTGCCTAGAGCAATTCTTTATTTGTTTTCCTACCCTTCTTAGAATGTTGATGAACTAGTGGGGGAGGGGTTCTCTAACAGTTTGATAGGAATAACCTTTCCGTGGTACTAACACATCAGCACATTGGTAGTGTCACAATCTGTTAAATAGTGTATTACTGTAGATCTCTTCCCCCCATATTCTGGCCAATGATGTTGACATTCACCTTTTCTTGCATACACCATTGTTGAACAAAACACCTAGGTTATCCTCTGTGAGAATGTTTGTAAGACTTTATAGATTGCTGCTTATACATTGTATATACGTATCAGTGATAAAACCAACATGCCCTGCCTTTAGTGCCTGGTTGAATATTGGTGCCATCAGATCCATGAAGGTGACAGGTAAAGATATTATGCTCTGTAGTTACGGCATTAACATCAAATGTGCAGCACTACATGGCCAATCTAATGTGGTTCAATGTGTGATTGCAAGCCATGCTGAAGTTTGGACTTGTCAGTTTTGGTGGAAATTCTATCAGGAGTTGACAGTGGGCATGGTGCAGGCCCCAGAAGGAACGGCAGTGTCGACTCAAGGTCAACATTATGTCCAATAGAAAGAAGGTCATGCTTACCAAAGACACTCCTTTAAGCTCTCATCTGGCTGTTTACGTTTTGTAAATTGGGCAATTTCTTTTTGCTTGACCTCGCAAGCATCCAAACTGTATTAACTTGTAGCATTTTATGGGAGATGTGAAAGAAAGATTTTTTTAACTAAAAGTGAGTCGATGAATTCTGCAACAGCCTTCCTGCCAATGTCATCAGCCTCAATAAGATCCTTAACTATGCCAGGCTTAGCAGGCACACCGAAAGACAAAAAGTACAGTTCATTGTCTTCAAAAACTAGAACTAAAAGGATTGGTGAAGCCTGAAACTGCCTTTAGTACTCATTCTACTTTGCATCTGAGCAGATTGAATATTTCATTTCAGTGCATTGAAGAGTTGTTTCAATATATTGAGCTCTGATGTGATGAGTAATACACCATTCCATCTGTAGTACGAAGCGTAGTTCTAGTTGCTGAAGCCTATAATACCTCTTTATTGTTTGCCTGATAGTTATGTCAAAAGCATTTCTCAAGCAAAGAACCAATGGTTGTGACACACTAAACCCATTTTGTTTGAGAAGTTCTTTGCATCTGCGATGTGTATCAAATTTATGAGCGTAATCAGTTACAAAGGTACATATTGTGCGTAGTTGTTGTGATCGTTTGCAATGAACATTGGGAACAAGGCATACAGATAGAGATGACATACAATTCAAAGTTGTTTTCCTTGTAGCCCTAATCAGTGTCAACACCATCTGAATCATATCCATACACCTTGTCCAGATCTGAGCTGTTTCACAGTGACTGTCTTTCAGAACTTCCAATTTGAATGCATGGAATCTATACTGTTTATATGAGCAAACAGCGAAGGTTGATACATCACATTATATTATTAGTTTAAGTCACCATAAATTTATAAGAAACTTCAATTAATATCAGCCTTATAAATTTTCTAAATTCTCTGACAGACTTTATACATGTATAGTCAACAACTTCTATACAGATACTCAGAATAAATTATGCATCATTTGGTAACACACATAACAGTTAAAGCTCAAGGATTTATCAAATGAATACTTAAAATAGGTAAACCTTGTTAAAAGAAGTACATAAACCTGTGCAAGCATGCAAAAAAGTATAAACAGGGCTTGTAAGAGACATTAACTTAAATGTTTAATGCTATTTTGAAGGTAACATACATAACTTGGACCTGAAAAACAGTGTAAATGACCATGATAAAGAACTTTAAATCATTTAAGCAGCAGCCTTATAGATTTACTATATTCTGTGACAGATGTAATACATGTATAGTCAATAAATACCATACTGATACTTGGAAATAATGCAGGAAACACTAAGTAACGTATGCAACGGTAATTACTCAAGACATTTATAAAATTAATACTGAAAATATGTAACTGTGTTATAAGAAGTTCATAAACCTGTGTCAGCATGCAAATATGTACGAACATGTCGTGTTTGAGACATTATCAGAGACGTTTAATGCTATTTTGGGGGTAACGTATATAACATGCTGTTACACGTTAACGCTGCCACTCTCAGAGGGCTAAAAATCTTTTTTTTGTGTCTTATATAATGTAGTTTCAGAAAATCATAGCGTACAAAATTCCCCCTGGGGGAGGGGGTCTATAGCCAGCTCAAGGCCTAAAATGGAGACTTTTCCTTATTTTTTTTTGGCTTTTTGGCAAGGCTCCATATATCCCTAAAAATATGAGCTTGCTCCCTAGCTCCCCTAAAATAATTACCAGTGCTCCCCAGCTCCCTGAAAATAAATAGCCATTCTCTCCAGATCCCCAAAACCCCTGGGGGCCCCATGTATAGACAAAGAATTGATAGTTAACTCTGAGGGCAGAAAGGTAGGACGGAAGTAAGCTCATGTCCATGCCATTTGAAATCTTCAGTATATTTGTACAACTTAGGTACTTTTTCAGAAACATGTCCTACTACAGCTTAATCACATTTATATAAATCTCACATGTTATAGCGTCCATGTCACTGATGAGTTTCTAGAGCAGCTTTTCAATCAATTCAAAAAGATTATCAAACGTTATATAAAGGTTGGATATACCTCGGATGTCATGCAACAGTCTGCATGCCTGATTTTAAACCCAATCACGGTTTATAGCTATGGTTTCCTCTTTAGTTGCACGACGGTGGGATAGGCCTCAGACTCTATGGCGGCTCTGACGTAAAGCTTTAATCGGTGGGTTGGTGCCTGATCCTTATCTGTAGCTGGACACACCGTGGCTCAACTTGAGGCTTTCTTTAACTGACTATCTGTGAGTCGTGAGCCATTTTCTTTGTTTCATCATAGTGTATTAATTTGATTAGAGTGTTTCTCCATGATGATACATTGCAATAGTTAAAAGGCTGCCATGCGAGCTGATCATTTCTCGAGCTTCAACAACAGCAGAATCTAGGGCGAAGATTTGGTACCGGTAAAATGCATTTAAGCCCCCCCCCCCCCCCCCGGTGGCTTAGGCTGCTGTCCGTTCTAAGGTGGTGGGTCTGTTGTTGTTGACTTGTTGTTTAGTGTTACTCCCATTGTGGGAGTCTGTAATTGTTTTATGTTTTGTCGTGCGTTTCTTTATGTCCCTTCTAGTTTTGCAATCATCTTGATGGGGAAGAGAGAGCTGGTTGCTTTGCTTGGTTTGTCTTTTTGGTGTCTGGTGATTGTTGTGTGGCCGTGGGTTGGTCTGCAGTTTGTGATTGTGGTATTTCCTGATCATACTCACTTACTATTTTTGTCTTTTCCTACACTGCTTAAAATGTAGATGAACTAGTGGGGAGGGGTTCTCTATCAGTTTGATTGGAACAACCTTTCTGTGACACAAACACATTGGTAGTGTCACAGCCAGTAAAACAGCATATGACTGCAGATCTCTTCCCCCATATTCCAATATTCCCAATGCTGTTGATATTCATAAGACGCGTCTTTTGTTGCCTACACAAGTAATGAACAAAACACTAAGGTTATCCGGTTACAGTGCTTGCATCAGGCAGTGATGTTCTCGTTTAGGCAGTGTAGTATAAACATTGTACATGTATCTGCTTCCTCCTTGATATTTGGCTACACTCTTGTCATCTTCACAGGTAAGACGGAACACCTCATCATGAACTCAAGGTCAACACTATGTCCAATGGAAAGAAGGTCATGCTGACCAAAGACGTTCCTTTCAGCTCTCGTACAGCTGATGACGTTTTGTGATTGGTCAATTTCTTCTTCTTGACTTCGCAAGCCTCAAACGTTTTTAGCTTGTAGCATTAAACCGGCTTGTGAAAGACAGATTTGCAACTAAAAGAGAGTCAATGAAGTCTACCACAGCCTTCCTACCAATTTCATCAGCCTCAGTCAGATCATTAGCTATGCCAGGCTTAGCACGAACATATGAAGACAGAAAGTACAATCCATTGTCTTCAAAGTAGAACTGAAGAGATTGGTGAAGTAAGAAACTGTCTCTAGTACTCATTCTACTTTGCATCTGAGCAGATCGGGTATTTTGATTCAGTGCATTGAAGAGTTGCTTCACCATATTGAGCTCTGATGTGATGAGCAATACACCAGTCCATCTGAAGTATGAAGCATAGTTCTAGCTGCTGAAGCCTGTAATACCTCCTTGTGACTTGGCAAGGGGTTATTGTTTAAAGCATTTCTCAAGCAAAGAACCAATGATTGTATTTCACTAGAGCCATTTTGTTCCAGAAGTTTTTTAGCATCTGAGATGCATATCAGACCAATTTATGAGTGTAATCAGTTACACAGGTACATATTGTGCGCAGTTGGTGTGATCGTGTACAAAGAATATTGGGCACAAGGCATACAGATAGAATTGCATTAAATTCATTGCCATGAAAATATTGTTGAATTAACTATCTTTTTAACCAACTGTCCCATTAAACAAATCCCACTTAGATTAAATTTGTTGAGTTGATTATCATTAAACTATCTGCCCAATAAAATTCATGACCATTCAAATATAAGTTGTTAAATTGAATATCATTAAACTCATCCAAACCATCTGTATATCTCTTAAAACAACCATTAGATTAACTACGCCATTATATTCAATGTCATTCAAATAGTTTTAATGTCAGTTACAATCTTAGTGATGAGTGAAATCATCTATGTGGATTTAACACTTCGACTGCTAATCACAAATTAAATGTTGTCTACTTGCCCTTTTGATCTAGGGGCCAAACTGAGATATATTGTTTTTTTTTAAGTTTGTTGCACCCCCAGAAAAAAACAACTTGGTTACTATTTTCAGTTAGGGACATGTCTTGGGGCCTTAGAAACCCATGTTTTGCTAAGATACCTGTGATCAATTTTCTGAAAATGACCTGTAATCAACGTTACCCTACTAACATTTAAAACAGTATTACATAAAATGCAAGACACAAAAGTATCAATGAAATTATTTGAAGTTTAAATGTTTGATCTAGACATAAACATCAATTGCAGATATCTGTGAGATGTATTTTCGCTCATAAGCGTTACGTATGTTACATTTTTATACGAAATTGTAGATAATGACTACAGATTGCACATAAGAATGAACCATGTTCCCCAACCCCTAGAAAAAAATAGTTGGTTACTATTTTTAGTGAGAGACATGTCTTTGTGCCTTAGAAATTCTTGTTTTACGAAGTTTTCTTTGGTCAGCCGTCTGTAAATGACCTGTAATCAATGTTACTCTAATAATCATGAAAAGACCAACACAAACGACAAGACTAATATCATATTATTCCATAGTATTAAATGAATTATTTGAGCTTTACATGTTTCAGCTAGACATAAACATCAATTGCAAACATCTATGAGATGCATTTCTGCTCGCCAGAGTAACTTATGTTACATTTTTACGGAATTGCAGATAATGACTTAAAAGATTGCAAATTAGAATAAACCAAATTCCACAACCTTGAATGTGTAAAAAAAGATTTTGATTCTAATGATGAATTTGAATTTTCACATATTTGAAGCTATTTATAAATTGCAACTGGCGATTAAGTGTAGTAATAAATATTAAAAGATGCTTATAAACGTGTCACTTCTACTGGCGTACATATTTTCTTTTCAACCATTTACATTGCACTGGTAAGGGCAGTGTCCTCTTTCATCTCTGTCACAATGAAATTACAGCGTGATTAAACAAACAAGTTGAACTACCATGGGTATTTAATTTCTGTCACTCTATGAATTAGGTAACGTTGGTAACTAAATGGTGTTTTGCATAAATGGATAAAGATACTAAAAATTGTGGAGAGCAGACTCAAATTTTACCTTAGCCTGGTGGCACGTAAGGCTCAGGTAAAATTTTAGTCTACTCTCCACATGTTTTAATAACTTTAATTAAAGACAAATTATTCTAATTAAACACTAATCTAAGATAGTTTTGTAAGTCTGTATGGTCTGTTACTTTGATATGTCAATTTGCATTTTAATCATTTAATACATGGTATTCACTTCATGATTAAAATATTGGACTGAAGACACCGCACATATATTAATAATCAAAGGTAAAATAGCAAAGCAATATTTCTTGCATCTGGTGGCAGGGCAGAGAGGATAGTGCCGGGTGTCTTCTAGAGCAGTGGCTTTCTGTTTAATTTAAACAATAGATAAATCTTTAAGCTAGTAAAGTTCTGGTTAAGCCTTCTTTTAACTAGAGCGAATGGATAACAGATTGGTAAAATTTGGTGATTAGCTGTTTTACAAGTAATATACACTTTACACTAAATGCATATGTTAGGTAAGTTCATAGCATATGTAACAACACACTGTCATCATATCATGTTAGCTTAAATATGCTTTTCCTGCAAGTACTGGCTCCTTTTTCGCCAGTAGAAGTATTCAATTATGCTTGAAAAAACTATGTTTGCTAAAAAGTGGGTATGATGGGGAAATGTCCAATTGCAGACTGCAGACCAACCAGCGGTACTGTGAGGAAGATACCCAGAACATTTTAGGTCTTAATTGCATTTTGTTATAATCTAAAATTCCTAACTCACGTTTGTAATGCTTTTAACACATGCACGCTTGTGTGCATGTCCTACTGATTATATGAATGAACTTGAATATGTTTGCTTGTGCTGGAGATTAACTGAAAAAAAACCCGATAAAACACTAATAGTCTTAAATGTTCAATATATATTACACTTGAAAGAACCCCATCTCATCAAGGTAATCTTAAACAACGTTTTTAGCCAAGTTTTAGTAAAGTTTTAATTAATTATGGTAGTGTAAGCTCAAATCAATACATAGGCATGACGATTGTAAACACATGCATGTTTGGTATCATGTTTGAGGTCAGTTTGCTTTTTGCATCTTTTAAAATATCCACATTCATGAACAAACCTCTGTTTATACACACTAGTGAGAAACTTTAATTCTCGTGGTTGTATATGCCGTCGTTAAATTAAAAACATACTAATGTAAAAGGGCAACGACCAAACTACCTTGTATTTAAATTTCAGCCAAATTCATCGTGGGCCAAAAAACCGGCCAAACCGTTACACGTTCTTTGATGCTACATAGTGAGAGCCCAATTATTTGGAGAAAGACCAAAATCAAGTAAAGTACTGCCAAACAGTTAAATGGGCCAAGAGGGTTTGAAATTGTATTAAAATTGGGAAAATGTCATCTTTTCAGATGAATCCACACTCTAAACCTATTTCTTTTGCAAATTTATTCCCATCTGGCGTCTGAAACACGAACAAATGCATCCACATTACATTGATGGATGGGTAAAAATCCACTGGAGTCTGATTGAGGGGACTATCTCGTAACTTTGAAGGGGTCTATCAACTTAAGCTTGTTAATGAAACAATCACCAGTAAGTCATACCAGAATAATATCAAAAGCGATATAAAAATCCAACATGAATGCATTATGCCCCAAACATTCAACAAGATAACGCACCTTGCAATAGCTCTTAAAAATATTCACGCATTCACCAAGGACCAGGGTGGTAATATTTTTGAGTTGCCACCTTACAGTGTAGATCTGACCCCATAGATACTGACTGTTGCATTGTCACGTTAGTAGGATGTAAAATATAAAGGACAAACATTTAACCAAATTTTTATCAAATTTGGTGCACCTTGAATTCAGATACCCTAGAAGTCATGCATTCATCTATGCCAAAATAATCCTAGCTGTCATTACCACTAATGGTGGTAAGATGACATGCCAGATTTTCGCTGGAATGAAATCAGTTTCAAGATAAAATGCTTTGTTGTTACAGTGCTATACATGTGCTTTAATAAGCATAGAACAAATAATGATTTGCACCTTTTAATATATTGCAAAATTAAATCTTAAGTACATAGGGTATGTAAATAATTATGACAAAAATCGCTAACTATAAACTTTTTGGAAGCAGCTGTATATGGGCCAGTACCCTTTATCCATTAAACCATTTTAGAAGTACATGTAACCATACGAGTATATACCCAAAATGCCTCCTAGTGCTTCATAAATAGCGTCTGCTTGTAGAAAACCTTCCTCTCAAGAAAGGCAGTTTCCTTGCTCAAAAGGAAACTTCCTTTGCAAGCATTAAGAATAAAAGTGCACTGTACTGAAAAGAAAACACAGCATAAACTATTGAAAATAAAAAACAAACATTCGCAAAGTTATTTATGCATTATGAATTCAAAAGAGTTGAAAGAAAATATACATAAAGGCATCTACAAATCAGCCAAAACAAGTAAAGTTCACCAATTGCAGCCAATTTTTGTCCCACATTTTTTTGGCTTAGATTTTCATTTTTACGTTATTTATTTACTTATTGGTATAGGTCAATTAGATAATGATGTCTAAAAAATGCGCCTCCAAAAATTTCAATTCATTCAGCCTCACAAAGAGCACCACTGAATGTGAATGTGAACTACGTTTCTTTGATGAAGTATACTTGTACATACCAAATTTCTTACAAGACTGAAATATTTAAGAGCTTTTTAGCTAGCACTTCTACTTAGATCTCTTGTTGATCAAATAAGCCTATTATGTAGAATTTATATCATGTTTTTGCTTCTAAGCATGGTCTAAGCAGGTTTGCTATGAAATGATTGTGGAATTCAACTGTAATTCTATAATTACAATTATTATTTTAATTGTATCTATCGAATTTGAAGAGTTGCCCAGAATTGTTTCATTGGATTTGAAACAGTAGATGATGGATATTAAAAATTACATTCTTGTTTGGTATTAGAACTTATAAATACTATTATTGTATAAAGAACATGGTGCAAATAGGTTGGTAACGTTATTAACCTACCTTGCACTCTGGTCTTATTTCCTGCGTAGAAACATATATTTTTCTGCAAAATATCATGTTCAAGTGTGTTGCTTAACACTTTTTACCTCATACTTTGCACATTGGAAGTATCTGGTGCATCTGATTTCATTATCTTGTTGGAATAATACTTGAAAATATGATTGTAAAATAATGATTTTTAATATTCCATATATTTGAAAACTTGCTATGACTCACTACAAGCTAAGACAATGCAGAATAAATATTCTAACTTCAATAAATGCCTTTTCATGTACATATATTACAAAAAAAGCAAAGTTTGCACCATTCACAAAGATATGCCCTTCTCAGAAAATGGCAAAAATGTTCATGGTAACGTAATTGACATAGTCAATTTGCTCACTTTAATTGAAAATAAGAAGTTATAAATTCAATTTAACTATTTTATCTGTCATATTAACTATAGAAGTTATTAACATAGTAAGTCATGAGAACATTTAAATTCATTGCGACCATCTGAAATGGACCAGGATGCAAATGCGAGAGTGCCAATTTCAAAGTGTACGAATAAACTCACCAATAAACCACCAGTGGTAGCTGCTACGAGATAAAAATGGGTTGAAAAAGAGAAAATAACAATTGAACAACAAGTCAGAAACTTATAATCACCGTCGATTTGTTGCCTTTGGCCCTTTGATTGGACTAATCTTGGTTTTTTTGTAGAATGTGAATACCGTTACCTACTTGTGAATTACGTTACCTATGTTTAATCCAGCACATTTCAAAAACTATATGAACAATCCCTTAAGGATTTACATTTTTCAACTTTGTTTTTCAAACAGATTACTTTGCATATGTTGTGTTGATATAATGAGTATCTTTGTAAGTTACATGAATAGGGGAGTTGATGTACCCAATTCATATATGTAAATCCTTGCTAATACAATTTGACAACTGTAAAATGGTTTAAATTGATCTTTATTACATAATACAGATTTGCTATGATTAAAAACAAACATTTTTTCAGCTAGTGTGTGCATTTAGAGAGGTATTTGGATTTTAGTAAAATTGTAGCAGAGTAATTCACAGTAACGTAATTCACAAATGTATGTTTTCACTTATTTTCTTATATGCATACAACTTCTTGTAAAGTTCTTGTTTGGTTTGTTATATAGTTAGGTTTTAGATCTTACATTGGCTTCAATTGCAATATTTGTACCTCTTCTTATACAAATAATACACATAGGGTAACGTAATTCACAAAACCGCAAATTTTTAAAGAACCTTAGATATCATTATATCTGCGAAAGATAAACATTTTTCCCCTCAAAGTCGTTTCTTTTGTCCATACATATATTAATCCTCTTGACATAGAGATGTTTGATGTGAGCTTAACCTGCTTGGTTTGTAATTTGTGAGATGATTAAATTGGTAACGTAATTCACATTAGATTGTTGGACATTTATCATCAGTACCCCAAAAATTGTTTTTCACTTTTCAATCAAATGAAAGGTATATATGTGTGCGTCAATAAATAAAGTTGAAAACTGCTTATAAAAACAACTATTTGAGCATAATACATTCTTAAAATTACATACTATGACGATGAGTCAGCATTTTTGGCGATTTTGTGGCACTTGCTGTTGATAAACGTCGTAAGGAATGACTTTTGAGCATTCCCATTGCTTTTCTCTAACTTGAATTTTAAGACATAAACCTAAACTAGACTTATAAACCTTAAAGCGTTAGAAAATGCATTGTTTACATGGCAAAATGGGGATGGGAAACAATAATGTACGAATTGGTGAACTTAACTCGTTTTGGCTGAAATATGTTTTTTGATGCGTGGTCTGAAATGTCCAGTATGTAGAATTTCTACAATTTTCATACCTTTCTAACTAATGAAGTATCAAACCTGACCGCGGCACCATATGGGAGAGTGACAAAAACACAAAAAAACATAACACACAAGAGAGCCAAGAGGTCAGCCCTTTCCCAGCTGGTGATCACAAGGTTGCAGAGAACAGTCAAGACAGTATAACAAAGTCAAACACGAAACACACATAACAAAAAGGCTCCACAAAAGAAGCAACGCCTTGATCGGTCAGTAAAAATATTCACTGGAGGGTTTAAACATTTAAATGGTACCAACCTCACCCTTAATACTGATGTGGATCAAGACACATAGATGTTTAGTTTGCATGCAAGATCCCTAACTTATCAATGCAACATCACCTAGTACATACTAAACAAGCATTAAAAAAGAAATAAGACAAAGATAAGGACTCAACAGTACATTGAACTGAATACCGGAGCAAAAGAAATCCAACAGTTAAACCCCGGTGGGCCCGGCCACAGACACAGCATCAGTCCCCAACCCTCTCATCTATAGATATTTGGACGATATTTTAAATATTAATAATGTTTATTTTGACAATATGGTAAGTCAAATATACCCTTCAGAGCTCCAACTGAATAAAGCCAATGCCTCTGATACCGAAGCCGCATTTTTAGACTTGCATTTGTCAAATTCTAATGATATTGTTTCTACATAAATTTATGATAAACGTGACGACTTTGATTTTGAAATTGTCAATTTCCCATTTTTAGATGGTGATATTCCTCGTTCTACATCCTATGGAGTCTATATCTCTCAACTCATTCGTTTTGCTAGAGCATCTAGCTATGTTGCTGACTTCAACACTCGCAATAAATTGTTAACTCAGATACTTCTTAAACAAGGCTATCGGTATCATAAACTTCGCAAAACATTTTCAAAATTTTATAGACGATACTATGATTTGATTTCTAAATTCCAAGTTGGACTTAAATCTCTTTTGCGCCAAGGACTTTCGGAACCTGATTTCTATGGTGACTTGGTGTATAAATTGAAGAAGATTGTTGGCTCTAATAATTTTTCAGCGCAGTTCATTAAAATAATTTCCCATTATAAAAAGATTGGCTATAACATTAATATGTTGCAACAGACTGCATGCTTGGTA
Organism: Loripinus fragilis; assembly: GCA_964019695.1. NCBI lineage: Eukaryota > Metazoa > Mollusca > Bivalvia > Lucinida > Lucinidae > Loripinus > Loripinus fragilis. The sequence goes on from OZ026518.1 coordinate 77,632,004, forward strand.
GTCAACCCAATCACGGTTGGCAACTTTGCTTTCCTCTTTAATTGCACGCCGTTGGGTCGGACTTCAGACTCTATGATGGTTCCGACTTAAAGACTTATCTATTGATGAGATGGTAGGGGCCTGATGCTTCGGTTGTTTGTCGGGCCCACCGGGGTTTACCTGTTAGATTTCTTTTGCTCCGGTAATCAGTTTAATTTACTATTGAGTTCTTATCCTTGCTTTATCTCCTTGTTATATCTTGATTTATATGTTTTAGGAGATGATGCATTGATAAGTTAGGGGTCTTTCATGCAAACCTAATATCTATGTGTCTTGATCCACATCTGAATTAAGGGTGAGGTTGGCGCCGTTAAACCGGTTTAAGCCCTCTGGTAAAATATTTTACTGACCGTTCCAAGGTGGTACTTCTTTTGTGGATCTTTTATATTTTTGTTCTGTCTTGTGTTTGCTATGTCTTTGTTCGCGTCTGTTTATATGTGCTTTGTGGTCACCTGCTGGGAAAGGGCTGACCTCTTGGCTCTCGTTTGTGGTGTCTACTGTGAGTTTGTCACTTTCCCATTGGTATCCTGGGTCAGGTGTGGTACTTGATTGTATCGATTCCTGATCTTTGCACCCTTACTTACTTTAAGTCGGAATCGCCTCTTTTAGATCGGGAAGAATATAGAAGCAACTGGCATGAATCGATTTCGGTGAAATAAGAATAAAAGTTCAACTATACATGTGGAAAAAAGTTAAGGAACACTTGAAGCCCTAATTTTAAATTTTTGAATATCCGAATTAGCTGAGGGCTTGCGATTCTGGATTTTTGAAAGGACACTTTGGATAGCATTGTCAACTTACAGCTTGAATTGCTGAAGTCCACTGAATTTCGTTTTTGTGCTATAGAGGTCTATCAACGACACGTATACCCCTAGTACAAATTGTATCGTTTTTTCGGACACGTTTTTGCTTTTTTGCGATTTTGTTTGAACTTGCAGTTGCAGATTCACCTGATTCGACAGAGTTGTCTTCCGTTATTTGACACAAAGATTTATCGCCAACACACTTGTTGATAAAAGGTAATTTTTGATTAATTATCTCCCGCCGAAGGCGGAGGGGTATTAGAGTAAAACCGGGGTTCATCGGACGGCAGGGTTCATCGGACAGGTCGTTTTACATCAGCTTTACAGCTCTTCCGACAGACACTTGTTTAGAAAGAAGTTATCCATTTGTTTTGGCTACCAATCTTCTGTCTGATACTGCAGTAAAAATTTGCATAGCGCGTGTCATAACGCTGTGTTCTCATTGGATAAAAGCCAGCTCCGAAAAAACACGCCTTGTTTTAAAGGGATTTTTACAAAATGGCGCCGAAAAAAAACATCGAGATTCGTCACCGGTCTACTTTAACATCCTGTCCAAGGGTTTTTTACACTAAATTTGTGACTGAAATTGATTTTTACATGAAAGAAATATAAGATGAAGATAAAAGTGTTTGTTTAATTCATTTATATCCGTCAATTGTTCAGATAAATAGGGCGAAAAAGCTGTCCGATGAACCCCTCAAGTTTTCACCGTCGATTTTTTACGGAGGGGTTCATCGGACAGTAAAGTGCAACTCAAGCTCGAGATTACAAGCCCCCCTATCTGTCTCTTTTTTATCCAAACTAAAGGATATATATATATGTTATAATGCTGCCCTTTAATATACAAGTATTGATATTTGTTGTCTTTGAATAATTACAAAGGCATCTTGCGACAATAATGTCACGTCACTAGCCGACTTGTCTTGATAAAAAAATGTTATCTATCTATCTATCTATCTATCTATCTATCTATCTATCTATCTATCTATCTATCTATCTATCTATCTATCTATCTATCTGTCTGTCCGTCCGTCCGTCCGTCCGTCCGTCCATCTATCTATCTATCTATCTATCTATCCGTCATTAGATTCTCTCTCTCTCTAGGAGCACAACAGTGGCTCATTGTAATACTGATTCAACTCATGAAGGCGGGAAAACGTCCCGATATGAGTGAAAAATTATTGACTGGGACGTACTGCATGCGCGGATGCAGGAATTTTTGCCGGGGGGGGGGGGGGGGGGTCCAGGCCCGACTGCCAGAAAACAGCATTTTTTTAGTCCTCAACTTTTTTTTACAGTTTTACAATGGTTTATTTCAAACAAAACTATAATTTTCCAAGGTTTCAGAGGGGGTCCAACATTTTTCAGGGGGTCCAACTTTTTCCAGGGGGGAAATGCTATGTAGGGGAAGGGTCCTAACAAATGTTGTAATAACTTGTGACCCAACCCCGTTGCTGTATATATTTGGCAATAAAATATGTTTAAACTAAATGCTAATTTGTATAGAAACCCATAGAACTTGTGGTTTTCCAGGGGGGTACGGACCCCCTACCCCCCTCTGGATCCGCACATGTACTGAAGCATCAGCTTAAAAAACGAACATCCATCTACATGTTTGCCTTTCAAGAATAAAGCCACATCATCATGCATGATTACTATATTTATATGTGCGTAGAAAGACAAAGATACACATTTATGAATCTTAATTAAAACAGAAAATAATTATTTTCGCCATAGTCAAATAAGTATCCTCACAATGTACCTAGCGAGGTAGGCCTGTATCCTGCTGAACTGGTTAACATTCAGTTCTTTAGGCCTAATGTCTGCATACACCAGCATTTGTTAAGCAAGAATATGGTTTTACCATTAAACTGTATTTACCCCCCCCCCCTCCTCTGATAGCTTTTGCTACTGTCCGTTCTAAGGAAGTGGTTCTGTTGTTGTTGATGTATTGTTTATTGTTGCCCCATTGTTTGTAGGGTTCTGTGTTTGATGCTTGTTTTACTTTGTGTCCTCCTAGTTTCGCAATCGGCTTGATGAGGAAGAGAAAGCTAGTTGCTTTACTTTAATTATCTTCCTGTTGCCTTTAAATTGTGACTGTTAGTGTTCTGTGGCTCTTCCTCGCGGTGTCGTGCGTCAGTCTGCAGTGTCATTGTGGTATTTCCTGGTCATACTCACTTGCTATATAGGGGAAACTTTCAATCAACGATTCAAATCATTTTCGAATTCAGACATGCTGCAGACTTCTAATTACGGTTCAATTAAGTTATGCGGTCTTCAAAGGACACTTATCACTCTAAATTAATGAGTGTTAATGAGCTACTTTTACCAGGGTTGATTAGTTCTCATGCCACAGCATAAAATGAGCTTTAAATCAATGTATTTGTGTTGATCCAGCGTTGTGTGAAACTGTCATTTCAGCCGATTAGGAGAGGTTGCGTTGGGTCAAAACTGGATCCATATGGAGAAAATTATTGTTTGGAATATTGGATCGACAGATCACCTGACAGTTTAAATTGTTGTATTGAGTATTTACTACAACAGTATGATGTTTAGTATCATCTGTATGTGACGTTTCCCCCTTAATATGACCTGTCCGATGAACCCCAAGGCCTGTCCGATGAACCCCGATGGCTGTCCGATCCACCCCTTTAATACCCCTGCGGTCTTTGAAGGCTTATTACTCTATCTACATGAGCCTAAACACGCTAGATTTGCCTCCCTTTGACCGCGTATTGAATACACTTCAATGCGATGTCCATTGCGGTCATCCAATGCGACGACAACCGGTGATATCCGAATTTAAAGTAGCGATCTCGAAAAAGTGTCCGATGAACCCCGGTTTTACTCTAGTTTGGCGTTGTCCGTCCGTTTTCTCCGTCCGTCCGATTTTCCATCCTCAGCCATACGATGGAGTGAATCATGAAACTTATACTGGACTTATATCAGGTTGGGGAAAAGCCTAAAAGCCACTATTATAGCTTCTTTCAGCTAAAAATTATAATAGCTTCAAATGGCTAGCGAACTGATCACTGGAAGACATGTTTTTCGGAAATACTTTTAAATCGCGTCGAGTCGCACCTTCTCCTTTTTACACCACACACGAAAACATATGACTAATGTCCGCTGTATCTTACTTTCTTCCAGCACCCTCCTGATTTTTGTGTAGAAAACACTGTTTTTGCCGTTTTTATCCAAAAGACGATCAATTACGCTAAAAGATACCGATGGAATGCTTATTTTGTAAAAATTCTTGAAGAATTTCAATCAACTGATGAGTGAGTGGGCATGTGCGGACTGGGCGCGCCTGATTTTCCAGGCCAAATTTTTGGATTTTTTTTTGGATTTTAAACACACATTAAGGCTGGGTTATTTTTCTCATTATTGTTCTGTATTATAATCTTTGTTCCCATTATACTAAACTTAAAAGTATCGGGTTTGAATTTTTGAAGCTTTTTTACTGTGCGCTAGGATAAACCACTGGATAGTAATCTATCCACGCACCGCTTGACCAGCAACTTCCGGTCAATCTTCCAAATGTAAACACACGGACTGAACACCATAATTTTATAAATATTTTAGGTATATAGATTCATTGACTGTTCTTTATAGGTGGAAACTCACGTACTACCATCACGGCCAAAGCCCCTCTGAAAATCACATATAAGGAACCTTCTAGATTAAGGACATGGCTCATTTTAAGTTTGACTTCCTTATTATGGTAGGCTGCTTTTTGTTGGCAACAAAAGTTGCAGCATTTTGTAATAGAGACACTTATTTTGAAGATATCCCAGTAGCATTCTTTCCTGTTTACTCTTCTCCAAACTTGATTACGACAAACCATCTCAATCTTTGCTCATACCTTCCACACCTTAGCACAGTTTCAATTTTAACAAGATCATCTAAGTGAGTCTAAGTTCAAGGATTTTCATGGCTCCAACAGGTAGACCCATTTATATATTTTCGTTATCCTATGTGGCAACTCTTGGGACATCGAAACTAATCCAGGTCCTGATTCCACCAATGGCACTTCACACTTCCCTAGTGGTGTCTGTGAAGAAAGTGTTGGCTGGGAAGACCGAGGGATTTGTTGCAACACATGCAATATCTGGTACCACATAGACTGTCAGGGCATGTCTACAACTATGTATAGCATCCTAAACAAATCTTCTGGCAAAGGCATTGCATGGGAATGTATTAAGTGTGGAATGCCAATTTTTGCACTACTTTATTTGATACTTCAACTTCTCTTGACACCCATAACAGATTTGATTAGTCATCATCCCTGTCCGACCCTGAAAGCCCGGTACCAGATAACATCAAGCCCCCCCCCCACCACCGCAGCATCTTCCCCTATAGTACAGGATCCGAATGAAGCTAGGACAAAGACCGCCAAGGCTGTTTTGAACCACCTCTTACGAATTTTGATAATGAATTGTCAGTCTATAAAGAATAAGAAGGCTGAACTTCATACTATTATCGACTCGGCAAAACCAGATATCATTTTGGGGAATGAATTTTGTTTAACCCCCGACATTAAAAACTCGGAAATCTTCCCAGAATCTTTTGATGCAGTCCCAAAAGACAGAGTAAGTGATGCCCATGGAGGTGTCTTTGTAGCTTTTAAGCGGGACTTACTCTGCACTGAAACCCGGAAACTGGACACCAATTGTGAAATTGTTTGGTGTAAGCTGAATACAATTGGCAGTAGTACATTGTATCTTGGTTCATTCTATCGACCCCCTGACAAGATTGATAACGATTATCTTGAGGAATTCATCATCTCATTGGGTAGGATCATGTCAAACAGAAATGCTCATGTCTTGATAGGAGGGGACTTTAACTGTGGCGATATAGAGTGGAGCACTATGCAAGTACCCCACGGGGTACAAAAACGGCAGACTCAACAACAACTTTTGGATAACATAGGTGAGCACTGCCTAACACAAGTAGTAAATATCCCCACGCGGCTCGATGAAACCCTGGACCTTCTTTTCACAAATTTCCATCCCCTGTAAATAGAGTAAAGGGGATGCCCCCGATCGGCAAAGCGGATCATGACCTCGTCTACATTGAGTATGATATAAAAGCTAAAAGGATAAAACAGGCATCACCCAAGATCTATCTTTATAATCGAGCAGATATGTCTGGTCTACGTGACCACATGTCCCAGTTTAAGGAGTCCTACCTTTCTGAAGACCACAGTCACATGTCAGTAAATGAAATGTGGGTCAAGTTCAAAACAGGCTTTTTAGAGGCTGTAGAGAGGTTTATTCCATCAAAAATGACCAAAACAAAGTACAGTCTGCCATGGATCGATGCCACGATCAAACGGCTTATGAAAAGACGCCAGAAACTCTACCTTCGTGCTCGAAAGTCAAATGATCCTGACGTAAAGAACCATTATAAGCGGTTCAGGGCACACGTTCAGAAGGTAGAGAGAGATTCCTATTGGAGACACGTTTCCAATATTTTCACGTTTGAGGACGACCCCTCAGATCCCAATTCAAATAAAAGTGAAAAAAATAAGAAGTTTTGGTCATTTGTCAAATCATTAAAGAAACTCGCGTTTGGGATCACATCACTTAGGGAAAACGGAATTCTAAAAACAGACACTAAAGAAAAAGCCGATATTTGCAACCAGCAATTCCAATCTGCCTTCACACGTGATGCAGATTCTGACCCGCCTTTGAAAGGGGCTAGTCCATTCTCCTCTATGGGGGAAATAACAGTTGACCCGAAAGGGGTCGCTAAACTGTTGGATGGACTCAATGTGCATAAAGAGCCTGGCCCAGATGGACTCAATACCAGAGTGCTCAAAAAGTGTAGTACACAGATTTCACCTATCCTAGCACTTATTTATAATGAATCTTTAGCTCAGGGCAATGTTCCAGATGATTGGCGACACGCAAATGTATCCCCGGTCTTTAAAAAAGGAGAAAAATATGATGCTGCGAACTACAGACCGGTGTCGCTAGCCTGCATCTGTTGCAAAACCCTAGAGCATATATTGGTGAGCAACATCAACAAGCACTTAGCCTTAGATAGCATACTTGCTGACTTTCAGCATGGGTTCCAAAGTCAGAGGTCTTGTGAAACCCAGTTGGTTCAGTTTGTGCACAATATCATCAGCAACCTGGATAGTGCAAAGAATCGGGGGCACAAGCAGACAGATTTGATCATCATGGATTTCGCAAAGGCCTTCGACAAGGTCCCACACAGGAGGCTATTACACAAACCACCCACAAGTGGATCAACTCATGGCTCTCTGGGCGCAGTCAACAAGTAGTTTTAGACGGTCAAGCCTCAGATCCAGTCCCTGTTTTATCCGGTGTACCCCAGCGGTCGGTCTCAGGACCGATCCTTTTTCTAATTTTCATTAGTGATTTACCGGATAATATCAAGTCTGCCGTTCGCCTGTTCGTGGACGATTGTGTCCTGTGTCCTGTATAGGAACATTCATTCATTGCAAGACTGTCTCATTTTGCCAGTCTTGGGCTCTGGGAGGCCGATTGGCAAATGAAGTTCAATGTTACCAAATGTCACTCTATGAGAGTGACTCGGCATTACTAACACAAACAAATCATTCTTGACTACACTCTGCATCAGCAAACTTTGGAAAATGTACAGTCCGCAAAATATCTTGGTATAACAATCACAGCTATCATGGATTGGGGTCAACATATCTCTGATATCTCGCCTAAAGCAACTAAGACTTTAGGTTTCCTTCGAAGGAACTTGGCTTTCGCACCTAGGAGTACTAAGGAGGTTGCATACAAAACTTTGGTACGCCCTAAATTGGAGTATTCAGCCCCCATTTGGAGCCCTTATTGTAAAACTCAGATTCAACAAGTGGAGAAGGTACAGAGGACGGCAGCCAGCTGGACCTGCAAGAGGTGGCACAACACTAGTAGTGTAGGAGAAATGCTCAATGAGCTGCAATGGCCAACTCTAGAGGCCCGGAGGGATCAGTCCTCTCTGCTTTTCTTCCACAAGATTCATTGTGGGACTATGTCTATTGATAAAGACAAGTACTTGACCCCATCTCAGAGTACAAGATCTACCAGGTCATCACACAACTCACAGTATTGCAGGCCCCAGACTTATAGTGATGCCCTGAATTATTCTTTTTTCCCAAGGACTATTCCTCATTGGAATAGCCTGGCTCCATCTGTGACCGCAGCTGAGACCACAGAGGAATTCAGGACACTCATTTAGATGACTCAGCCAAAAGCTTTTTTTTCTTTTCTTTTTTTTCGAATTCTAAAACACTCACCTCAGATAATGATCATATATGATCGCCTGAGTAAAAAAAAGATAGATAGATAGAAAGATAGATAGATAGATAGATAGATAGATAGATAGATAGATAGATAGAACTGCTGTTTCTATTCACCATTGCAATCCCAGGATGCAGCATTTCAGCCTGGTTTCCCGCCTGCAGCTTCTTTCAGAATCATTTTGGATAAAGTATGGTAGGTAATGCGTACCATAATATGAAATCAAAAATATTATTAATTTATTTGCCAGTGTCCTGGATAGAGAGCACATTTCACTGACGTTTTATTTATACATGTATAGAATTTAGCGCATAAATAGCTCACATAATCCATGCAGACATGTCTGTCATTTCTTGCACTATTCGAGCAATTTGCTTGATTGTCACAAGCTATGACAACAATAAATTACCACTGCAAAAGTGCCTATATGCCTATATATTAAGGCCTTTTGGAGATAGAAGTCAGACTTAAGCAGTTCTGCTTCTAAGATGCCAACTGTTCTTGGGGTGGGGGTGGCAGTGCAGTTCTCAGCGTTCAGCCATGAAATCCCCTGTACATTGCGGAAACCCCAAACATGACAGGCAAACCATTGATACATGTATACCAGTTGTTCATGCACTTTTTTTTCTCAGTAATCGACATTCTCTCAGGTGGGATTTCCTCTTTTTCGATAATAATTGCTGAGACAAAAAGTGTCTAAATCTCTTGTATTTTTGATAGGGGTTAGGGGTCCTCTTTTTTTTAAAAATATATTCTACAATGACACCCTGTTCGCACCCCTGAATTTTTATAGCAACTTTTATAGCTTGATTTCTGGGTTAATATGGTGTATGGGTTCTTTGAATTACAGTCATCATACTGATGGATGACAAAAGATTTAATTATGGCTCATGGCAGCTGAATAAACATGCGCGGATCCAGGAAGTTTTGTCAGAGGAGGTCCAACTTTGACCGTTCTTTTTAGTTCCATGAGGGGAGGAAGGATCCCAATACCACTAGTAGCGGGCCATCAATGGCCCGCCAGCGAAAAATGGCGTTTCACTGACGGGCCGATGATGGCCCAACATTGAATGCTTGATTGGTCCAGACCAGTATAGCTAAGAAAGTTTAAAGAAACCCTATATTTTTGTAATTTTCCAGGGGGGGGGGGTCCGGACCCCCTGCCCCCCCCCCTCTGGATCTGCACATGAATAAATACAAATTGTGTAAACACCGTGCCAACTTAGGCATCAAAATTCATTTCATAACCACACTAACTCAATCAAACAAAGAAGATGTGGAAATATACAATACAGACGGTAAGGATAACATTATAATCAAATTCCGATTGCCTATCAAGGTACATATTAAATTGCTGCTTCTGGGATAGCAATGGTGGAACTGAACACCGAACTTTTGATATTCCTCAAGAAAATTGAAGAAATAAACATTTAATCCGTTTCTTTTATCAAAATCATCAGTCAAATAGCGTTTTCTACCCCCAAAACTGGGAGGGTGCTGAGAGAATATAGGATACAGCGGACGTTTGTCTTATGTTTTCGTGTGTGTTGTAAAAAGGAGGAGGTGCGACTCGGAGCGATTTAAAAGTATTTCCGAAAAACTTATCTTCCAGTGACCAATTCGCTAGCATTTTGAAGCTATTATAGCTGAAAGAAGTTATGATAGTGAACATCAGAATTTAATACATCTATGCACCGCCTAATTGGTGATATTTTTTCGTTACAAATCGTCTTGCCAAAAGGGATCTGATATGATAGAATTCGTCATCATTTGAGCATCTGCATTTTTTAATTTACCCCAAACGCACCTTTGTACGGATCACTGCCTTTAGTTGACTATCGATGAATAATTATACAGTCTTGTAAGACGAGGTAACGTGTAAGGAGAAGGGTTTCTTATCATATCAAAGTAAGTAAGTAAGTAAGTAAGTAGTTTATTCACAACTTAAGCATATACAGCTCATCGTTATTGTGACATATAATAACAATACATACATATATATGGAGAATGATAGAAAGTGAATTGATGAATGGTTAACATTAACACAAGGTAGGTAGGTAGGTAGGTAGGTAGGTAGGTAGGTAGGTGGGTAGATAGATAGATAGATAGATAGATAGATAGATAGATAGATAGATTTGGTAGGTAAGTAGGTAGGTAGATTTGGTAGGTAGGTAGGTGAAAGATAGATAGATAGATAGATATATAGATAGATATATAGATAGATAGAGAAATAGATTTGGTAGGTAGTTGGTAGGTAGGTCTTACACAAAAATAACCATGCAAATACTATGTTTAGAGACGCGGGTAAACCGAAATGCAGCACTGGCGGTTCATATTTTATGCAAATACATCCAGTAGACCCACGTCAGCAGGGCTCGAAAATAACACTCGTCCGCTCGTATTTACGAGTGTCTCAGGCTGCAGGGCAAGTGGAAATTCTGATATTTCTAGTGAAAATTAAACTTTTCAAATATATGCCAATATTTTTGTGATGCAGGGCAAGTGAACATTTTCAGATTTTTCGAGGCCTGGGACTCAGGCAATTAGTTATTACATCCCTTTTGCATGTTTTGTACTATCTCAATGCATTAAACCCCTTTAATAACAATGGAACCTTCCATATAGTTTGGTTGGTACAGTTTAGTGAAGATGGCCCAAAACAGTACTATAGATATATGATTCTCTAAACTTAGCAAACAGTGTAGGCCCTGATGAACTGCCTACTTACGCGGCACTTCATCTGGGTCATCACTGTTTGTAGAGGCATCCAGTCCTCAAAGGGTTAGGGTAAACGATGAAAGCAAGCATAGCTATAGCCTTACATATAATTATATAAAAACATAACCTGTCACTTGCTATAGACGTACTTGTCCAAGTCAGCTTTCCCTATGAAATACGAAAACGCAAGACATTTCCTGGGAGACGATTCATCTGATCGACAGTACATGCCCAGACAAGGAGCAATACGTGTTCGTTTGTCTAGGACTGTCCTATCTATCATATTTTTTTATTTAATATTTCTCAGTTACCGAAAAGCATTTATGTTCAAAAACTAACCTTTTCTCTGTTTGATGAATGGTCATGCCATGCATGATGAACTCTGATGATACACTGTTGCAATATCTCGCCAGGGCCTATTTTGCGTGTCACGAGTTCTGAGCTAAACCGTCATCAACACAATAAATTCCATACCAGCCAGACTCTTCATCTTACTGATTATTGATTAAAGATTTTCTGAATTGAAAAGCCTCAATAATATACTTTGCTATTTTTTTGAGGTTTGAAAGACTGTCGTCGTTGAGTAGTTAGACTAATTTGAACATACTTGGCCTTTTGTGGTAATATCGTTCTGATATGTGCATACTTTGGACAAATTAATACAAAATGAAAAACATCTTCAATTCCATTAAGGTCACAAACAGTACATTTTCGCTCACTTTGTTCAATTCCACGATGCCTTCCAAGTTCAATTTGGAGATTGTATGAAGCTAATCTTATTTTTGACAAACCTAAACCCTGATGTTAACAATTTTATACAGGTAAGTAGCAGTGCAAATTGTTGGGCAAATTTCTTTGTAAAACTCTAATGAACTAGATACTAATACTTTTGCATTCCAAACTGTTAAATATTGATCCCTCACTCTTTGTTTGAAAACGGGAATAAATTTTGAATTATCAACCGAGTCAAGGTAAGTCCAAACATCGTGAAAACCAGACCTTTGGAGCAACCCATCACTTGGGTTACCCAATTTATAGTATTTTCATATATCTGTCAACAAATGTAGGAAGTCTACCAGTTTCACCGTACGGTGCAATAGCATTAGTGCTCATTTTTACACCTAGTACTCTTTTTAAGAATTTTCTATGAGCTCTTTCACATTTTTTGCACCGGAGAAACCCCAGATTTCGCAACTATAATTCAATATAGATTCAACATATGTACCAAATAACTGCATCAGCATCTTAAATGGGACTTGTGTGCGTTTTATAGTGGAGATTAGCATGCCCATAGACCTTACTGCTTTGCCCGCCAATAGATTAATTGCTTTTTTAACAGACCCTCCGCTACTAATCACATAGCCATCACATAGCCGAGATAATTGAATTCACTCACTAATTCTATTTCTTTGCCACTGAAGATTAAATGTTCGTCTGTAACCTGACCCCCTTTTTTACAAATCATCACCTTGGTTTTTCCAGTATGAACAGTTAATTTCCATTTTTTTGCACTATACTTCGAATTGATTAAGAGACCTTTGCAACCCCTCTTTTGAATCAGATATTAGGACTGCATCGTCTGCAAAAAGTAATAAGTAGATTGTTACCTGATCCAATGTAATACTATCAAAAGTATTTTCTCGCAAATTCTGCTCAATATCATTGAGGAAGAAAGAAAACAGGATTGATGACATTATCTCCCCTTGAAAAAGACCAATTTCCGAACAGAGAAAATCAGATAATGTATTGAGATGTCTGACACATGATTTTACAGCACAGTACATAGATCTAAGTAGCTTCAATAATTTACCATCAACACCATACTTTATGTATTTATACCATAATGCATTTCTATAAACAGAGTCAAATGCACGTTGTAAATCAATAAAGGCGCAATACAAACGCTTCTTATTTTTCACCCTTTTTTTAATTAAATTTTGTAAATTAAATAAAGCATCAATGGTACTGTGTCCAGCTTTAAAACCAATTAAGCATCTGTGCTAATCTCATTCGCAGTGGACCAAGTTATAAGTAGTTGATTAATTGCAGAGGTAAATAACTTTCCTAGGCAGCTGATAAGTGTGATTCCCCTGTAATTTTTCGGATTGTCGTGCGCACGCTTTTTATGTAACGGTATAATAATTCCTCAGTCCACTGCGAGGGAAAATAGCCAGAATTAATCATATAATAAAACAAAAATCCTAACTGCTCAATTAGCAAGTCTGTATATTCCATAAAATATTCTTTCAACAGATTATCTTTACCTGGGCTTTTATTTCCAGAAAGCTGTTTATGCATCGCTTGATTTCTTAGTGTGATATATTCTTATCTAAACTTTCAAACGTTGACTCTCCCCCATTTTGTCCCTGAATATTATCAAAGTCCCTCAAAAAATCTTCAACTTCGTCGTCATTTTGATCATTCAATGAGGATAAATCTCTAAAATGTTCAAAAAACTGTTAAAGCAAAATATCACCCATGCCCGATGTGGTACTCTTTTTTTTTCTTAAAAAAGGTCCAAAAGCCCTTTGGGTTGTTTCTACGAATTTCGTCCATTTTTAAACATCTTTCCTTTTGAAATTTAAGTTTTTGTTTCCTACATGTATATTTGTAATCTTTTCTTGCTTTAAAGTAAGTAAGGGTGCAAAGATCAGGAATCGATACAATCAAGTACCACACCTGACCCAGGATACCAATGGGAAAGTGACAAACTCACAATTAGACACCACAAACGAGAGCCAAGACGTCAGCCCTTTCCCAGCAGGTGTCCACAAATCACATATAAACAGACGTGCACTAAGACATAGCAAACACAAGACAGAACAAAAACATAAAAGATCCACAAAAGAAGTAAAAACAGCTTCTCTATTAAAGGTCGGTCTATTTCAGTTGTATGTATCTAAACATTTTTTTACTGTAGAATTCTTCATCCTACAATCATTATCATACCATGTGGCTCTATCTTTAGTCTCCCCCTGGCTTTGATTAAATTTTGGCTTTTTAGGCATTGAGTGTTTTTATTGAAAAGGCTATCGGCTGCTGTTGCTATGCAATCTGTTATTACTGATGTAATTGTATTTATTTTATCGTGCGAAATATCACCTTGTAAATTTTCTAATTTCCCCATTCAAGCCAGTAGCCCTTCCGATAAATGCACTCTGAATATGTCCTTTTGTTCCTCATTCCAACGGGTACTATACCAATCTTGAATTGTTTCCCTATGACTTTCATATATGGAAAAGTAAAGAGGCGCATGATTTGAAAATTCATTAAACAGTAAAAACTTGAAATCTTGTACAATACTAAAATTTTCATAAGAGGTTAATAAGTAGTCCACAAGACTTTCGCCATTTGCAGTCATACAGGTAAAAGAACCGACCTGCGCATCATTATGCAAACGCCAATTCACACTGCGCATGTCAGTAGATTTACACATATCGACTTCAAGTAAAAGCTCTCCTAATCTGTTGGAGGGGTTTTACCTTTATAATAGCGACCGATTCTGTGGGTTCTATGTTATTTTATGTCTGTCTTCGCATTTTCAATCTGCATATGATCTTGCATTTTGTCCAGAATTTTATCCTCACAGTCACTATCCGTTTCTCCGCGCTCTTCTGGGACATTGAAAAACAATTAATTGTCTCGCATTTCTCTATATTAAAGGTCTAGCTTCTGCTCTTTCACCTTGTTCTCATTCTCAATGAGCAATTGTTGTGATACTTTGAGGGTCTGAATGTCTTTTTGCAGAATGGTTTGCCTTTTCTCTATTTCCGAGAGGGTATCTGATTCGAACTTCAAGCCGTGTTCAATGGTCGCCATTTTGGATTCTAAAGCCGCCTCTTTCTTATCTGTATCCTCAACTTTCAGGGATATTTCCAAAACAGATTTTTCTATCGAATCAGGTGTTAAGCTGTGATAGTATTTTATTAAGGACATCTGTGTTAATTAACGGTGGGCTTTGCACATTTTGCATGGGCGGTGGACTGAAACAACCTGTTACGTTCTGCATGCCGTTATTCATTACGTAAGGTGATGATGATGTATAAGGATTTAAACCAGATTGTAGCATTTGTAAATAAGATAGGTTACTCGCCTGAGCGTATTGCTGTTGTTGTTGTACTGGTTGTTGAACTTGTTGAATAGGTTTAATGGGTTGAGGTGTGTCCGCCATTTTCTTTTTTGTCCTTTGTTTAGTCCCTTCACTATTTGATTCCGGAGAATTCACACTTTTCTTCCTTTTATTCTTCTTATATGAACATCCCAATTGAACATCATGTCAAAACTCTATCAACGTTCTATAAAACAATCCATTTGCGCCCATTTAACTATTTTATATCTCATATTATATTCCAAAATCGCGCACAGCTAAAAAAAAGTCCGCCATTCTCCAAAATCAAAATAGTCCCACCAAATGCAAATTATGGCCATAGTTTGGGCTCACAGATTTTTGGCACACCAGAAAATTTTGAGGCCTTCCCAGGAGGTACCCCTCCGCTTATTCCTATGAAATGAATTGCTGTGTTCCCATGTTCCTCAATTCAAAATCTCGATTTTCTGTGTTCCCTGCTCCTTGAAAGTTTTATCCCTCTGATCTTCAGATTTTAAACAAATTTCCAACTTGTTTTTATTAAATTAATTGAACTTTCTTTCTGTTTATTCCAAATACTGATTTGTTGATACCAGGCAATGCAAAATATGCATCGTAATTCCGCGCAACTATAATTGATATGAGAAAAAGATCACAGAGCTCACTCGGTAAGTGTGATCCAAGTGAAAATAGACTCATCCAATAAAAATAATGCTCGTTCAGCCCTTTGACAGTTGAGGTCAGAAAGAGAAACTAGTGATGGGGTGGGATTGTGATTGGAAATCGATTGAACAATATATCAGTGGATGTCATATTTTGTGTTTGTGGTCAATATATTTTTTAAGAGGTGGTTGAGAACTAAATGAACGTTCATGTGAATTGCATCATAAATAATGCACCAGTCATGTGTAACCACTGCTTCACCCAAGCACCTGAGCAGGGTGGGGATAGCCAGGCAAATAAGCTGTGATTTTACTTTTACATTGTCTTCATAATGCGGAGGAAATGTAGGTGTTGATAGACATAGACAAACCTGGCAGTGCAGTATAATAACTGACTGCGGAGGGAAACTGTCATGGTTTTGCCAGCTAGCTGTCCCCACAGCATGGTGGTTACTGTGTGGAACTGCAGACACAAAATCAAAGTCCTCGACATTCCCCTGGGCTCGGGGTGGGGGGCAGTGGTCACAAATGAGTAGTGCATTAAGGCGAAAAAATTATGTGCACCAGTCATTTGTGACCACGCCCCAGTCGGGCAAATGATCTGTTAGTACAGGGCCATACCAGGTACCTGTAACCAGAAAATTAAAGTCCCCGCCGTTCTCCTGCTCTGTGGGCTGTAGTTACTAATGACTTGTGTATTAGACGGTGTAGAGTGCAGCCAAAAAATGTGACCCCCGTTAACATATCTGATGAACAGCCACCTTATTATTTTTTAAATATTATCATCTGTTGCACTTGTAATATTTTTTCAAGAGCTGTCGAGCAAGCAACAGAAATATACAAGGCCACAATGCTAGAAAACCTGTCTTCTGGGTTTCAGACAAAGCGAGTCTAAATCCAGTCTTCTCGGCTAAACAGGCTAGCTCGAAAATTGTAGTTTCGCTCTTAGCAAGTCTAGATATGATTCTTCTCAAAAAAGCAGATAACAAAGTTGGTGATGAGACTGCACGGATGCGCAGGCTGGTTTGCGCCTTTGTTGTTACAAATCACCGACGACAGTTTTTACTCAGTTGCAGTCCAATTGCTATTTGCCATTTTACCATGAATAGAACGCTTAATATTTGATTTTCGTGAAATATGATATAACTCAGACAGAATCGTTATTTGCACTGCATTTGCAGTGTGTATGTAGACACACCAAGAGTTATCCTCCTGGTGACCTTTTTCTTTATCATAAAATCTGATTTACATGGTAATCATTGAACTGTATAAGCCACGTGTTACCCATATGAAATACATTGAGGGAAAATGAGGAGTTTTCTAAATCGAAAACGACGAAGTTATTTTTTTTTAAAAGAGGTTCCAGACATATTTTCCAATCTTAAATGTTCAAACATGCAATTGTATATTAGGCGGTGATTTATTATATGCATGTGCAAAATTTCAGTCTGAAATGATATCATAAAGACATTTTAAAAAAGAAAAACGATGTCTGCTGAATTTCTGACGGCACAGTAGTAGACAAACAATATCACACTGGTCATTGTAAAAGCACTGGAGGTTACAACAACGAACTGGTTCAGGCTAATTTTCTCACTGGAGTTAGCGTAATACTTTATTCATTATTTTATAAGCTTGCATTTATCTTGTTCATCCTGCTGGGAAAAGTACTGACCTCCTGTCTCTCATTTGTGATGTTTAATTGTGTTTTGTCACTTTCCCATGTGGTATCCTGGGTCAGGTCTGGCACCAGATTGTATCAATTCCTGATCATTTCCACCTTTCTTACTTTTATGGTGGCACAGAGCGCACAAACCGTCAGCAACATTGCAATGTATGACTCTTTCACGAAATTTGTGAATTAATTCATAGTTTGGCTGGCAAATCTAACGCAGTTCAGGACTTTGATCGTGACAGGTACTTTTTCTATTGTGACTGCCTAAATTGAGGGAAATCTGTATGTCAAAACGCAGCTTTTATCATACTTCCATGAAATAAGATCTAGAAAACGACTCTCTAATTATTTTCTTGGTAAACTAGCAAAGGATTTTATTGGGATTTTATTACAACGCACTGGGATTGACTTTGGCGCATTGATACAACGCTATGATGGTTGCATTGATGTGCTGTTTTTGCTTGTACAGACTCCCAACATCCTTCACTGCGACATAATCATTACACATATCGCAATTAGAGCCTACACATTGTATTTAAGTACTGTGACAAAGGATCAGACGAGGCTGTGCAAATCTGCAGACGCGCCAGAGCCTTCACTGCCAGTACGCGAGATATTGGTGCTCATCACATTGTAGAGTGAATATATGGCTCATGCTAGCCCGCACAAATGAGCAGTGACATGTGATTTCCAACAATGTGGTATTTTGACAAATGTAGACTCAGACGAGCCTGTACAGTCTCATTTTAAGCTAAGAAACTCCAAATGATGTTCAGTCAGAAGCTTAATAGTCATAGAATATTGAAGCGCATTGCAAAGGCTCTGATCAGACTGCAGACTGTGCATATGGGCAGGCTGATCTGAGGCCTTGCTGGTCGCACATACCACATTGTTGGAAATCTCATGTCGCGGGTCAAATGTAAATCAGAAGCACATCGAGGGAACTGTGTTAAAGCAGTGGTCAATTTTTAGCTCACCTGAGCCAAAGGCTCAAGGCGAGCTATTGTGATCTGTCTTTGTCTGTTGTCCATCTGACGTCCGTCTGTCCGTCTGTGCATAAGCTTTTTCTTTAAATGACATCTCCTGAACCACTGGTCCTAATTTCATATCACTTCACATGAATGTTGCCCATGATGCCCTCTTTCAAAATTGCATGAATGGTTCTGCTCCACCGAACAGGAGGGCTGCCAGAGCCACATATAAGTTATCTATTCAACGGCATCTCCTGAACCACTGACCCAAATTCAAAACAATTTCACAGAATTGTTCCTCTTTCTAATTTCACAGAATTGTTCCTCTTCCTACCCTCTACCAAAATTGCACAAATGGTTACGCTCAGCTGAACAAAAGGGCTGCCAGAACTCCAGATAAAAAATATCTTTAAACGACATTTTCTCCTGAACCACTGGTCAAAATTCAACATAACTTCGCTGAGTTATTCCTCATGATGCCTTCATCTAATATTGCATAAATGGTTCCAGTCCACTGAACAAAGGCTGCAAGAACTCCAGATAAGAAATGTCTTTAAACGAAATCTCCACCTGAACCACTGGTCCAAATTTCATATAGCTTCAATGATGCCCTGTTTCAAAATTGCATAATGGTTCCACTCAGCCAAACAGGAGGTCTGCGAGAGCTCTGAAGAAATCTTTAAAGGACATCTCCTGAGCCACTGACCCAAATTCAAAATAATTTCACAGAATCGTTCCTCTGGATACCCTCTACCAATACAGCACAAATGGTTTTGCTCAGCTGAACAAAAGGGCTGCAAGAGCTCCAAATAATGAGCCTCATCGGCGTCACTGTGTTGTGGTCCTTGAGCAAGACACATTTATCCTAGCTTAGTACTGGTTCAACCCAGGAAGACCTGTCCCTGTTTAGCTGAGAGATTGTTGATGGGACTTAAAGAATTAAATCAAACAAACAAACAAAGAGCTCCAAATAAGAAATACCTTTAAATAGCATTTTTTCCTGAACCACTGGTCCAAATTCCAAATAATTTCACATGATTGTTCCTCATGATACTTTCTTACGATATTGCACAAATAGTTCCAATCCACTGAACAAAGGGGCTGCCAGAGCTCTAGATAAGAAATGATTTTAAACGACATCTCCTCCTGAACCACTGGTCCAAATTTGATATAACTTCAAATGAATGGTCCCTGTGATGCCCTCTTTCAAAATTGCATAAATGGTTCTGCTCCACCAAACAGGAGGGCTGCCAGAGCTTATGTTAAGAAATCTTTTAAACAAAACCTGCTCCAGAACCATTGACCTATGGTCAAGGTAAAAACTGTAAAAAAACTGGAATTTTGCGAAGGTGAATAATCGACTGCAGTTTAGTATAAACTAAATTCTGATGGTGTTTTACGTCAAAGTAAATATTTTTCTGTCATAAGTGGGCGATTTTTGTCTGTTTTTTGAAGACAATGAATAGTAAACCAATGCAAAGTAATATAACGTAATAAATGAAGAAACTAACGAATACAATTGTTTTTGTCCATGATAGTATAGTGGTATATTAACACAATATTTTATAATGAAACATAAGTATAACTCAAGACTGTCTCGAGACTGACTGTCTCATAGTCTAAACGCAGAGCATAGCAGACTGAAGCGTACTCAACTGAGCAGCTCACAACAATCACAGAAAATGCACTGACTATCAGTCTGAAGACATGGTCAAAGCCGGCAGTATATATAGCGAAAATGGAAAGATGTTTTCATTCCATAACATTAACCCTTACTAAATCCGTACAATAAGCCCAAATATTATGACAAGATTCTGATGATTGCACTGAAATAATTACTTAGCACCTGCGATGTGAACAATGGAAAACGTGTGCCCGCTATTGAAACTTTCCATCACATGATCCATTTGGACCGAATATGCAATCATAAGATTCATGTATAATACAACATGTGACTGGGCGCCATTCCAGCATAAACATAGATGTACATCATTGTCATTCTACTATTGTCCTGCAGTTATAGTTTTTAATCTCTATCCCGACAACAGCTAATTGCTGTGGGGACTGAGTCTCAACCTGGAATACCATCTATTGGATTGTGAAGCCAGTGGATCAAACCTACGACCCCTACACCACTCAGGCCCATAGATTATCTGACATAGAACTGCGTATGCAGAATAAAGGTCTACGAGGTAAAATGTACTCTTACATGTAGAACCACCTGCGCATTTGACATAACCATCATATGATCTTATTATTGAATATTTCGAAATGTAAATACTGACTTGAATTGTGTCCAATCTAAACATCAATCATGCACATCTAGCTAGCATCCAATTTTAACGTACTTTAATAAGGCGCTACATAAATTATTTTGCAAGCTAAATTTATGATCAGCGATTGAAGTACAGTATTCATCCTAAATACTGTCCATCAATTACCATGGCTTTACAGACCATTAGGAGTGTTTTAATCATTATGATTCTCAACCCTTCAACATGCTTTTTCTAATAGTGAGCTTGCATAAGCTGACTATATTATACACCTCTCATTCTTAGGATTGATTAATACTAATATAAATTTATTCAAATTCATTCCCTAAATCATTCTAGACTGCCTTTCCAACCATGACTTCATTTATATATAAACAACTAATCATCAATACACAGCGTTCTCATCATGAAGAAAACAAACAGTAATGTCATTTATACTCTGAAAACACAGCGTAACAACATGCAGTATAAACAGTAATGTCAATCATACCCTTACAAGAAAAAATATACATAAAGTTAAAGTTTAAATTTGATGAAAATTGCTGTTTATCATATAAGAGTATGAGCATCATTACTGTCTACATTACATGTTGTCTATAGGTTTCACCTATAAATGTTCAGTCACATATTTTTTATAAGTTATAATCCTCGTTAATTGTCAGGCACTTAGAATGCTATTATAGAACATATACACTAAAAACAGAGTTAAATTCTAAATGCCAGTCAATGTTTCCTTAAGTTCATTTCTGGCGAAAAGAGTTTAAGGTCCAACAAAGTCGGCGGTTCAGGAACAGCAATTACGGGTACACCGTACTTGCTGCTGGGTATGATCATCCTGTCATCTACCACTTCCACGTTGAACTTGTTGGTCATCATGTAAACTGGATATGGGCGACCAGGTATGTAGGACTGACCAGTCGGTTGATAAACTTTCTTCATCAGGTTACAATCATCGTTCTGTAACAAAGGTGTTACAACACAATGTTCATGTTACGACATTATGATAATGATCTTCACCTCCGTCAATTAAAGTTAAACATGAGGACTTAAAATTTAATATTATATAATCTTCACCTGCACAACTTAAGGTTAAGCACAGGACTTACAAATTTAATGAAAGTCAATATTATATAATCTTCACCTGCGCAACTTAAGGTTAAACGCAGGACTTATCATTAACCTTAACCTTACTGTCAATATTAACATATATATATATATATATATATATATATATATATATATATATATATATATATATATATATATATATATATATATATATATATATATATATCAATTACTTGAGACATTTTAAACAAAGAATCCACTGTTGCCCTAACTATAAATTCGCCTTCTTCGGCCATGCCCTTCTGGCATCTGTCTGTCCAGGGAATGGATGATCCTTGCAGGTAGCACTGGTACCTTTACTTTCAAGTAAAACAGACACATCTACTATCTTCAACGTAGATTCAACACCATTAGTCGGCAACTTCATATATGTTATCTTACAGTCATGCTCATTAACCTTCTCTCTCAAACAAAATGAATGACTTGGTAGATATTTTAATTTAATGATCATTAACACAATAGCTGTGACAATTATTACTATAAAAGCTATAATTGTGATGTTTGCAAATGTCCAGAAACTAGTAGTTTCAGTGTGTACTTTTCTCAAGTGATGTATTCCATGTACAAAAGTTTGCATAGGAATTTCTTTCAAATTCAACAAATGTTATGGCATTTCAAGTTAACCTACATCTTTTAATTTGTTCTGTACCTGTTGTCTTAGAATATAATGTGATATATTAGTCAGTGATAGCAATGATTTTAAGACATCAGACATCTCAGAGTAACTGTTTTGTCAAAGTGCCCAGGCAAGCTCATGTATTTATTCGAGGCCAAGCAATCATTATAAACTGATAAAATACCAAAAGGTGGATGAATCTCAATAGAAATCGACTGTTTAGATGAAGACCTACAGCTTAATGTTAACTGTAAGCTTTCATGTGGAACAATAGCCCAAATGCCATGAGACAAGTATTTGGCAAGCGATAATTTCTGTTTCATTATAACAGTCTGTTTACAGTTACTTTTAATGTCAACTTCATTTTTAAACAATAATGTCATGATACAAGGCTAATTTAAATTAATGGGATAGAAAGCAGTTTTCGGATTACAAAATTGTTAGTTCACACAATTGCACATATGAAAATCATTTTCTGACAGGAATGCATATGACTGTCTACTTTCGGAAACCATAAGAAACTCTGATTCCAAATCATATTTAGCAAGATATTGAGGATTTTTAGGTAATTCATGATTATTAGGCAATTTGGCTTGAATTTCTATTAAAAACTTCTTCAAGTCATTGGGAGATATTGTATTGATAGATAAATGATTAAGCGACAGCATATTCAACTCAGTTTTTAAGTTTTCTAAATAAAATACTGCATTCTGTACTGCTATTTTTTAATCTCCTGGAAAATCATTTTAGTCTGGAGATGTGTGTGAATAAATTGTTCTAGTCTGACAAACTTTTGTTCAAAAGAAAGTTCAAGGTTACTTATTTTTCTATCAAGTTTTTGAATACAAATAACAAAATCCTTGATTCACCTTTTGTTTTCACTGATTTGCATTTTTGTAATATTCAAAATAGACAAAGAAATCTTCAAATCATGAATTATATTTTCCTGATTATCAGACAAAATGTTAATATTTCTGTTAATATTATCTAGGTCATTTTAGGACAACGTTCCAAACAATGAACTCATTTAATTTCCGACCAGAGGTATCAAAGAACGTTTACTTCAGTAGGTATTTGATAGTTTTCAAACGTTTTGTATATGGACTGGTAAGTATCAGACATCAAATCAACTTCAAGTTGCAAGCTTTCGAATGTTTCTGCATATGCTTTAAGCTTTGACTTGTGATAGTCATTCTAAACCACATGTACAATTTCTTTTGTACAATCTACATCAGCCATTATCTTATTTATGAGTTTTTGATATGGTTCAAGGTCATGTACAAATGTCACAAACCATTGTGCATCATTTTGATATATTTCATTTGTTTTCTGAAAAATCACACTTTCAGAAACAACCAAGCTATTTGAAATGTTAATGGGACATGAACTACAGATAAAAAAGCACATCAGAGTTATCTGCAGAAAAAAATAACAATCTGGTACTTTCACTGAATCAAATTATTATTTACAAACACAATCATGTGTTAAATGAGGTCATGTCATAGTTAAAAACAACATATCCACACTGAGGGCTCATAACCTCTCTATGAGCATCTTATCTGCTTGATAGTCATGTTTCTTATGTTTTCTTGGACTTGACCTTTTATGGGTCATTGAACCTCATCGATTCTCAGGTTATGAGAAGACAATTCACTGTCCATTTCTATGTCCTCCCACCTATTATCTACAACAGGACTACTGACCTCATCTCTAGCCTTTAACCTTTAAGCTAATTCCATTAAGGGGATGTTTTCCTCACTGTCAGAATCCTCTCGTTCATGCCTGTACCTTTTTATAGTTTATTTAAAGGAACATTCATGTCAGGGTCAGATTCTGAATAAGAACTAGATTCTGATGCTTGAGGGGGGATAACATAGGCAGCATCGCGTAAGCGACCATTATCTTGAGTCTCTTTAAGTTCCCAATCTTCAATGATTGCTAGCCTTAACATTTCTGCATGTACCTTACTGATGGAGCCATCTAATTGATTTTTGATAATGTAGACCTCATTTTTCAAGTATCCTATAAAATGGTTTCCATTTGAGGTCAAGTTTCCCTTTTCTTCTGTTATTTTTATAATAGACAGGGTCACCTACTCTAAAATTAGTATTTCTGTCAGCATATCTGGCTTGTCTCCGTTTCGCCTTTCCTATATTATTTCTTACAGTTAAGAAAGCCTTATGTTGCTCTTGCAAAGTTATCATATACTCTTTTTCCCCATGGTACTTTCTGTGAGGTTTTAACAGATTGTCTCCTGGTAATACAATATCTCTGTTGTACAACAAGTAGAAGGGAGAGTATTTGAAGACTCACTTACATTAAACCTTATTGCAGCCAAAGCCTGATTTAAATGTAAATCCCAAGTTTGTTGATCATCTGCCAATCTTTTTGCCAAAACATCATATAAGGTACGATGGAATCTTTCAACATTGGCATTACTTTGTGGGTGATTAACATTAGTCAAGATATGATCAATGTTCACGGACCCCAAATTTTCTTTACTACGTTGTTTACATTTTCAGTCCCATTATCTGTCACATTTTGTAAA
This sequence comes from Loripinus fragilis, assembly GCA_964019695.1. NCBI lineage: Eukaryota > Metazoa > Mollusca > Bivalvia > Lucinida > Lucinidae > Loripinus > Loripinus fragilis. The sequence continues at coordinate 77,656,804 of OZ026518.1, forward strand.
CAACTACCATGACGGAATATTTCTTCAAGCAACATATGAGCTACAGTTTCAGCAGTCTTGTCAGGAACTGCATAAGCTTCAGGCCAACCAGAAAACAAATCAACAAATGCAATTATATACTTGTTACCAGACAAAGAAGTTGGACAAGGACCTGATAAATACTTTTGCCATAGGATAGGGTAGTATATCTGTCTCTTGTAAAGGTTGTCTGACTTTCTGCAATGACCTAGTTTGACAAATGACACAAGATCCAACATATTCATTTAAGTCTTTGAACAAATTGGCCAAAAGTATTTCCTTCTAATTGAATTAAAAGTTTTCTGAACTCCCATGTGACCGTTTCTGTCACGATACTGCCCGATAACAAGGCACTTAAGATGCTTTGGTACATATAACCGTAAGCAAAGGTCTTCATATGTGTTATATATATAGTAAAGTAATTTGTCTACTATAAGATAATGTCTGCTTATTTCTACCAGGGTCACCACCATTATCTCCTTCAGATCTTAGGGTCATTAGGTCATCATCTTTTGATTGCTCCGTGTACATGTCAAAATCTTTCAGATCTAACTTTTCAGGTTTCTGCAAAGAATCTTCCTGAGGTAATTCGCAACTAGCATATGCTTTTGGGTCAAAATTTGTGGAATCTAATACATTGACCTGATATGAGTTATCATTGATATCCAGGGATACGTTGTGCTCATCTCTTACTTTCTCCAACCTTACATTATCTGGGTGTCTAGACAATAAATCTGCACATGTATTTGTGGTACCTTGTATATATACAATCCTACAGTTATACCTTGCCATACTATGTGCCCATAACTGTATTTTCTGTTTTGTATTGGGGATTCTAAGAGGTACTTTAGTGGTTTGTGGTCAATCTTAATTATAAACTCAGCATTATGCAAATAATAGTCCAGTTTTTGCAATTTAAAATGAATGGCAAACGCTTCCTTTTCAACTGTTGACCACTTGCATTGTGACGTACTTAACTTGTGGGATAAGAAATATATAGGTTTTTCTTCATTGTCAGACAATTGTGTCAAGCACGCTCCTATACATGTGTCACATGCATCAGTATATAGAGTGTATGATGCATTTGGGTCAGAGTAAACAAGAAGTGGTACAGTAGTCAAACTATCCTTAATAAAATCAAATGCTCTCTGGTGAATGTCTGTCAATTTGAAATGTGCATTTTTCGTGGTCAAGTCAATTATAGGCTCTGTAATCTGTGAAAAGTTTGTGATAAACCTGTGATAGTAAGAACACATACCAACAAAAGATCTAACTTCTTTAACACATGTTGGGGCAGCTAAAACTCTGATTGCTTCTACCTTCTTTTGATCTGGCTTAATGCCATTTTCATTAATAACAAAGCCAAGATAATTTTCCTCAATTTGCAAAAAACTACATTTCTTCAACTTGAGTTTCAAACCATTTTGTCTTAGTCTGTTAAAGATAGTGTTCAAATGAATTAAGTGTTCTTCAAACGAAGTACTAAAGATGTAGATGTCATCAAGGTATGCAATTGCAAATGCATGGCAGCCATTTAAGACCACTGACATTAGCTTCTGAAATAGAGCAGGTGCATGCGAAAGCCAAAAGCCATGACATTAAATTCAAACAAACCTCTATGACAAGCAAAAGCAGTTTTCTCTTTATTTAGGTCATCCATAAGTACTTGCCAGTAGCCACTTTTTTAATCTAATGAACTGAAAAACTTTGCTCTTCCCAACAATGCCAATATGTCATAAACTAAGGATAAAGGAAATTAGATTTTCTTGGTGATCTGGTTTAGTTTCCTAAAGTCAACACAGAACCTATTACTACCAACTTTTTTATCACAATTGCAACAGGAAATGACCAAGGTGAATTTGACCTTCTTATAACTATAGCCTCTAACATTTCTTCCAAAGCTATCAATTACCTATCTATTCTTAAGTGGTGTATGGTAGGGCTCATTTTAATAGGTTTTGTTTCACCTGTGTCTATTTCATTTACAAAAAGTCTGTATGACCCAGTTCTGACTCTTTACTTGCAAATATGTCATGATTTTTTAAATAATTCTTCAATATAGGGTCTTTATTCTGATGGCACATCTAAATCTTGTAGGTTTGAATTATTTTCTGTGGTACTGTTTTTTTATTATTGAGGTAGCATCAGCAATTTTTGTTTCAATTATTGGGACTATTCTAGCCATCAAACCACGACTTTATAGTTTAAAATGCCTATTAATTTTATTCACTACCAACAAAGGGACTGTTCTATTTTTGCTAATACATGAAACAGTATTGATAACCTTTAACCCTGGCTCATTTGCTATGAAACCCCTATCTGTTTCTGAAATGTCATAAGATTTACCTGAAGGTAGGTCAGGATTTTCTCTAACTTTACCATAACAAATGCATGCAGTTTTTGGTTTAATTGAACATGTATATTTCATTCTAACAGTTGATGCTACATGTTTATCTTTTTCTAAGTTTACATATGTTTTACCATTTATTCTTAAACTTTTTAAATCAAAGTATGTTCTAACATTGTTTTGTTTCAGCCAATCCAAACCCAAGATCATCTTTCTATTCAAGTCCCCGACCACATAGAAGTCTTGTGACACTTTGGTACCACCGATACGAGAATAAAAATTGACACAGCCATCCACTTTTAATCGAGTACCATTTGCAGATTGCAAATTGACACTCTTTTTCAGTAGTTTTGGCCTATTTTTGTTAATTGTCATACACCCTAAGGTGCATCAATGAACATTCCACCCCAGTGTCGACAAGAGATCTAAACTTTTGTTTGCCTATGAATACAATACACGAGTTCGGATTACCAGAAACATTAACCTTATATGTGGAGATCATATGTTGTTCATTTCTTACTGGATGCGACAATGCTACTCTAGCCCTTAAATTTTGTTCGTTGGTCGCTATGCTTATGACCCCTTGAATCGTATTTGGTCTGTCCCTTAAGATTTTTAATTTTAACTGGTCATTATTGATATCATCAACAAAAGTTTCAATTAGTTTTATTATATACCTATAAATGATACGACTTTAGAACTGTCTGTTTTCTGGCCATCTGATACAGAAAGCCGGATCAACGAACTGAGATTTTCTGAATCCATTTCACTATCCTTTAAAATGAGTCTTACGTCGGCTACCTCCTTTATGGCGACGCTACTTATAGTAAATTTCAAGCAAAGAACCAGAAATGGAAAACATGATGACGTAACGTCATATTATTGGACGTAAATATGACGTGACAAAACGTAATGGCAAACGTTCCCGCATTTTTTCTGGGTTAAAGACCAAAACAATTTATAAAACCAAAATAATGTCAGAAAAATGTATATAATAAACATATTATAAAAGTAACATGATCTGGCATACAGTATTATGTCTCGTAGATGAGGCCATACTTTTGGATCACCCTCGACGCTTTCGCGTCTCGGGTGATCCGACGGTATGACCTCCTCCACTGGACGTGATACAGTACGCCAGATCAAGTTACTATTATAATAATGTGTATGTACCATATATCCAGCCTGCCTTAAAAAGCTTCTTCTGCTAAACTTAAAATACGTTCTGCAAACACTTGTTTGTTCTCGCCTTGCTTTTGTTTCAATTTTCTTAAAACTGACAGCGCAAAATGAGGGTCTGTCATGTCACTAAAACGAGCTGTCACATGTCTCTTAAGTTGCTCCGAGGTGTTGTGTGGGTTAGCATTTATGTACCTTTCTATGAACCCACTTACTGTCCCTGTTGCTGATTGAAAAGCCATTAAATGTTTCTTTTCATTATGTACATTAAGAAGTACCGCATATTGTAAATTGATTTGACCCACTCTCTGAAATTTTTTGGATTGCCATCAAATTTGGGAATATTGGCAGCTATACCTTTAGTTGTCAGGGCACTTGAAACGTTTGACGGTTCTTGTGTTGAAGTATGACAAACCCTGGCAATTTCTTCCCCTTCAGCCATTTTTATTCAACCACAGAAAATGCACTGAATATCAATCTCAAGACATGGTCAAAGCCAGCAGTATATATAGCGAAAGTGGAAAGATGTTTTCATTCCATAACATTAACCGTTACTAAATCCGTATAATAAGCCCAAATATTATGACAAGATTCTGATGATTGCATTGAAATAAATACTTAGCACCTATGATGTGAACAATGGAAAACGTGTGCCCACTATTGAAGATCCATCTGGACCGAATATGCAATCATAAGATTCATGTATAATACAACATGTGACTGGGCGCTATTTCAGCGTGAACGTAAATGTACATCATTGTCATTCTACTATGGTCCTGCAGTTATAGTTTTGAAGCTCTATGCCGACAACAGCTAGTTGTTTTGGGGACTGAGTCTCAACCTGGAATATCATCTATGGGCTTGTGAAGCCAGTGGATCGAACCTACGACCCCTACACCACTCAGGCCCATTGGTTATCTTACATAGAACTGCGCATGCAGAATAAAGGTGTACGAGGTAAAATGTACTCTTACATGTAGAACTACCTGCGCATTTGAAATAACCATCATATGATCTTATTATTGAATATTTCGAAATGTAAATACTGACTTGAATTGTGTCCAATCTAAACATCAATCATGTACATCTAGCTAGCATCCAATTTTAACGTACTTTAATAAGGCGCTACATAAATCGTTTTGCAAGCTAAATTATGATCAGTGATTAAGTACAGTATTCATCCTAAATACTGCCCATCAATTACCATGGCTTTACAGACCATTAAGAGTGTTTTAGTCAGTATGACTCTTAACCCTTCAACATGCTTTTTCTAATAGCGATCTTGCATAAGCTGACTATGTTATAGTAAGTTAGCAGTGAAAAAGTATATTACTCATGGATATATATTGAATCGGTCTTTGTTGAGTCTAGAACTAGCAACTAAGATTCTACAAACAGCGCCACTGTGTTTCGCACATATTATATGAAACTCGAGTTATGCTTGCATTATATCACTGTCATATCTAATTTATGATGTTTTTATTGTAGATTTTTTACTGCTGACCCTTGCTGAACCTGAGTCAGGGTGTTGCCGATCCTCGTGTTCCATTAGATTTAACTGAACAGAAAGGCCTTTCTTGTCAATTTCCAGAGCTCAAGAGGGAATGTGTGTATTATGAGATGTATTGCTATAGTGTAACTAGACAATCAATGCAAGTTTTACTTTCTGGTCATATGACTAGCGTCAAATACATGTAATGTATCTTCACGGAAGCCTATCTCATTCAACCATACGGTTAGCTGTTGTCGTACTTGTGACTAACATATTATTCAGACTACGCTGAAGTACATTCTCTTATCATACTGAAGATAAACTATACAGTTGAGGCGCTAGGGTGTTTGTTTTGTGGTACCTGTGACAAATATATTCATCAGCCTACCGTTTATACAGAAGATAAACTATACAGCTTGCAGTAGGAGGATCGTTTTCAGCATTTAGCTCTAAAATGTATTCTTGTGGCATATGTTTTAAAAATTAATATCACTTGAAGACCCATCAGCTTATTGATGCATGAAATAATCCCTCTACCTGTGTTTTTGTTGAATATGTTTTACCCTAACGACTACTTTGAAAATCCATGTTCTTATTCATTTAAGAGATAAAACATATAATTGTGACAAAGGTTTATGGGGGAAACGATTTTCCCTTGCATCGAACTAAAAAAGGCTTAATAATACAGAGAAACGCCTTATTAACTGTCAAAAGATTTAATCTTTCATCTAACTTTGAAACCCACACGCTTATTCCTTGAGATGATTATCAGAATATAAAGGAAAATGTGTGAAATAATTTTGTCATTTGGTTGAAATCTATATGGGCCTCGTCGCGAATACACAGGCGCAGACCAGCCTGCGCAGTCACGCAGTCTGATCAGCGCCTTCGTTATTCGCTTTGTGGAAAGTATCATATGTAAACTTGCTACAGGTGAAATTTCAATTTTCAAGCTAGTACCTGTAGCTGAGGAGACTGGTTTGAAACTAACTTTGTCGGAAACCCTGAAGACAGGCTTTCTCGCGAATATTTCTTGCGATGAACAGAATATTTTGCACAATTATCTGCCATGAAAATCCATATGCTTGTTCATACAGGAGAAAGCATTTACTCCAGACTTCTTGAGTTTACATTGTGCTAATTTATACTGTTGATCAACAATATGTGCTGCACTAACTAAACTATATAACTTGAAGCGACATAACAATATTCCTAAAGAAGATATGCCATATACTTGGGAGACTTGTGGCAATAGTTTTACTAAAACATAAACTTATTCATACAAGAGATAAGCCATATACTATGGACAATTGTGGCTAGAGTTATACTTATGAAAGATAAACTCATTCCTACAGGAGATAAACTATAGCCTTTGAAAAATTATGGAAGCAGTTTTACTTAACCGTCTTACAAGATGAATCATAAATGTATTCATATTGGAGATAAGCCACATACTTGTGTCACTTGTGGTAAATGTTTTACTTTTTCGTCAAGCTTGAAGACACATATGCTTATTCATACTGGAGATACGCCCTATAACTGTGACACTTGTGGTAAATGTTTTACTCGATCATCTCACTTACAGACCCATATGCGTATTCATACTGGAGATAAACCGCATACTTGTGGCACTTGTGGTAAATATTTTGCTCGATCATCAACCTTGAAGACACATATGCTTATTCATACAGGTGATAAACCACATACTTGTGACACTTGTGGTAAACGTTTTACTCGCTCATCTCACTTACAGACCCATATGCGTATTCATACTGGAGATAAACCGCATACTTGTGACACTTGTGGTAAACGTTTTACTCAATCATCAACCTTGAAGACACATATGCTTATTCATACAGGTGATAAACCACATACTTGTGACACTTGTGGTAAACGTTTTACTTTTTCGTCAAGCTTGAAGACACATATGCTAATTCATAATGGAGATCAGCCACATACTTGTGACACTTGTGGTAAATGTTTTACTCATTCGTCAAGCTTGAAGAACCATATGCTTATTCATACTGGAGATAAGCCCTATAACTGTGACACTTGTGGTAAACGTTTTACTCGATTATCTCACTTACAGACCCATATGCTCATTCATACTGGAGATAAACCGCATACTTGTGACACTTGTGGTAAACGGTTTACTTTTTCATCAACCTTGAAGAGACATATGTTTATTCATACTGGAGATAAGCCACATACTTGTGACACTTGTGGTAAACGTTTTACTCAATCATTTCACTTACAGACCCATATGCGTATTCATACTGGAGATAAGCCGCATACTTGTGGCACTTGTGGTAAACGTTTTACCCATCCATCAAACTTGAAGATGCACATGCGAATTCATGCAGGTGATAAACCATACACTTGTGACACTTGTGGTAAATGTTTTACTCAATCATCAGACTTGAAGAGGCATCTGCTAATTCATACAGGTGATAAACCCTACACTTGTGACACTTGCGGTAAACGTTTTACTCAATCAACAGACTTGAAGATGCATATGTTTATTCATACAGGTGATAAACCCTATACTTGTGGCACTTGTGGTAAATGTTTTACTAAATCAGCTGGCTTAATGAAACATATGCGTACTCATACTGGAGATAAGCCAAATAACTGTGACACTTGAGGTAAATATTTTTTGCTGAGTCATCGAGCTTGAAGACTCATAGACTTATATATACAATAGTTACGCCATATCTTTGCCACTCTTGTTGCAAATGTTTTACTGAATCATCTACCTTGAACCATCATATGCGTATTCATATAGGAGATAAGCCAAATACTTGTGATTCTTGCGCTTAATGTTTTATTCACTCATCTGACTTGAAGACCCATTAACGAATTCATATAGGAGATAGGCCAAATACTTGTGACTCTTACGCTAAATGTTTAGTCACTCTTCTGACTTGAAGACCCATAAACGTATTCATATAGGAGATAGGCCAAATACTTGTGACTCTTACGCTAAATGTTTTAGTCACTCTTCTGACTTGAAGACCAATAAACGTATTCATACAGGAGATAGACCAAATACTTGTGACTTTTGCGCTAAATGTTTAGTCACTCATCTGACTTGAAGACAGGTAAACCTATTCATGTAGGAGATAGGCCAAATACTTGTGACTCCTGCGCTAAATGTTTTAGTCACTCTTCTGACTTGAAGACACATTAACGTATTCAAAAAGAAGATAAGCCATATAGTTGTGACTCTTGCGTTTAATGTTTTAGTCACTCATCTGACTTGAAGACCCATAAGCGTATTCATATAGGAGATAAGCCAATACTTGTGACTCTTGTGCTAAATGTTTTAGTCACTCATCTAACTTGAAGACCCATAAACGTATTCATATAGGAGATAAGCCAATACTTGTGACTCTTGCGCTAAATGTTTTAGTCACTCTTCTGACTTGAAGACACATAAACGTATTCATATAGGAGATAAGCCAAATATTTGTGACTCTTGCGCTTAATGTTTTAGTCACTCATCTGACTTGAAGACACATAAACGTATTCATATAGGAGATAAGCCAAATACTTGTGACTCTTGCGCTAAATGTTTTAGTCACTCTTCTCACTTGAAGACACATTAACGTATTTAAATAGGAGATAAGCCATATCTTGTGACTCTTTCGCTAAATGTTTTAGTCACTCATCTGACTTGAAGACACATAAACGTATTCATATAGGAGATAAGCCAAATACTTGTGACTCTTGCGCTTAATGTTTTAGTCATTCTTCAAACTTGAAGACACATAAACGTATTCATATCTATAGGAGATAAGTGAAATACTTGTGACTCTTGCGGTAAATAGTTTTCTGATTCATCTAGCTTGAAGACCCATATTAATACATGCACATTTTGGATTGATATTAGAGATAGATATGGCGATTATTTTTTGTTTTTGATTAATTATCCTTCATTTTTTAGTGTTGAAAATACCGTACTTTGGAACGCCTAGAACGCACCAAATCACACCCCACGAACCCCTAGCACATATGTCAATCCACATCGTTACAGGGCTACCTACGCGTCTGCTATGTAAGTATGAGGGCAAAGATTAGGAATCGATACAATCAAGCACCACACCTGACCCAGGATACCAATTGGAAAGTGACAACGTCACAATTAGACATCACAAATGAGAGCCAAGAGATCAGTCCTTTCCCAGCAGGTGACCACAAGGCATCAACAAACAGACGTGCATGAAAGCATAACAAAACAAGACAGAAATAACATAAATGATCCACAAAAGAAGCACTGCTCTCTCTGTGGGAGCTCAGTGGTAGAGTGCTTGACTCCAGACCAAGGGGCTGCGGGTTCAAGCCTCACCTGCGTCACTGCCTTGTGGTCCTTGAGCAAGACACATTTATCCTAGCTTAGTACTGGTTCAACCCAGGAAGACCCGTCCCTGTTTAACTGAAAGACTGTTGATGGTACATTAAGAATCAAATCAAACAAACAAACAAACAAAGCACCGCTTTCTCTAGTTAAAATAGCTGACTTACATTAAAACTTTGAAGAATGCTGATCAGATATATACTTACTTGATGAAACTGAAGTAACATCTGTATAGGGCCCAATAACAATTGTAAAAAGACTTTTTTATGGTTACAAAAACAAAAACAAAATTAAATGCATTCACTTTTCCGAAAAAAAATCTAGTTTAAAGCTGTGGATAAAAAAACAGCCCCTCCCACATCAGAAAACCAAATGGCCTGTCCGTAATTAAAAAGAAATATAGATAGCATTCCTTCATACCTACTCTACCAGGTACAGTAACAACAATTTAAGGGTAACCTCAAACTTTGTATTTCATTGAAATAATTATATGTCATGTATTACATAGCTAAGCCCTGTTATTTCGCAAAATATTAAAGTTAACATTAAGTCATGCGCTCGTGTATAATTTTATAGTTTTTTAAGTATGTAAATTCAATCTTACAGAAAGAAAAATACATTTTAGGGAGAATTGGCTTATACATGTATGATTTGGGATTAAAGGAGAAGCTTAACTAATTTTAGGGAGCTGGGTTTTTTTAAGGGATTTTGAGAGATCATTTCATTATTTTAGCAAGTAAGGGAGCACAGACCCACTGTGGGGAGTGCTAAACTGAAAGGACATAAAGCCAGTCAGGACGAAAGATGGGAAATCTTATTGGAAATTCCTTAAGGCGATGACGATGCTACTAGGGAAAATAATGCACACAACTAGTAATAACCTTTCAGTACTTTATGTACAAAAAAAACATCGACAACACATTAATGATAAAACAGCACCACCTACGCTATTATTAGCTCACCTGAGCCGAAGGCTCCGAGGTGAGCTATTAGTATACCAGTGACTCCGGCGTCCGTCGTCTGTCCGTCCGTCCGTCAACATTTTCAAACATCTCCTCTGAAACCACTGGGACAATTGAACTCAAATTTCATATGGAGACTCCTTAGGATAGGGGAACGAAAGTTTGTTCAAATGTTCCTGGTCACATGACCAAGATGTCCGCCATGCCCATATATGGTAAAAACCCTTTAAAAATCTTCTTCTCCAGAACCAGAAGGCCAATGATCTTGGGACTTGGTATGTAGCATCGGGGATGTGGGGCCTACCAAGTTTGTTCAAATAATGATCCTAGGTTGACCTTGAACTACTTAACATCAAGGTCAAATTTGCTTCCTAGTAGATTTAAATGGGAATTTTTTTTGAAAAGTTGATTTTTTGAATACTGTTAAGCCAAAGTGATCATTCTTACTTGATATGTTGAAACTAATGAGACAATGGCTATAAATAAGTTTCAAAGGTCAAGGTCGACCTTTGCCCTTTCAGCCAAGGTCGCTCATATTGTGGTCCCATCAATATATTACAACATAGTTTTCTCACAAACCATTGGCCTAATTCAGCTCAAAATTCATGTAAAGACTCCTTATGATAAGTCAGCAAAAATTTAAACAAAATATTTTGGTCACATGACAAAGATGGCCGCCACGCCCATATATGGTGAACACCTTTTTAAAAATCTTCTTCTCCAGAACCAGAAGGCCAGTGACCTTGACGCTTGGTATGTAGTATTGGGGATGTGGGGCTCATCAAGTTTGTTCAAATGATGATCCTAGGTTAACCTTGACCTACTTAACGTCAAGGTCAAGTTTGCTTCCTAATGCATTTGAATGGGAAATTTTTTGAAAAGTTGATTTTTGAATACTGTGGAAGCCAAAGTCATTATTCTCACTTGATATGTTCAATCTAGTGTCTATAAATAAGTTTTAAAGATCAAGGTTGATCTTCGACCTTTCAGCCAAGGTAGCTTATATTGGAGTCCCATCAACATATTAAATCATAGTTTTCTCAGACAATTCTTGGCCAATTGAAACCAAATTTCATATGACAACTCCTTATGATTGGTTAGCCAAAACTTTTACAAATTGTTATGGTCACATGACTTACATGGCCTCCATGTCCAAATATGGTAAAAACTCTTTAAATCTCTTTTTCTCTGGAACCAAAAGGCCATTGGCTTTGGGACTTGGTATGTAAGATTGGGGATATGGGCCCTACCAGTTTAGCAGAAGTGATGAATCTAGGTTGACCTTGACCTACTTTATGGCAAGGTAAAATTTGATTCCTAATGCATTTATATGGAGAAAATCTTAATATGTTCATTTTCTATAACTGACCCGAATTCATAATAGTTAAACCTATTGAGACTATGGTTTATTAAGGACCAAATGTCAAGCTGACCTGTGACCTTTTATCTAAGGCCACTCATTTGGACTGCCACATACCTATCTAAACCTCTTTTTCTCAGAACTCACTGGGCTATTTGATGGATTATTTATTAGATTGTTTAGGTCACTTGACCAAAATGTATATGGTAAAAACAAAATTTGTTCCATTATAAGCTGTAGTTGACCTTGACCTATTTTAACATTATTAAGGAGATCAGGTGAGCGCCTCAGGACCTTCAGGTCCTCTAGTTTCTGGCTAGTTGACCATCCTATACTAGGGCTAGTTGCCACTCTAAGATACTTTCTATAAGAATCAATCTTAGAGTGTCCTGCTCTAGACGTACGCCAACTAGCAGAAATAAGAAACGTAAAGAATATAATTCACATATAAATCTAAGATCTAGAAAAAAAAACTGGGCCCTTCTATTCTAATGTTCCGCTGTATTCTTATATAGTGTAGTATTTTACGCGATTTGCGAAAACTACATCTGTTTGGCTTCACAATATTTGCTTATAGTCAATAGGCTCCGGGATGAGTTAATGAATCGACGTCACACCGGCCTTGGACGTCAGTTATATTTTCTTTGGTTTCTTTCTTTTATAACCCGTGTATTTGATCGCGATCTTGACTCTTTAAGTCATTTTATTTTTCTATAATCGATTCGCGATTCCAACCCGTTGGCTTGTCAACTCACTGGTTGTAAAGTTGACCTCTTACTACGATAACAGGTGGTGAATCTTGAAGCCGGATCCCACACTTTCAGTGGCCTAAGGGGAAGAGCTATCCTGTGCCCTTAGGTTTCGATTCAATGGCTCCACAGCATTCTACCCCTAACGTAGGAGGGGACACATTCATAGATAATTCTGGAAAAAAATAAATCTACTTATAGAATCTTGGTAACTCAGAATCTCAGAATCACATTCCAGGATAAATTCTCCCCCAAAAAGATATTTCCTGAACTTCTCAATTGCCCAAATAATTGCTAAACATTCCTTTTCAATTACCGAGTAATTTCTTTCCTTGGGTAACAACTTTTTACTAGCGCAGGCAATTGGCAATTTTCCTTCCCCAACAAATTCTTGCAGCAAAACAGCTCTGATTCCTATATCAGACGCGTCTGACCTAAGTATGAATGGTTTTCCCTCATTTAAAACAGGCAACAGCAGAATAGGAGAGGATGTCAATGTTTGAAAAGCCTTTTCCTGATCTTAGCCAGTCCTTAAGGCGATTTCGGCAATCTTTCTTTGTTAGATCGTTTAAAGGTGCTGCGATTTCAGAGAAATTTGGGATGAATTTCCAATAGAATATGTTCTTTAAAGGGTAAAACCCTCCAAACACAGAAAACTTTGGACTTGATTCTTAGTAATGGGCCTTTGTGCTTCTTTGATAGCCTGTATCTTGTCATCTTTGGGCCTTAATGTTTGGTCTTGGATATTATGGCCAAAAACATTCAATCTTGCTGTACCCTATTTTACACTTGGAGGGTTTTGAGGTAAGTTAGCTGCTTGCAACCTATCTAAAGTAGCTTGTATGGATTTTAAATGTTTTTTCCAAGTTTCTGTAAAAATACACATGTCGTCTACGCAACTATCCACATTTCTCAGCCCTTGCAATACTATGCCTACAAGACAACAAAAAGAGGCCCCCGCATTAACTAAACCAAAAGGCATGGTTTTAAATTGGAATAACCCCTTAGGTGTTTCAAAGGCTGTATATGGCCTTGACCTTTTGCTGAGGCCTAACTGCCAATACCCCTTACACAGATCCATTTGTGAATAGAACCTATGCCCTGACATTCTATTAATAATTTCCTCCATATTCGGCATAGGTTCCGCATCAAATTCCGTAACCTTGTTAAGCTTGCAGAAATCAATACAGAATCTAACGGACCCATTTTTTTTTAACTAATACAATGGGTGAAGAGTAAGGAGTGATCGAAGGTTCGATCACGCCTAGCTCAATCATCTCATCAATTTCAGATTCCATTACCTCTATAGTTTTATATGGTAAAGGGTAACCTTTAGACCTAACAGGTTCTGTAGTTGATAATTTGATATCATGTTCCAATAATTTGGTCCTGCCTGGTATGCTTGTCAGTACATCTGGTTATTTGGCCAATGATTCTCTGACCTCATTCCTCTGTTAGTCAGTAAGTTCGTCCGAGATCTGACATCTTGATACATCTCAATTTCCTTCTTAAAAGGAAATGTACAGTCCTCTAGTGAATACTCATCACTTTCATCGTCGTCTTCCTCTCTTAATGGAATACTGGCTTTGGCTAATAACAAGCAATGAGATTCTTCAGTTTTTTGCTCAAGTAGAGCCTCAACTTATTGGCATGATATGTATGGATGTAACCGTTCACGTTTACACGGTAGTCAACACGGTTCAATACTTCCACTATCTCGAATGGTCCCCGCCATTGTAACAATAACTTATCGCTTTCGGTTGGGAGTAATAATAGAACTTTATCTCCCACTTTGAAAGAACAAGGTTTTGCTCGTAGATCGTAATACGCCTTTTGCTTCCCTTGCACATCTGTAAATTCTTCATTGCCAACTCTCAAGTATGTTCATGACGTTTCCTTAAATTTATCACGTAATCATAAGTTGAGCGAACCTCTTGGTCTTCAACTTCGTCTGTCCATAATTCCCTTAGAATTGCCATTGGACCACGTACATTCCATCCATACAATAACTCAAACGGCAAAAATCCTAAAGATTCTTGAGGTACCTCCCTTACTGCAAACAAGAGTGAAGGAAGATACCTATCCCAATCATTTGGGCGTTCAGCGCACATTCTTCGTAACATTTGCTTAAGCGTCACATGTGATCGCTCTACTAAACCGTTACACTGAGCATGCAATGCTGACGTAGTCATCTGCTGCAATGACAGCAGTCTTGCTACCTCCTTCATAATCTCAGACGTGAAATGTGGCCCACAGTCCGTTAACATTTCATCCGGTACGCCAACCCTACTAAACATTTTGACTAACGCTCCTGCTACGAGCTCGGTCTTGATACTAGGCAATGCAATGGCCTCAGGATAACGTGTCGCGTAATCAATCATTGTTAAAATGTATCTTGACCTGTTGTTATCTCCCGACGAAGTCGGAGGGATATAGTTTTGGCGGCGTCCGTCCGTCTGTCCGTCCGTCCATTTCATCCGTCCGTCAGCACTTTTTGTCTGTCTGGAACCATATCTCAGTACCTATTGGTCAGATTTAATTCATTCTTGGTACAAATTATTATTACCATGAACTCTCGATATCCTATAAGTTTGGTTAAAATCAACCCCTTAACACATGAATTATTGCCCTTGTTTAAGTATTGGCAATTATAAGGCAAAACCTATATTAGCTTTTTTGTGTGATGATCTTCACATTTCATCAAAGCTATTATATTTAACAACTTCTCGCTATAAATCATGATTGCCAAAAGCCTGTAGATAAGAATGGCAGTGTCAAAGTTTTACCCCACCCCCTTTGACCCCACCTAAGCGGTCAAAGGTCAAATATTTAAATTTCGCAATAACTTAGGCAATTATTAATATTTTTTGCTGAAATTTTGCACGCAGGCAGAGCAGCAATAGATATGAAACATTTCAAATGGGATTTCAGTTTGAAGGCCTGATTTCGAGCCCCTTGGGTGGACTTAGGGGGTGGGGCCGAGGCCAAAATTAAACTTTTTCAGAATATGGTCATGTTGCATATCAAATTAAAGCTGAAGACGCTGGCAGCAACATGGTAGCAAATATTTTGCCCACAGACACACCCTGGACCCAGGGGGTGGGGTCAAAAGGTCAAACTATATCTTTTACTGAAAGTAGTCATGTGTATATCAAATTAAAGGGAATTGAGCACAGAGCACTATGAAAGCAAGTATGCTGTCATTACACACACCAACGACCCCTGGGGTGGGGTCAAAAGGTCTTTTTTTGTTCTTTTCTAAAAGTGGTCATGTTGCATATCAAAGTAAAGTGGAAGAAGTGTAGACCTACATGCAAGGTAACACTTTGAATTTACACACAGTCTTGACCTCTGAGGTTGGGTTTAAAATGTCAGATATTGAAATTGTGCAGATGTTAGTATATTTTTTTATTGACCTAAGCACTAAAACATACTTCATACTTGACAGGCGTTTGTTATGATCTGAATGATACTGTAGGTGAACTAAGGGTTAGATCAATAGGATTTATGTTTTGTGATTTACATGTTTCTCTCAAATAACCCTTCGTCGGGGATATAAATTCGTGGAATTCGCCTTGTTCGAGCAGGGCTCGATTGGTCCTACAATGTCTACTGCTACACGCTTAAAAGGAGTGTTGATTAACGGTAGCTGACCTAAAGGCACCTTTGCTACTCTGCCTTTTTGAACGATCCTTTGACATATGTCGCATGACTTACAGAACTGTGTCACGTCATCGCATATGCAAGGCCAGAAAAATTCCGCCACTACTCGATCAATTGTCTTTCGAATGCCTAAATGACCTGCCATGAGTGATTCATGAGCCAAAGTCATAACCTTATCTGTCAAACTAGAAGGTACAACTAACTGCAAAGTAGTTTTACCATGCAAAGTAAACTGTCGATAGATTAAACTTTCTTTATTATAAAATTTCGTTTCTACCCGGTGTATACCCCAACTTACAGTTACATTGCCTAATTCTACTCACTTCCGTATATTTGAGAGCTTTGGATCTGATGCTTGATCCGACTCAATTGCGTTCCTATCACTGCTGATAATCTGATCTGGGACTTTAAGTGTCTTATATACACGCTCGTCTTTTTTTGCTTGTGACCTAGCAACTATGCTTGCCGCGATGGTGACATGTCCGGCAGCTTCGATCCATCAATGTTTCCTATAACTAGATCATACAAAGTATCCTCCATGCATAAGGCTTTGGTAATGCCATTAAAAAATGGACATGCCATGCTAATACGGGCCACTGGGTATTTTAGTTTAGACTCATTAATAAGGGTTTCATCTAACTCTTTCCCGAGCATTTGCTCATCAGATACTAAGTCCCTTCTAACTATTTTGCCGGTTCAACCCATATCTCTTAAAACTCTGACCTCCTTCCCATTCACTATGCCTGCCGCCGTAGGCAATCTAGATTTTAAAAAAAAGCAAGTACCCTTGCTATCCTTATGGGGATTCTCCCTATAATTGCTAATTGGGTCCTGCACTTTAGCATGATAACGCTATGCACTCCCTTATCTGGTCCTTGTTATCCCTTCACTTTACAAAAGTTGACCTGATGGTCGACTTTCTCATTATTATAGTTCCTATTGGAATTCCTACCGGGAGCTGACTGATTCAGACGGTTATTATTAGGGCCTCGATTCCAATTGCGGCCCCTATTTAGCCATTTTCCCCCTTGATACGGAGAATGAAATTAGGCACTTGATCCTATTTCTGCGCCAGCAGATACCCTCTTATTCTTGTTGTGCCAACAATTATGTGTTTGATGGGCTTTACCTCAAATCTTACAAGAAATATTTGGTTTCCGATCAACCCAATATTCGTAAGTATGTGTAACTTGACTCCTAGTTTCACGCTGCCCTTTTGCGATGCATCCGGGAACTCCACCCCGGGCATCGGCGAACAAATCCGCCTCATAGGCTAACTCATCCAGCACTTTAAACAGCTTAGGCTTGAGATACAAATAAAGTTTGTGACTGCAACAGTCAAGGAACTGGTCTCTGCCAAAAAATCACAAACAGCTTCATAGGTCTTTCCGACCCTAGCCAAACCTAACCATTTATCAAGGTAGCTCGCTAGCCTACCACTAAACTGGTTGAAAGTTTCGGCTTTCTTGGGCCTACAATCCCTAAACTTCTTTCTAAATGAACGTTCGGTAAGGTCAAATTAGTCAACAGAGCCTCCTTTATCTTACTATAATCCAACTGGTCATCTTTGGAAAGTCTAACAAAGACTTCCATCCACGTCCTATTAATAATGCACTTAAGTACGATGCCCACATAGACTGGTCCCATTTATTTGAAATGGCATAACTTTCGAACCTCGTGAAGTAGCTATCCATCTTATCCTTATGTTCGTCAAAGTATGGAAGCTTGGGACTCCTAGGATTTGAACTTTTCTCTTTGGGCCCCCAGGGATGTGAAGTGGTCTTGGCCTCAATCTTTTTTAGTTCCACTTCGGCCTCAATTTTTTTCAGCTTCACTTCTTTTTCCATTTCCTTATCTTTGTCCCTTTGAGCGGCTTGGAGTTTTAATTTTTCTAACTCAAGTTCCTTATCCTTTTCCCTCTGCGCGGCCTCAAGTCTCATTGTTTCTAATTCCCTATCTTTCTCTTTTTGCTCCCTATCTTTCTCTTTTTGCTCTCTATCTTTCTCTTTTTGCTCCCTATCTTTATCTCTTTGCTCTGCTTCGAGTCTTAGTTTTCCGGCCTCCCTTTTCTCTCTTTCATATTCCCTTTGAGCAACCCTTTCCTCCCTTACTAAATCTTGTTGCTTCTTAAGATAATCCCTTAATTCTTGGCCTTCATAACCTAATTTTCTTGCTAATGAAATATGTTTATCCATTTTAGCCTATTGTTGGGAAAACAATAAATCTACTATACTGTTGAAAATAAATAAGGGTTCGCTTTGTCCCTTTTTAAATAGGTATGAGCTAACCAACGTTCGCGCTGGTAAACTAATAATTTTACTAGGGATTTAAATGACGTCACATATAAGTAACGTAAAATACAACGTATAAGGGATCACAACGGAAAGGTGGCTAGGATACATATCAAACTTAAATAGGCCTTCACTTAACGTACTTGGCTACAAAAATAAAACGACGTTCATTTTTTCCGTATTTATGTCAAGTAATTTGTACTACGTGTTATAAATATAAACGCGTTACAGTCAAGTCAACAGTCACTTGTCATAGCAAGACATAATAATTGACTAAAAATAATCTTTTTATGGACTTCTTCTAATTATAAAAAGCAGTTGAGTGGCGTCACTCACTATGACGTCACTGAGGTGATTAAAATTATTAGTACCCTCAGAGGATATAAAATTTTCCACATCCGTATCCTAAATTAATAGGAACACAGGGCATAAGCCAATACACAATCATATGGGTCAAACAAGCGGGGACAAGTCTAATAATTAAACCCAGACAATTTTTCTTGGGGTTTTATACCCTACTGGCAATCCACAGGAGAAGAAAGTATGGGTCCCCTCAGAGTGTTATGTGATGACTTATTGACATGTGTCGCACTTCATCACAGGGGAACGCATGCAATCAGTACTGTGTGTTGACACTCACAATCTCCTTGTGAAATAACCTAACAAGTGTGTGCCCGTAGCAAAGTCAAAGCAGAGAAATTTGCCAATAAAACCTCAAAATCTAACTTCTGACACCATTGTTACGACAGGACGAAAGAGGGGAAATCTTATTGGAAATAAGGCGATTAGGATGCTACCAGGGAAAAATAATGCACACAACTAGTAATAACCTTTCAGTTCTTCATGTACTAAAAAAACATCACATTAATGATAAAACAACACCACCAACGCTATTATTTCTGGCTAGTTGACCATCCTATACTAGGGCAAGCTGCCACTCTAAGATAGTTTCTATAAGAATCAATCTTAGAGTGCCCTGCACTAGATGTACGTCAACTAGTCAGAAATAAGAAACGTAAAGAATATAATTCACATATGAATCTAGAAAAAAAACTGGGCCCTTCTATTCTAATGTTCGGCGGTATTCATAAATAGTATGGTATTTTACGCAATTCGCGAAAACTCCATCTTCTTGGCTTCACAATGTCGACTTTTAGTCAATAGGCTCCGAGATGAGTTAATGAATCAACGTCACTCTGGCCTTGGACGTCAGTTATATTTTCTTTGGGTTCTTTCTTTTATAACCTGTGTATTTGATCGCGATCTTGACTCTTTAAGTCATTTTATTTTTCTATAATCCATTCGCGATTCCAACCCGTTGGCTTGTCAACTCACTGGCTGGTTGTATAGTTGACCTCTAACTACAATAACGGGTGGTGACTCCTTAAGCCCGATCCCACACTGTCAGTGGCCTAAGGGGACGAGCTATCCTGTGCCCTTAGGTTTCGATTCAATGGCTCCACAGCATTCTACCCCTAACGTAGGAGGGGACAGATTCAGAGATAATTCTGCAAAAAAAAAAAAAAAAAAATAATCTACTTATAGAATATTGGTTACTCAAAATCTCTCTGTTGTGTCAAAAATAAAGTTGTTCGTTTCAAGTTTACAAAATAAAGCAATTTCAGTGGTCCCATTTTTAAAACTACAGCCTCACCCTATAAGCCTGCAATTATCCCTAACCCGTGGGTGTATGGTTAACAGCTCCCATGCCGTTAGGATAGATCTGCTCTTCTAAATATCCACACTCAAAATATGTGAAACGGAGAAGTATTTTTAGTGACTGGCCAATGTCAGCGCTAAATAATACCTCATATGCCAAAACGAACAAACCCATGGATTACAAAAATCTACAGTGCGCTACCGTAACGTCACCCTGGTTTGTAACACTAACGTAGCAGAAACATCGAGAACCTGTGGCCCTTTTCCCTTTTAGGTCACGTAATCTAGATAGTTTTGAGGTTTACAAATACTGATACTTATTCTCTTTGAAATTCCAGGAAAACGTTGAACAACGCGGTGCCAACGTAACGTTTGGACGTCACGTCGGACATCACCCTGTCCACATGCTAATTTTGTACTTGCACACCATATCAGTAGTAAACAGATAATTATGACCTATTCTCAAACATAATATTTACATCAATACTGCGAAATTTCTTTCTGCTGTTTATGCGTGAATAATGCACAATATTTCTACATGTATTTTGGTGCAACCACCTAATCTCTGAACGTACATGTCAGCTATCACCTTATTTATGTGAGTGTGTTTAGTGTATGCACCTAACCCTTAACTTGCATATGCGTTAGATATA
This sequence comes from Loripinus fragilis, assembly GCA_964019695.1. NCBI lineage: Eukaryota > Metazoa > Mollusca > Bivalvia > Lucinida > Lucinidae > Loripinus > Loripinus fragilis. The sequence goes on from OZ026518.1 coordinate 77,677,534, forward strand.
ACTAGATGTGCGCATACAGGTCGCTACAGAAAGCCGACTATCTCTGAAAGTCAAATCGTCTTTCCAAACCACGCAATATGAATCACCACAACTTTAAACCTAGTTGCTAAAATGTTTATCCACCTATCGGTCTCCGGTAAATCCTCAGGCATGCAATTATAGTTTTATGTGTAGACCCGACATAGCCTGCGACCACATTTGGCCTAAATAACCCTATGTGTCCATCCAGACAGCTCTACTATAGCCGCAAGAACGGTTCCAAAGGATTTTTAGGCACTACCCATGTGCGTAGATTGATACGCAAGTGCGTAACATTGGCTATTTTTGCCGAAAAAACGGGTCGTTATTGGTAAATAGAAAACAAATGACTTATTATATCAGTAAATGCGACCTGCTAGAGACATTGTGATTCAATGCAACAACACTAAATCGCCATCCCTAACATGTACAATTTAAACACGGTCAAATATATGTAACGGGACGGACGTGACGCCAAAACTATATGATGGAACGGACCCTAAATTATGGAATGTGCGAGCCCTGTATGAGCTATTACAGTTTGTAAAGGGTCAGCCAAAGAATAACGCACAAGCGTGCAACGGGAGAATGCTATGTTTCCTATTGACAGTCCCGTTTTCCCTTTTGTCAAGCTATCCGTCACCAACCCTGTGTGTCGCCAACAACCTGCTAGCCAGTGACAGCCCACACAAATACAACCGACTAGCACGCTTCGGTAGTATGTACTGTCACCTGACTTGCGTACAGACAGACGAACGCCACAGACAAGGTTGGAGTCACCAAGAATGACAAACAGGGAACACAATACCACGGATTCTTGCTTTGAGCTTGTTTGAGAAATAAGAGAGATGTTTCACTATTTATTAGGCATATCAGATTTTAGTTAGGACATATATTTAAGTATGATAATTAAGCTGTGCGTTAAGAAGCAACCTGACATGGGTCTACATTAATATATAACATGGTACGTGTAGCTCTAAAGTCCTTACGGCACCATGGTACCTTTAAAGAACTAGAGAAGCTCAATATCGTCAACACACCAAAGTATTATTTGTCTGCATATATTATATATATACAGAAAGATTATATCTAAATGGTAATATGCTACTTCTTGCAACACAAGCTACGTTTTGATAATCTTCCAGATGTAATCACATAAATGTTACTAAATCATATCACTGTTCATCTCAAACACCATCTTTATCTTTATTGACTTGAATAACCCTGATTCAACACTTAACAAACAATTCCATTTCTTGTTTTCATAATTTCAAGGGAGGTAATGACTACCTAAGAAACAAGTGACAACTTAAGAACAAGTAAGATCTTTTTAAATCAGTAACAATTTTGAGAACTGAAACTATGGCTATAACCATGAATAATATTAAGTAATACATCCTATCATCAGTATTTTAGTCATGTCCCTTACATATATATAACTTCACGTACCTTTCTAGAATAATGAACAGCGTCTCTACGATGTACCCGATACCAGTAACTTTTCTCTGTCCCCTAACGAAAAGGGACAATTCCGCCCCTAATATAGGAAGAAATGCATAAAAGGGGTACTTTCATCTGTGCCCACGCATGGATTTTCTTCAAACTTTGCATATTAATAACCCATTATATACGGACTATAAAAATGTATTTATCGAATTAGATAGTTAAGAGTACTGCTTAGGAAGCAACCCTGACGTACTCCACCTTTGAGGTGGCACCTGTCTCTAAATTTCCATGTCCTAAATATATAGTTTTGCTTTTTTCTATGATTTGCCATCTAGATTTAATTCCAAAATACCATAGACATTATTTTAATACCACGAAACCATTTGGATAAATTATGGTTTACGTTTTCAGAAGAAGTGATTGCAAAATTTCAATATTTTTTTTCAAAAATTTACAAAACATTTAACATTCAATTCAAAAGATGGATATGTTCTAGTCTTTGTCAAGATATCATATTATCACAAAAACATGCTGTATATATACTGCTTATCTGAGCCAAATATCATGACAATCCAAAACCGGAGACTTTGTCATTTCCTACCTCTTATCGGTATAGGTCAGTTTTAGCAAAATTAATTATTTAGTTCAAATGAATCAGTAACTCGACATAAGGAGGTTGTTTTTAAATCTACTTCCACTTTTCTTAAAGAAAGACATGTTTAGACAATTTTAAATGATTCAATGGTCAGAAATGCTAAAGGTCATGGCCCTGTGTCATGGCACTATGGGGCCAAGACAATGTGTATCACTTCCTCAAGTCCTGCATGATATTGTTTATGAAACATAACATCCTAACAATAAACATGTGAAAACAAGAAGACTAATAGGCCACTGGCTGGATATGGTTTACCTCCCCCCCAGAGGTAATTTTGTAGACCATAATTTTCTTGAAGCCAAATGTCTTGCAAGGATTTTGCAACATGTTAGCCCTCTAACAATGGCAGCGTTAAGCTGTAACACCCTGTTACATACGTTACCCTACAAAATATTTGATAATTAAAATTCTTTTTAAGACTTCAGAAAAGTGCAAAAGATAAGGTAAGATTTCCAAATTGGTTATATTTTCTAAATAAGGTATTACTGGGCCACAGATAATGACATTTGAAAACAAATATAGTCACCACCGATGTAGTGTATGTTACATTTTTTCATTGAACCCCCTTTTAAATGATAAATGCATCTAATTTAGTTTGTCTTAAATTTTATTGAAACCAGTTTATGTTCATTAATTTTGCATTACATGAAAGATTTTTTATTTACCTTTTCAAAACTGCAAGCATTATTTTTCTATCTTATATACTCTTTGAGTTATTAGATGATGAACATGGTACCCCCATATCACAGAAAAATGTAAAATGTAATTCTCCAGGCCTCGCGCTGGCTATAGAACCCACTTCCACCCAGGGGGAATTTCGAACACTATGATTTCCAGATACTTCATTATATAAGCCACAAAATGGAATATGTTAGCCTTCTGAGAGTGGCAGCGTTAGCGGGTAACATCATGTCACGTACGTTACCCACAAAATAACATTACATTTTCCCATTAATGTCTCCAACATAACATATTCACACTTTTTTGAAGTCTGGCACAGGTTTGAGAACTTCTTATAGCACAGTTACATAATTTTAGCATTTATTTTATAAATGTCTTGAGTTTTTGCCGTTGTATATGTTACATGGTGTTTCACATGTTATTTCCAAGTATCAGTATTGCAGTTATTGACTATACATGTATTACATCAGTCAGGGAATATAGTAAATCTATAAGGCTGCAATTAAAATGAATTCAAGTTCCTTATGATGGTGTCTTACACTATTTTACAGACCAGGTTACATACGTTACTCTCTGAATACCATAAAACATTTAAGATATGGTCTCCAACACGACCTGCTTGTATTTATTTGCATGCTGGCACAGGTCCATGTACTTCTTTTTACTCTGGCTCATTTGCTGAGGAAGTAACTCAAAACATAAACTACCATAAACCCTCTTTTCTTTTATAGAGACATCAAATATAGTTAACATAATACTCATGGAAAGTTTGTAACATTCAGTGACATGTGCGAGTAACAACTTAAAAGATCAAAGAAAACCCATCAGGTAGAAGTTCTAGAGCAAATCTTCATATATTATCCAAGGTTTTTAAAGAATTTTCCTATACAACTTATTACTCCTCTATCAGATTTATCTTGCAAGTATTTTGCAATATGCTAGCACTCTGGTAATGGCACCATTACCCTGTAACAGCCAATTATATATATTACCTTTCAACATCTTTGATAGTTTTAGTAAATGACATGACTACTGAAAAGTGCAAACCATACGGTAAGATTTCCAAATTGGCTATATCATCCAAGTAAGCTATTTTTGCATCACAGATATGGACCGTTTCAAACAAATATGCACCCCAAAGTGTTATGTATGTTACTTTTTTCATTATTCCTATATAAATGATTTATGAAACTAATATAGTTTGATATTTTTTTAATTTGAATGTGCTTACTAACTCATTTTGTATTAAAGAATGTTTATGTACCTTTTAGAAACTGCAAATATTATGTTTCTATCTTTTATAAGGTTTGAGTTGTTGAGTTTTGAACATGGTAACCCTATATCACACAAAATGTGAAATATAATTCTGTGGCTCTTTTGTAAGGGTACAATCAAGTTCTCTTTCACCCAGAGGTACTCGATTTCCTTCCCATATATTTTCGACACATTTTGTTCATATCTGGAAAGCCTCACTTGTTTTCATGGGAAAGACTTGATGGTTCAATCTTTGTATGTACATCTTAAGGACAGAAAAGCAGGGTAGGGGTAAGCTCATGTTCATGCCATTTGAAATAGTCAGTATATGTGTATGGCTTTGGTACTTTTTCAGAAACATGTCGTACTGCAGCTTATTCACAATAACATAAATAACACATGTTAGGGCTTCATTTCACTGATGAGTGCCTAGAGCAATTCTTTATTTGTTTTAACTACCCTTCTTATAATGTTGATGAACTAGTGGGGGAGGGGTTCTCTATCAGTTTGATAGGAATAACCTTTCCGTAGCACTAACACATCAGCACATTAGTGGTGTCACAATCTGTTAAACAGTGTATTACTGTAGATCTCTTCCCCCATATTCTAGCCAATGTTGTTGACATTCAGAAGGTGCACCTTTTGTTGCATACACCATTGTTGAACAAAACACCCAGATGTGTTAGTACTACGGAAAGGTTATTCCTATCAAACTGATAGAGAACCCAGTCTTACAAACATTCTCTGCGAGAATGTTTGTAAGACTGTATAGACTGCTGCTTATACATTGTATATATTTATGTATCAATAACAAAACCAACATGCCCTGCATTTAGTGCCTGGTTGAATACTGGTGCCATCAGATCCATGAAGGTGACAGGAAAAGCTATTATGCTCTGTAGTTACGGCATTAACATCAACGTTATGTGCAGCACTACATGGCCAATCTAATGTTGGTTCAATGTGTGATTGCAAGCCATGCTGAAGTTTGGACTTGTCAGTTTTGACAGTGACCATGGTACAGGTCCCAGAAGGAACGGCAGTGTCAACTCAAGGTCAACATTATGTCTAATATAAAGAATGTCATGCTTACCAAAGACGCTCCTTTAAGCTCTCATCTGGCTGTTTACGTTTTGTAAATTGAGTTATTTCTTCTTGCTTGACCTCGCAAGCACCAAAATTTTATAAGTTTGTAGCATTTTATGGGGGATGTGAAAGACAGATTTTTTAAACTAAAAAAGAGTCAATGAAGTCTGCAACAGCCTTCCTGCCAATGTCATCAGCCTCAATAAGATCCTTAGCTCTGCCAGGCTTAGCAGGCACACCAAAATACAAAAAGTACAGTTCATTGCCTTCAAAACTAGAACTAAAAAGATTGATGAAGCCTGAAACTGCCTCTAGTACTCATTCTACTTTGCATCTGAGCAGATTGAATATTTCATTTCAGTGCATTGAAGAGTTGTTTCAATATATTGAGCTCTGATTTGATGAGTAATACACCATTCCATCTGTAGTACGAAGCGTAGTTCTAGTTGCTGAAACCTATAATACCTCTTTATTGTTTGCCTGATAGTTATGTCCAGAGCATTTCTCAAGCAAAGAACCAATGGTTGTGACACACTAAACCCATTTTGTTTGAGAAGTTATTTGCATCGATGATGTGTATCAAATCTATGAGTGTAATCAGTTACACAGGTACATATTGTGCGTAGTTGTGATCCTTTGCAATGAACATTGGGAACAAGGCATACAGATAGAGATGACATGCAATTCAAAGTTGTTTTCCTTGTAGCCCTTATCAGTGTCAACACCATCTAAATCATATCCATATACCTTGCCCAGAACTGAGCTGTTTCACAGTGACTGTCTTTCAGAACTTCTGATTTGAATGCATGGTATCTATACTGTTTATGTGAGCAAACAGCGAAGGTTGATAGATCACATTATATTATCAGTTTAAGTCACCATAAATTAATAAGGAACTTCAATTTATTTCAGCCTTATAAATTTTCTAAATTCTCTGTAAGACTTTATACATGTATAGTCAACAACTTCTATACAGATACTCAGAATAACTTATGTATCATTTGGTAACACACATAACAGTTAAAGCTCAAGGCATTTATTAAATGCATACTTAAAATAGGTTAACCTTGCTAAAAGAAGTACATAAACTTAAAATATGTAACTGTGTTATAAGAAGTTCATAAGCCTGTGTCAGCATGCAAATATGTACGAACATGCCATGGTTGAGACATTATCAGGGACGTTTAATGCTATTTTTTTTTTGGGGGGGGGGGGAGGTAACGTATATAACGTGCTGTTACACGTTAACGCTGCCACTCTTTGAGGGCTAACATCTTTTATTTTGTGTCTTATATAATGTAGTTACTAAAAATCATAGTGTACAAAATTCCCCCTGGGGGGGGGGGGGAGGGAGGTCTATAGCCAGCTCAAGGCCTATAAATATTTCCTTTACATCCCAACTGAACTAGAGGAACCACATTTTGGTGCCGTGACCAGGATAACGTGTAACAGAGTCTTATCAAGGATATCATAAAACAGTGTTCTACATGAATAAGTGAGGTCCAGAAACGAAACTGTATGCCTAGAATATACAGCCAGCTAAAGTATAAAAGTTGCTATTTGTTTGAAATCAGCATCAGTTTCACAAAACAGAATTAACAGAGAAGATTTAAGCATTAAATTAGCAATACCTTTGAAGCCAAGAGTTATCTATGACCAAAATGATTAATTTTAACAAATAGGTTTGACAGGGGTTATTTTTGTGAAGCAGGTTTATCAATGAATCTTACAATTACAAAAACATAGATATAAGGTTATTCTCTTGTATGAACTGACTTGTCATAAGGTTTCTCTTCTGTATGAATTAAAATTCTTAATAATGTTACATATTAACTGTAACATTGGCTAGATGTAGTTTTAATGTTAGAAACTAGATGTGTTAAGTACAGATGTCAACATATTGTATCATTTTGGCTAATATTATTGTGTAAGCACTTCATTAAATAAGAATCGTGGCACTTAATATAAAAACATATTGTTTTTGTCTTTTTCCAATCCATAATAGGGGAAAACACTGAACATATCAACTTCTACCAATAAACGTACTAGCATGATGATTCAAACTAAGCAAGTATTCAAGTATGTTTTACACTGAAACATAATTATTGTATTTTTTACATTTCGATGAAATAGGGCCATGTGTTTACATCAAGTTGAAAAAATAAGTTACCGGTCCTTGAATTTCATGCAATTTGGTCTACATATTCTTAACATATATTGATAGTTTATATGTTGAAATGGTATCTTGACAAAGACCACAACCTGTAAAAATGTTAATTCCAAATTTGACTGAATACAAAATATACAGTCGAAAATTGGGGAACCATGCTATAAAAATGAATGTCCACCCAATATTCTAAAACATACAAAGCCATTTTAAGTAACAGCGAACTTATCAATGATATAGCTATTTAATAAAACATTTCTCTGCCCGTTACACGATATGTCAATTACTTTAGAAATGATTATAACTGGGTACCCTAAGTTATTATAGTGATATCATTCATGACGTCATAAATTAGCAATGGAATTGCATAAAAACTCAAACGCATTATAAATATTAAAGTTATACCCCAGAAAATTAAATAACATAATATAATCAAAATCCAAGCGTGGGCAGACTCCCATGTTAATTTCCCCATACCATGCAAGAGCCCCTTTGCGAGAAAGGTAAGAAAGTAACAGTGAACTCTATCTCAGACAAACCGCCCTTATATTGGACTAATAGTAGAAAAGGTACTGTATCACAGTTCATATAGGTGACCAGGTGCATACCTAACTCTTTGCGTATTTATGCGTATACGCAACCATCACTGATTCTGATGTTCCTAGAATTCAACATCATAACATAAACAGTGAAACACCGTGAAAAACGAACTGCCCACTGTCCCTTTATATTTCTTCAATAAGGTTACATGTAGCTTACTACACAAAATGAAGCATACAGGTGCATTCGCAATCGGCGATCATGTTTCGTTTGAGCGGATCCATAATAAACGTAGGAGCTTAACTAGTGCTCGAAATTGTTTTCTTTCAAATATCATGCGCGTGGGACAAAACTAGAATAGATGCACCCATTGCACCGTTAGTTCTATGTCTTGATTTGCAAGATATGCTGCTGCTCCGCCATGAAAAGTCACTTGACTTTACCACATTGTCAATGAAACACGTAGCTATAAGAAAACTAAAAATTCCTTGGCATTTGCTATTTTCTTCGTATTACAGGCTACTCAATGTGGTCAATATTGTGCAGTACTTAATAGCGGAAATGTGATTTAAGGCGAGGGGTGTCCATCTGTCACATTTTTGCGATTTGATTCATAGAACATGCGAATTAAATTTTTGAGAATTTAAAGTGATTTTCCAAAATATCGTTTGACCTTACGAGTTTCCTGTCTAGTCACAATAGATTTTATACTGTTGTGATCCCTCCACTGGGAGGGCCCTCGGTTGTATTCATTTTTGAATGCATATGAGCGGGGCGACTACAGATACACAAAGCCTGGCACTCCGCAGCCTGATCAGAGTTTTCGACGTGCTCATGGGTTGTAGCTCTTGGTCCTCAAGGCCCCCTGCTTGCTTAGTCTGACCACTACTTTTTTTAAACAAAATTAATTTTGAGTGTTTTGTCCTTTATTTTTGGAGTAAAGGTTATTAAAATTTTCACATAGACTGTGCTCTGGGGCTGTGAATTTGCTTTAAAATTCATATTTTATTCAGTACGCCATTACAATAATGAAGAATAAATGTTCTATAATTGTATAATATGGGAAGTTAAAATAGCATTAACCCAGCACGAGAATCATATTTATAGCACATAAGCAAACTGTCTTGGCCAAGCCACCCAAACTGCGACATAATCTTTAGGCCATTGGCTGGATATGGTTTACCTCCCCCAGGGGTAATTTTGTAGGCCATATTTTTCTTGAAGCCCAATGTCTTGCAAGGATTTTGCAACATATTAGCCCGCTGACAATGTCAGAGTTAAGCTGTAGCAGCCTGTTACATACGTTACCCCACAAAATATTTGATAATTTTCACTCTTTTTAAGACTTCAGAAAAGTGCAAAAGATAAGGTAAGATTTCCAAATTGTTTATTATATCATCTAAGTAAGCTTTAACTGAGCCACAGATACAGACCTTTAAAAATAGATATGGTCGCCCCAGATATAGAGTATGTTACAATTTTTTCAATAAGCCCCTTATAACTCATAAATGAATATTAAAGTAGTTTGTCTTGAATTTAATTGAAACCAAAATATGTTCATCAACTTTGTTTGATATCTAAGAATTTTTAGTTTCCTTTTCAAAACTGCAAACATTATGTTTCTATCTTATATACTTATTTAGTTATTGGTTGTTGAACATGGTACACATATTACACAAAACGTAATTTGAAATACTGTGGCGCCTTTGCAGAGGAAGTAACTCAACACAAAAATACCATAAACCATCTCTTCTTCTGTAGAGACATCAAATATAATTCACATAATTCACATCGAAATTGTGTAGCATACAGTGCAATATAAGAGTAGAACCTTTCAAGATAAAAGAAACGCATCAGGTAGAAGTTTTGGAGCAGTTTCTTGCAAAATGCTACGTATTTAACATCTTTTATTATTCCTTTATAAATGATTTATGAATCTGATATGGTTTTCTATTTTTTTTTATAAATTTGAATGTGTTTACTTATTTATTTTAGTATTAAAGAATCGTTATGTACCTTTTGGAAACTGTTAACATTATGATTATATCTTTAATAATTTATGAGTTATTGAGTGTTGAACATGGTAACTCCATATCACACAAAATCTTATAATATAATTCTGAGGCTCTTTTACTGAGGAAAAAATTCAATACATAGATTACCATAAACCTCCTGATTCTCTACGGAGACATCAAATATGGTCAACATAATAAACATGGAAAGTGTGTAACATATAGTTTAATATATGAGTAAAATATTTTGAATTCAAAGAAAATCCATCAGATAGAAGTTATAGAGCATTTTCTTGCCAAACTAGCACCTCATTGCGTACTATTCCAGGGCTAAAAATAATTTTCCACATACACCTTTTTAATCCTCATCAGATACAGCTTCAAATACATCATCTAACATATGTGCATTTCAACACCTTCATCATTATCATTCCTATCCCAATCTGCTCTGCTCATCAAAATTATTGAAGAGTTGTTCGAGTACAATCAAGTTTTTCCTTCACCCAGAGGTTCTCAATTTCCTGCCTATTTATTTTCCACAGATTTTGTCCATGTCTGGAAAGCATTGTTCTTTTTCATGAGATTATGTCAAGCAGAAGAAATTTTTAAAAAAATCACACAAAATGGAGGCTTTTCCTTATTTTTTTTTGGCTTTTTGGCAAGGCTCCATATATCCCTAAAATTATGAGCTTGCTCCCTAGCTCCCCTAAAATAATTACCAGTGCTCCCCTGCTCTCTGAAAATAAAAAGCCATTCTCCCCAGATCCCCAAAACCCCTGGGGGCCCCATGTCTAGACAAAGAATTGATAGTTCACTCTTTGAGGGCAGAAAGGTAGGGTGGAAGTAAGCTCATGTCCATGCCATTTGAAATCTTCATTATATTTGTACAACTTTAGTACTTTTTCACGAACATGTCCTACTGCAGCTTAATCACATTTATATAAATCTCACATATTATAGCGTCCATGTCACTGATGAGTTTCTAGAGCAGCTTTTCAATCAATTCAAAAAGATTATCAAACTTTATATAAAGGTTGGATATACCTTGGATGTCATGCAACAGTGTGCATGTCTGATTTAAACCCAATCACGGTTTATAGCTACGGTTTCCTCTTTAGTTGCACGACGGTGGGTTAGGCCCCAGACTGTATGGCGGCTCTGATGTAAAGCTTTAATCGGTGGGTTGGTGCCTAATCCTTATCTGTAGCTGGACACACCGTGGCTCAACTTGAGGTTTTCTTTAACTGACTATCTGTGAGTCGTGAGCCTTTTTCTCTGTTTCATCATAGTGTATTAATTTGATTAGAGTGTATCTCCATGATGATGCATTGCAATAGTTAAAAGGCTGTCATGCATGCTGATCATTTCTCGTACTTCAACAACAGCAGAATCTAGGGCGAAGATTTGGTACCGGTAAAATGTATTTAAGCCCCCCCCCCCCCCCCCCGGTGGCTTAGGCTGCTGTCCGTTCTAAGGTGGTGGTTCTGTTGTTGTTGACTTGTTGTTTAGTGTTACTCCCATTGTGGGAGTCTGTAATTGTTCTATGTTTTGTTGTGCGTTTCTGTATGTCCCTTCTAGTTTTGCAATCATCTTGTTGGGGAAGAGAGAGCTGGTTGCTTTGCTTGGTTTGTCTTTTTGGTGTCTCGTGATTGTTGTGTGGCCGTGGGTTGGTCTGCAGTTTGTGATTGTGGTATTTCCTGATCATACTCACTTACTATTTTTGTCTTATCCTACCCTGCTTAAAATGTAGATGAACTAGTGAGGAGGGGTTCTCTATCAGTTTGATTGGAACAACCTTTCTGTGACACAAACACATTGGTAGTGTCACAGCCTGTTCAACGGCGTATGACTGCAGCTCTCTTCCCCAATATTCCAATATTCCCAATGCTTTTGATATTCAGAAGACGCGTCTTTTGTTGCCTACACAAAGAATGAACAAAACACTAAGGTTATCCCGTTACAATGGTAGTGCTTGCATCGGGCAGTGATGTTCTCGTTTAGGCAGTGTAGTATAAACATTGTACATGTATCTGCTTCCTCCTTGATATTTGGCTACAGTCTTGTCATCTTTACAGGTAAGACGGAACACCTCATCATGAACTCAAGGTCAACACTATGTCCAATAGAAAGAAGGTTATGCTGACCAAAGACGTTCCCTTCAGCTCTCGTACAGCTGATGACGTTTTGTGATTTGGTCAATTTCTTCTTCTTGACTTCGCAAGCCTCAAACGTTTTTAGCTTGTAGCATTAAACCGGCTTGTGAAAGATAGATTTGCAACTAAAAGAGAGTCAATGAAGTCTACCACAGCCTTCCTACCAATTTCATCAGCCTCAGTCAGATCATTAGCTATGCCAGGCTTAGCACAAACACATGAAGACAGAAAGTACAACCCATTGTTTCAAAGTAGAACTGAAGGGATTGGTGAAGCAAGAAACTGTCTCTAGTACTCATTCTACTTTGCATCTGAGCAGATCGGGTATTTTGATTCAGTGCATTGAAGAGTTGCTTCAACATATTGAGCTCTGATGTGATGAGCAATACACCAGTCCATCTGAAGTATGAAGCATAGTTCTAGCTGCTGAAGCTCATAATACCTCCTTGTGACTTGGCAGGGGGTTATTGTTTAAAGCATTTCTCAAGCAAAGAACCAATGATTGTATTTTACTAGAGCCATTTTGTTCCAGGAGTTTTTTTGCATCTGAGATGCATATCAGACAAATTTATGAGTGTAATCAGTTACACAGGTACATATTGTGCGCAGTTGGTGTGATCGTGTACAAAGAACATTGGGCACAAGGCATACAGATAGAATTACATTAATTCATTGCCATGAAAATATTGTTGAATTAACTATCTTTTTAACTAACTGTCCCATTAAACAAATACCACTTAGATTTAATTTGTTGAGTTGATTATCATTAAACTATCTGCCCAATAAAATTCATGACCATTCAAATATAAGTTGTTAAATTGAATACCATTTAACTCATCCAAACCATCTGTATATCTCTTAAAACAACCATTAGATTAACTATGCCATTATATTCAATGTCATTCAAATAGTTTTAATGTCAGTTACAATCTTAGTGATGAGTGAAATCATCTCTGTGGATTTAACACTTCGACTGCTAATCACAAATTAAATGTTGTCTACTTGCCCTTTTGATCTAGGGGCCAAACTGAGATATATGTTTTTTTAGCTTGTTGCACCCCCAGAAAAAACAACTTGGTTACTATTTTCAGTTAGGGACATGTCATGGGGCCTTAGAAACCCATGTTTTACTAAGATACCTGTGGTCAATTTTCTGAAAATGACCTGTAATCAACGTTACCCTACTAACATTTAAAACAGTATTACATAAAATGCAAGACACAAAAGTATCAATGAAATTATTTGAAGTTTTAATGTTTGATCTAGACATAAACATCAATTGCAGATATCTGTGAGATGTATTTTTGCTCATAAGCGTTACGTATGTTACATTTTATACGAAATTGTAGATAATGACTACAGATTGCACATAAGAATGAACCATGTTCCCCAACCCCTAGACGTGGTTACTATTTTTAGTGAGAGACATGTCTTTGTGCCTTAGAAATTCTTGTTTTACGAAGTTTTCTTTGGTCAGCCGTCTGTTAATGACCTGTAACCAATTTTACTCTAATAATCTTGAAAAGACCAACACAAACGACAAGACTAATATCATATTTTTCCATAGTATTAAATGAATTATTTGAGCTTTACATGTTTCAGCTAGACATAAACATCGATTGCAAACATCTATGAGATGCATTTCTGCTCGCCAGAGTAACTAATGTTACATTTTACGGAATTGCAGATAATGACTTAAAAGATTGCATATTAGAATAAACCAAATTCCACAACCTTAAATGTGTAAAAAAAGATTTCGATTCTAATGATGAATTTGAATTTTCACCTATTTGAAGCTATTTATAAATTGCAACTGGCGATTAAGTGTAGTAATAAATATTCAAAGATGCTTATAAACGTGTCACTTCTACTGGCGTACATATTTTCTTTTCAACCATTTACATTGCACTGGTATGGGCAGTGTCCTCTTTCATCTCTGTCACAATGAAATTAAAGCGTGATTAAACAAACAAGTTGAACTACCATTGGTATTTAATTTCTGTCACTCTATGAATTAGGTAACGTAGGTAACTAAATGGTGTTTTGCATAAATGGATAAAGATACTAAAAATTGTGGAGAGCATACTCAAATTTTACCTTAGTCTGGCGACACGTAAGGCTCGGGTAAAATTTTAGTCTACTCTCCACATATTTTAATAACTTTAATTAAAGACAAATTATTCTAATTAAACACTAATCTAAGATAGTTTTGTAAGTCTGTATGGTCTGTTACTTTAATATGTCAACATTTAATACATGGTATTCACTTCATGATTAAAATATTGGACTGAAGACACCGCGCATCTAGTAATAATCAAAGGTAACATAGCAAAGCAATATTTCTTGCATCTGGTGGCAGAGCAGAGAGGATAGTGCCGGGTGTCTTCTAGAGCAGGGGCTTTCTAGATAATTTAAACAATAGATAAATCTTTAAGCTAGTAAAGTTCTGGTTAAGCCTTCTTTTAACTAGAGCAAATGGATAACAGATTGGTAAAATTTGGTGATTAGCTGTTTTACAAGTAATATACACTTTACACTAAATGCATATGTTAGGTAAGTTCATAGCATATGTAACAACACACTGTCATCATATAATGTTAGCTTAAATATGCTTTTCCTGCAAGTACTGGCTCCTTTTTCGCCAGTAGAAGTATTCAATCATGCTTGAAAAAACTATGTTTGCTAAAAAACGGGTATGATCGGGAAATGTCCAATCGCAGACTGCAGACCAACCAACGGTACTGTGAGGAAGATACCCAGAACATTTTAGGTCTGAATTGCATTTTGTTATAATCTAAAATTCCTAACTCACGTTTGTAATGCTTTTAACATATGCACGCTTGTATGCATGTCCTACTGATTATATGAATGAACTTGAATATGTTTGCTTGTGCTGGTGATTAACTGGAAAAACGATAAAACATTAATAGTCTAAAATGTTCAATATATATTACACTTGAAAAAACCCATCTCATCAAGGTAATCTTAAACAACATTTTAGCCAAGTTTTAGTATAGTTTTAATTAATTATGGTAGTGTAAGCTCAAATCAAAACATAGACATGACGATTATAAACACACGCATGTTTGGTATCATGTTTGAGGTCAGTTTGCTTTTTCCATCTTTTAAAATATCCACATTCATGAACAAACCTCTGTTTATACAAGCAAGTGAGAAACTTTAATTCACGTGATTGCAAATGCCGTCGTTAAATTAAAAACATACTAATGTAAAAGGACAACGACCAAACTACCTTGTATTTAAATTTCAGCCAAATTCATCGTGGGCCAAAAAAACGGCCAAACCGTTACACGTCTTTGATGCTACATAGTGAGAGCCCATTTTTTTTGGAGAAAGACCAAAATCAAGTACAGTACTGTCAAACAGTTAAATGGGCCAAGACGGTTTGAAATTGTATTAAAATTGGGAAAATGTCATCTTTTCAGATGAATCCACACTCTAAACCTATTTCTTTTGCAAATCTATTCCCATCTGGCGTCTGAAACATGAACAAATGCATCCACATTACATTGATGGATTGCTAAAAATCCACTGGAGTCTGATTGAGGGGACTATCTGGTAACTTTTGAAGGGGTCTATCAACTTAAGTTTGTTAATGAAACAATCACCAGTAAGGCATACCAGAATAATATCAAAAGCAATATAAAAATCCAACATGAATGCATTATGCCCCAAACATTCAACAAGATAACGCACCTTGCAATAGCTCTTTAAAATATTCACGCATTCACCAAGGACCAGGGTGGTAATATTTTTGAGTTGCCACCTTACAGTGTAGATCTGACCCCATAGATACTGACTGTTGCATTGTTAAGCGTCACGTTAGTAGGATGTAAAATATAAAAGACAAACATTTTACCAAATTATTATCAAATTTGGTGCACCTTGTATTCAGATACCCTAGAAGTCATGCATTCATCTATGTCAAAATAATCAAAGCTGTCATTACCACTAATGGTGGTAAGATGACATGCCAGATTTTCGCTGGATAGAAATCAGTTTCAAGATAAAATGCTTTGTTGTTACAGTGCTATACATGTGCTTAAATAAAGCATAGAACAAATAATGATTTGCACCTTTTAATATACTGAACGAAACTTCTAAACCGCCAGTTAACAAAACATATTTTTTCAGTATAGTTCATTTATTATCTAAACGTTTGAATTGATATTTTACACAGTATATTTGGGCACATGTATCCGTCGATTGAACATAACAAAGTTTGATTCAATAAGGATGGTCATTTATGCGTAACGATAGAGTACTAATACTGGTTTTGCACGTGGAACACGGTGCTAAATGTTTTTCGCCTTTTGCATACTCGTATTTTCATCGATAAGTATCCAACAATTTTATTTTATCACAAAATGCCAACATTTGGGTTGTATGAGTATAAAGTAGAGTGGTCGGGCTCTGGGTTCAATCGAAAACTGGGCCTCACTGAGACTGATTCATAATGTATCATAAAGTTTGACATGTTTGATAGAGCCGAAAGTTTATACTACAACCTGTCGGCCAATCTTCATTTTTGCACTCGCATGACGTGAAACAATCTACAAAAACAGAGTATTACGTATGTCCTAAAATGTCCTGTATAGTCCACCATACTTTGGTGCGGTGATGCACAAATGCTGCATTGGAACGTCGGAAGTGTCGAAATTGATGTGCAGTACGCGGTTAATAGCTTACGGATGTTTCAATAATATTGTAGACAAAAGCATTTCATCAACATAAACACATTTCTGTGTTCTTTTAGGCCACATGTGCCTCCATAGGAGCACTGAATTGCATGAAAATTGCTACTTTATTACACAATAAACACGATAGTGTTCAATAATGTCCATTTTTAGCAACAGAAAGTTTCAATAATATTGTGGACAAAAACATGTCATCTCCATAAAGCATTCTTGTGTTGTTTTATGTCATATGAGCTTCCATAGGAACATTGTGGATTACCTGAAAATCCCTACTTGATAAAAGCGAAACCCAAAAATGTTCAATAATGTCCATTTATAACACCATAAAGTTGGTGTTTTTCACTTTAGGCCCCTGGAATACTCGCTTTTAAACGATGAGTTCAAATTCTAGCGTTTGTGTGAAAATGAAATGCGATGGTGCCTTAATACAGTCTATCAATTGAGCATGTTAATTTCAATTTATGAAAATGAAATTTTGACAGGTTCTGCTCAATTGAATTTTCCATATTGAGTGTAAATTGTAGCCATGTATGTATCATATGAGTTAAGATATATGAGAAAATATTGAGTGGCGGTTTGGAAGTTTCGTTCAGTATATATTGCAAAATTAAATCTTAAGTACATAGGGTTTTTAAATAATTATGACAAAAATCGCTATCTATAAAAATTTTGGAAGCAGTTGTATATGGGCCAGTACACCAGATTTAGCTACTTATCTGATTAAAACGCCAATCCTGGTGTATCCAGCGGGAGGAAAGTTCTTAATTTTGTTCTGAGCCTTCATATACACCCATATTTTGTGCATGCGAGCAGCGAAGGGTCTTGCGAGCCTGGAAATGTGCAGGCTCAACTGAGTCTTTGCTGCTCGCAGATGCGATAATTACCAAAATCTCATGCACTGGTCCACATAATGTTTGTCAATATGCAAGCGTGAAAATGGCTAAGGCATATCAGATTCATAGATCAGACTATTAGGAAGTGATATGGAAACTTCAATTTACAATTAGGATATGATCTATGCTTGTGGTGTTTCTTTGTCATCTCCACTTTCTCATTGACAAACAATTGAGCCTGCACATGAGATTTTGGTATGTATTGCTTTGGCGAGTAACTAAGGCTCAGGCGAACATGCACATTTGCGAAGACGTGTCAGAGATATCGCTACTCGCATACACAAAGTATGGATGTATATGAAGAAGCATGCCAAACTTTATCTCTCTAGCACATATATCTTTAGGAGTTTAAAGGAGGCTTTTGCGCACATGCGATAAGTAAGTGCTGGCCCGTTTTCTAATTTGTCATTTCGTAATTTCTTTTACAGATATGCTCAGGAACCGATTAGCACGGAGATAATCAAAGCCCAAGATAATGGGCGGTTAGAGATAAAAGTCGATATAACAGATGTATCACAACTGCGCGTGGAGCTTAAACTTCAAACCAAACAAGAGATAAACTTTTCTGAACATACAAGGCACCGGATAAAAGATCAGACAGGCTATATTGACATTAATTTCCCACGTGCTGGACAGTACAAAGTTCGTGTTCTTGGGTGTTGTACAGAGACCAATCATTTCAAGACTTTATGTGAAGAAACTGTATATGTGTTCAGATTCCCTCAAATAAATGGTCGCCATTTCCAAAAGTGATGGACGAATGGAATTCCTATTACAAGATAGAAGGTCCTTTGTCACAGCATCTTGAAGAAAAGGAAAATATAAAGTTTGAGCTTGCCATAAATGGAGCCCATGATGTCGAATTTCTTGCTGCCAGTGGATGGTACCATTTGGAACACGATGGTGCTGTGTGGACTGGTAGTGTATGGACAGGTCCAAGGTCAACCAGGGCTAGACTTCTTGCAAGGTTTGAGTTGGGATCAGAAACGTTCTCTGACCTGCTTATGTTTAAGGTGAGCGGTGTGCATTTAATCAAACAACTATCTCTGATGTGTTAGGTCAAATACTTCATAGGCTTCGATAGCCATTGTACTTAGGTTTAAATATTCGTATCAACTAAGAAAAGTGGCCATATTTTATTACTGATGGGAGAAAGATGAGCAAAAGAAATACTGAAAAAACTGACATAAGACAGAAAATGGCTTGGAAAATAAAGAAAATTACGACAAATTAAAGAAAACAAACCTGTAACTTTACATTTACAGCATAAGTAAAACATCTGAAAAATACCATATAAAAAGAAGTGATGCCTTTTTAACACTTTCGCTGCCAAGTACCTAAAAACCAATACCTCAGTGCCAAGCATGTTTCAAGGACTCCTGAATATTATGGATATATGGGTTCAACACAGAGTATCTCCAGAACAATTCAACCTATTGCTGTGAAACTTTAACAGAATGTTGCTTATATATAAAGCTATATTTTAAATCATTATTAATAATAATAAAATAGTTACGAGACCATGGGCGGCCATTTTGGAAGCCATATTAAAAATAATAAAAATGCCTATATGCGGCTATTTTTATGCAAACATAGATAAAACAATACATCTACACCAAGAATTCAACATCATGATTAATTCTGATATGCTGTTCCGTCAGAAATGAAACAAAATATTGCAATTAACATGTTTAATGCGCCATTTTGAGTGTTGTTTATTTAATGGATTGCACAATCTGAAAATAATGTCATCTCTGATAGCTTGGTAGCCTGTCGGGGTTATTAGGGATCATCAAAACTATAATATTCCCATTCAAAACCCGCCTGTCAACACCATTACCATTCTTTCATCTAATTTGCAAGGGGTTGGTGAGGGACATTTGGTCTTTTTGTCGCATTTGGCGGACATGCTGTCCTATTCTTCCAGCCCCTCTCTGGGTCGGGCTGGGGACAGATTGTCAAAATCACATGATCCGGACCTGTTTGAGACCAAAATATTGTCTTCACTTTCATTTTCTACAATAAATTACCTATATCTGAATCTGAATTGTTAAAGAACCTATCGAAAACCTCTTCTGTCCTGTATTATATTCCCCTGGACATATTTAGTTAAGTTCGGTCCCTGGGAAATCTAATTAGACTTTTACTTAAAATTATATTTTATTGTTATTTCCCCTGAACAATTTGAGATAAAGAGCAAAGAGTTGCGTTCCTTTAAGTTGTTAAAACAGACAACAAAATACCGTTCCTGTAAATTTCGACTGTAGTGAACGGTAAATTCGACTACAGTCGCGTTTGGCAGTGAAAGTGTTTAACCATTTTAAAGAAAACATATTTTAAAGATAAGAAAAAAGAACTTACCAAAACTGTACTGCTAAATGAATTCCAACTATACCCTCAGATAGAGTGTCTTTTTACTACCGTTTAAACCCAATTATTATTTGTTGGAATTAATCAAATAGCAACCTTGAAACAAGTCAAAACAGATAACTTTATTCATATACTTATTCAGTCAGATATCTAACGAATAGACTTACTTGTACACTCGTGCACAACTCATATATTGTAGTTTAACAATGATCAGTGTTTAGGTAGGTTATCTAGAGTTTTGTTTTATCTATAAAGCTGTGTTTATGAACATGTAATACAGTTCATTCAAGAAAATGTTACTCGTGCCCATACCCATTACATAAGTTAACGGCAATTACAAGTAGCATAACAAACAATTCACCCAAATTCATAGAATCTGCATATATAATAAATAAAAGTGTTTTAACAAACAATAGTCTTGATATAACTAGTTTGAACATGATAATTCAGCTGAAAGACAACTATGACGACCCTTTAAAAATTCATTCACAATTTTATACCTCGATATTCTTGAAGATGTTTTCTCAAAATTGCTAAATGAGCCGCGAAATGGGATTTCCAACAATGTGGTATATGCGACTAGCAAAGGCTCAGACCAGCCTGCGCATACGCGCAGTCTGATCAGAGCCTTTGCTAGTCGCTTGAATATTCTATGACTGTTAAGCTACTGATCGAACAGCAGTTGGAATTTCTACACTTAAAAGGAGGCTGCATAGGCTCGCCCTAGTCTACACTTGTCAAAATGCCACATTGTTGGAAATCTTATATCGTGGCTCAAATGCTAACTTCTTGGATCTGAAACACTTTTAAACTTGATTGAGGCCTCGTCGCGAGAAAACCTGTCTTTGGGGTTTCCGTCAAAGCGAGATTCAAACCAGTCTCCTCAGCCAGCTACAGAGACAACCTAGAATCTTAAAATTTCAACAGTAGCAAGTTTACATATGAACTTTTCCAAAAAGCGAGTAACAAAGGGGCTGATCAGACTGCGCGGATGCACAGGCTGGTCTGCGCCTGTGTTGTCCGCAAACCCCCAAAGACGGGTTTTCTCGCGTCGAGGTCCATTGACCTGGGCTTATTAAGCTTTTACTCAGAGACAAACTTTAAGACAGGATTCCCATTTTACCTACCACGTTATATTCCTTATTCAAAATGAAATTTTACAAATTCTAATAATTTCTTGGTCATGTTCACTTTTTCCATTTTATACTTTTGTTTGGGATTATTTTTCACATGTATCATCAAGATTTGGTCCAAATACTGAAGTGTGTTTAATGCATCTATACAGTAATTTGTAAATTCTTCATAACTGCACCTTTATATACGTTTCTGTCGAAAGAGTGTGCCTTACCGTTGCCATTTGCCTGCTTGTGACGAATTTGAAATCTGTTGAAAACAATTGCAAGCAGTTTGATTCCAAATCACGCCAGGCCTGATCTATATATTAAAACTGTTTGATACTCATTTGGATGGAATTGATGAAAACACAGACGACAAAAAGCAAAATACTCAGTATCTAAAAGATTAAGCTTGTTATTATATTAATTGGAATAATTTGATTTGAGAGATCACAAGTCTATTGGTCCTTCTACATTTAACAGATTTTAATAAACTATTTCTACCTAAATTACTTTTGTCAAATCCATTAAACAGTACTTGCCATGTATTTGGCATAAGTGAAACAATCTTGAAACAACATAAAATGGCAAATGCTTTTCAAATTGAAGGTTATCAGACACCTTTAAGGAAGGACAATACTACAAATAATGGAGGGGGTTATTGGTTAATGTTAAGAAAGGGATAACTGTGAAACGTAGGGAAGATTTAGAAACAAATGACATTTCATGTATTTCGTTAGAAATTATACAGGAAATTGGCAAATCATTTTTAATAGGAAATTTGTATCGTCGTTCTGATTCTAGGATTGAATATAATGATATATTTGAAAACTTTATGGACACAGTATCTAATGAGGGGAAGGAAATAATCTTAATGGGTGATTTTAATAAAAGAAATTATGCACTGACCGTTGTGACACTTATTGGTTAAATGCACGCTTTCTTTGGGTTTAAGTCAACTGATTTGTCAGCCTACTAGAGTAACAAGCAATTCTCGCACATTGATTTACCATATTTACACAAATAGAGAAGACAAAATATCTAGTGTCAATGTCTGTTAACTTACAATAAGTGACCACTATGCAATGTTTGGAAATCGTAGGTTCAACATTTTCTGAGCATAAAAATGCACAGCAAACAATAAAATATAGTTCTTTTAAGCACTTTGATGTAGACGCATTTCGAAATGAATTGTTTGACGTTCCTTGGGAAATTATAGAAAATTTTATCAATGTAAATGATATGGTCCAGGTTTGGAATTCATTATTTCTTGAAAAAGTCAATAAATTTGCTCCTATAAAACAACATAGAGTTAAGAAATCGCACCAGCCAGACTGGCTAAACACAGAAATACTTGATACTATTAAAAAGAGAAAGAAATGCAAAATTAATGGTAACATTGAGTCTATAAACAGTTACGAAATAAAGTATCAACAATGATAAAATCTGCAAAACAATCATTGTATAAGACAAGACTTGAAGAAGGTAAGGATAACCCAAGCTCAATTTGGAAATTATTTAGGGAATTAGGAGCTGGTAAGAAATCTAAATCCCAAGAAAATATTCTAGGCATAAATGTTGATAATGAATTTGTATCTAGTGATGTAGAGATAGCTAGTGCTTTCAACAAATACTTCGCCAATGTGGCTTCAAAACTAAAAGAGCCAATACATGACTCTTATTTTGAATATGTAAAAAGTTTGTTGATTCAAAAGAAGACAATCACGTCTCTTTTAGTATTCCAAAAAATAAATATAGCACTTGTAAGAAAATATATTCTCAATTAAGATATATGGAAATCAACAGGTCTGGTTGACATTGGTCCAAGGATATTAAAAAAAAAATTATGAAATAATATCCCCTAGTATTACATTCCTTATCAATAAAAGTTTGTCACTAGGTATTTTTCCAAATGTTTGGAAAACCGCAAATATTATACCCCTTCACAAAACTGAACCAAAAGAAGATGCAAATAAGTACAGACCAATTTCAATATTGCCCACTGTTTAAAAAATTATGGAAAAATGGATTCATTTGAAATTCATGAAGTATCTTAATGATGATATATTACTACATGAAAAGCAGAGTAGCTTCCAAGCTGGACACACGACTGAATCAGCTTTAATCCTTTTGATTGACTCTTGGCTAAAAGCAATAAATGAAGGCAAATTGTTGGTTGTGTAATGATTGATTTCCGGAAAGCTTTTGACCTTGTAGATCATGCTGTTCTTTTGAAGAAAATTGAAATATATAAATGTGGGAAAGGGGCTTTATCTTGGTTTAAATCATACTTATCTACGTCAACACAGAAAGTGTCCATTAAGCATTCAAAATCTGATACTGAAATCATAACTTGTGTCGTTCCACAAGGGTCTATTCTTGGACCACTTTTGTTTTTAAGATTTATTAATGATCTGCCTCTTAAGCTTCAAAATATTATAGCGTCAACTGACTTGTATACAGATGATACTACTATATATGATATACAATATGACAAGCAAGTATTGGAAAACAATCTTCAAAGATCTCTAGTACTGCTGCAGCAATGGTGTAAAGAAAATGGAATGTTAATTAATACTGATAAGACTAAAATCATGCTCATTACCAATCGACAGAAAAGATCAATTGAAATGATTCTTCACTCCACTTGAAGTGCCACAATATAGACCTTAAACTTACTAAAGGTGATATAATTTTAGGTGCAAATATAGATGAAAATTTAATTTGGGAGTCCCATTATAAGTACATTGTTAAGAAGTTGTCCACATATTTATGGCTCTTGTATCAGATTTCTTCATACCTATCAGTTAAAGACAGACCTTTGTTTTATAATGTGTATATTCGCCCTAATTTTGATTACTGTTCCGTTATTTGGGGATCATCTACATGTTCTAAAACAGATAAAATAACTAAATTGCAACGAAGAGCATGTAAGCTTATATTGAGAAATCATTCCCTAATTTTTTAAGAAACTCAGGATCGCCTAAACATGTTGTCATTTTCTGAGAGTGTGTTTCTACAGAAAGCAAAAGTAATGTATAAAGTTTCGAATAATATAGCACCTGAATATCTGACTGATTTATTCAAAATGAGAGAATCGAACAGTTAGGCTACAGACTGAAGGATTTAAAAAGTGAGTCGGTTTACTCCAAGGTATAACAAAAAGGTAACGATGGTTTCTTGTTCACTGAAGCGTAATACATACATTTCTGCTGTTGAAGAATTGAAAATGCCGTGTTCATAGTAGTTAGAGGCTGAAGTATACTGTTCAAAAAAAGAAACATTATTTTTGAAACGTTGATAAACTTGTCAAAAATGAACTGTTTGAGTATCTTGACACATATATATTACAGGAGTACTTATATCTATGCAATAAAGTTATTTTTGCCTCTTTACGCATCACTGATTTCCGTAAGGTGGACAAATGACGAAATCCGATTTTTGTGGTATTATTTCCCTCCTGATAAAAATATGTGCTCAGTGGGATTCATTGTGTAATCCTCTGCTGCTGTTGTATAAAATATTAATTTTTGATTTTATTGAAGCTATTTAGCTTGAAGCTGTATTAGGTCGAAAGATTCTTATTTCTGGTTACCTGACCGAGTTGAGGAGATAAGGACCAAAATTAATTTTTAATGACTGTATCTGAATAAGCTATGTAAAACTAGCCTTTCAGTGAAAATTTCATCAAAATCGGACGAAAAATAACAAAATTGTGGAATTTTCTTGGAAAAATTGCGAGTAAAAACGTTGGTTGAAGATCAAAGGTTCCCTCCATCTTACTAAGGAAAATCGATATTGCTAATTTTGTTAAGTGAGCGACTACAATACAATTACATGTCGTAGTTTTGATTTTTACTATATCGTCTTCCGTACTTACATAGGCCGAAATCACAATTGTGGTAGTACATGGTAGCGATAATCTATAAAATGAGCAAACCATATAAAAAGGATGATCAACAAGAAAATGTAAGAAAGAGGGCAAAGATCAGGAATCGATACAACCAAGTACCACACCTGACCAAGGATACCACATGAGAAAGTGACAAACACACAATTAGACATCACAAATGAGAAACAAGAGGTCAGCCTTTTCCAACCAGGTGACCACAAGGCATCAATAAACAGACGCGCAAAAGAATAACAAACACAAGACAGAAAATCTGAAGTGGAATGAGGAAAGTCAACGGTGAAAGCAGAGGCAATCAAATAATATTCTATATTTTCACATGTAAAATACAACCTTTTATATATTTTCGCATTTTAGGATGTGAAAATAAAATAAATCAAATATATATTATATTTAATGAATATTTTCCTTGCATTTTATTACTTTTTATATAATAAACATTAATTAGACATGTTACACACGTACACATTACAAGCATAATAGGTATCAGTGTCTGTTAAGGAGACGACCTTGAATTAAGCAAATTCATCAATAATTGAAACTTGTCTGGGTCAGAATACCAACACAAGAGATAAAACTATCCTCACAAAGTGTCAATAGTAAACCGCCAAATTTCCCAAATGGAGGTCATCACATTCATGTTTTATTTTATTAGAATTTTGTTTTCTGATTTGCTTTTGTCCCTTTTACAGATTATTAACTGCCTGTAGCGTCAAAATTATACCTGGTTCATCTGCTTGTGAGAACACAGCTTTATTGTGATCTACACACCTCCTGGCATACATTGTGCCAATTATGAATAGCGTCCGTCATAAGATGTACGAGTAGCTAGTCCTTGACCTTACATCCCACATTGGAAACATTTCTTTCACCTACAAACAATAGGCAATCATTGTGCAAAATATGAACACCTTCGGTCAAACTCGAAAGGAGGTGTTAACAAGCGGAAGAACATATTTTAAGGTATATTTGACCTTGATCTTTGACTCCAAGATCATATTGGTGCCCTGAAATTCACACAACATAAACTATCATTGTGCAAAATATTAACACCATTGGTGGAGAAATGAGAGAAATTTACGTTGACCTAACCATAAATAAATGTTAAGCATATTTGACCTTGACCTTTGAAATCAAGGTCATAGCGATAATCGGGAGCTTTGTTGTTATCTACACACAAGAATCAATTACTGTGCCAAATATGAACAATAGATGCCAAATATATCTAGGAGTTAGCGTCTCAAGCGTTTAACCAGCTGACGGACGTTCAGATGGACAGGCAGACAGACGCATGGACTGACGGATGGGACTGATTATAATATACCAGACTAATATAATATAGAATATAAAAACAACACAAAAACGTGGACATAATTTGTCAAAAGTTCACAAAATGACACACGTAAAATCAAAATTTTAAAATAGAAGCATTATTTGTGTTGTTCAGTATACTTCAGCCTCCAGCAAGCACATGCAAATTGTATCAAACCCGTCAGCAGCGGAATGGTGTTATATAGGTCTGTTTCTTCGATAAAATGCCAATTTTGTAATGTTATACATTGGAGTAAAGCGAAATTGATTTAGGAGGGATATTTCTGTTATTTTATCAATTTAGATTAAAAGTAGGTCCTGCAAAAATGACAAGGATACACTTCCAAATATGCTATATACTATGCAAAAAATACTATACATTACTTTTTCAGCTATCGGTAAGTCAATTGGGTGTAGTTAGACTTTGTCCACCAAAATTATTACATGATATTAATATGAACCTAACAAAGTCAAAAATGCCAAAATGCAGTGTACTATACGCATAGCACATACAATTAGAAAATACAGCATTCACAATTTTGGTAAGTATAGTTCTTCAAAGTATGCCTTAGCATGCTATTATGTATAATTGGTGATTTTTACATTAACAAATATGCAACATGCTGGGTGTTTTATGTGCAAGAGTGAAAATATTTCTCAAGAAGCATTTCTTTTTTGTGTAGTATACTTGAGCCTCCACCAATCGTTTGCACAAAGTTTTGAACTCTTCAACGGCAGAGTTGAAGAGGGCACATATTGCCCGTTAAGAAAATATAATTTTCGTCATGTTATACCTTTGAGTAAAACGACGTCGATTTTTAGAGGGATATTTCAGCTCAGTCTGTAGCCTAAGTAACTCTACCTTAAATTTACGACCAGTAAGTAATAAACCTTTTCCGATAACCAAGCCTAAAATTAACTTGTTAAGAATAGTTTATCGTACTCAGGTGCATTAGTTTGGAATAACATTCCACTTATTATAAAAAAATTATATGACTCTAAATTCTTTTGTTCAAAACTGTACATTCTGGTTAAAAGGTAAATATTTTTAAGCAGAGCCTTACTTGCAACTGTAGCTAGAGGGTCATCTAGCATTCATTGTTGTTTTATTATATGTATATGTGTGTGGAGTGTGGGTGTTCTTTATTGTTTATATATGTATTTTCCTTATGTTTGAGGGCCCAAAGGAAAATTGATTTGCCAATCGGGTTACCCTCACTAAATAAAGTCGTTACTTACTTACTTACTTACTTCAACAAACTATGATACACACACAATGATATGCCCCTTAACAAACTGCCGGGCCCTGTGGCACAATATGTAGCGATTCTGATTGCTAATGCAGGGGTCATGAGTTCGATCCCAGCCCAATCCAACACTGTCATGGAGATTGATCATGAAATTGTTTCTACCATCATTCTCCTCCTTCCGCTGATTTAAGTAGGTTGTTGTCAGTTACAAGCGAAACTATGAACATTGAGTACTGGTTAAAACCGCTTAGTCTAAGCTTGTCCAGGGAATGTGTGGCTAGGTTAACTGACCGTCTCGACATGACCATAGCTGTTGACTGGGACGTTTAACCAAACACTAAACCAAAGCTAAACAAACAAAAACTAAGACACACACACATATGAGCCACGAAATGAGATTTGCAACAATGTGGTTAGTTTAAAAATATTTTTATTTGATAAACTCTTTAAATGTGTACATAAAGAGCATACATACTAATCTATTAAAGAGTGTATAAACTGGGATTCAGAAAGAAGTCTTGACGACTTATTCAAATCTGTTTCCCAACAGAGAAGTTGCTATACATATGTAAAATCTGGTGAAAACAATATCGATTTAAAGATCAAATGATTATCAATCATATTAATAGAAATTTTCTACGAGAACATACTGTTTTTTTCATATAGGCATATTCACAACAAAACATTATGACTACACTATATGCATCACATATTGGTCAATCTACGAGTAGTAGTTAAGAGAGAGAGAGGGAGAGAGAGAGAGAGACTCCTCAATCTAAAACAAAACGTTTGCTGTCAGAAATGTCAACAATGTGGTTGGTGCGACCAGCAAAGGCTCTGCTTAAGTTGTCTGCTTCAAATAATTGCCTAGCATTACTGACGAATTAAGTATAGAAGCAAATAGTGTGAACCCAGAACACACTGTTTGTCAAAGAGGCTTCTTAAACATTTCAGCAGATGAGAAAAGCAGACGACTTTTGTTGTGATTGGCGCATTAAGGGTTAATCAGCAAGAGGGTTGTCAAACAAGAAAGGGTAGATAGACCACACAATAAATATTATATTATACAATTATTGACTAATGAGGCATTGGATATGATGTGATATCGACCAGAGAATACCAATATTGACCTCGGTCGATATCACATCATATCCAATGCCTCATTAGTCAATAACTGTTTTATTATATAACATTTAGAGAAAGATGTACAGGTATTATTGCACCTGGAAAAAAATACTGAACTTATATACAAGTTTTGGGACAGACAAGCATTTAGCAGAAACAGTGCAACCCTAAATAAGACCACCCTTTAACTATGGCATATGTGTTGTGCATGAGTGTCATCATTCAATAGTTACAAACAAGAATTCTAACACACTTCGCATGTAGAGCAAATGATAAAATAAGTGTGATATGCCAAACAATAATTCACAGCTTTGAAAGCGCAGGGAAAATGTGTGGTAGGTGACGTCATTTGTTACTGGTAAATGACGTCATTCATGGCGTTAGACGGTGTAACGTCGTTTTTACCCTTGAAAGACGTTACAAATACATGTAAACGTATGCGACGTGGACTAAGTATTGGCGGGAGTTCTTCAGTGCAAAGGCGGAAAGTTGGAAGAAGCTGAAGACTTCAAATTTGTTTTCGCCGTTTATTGTGCATTAAAATCGAAATAGATCAGCTCCAGTGCGTGATTTGTTGCGTTCTCAGCATCTACGATATGATTATTAGCCACGCTTTAGAAAAGCAGAACCAGAACGGAAAAACAGCAAGGAGTCTAATTTTAGTAACTAATATACACTGGCAAGCGCGCGCAAGCCAGTGAATATGACAATATATTGACTGGCCACGTGAGCGCTCTAAGCCAATGAAATTCAGTCTTTTTTCTTAGTTATATAATAATTTTTGTTTCAGGTGATGTCAAAGGAAGACTTGAAAACACTGAATGAAAGACAGGAAATAATGAGAAATGGAGCTCTATCAAAAGCGATGGATGCAATCTAAAAACACATTTATGACAAAACAGTCAATAACATAACTATATTATGCATGCTTAGCCATTTCTTGATGGAAACTCGTGAACGAGTACATGCCGTCCAGTCCATGTAGCACCTCGGTGAGAATTTGGCCTCTCATGGAGTCTGCACAGTTTGAAATGCAGCACCAGGGTCCATCCTGTTTATTAAGAAAGCTTCATTGATGGAAATGCAATGTTATTTTAGAAGTTTTAAACTGTTATCATTCAAAACTTATACAATAAACCCACCCGAACTTTTCTAACTCAAAGGTCAAGTCAAGAAAACTTGTTTGTGTGTAAAATTGTGATTACATTTGTATTTTCTAATCCACCAGTTTAACCCTTAAAGCACCAAGAAAAAATGCATTTGAAAATGTCGTCTGCTGAAGTAGTCTGCTGCAAATAAGTGCCTTACAATACTGACGAATTAAGTATAAAATCAAACAGCTTAAACATTTCAGCAGACGAGATAAGCAGACGACTTTTGTTGCGATTGGCGCTTTAATACATTAACCTTTCCATGCGTGGACCCAGAAAGTTTTGTCAGAGGGGGTTTCACTTTGACAACGTTTTTTTAGTTGATAAGGGGATGGAGGATCCAAATACCACTATAAGATGGCCATCATTTGCCCACCAGCGAAACACCATTTGAATGGCGTTTTGCTGGCGGGTCAACAATGGCCCATTATTGAATGCTAGCTTGGTAGCTTTGTCATTTTGCAGGGGATCCGGACCAGTATTGCTAAGAAACCCTATATGTTTGTGATTTTTCATGGGGGGGGGGGGTCCGGACACCCTGCCCCCCTCTGGATCCATCATGTCTTTCAGGGTAGCGCTCTTACCTAACATGAAACTTCCTTGTGTAGGTGTAGACAAAAAATAATCAATTCGCTATACAGATAGTAATCAAGGACTACCTTATATTCACATACTTTTGCTCATTTTTGATATTTTTCAATATCTTTGCGTAATTTGTGTTGAAATACTGACTTTCACAACACTGATATTAAAGATCAGACTATTCGAATTTACGTACGTGAAAGGGGAAACAGGTAGAAACCGTTACATAGCGGTATGATAGGTGTTTACATGTATAATACACTCACTGGTAAATGTATACGTCGATTTGGTGGTGTTTACGCATATTGCCGGTACTTCATAGACCGGAAGTGGTACATGTAGATATTGGTGTTAATACTATATAGAAAAACATGCCATATGCCTATAGGACTATAGATTTCAATCATTTTTAAATATTTAGTATGTGCATGGCGATTTATGTAAGCATTTAGGAATAGATTCGAGTACAGATCATCCAGATCTGTACTCGAATCTATTCCGGAATCTATTCTTGGTATTCCTGAATACCCATCTGACGTCCCCCTCGGGGGTCAAGACGTATTGGAAGATAGATAGATAGATATTCCTAAATGCTTACATAAATCGCCATATGCATGCGGAATACTTAAAAATGATCTAATTCTATAGTCCTTTAGGCATATGGCATGTTTTTCTATAAAGTATTAACACCAATATCTACCACTTCCTGTCTATGAAGTACCGGCAATACGCGTAAATACCAGCAAATCGACGTAGACATTTACCAGTGTGATACATAAGACATTATATAGGTAACTTTCCACCATTTAGTCAACGTTCTCTATAGCTCAGTAGGTAAGCAGCACTACATTATTTTTTGAGTTATTAGGTGATAGAAATCAATGCGAGTTCGAGTCTTGGTCAGGCATTTTTGTTTACTTTTAATGTGCGCGTGTGCATGCGTGTGTATATGCGTGTATATGTGTATGTATGTGTGTGCGTGTGTTTTAGCTTTTTTAAATAATATTTTTTCATCATGGTATGTATTTTATTAACTTTCAGATACATTTAATTTCACATGCCCTCTGTCTCCTGGCAGTGTCAGTATCGGAGCTGTAGTCGGTTTCCGACGTAAGATCAATCACCTCTGGCTCATGTTCTTCCATAATCGCGATATTATTTAACCAGTATACACGCCCAGGGGGGACACGCTCTACTGGTTTTGTCAACGTACTTCAAGCATTTAGTATTTTAACCCTTAAAGCGCTAATCGCAACAAAAGTCGACGCTTATCTCGTCTGCTGAAATGTTTAAGAAACCTCTATGGCAAACAGTGTGGACCCAGATCATACTGCTCATATCATAAATATTTCTTACGTGAACAATAATTGTCTTTCCCAAAGAAATCCTTCAGAAATAAAAATTAACTTTAAGTGGCCTCAGTGATACTGTAAATTTGGAAATTTTCGTGAGAATTTTATTTTCGCTAATGGCGTTAAAAGACATATTTGCGACGTTAAAAATTCGCGACAAAGGCATGATTTACCTATATCTGTCTACGACAGATTGATTTCGCCTTTCACGAGGGTGTTATTTTCACGAAAAGTTTCGCGAAAATAAAACCCTCGCGAAAATTTTCGAATTTACAGTATTTTGAGAAACAATTTTATGACTTAATATATCATTTGATCACAAATGTCAGTGCAAGACTAACTAGAACACATTCGATGGCGTGCCATCGCAAATCCCCACGCTCTAGAAGAAATCTAAATTTTTCAGTGTATCCTGGTCTACTGATCATCCCCTTTAATTTGATATGCCACATGACCATGTTCAGAAACTTAATTTTTGACCCAAGCACCCCCAAGTCCCACCCCTGGGGTATGACCCAGGCGAGCGAATAAAAATCTTGTCTAATATGTATTATATATTTCGTTTGTGAGAAGACACAAAGTTTGGTTTAAAAATCTTTGAAATTGACTTTGTAATTGAAATTTAATGATATTTGACTGTTTTGTCCCTCCCCAAAGACTCTATGACGGTTCCGACTTAAAGACTTATCTATTGACGAGATGGTAGGGACCTGATGCTTTGGCTGTTTGTCAGACCCACCGGGATTGATTTAGTTTTATTTACTGTTGAGTCCTTATATTTGCTTTATCTTCTTTTTATATCTTGATTTATATTTTCTAGGAGATGATGCATTGATATGTTAGGGGTCTTTCATGCAAACCAACAGCTATATTAAGGGTGAGGTTGGCGCCGTAAAACCAGTTTAAGCCCTCCAGTAAAATATTTTTACTGAGCGTTCCAAGGCGGTACTTCTTTTGTGGATAATTTATGTTTTTTCTTTCTTGTGTTTATTGTGCCTTTGTGCGCGTCTGTTTGTTTGTGCCTTGTGGTCACCTGCAGGGAAAGGACTGACCTCTTGGCTCTCGTATGTGGTGTCTAACTGTGAGTATTTCACTTTCCCATTGGTATCCTGGGTCAGGTGTCGTGCTTTATTGTATCGATTCCTGATCTTTGCACCCTTACTTACTTTGTAATTGAAATTTAATGATATTTGACCTTTTGGCCCCTCTCCAGTGCCCCACGGGGCGGGCACTAAAACTAATTGTGTTGTTGCACATACCATTCAAGTAAGTAACTCACACACCAAATTTGGTTGAATTTTGGAGAAAAAAAACTATTTTTTCCCCCACCACCCATCCCCTGTACCACCCCCCAGTCCAACCCCTGGGGCATAACCCAGGCGACGAGATGAAAATCCCATCTAATATGTTTAATATCTTTCATTTGTGAGAAGACACACAAAGTTTGGTTTAAAAATATTTGAAATTGACTTTGTAATTGAAATTTAATGATATTTGACCTTTTGGCCCCTCCCCAGGTCCCCAGGGGGCGGGGCCAAACAAAATTGTGCCGCTACATGTGAGCTTCTCGCATACATTTTGGTTGGATTTCGTCCAATGGTTTATGAGGAGAGATCGTGACGGGCGGATGGAGGCGATTGCAATATCCCCATCGCTTTTTTTAAAAAGCGTGGGGATAAATGTCATAAATATAACTTTCCTTTCATAGAAAAAAAATCTTTCCACCATCAGTGCGAAAATGCTGGTCCATCGGTTTTACTCTTTAATTGGAAGAAGAGGAAGACGAAATTATTTTATTTGTGAAATGAAAGTTTCTTCCCCCATAAAAAAACAGGGCCCTATTTATCACAAATATACCATTAATTTGCAAAATCACCCTAAGTAACCATACGAGTATATACCCAAAATGCCTCGTAGTGCTTCATAAATAGCGTCTGCTTGTAGAAAACCTTCCTCTCAAGAAAGGAAGTTTCCTTGCTCAAAAGGAAACTTCCGTTGCAAGCATTAAGAATAAAAGTGCACTGTACTGAAAAGAAAACACAGCATAAACTATTGAAAATAAAAAACAAACATTCGCAAAGTTATTTATGCATTATGAATTCAATAGAGTTGAAAGAAAAGATACATAAAAGGCATCTACAAATCAGCCAAAACGAGTTAAGCTCACCAATTGCAGCCAATTTTTGTCCCACATTGTTTTTGGCTTAGATTTTCATTTTTACGTTATTTATTTACTTATTGGTATAGGTCAATTAGATAATGACGTCTAAAAAATGCGCATCCAAAAATTTCAATTCATTTAGTCTCACAAAGAGCACCACTGAATGTGAATGTGACCTACGTTACTGTGATGAAATATACTTGTACATACCAAATTTCTTACAAGACTGAAATAATTAAGAGCTTTTTAGCTAGCACTTCTACTTAGATCTCTTGTTGATCAAATAAGCCTATCATGTAGAATTTATATTATGTTTTGCTTCTAAGCATGGTCTAAGCAGGTTTGCTATGAAATGATTGTGGAATTCAACTGTAATTCTATAAGTACAGTAATTATTTTATTTGTATCTATCGAATTTGAAGAGTTGCCCAGAATTTTTTCATTGGATTTGAAACAGTAGATGATGGATATTAAAAATTACATTCTTGTTTGATATTAGAACTTATAAATTTTATTCTTGTATAAAGAACATGGTGCAAATAGGTTGGCAACGTTATTCACATACCTTGCACTCTGGTCTTATTTCCTGCGTAGAAACATATATTTTTCTGCAAAATATCAGGTTCAAGTGTGTTGCTTAACACTTTTTACCTCATACTTTGCACATTGGAAGTATCTGGTGCATCTGGTTTCATTATCTTGTTGGAATAATACTTGAAAATATGATTGTAAGATAATGATTTTTAATATTCCATATATTTGAAAACTTGCTATGGCTCACTACAAGCTAAGACAATGCAGAATTAATATTCTAACTTCAATAAATGCCTTTTCATGTACATAAATTACAAAAAAGCAAAGTTTGTACCATTCACAAAGATAGGCCCTTCTCAGAAAATGGCAAAAATGTTCATGGTAACGTAATTCACATAGTCAATTTGCTCACTTTAATTGAAAATAAGAAGTTATAAATTTAATTTAACTATTTTTTCTGTCATATTAACTATAGAAGTTATTAACATAGCAAATCATGAGAACATTTAAGTTCACTGTGACCAACTGAAATGGACCAAGATGCAAAAGTGAGAGTGCCAATTTCAAAGTGTACATATAAACTCACCAATAAACCTCCAGTGGTAGCAGCAACGAGATAAAAATGGGTTGAAAAAGAGAAAATAACAATTGAACAACAAGTCAGAAACTTATAATCAACGTCGATTTATTGCCTTTGGCCCTTTGATTGGACTAATCTGGGTTTTTTTTTGTAGAATGTGAATACCGTTACCTACTTGTGAATTGCGTTACCTATGTTTAATCAAGCTCATTTCAAAAACTATACGAACAATCCCTTAAAAAATAGTAAATGAGTATGATCAGGAAATACCACAATCACAAACTGCAGACAACCCCGTGGCACCGTGAGGAAGAGCCGCTCAACCATCACGAGACACCAGGAAGACAAATTAAGCAAAGCAATCAGCTCTCTCTTCCCCATCAAGATGATTGCAATACTAAAATGGACATAAAGTAACGTACAACAAAACATAGAACAATTACAGACTCCCACAATGGGAGTAACAATAAACAGAAAGTCAACAACAACAGAACCACCGCCTTAGAACGGACAGCAGCCTAAGCCACCGGGGGGGGGGGGGGCTTAAATGCATTTTACTGGTACCAAATCTTCGCCCTAGATTCTGCTGTTGTTGAAGTACAAAAAATGTTCAGCTCGCATGGAGGCCATCTAACTAATGCAATGTATCATCATGGAAAAACACTCTAATCAAATTACTACACCATGATGAAACAAAGAAAAGGGCTCATGACTCACAGATAGTCAGAGCTAAAGAAAACCTCAAGTTGAGCCACGGTGGGTCCAGCTACAGATAAGCATCAGGCACCAACCCACCGATTAAAGCTTTACGTCAGAGCCGTCATAGAGTCTGAGGTCCGACCCACCGTCGTGCAATTAAAGAGGAAACCATAGCTATAAACCGTGATTGGGTTTACAACTAGGCATGCAGATTGTCGCATGATATCCAAGTTATATCCAACCCTTATATAACGTTTAACTATCTTTTTGAATTGATCACTAAAATAAGGTTTTCCAACAATTCGTTTGAATTTATAGACTAAATCACCATAAAATATAGGTTCCGTTATGCCTCGTTGCAGAAGAGTTCTTAACCCAATGTTGTATTTAACAATTAACTCTGAGTGTCTGTGGTAGAATTTAGAAAATGCTTTTCGAATTTAATGATATCTATAACCTTGTTTTAATAATTTAGCAGTTAAAAATAAGTTTCTGTTGTTGAAGTCATCAACATTAGAACATACTCTAGCAAAACGAATAAGCTGAGAAATATATACACCATAGGAAGGAGAGTGAGGAATATCTCCATCAAGAAATGGGAAATTTACTATTTCAAAATTAAAATCATCACGTTTATCATAAATTTTAGAAGAAACTATGCCATTTGTTATTGACAAGTTCAAGTCCAAAAACGGAGCTTCAGTATCAGAAGAATTCGCCTTATTTAACTGAAGTTCAGTGGGATATATCTGACCTACCATTTGTACAAAATAAGGATTATCAATATTAAGTAAGTCATCTAAATATCTGGAGGTAGAGTTAAAAGCTTCAATAACATCAGATTGATTATTGTCTGACAGAGATAACATAAAGTCTCTCTCATAACAAAACAAAAACAAATCTGCAACAAGAGGAGCACAATTAGTACCCATTGGAATACCGACAATTTGTCTATATACTTTTGAGCCAAATCTTATAAATATATTGTCCAAAAGATAATGGAGCGCATCACACATTTTCTGACATGACCACAATTAAAGATTTACACTTTTCAACTTTGTTTTTCAAACAGATTACTTTGCATATGTTGTGTTGATATAATGAGTATCTTTGTAAGTTACATGAATAGGGGAGTTGATGTACCCAATTCATATATGTAAATCCTTGTTAATACAATTTGACAACTGTAATATGGTTTAAATTGATCTTTATTAACTAGTACAGATTTGCTATGATTAAAAAACAAACATTTGTTCAGCTAGTGTGTGCATTTAGAGAGGTATTTGGATTTTAGTAAAATTGTAGTAGAGTACTTCACAGTAACGTAATTCACAAATTTATGTTTTCACTTATTTTCTTATATGCAAACAACTTCTTGTAAAGTTCTTGTATGGTTTGTTATATAGTTAGGTTTTAGATCTTACATTGGCTTCAATTGCAATATTTGTACCCCTTCTTATACAAATAATACACATAGGGTAACGTAATTCACAAAACTGCAGATTTTTAAACAACCTCAGATATCTTTTTATCTGCGAAAGATAAACATTTTCCCCTCAAAGTCGTTTCTTTTGTCCATACATATATCAATCCTCTTGACATAGAGATGTTTGATGTGAGCTTAACCTGCTTGGTTTGTAATTTGTGAGATGGTTAAATTGGTAACGTAATTCACATTAGACTGTTGGACATTAATCATCAGTACCCCAAAAAATTGTTTTTCACTTTTCAATCAAATGAGGGACATTAAATGAAAGGTATATATGTGTGAAAACTGCTTATAAAAACAACTGTTTGAGCATAATATATTACATTCTTAAAATTACATACTATGACGATGAGTCAGCATTTTTGGCGAATTTGTGGCACTTGCTGTTGATAAACGTCGTAAGGAATGACTTTTGACCATTCCCATTGCTTTTCATTAACTTGAATTTTAAGACATAAACCTAAACTAAACTATTAAACCTTAAAGCGTTAGAAAACGCATTGTTTACATGGTAAAATGGGGATGGGAAACAAAAATGAACGAATTGGTGAACTTTACTCGTTTTGGCTGAAATATGGTTTTATGATGTGTGGTCTGAAATGTCCAGTATGTAGAATTTCTACAATTTTCATACCTTTCTAACTAATGAAGTATCTAACCTGACCGCCGCACCATATGGGAGAGTGACAAAAAACATAACACACAAGAGAGCCAAGAGGTCAGCCCTTTCCCAGCTGGTGATCACAAGGCTGCAGAGAACAGTCAAGACAATATAACAAAGCCAAACACGAAACACACATAACAAAAAGGCTCCACAAAAGAAGCAACGCGTTGATCGGTCAGAAAAAATATTCACTGGAGGGTTTAAACATTTTAATGGTACCAACCTCACCCTTAATACTGATGTGGATCAAGACACATAGATGTTTAGTTTGCATGCAAGATCCCTAACTTATCAATGCAACATAACCTAGTACATACTAAATAAGCTATAAAAAGGAAATAAAACAAAGATAAGGACTCAACAGTACATTGAACTGAATACCGGAGCAAAAGAAATCCAACAGTTAAACCCCGGTGGGCCCGGCCACAGACACAGCATCAGTCCCCAACCCTCTCATCTATAGATAAGTCTTTAAGTCGGAATCGCCTCTTTTAGATCGGGAAGAATATAGAAGCAACTGGCATGAATCGATTTCGGTGAAATAAGAATAAAAGTTTAACTATACACGTGGAAAAAAAGTTAAGGAACACTTGAAGCCCTAATTTTAAATGTTTGAATATCTGAATTAGCTGAAGGCTTGCGATCCTGGATTTTTGAAAGGACACTTTGGAAAGCATTGCCAACTTACAGCTTATATTGCTGAAGTCCACTGAATTTCGTCTTTGTGCTATAGAGGTCTATCAACGACATGTATACCCCTAGTACAAATTGTATCGTTTTTTCGGACACGTTTTTGCTTGTTTGCGATTTTGTTTGGTTTAAACATATTTTATTAGCAAAAACAGTTGACATTATCAAACAGATGTTAACAGTATTTAAGTTATAAGGATTGGAATGGAAGCAACATGCTTATAGAATTCCTTTCCTGATTACCAATAACATGTTGTAAACGATAATGGCAAAATGTGGTAAAGTTGAACAAATATGCATTTCGCAAGTAACTATTCCACTAACGGAAGATTACATTTGCTTCCAATAAGAAGGCATATAATGTTAGTGGATAGATTTGGTTTGTGTTGGTGCTCAGCAGTCACGCAGGCCTCGTTTTCGAAGTTTTGTGTTTGATGAGCGTTGCATATTTGTCCACTACGATTTACCAAATACAAAAAAAATAAAGAAAATATGCATATATGAGAACAGAAGTAATTTTATAACAAAATGGGGATAACCCATGGAGAGCACAGAAATAGGGAGAAAGGCTTAGGTTTATGAAAGCCTTGGAGTGGAGGGAACGAATCAAGGTCTAGTGGCTTTTACTTCCCAATCTATAAACTATATTTTGTATCGCGTTCAAGGAACAGGATAAAGTTCATTAAAGCACTTACTAGAATCGTTTAGTTTCAACAATAAATTTCTGCACAGCGGTGAAAATAGATGTGTTTGTATTCATAGAAAGTGAGCTGTCCCCAAACAGAAGTACATCTAAGGTGATGTGGCAAAGTGGAGAAATAGTTTGTGTCATTTCTAGTCTTTGTCTGTGATAATATCTACATTGTAAAAAAAAGTGTTCTGAATTTTCAATGTTACCACAGCGACATAAAGGTGTGTCAGTTAAGTTCTTTAGATATATTTCATAATTTAGGGCACTACATTTGGTACGAAGGCGTGTATGCAATACTTGCGGACGTCTGTCACCGACATAAAAGTACTTAGGCACAGATATATTTGTTTGGTTTAAGGTGTGTTTGAAAGATGCGACAGACGTGGAATTTCTATGCTCTTCGCTGAGACTATTCCAATCTCTTATTGTAGAAGGGAGAAAGGAATTGAAGTACTGGTTTGTTCGTGCATTACTTGTAGAGATATTATTTGCATTTCTTAGATTATATCGAGATGTTTCGTTGACAGTGGGTGGTATAAGAGAAGATAGATAAAGAGGTGTAAGATGATTTACCATTTTGTAGAAAAGAACCAATTTTTGCTTTTTCCGACGAGTGTCCAAAGAATTCCAGCCAATTTCACTATATAAAAAGGCAATAGATACAAGTTTTGTTGTTCCAGTGGCTATTCTGGCTGCCTCTATTTGGATCTTTTCCAGATCATCTTTTTCATATTGCTGACAGTTGTCCCAGATTTCATTACCATATTCCAAAATGGGTCTAATAAAAGAGATGTATATAGTTTCAAGGGATTTGCGGTCTAAGACAAATTTTAATCTTCTCATAATGTTTATTCTTGCCCAAGCCTTTTCTTTTATATAACTAATCTGTTTATGCCAAGAGCCATCATTACTAAGATAAATTCCAAGGTGTTTGTGGGTATCAACTTCCATAATTTGTTGGTTTGACATGAACAATGGTGGATGATTAAAGGTTTGAAGCTTTCTGGAGATGAGAAGTGCCTCTGTTTTGATAGGATTAAATGTAACTAACCAATCTAAGGCCCATTTTGCGATTTTTTCAAGATCAGAGTTTAGAAGTTGTGCAGCTGAAATAGGATTTTCAACAATTATAAAAATACTTGTATCATCCGCAAAAAGTCTTATGTCAGACCCCATATTTTTCACAATATCATTTATATATAACAGAAAAAGCAAAGGTCCTAAGATTGACCCTTGTGGTACACCAGCAAATATGAAATTCCAAGTAGAAGATGCACCTGGGAGGACAACTTTTTGTCTTCTGTTTGAAAGATAACTCCTGAACCAAGATAGAAGGTTCCCAGTTACACCTGCTGCTTGAAGTTTAAGAAGGATACCTTGATGCCAAACGCGATCGAACGCTTTGCTAATATCACAAAATACCACTCGTATTTCCTTACCAGAGTCTAAAGCATGAGAGAAAGTATCATATAGATAGGTCAGTTGGTTTGTTGGGGAATCTCCTGGAATGAAACCAGACTGTAGGGGAGTGAGAATACTGTTTTCATGTAAGTGATTATAAAGGTGTTTAAATACAGCGCGCTCTGCTACCTTTTCTAAACAGGACAAGAGGGAAATTGGACGATAATTAGAAACAGATGACATATCTCCTTTTTTGTATATAGCACACACCATAGCATCTTTCCATGTCTCAGGGAAGATTCCAAGACTTAAAGAATGATTTAATAGAAAGCACAGTGGATGTGAGAGCTCACGTGAACACTCCCGAAGGATTCGATTGTTTATACCATCAGGACCAACAGCTTTTCCAAGAGGAAGACACTTCATTATAGATTCAACTTCAAGAGGTGTTATAACTAGTGAAGGCATAGTGTTATCAGTGTACGGTTCAATATTAGGGATTGGTGCATGTTGATCATCCAAAATTGTTTGGTCACGAAAGAAGTCATTCAGTACATTTGCTTTATCAGTTTCATCAGTGAAGATAAGTCCATCTTTTTCTAGTGTAGGTATAGAAGAATTTGAAGAAGGAGATATAAAAGATTTTAAGATTGGCCACCAGTCTTTGGATGAAAGGTTTTCTGATTTTAATTTTTCAGACAACTGATTGAAGTATTGTTGTTTTGACTTCCTCAGACATTCAATTACTTTATTCCTGACTTTTTTTAAATTTATTCCATGTATGTGGTGTGTTCGAAGATTTGGCTTTTCTGTATGCTCTTTTACGTTTCCTTATTTGCCTCCTAATAGCAGTGGTAATCCAAGGGGGATCAGACGGTCGAATACGAATAGTTTTGTTTGGGATGCACTCAGTTGATAGTGTAGTTATATGATTTGTTAGGTTTTCAGCAAAAATATTGACATCAGTGTCGGAGATAGCATCCCAGTTAGTTTCTGAAAATTTAGTCCTTAAAAGATCATAATTGCCTTCGTCATATTTCCAAATACAACGGGTAAAAGATTTTCTGACGTTCTTTGAGAATTTACAGATACCATATATAGGGCAGTGATAGCGAATGTCCTGATGAAGAAAGGGCTCTGCTACTCCACTGTAAAGAATGTTGGAATTATCACTAGTGAAAACTACGTCTATGCGATTTTGTTTGAACTTGCAGTTGCAGATTCACCTGATTCGACAGAGTTGTCTTCCGTTATTTAGATGTAGAGCCAACACACTTGTTGATAAAAGGTAATTTTTGATTAATTATCTCCCGCCGAAGGCGGAGGGGTATTAGTTTGGCGTTGTCCGTCCGGTTTCTCCGTCCGTCCGATTTTCCATCCTCAGCCATACGATGGAGTGAATCATGAAACTTATACTAGACTTATATCAGGTTGGGGAAAAACCTAAAAGCCACTATTATAGCTTCTTTCAGCTATAAATTATAATAGCTTCAAATGGCTAGCGAACTGATCACTGGAAGACATGTTTTCGGAAATACTTTTAAATCGCGTCGAGTAGCACCTTCTCCTTTTTACACCACACACGAAAACATATGACTAATGTCCGCTGTATCTTACTTTCCAGCACCCTCCTGATTTTTGTGTAGAAAACACTGTTTTTGCCGTTTTTATCCAAAAGACCATCAATTACGCTAAAAGATACCGATGGAATGCTTATTTTGTAAAAATTCTTGAAGAATTTCAATCAACTGATGAGTGAGTGTGCATGCGCCGGACTGGGCGCGCCTGATTTTCCAGGCCAAATTTTTGGATTTTTTTGGATTTTAAACACACTTTTAGGCTGGGTTATTTTTCTCAATATTGTTCTATATTATAGTCTTTGTTCCCATTACCGATACTAAACTTAAAAGTATCGGGTTTGAATTTTTGAAGCTTTTTTACTGTTCCCTAGGATAAACCACTGGATAGTAATCTATCCGCGCACCGCTTGACCAGCAACTTCCGGTCAATCTTCCAAATGTAAACACACGGACTGAACACCATAATTTTATAAATATTTTAGGTATATAGATTCATTGACTGTTCTTTATAGGTGGAAACTCACGTACTACCATCACGGCCAAAGCCCCTCTGTAAATCACATATAAGGAACCTTCTAGATTAATGACATGGCTCATTTTAAGTTTGACTTCCTTATTATGGTAGGCTGCTTTTTGTTGGCAACAAAAGTTGCAGCATTTCACGGTTTATAGACGCAAAGGAGCCTATCGGTTAAAAACTGCTTTTCCTGAGCCCTATCCTCTTTTTCCTCTTTTGCGATAATAATTGCTGAAACAAAAAGAGTCTAAATCTCTTGTATTTTTGATAGGGGTTAGAGGTCCTCTTTCTTATATATATTCTACAATGACACCCTGTTCGCACCCCTGAATTTTTATAGCGACTTTTATAGCTTGATTTCTGGGTTAATATGGTGTATGGGTTCTTTGAATTACAGACATCATACTGATGGATGACAAAAGATTTAATTATGACTCATGGCAGCTGAATAAACATGCGCGGATCCAGGAAGTTTTGTCAGAGGGGGTCCAACTTTGACGTTTTTTTTTTTTTAGTTTGATGAGGGGAGGAAGGATCCAAATACCACTATTAGCGGGCCATCAATGGCCCGCCAGCGAAAAGCCATTAAAATGGCGTTTCGCTGGCGGGCCTATGATGGCCCAACATTGAATGCTGGATTGGTAGCTTTGTGATTTTAAGGGGGTCCAGACCAGTATTGCTAAGAAAGTTTAAGGTAGAACAGCAGATATAGGAAAAACAAATAGATGCAAGTGATTTGAATATATATTTTGAACAAACAAGGTGCCTGATGTTTCTGGGGTTTTATATATTACAAGACATATGTTTGGAGATTAAACAAGCACAATGTGTGCGTTCAGTTTTGTAGAGCTAACTGTTTGTGGTTGAAAAAAAAACAACACGTTTTTGAAATTTTTACTTTTGGCAGGGCCAGCTTGGAACAAACCAATTGCACGTACACAGTACGTTCCCATTCGGCAGATAAGTAGAAAATACTATAATGTAGTCAGCCCTACACATAAAACTATAAATAACCTACCGAGTATTGAAAGCCCGAAATTTTCATTACCATGTCAGCAGACTTTGACCAATTTTACACGTTATTTCCCATCATATTCAAGACAAACTAGCTGTCTATTTTGATTCGTCCTCCATAGGGCTGATTAGTTACAAGTGATTTCTAACTATTGATGCTAAATTCAGTTCCGTAAAAACATACAGCGAGGAGAATTCAAGTTTTTAAAGAGAAACAATACCTTATTCAGAATATTCCAATCCAACATCTGCATGTACATTTTGACAGTATCCCCTTTCCTGATATACGAGGGGCGTTCAAAAATATTGCAAGTTCATTTCATCCCCCACCAAGTGCACAAACTGTGAAAAGAGCCAACATGTGTCGATAAACGTAACATTGATCATAACTACATTAATTGCAGGTTCGCGGTTTACAGGTGGTCAGTAATAGAAAAAAAACAGGTACCCCATACCCCCACACCAATACCTGGAAATGCGTGTGTGTGTGGGGGGGGGTCTAGTTACCTGTATGAACATCACTGACCACTAGTAGACTGAGAACCAGCAGGTACACAGAGAATATGGAAATTTATCAGGCTGAAAATATGACTTACATAGCACATGCATTAGTATGTGAACACATTTCAGACACATGAAATTCCACTTGCACGTGCTAGCCAGAAATCAGCAATTATTAAGCTAGTTTTTTTTTACATTTTAAGGGTTCAATTGAGCCAGAGTGGACTTAAATACCATAAAGATTGTTAAAACATAACTCAAGCACGATAACGCACCAGCGCATAAGGCGTGCGCTTTGGTTGCGTTTTTGGGAGCGGAGAAGGTTTTGACACCTCAACACACACACACACACACACACACACGCACGCACACACGCACGCACACACTCCAAAGACATTTGGAAGGAGATGTAATTCGAGAAACTCCTTCTGATCTGCTGTTTACCAGTATTTAATATGTCC
Organism: Loripinus fragilis; assembly: GCA_964019695.1. NCBI lineage: Eukaryota > Metazoa > Mollusca > Bivalvia > Lucinida > Lucinidae > Loripinus > Loripinus fragilis. The sequence continues at coordinate 77,722,305 of OZ026518.1, forward strand.
ACTGTTGAGGAGTACGAGAATGCTTCAAAAATTGAATGACTGTCTGAAACCGTGTATACAGGTATTATATGAATCCAGGTCAAGTCGTCCCCTAGTTAACTTGCCCTGAGTCAAGTCCTATATAAAATACCCTCCCCTATATGAAATACCCTCCTTGGTCGGTGTCTCGCTCGAAAGAGGCACATACTGGGAACACATGGTCCTGCCCTATCAAAATATGTTTTTTATCAATGGCCAGTAGAATGTTTCTGATTGTATAGGGCATTGCAAAAATGTAATAAAGTAATTGTTAAAATGCGTTACTCATCGCACATGCAACTAGCGAACGTTCAGCGTGACAGGGCCAAATGTTCATTTAGGGGACGGTCATAATTTATCAGCTGGGGTACCACACCATCACCCCCCCAACGCTGATAGATAATGATCGTTCTCTTATAATTAATTCATGGCTTGGAGGAAGTGTAGGCTAATCTGAACATAGTACACTCAACAGAGCAGAGTACAGTCTACTTTATTCCCGAAAGTTTGTCTACATGCTTATCTGCCAATGTATGTAACGTCTCCTGTTCAAATAGGAACGGGACAAGTTGACTCAGGCGAGTTAACCCAAGGACGAGTTTGACCAAGGGGATGAGTTGACTCAGAGACGACTTGACCCACTTCCAGGTAGATGGAAAATATTTTAAGGGCAAACCAGGAAAAATCAGTACAAATTAAATACAAACAGTGACTGAGAAACAATTTAGCTTGCATTATTTTTTAACGTCCCTTGTAATATGTATTAATATATTTCTAAAGTAAGTAATGGTGCAAAGATCAGGAATCGATACAATCAAGTACCACACCTGACCGAGGATACCAATGGGAAAGTGACAAACTCACAGAAGACACCACAAACGAGAGCCAAGAGGTCAGCCCTTTCCCAGCAGGTGACCACAAAGCACATATAAACAGACGTGCACAAAACATAGCAAACACAAGACAGAACAAAAACATAAAAGATCCACAAAAGAAGTACCGCCTTGGAACGGTCAGTAAAATATTTTACTGGAGGGCTTAAACCGGTTTAACGGCGCCAACCTCACCCTTAATTCAGATGTGGATCAAGACACATAGATATTTGGTTTGCATGAAAGACCCCTAACTTATCAATGCATCATCTCCTAAAACATATAAATCAAGATATAACAAGGAGATAAAGCAAGGGTAAGGACTCAACAGTAAATTAAACTGAATACCGGAGCAAAAGAAATCCAACAGGTAAACCCCGGTGGGCCCGACAAACAGCCAAAGCATCAGGCCCCTACCATCTCATCAATAGATAAGTCTTTAAGTCGGAACCATCATAGAGTCTGAAGTCCGACCCACCGGCGTGCAATTAAAGAGGAAAGCAAAGTTGCCAACCGTGATTGGGTTGACTACCAAGCATGCAGTCTGTTGCAATACATTAATGTTATAGCCAATCTTTTTATAATGAGAAATTATTTTAATGAACTGCGCTGAAAAATTATTAGAGCCAACAATCTTCTTCAACTTATACACCAAGTCACCATAGAAATCAGGTTCCGAAAGTCCTTGGCGCAAGAGAGATTTAAGTCCAACTTGGAATTTAGAAATCAAATCATAGTATCGTCTATAAAATTTTGAAAATGTTTTGCGAAGTTTATGATACCGATAGCCTTGTTTAAGAAGTTTCTGAGTTAACAATTTATTGCGAGTGTTGAAGTCAGCAACATAGCTAGATGCTCTAGCAAAACGAATGAGTTGAGAGATATAGACTCCATAGGATGTAGAACGAGGAACATCACCATCTAAAAATGGGAAATTGACAATTTCAAAATCAAAGTCGTCACGTTTATCATAAATTTTGGTAGAAACAATATCATTAGAAATTGACAAATGCAAGTCTAAAAAAGCGGCTTCGGTATCAGAGGCATTGGCTTTATTAAGTTGGAGCTCTGAAGGGTATATTTGACTAACCATATTGTCAAAATAAACATTATTAATATTTAAAATATCTGGAAGTAGTCTCACCTGAGTGCACATGTTTCAATAACATACATACCGGCTAAGTAATAAAATCAGTACACAGACATATTACTGAATTCTTAATCCTTTGTATATTAATGGATTCTTCCTTTTGGCTAAGTGTATCAACTTATTCATTGTGCATAGGGTTGTCAGATTATACTTTACCAAACAGATTGTGTTATTTTGTCTGAATATCTTTATTTTACATATACAAACAGTGTAGACTTTTATTGACCGGTCCAAGGCGCTATTGTTGTGGATTATTATATTGCTTCTATGCAACATTAGTCAGCAACTTCATATCTGTTATCTCAGTGTCATGCTTCTTGTTATGCTTTCGTGCGCGTCTGTTTATTGATACATTGTGGTCACCTGCTGGGAAAGGGCTGACATCTTGGCTCTCGTTTGCAATGTCTATTTGTGAGTTTGTCACTTTCCAACGTGATATCCTGAATCAGGTGTGGTACTTTATTGTATCGATTCCTGATCTTTGCACCCTTAATTTCTTACTCAGATGAAAAGCTGCATCATGCGGCATTTCATCTGGGTCTCAGCTGTTTGTAAAATTACCCATTTAGTGTTAGGGGTTTTCCCGAATACATGGGTTAATCTATAATGAACTTGAAAATCCTTTATGTTTCCTGTGATGAAAGCACCATTTTACTGCACACTCTTTGTGTACAAAAATGTTCAAGAACCAGATATAAGATATAACTAGGAATATTTAGGAAAAAAGTTTAGAAGGCATTTTATGTTTATCCACACGTTTTGTTTGAAACAAAAATACCAAAAAACAAGCAACAAAAAACAAAGGGCATATTGTACATACGTCCGTCCATAATGCTATTTCCTCCTGGGAGCGCAGTGGCTCAGTAGTAAAGTGCTTGACTCGAGACCGACAGGCCGCGGGTTTGAGCGTCACCGGCGTCACTGCTATGTGGTCCTTGAGCAAGACACATTTATCCTAGCTTAGTACTGGTTCAGCCCAGGAAGACCGGTCCCTGTTTAACTGAAAGATTGTTGATGGGACATAAAGACTCAAATCAAACAAACAAAAGCTATTTCCTCCTAGACCATTAGACGAAATCTAACCAAATTTGGTGTGTGAGTCACTCACATAAATTGGGCGTGCAACAGCAAAATAATTTGGGTCCCGCCCTATGGGGCCCTTGGGATGGATCAAAAGATAAAATATTATTAAATTACAATAAGTCTTTTTTAAAGGTTTTATATCAAACTTTACGTGTGCTCTTTCAAATAAAAGATACAAAACATATCGAACAGGACTATTGTTTTGATGCTTGGGTCATGCCCCATGTGTGGGACATGGGGAAGCAGGGGGTGCCAAGGGGGTCAAAAATAGTCAAGTTGCATATCAAATTGACACAGATGATGAAAGAATGCAAGTAAACTTCTCACCCTATGGTCAACCTGGTGATCTTGTGGTGAGGTCAAATGGTCGAATACAGGGTTTTACAGGACGCAATATCCTGCGTCTAATACCCATAAATCATTAGGTAGCACCCCTCAATTTACCTTACCTGCGTCCGCTGGGACGCAGACGTGTTTGTTATGCCTTTCATTAAAATCCCAAAATTCCAAAGTTATTTCGTAACGATTCGGTTTTTCCCATATTTACAGCCTATCTATAAATAAATAGGACAGGCACTGTCGTTTAACCAATAATGTCGGGATGTGTGTCAAAACAGTCCAATCAAATTCGCATTGCTAGTCATCTACTATCTTCAACTTGATTCAACAACATTAGTCAGCAACTTCATATCTGTTATCTCAGTGTCATGCTCATTAACCTTCTCTTTCAAACATAATGAATGGCTTGGTAGATATTTTAATCTAATATCATTAACACAATAGCTGTGACAATTATTACAATAAAAGCTATAATTGTGATGTTTGCAAATGTCCAGAAACTAGTAGTTTCAGTGTGTACTTTTCTCACGTGATGTATTCCATGTACAAAGTTTGCATACGAACTTCTTTCAAATTCAACAAATGTGATGGTATTTCAAGTTTACCTACACCTTATAATTTGTTCTGTGCCTGTTGTCTTAAAATATAATGTGATATATTAGTCAGTCTTAGCAATGATTTTAAGACATCAGACATCTCAGAGTAACTGTTTTTGTCAAAGTGCCCAGGCAAGCTCATGTATTTATTCGAGGCAAAGTAATCATTATTATCTGTTAAAATACCAAAAAGTGGATGAATCTCAATAGAAATCGACAATTTAGATGAAGACCTACAGCTTAATGTTAACTGTAAGTTTTCATGTGTAACAATAGCCCAAATGCCATGAGACAAGTATTTGGCAAGCGGTAATTTCTGTTTCATTATAACAGTCTGTTTACAGTTACATTTTATGTCAACTTCATTTTTCAAAAATAATGTCATGATTCAAATTAGTGGGATAGAAAGCAGTTTTTGGATTACAAGATTGTAAGTTCACACTATTGCACTTTTGAAAATCATTTTCTGACTGGAATGCATATGACTGTCTACTTTCGGAAACCATATGAAACTCTGATTCCAAATCATATTTAGCAAGATATTGTACTGAAGTATTGTGGAAAGGAAAAGGTATATTATGAACTTTAAATACCTCATATTTATCTCTTGTATTTATAAGTGGAATGTTAAGAACAATTCTTATCTGATCATGCTCAAGATATGTCATACATGTCAGTGTCTTATAGAAGTACCAAATATCATTTCCAGGATTTTTAGGTAATCCGTGATTATTAGGCAGTTTGTCTTGAATTTCAATTAATAAATTCTTCAAGTCATTGGGAGATATTGTTTTGATAGATAAATGATTAAGCGTCAGCATATTCAACTCAGTTTTTAAGTTTTCAAAATAAAATACTGCATTCTGAACTGCTATTTGAATCTCCTCGAAAATCATTTTAGTCTGTAGATATGATAATAAATTGTTCTAGTCTGACAAATTTTGTTCAAAAGAAAGTTCAAGGTTACTTATTTTTCTATCAAGTTTTTGAATACAAATAACAAGATCCATGATTGACCTTCTGTTTTCACTGATTTGTATTTTTGTTATTTTCAAAATAGACAAAGACATCTTCAAATCACGAATTATATTTTCCTGATTATCAGACAAAATGTTAATATTTCTGTTAATATTATCTAGGTCATTTTGCCACAACTTTCCAAACAATGAACTCATTAAATTTCCGACCAGAGGTATCAAAGAACCTCTACTTCTGTACGTATTTAAAACTTGATAGTTTTCAAACGTTTTATATATGGACTGGTAAGTATCAGACAACAAATTTACTTCAAGTTGCAAGCTTTCGACCGTTTCTGTATATACTAAAAGCTTTGACTTGTGATAGTCATTCTTAACCACATGTACAATTTCATTTGTACGATCTACATCAGCCCTTATCTTATTTATGAGTTTTTGATATGGTTCAAGGTCATGTACAAATGTCACAAACCATTTTGCATCATTTTGATATATTTCGTTTGTTTTCTGAAAAATCACACTTTCAGAGAAAACTCAGTTTTTTAATAAAATATGACAAGATCTCATGTTAATGGTGTGTAAAAATGAATGTCCACCAGTAATAACAATTTTTCATTTTTCCCCGCGGGGATATTTCCCCGCAGGGATTTTTGGAGAAAAAATCCCCGCGGGGATTTTTAAAACATCTGTTTAAGGGTCTAAAATCAAGCTTAGGTTCACTCTTGCAATCTGTATGACACATTTGAGTATGTTTCAAGTATATATTAACATTTTGATTTTCCCCATGGGGAATAATCCCCGCGGGGATATTTCCCCGCAGGAATTTTTCCCCGCAGGGATTTTTCCCCATGGGGATTTTTTTCTGCACAGTATTCATCCTTAGAGGATCTTATTCAATGGCAAAGTATTTTTCTGCATTTATTCACATTTATATTGTATATGGTATGCAGCTCAGTTGCTGCATGTTGTAGTGAAGCAAGCGGGTAAACTGTATTTTAGATTTACTTGGTCACAAACCCAAAGACAGTTTTTCACATTATGCTGCCCATATATCTGTATTCACAGTAAAGCTGCACCTGTTAGGGCCACCTGCTTGTTCCATCTCTTTGTTCACTTTGCAAAGAGTTTAGATCCAGATCAGGCCCTACATCTCCGGCACAGATTACAGGATCAAAGTTGTTTGATATTGTGGTGTTTTTTCTGAATTTGCTTGGGCATAGTAATAAAACTAATATTATTAATATCAGCAAATAAAAATAAAACATTTGTCTACTTTTAAATTAATAGTTTTTGTTAAATAGTTGAGAGGTAATATGATTTTAGCATTTGTGTTGTCTGCTGATTCTTCATGATTTAACTTCTTCAAAACAAATTCAGTAATACCAACAGAATGACAAACAGTTGGATTCAGACTTTGTCTTAAGGGATAATTAGTAGGTTTGTTTTGACATGCACAGTCAAACAAGCCGTGCCTCCTTTAAGCAATACCTGTTTGAATACAGATCAGGCTCTACATCTCAGGCCTGATCAGAATCCAAACTGTTTGACATTGTGGTGGTATTCCTGAATTTGCTTCGGCATAGTAATAAAACTTATATTGATATCAGCTAAGTATACATAAAACATTTGTCCACTTTAACAGTTTTTGTTAAATAGTTGAGAGGTAACATTATAATTTTAGTATTTGTGTTGTCGGCTGATTCTTTATAAAATTACTTTTTCAAAACAAATTCAGTAATACCAACAGAAAGACATACAGTTTTGATCCGGATCAGGCCCAAATGAAATATTTATTCATAATTTAGATGACCTTTTGGGCCATCTGCTAGGGTATTCTGTTGGTAGAGTTTGAACAGTTTAAATCCAGATCATACTTGGCTGCATAGCACATGGCAGTCAGTAATATGTCTGACTACAGATGTATGTCTTACTGCAGATCCAGGGGTCGCAATTTCGATCCCAGTCTGGTCCCATAATTTCTTGGAGACTGATCATGAAATAATTTCTATGGTTATTTTCCTCCATTCTGCTGATTTATTCAAGGATTATTGTCAGAACTTTATGCACGAACTGCTTGTTCAAATTTGCCCAGTAAAAAAAGTGTGGTTAAGTGAACTGACTGTCCCGACATGACCATAGCTGTTGAGTGAGACGTAAAATAACAAGGTAAACCAAACTAAAATACAGATCATACCTACACTAAACATCAGGCCTGATTAGGATCCAAATTGTTTAACATCAATTTGACACCAGGACTCTCAGATGTTTATATTACAAACTGTATCCTGCATTGTGGCAAGGATTTTTACAACTACACAAGAACTTAGCCAGCAATTACTTTTTTCCCTAAATTATTGTCTGCTCATACATTCAAATGCACTACAGACTGGATTTTTTCAATAAGATTTTTCATGGAAGGAAATGTTCACAAGGGAAGCAGTCTGATCTGGGTCTGTATTGTTTGCAGTATAAGCTAAATAAGAACATTTACAGACCAGAGAAGCAGACAAAAGTGGCTCAATAATGCTTTATTAGTCAGGGCAGGCCTTGAAATATCATAAAATAGCACTTGCCCTGCATCACAAAGTATTTGCATATATATATATATGGAAAAAAAATCACTAGAAATATCAAAATTTTCACTTGCCCTGCAGCCTAAGGCACATGTAAATCCGAGCAGATAAGTGCTATTTTCCAGCCCTGTGGGGGCAGGGGCAGTTGACTGCTGCATACCCAATTCCCTTTAATTTGAAATGCAACATGACGGTGTTCTGAAAAAGTTGAAATTTGACCTTTTGACCCTATCCCCCAGGGGGAGGGTGGTGGGTCGGGGTCTGCGGGAAAATAATATTTGCTGCCATGTTGCTGCATACCTGATTCCCTTTAATTTGATATGCAACATGACATTCTGGAAAAGATGAAAGTTGACCTTTTGACCCTATCCCCTGGGTAAGGGAATGGGATTCTGGGGGCAAAATATTTGCAACAATGTTGCTGCTTTCGTGATTCCATTTAATTTGATATACAAAATGACCATGTTTTTAAAACTTGAATTTTGACCTAGTGACCCCACCCCATGATTCGGGGAGGGTCTATGGGCAAAATATTTGCAACGATGTTGCTGCAATAGTGGTTCCCTTTAATTTGATATACAACATAGAGGGCATTATGGGGAACATTCATGTGAAGTAATTTTACAATTGGACCAGTGGTTGAAGAAGATGTCATTTAAAGAAAAAGTTTACTGACAACGGACAAAGACCGATCACAATAGCTCACCTTGAGCCTTCCCCTCAGGTGAGCTAAAATGAGCCATAACTCAGTAAAAAATTTGCAGATTACCCCCCTTTTCTAAGTTGACCTGTATTTTATGATGCTTGACCCCTCTGTGAAGTTTGAATGAAATTGATGCATCCCTTCAAGGGTTATCGATTGGTAACCAATGTGTGACAATGGGGAGAGCTATTATGCCGACGAAGACATGATCCCTAAGTGTCGACCATGCTTCGCAGGCGATACAAAAGCATGGGGATAATAATCTGTCCCACTTGATTATGTCTACAACAAAGATTTTTACTCTTCTCCAATTCAGTGATTTTGTACAGCAACTTCTTGCTTTTTTGCCAGATGGCTTGTCCATCAGTTTGCAGATTTACATATACAAATTTTACTCCATAAAACATTCTATCCTGCTGAACAATATTCTATAGTCCTCCCTGAATTTCAAGGATGTGTTGCATGGTTTCAGTTTTACAATTGACTTATCCTTTTTCTCATCTAGCATCTGCTACAGTTTGGGTATGAGACTGTCTTCACATTTGGTGTAACAGCAAATGAGTGTCCATGAATCTGTAAGAAGAATATCAAGGGTTACTGTTAATTTGCAAATTCAACTTTTAAATATGTGAGAGCAAAATTCATCAAATAAAAATACAAAACTTAGATCCTTTGACAGCAGTGAAGACATTGGAAAGAAATAGAGTGGGCCATACTGTGCTATTTTGGATAATGGATTCTCATATCCTGCATAGAGTAACAGGGATTTTTTTTAAACGTTATTTAGTCGAGCCAGGGGCCCCCAAAAACATTTGTTTTGGATGCTTAAAAGAAGTGTCTCATTGAGACATCGCTTTTGAATAACCACAAAAAAGGTTTCCTTTAGAAAATCAGAAAAACTATTTTTAATACCAAACTCTTATCTAGACGTGTATGCCAGGAATATGTTATCTATGCTGAACAAATAAAGTAAGGAAGAAGGCAAAAATCAGGAATCAATACAATCAACCCAAGTCTGTTGCACTTTGTTGGTGTAGACCACATGCTCTGTGGCCTCTGACCTTATCTACACTATTTCCCTATGTCCCACAAAAAAGTAAACTTTAAGACTTTTCCTACTATTTTAATTCCTCTGCTGATGACCTTTGCAAATAGGATGGACTCAGATCAGGCCCGACAAAGCCTTGGGCCAGATTAGGACCCAATATGATTGATAATCTCAAGATCTTTTTGAAAAAGACGACTTTGAAAAAAACCGCACACAACCAAAAGGCATGCCAAATTACCCAATAGGTGTCCTATCTGGGTCTGCACTGTTTGGCTTTATTCCTCAAAAAGGATATTAGGCTTATTTTGGTTATTTTGTTTGTTTGATTTGATGCTTCACATCCCATCAACAACCTTTCAGTTATGAAGGGACGGACGGACCTTCCTGAGTTGATTTGTCTGTTTGTTTGATTTGATTATTTACGTCAAACCAACAATCATTCAGTTATGTAGGGACGGGTCTTCCTTGGTTGAACCAGTACTAAAGTAAGAATTAAAGTGTCTTGCTCAAGGACACAAGGTAGTGATGCTAGTGAGGCTCGAACCCGCGGCCCCTCAGTCTCAAGTCACACACTCTACACTGAGCGACTGTGCTCCCTATTATGTTGGTTATGTCTGTCATGTTGGTTATGGCTGTCTACTAGTGTTTTCTGCTTATAATCTATGCAAACATGGTTGAACCAAGATCAGGCCAAACAAAATGTCGGGCCAGATCTGGATCCTAACTAGTAGACATTCTAATGGTAGAGACCTTCATCAGACCCCACATTCTGTAGTCTGATCTGGGGCTACACTGTTTGCCTATGCCCCGCAAACAGGATACATCTACTAGGCTTATGTTTATTAACTGTAGTCTGCCAATAATCTTAGCAAACAGGTTGGAACCAGATCAGGCCTGACCAAACAAACAGATTGGACCTAAGATCTTGATACAAACTTTTTTCGAACTGAAGGTAAAGACAATACATTCTGTGGTATTTGATCTGGTCTACGCTCCACAAAAAGGATATCAGGCTCACATTTTGTTAACTCTTTGCCTTCTACACTAATGCCATCTGCTGATAAACCTAGATCAGACAAGACAAAACAATTGGTCTATCCTGGATCCATTCTCTTCGACGCTCTAAAAGATATTTTCGTAAAAGATGACTTTGAAAAAATCAGGAGATGACAAGAAAGCATGCAAAATTACAGAAGACAGATAGTTTATAGGAGTTCTCTGAGAAAAAAAACCAGGCCTTTTGTTTAGAGTGCGTACCAGAAAATAATTTTTTTGTTTCTCAACCAAAACATATGTTGTGGGTACTCAAAAGTACCGTCTCAATGAGAGGTTCTTTTGAGCACCAAAACATAGGTAAGAAAATATTTACAATTTTACGCTGCAATTTTTGGTTTATCTAAACCTATGAAACCCACATCTTTTACATATTACTTTGTTTCATACATTTTGTCATCTGCTGATTTTTTCAAAACCATCTTTTTCAAAAAATTCCTTCAGGAACACCCTGAGAATGTCATACAGTTTGGATCCAGATCAGGCCCAACACATTAAATGTCATTAATTTGTCATAAAATCAAATCTAGTTAATAGTCAGAAAAGGTGCCTGGTTATTGACTCCTTGTAATGAGTTGTATACTGACTTGCCCATGTGTATAACATAAATCATTCAGGATCATACAGTTTGGATCCAGATCAGGCCCAACACATTAAATGTCATTAATTTGTCATTAATGGTCAGAAAAGGTGCCTGGTTATTGACACTTGTAATGAGCTGTATACTGACTTGAACATGTGTTTTCGATTGCCATTTGTCACCAGTCGGGCGACAAACGGCAGGCGAAAGCTCTGTTTCTAGCGATCCTGGATCCACGGTTGTCGATATATATTGACATTTTCGATTGCCGCTCTTTGAAGTGTTTATTTAATATAGGCCTACTGAATACGTAGCAAAAACAATCGGAAACAAGGGCTACTAGGAAAAATTTACAGTCTGGCGACAAACGGTAATCAAAAACGCCTATGTGAAGTGTTTATTGAATATTGGCCTACTGATTACATCGCCAAAGCAATCCGAAACAAGGGCTACTAGGAATAATTTACATTTTTCTTGTTCCTGTTGAAAAAATGTTTCCATACCAGATAAGTGGCAATCAAAAACTCTTGACGAACAATCGATGAAGGCGGGTCAGAAATCGCTACAACCTGTGTTTTCGATTGCCAGTTGTCGCCAGTCAGGCGACTAATGGCAATAAAAAACTCTGTTTTTTACAATTTTTAGTCTACGTTTGTCGATAAAATTGACGTTTTTGATTGCCGCCTATCCGGTGTGATATCATTGTACGCTTCATGATGTTACGGAGGACATTTTTTGCATACAATTGAATGAAATTATTTGGACTACTTATGCTTGAAAGGAAGGTATATAACAATGACTATATAACATTCTTTTCCCTATATTAACGTTTGCCAAGCCCTCAAGTGATAATGTGTTGCAGCCCTCACCACTTCGCGGTTCGGGCTCCAACACAGTATCACACTCGGGCTTGGCAAATGTTAATATACGGAAAAGAATGTTTTACCCTCTTATTAATTTGTCATAAAATCAAATCTAGTTAATAGTCAGAAAAGGTGTCTGGTTATTGACCACTTGTAATGAGCTGTATACTGACTTGACCATGTGCATAACATAAATCATTCAGAATCATACAGTTTGGAACCGGATCAGGCCCAACACATTAAATGTCATTAATTTGTCATAAAATCAAATCTGGTGAATAGTCAGAAAAGGTGCCTGGTTATTGACCACTCATAATGAGCTGTATCCTGACTTGACCATGTGTATAACATAAATCATTCAGGATCATACAGTTTGGATCCAGATCAGGCCCAACACATTAAATGTCATTAATTTGTCATTAATAGTCAGAAAAGGTGCCAGGTTATTGACCGCTTGAAATGAGCTGTATACTGACTTGAACATGTGTATAACATAATATCACATAACTAATATGTTCAAAGCCCCAACAGAAGTTTTTTAAACTAGAGTGGATTAGGTTTGATGACTTCAGAGTATGGTGCTTGGAGTACACCATGTATTCTCAGCCGCCTGCTAGTTAGTTGCTTTGAAGTACTCCAATCTCATTACTCATAGGTTAACATTTGGAAGGGTTTTTAACACTTTGGTATCTAGTGTCATCTGCTGATAACCTAAATATGCAAACTGTGTGCATCCTGATCAGGCTCGACTGATCTGGACCGAAACTGTTTGACTCTCTGATGGTGTTTCTGAAAGAACATTAGGGAAAAAAACAGCCGATGACAAAAAAGCAAGCAAAATTACCCAGGTTACAAAATGGACACACATTAAACTCAAAATCACAACTTTGGTGCAGTTCACCTTTATTCTGAATTTTTCTCATAAAACAAGTTTCTTTTTCCAGCTGTTAAAACTTTATGATGTGAAAGAATTTTACGTACCCCAGATCAAACTTCTAGCACTTAAAAGTTGGTATTTACAATAAATAAATAAAACCCTGACAGACCCTCTGGATTGGTACTCTAATCTCAGAGTTTAAGAAAGTTTCCCAGATTTTACAGGACAGTCGGTCTGGTGGACTGACAAACCACAATTTCACCAGACCGAAAACATATGAGAACAAACAACAAAAAAATAAAAAAAAAATAAGTTTTTAAGTTTGAATGTAATATTATGTATAAAGACCAATGACGGCAAAATATCCAAGACAGCTCAGTAAACAAAATATTGATTGCTGCTAAACACAGTTTTCCAATATGACTTTTGATTGGTTGATTAAAACAGAGTATTTTGTTACGGTATATTCCGCCAAAACAGTAACTTTTGGGCACAGTCGGTCCTGTGACGAGGTAACTTGTCAGACTGCAGGTTAATCCGCCTGTCAGGACCGCCGGTCCAGTGATGTTTCATAATGACTGTAATCTATTCCTAAATGCTTACATAAATCACAATGTACATGCCAAACATTCCAAAAAGATTGAATTCTATATTGTCCCTTTGGCATACAGTGTGTTTTTCTATGTACAGGTAGTATAAACACCAACAAAAATTTAAAACCTACCACATCCACTCTATGTGCGCAAATACGGGTAATAACATGTCTCCCATAATAAGTCTATGGGGATTTTTCCAAAGCTCAAGGGCAGCTTACTCCTATGTCCTAATGGTTGGATCTTGGCGAATTTCCAAACCAATCAGAGATTCTATGGTTGTCCTTGTTACCTGCAAGAATAAAAATGAAAGTGTAAATTCTGATATAATTATGCTCCCTTACAGTCTGGGTCTTATCACCAGTTTTTTCTACCAATATTGAATACCAAACTATGTAAAATTGCTTTTAATTAACCCACATCATCTGTGGTGTATTATCGCATACAAATTGATGGTCTATTTTGTATGTTAAAATTTCTAAAAAAAATTGTGGACAACGGACGACGGAGTGACTGATATACTATTAGCTCACCCATGATCCTTCGGCTCAGGTGAGCTAAAAATATAGTATTTCTGTCCCTGTGGAATGTCTTTAATTTTGCATCTTACTGGGTAATTTTGAATGCTTTTTTGTTGTCTGCTTGAGCTATCTCAACAGGTTCTACATATGTAAAATATCTTTTAAAACTCATTACCACCACTCACTACTTTTGTTATCTGCTCCCTAAGCTGCAGCTTAAGTTTTTAGGTGGCCTATATAGGTAGTCTATGACAGCTCCTTGTGAGCAGTCTAAGGTCATACTTCCATAAGATCTAGGCTGAAGTGCACTTGAATATACAGGCAGCACAGTTGTAATAAGCAGACATCTTTTTCAGGACAAAATATTCCCATGTAAGGAACTGTCTGCCAGTGGCAAAAAGTCATCTGCTGCTGATCTTTTCATACAGTTTGAACCCAGATCAGGCCAGACAAAACATAATGGACCTGATCTAGATCCAAAATGTTAACACTACATGGTTGTGTCCCTGCTGAAAGATTTTTTGAAAATTCATTTTAAAAAGGTCAACAGATGACAAAAAATCATGAAAAATTACTCGGCATGCTGAGTTAATTTATGCTCCTATTTTAACCACATTGACCTACAAGACTATAAACTGATTCTTTGCATACGGGGGGGGGGGGGGGGGGGGGGAGTGAGGGGTGGAGTAATTTTGTTAATGCTTTTGCTGTCGTATGCTAAATGCCATACCAATGTTAAAGGTCTGTTTATTAGTTCTCAGGTGCTGCATAACTCAGTATCTTAGATCCAAATTACAATAAAAATGGATTTGCCCATTTTGTATGTGAAGGAGTCACAGGTTGAAATTTCTATATTTAAACTCTTTGCATTCTGGGTACATGTAATTGTTTATTCTTATTCTTTTGTTGTCGTTTGCTGACTTATTTCATTTTGTTTTTCATATATATAATTCTTTCAGGAACACTAAAAGAGTGTCAAACTGTTTGAATTCAGATCTCGACCGACATTTTATCAAATTGGATCCAGAATTTCAGTCCTAATCTGGATCCAAACTGTTTGCAAAGGTTACAACATATGACAAGCTAAAGTGTTAATTTATAACTGTCAATGAAGAGTGATTGATTTAGTCACTGCATTTTCAAAATTTTAACTCAATGGATTCCATAACTACACTGCTCAGAGAACTACAAACACAAAAGTCACAGACCAACCTGAATAGGAGTAATCTACTCAGGGATAATTATTACTTGTATATTTATTTATTGAAAGCTAGTATGTATAAGACCAATTCACCAATTGGAAGATTCCATTTTAGAAATTCAGGATCTTAAGTGGAGAAACATGGAAACATGTTCTCTTTCTAGTCTAGTGTATGCTGCTAAATGAGCAGTCTACTCAGGGCCAATATTTTTTCTTTCATTTATTGGCAAGTCAGTTCACCAAATGGAAGATTCCGCTTTAGAAATATAGGATCTATAGGGGTGAAATACAGAAAAATGATCTCATTCTAAGTGCCGCTGAAGAAACAATATTATCCATTCCACAAGGAGAAACACAAATTTTATTTCACCACTTCATTTTAACATGTATAAAGGGCTTTAGATAAGCTTGCGTACCGCGTAAATTACACAAATATTTGGCAGGATACGTATTTACTTAAATTTTAGAACGTAAGTAAGTATCACTCATTCAATGTTTTCCAGAGCATAATGACCGAAATATTATATTTAGTTTCTTGTTTACACGATAGGAAAAAGGTAGAAGTAATCCAACATTTTTCCTTTCGGGCATGAATGCATAGCAAATCTTCGTAACTGCATTCTAAATATAGATCAGTTAGAAATGAAGCAAGCGCAAATCTCCGGCGGATCAACAGTGTAGCTTGTGGAAACAATCAGAAACCACAGAGGAATGCTGTGTTTTTACTTTCGGTTTCACGACACGCTGTCAAAAGAAAGTCATAAAATTCAAGCCATATCCTAGCACACAATGCTTTCTTGCAAGAAGGAACAGTATTTTCCGTAAAACATCTCTGAAATCCAGCCGCCTTTTCTTTTTAGAAAAGTGATCAGAAGACCTGTGTCGCGAGAATCCAATACACAAAATCCAAACAAGTATTGGCGTATGCAAAAGTTGGTCCTATTTATCTATTATCGTATTTCGGTCTATCTGTCTTATGAGAATAAATTTCTATAAAATCATTCAAATCATCTTTTTCTTAAGTTTTTAAGTAGCACATAGTTCCTGAAGATTCTACATTTTGATGATTTCCACACAACCCCCTCCCAAAGCATACAATTTAAGCCACCTAAAGGGGACTCATAATGCTCCAATTGGCACTATTTTTTCCAAAACTTCTTCATCTCCCACACCCTACCCCCATTCCCATTGTGGCTTAGTTGTATTCCTGCAAAACCCAAAACCTACTATGCCAAAGAGAAATTAAATATCTTAATGTTTACTTTTTTGTTAATGAATAGCCTAGGAAAACAAACAGCAAGCCCAGGCTCAATTGAAATAATTACTTTGTATGCTTTTTTAAGACGAATAGTCATCAGTAATCATAAAAAATTCTTGTTACACCTTTTTTAAAAAATGGACAAGTACAGTACTCTTTTGAAAATAAAGCTTATCTAAAGCCCTGTATATATATGAAAAAAGATAACTCTGGACATTTCCATTATTATTATTATTATTATTATTATTATTATTATTAATCATAGTTAGCTCTGAAGGGTCAGACTATAGGCACAGTGCACTTATAGGGTGGAATACAGCTAATACTTGATCAGAGACAGTATGATAAAATTTGAAAGTGGACATATAATAAGTCACATGGCCATATTGAGCTATAATTTGCAGACATCTGTATATTTACCTATCTGTAATTTTTTGATAGTAGATGCTGTATAGCATAGATAAGAAGCTACTTATACTTAGATTAATATAAGACTAAATACTCAATATGAAGGACAAGTTTTAAACAACCAATTTTTTTTGTCCTGTATATATAGGTTCTGTTAATTAAGAATAGGAAAAGGTTGAAAAATATCTTGAAATCAAGTCTGTATAGTAAGTAGATTTTTCAGCAGGACAAGGGTAAACCATGGCCAGGAGACTAGGATGACTATTTCCCTGCTAGCAGTAACTTTTGTCATCTGCTGATAACATTTGAAAACAGTCTGGATCCAGATCAGGACCAACAGAATGATCTGGATCCAAACAGTTTGACATTTTGATTTTGTTCCTGAAAGAGAATGATCTGGATCCAAACAGTTTGACATTTTGATTTTGTTCCTGAGAGATTTTTTGAATGAAAGAAGTCAGCAGACGACAACAAAATCACGAAGAAGTATGCAGCATGTAAAGATATACATATAAAAAAAAGGCTAACTATTTCTCCTCTTTTGTGTTTTTGTCCAGCAATTTTAAGTCCTCACTGAGCATTAGCATATTGTGTTTACGAAGATCAGGGAAGTCTGGTCAGACTTTACAGGATTTGATGTTTGCAAATATATAAAGATGTTAGGGAGGGGGTTCGCTTTGCTGATTTTATTTCTTTTTTATCAAATATCCTGTTAAAATGAAACAATTCGGTCTCACTGAGACCAAATTATTTCATAGCATATTTCAAAGCGGTGGTAGCGGAGGGGGTACAAAACAAAACACTATGGATCCGCCACTGAATACCGCCTTAGTGATCACACATTTCAGTTTTAAATGAAATACATGACCTTATAATTTACCATTACCACTTTTTCACCTTATAAGCAGTTTAAATTAGCGAAAATATCCAGCCAGGTCCTGATCCATGCTCAAATCAACTACTGAGCATGTTATTTATAATGCTCATAATGTTAAAATGCCAACATTGTTGGCATTTTAATATTTAACAACATCTGAGATCATTTTTTTCGCTATATTTTGTTGAAATGTTGATAAGTTGTAATTTAAATTCTAAAAATGCTGCCCGCTTATTACATCTGCTGCATTGATTCATATGCATTTAAGACTAGTTTTATAATGGAAGCAAACAATATGAACCCTGATCAGAGGAGCCATCTGAAATGGGTTCATATTGTAATAGAAGCCATCAAAGTACATCAGCAGCTGAAAAATCAGCCAACATTTGAGCCGCGACATGAAATTTCCAGAAATGTGGTATGTGAAACCAGCGAAGGCTAAGACCAGCCTGCGCATATGTGCAGTCTGATCAGAGCCTTTGCTAGTCCCTTGAATATTTTATGAGTGTTAAGCTACTGACCGAACAGCATTTGGAGTTTCTAAGCTCAAAAGGAGACTGGACAGGCTCGTCTGAGTCTACACTATTCAAAATACCACATTGTTGGAAATCACGCCGATGCTCATTTGTCATGAATAGCAGGAAAAGGGTTAGCTCTGTATTGTTTCAAACAACTGACCATTGATCTTTTAATTTTATCATGTTCAAACGATCACAAATTTTCTGTTGTCCGCCCATTATTTATGGTGTATACTTTTTTTTTATTATTTTATTATGTAGTCCTTGCTCCATGTGTATGCCTGGTATAAGCATATCAAACAAAAAGGGACCTAACTCTTTTAGTGCTGTATTTAGGAAATTGAATTTCAAATGATGATCTGAAGTAACCTGTCGTGTTATCAATAAATAATTTGCTGAAGAAAGCAAAGAAATATAGATGACATGTTTAGATAAACAAACATTTTCAGCGTAGAATTTTAAATATTTTCTTACCCATAATTTTTTGCGTATGTTTTGGATGCTCAAAAGAACCCTCTCATTAAGAGGGTTCTTTTGAGTACCCACAACATATGTTTCGGTTGAGAAATAAGAAAAATGTTTTTCTGTTATGCACCCTTTACTAAAGGCCTGAGATTCTGATCCAACTGTTCTCTAGGAAGAATAAAGTCTACCAAAGTACATAATCAAGCAGTTGAGTTAGTTGAGCAAGCAGACAGCATTAAATTTTGTAGTGAATGGCAGAAACTGGTTAAGGCCGTTTTTATTTGACCTTCTTATTGTGTGTGTGTACTCTTGTATGTCTGTGTTGACTGTATAAAAAGATACAAGTGAAAGATAGGGGTATCCATAAACCTATTGCACATGAAATTAACTCAATGCATGTTGTTTTGGCCATTTTATGGGTAGTATTGCCAGCGCAGGGTTCTCACTAACTCCAAATTTGGATTATTTTACTCCAACTTTTTGATTCTGACTCTAACTTTTTCAAAAGTGCCAATAGAACTCTGGCAAACAGCAATTTTACTCCTATTTTCAAAATCCTAGTGTGACTCTGCCAGCGGCGAATTTTGTCGTCTGCTGATGATCTTTGCAGTTTGGACCTAAATCAGGCCCGCTAGAACATTGGGCCTGATCTGGATCCAAACTGTTTGACACTGAAAGAATTATTTGAAAAAGTGAATTTTGAAAAAATGTCAGCAGACCACAAAAAGGCATGAAAAAAAAAACAGCATGCAAAGAGTTAATTTGAATCGGAATCAAATATACTGTTTGGCGAAACAGAGTTAACTTTGTGTAGTACATAGGATAAATAGAAAGTTAGCCTCAAAATACTGAAGGCTGTAGCAAGACTGCGTACATGTGCAGGCTAGTCTGAGCCTTCACTGACAGCATATGTCAGGCCTTTAGTTAAGAGTGTGTACCCCCTAAAAAAATACTTTTCTTATTTTTCAACCAAAACATATGTTGTGGGTACTCAAAAGAATCGTTTCAATGAGACGGTTCTTTTGAGCACCCAAATCATATGCTAAGAATTATGGGTAAGGGGATTTTTACAATTTTACGCTGCAAATTTGTGTTCATATAAACCTGTGATATGTTATATGTACCAAAAGTTGAGTCTGAGTAATCTGCTAGTTGCGAGTTGCGAGTTGCAAGTTGCGAGTTGAGAGTTGCGAGTTGCAAATTACACCTTCAAGGCTTACAAGTTGCAATAATATACACTTAAGATATCTAGCTTCAAAACAGAAATGGAAAACAGATCTTTAATGTTAAATAACTTGGGATCTTATGAAAATGGGAGCATGCAAGGTGAAAGGTAAATTAAGTTCAATGCCCAGCAATCATTAACATCTGTGCTTATGAGAGATACTTCTGCCCAGATGTCCCATGGGAGTTTGTGTCAGAAATTAATGGTCATTAAGGTTTCTAAAATGGGGGTTAATGTCTGTTAGTGTTAAACACTGACCCTGATTAGTCATCCAACTGGACTCACATATATAATTCTGACATTAACGTTTTGCCTGCTTATGGCGACTTTTGCTGTCTGCTTATAACCTTTGCAAACAGTCTGGGCCAAGTTTAGCACCGTAAGAACGTCCTGATCTGGATCCTAATCGTTTGACACTCTGATAATGTTCCTAAAAGATTTTTTTAAGTTGTTTTGAAAAAAAAGCCAGCAGACAACACAAAAAAGCATGAAAAAGGTTATCCTGCATGCGAAGCGTTAAAGCAGTGTCATAACCTAATAGACCAGTAAAATGCCTGTTGATGCTATCATTTAGACACCCGTTGTGCAAATTAAAAAAATGGCAATCTGGATCTAAGATGCCAGCATCTGAAAACCTTATTTATTCTTGTAGATATGACCACAGCTACCCCAGTATGACATTTAAAGCTGCATAGTCTGTAACTTTTGATCTTCTAATTTTAAAAATAATGTTTTTATTTTTCAAGAACACATTAAAAATACTCAAATTCAGGTAAACATTTTACCATTTTCGTAAATCTTAACAAGTTATCACTATCAAAACAACTGCATTTATGTTAAAATTCAACGGTCTAGAATTATTGGAGGGACGCAAATAATTACCAACAAGAGAAAAAAACACTTATTTGATAAAATAATTCACTTTTCCATGCAGTTTTCAGCTGCACTGAACATTTTTATTGTAAAAACATAGCTTAATTCTACTTTTACAAATGATTTAAAAAGAAAATAAAAATTTTCGAAAAATGTTCATAGTTACAGAGTATGCAGCTTTAACGCACAGCCTACTTTCTGTGTTATATCCTCTGCAAACAATCTAAAGGAGCTGTACAATAAGATACATCATGTAACTTAATTTAATATAATGTTAGCTTTTGCAACTCGCAACTCACAACTTGCAACTCGCAACTCGCACTTTACCTTGTCCCCCAAAAGTTTGGTCCATATTATGAGTTGAATGTTTCAAGGTATGCATGTGTTATAATTATGATAATAAACTTTTCCTGCTAGATCTCATTGTTATTCATTCTTGCACTAGGCTGAAGCTATATAAAAAAATGACATACCTTAAAAAATATTTTGTTGAAACAGGCCCATTTTTTTTTTTTAAATCAATAACCTCCAGGCTAGATCTGGATCCAAACTATTTTCAACAAAGAATTAAACAACTAATATAGGCAAATAAGCATATATTAAAAAAATAGTCTCAGATCAGCATGCTTCAAGAAGAGCAGTCTGATCAAGGACTATTTTTATTTGGTTCTTCTTTTATTCAAAATGTAATTCCAGGAGACTTTCTAGCAGGACATGACTTGAAGATTTAACTGTTAGCGGCTTCTCATCTGTATCTACCCCATTTTGTTAAAGCTAGTATGTGCATTTCAGTAATAAACCATGAAAATTCTGTGTTTATTGGTCACCAGGTCAACTCACCATGTGGTCAAAACCTACTATTTGTTGTCATGGTAACAACAAAAACATCCTTCAATTAGATGAACAATAAATTTCCTGACCAATCTGGTCATGCCGACATTAATGTTTTGCGGTCTGCTGACTATTTAGAAATTGACTTTCTCAAAAATATTTTTCAGTAACAATTTTAGAGTGACAAACTGTTCTATAGTCGATTATTAAGACAGAAGACAGAAAGATCTTTTTCTATCATTTATTTTCAAGCTTTTTTCATGCTTTTTTGTTGTCTGCTGACTTTTAGCATTCAAAATTAACTTTTTAACAAAATTTCTTTCAGGAACACTATCAGAGAGTCAAACTGTTTGGACCCAGATCAGGATCAACAGTCTGCCTCCTATATAATTGTTCACAAAGGTTATCAGCAGATGACAGAGGTGGCTAAGCACTTACAAGAATAGGTAAAATGATACAAGTTGTTAGTTTTAGATCCAGAAAGAAACAAACTGTCCATCCTATTCTATTCTTTATATAGTTCTTGTTTCAAACTGCCCAAATTGACATGAGACTGATTAATTTTCGCCAAAATCTTGGTGATATTCGTGCTTTTTCGTGAAATACTCCGACCTTGATCATAAACAGTATAGATCAGAATCAGCTGGATCCTGAAACCAGCTGATCAGGATGCATATTGTTTTCACCTCTGCTTGTAAATGCATACTAATAAGTGGAACCCTGCAAGTTGGTTAGATATACACTGCTGAAGTTACTCTTTGCCTGAAATTGTTGTCTGCTGATAACCTTTGCAAACAGTTTTAGAACCAGATCAAGACCGACAAAATGTCAGACCTGATCTGGATCCAAACTGTATGTCTCTCTAATGGTGATCATGAAGGAACTATATAGTAAATTAATTTAGAAAAGACAACAGATGACAAAATACCTAAAAATTTTCCTGGTCCTGAAGCCAGCTGATCAGGATGTATATTGTTTTCTACTCTGCTTGTAAATGCATACTAATAAGTGGAACCCTGCAAGTTGGTCAGATATACACTGCTGAAGTTACTCTTTGCCTGAAATTGTTGTCTGCTGATAACCTTTGCAAACAGTTTTGGAACCAGATCAGGACCGAAAAAATATTGGGCCAGATCTTAATCCAATCTGTTTGACTCTCTGAGAACAATATGGTAAATTAATTTAAAAAAAAGACAGCAGATGACAAAAATATAAAAAAAATTCCAGCAAGCAGAGTAAAATAGAAATGGATGCTTGTCAAGATAAATATGGTTACTATATTATAAAAAAATGCACTTGTGTAGATATCAAATTAACCCTTGTCCTGCTGAACCTAGATATATCCCGTTTTTAGAAACACTAACAGTGTGGATACTGATCAGCTGATCAGGATCCACAGTTTTGCATTCAGTTTACTGTCTTGCCAAAATCTAGCTATATTTGCTCAGCAGTACAGGGTTAAACAATTTAATTTGATAGTTTGCATAGAATTGTTGTTTTTTATGTGTGTACATATTATTTATTTTGAGGGCCTCATGGAAGATTAGTTGTACTACTACTGTAAGCGCAATGTTTACTGTCGTCGCCCTGGGCCCAGTTACCTGTATAACTAACGGTACTGGGAGCCAACTCACGACAATAAACATTGAAGGCATTATAAATGTTGTCACCCTCTTTAAATAAAGACTTTACTTACTTACTTACTTACTTACTTACTTAAGATTATTAAGATAATGTCAATTCTTAAATCTATATGGTCTGATAGCCTAGTGGTTACTAGTTCACAATTTGAAAAAGATCACCCAAACCTGGATCAAATCTTTGGGTGGGAGACATTTTTGATGACTGTCCAATCTATGCATTCTTTTTAAGTCAAAGTTGTTCATATATTTTATGCCACCTTCTGATTATCTTTACATCTTTTCATTTGGATATTCAGTATTAATTCCCTCGGTTTTATTCACTCTTTCCTTGCAAGCGGCTACTTTTGTTGCCTGCTGATAGTCTTTGCAAACAGTTTGGACCCTGGTCAGTACAGACAAAACATTGGTCCTTAACTGGATACAGACTGTTTGCCATCGTCTGATAGTGTTTCTGTAAGAGTTTTTGAAAAAGTTGACTTTGGAAAAAAGTCTGCTGATAACATAAAAGTATTAAAATGACCCAGCATACAAAGTGTTAATTACATGTGAGCTTATATTGAAATCATGCACTGTGCTAGTTGTAGTTGATATGATTTTTATAGTTATTATAATATATATTTTATCCATTTGTGCACAAAATTAAAAAAAAAAGACTTAAAGAGACTAAGTCTGCAACTATGAACATTTTTCGAAAAAAAATCTTTTCTTTTTAAATCATTTGTAAAAGTAAAATTAAGTTATATTTTCACAATAAATCTGTTCACTATAGCTGTAAACTGCATGATAAAGTGAATTATCTTGCTAAAACAGCTGTTTTTTCCCTTGTTGGTAATTATTTGCGTCCCTCCAATAATTATAGGCAGTTAATTTTTAACATAAATGCTGTTGTTTTGATCAATACTGATACATGTAATTTGTTAAGATTTACGAAATTGGTTAAATGTATACCTGAATTTTAGTTTTTTACTGTGTTCTTGAAAAATAGAAACATTATTTCTGAAATTAAAAGATCAAAGTTACAGACTATGCACCTTTAACAAACAAAATAATGAAAAAAGACTAAAAAAAAATAAAAAAAAAATGAAATAGAACCAGATTTGAACCCACATTTTTTGAATGCTAAACACATCCTGTTAAATGTACCCATTAAGCTATCGAGAAATTGTAGAATTCTTTCATTCAGACAAGTAATTGTACCACAATCTAAAGCTCACTTTTTACGATGATATCCGAAGATTGGATGAAAGGACAATGAAAATTTGTATGTCTCGGGTCAATTTTGACAAACAATAACTATAAACATAGAACATTACAAGATATATATAGATATATAATGTAAATCACACAAAGGGGGTTCATAATATTACAGGTGTGGGGGTTCGCTTTGCTCATTTTATCTCATTTTTCCTAAGTATCCTATGAAAAATAAATAATTTGGTCTCACTGAGACCCAATTATTTCATTTTCATAGGACATTGAAAATGGGAGGGGGGGGGGGGGAGGGGGTTTGAGCGAATCCCTGAAACTCCTCTGGATCCGCCACTGCTTGATCATTTAAACCAGAGAGATCTTTTTTAAGTTGTTGAATGCTTTTCATGCTTTATGTAGTCTGCTGACTTTTTTTTTTCAAAATTAACTTTTTTTCAAACACTAGTTATTAGAATGTCTAACATTTTGGACGCAGACCAGGACTGACTTTCAATAAGTGCTGATCTAGGTCCTAACTGTCTGCAAGGTGATTAACAAATGACATTGTCTGATAAAATGGACTTGACCTAGACCTTCATTGCCTGTGTATTAAACAGGGCAATGGTAAACCTTCAAAAATTGGACTTTTTGTGATTTTTCTTTATGCTTTAACTATGAATGCTTTAACTCTTAGCATGATTGATAATTTTGTTCATGCTTTTGCTGTTGTCTGTAAGCTGCTCACCCTTAAGTTAATCTATACCCCTTATGTTCTTTCATACTTTAAAAGACTGTCATGTTTTTATTCTTCTGTGGTGTCAGTCACTCACAGAAAAAAATTCTGAAAGATCGCAAGCATTTTACAAAAGTTTTAACTTGTAATGTATAAATAATAATTTGTTTAAAGGGAAAAAACATCAAAGTTTTACACTAATGATAACATTATGTGTCCAGTCTGATCTGGGTCCAAACTGTTTGCCAACCCCCTTTTCGGTGGAGCAAAACTGTTTGTGCAATTCTGGTAGAGGGCATCATGAGGAACATTTCTGTGAAATTATTTAAAATTTGGACCATTGGCTCAGGAGAAGATGTCATTTAAAGACATTTCTCATCATGAGCTCTGGCAACCCCTGTATTAAAGTAAATATGGGTGCAAAGATCAGGAATCGATACAATCAAGTACCACACCTGACCCAGGATACCACTGGGAAAGTGACAAACTCACAGCCTCACACCACAAACGAGAGCCAAGAGGTCAGCCCTTTCTCAGCAGGTGACCACAAGGCACACATAAACAGACGTGCACAAAGGCATAGCAAACGAAAGACAGAAAAAACATAAAAGATCCACAAAAGAAGTACCGCCTTGGGACGGTCAGTAAAATATTTTACTGGAGGCCTTCCAAACTGTTTGCATAGAACATAAGCAGATGACAAAATTATCACTAGCTGGTATAGGGGTAATTTACTTACCCTTTTTATTAAGCAAGCAAACAAAACAGACATCTTTGCTCCTAAACCACTGTCACAAATTATGTGGGGTACATATTGGCTTTTGTGCTGATCCTGTTGGCATTGTGAGTCCATGTCACCATCTGTGTAGCTTAGAGGGTGTAGCTTCTGTTCCGCACATTTTCTGCAAAACCAATGATAGAAACAATGTTCAGGCCTCCAGATAAGTGAGCATATTTGAAAATCATATTTCATTTTTCTCAAAATAAAACATATGTTGTGCCAACGTGGGTACTCGAAAGAAGCGTCTCAATGAGCCGGCTCTTCTGAAACACTAAACACATAATTATTCTGAAAAAGGCTCAAATTTTTGTTTATCAGGGCCTTTGATAGTTAGGAGGGTAGGGGGAGGGGTATTAGGTTTGAGTTCAATTCATTAACCTTAATTTCAAGGTCAGATCAGAACTTTGAAATGTCTAATTTTGACCAAAATAAGAATTCCCTATGTTGTTTCCAAATGAATTGAGCTGAATTCCTGCGCCAATTGTAAATAATTTCACACAAATGATCCCCTTAACTCTTTTTAAACCAATAGAACATCCCATAGATTTTTATAAAATGAAGTTGGGATTGTGCATTATATATATATATTAAAAGGTCACAGGTTAGAATTAAAAAAAATAAAATTAATGTATGGCCAAAAAATGGAGGAGCTTTAACAACAAAAGAACGAACTTGAAATTCTATATATCCCGAGACATTATCAAGCTCTAGATAGATAAATGACTTTTTTGAATGTGAATTCTGACATTCTCACACCTCCAAGTTTGACACTCAACACCTTTGGTACAATGCAACCTGTCATAAAAGCTATCCTCTCAGCAATTTTTGTATGGATTTCCATATGAAGCAACAATATCAATACACGCACGGGTCCAAGAATTCTCGTCCGGGAGGGTAGATTCAAGGTGTATCTGCCATAAAAATCTTATTTTTTTTGTCCTCAACTTATTTTATAGAAGTCAATTGGTTTATTTCAAAGAAAATTTTAATTTTCCATGGTTCCAGAGGGGGGTCCATCAATTCTTCCAGTGGTAAGGATGGTGTCCAACTTTTTCCAGGGGGGGGGGGAGAGGGGGGTGTATCCAGGTGCTTAATTATTCCCTATCTAAGCCCAAATAACTTGTGTTTTTCAAGGGGGTCTGGTCTCCCCTCTGGATGGTCTCCCCTCTTGCAATACTTGGATTATCTGGATGCTGTGACAAAAGTTAGATATTTGAAAAAGTTATCAATTTTGAACCTCCCTGAATACATGGTGTCTGGGAAAACAGCCATAGAGGCCTGATATTGGCCTAAATTAAAATTTTATTTTTTTCACCTTACCGACTGACCCTGAAAAAAGCCCCTACACAAAAAATTCTATTACAATCTTTTGTTAAGATTTTTTTTTTAAAATTTCATTGCAAACTTAGAGAATTGTCAATTGTTACTTTAACAGTTAATAATCTTTAAAATATATTCTTAGCAAATTGTTTATTTTGTTTGTTTGATTTGATTCTTTACGTCCCATCAACAATCTTTCAGTTATAAAGGGAAGGGTCTTCCTGGGTTGAACCAGTACTAAGCTAGGATAAATGAGTCTTGCTCAAGGACTACAACGCAGTGACGCTGGTGAGGCTCGAACCCGCGGCCCTTCGGTCTCGAGTCAAGCAAATTGTTTGTGTGCAGAAAAACCTGCCTAAAACAACCACTCTCAAGAAGAGTAAAAATTGCTTTCATGACAAATCATCCTTTAATGCAGGTCAAAAGTATTGCAGAATGCTCCAAGGGCAAACAACAATATTTCTAAGTTTGGCCTAACCCTTATGGTTCTGACAACTTTAGGTCAAACCATTGCAGTTTATCCTTTGCATTAAATCTGTAACGTTTACAACAGTTTTGACCCAGATCAAGTCCGGCATTCTGTCCGGGCCTTATCAGGTTCCAGACTGTTTGACACTTTTGAGCTTATGACAAGTTGAACCTATGTATTTTAACTTAGCAAAAACATTTACATGACATTGTCATCTGCTTATAACCCTTTCAAATAATTTGGACCCAGATCAGGCCGACATTTTTCCAGACTTATCGGGGTTCAGAATGTTTGGCATTTGAAAGGATATGACAAGTTGGTGTTAAACCGATGTTTTTTAACTTTGCGTTACATCTGTACATGACATTGTCATCTGCTGACAACCCTTTCAAACAATTTGGACCCAGACCAGGCCCGATTTTTTGTCCAGGCCTTATCGAGGTTCAGAATGTTTGGCACTTTAGAGGTTACGACAAGTTGAAGTTGAACCTGTATTTTAACTTTCCGTTAAATTTTCATGTGACATTGTTATCTGCCGATATCCATTTCAAACAATCTGGACTCAGATCAGGCCTGACATTCTGTCCCGTGTATTTCCTCTCTGCATAGAAGCTTTACCTGAAATTGTCATCTGCCTTTAACCTTTGTAAACATGATACATCAGTACATAGAACAGTCTGCTGAGATGTAACATCATAGACCAGCTCACAACAGAGACTCTATCTACAGAGGACAGTCTGCTGAGAAGAAACATGATACACAAGTTTGTAGCTCTTATCAACAGAGAGCAGCCTGCTGAGATGAAACATGATAAACAGGTTTGCAAATCTATCTACAGAGGGCAGTCTGCTGAGTATAGTGTGATACATCGGTTTCCAGCCATATCTACAGAGACTAATCTGCTGAGAATTAATATGAGAAACCAGTTTACAACCAGGTCTACAGAGGGCAGTCTGCTGAGATTAAACATAATAAAACAGTTTGCAACTCTATCTACAGAGTGCGGTCTGCTGAGCTGAAACATGATACACAGATTGCGATTCTACCAAAAGAAAGCAATGTGTCGAGATGAAACCTGCTACACTGATTTGCAACTCTACCAACTGAAAGCAGTCTGCAAAGTTGAAACATGACAGTAACACCAGTTTGTGATTTAATATTTATTTTATTTTTGCAACTGTAGTATCCACAGAGGGCAGTCTGTTGAGATGAAACATGATACAACTACAGAGGGCAGTCTACCGTGCAGAGTAGCCCAGTAGATAACGTGCTTGCAAGGGTCATGAGTTCGATCCTGACCCGGTCCTATACTTTTGTGGAGATTGATCCTGAAACAATTTCTACTGCCATTTTCCCTTCCGCTGAATCATTTAAGAAGGGTTGTGGTCAGCTACAAGTGAAAGTATGTGCACAAAGTACTGGTTAACCGCTTGTTCAAGCTTGCCCAGGAAAAAGTGTGCATGGTTAGGTGAACTGACCATCTAACAATGACCATAGCTGTTGACTGGGACGTAAGCAACAATACAAACAAACAAACAGAAGGCAGTCTGCTGAGATGTGACATGATACATGGCTTCGAAGTCATGAATATCTACACTCCTTGTGAAGACCACATGTATGAAATTGAGCTACCCAAAGAAATTGACATCAAAAATCCATAGTGTATAACAACCCATACTGTACTCACTTTTCATTGAAAGTTCAGGATATTTCAGTGACTTATCTATCTATCTATCTATCTATCTATCTATCTATCTATCTATCTATCTATCTATCTATCTATCTATCTATCTATCTATGTGCACTGCGACAAACATATCTGTACTGAAATGGTCTTTTAAAATTGTTGTTGCTTAACTGTTGACATTTAGTGTCTATATATACGAATTCACGCAACACCAACATTGACAGCAAAGATCAATATTTCTAAGCGTTTGACATTATAATTTGGGAGCTAAAGACCTGTATTTTCTCGTCTTTCATCTTGTTATGATTGTTGCAGCCTACTGCAAACTACGATTTTGCCATTTTTTGAAGGTTATCTTGAGGGAAACACAAAAATCAAAAATATCGATAAAACATGTGGTTTTCATATTCGACAGTACTTGACAACCACTGCTAACTGGAAGTGCGGTCCCGAGAATTGTTTAAATGGATACAATGACACATAGGAAAGCTCCTGTTTTAAGGATACAGTAGTTTGCTTTAATAGACTCTTTTCACATTGTTAGTGCGCATGCGCCAAAGTGTCTCGTTCCACGTTATCTACGCGAGAAAACACGTTAAGGGGCAACCTTTATACGGCTGCCTTACAATACACAATGGAATATGGAAAACAATTAAAAGAAAAAAAAAATCGCAAATAAAGATTTGACAAATAGCAAAATTAAATGATAAATGTTACAAAAATAAGCGACTGATTCCAATATTCTGAATATTTGAGATCAGAAAGATATCTAAGCATATCCACGACTGCATTTTTTCCAAATGAGCGGGTGCATTACTGTGTTGGTCATACATTATAACATACACTGTATCAATAATTTCCTTCCATACTATGCGTTTGCGAGCAGTGAAGAGTCTGGTTAGCTTCATGTTTATTCACTGTATACATGGTCTATGATTACATTCCACACACTTGGCGTCTAAACAGGGTCTTTCTGGTTAAAATAAGTGGTAAGATACATTTTAAAGGCCACCACATTTTAAAGGCCATCCCGCGAGAAAGCTGTCTTGCAGGTTTCTGACTGAATAAGTCTCAAACCAGTCTGTTCAGCTACAGAGACAAGCTAACAATGAAATTTTGCAGTAAGCAAGTTCAGATATACTTTCCAACAAGCGAACAATAAAGGCGCTGATCAGACTGCGTGGATACGAAGAAAGGCCTGCGCCTTTATTGTTCGCATGCACAAAAGTCAGGCTTTCTCGCGTCGCGATCGAGGCCCATTTTAATATCTCCCACTGTGCATCCTGTCCTTTAATCCTATGCCAGGGTCCCTTTAAAAGCAATAAAAGCACACGTGCCTGGCAAGGGCATGATTGATTTATGAAGTGATTCTCTAATTTGTACTTATTATCACATATACGTAAAAGGCGCCACACAGTCTTAACCAGTGGACTGGTGTTTTAAAAATATAGATATGAGTCTTCATCTACATCCATAATTTGTGTGTGCGAGCAGCGATGGTTCTTGCGAGCCTGCGCATAAGCGGACATTGTGTAGAAATGATGTCATTTAATGGCTATATGCTTGGAGGTAATTACTGTTTGATTTCCACATTTATCGCATATGCTTAGTCATTATGGCCATACACACACGTTTATTTGGTAGCATGCAGTACCATGCGTGCGCTACTGCCTGCTTATCTAGTGGGGCTGGAACCGTAAGGTCTGTGTTTTGTCTGAGCCTCCGTTTACCACATGCACCGTCTTTCTTTATGTGCACTCAGACACAACATTGGATCCGATGTGTGTGCGAGCAGCGAATGCCCTGGTGAGACTGTGCATTTGCCCAGGCTCGTCTGAGTTGTCGATAGTCGCATAACAGGCTTGTGTGTCTTATTAGTTGGCATGTGTTTCAAAAAGTTTTTGTGATTTCGTGCCTGAAATAGAAGCTTTTTCGTGCCTGACAAAGCCGATTTTAGCTTGAGATCAAAGTTTATTTTGCACTAAATAAAGCGATAAATACTGAAAATTTATAAAATGTAAATGAAAACATTGATTTATCTAATTCCTAGAAAAAGATATCTTATTCTATGGGTGAAAGGCCAAAACAATCCGCTTATAAAGCATCACTATGTGTTTTGCCAATGTAACTAATGATCACTAATTAGCAATCTGCCCCTTCATTTTCAAAAACGGCTTTATCCATTTTTCAATTGAAGAGCGATTGCTAAGGGAGATAACAATGTGAAAGGGGTCTATTAAAAATAAAAAGTTATTGATGTGAAATTCCGTATCAGGCCTTGTGGCACTATCTTCTCCAATGTAAATGTCTCACAATGTAGGTTGAGTGACTAAAATGTAAAGTTTCCACAAATGTAATTAACATATAAAACATCAAGCTTCCTGATTTTGAATCTTTGAAATCATTTTAGTGTAGATCTATCTGTCAAAAGATGAAAATTAAAGGGGTGGACATTTTAAGTTATTTTAATTAATTAAATGCCTAATCTAACTTAAGCTTTTTGCTAAGCTTCCAAAGTGGCACTATAATCCATAGTTCTTATATTTTTATAAGCGTAAATTTGGTATGATTTTTCTCGCCAATATTAAGCATGTGTCTTCTTAGGTGCTCAAATGAACCGTCTCAATGAGATGGTTCTTTTTTGTACCCGCAACATTTTTTTTTTCTCACCAATATTAAAAATGTGTTTTGGGTGCTCAAAAGGACTGTCTCATAGAGACGGTTCTTTTGAGTACCCACAACATATGTTTTGGATGAGAATTAAATGGAGAAAATGGTTTTCCAATGGGCGCTCTTATCTGGAAGCCTGAATAAATTATAGCTGTATTATATACAGCTGGTAAGGTGTGCTCTCCACTGATAGACCTCATCTTTTGGTCTATCTGCGCCCTAACTAGGATTCGTCTTTTGCCTAAGAGCCTTGAAACCATGCAGCCATCATCTTTACGTCATCACCTTCAAGCAGCAGCATGAGTAATGAGTAAAAAATGAGTAATGGCGGATCGAGTGGACGGAGAATTCTTGCCACAGTGATTTTTGGAAAATAATGATGGATGCTCTACCCAATATTATCCCAAAGTCAATCATTGAAGTTCTGAACAGACTGGAGAATGATGAGGATAACCGATACTCGTGGAAACTCACGCGGAATCAGGATTCATTGTCGTTAACCGTCAGCTGCAAACTTCCCGCCAAAACTCCAAACAAAGCCAAGGACGACAGCGAGGTCGCCGACGCGCTACTGTGAAACCAGTGAGACGTCGTCGGAAGAAGAGAAACTCTCCCTCCGCGTTGGCTCGTTCTAGGAGGAGACACGCACGTTTCCTGGAGAAGAAGTTAGCTGGAAAACCAGATTCACCTTCGCCAGAAGACCAGCAGGATCCTGTGTGTAAAGAAACTGGAAAATACCAGTCTTGTTTGTGGTAGTGACAGTGACCTGGAGTCTTCGGATAATCCAACACCAGCCCTAGCTGTTGAGCCTGTTGAACCTGACTTGTTACATGAACGGGCAGTCCTTTTTGATTTTCTGGCCAAGACAAACATTGATAGTGACGATAGTGAGGACAACAAGGTAGACTGTGTTTGTTCTAACTGTAAGCATCCACCCAAGGAAGGAGAGGAACTTAAACGTTGCTCGCGCTGTCATTTAACCCGCTTCTGCAGCATCCAGTGCCAGAGGAAAGATTGGGACTTTCACAGATTTGCCTGTTCACTTGTGGCAAAGAAGTTGAGCTCTAAAGCTTAACTAATCTACCATAAAGACCTGTATATAATTTGTGAATACGTTTTGGTGTTAGGACCTTGGTGGCTGTGTTGTACAGTGTATCGGTTATAGTTTTGTGAATAGACATTGGATATATTGTACAGTTCTGGTGCTGGGAGCGTTTTACATTAACACTTTAGTTCTAATAGTTAAATTAATAATTTGTTCCACTCGGAGACGAGGTGTCCCAACATTGGGAGAATTTATATCTACAACAACAACAACAACAACAACATGGTGATCAGGGTTTTTGAGCCCCTTTTATCCCAACTTTTTTATCCCACCTTTTCGAGTTTCATCAATTCCTTCCCCTAGATAGATTGCAAAGAAGGATCTCTTATTTATATGCTCATAATATATATTTTAACAATAGAAAATATACTTGTACAGTCTTTCACTTTGTGTGTCGGTAAAATAGCCTTGCTGGCTAATGTTTGATATGTTAAAATTGAATGCCGACTTTAAATAAAGTTTCTTGTAACTTGGTAGAAACTTTCTTTTCGAATTTTAATCTTGACAGGACAGAGGCATTGAGTGCCGCCACCCTTTACAACAGACATTTAGCGGAAACGACAAGCAGAATGAATAAAGCCAATGGACTGAGTACGAACTGCTTTGGGGACGAAACGCAACATTTTTTTTGCTTCAACAGACGAATTAGGAATGAAACAACACGATCTGTATGATTTCTTACCTCCAAAACATTCTTCTCTTTTTTTCTGCCATTGAATACAGATGACTAGTTATTTAAACAAGGAAAAAACATTTTCTGTAGCACATTTGTTTGTACACACATTTTGCTAAGTCTCAAGTATCGGCTTTTACTAAAAGTAACAAAGAGGGGAAAGATCAGGAATCGATACACAATCAAGCACCACACCTGACCCAAGATACCAATGGGAAAGTGACAAATTCACAATTAGACATCACAAACGAGAGCCAAGAGGTCCCAGCAGTGACCACAAGGCATCAATAAACAGAGGTACACAAATGCATAACAAATACAAGACAGAAATAACATAAATGATCCACAAAAGAAGCTACGCCTTGGAACGGACAGTAAAATATTTTAATTGGAGGGCTTAAATAAAATCTCTTTACAGAATGTGAGTAAGAGCAAAATAAACATTATGTAAAATTGTTCCATGTGCGGATCCAGAAAGATGAATGAAATTGTTATCTTTCCAAACGTAGGCATGAATCAAGGAACTCTAGAGTTTAAGTAATTTAAGTCTGGAAGTGTGTAGGGGGGGGGGGGTATGTAGGACCGATCCTGTTCTTTACTTTTATAAATGACCTGCCGGATAAGATAAGGTCTTCGATCTGTGGCCAATCATTGGCAAATGAAGTTCAATGTGTCCAAATGTCACTCTATGAGAGTGACTCGGTCATAGAGTGACACGGCATCAGCATTACAAACAAATTCTCTTTGATTATTCCCTGCACAAGAAAACTTTGGAAAAGTTCAGTCGGCAAAATACCTTTGTATAACCATCTCTGATAATATGGATTGGGGTCAACACATTTCAGAAATATCTTCCAAAGCAACTAAGGCACTCGGTTTCCTTCGCAGGAATTTGGCTTTTGCAACTACGAGTACTAAGGAAGTTGCATACAAAACTTTGGTTAGGCCTAAACTAGAGTATGCAGCACCTTTTTGGAGCCCTTACTCAAAGCTTCGGATCAATCAGGTAGAGAAAGTTCAGAGGACAGCAGCCGGCTGGACCTGCCGGAGATGGTGAAACACAGGTAGTGTCGGTGAGGTGCTCGATGTGCGTGAGTGCCATCTCTCGAGGCCTGTAGGGATCTGTTCTCCCTTCTCCTCTTTCATAAGATACATTGTGGTGCTGTGTCTATAGTAAAAGACAAGTACCTGACCCTGCTCACATTTTGAAATCTACCAGGTCATCAAACAGTGCCCAATATTGTAGATACCAGACATACAGTGATGCCCTGAAGAACTTTTTTTTCCACAGACTATTCCACAGTGGAATAGTTTTTCTCCTTCTGTGGTCAATTCCCAGACCACTGAGGAGTTTAGGGCACTCCTAAATTAGTAAAAAGCACAGCCAACAGATTATATTTTCTTTTTTCTCAAAATTCTAAAATTTGCGTAATGATCAGTATCGATTGAGCAAGTGTCTAAAGAAAAAAGAAGGGGGGGGGGGGGGGGGGGGCGGGGGCGGTCAGGTGGTAAAGGGTGGTGATTTTTTAGTTCCAAAACAAGATGGTGGAGCACTGCCTACATGGGTGTAAATATTTGTATAACTTGATTTATTGTGGAGTACTCCAAAGTGTCCAGTTTTACTTGTTTTAGGTGGTTGTTCTGGCACATAGAGTACTAATCCAGTCGGCCCAGTACACTGTCGTATTGCCAGTAATTAAGTCATATGCATATCGCCTCTCCGACCTTTTATCCGCTAATGTTGTCTGCTGATAAACAAAATATTAAGCAAACAGTTTGGACCAAGATCCGGTCTAACACATTGTTGGGCCTGATCTGGATTCAAACAGTTACTGCTTAAAGGAGGCACGGTTTGTTTAACTGTGCATGTCAAAACAAACCTACTAATTATCCCTTAAGACAAAGTCGGAATCCAACTGTTTGTCATTCTGTTGATATTGACTGAATTTGTTTTGAAGAAGTTAAATCATGAAGAATCAGCAGACAACACAAATGCTAAAATCATATTACCTCTCAACTATTTAACAAAAACTGTTAAAGTAGACAAATGTTTTATTTTTATTAGCTGATATTAACAACATTAGTTTTATTACTATGCCCAAGCAAAGTCAGAAAAAACACACCACAATATCAAACAGCTTGGATCCTGATCCTGTAATCTGTATCTGAGATGTAGGGCCTGATCTGGATCTAAACTCTTTGCAAAGTGAATTAAGAGATGGAACAAGCAGGTGGCCCTAACAGGTGCAGCTTTACTGTGAATACAGGTATATGGGCAGCATAATGTGAAAAACTGTCTTTGGGTTTGTGACCAAGTAAATCTAAAATACAGTTTACCCGCTTGCTTCACTACAACATGCAGCAACTGAGCTGGATCCATACCATATACAATATAAATGTGAATAAATGCAGAAAAAATACTTTGCCATTGAATAAAATCCTCCAAAGATGAATACTATGCAGAAAAGAATCCCCATGGGGAAAAATCCCTGCGGGGAAAAATTCCTGTGGGGAAATATCCCCGCGGGGATTTTCCCCATGGGGAAAATAAAAATGTTAATATATACTTGAAACATACTCAAATGTGTCAAACAGATTGCAAGAGTGAACCTAAGCTTGATTTTAGACCCTTAAACAGATGTTTTAAAAAATCCCCGCGGGGATTTTTTCTAAAAAAATCCCTGCGGGGAAAAATCCCCGCGGGGAAAAATGAAAAATTGTTATTACTGGTGGACATTCATTTTTACACACCATTAACATGAGATCTTGTCATATTTGAATGAAAAGATGAGTTTTAGAATTTTCGAAAATCCCCGCGGGGAAATTTTTTGCACAGGGAAAAAATCCCCGCGGGGATGGTAAAAAATCCCCGCAGGGAAATATTTTCCCCGCGGGGATTTGCGAATCCCCGCGGGGATTTTGACCTTTGCTGTGGAATAATTTCTAGGTCATTACAGATTTTAAGCCAAAAACCTATAGAATTTCATCAGTAGGGTCTATTATACTGGAAATAAGTCACTTTAGCTTTCTATGTCAACTAAAAGTACTAGGTCATTTTGCCAAAAACTGGTTTGGCAAAAAAATTCCGGTGGCAGTTCTATATAATTTAGAGCAAAATCTTATAAATATATTGTCCAAAAGATAATGGAGCGCATCACACGTTTTCTGACATGACCATAATTTATATCGTTTAGGTTGTTCAGAAGTAAAAAAGGCATTTTTATCATTACAGGCCAAATAAAGTGAGCCCTCTCTGTTAAATGTTTGTTCAATTAATTCTGTTAGTTTTTCTTTTATTAGATTATGAGGCAATGTAGTATAGAGAGTAGAGAAATCATATGTAGACAAACTAGATGCTAGAAAACCTCTAGACTTCAATTTATTAAGAATTTCACCTGAATTTTTAATAGACCAAAATAAATTTTTACCATTTCTTTCATAAACTGTTGTGCAATATTTAATAACATGGTTTTTAATTGCAGTGAGACAAGAAGTCAAAAGAATAGACAACTCAGTAGTAGTACATGCACTAGAATTAGCAATAAAACGCGACTTATAGGGCCGTTTATGAAGTTTAGGTAACCAGTATAACGTAGGAAGCTTGCTATGGTCCTCATCAACAAACAACCCAAACTTAGCTGCCATATGGCATCGATGCCTATCAACGATAGACGTCTCATCAAGCCTGTTATGCTCATATGTTTTTGCAGTGCTAAGTTCTTGCTTTAGGGTGTTAATATAGTATCTTTTTCAAACGACCACAACATTGTTAGTAGCCTTATCTGCGGGGGCCAAAACAAACTTCCTATGGAATTCCTGGATCCCTTTTTTCAAGTGTCTAAAAGTGAATTTAGGTTTAGGTGGTAGAAGATCTAAATTGTTGCAATAAAATGAAATTCTACCATCAATAATTTTAAAAATATTTAGTTTCCAAATATTTAAGGCATTAGACTCAACATGCTCTCGTTTACACCAACCCTACACTATCTGGGTGTTTAGACAATAAATCTGCTTAAGTATTTGTGGTGCCTTGTATATATTCAATCCTACAGTTATACCCTGCCATACTAAGTGCCCATAACTGTATTTTTCTGTTTTGCATTGGGGATTCTAAGAGGTACTTTAGTGGCTTGTGGTCAGTCTTAATTACAAACTCAGCATTATGCAAATGATGGTCCAGTTTTTGCAATGAAAAATGAATGGCAAACGCTTCCTTTTCAACTGTTGACCACTTGCATTGTGACCTACTTGACTTGTGGGATAAGTAATATATAGGTTTTTCTTCATTCACAGACAATTGTGTCAAGCACGCTCCTATGCATGTGTAACTTGCATCAGTTTATAGAGTTTATGATGCATTTGGGTCAGGGTAAACAAGAAGTGATACAGTAGTCAAACTATCCTTAATAAAATCAAATGCTCTCTGGTGAATGTATGTCCATTTGAAATGTGCATTTTTCTTGGTCAAGTCAATTATAGGCTCTGCAATCTGTGAGGAGTTTGGGATAAACCTGCAGTAGTAAAAAACATACCAAACAAAAGATCTACCTTCTTTAACACATGTTGGGGCAGGCAAGCTCTGATTGCTTCTACCTCCTTTTGATCTGGCTTCATGCCATTCTCATCAATAACAAAGCCAAGATAATTTGTCTCAGTTTGCAAAAAACTACATTTCTTCATCTTGAGTTTCAAACCATGATGTCTTCGTCTGTCAAAGATAGTGTTCAAATGAATTAAGTGTTCTTCAAACGAAGTACTAAAGATTCAGATGTCATCAAGGTATGCAATTGCAAATGCATGGCAGCCATTTAAGACCACTGACATGGGCTCCTGAAATACAGCAGGTGCATTTGAAAGGCCAAAGGGCATGACATTAAATTCAAACAAGCCTCTATGGCACGCAAAAGCCGTTTTCTCTTTATCTAGGTCATCCATAAGTACTTGCCAGTAGCCAGTCTTTAAATCTAGTGAACTGAAAAATTTAGCATTTCCCTACAATGACAATATGTCATCAATTAAGGGTAAAGGAAATGAGTTTTTCTTGATGACCTGGTTTAGTTTCCTTAAGTCAACACAGAACCTCTTACTTCCATCCTTTTTATCAACAATTACAACAGGAAATGACCAAGGTGAGTTTGACCTTCTTATAACTTTAGCCTCTATCATTTCTTCCAAAGCTTTATCAATTACCTCCCTGTAATTAAGTGGTGTATGGTAGGGCCTCATTTTATTTCTATTTTCTTTTTCACAAAGTCTGTATGACCAAGTTCTGAGTCTTTACTTGCAAATAGGTCATGATTTTCTTTAACTAATTCTTCAATATGGGGTCTATATTCTGATGGCACATCTAAATCTTATAGGTTATTACTTTCTGTGGTACTGTTTTTTTATTATTTAGGTAGCATCGACAATTTTGGTTTCATTAATTGGGGCTGTTCTAGCCATCAAACTATGCCTATATAGTTTAAAATGCCTATTAGTTTCATACACTACCAACAAAGGGACTGTTCTATTTTTGCTAAAACATAAAACAGTATTGATAACCTTTAACCCTGGCTCATTTGCTATGAAACCCCTATCTGTTTCTGAAACATCATAAGATTGACCTGAAGTCAGGTCAGGATTTTCTCTAACTTTACCATAACAAATGCATGCAATATTTCGTTTAATTAAACATGTATATTTCATTCTAACAGTTGATGCTACATGTATATCTTCTTCATAGTTTACATATGTTTACCATTTATTCTTAAACTTCAAAGTATATTTTTACATTGTTTTGTTTCAGCCAAACCAAACCCAAGATCTTATTTCTATTCAAGTCCCGGAGCATATAGAAGTCTTGTGACACTTCGGTACCACCGATACGTCCACTTGTAATCGAGTACCATTTGCAGACTGCTAAAAATTAACACTCTTATTTAGTAGTTTTGGCCTGTTTTTCAAATTGTCATACACCCTATGGTGCATCAATGAACATTCTGCCCCACTGTCATCAAGAGATCTAAACTTTTCTTTGCCTATGAATACAATACACGAGTTCGGATTACCAGAAACATTACCC
Source organism: Loripinus fragilis (assembly GCA_964019695.1). NCBI lineage: Eukaryota > Metazoa > Mollusca > Bivalvia > Lucinida > Lucinidae > Loripinus > Loripinus fragilis. The sequence goes on from OZ026518.1 coordinate 77,762,140, forward strand.
CTATATGTGGAGATGTTGTTTTTATCACTATTATTACTACTCTCTACAGTGACCTCTTTCTGTAATGAGCCACCTAGTTTTCCCGAACACCAGGTTGCTTACTTGGCCATGACCAAAACCTACCATGACCTACTCATGGCCTGTTTTGTCTGTGTGTCTGTTCACTCCTACAGTCTCTTAATATGTGACCTTCATGCCCACATTTCCAGCATTTTACTGCATTAAGCTGTCTATTATTCTGGTGAGGTTTGAAAAACCTCCTGTTTCGGGAATGATCAACCCCCATAGGTTGTTCATTTCTTACTGGATGTGACAATTCTACTCTAGCCCTTAAATTTTGTTCGTTGGTCGCTATGCTTATGGCCCCTTGAAGCGTATTTGGTATGTCCCTTAAGATTTTAAATTTTAACTGGTCATTATTGATACCATCAACCAAAGTTTCAATTAGTTGTTGCTCAACCATATCTCCAGCCTGCCCTAAAAAGCTTCTTCTGCTTAACTTATAATATGTTCTGCAAACACTTGTATGTTCTTGCCTTGCTTTTGTTTCAAATTTGTTAAAAGTGACAGCGCAGATTGAGGGTCTGTTACGTCACTAAAACGAGCTGTCTCTTAAGTCGCTCCAACTTGTGGTGTGGGTTAGCGTTCATGTACCTTTCTATGAACGCACTTACTGCCCCTGTTGCTGATTGAAAAGCCATTAAATGTTTCTTTTCATTAGGTACATTAAGAAGTACTGCATATTTGTAAATTGATTTGACCCACTCTCTGAAAAATTTTGGATTGCCATCAAATTTGGGAATATTGGCAGCTATACCTTGAATTGTCAGGGCACTTGAAACGTTTGACAGTTCTTGTGTTGAAGTATGAAAAACACTGGCAATTTCTTCCCCTTCAGCCATTATTATTCATTATTTATTTGTTTACTACAATGTTTACTTAATCAATTAATTAAAGAAGTCAAATCTTAATTTGATTAGAAGCCTATAACCTAGCAACTATACTTAAAATTTGTGTACCTAAAAGTCATTTTCAATTTGTTTGAGAATGTTAATCAATGGCATGCATTTAAGAAAACTTACCTCCTTGTTTGATTTAAGTTCCATTTTTTCCAGATCCAGTGCACGGCACCAATAAACAGCTGTATAATGTAATAAATGAAGAAAACTAACGAATACATTTGTTTTGTCCATGATCGTATAGTGGTATATTTTCACAATATTTTATAATGAAACATAAGTAAAACTCAAGACTGTATCAGGACTGACTGTCTCATAGTCTACACGCATAGCATAGCAGACTGAAGCGTACTCAACTGAGCAGCTCACAACAACCACAGAAAATGCACTGAATATCAATCTCAAGACATGGTCAAAGCCTGCAGTATATATAGCGAAAATGGAAAGATGATTTCATTCCATAATATTAACCCTTACTAAATCCATATAATAAGTCCAAATATTATGACAAGATTCTGATGATTGCACTGAAATAAATACTTAGCATCTGCGATGTGAACAATGGAAAACATGTGCCCACTATTGAAGATCCATCTGGACCGAATATGCAATCATAAGATTCATGTATAATACAGCATGTGACTGGGCGCTATTCCAGCGTAAACATAAATGTACATCATTGTCATTCTACTATGGTCCTGCAGTTATAGTTTTGAAGCTCTATCCTGACAACAGCTAGTTGTTGTGGGGACTGAGTCTCAACCTGGAATACCATCTATGGGCTTGTGAAGCCAGTAGTTTGAACCTACCACCCCTACACCACTCAGGCCCATAGATTATCTTACATAGAACTGCGCATGCAGAATAAAGGTCTACGAGGTAAAATGTACTCTTACATGTAGAACCACCTGCGCATTTGACATAACCATCATATGAACTTATTATTGAATATTTCGAAATGTAAAAACTGACTTGAATTGTGTCGAATCTTAACATCAATCATGTACATCTAGCAAGCATCCAATTTTAACGTACTTTAATAAACCGCTACATAAATCGTTTTGCAAGCTAAATTATGATCATTGATTGAAGTACAGTATTCATCCTAAATACTGCCCATCAATTACCATGGCTTTACAGACCATTAAGAGTGTTTTAGTCAGTATGACTCTCAATCCTTCAGCATGCTTTTTCTAATAGCGAACTTGCATAAGCTGACTATGTTATAGTAAGTTTGCAGTGAAAAAGTATCTTACTCCTGGATATATATTGAATCGGTCTGCGTTTAGTCTAGAACTAGCAACTAAGGTTCTACAAACAACGCCACTGTGTTTCGCACATATTATATAAGAAACTGGAGTTATGCTTGCCTTATATCACTGTCATATCTAATTTATGATGTTTTTATTGTAGATTTTTACTGCTGACCCTCACTGAACCTGAGTCAGGGTGTTGCTGATCCTCGTGTTCCATTAGATTTCACTGAACAGAAAGGCCTTTCTTGTCAATTACCAGAGCTCAAGAGGGAATGTGCGTATTATGAGATGTATTGCTAAAGCGTAACCAGACAATCAATGCAAGTTTTACTTTCTAGTCATATGACTAGCGTCAAATACATGTATCTTCACGGAAACATATTTCATTCAACCATACGTTTAGCTGTTGTCATACTTGTGACAAACATATTATTCAGACTACGCTGAAGTACATTCTCTTATTCATACTGAAGATAAACTATACAGTTGAGGCGCTAGGGTGTTTGTTTTGTGGTACCTGTGACAAATATATTTATCAGCCTACCGTTTATACAGAAGATAAACTATACAGCTTGCGGTAGGAGGATCGTTTTCAGCATTTAGCTCAAAAATGTATTCTTCTGGCATATGTTTTACAAATTAATATCACTTGAAGACCCATCAGCTTATTAATGCATGAAATAATCCCTATACCTGTTCTTTGTTGAATATGTTTTACCCTTTCGACTACTTGAAAATCCATGTTCTTATTCATACAAGAGATAAAAACATATTATTGTGACAAAGGTTTACGGGAAACGATTTTCTCTTGCATCAAACTAAATTAATAATAAAGAGATACGCCTTATAATACTGTCAAAAGATTTAATCTTTCATCTAACTTTGAAACCCACACGCTTATTCCTAGAGATGATTATCAGAATATAAAGGAAACTGTCTGAAATAATTTAGTCATCTGGCTTGAAAACCATATGTCGAATGCTTAAAATGCTTGCGATGACAGAATATGTGTGGCATCATTTTGTCCAATTATCTGCAGTGAAACCCCATAAGCTTGTTCATACGAGGGTCATTTTTTATGTTCGTAGAATCGGGCTGTATCTCTACAAGGTACCATAAGTATATATACTTTGAAAGGTCTAGCTTTTGCCTATTAACTGATATAAATTTTACATCATTAGCGCTTAGTTCGGTAAAGATATATAGCTTTGAGTAGGGCTAATAAAGGACACTGGTCGAAATCGATGCCATTTTAACCACGCAGCAAGCAGGAAAAAAGACGCTGTTAAGTTCCATTCGCCATGGTGATATAAGCATTTTTCAAGCTGATTTTTCTTTTGCACCACCAAAATTAATTATTCAAACGCTAATCGTCGACAAGTGCAGCAAAACTATAAGATTGTTGTTTGCTCTTCTATAACAATTTTAAAACACCCATCAATATACCAAAATAATCACAGTTAAGTGCTAGTTATTATATCAGTTAAAATTACGATTATGAACAAATTTTAAAATTTCTCCTGGTTTTGCATAGCACATAGTATACTCAATCATTCGTCAGCAGTTATATTGATGTATCGATTTAAGCCTATAACTGACAACTTCCGGTACGTGCATACCCCCATGTTATAAAAAGTGGGTGGGGTAAATCAACCCCGCGTAGAAAACACAATAACAATCTGATCTGCATAATTTTCATATTGCAGTGATTTCAACACCTGTTTAGAAGCACAAAAACAGTTTTAATGTATTTTCTAAATATAGTAACGCTCCATGACGTCATTTGTGTACAAAAATAAGGGATTTTAGCACCCCCTAGGCTATTTATTTTGCAGTTCATTTCTAATAAAACAAAAGTATTAACTTTGTTTTTGGATGAAAGTTACCATAACACTTCCATCTACCCTATAAACAAGAAAAAATATAATACTACTTTACAGCTAACATATTAAGCCACATTCAAAAGCCCGTGTCCAACTTCTACTTGTGTCAACTTTTTACAATAAAAGTTTATACGCCTACTGTTCAATTTGCTGAGGTTCCAAACATTTCTTACATATCCAATAATTGCTGCGCATTTGCTATAATGTTTATATAATATTGTAGCACGTGGTGTCCTTGATCTGCAGCCAAAGTTTCAAAAGCTGTGTATGGCTATGGCCCATTTTCTTGCAATTGTTTCTAACGTTCTGTCAGAGACTAAGTTCATAAAATTTCATATTTCTACCATATTTCCAGTGTGCGATATATAGGTATGTCTTTGCCTCTTAGAAGGCATTAAAGTAATGTATTTTGAAATAATTTAAGGCTGCATGTATAGATAAAAGCTCAATCTTTCCAAATATATGCATGATGTATGCATTTACTTTCGCCGTTTTCATTAAATCTACCTCTCTACGAACATAAAAAACGTCCCTCCTACATGAGAAAACCATTTACTCCATTTACGTTGTGCTAATTCATACTGTTGATCAACCATATGTGCTGCACTAACTAAACTATATAACGTAAAGACACATAACAATATTCCTAAAGAAGATACGCCATATACTTGGGAGACATGTTGCAAGAGTTTTACTATCATACAAGAGATAAGCCATAACCATTTGAAACTTGTGGTAACAGTTTTACTAAAACATAAACGTATTCATATTAGAGATAAGCCATATACTATGGAGTTATACTTAATGTCGAACAAAATAAAGCATAAACTGATTCCTACAGGAGATAAACCATAGCCTTTGAATTATCGAAATAGTTAACCGTTTTACAAGATGAATCATAAACATATTCATACTGGAGATAAGTCGTATACTTGTGCCACTTGTGGTAACTGTTTTACTGATACATCAGGCTTGAAGACCCATATACTTATTCATACTGGAGGTAAGCCGCATCCATATGGCACGTGTGGTAAACGTTTTACTCATTTGTCAAGCTTGAAGATGCACATGCTTATTCATACTGGGGATAAGCTACATACTTGTGACACTTGTGGTAAATGTTTTACTCGATCATCAGACTTGAAGACACATATACGAATTCATACAGGTGATAACCCATACGCTTGTGACAAATGTTTTACTCGATCAACAACCTTGAAGACACATATGCTTATTCATACAGGAGATAAACCCTACACTTGTGACACTTGTGGTAAACGTTTTACTCATTCGTCTCACCTGAAGGCCCATATGCTTATTCATACTGGAGATAAGCCGCATACTTGTGGCACCTGTGGTAAATGTTTTACTCAATTATCAAACTTGAAGACCCATATGCGTATTCATACTGGAGATAAGCCGCATATTTGTGGCACTTGTGGTAAACGTTTTACTCGATCATCAGACTTAAAGACACATACGCTTATTCATACAGGAGATAAGCCGTATACTTGTGGCTTATGTGGTAAATGTTTTACTCATTCGCCAAGCTTGAAGACCCATATGCTTATTCATATTGGAGATAAGCCGCATACTTGTGGCACTTGTGGTAAATGTTTTACTCAATCATCAAACTTGAATACCCATAAGCTTATTCATACGGGAGATAAACCATACACTTGTGACAATTGTGGTAAACGTTTCATTCGATCATCAGACTTGAAGACACACATGCTTATTCATACTGGAGATAAGCCACATACTTGTGGCACTTGTGGTAAATGTTATACGCATGCCTCAAGCTTGAAGAACCATATGCTTATTCATACAGGTGGAAAAGCCTACACTTGTGACACGTGTGGTAAATGTTTTACTCATTCATCATATTTGAAGACACATATGCTTATTCATACAGGAGATTAGCCGCATATTTGTGACACCTGCGGTAAACGTTTTACTCAATCACCAACCTTGAAGACACACATGCTTATTCATACAGGTGATAAACCATACACTTGTGACACTTGCGGAAACTGTTTCACTCGATCAACAGACTTGAAGACACATATACGTATTCATACTGGAGATAAACCACATACGTGTGACACCTGTGGTAAATGTTTTACTCGATCATTTCACTTACAGACCCATATACGTATTCATACAGGTGATCAACCGCATACTTGTGATACTTGTGGAAAATGTTTTACTCATTCGGCAAGCTTGAAGAACCATATGCTTATTCATACAGGTGATTAGCCATATAACTGACACTTGAGGTAAATGTTTCTTTTTTGTGAATCATTAAGCTTCAATACTCAAATGCTTATTCATACAATAGTTACGCCATATTCTTGTGCCTCTTGTTGCAAATCGTTTACTAAATAATCTAACTTGAAGAGGCATACATTTATTCATACAGGAGATACTTGTGGCACTTGCGTTGAATATTTAGTCACTCATCTGGTTTGAAGGCAATAAAAATATTCATACAGGAGATAGACCAAATACTTGTGACTCTTGCGCTAAATGTTCTTAGTCACTCATCTGACTTGAAGACACATAAACGTATTCATATAGGAGATAGACCAAATACTTGTGACTCTTGCGCTAAATGTTTTAGTCACTCATCTGACTTGAAGACACATAAACGTATTCATATAGGAGATAGACCAAATACTTGTGACTCTTGCGCTAAATGTTTTAGTCACTCATCTGACTTGAAGACCCATAAACGTATTCATACAGGATAAAAGCTAAATTCTTGTGACTCTTGCGCTAAATGTTTTAGTCACTCATCTGACTTGAAGACCCATAAACGTTTTCATACAAGAGATACGCCAAAGTCTTGTCACTCTTGTGCTAAATGTTTTAGTCATTCATCTGACTTAAAGACACATAAACGTATTCATACAAGAGATAAGCCAAATACTTGTGACTTTTGCGCTAAATGTTTAGTCACTCATCTGATTTAAAGTAAGAAGAAGGCAAAGATCAGCAATCAATACAATCAAGTACCACACCTGACCCAGGATACCATATTGGAAAGTGACAAAATCACAATAAGACATCACAAACAAGAGCCAAAAGGTCAGCCCTTTCCTAGCACGTGACCACATAGCAGCAATGAACAGACGCAAAAGCATGACAAACACAAAGCATACATAACACAAATCATCCACAAGACAAGTACCACCTTGGAACGGTCAGTAAAAATATTTTACTGGAGGGCTTGAACCAGTTTCACAGCGTCAACCTCACCCTAAGTTCAGATGTGGATCAAGACACTTAGATGTTAGGTTTGCATGAAAGACCCCAAACTTATCCATGCATCATCTCCTAGAACATATACCGCAAAATGGAATATTTTTGCGTCGCCAAATTTTCGCGTTTTTGTCTCAAAAACATGAGGATAAATATCTGCGGTTTTTAATTTTCGTGGTCTTTTGTACCCACGAAAAGTATAATTGCTAGTTAAATGTCCTGTAAAATATCTGAAGTAAAAGCTGGTTATTTCCGATCTTCGAAGTTAGGTGCTTTCCGTATTTCATCTGGAAGATGAATTGTAGTTTCTTGTTGGCTGGTGCATAGAATAGTACATTTTAAGTGTCGACTTAAACTGGCATTTCACATACTGACGATCACTGATCTAAATCTGAACAAATGATCAGGTGTATTTAAGCGTAATAATCATTTATCTTTCAAGCTTTTCCAGGCCATCTATTGTGTAAAGGTTGAACGCTCATGAGCATGGCCTTGATTGATCTATCCATGTTCAATGAACAGTAAATATATAGATTGACCTGTACAGTACGCTGGTCAGAGTATGAAAAACGGTGTTTATGAACCCAAATGAATACACAATTATTTTTCGATAAAGGTACATAAACAATTGTTCAAAATTGGAAAATATTTCGCTGATTTCAATTTTTGCGGGTTTATTCTTACTGCGAAATGCCGTGAAAATTGGTTGACGCGAAATTTTCCCATTTTACGGTAAATCAAGATATGAAAAGGAGACAAAGCAAAGACAAGGACTTGACAGTTCATAAACCTGAATACTGGAGCAAAAGAAATCCAATAGGTAAGCCGGGTGGGTCTGACTACAGCCAAAAGCATCAGGCACTAACATCTGATCAGCAGATAAGACTTTGTATGCGTCTGTTTATATGTGCTTTGTGGTCACCTGCTGGGAAAGGGCTGACCTCTTGGCTCTTGTTTGTGGTGTCTTACTGTGAGTTTATTACTTTCCCATTGGTATCCTGGGTCAGGTGTGGTACTTGAATGTATCGATTCCTGATTTTTGCACCCTTACTTTAAGTCGGAACCATCATAGAGTCTGAAGTCCGACCCACTAGTGTGCAACTAAAGAGGAAAGCAAAGTTGCCAACCATGATTGGGTTGACCACCAAGCATGCAGTTTTTATAATGGGAAATTATTTTAATAAACTGTGCTGAAAAAATATTAGAGCCAATAATCTTCATCAATTTATACACCAAGTCACTATAGAATCCAGGTTCTGAAAGTCCTAGGAGCAAAAATATTTAAGTACATCTTGGATTTTAGATATCAAATCATAGTATAGTTGATAAAATTTCGAAAAGGTTTTGAGAAGTTTATGATACCGATAGCCTTGTTTAAGAAGTTTCTGGGTTAACAATTTATTGCCAGTGTTGACTGAAATATGTTTTTTTGATGCGTGCTCTGAAATGTCCAGTATGTAGAATTTCCACAATTTTCATACCTTTCTAACTAATGAAGTATCAAACCTGACCGCGGCACCATATGGGAGAGTGACAAAAACACAAAAAAACATAACACACAAGAGAGCTAAGAGGTCAGCCCTTTCCCAGCTGGTGATCACAAGGCTGCAGAGAACAGTCAAGACAGTATAACAAAGTCGGACACGAAACACACATAACAAAAAGGCTCCACAAAAGAAGCACCGCCTTGATCGGTCAGTAAAAATATTCACTGGAGGGTTTAAACATTTTAATGGTACCAACATCACCCTTAATACTGATGTGGATCAAGACACATAGATGTTTAGTTTGCATGCAATCAATGCAACATCACCTAGTACATACTAAACAAGCTATAAAAAGGAAATAAAACAAAGATAAGGACTCAACAGTACATTGAACTGAATACCGGAGCAAAAGAAATCCAACAGTTAAACCCCGGTGGGCCCGGCCACAGACACAGCATCAGTCCCCAACCCTCTCATCTATAGATAAGTCTTTTAAGTCGGAATCGCCTCTTTTAGATCGGGAAGAATATAGAAGCAACTGGCATGAATCGATTTCGGTGAAATAAGAATAAAAGTTTAACTATACACGTGGAAAAAAGTTAAGGAACACTTGAAGCCCTAATTTTAAATTTTTGAATATCCGAATTAGCTGAGGGCTTGCGATTCTGGATTTTTGAAAGGACACTTTGGAAAGCATTGCCAACTTACAGCTTGAATTGCTGAAGTCCCCTGAATTTCGTTTTTTGTGCTATAGAGGTCTATCAACGACATTTATACCATCGTTTTTTCATACACGTTTTTTGCTTTTTTTTGCGATTTGTTCGAACTTGCAGTTGCAGATTCACCTGATTCGACAGAGTTGTCTTCCGTTATTTAGATGTAGAGCCAACACAATTGTTGATAAAAGGTAATTTTTGATTAATTATCTCCCGCCGAAGGCAGAGGGGTATTAGTTTGGCGTTGTCCGTCCGGTTTCTCCGTCCGTCCGATTTTCCATCCTCAGCCATACGATGGAGTGAATCATGAAACTTATACTGGACTTATATCAGGTTGGGGAAAGGCTAAAAGCCACTATTATAGCTTCTTTCAGCTATAATAGCTTCAAATGGCTAGCGAACTGATCACTGGAAGACATGTTTTTCGGAAATACTTTTAAATCGCGTCGAGTCGCACTTCTCCTTTTTACACCACACACAAAAACATATGACTAATACAGTTAATGGTCCAGTTCCGAATCACTTTTACTTCAAGGCGTATTCCAAATAGTAGCTCTGAGTAAATAATATTTCGGTTTTACTATTACAAAGCACTATGATTCCCCTAAATAATGAACTTCAATTTGTATCATTCGGACTCTGCTATGTGTCATACCACGGCTTTGAAGTAGGCCGCCAAATGGCCTAGTTGCGGGTCACTTGCCCAGTTTCGAATCACTTTAGAAATTCTAAGAAATTACCTTCAGTAGTACAGTTGCATTAAGGTTTTGACATTGTTGGCTTAATCACTACTTCCAATGACGAGCTTGACGCATTATTTTACCGTATTCATTGCAGTAAACTTGCACGGACACAGAAAGTATGTAAAACGGACAACCACCGTCCCGCCAGCGAAACGTCATATAAATGGCGCTGCTAGCGGTCAGATGATGACCCGACATAGGTAGCTTTGTACTTTTCCAACCAGTAATATCAAGATAATCAACAGCTTTGTGCTTTTCCATGCGGGAGGGGGTGGTCCGGACCCCCAAGTACTCACTCCTGTGGATCCGCGCATAACTAAAGGTCCTTAGACTATGAACTTTTTTACCACTCCCGATTATACACCTTGGCTAATAATTGAAAGGTTTACAGGTAAACTTGGTCTATAAGACATTGTAGAGTTGAACTAGATCAGATAGCTGCTAGAGGCGCGCTCTAATCAGGATCTGCACAGTCTGTCATTTGACGCATCACTTTGTGATACAGACACTAACATTCACTTTTTCAGAGTATTTTTTTTCTATTTTGTGACATTTTTATTTAACGTCTGTGCACATTTCCTTTGTTATTTATTAGCGCACGCATACACCAACACGCGTTGTGAGAGTAAAATGCATTTGTAACCATGCCCCACCCGCCAACAACGCGGGCGGTCGGCACACGTGATACGGTAGCGGATGGCGGGGTCATGGTAGATGTTTGAATGGTTATAACGTCTTGACCCCCCCCCCCCCACACACACACACACACAGTACGGGGTAAAGGCCAGGTTTTTAACATTTAAAAAGACGATCGACGAAATCTGCGACAGGAAAAAGAAAAACTGGAGAGCCTCAACATGTTTAACGGTACCAGCCTCACTCTTAGTTCTGATTTGGCTCTGGTCTCTACACAAGTAAAAACTCTATTATACATACATGTAGTTGGACAAAAAGCAAGGGAATCATCCGACACAAGCATGTCCACTTGTGATGGAGTGAGGCATTTACCAGGGCACTGGAAAATCAACAAGACGTTAACCCTATTTAACTCATAGGAGGATGTAGTGCATGTGCGGATCCAGAGGGGACAGGGAGTCTGGACCCCCACCCCCCCCCCCCTCGAAAATTTTAGCAATACTGGTCCCAATCCCCTTAAAATAGAATCGGCGCGCCAGCGATGCGTTTCGCTGGCGGGCCGAAAATGGCCCGCTAATAGTGGTATTTGGATAATTCCTCCCCAACGTTGTCAAGGTTGGACCCCCTCTGACAAAACTTTCTGGATCCGCGCATGTAGTGGTTACGGATAAATGATGCATAATTAGGATAATGGGCTTCTACTAGCTAATGTTAATAGGGAACGGGACTGATTTAGAGTCCTGGCTAAAGACTTGAATTGCCCGGTATCGAGCTCGGGATCCCTGGTCTGGTAGGTCTACACCACATATTCTGAGAGAGAGAGAGAGAGAGAGAGAGAGAGAGGGAGGGAGAGAGAGAGAGAGGGGGAGAAAGAGAGACATGCAGACAGACAGGCATATACATATAGAGAGACTTAGATAGAAAGACAGACTGATAGACAGACAGACAGACAGACATACAGATAGACAGACATAGAAATTCAACAGACACACACAAAGGCATAATTCTCATGCATACGCGGATCCAGGAAAGACTGGGAGCACAGAGCCCCCCCCCCCCCCCCCAACCCGCCAACCCCTGTAAAGTCCCATCGCTATAGCCCTAAAATTCAGACATTTTTCACACTAATGCTCTCTAGAGCTACCAAGGCCATCAAATGGAGTTTTGCTGGCGGGCCGATGACGGCCCGCTTTTGTGGTATTTGGATCCTCTCTCCCCTCATCAACTAAAACGGCATGTAATATATATATAAAAAAAACGTTGTCAGAGTCAAAACTTTCTGGATCCGCGTCTGCTGAGAGAGAGAGAGAGAGAGAGAGCATATGGTGCCCGTGAAACTTTTTCACATTATTTTGTCGGGAGCACAGTGGCTCAGTGGTAGAGTGCTTGACTCGAGACCGAAGGGCCGCGGGTTCGAGCCTCACCGACGTCACTGCGTTGTGTTCTTGAGCAAGAACATTAATCCTTGCTTAGTACTGGTTCAACCAAGGAAGACCCGTCTCTTTATAACTGAAAGATTGTTGATGGGACGTAAAGAATCAAACAAACAAACAAACATAATTTTGACTTCAATATGTTGTACAAACAGCTGAGCGCGTGTACGTTATTGTTATGTGACGTGAAATAAACTTGTTTTCAGCTGATTCGAAACTGGGCCAAAAAGTGACAATGATTACACGGCTATCACGGAACCAAAAACAGAGTAAAAGGTCCGTTTTTTCTTGGATGTGTTTAAATAATTGTTGGAAAACATGCTGAAACCGAAAGTTTGATAAAAATGCATTTCAAACGAAAGCATTTTTCGGAAATATGCAGTGAGCATATACTGACACGAGTGAAAATATACCTTCATAAAATGGGTCATGGGGAAAAATTGTAATTATTTTCACCAAGCAGATAACTTATAGATATTTGCTTTCACTCACATACAGAGGGATAATTATGCAACAAAACAAAACCAAAATATGTATTTTCAATTTTACCGCTGATGTGTAGTTTGCAACGAAACTATGACGTGATTCGGAACTGGGAAAGATTCGAAACTGGGCCATTAACTGTACATGTCCGCTGTATCTTACTTTCTTCCAGCACCCTCCTGATTTTTGTGTAGAAATCACTGTTTTTGCCGTTTTTATCCAAAAGGCGATCAATAACGCTAAAAGATACCGATGGAATGCTTATATTGTAAAAAATCTTGAAAAATTTCAATCAACTGTTGTTTCTATAGTCACCATTGCAATCCCAGGATGCAGCATTTTTGCCTGGTTTCCCGCCTGCAGCTTCTTTCAGAATCATTTTGGATAAAGTATGGTAGGTAATGCGTACCATAATATGAAATCAAAAATATTATTGATTTATTTGCCAGTGTCCTGGATAGAGAGCACGTTTCACTGACCTTTTATTTATACATGTGTAGAATTCAGCGCATATGTAGCTCACATAATCCATGCAGACATGTCCATCATTTCTTGCACTATTCGAGCAATTTGCTTGATTGTCACAAGCTATGACAACAATAAATGACCACTGCAAAAGTGCCTATATACTAAGGCCTTTTGGAGATAGAAGTCAGACTTAAGCAGTTCTGCTTCTAAGATGCCAACTGTTCTGGGGGTGGGGGTGGCAGTGCAGTTCTCAGCGTTCGGCCATAAAATCCCCTGTGCATTGCGGAAACCCCGAAGATGACAGGCAAACCATTGATACATGTATACCAGTTGTTCATGCACTTTTTTCTCACTAATCGACATTCTCTCAGGCGGGATTTCCTTTTTTTGATAATAATTGCTGAAACAAAAAGTGTCTAAATCTCTTGTATTTTGATAGGGGTTAGGGGTCCTCTTTTTTTAAATATATTCTACAATGACACTGGGCTCTCACCCCTGAATTTTTATAGCGACTTTTATAGCTTGATTTCTGGGTTAATATGGTGTATGGGTTCTTTGAATTACAGACATCATACTGATGGATGAAAAAAATTTTAATTATGGCTCATGGCAGCTGAATAAACATGCGCGGATCCAGGAAGTTTTGTCATAGGGGGTCCAACTTTGACTTTTTTTTTTTTTTTTTTTTTTTTTTTTTTTTTTTAGTTTGATGAGGGGAGGAAGGATCCAAATACCACTATTAGCGAGCCATCAATGGCCCGTCAGCAAAATGCCATTTAAATGACGTTTTGCTGGTGGGCCGATGATGGCCCAACATCGAATGCTGGATTGGTAGCTTTGTGATTTTAAGGGGGTCCGGACCAGTATTGCTAAGAAAGTTTAAAATAAAACCCCTATATTTTTGTAATTTTCCAGGGGGGGCGGACCCCCTGCCCCCCCCCCCCCCCCACCTCTGGATCCACACATGAATAAATACAAATTGTGTAAACACCGTGCCAACTTACGCATCAAAATTCATTTTATAACCACACTAACTCAATCAAACGAAGAGGACGTGGAAATATACAATACAGACGGTAAGGATAACATTATAATCAAATTCAGATTGCCTATCAAGGTACATATTAAATTTCTGCTTCTGGGATAGCAATGGTGGAACTGAACATTGAACTTTCGATATTCTTCAACAAAATTGAAGAAATAAACATTTAATCTGTTTCTTTTATCAAATCATCAGTCTATTGAATAAAAACGGCAAAAATAGTGTTTTCTACCCCAAAACCGGGAGGGGAGGGTGCTGAGAGAATATAGGATACCGCGAACGTTAGTCTTATGTTTACCGTAGCGTGTGTGTTGTAAAAAGGAGGAGGTGGGACTCGGAGCGATTTAAAAGTATTTCCGAAAAATTTATCTTCCAGTGACCAATTCGCAAGCCTTTAGAAGCTATTATAGCTGAAAGAAGCTATGATAGTGGCTTTTAGGCTTTTCCCCAACCTGTATATTACCATATACTCCAATTTTTAGGGTTCGCATTCTTTTTTTTTTGGCGGGGATATCAATTCGTTATCAACAGATGGAATTTGCTTGTTATATTAATAATGACCACCAATTGAGTATGGAGCTTGAGGTAACCGCATGTTGTTGTTAATAGTTTCTTTGGGTTAATGTTAAGATTTTTCTGGGACGAAGTGTTTCAAATGAAGATGATCATGTTTCTGTTTCTGTTCGTTAAGAGACTTCTTTCAAACTTGAACATTATGTCTCTGGTGGCGGTTAAGAAAAGAAAAAGTGGGAAAAATAGGAAAGATAGAAATAAAGTGGATAGAAAAGTAAGAAAGAAAGGAAAGTTTCCAGCCTGCGTTTTCAGCTCTTCATCGGGCAGTAGACCAATCCGGCTACAGTAACTGCCCCTGGGTATGGTTGCCCAACCGGCACAGCTCTAAAACCCTCTGACCCTACTTGCAGACTGGCCCCTACCTAGCTTAGAATGAGAGAGATGTCAGCCCCTGCTTGAAGAGTGCCAAGTCAGGGGCCTCAGCAACTGAGGCTGGTAGTGAATTCCACACAGGTATGGTCCTTGGAAAGTAGCTGTACTTGAAGGTATCCGTCCTTGTGGGGTACTGTCGCAGCTTCTTCGAGTGGATTGCTCTTGTTCTGGTTGTTGCTGGCGTCAAGTAGGTATCAGCAGGTATGTCGACTAGGTCGTTCATGATCTTGTATATCATTACAAGCTGGAGTTTGGTCCTTCTCAACTCTAGCGTCTCCCAATTTAGATCCTGTAGCATATCTGTGACACTACTTGTGTTGTGGTATCTATTGGTGCAGTACCTAGCTGATCTTCTTTGAACCATCTCCAGTTTCTGCTTGGATTGGTCTGTATGAGGAATCCAAATAGAGGCACAATATTCCAGGTGAGGTCAGACAAGTGTGATATAGGCTGATGATTTGGTCTCACGATTATTGATGCGGATATTCCTTCTCAGAAAACCCAAAACACTGTTCGCTTTCTTTACTGTCCGGTCAATGTGCTCTTTCCAGTCCAGGTTGCTTGAAAGGTCCACCCCCAAATACTTGGACGTGGATAGTTCTGCTAGTTCCTGGCCTTTCAGTTTATAGGTCGAGTTGAATTGAGTCCTCTGGAGTCTGTATGTTCCGGTATACTATGCAGTCATCTGCAAATAGTCTGGTCCTCGATGTAACGCAGTCAGGTAGGTCGTTGATGAACAACAGGAAGAGAGGAGGGCCAAGCACGGTGCCTTGAGGGACACCGCTTATAACAGGGGCTTTCTCCAACGTTGCTCCATCTACGATGACTTGCTGTGTTCGGCCTGACAGGAAAGACTTGATCCATCCATGCGTCTGACCCCTGAATCCGTAGTGGTTGAGCTTTTCATGAAGTCTCCGATGCGGGACGCGATCAAAGGCCTTGGAGAAGTCGAGGATCATAAGGTCCATCTGCCCTCCTGTATCCCCCGTCTCAGCAAGCTCATATACTAGTGTCAACAACTGAGTCTCGCAGCTGCGTCGGGCTCTAAAACCGTGTTGACAATCTGTCAAAATCTTGTGACGCTCCAGATGGCTCAAGACGTTGCTGGTGATTATATGCTCCTGGAGTTTACAACAGAGGCTTGTAAGTGACACAGGACGGTAGTTTGATGCCTTGAATCTGTCTCCTTTCTTGAAGATAGGTGAGACATTAGCTGATTTCCAGTCTTCTGGTAGTTCTCCAAGGTCTATGGTCCTCTGGAATAGTGTAGTGAGGATTGGAGAAATCTCTTCGGCCATGTCTCGTAGTATCCTGGCTGGTATCATATCGGGTCCACAGGCTTTGCTTGGGTTGATCTTCTTCAGAAGTTTCTCCACCCCTTCCTTGGTCACCGTGATATCAGGCATGGATGGGTAAGGTTGACCGTCAAGACATGGAATGTCTCCCTCGTCTTCTCTTGTGTAGACTGATTCATACTGGTGGTTAAGTATGTTGGCCTTGTCCACCGGGTCTGCGTGCATCTTGCCTCTGTCCTTGAGTGGTGCAATCCCGCTGTTATCCTTCTTCAGGGACTTTATAAAGGACCAGAAACGCTTCTGCTTCCCCTGTCTGTCGTCAGTGTCAGGATCACCAGGGTCTATCACTTCCTCAACATGCTGCCAGTATGCTTGTCTCTCTGCTCTCTGGATCTTTGACTTCATCTTTTTGTCGTTGTCTATATCCCTGGATTTTCTAGTAGCCCTCTGTTTTTTGAAAAGTTTATTACGCTTGCGATGTAAGGCCCAGATAGTTCTAGTAATCCAAGGTTTGGGCTTCTTGTCACCACGTACTGTCTTGTGTGGTATGTATTTCTCCATAAGTCTGTGAATGGTGGTCTTAAAGGATGTCCAGATAGTTTGACTGTCCAATTCTCTTGCCTGCTCATTGATGTCCCAGGCATGTGAAGTGCTTCTTAATAAGTATTTAATATAAAGTCTTTCTATGGACTGTTTTTATATCTCCATTTGAATTCACATCCTAGTCTTACGTGGACAGGAGTTATGCAATTTTGTCAAAAAAGTGAAACGCCACCTAGCGTCACTTTTGGTTTGTCCTCGAATTGGTGAAACTGAAGGAAATTTGGACTCAGTATTTCGGGGGGCGAAGTGTTTCCCATAAAAATGATAATGTGGGGTGTTTTTAATATTAGTATTTACCATAAAAGTATTTCTTTTAACAGTATTTTAAAATATCTACAATCGAAAGTCGCATTTCGTTTCCAATCAGTCGAATGTAGGCCACTCTTAGACTGTGTTAGGTCTCTTAATATAAATGGTCACTCTCCGCTGAATAATAAAAGCCAGTACCAATGGTATCGCCAAACTTTGACTTTAAAATCACCAGACACGGTCTGGTATTTCCGCTAGCTGTTAAAACAATCAAGAGTTATAAAAAACTTTCTATACATTTTAAGAAGAACCTATAATGAAGACGTTGTCAATTTTTTGTCTTGATATTGTCAATTTTTTGTCTTGATATTTGCATGTTAAATAGCATTTTGATGCTTGTAAAGTTTAGTGACAACCGTTCCGTGGCCGGGATCGTTGGTTCCGGCTTTTATTCTTTCTCAAAAACAAGTATTGGCTTTTACTAAAGGAAGTGCATGCATGCACGGATCAAGAAATTTCTGTCAGTGGGTGGGGGGGGGCTAAGAACAGCCCTGGCAAACTTATTTTTTGACTAATATAAAAGAAAACTATACTGTTCTAAGATTAGGGATCCAACATTTTTCCCAGTGGGGGCTGGGGGAGATGGGGGGGGGGCGTCCAATTACTTCTTCCCAAAGAAACCTATTAAACTTTAGAGTTTTAAGAAGGGGGGTGAAAGTCTGGTCCCCCCCTCGCCTGCCCCCCCCCCCCCCCCCCTCTGGACCAGTGCATGTCAATGTTTGCATACAATTAAAATACTGAAGTTGAATTATCCTATTGTCTTACATCCCTATTACTTGCTTCAAACACAGATCAAGTGGACATTTTAGCTTTTGGTATTAATAATATATTAATCAAAGCAAATTCAAGTAATTGCTTTATTTATTTATTTTTTCTACATTTTTGCCCATTTCACACAAAGTTTCGATTCATATGATCAGAATGTCCCATAGTTATTAACACCAGGCAAAAGTTGGAACACTTTCGTGCATTTGAAAGTGTGATCAAGCCAACTTTAAGATGTTTACTTGGAATGTAGAAAGTGTACTGCTGCAAGAACAGTAGACAAAACCCCACCGCACTCAGCTATATACATGGCGAGAATAGGGTGAACTCGTGAGGCACTGGGCTAAGAGAACAAATCTACCCCTACCTACGTAAGAGATGCACCCAATGATTTCAGATCAGCCAGGCTGCGCATCACCACAATAACATCCAGGCCTCCAGATACACGTAGGAGTGTTTGATAAAAATAAACAAAAAATGTGATAATTCACAATATCTACATTAATTGGTGGTTACCGGTCTACAGGTGACAAGTAATGTTAATGCAGGTATCTAGAACCCCTCCCACATTTTCAGGTATTGTGTGGGAGCGGGTACTGGTTACCTGTTTTTCTTTTGCTTACCACCTGTTAATCAGGAACCAGTAATAAATGTATATATGGTCAATTAAAAAAAACGCGTCATTAAGACGTTTTTTAGCACCAACCCTCAAACCTTTTGCACGCAAATTACATGTTGTCTTTGCGCTCTTGCAGCATCTTCATGGATCAATCTATTTTTAAATCAAGATTTTTTAAAATTTGTAGCCTTCATACTGTAAATTTCCGGAAAGTAGAAAAAAATCTAAATTGAATGTTTTATTATTTTATCCGCCAACTCTAAATATTATTTGTTTCGTTGAAATAAAAAACATTTTCAGGTTCTGTCTGTGTATTTTTTAAGAGTGATACTGTTAAAAATGATTTTCCTGTCCAAAGGTCTGGTTTTCACGCACGATGTTTGGATAAAGGTGTACGAGGTAAAATGTACTCTTACATGTAGAACCACCTGCGCATTTGACGTAACCATCATATGATCTTACTATTGAATATTTCGAAATGTAAATACTGACTTGAATTGTGTCCAATCTAAACATCAATCATGTACATCTAGCTAGCATCCAATTTTAACGTACTTTAATAAACCGCTACATAAATCGTTTTGCAAGCTAAATTATGATCAGTGATTGAGTACAGTATTCATCCTAAATACTGCCCATTAATTACCATGACTTTACAGACCATTAAGAGTGTTTTAGTCAGTATGACTCTTAACCCTTCAACATGCTTTTTCTAATAGCGATCTTGCATAAGCTGACTATGATATAGTAAGTTAGCAGTGAAAAAGTATCTTACTCATGGATATATATTGAGTCGGTCTGCGTTGAGTCTAGAACTAGCAACTAAGGTTCTACAAACAGCGCCACTGTGTTTCGCACATATTATATGAAACTCAGTTATGCTTGCCTTATATCACTGTCATATCTAATTTATGATGTTTTTATTGTAGATTTTTACTGCTGACCCTCGCTGAACCCGAGTCAGGGTGTTGCCGATCCTCGTGTTCCATTAGATTTCACTGAACAGAAAGGCCTTTCTTGTCAATTTCCAGAACTCAAGAGGGAATGTGCGTATTATGAGATGTATTGCTATAGCGTAACCAGACAATCAATGCAAGTTTTACTTTCTGGTCATATGACTAGCGTCAAATACATGTATCTTCACGGAAAGCTATTTCATTCAACCATGCGTTTAGCTGTTGTCGTACTTGTGACAAACATGTTATTCAGACTACGCTGAAGTACATTCTCATATTCATACTGAAGATAAACTATACAGTTGAGGCGCTAGGGTGTTTGTTTTGTGGTACCTGTGACAAATATATTTATCAGCCTACCGTTTATACAGAAGATAAATTATACAGCTTGCGGTAGGAGGATTGTTTTCAGCATTTAGCTCAAAAATGTATTCTTGTGGCATATGTTTTACAAATTAATATCACTTGAAGACCCATCAGCTTATTAATGCATGAAATAATCCCTATACCTGTTCTTTGTTGAATATGTTTTACCCTTTCAACTACTTGAAAATCCATGTTCTTGTTCATACAAAAGATAAAAACATATTATTGTGACAAAGGTTTATGGGAAACGATTTTCTCTTGCATCGAACTAAAAAAAAGGCTTAATAATACAGAGATACGCCTCATTTACTGTCAAAAGATTTAATCTTTCATCTAACTTTGAAACCCATACGCTTATTCCTAGAGATGATTATCAGAATATAAAGGAAACTGTCTGAAATAATTTAGTCATCTGGCTTGAAAACCATATGTAGAATGCTTAACATGCTTGCGATGAAGAGAATATGTGTGGCATAATTTCGCACAATCATCTGCTGTGAAACCCCATATCCTTGTTCATACAGGAGAAAAGCAGACTACTTGTGACATTTACTCCATTTACGTTGTGCTAATTCATACTGTTGATCAACCATATGTGCTGCACTAACTAAACTATATAACTTGAAGCGACATAACAATATTCCTAAAGAAGATATGCCATATAGTTGGGAAACTTGTGGCAAGAGTTTTATTAAAACATAAATTTATTCATACAAGAGATAAGCCATATACTATGGGCAATTGTGGCTAGAGTAATACTTATGAAAGCTAAACTCATTCCTACAGGAGATAAACTATAGCCTTTGAAAACCTATTTGAAACAGTTTTACTTAACCGTCTTACAAGATGAATCATAAATGTATTCATACTGGAGATAAGCCACATTCTTGTGACACTTGTGGTAAATATTTTACTTTTTCGCCAAGCTTGAAGACACATATGCTAATTCATAATGGAGATAAACCCTACACTTGTGGCACTTGTGGTAAATGTTTCACTCGATCAACAGACTTGAAGACACATATACGTATTCATACTGGAGATAAGCCACATACTTGTGGCACTTGTGGTAAACGTTTTACTCATTCGTCAAGCTTGAAGAACCATATGCTTATTCATACTGGAGTTAAGCCCTATAAATGTGACACTTGTGGTAAATGTTTTACTCGATCATCTCAATTACAGACCCATAAGCTTATTCATACTGGAGATAAGCAGCATACGTGTGACACTTGTGGTAAACGTTTTACTTTTTTATCAACCTTGAAGAACCATATGCTTATTCATACAGGTGATAAACCATACACGTGTAACACTTGCGGAAAATGTTTTACTCAATCATCAATCTTGAAGACACATATGTTTATTCATACAGGAGATAAGCCGCATACTTGTGACACTTGTGGTAAATGTTTTACTCTATTATCTCACTTACAGACCCATATGCTTATTCATACTGGAGATAAGCCGCATACTTGTGGCTTTTGTGGTAAATGTTTTACCCATCCATCAAACTTGAAGAGGCATCTGCGAATTCATACAGGTGATAAACCATACACTTGTGACACTTGTGGTAGACGTTTTACTCAATCATCAGACTTAAAGACACATATGTTTATTCATTCAGGTGATAAACCCTATACTTGTGGCACTTGTGGTAAATGTTTTACTAAATCATCTGGCTTAATGAAACATATACGTACTCATACTGGAGATAAACCATATAACTGTGACACTTGAGGTAAATATTTTTGCTGAATCATCGAGCTTGAAGACTCATAGACTTATATATACAATAGTTACGCCATATTCTTGCAACTCTTGTTGCAAATGTTTTACTGAATCATCTACCTTGTACCATCATATTCGTATTCATATAGGAGATAAGCCAAATACTTGTGACTCTTGCGCTAAATGTTTTAGTCACTCATCTAACTTGAAGACAGATAAACGTATTCATATAGGAGATAGGCCAAATACTTGTGACTCTTGTGCTAAATGTTTTAGTCACTCATCTGATTTGAAGACACATTACGTATTCATATAGGAGATAAGCCAAATACTTGTGAATCTTGCGCTAAATGTTTTAGTCACTCTTCTGACTTGAAGACACATAAACGTATTCATATAGGAGATAAGCCAAATATTTGTGACTCTTGCGCTAAATGCTTTAGTCACTCATCTGACTTGAAGACACATAAACGTATTCATATAGGAGATAAGCCAAATACTTGTGACTCTTGCGCTAAATGTTTTAGTCACTCATCTGACTTGAAGACCCATTAGCGTATTCATATAGGAGATAAGCCAATACTTGTGACTCTTGTGCTTAATGTTTTAGTCTCTCATCTGACATGAAGACACATAAACGTATTCATATAGGAGATAAGCCAAATACTTGTGACTCTTGTGCTAAATGTTTTAGTCATTCTTCGAACTTGAAGACACATAAACGTATTCATATCTATAGGAGATAAGTGAAATACTTGTGACTCTTGCGGTAAATAGTTTACTGATTTATCTAGCTTGAAGACCCATATTAATTTATGCACATTTTGATTGATATTAGAGATAGATATGGCGATTATTTTTTGTTTTTGATTTATTATCCTTTATTTTTTAGTGTTGAAAATAGCGTACTTTGGAACGCCCAGAACGCACCAAATCACACCACTTTTATCTTTTTTTCCGGGGGAGTATGCCCACGAACCCCTGGCACATGTGTCAATCCACATCGTTACAGGGCTACCTATGCGTCTGCTATGTAAGGAAGAGAGCAAAGATCAGGAATCGATACAATCAAGCACCACACCTGACCCAGGATACCAATTGGAAAGTGACAACGTCATAATTAGACATCACAAATGAGAGCCAAGAGATCAGTCCCTTCCCAGCAGGTGACCACAAGGCATCAACAAACTGACGTGCATGAAAGCATAACAAAACAAGACAGAAATAACAAATGATCCACAAAAGAAGCACTGCTCTCTCTGTGGGAGCTAAGTGGTAGAGTGCTTTACTCGAGACCGAGGGGCCGCGGGTTCGAGCCTCACCTGCGTCACTGCCTTGTGGTCCTTGAGCAAGACACTTTTATCTTAGCTTAGTACTGGTTCAACCCAGGAAGATCTGTCCCTGTTTAACTGAAAGACTGTTGATGGGACGTTAAGAATCAATTCAAACAAACAAACAAACAAAGCACCGCTTTCTCTAGTTAAAATAGCTGATTTACATTAAAACTTTGAAGAATGCTGATCAGATATATACTTACTTAATGAAACTGAAGTATCATCCATAGAGGGCCTAATAATACATGTATGATTTGGGATTAAAGGAGAAGCTTTATTAATTTTAGGGAGCTAGTTTTTTTTGCGGGGATTTTTAGAGATCATTTCATTATTTTAGCAAGTAAGGGAGCACAGACCCCCTGTGGGGAGTGCTAAACTGAAACGACATAAAGCCGGTCAGGACGAAAGAGGGGAAATCTTATTGGAAATTCCTTTAGGCGATGACGATGCTACCAGGGAAAAATAATGCACACAACTAGTAATAACCTTTCAGTACTTTATGTGCTAAAAAAACATCGACAACACATGAATGATAAAACAGCACCACCTACGCTATTATTTCTGGCTAGTTGACCATCCTATACTAGGGCAAGTTGCCACTCTAAGATAGTTTCTATAAGAATCAATCTTAAAGTGTCATGCTCTAGACGTACGTCAACTAGCAGAAATAAGAAACGTAAAGAAATATAATTCACATATAAATCTAAGATCTAGAAAAAAAACTGGGCCCTTCAATTCTAATGTTCAGCGGTATTCTTATATAGTGTAGTATTTTACGCGATTTGCGAAAACTCCATCTGTTTGGCTTCACAATGTTGACTTTTAGTCAATAGGCTCCGAGATGAGTTAATGAATCGACGTCACACCGGCCTTGGACGTGAGTTATATTTTCTTTGGTTTCTTTCTTTTATAACCTGTGTATTTGATCACGATCTTGACTCTTTAAGTCATTTTATTTTTCTATAATCGATTCGCGATTCCAACCCGTTGGCTTGTCAACTCACTGGTTGTAAAGTTGACCTCTTACTACAATAACAGGTGGTGAATCCTGAAGCCCGATCCCACACTTTCAGTGGCCTAAGGGGACGAGCTATCCTGTGCCCTCAGGTTTCGATTTAATGGCTCCACAGCATTCTACCCCTAACATAGGAGGGGACACATTCATAGATGATTCTGCAAAAAAGTAAATCTAATTATAGAATCTTGGTTACTCAGAATCTCTCTGTTGTGTCAAAAATGGAGTTGTTCATTTCAAGTTCACAAAAAAAAAACAATTTCAGTGGTCCCATTTTTAAAACTACAGCCTAACCCTATAAGCGCGTGATTAGCCCTCACCAGTGGGTGTATGGCTAAGGGCTCCCATGCGGTTAGGATGGATCCGCTCTTCTAAACATCCACACTCAAAATAGGTGAAATGGAGAAGTATTTTTAGTGATTGGCCAATGTCAGCACTAAATAATACCTCATATGCCAAAACGAACAAACCCATGCATTACAAAAATCTACAGTGCGCTACCGTAATGTCATCCTGGTTTGCAAATCTAACATAGCCGAAACATCGAGAACCTGTCGCCCTTTTCCCTTTTAGGTCACATAATCTAGATAGTCTCGAGGTTTACAAATACTGATACTTATTCTCTTTGAAATTCCATGAAAATGTTGAACAACGCGGTGCCAACGTAATGTTTGGACGTCACGTCAGACATCAGCCTGTCCATGTGCTGATTTTGTACTTGCACACCGTATCAGTAGTAAACAGATAATTTTGACCTATCCTCAAACATAATATTTACATCAATATTGCGAAATTTCTTTCTGCTGTTTTATGCGTGAATAATGCACAATATTTCTACATGTATTTTGGTGAAAACCACCTAATCTCTGAACGTACATGTCAGCTATCACATTATTTATGTGAGTGTGTTATGTGTATGCACCTAACCCTTAACTTGCATATGCATTAGATATAACTCGATGTGACACATACAGGTCGCTACAGAAAGCGGACTATCTCTGAAAGTCAAATCTTCTTTCCAAACCACGCAATACACGCAATATAAATCACAACAACTTAAAACCTAGTTGCTAAAATGTTTATCCACCTATCTGTCTCAGGTAAATCCTCCAGCATGCAATTATGGTTTTATGTGCAGACCAGACATAGCCTGCGACCACATTTGGCTGAAATTACTCTTCGAGTCCATCCGGACAGCTCTACTATAGCCGCAAGAACGGTCACAAAGGATTTTTAGGCACTACGCATGTGTGTAGATTGATATGCAAGTGCGTAACATTCGCTATTTTTGCAAAAAAAATGGGAAGTTATTGGTAGAACCTGATAGAACCCGTACACGGAATGCTGGTTGATTCAACAGACGACAAAATAGAAAACAAATGACTTATTATTTCAGTAAATGCAACCTGCTAGAGACATCGCGATTCAATGCAACAACACTAAATCGCCATCCCTAACATGTACAATTTTAAACATGGTCAAATATATATAACTTCGCGTACCTTTCTAGAATAATGAACAGCGTCTCTACGATGTACCTGATTCCGATAACTTTTCTATGTCCCCTAAAGAAAATGGACAATTCCCCCCCCCCCCCTATATAGGAAAGATTGCATAAAATTTGTGAGAAAGGTAAGAAAACCATGCTTGCGTTACTAAATAGAGTCACAGTGAACTCTATCTCAGACAAACCGCCCTTATATTGGACTAATAGTAGAAAAGGTGCTGTATCACAGTTCATATAGGTGACCCGGTGCATACCTAACTCTTTGTGTATTTATGCGTATACGCAACCATCACTGATTCTGATGTTCCTAGATTCGGCCCTTCCTTTTGGAGAAAAAGGATTGACTTTTTCTTACGATGCAGGATGTAGAAAAGAAGGAACAATACAGAATTAATATATAAAACATATATACATGTGCGAATTAAATGGCTGACTACCTGGAAAGACAGTCTGCCCCCACATTGTCTTGCCCTCGGATTGCCACAATCCTTAATCGGTACGGTTGGAGCTTTAATGCCCAACGCATAATTCTGGGGTTTAATGCCTTAGCAGACTGCATGATGGTAGGGGTTTGTGATCACATTCCAGGGTAAATTCTCCCCCAAAAAGATATTTCCTGAACTTCTCAATTGCCCAAATAATTGCTAAACATTCCTTTTCAATTACCAAGTAATTTCTTTCCTGGGGTAACAACTTTTTTCTAGCGAAGGCAATTGGCAATTTTCCTTCCCCCTCAAATTCTTGCAGCAAAACAGCTCCGTTTCCTTTATCAGATGCGTCTGACCTAAGCATGAATGGTTTTCCCTCATTTAAACCAGGCAACCGCAGAATAGGAGAGGATGTAAGACGACTTTTCAATGTTTGAAAAGCCTTTTAGTGATGACTTAGCCAGTCCTTAATGCGATTTGGACAATCTTTCTTCGTTAGATCGGTTTAAGGTGCTGCCATTTCAGAGTAATTTGGGATGAATTTCCGATAGAAACCGGCCAAACCCAGAAAACCTTGGACTTGTTTCTTAGTAATGGGCCTTTGTGCTTCTTTGATAGCCTGTATCTTGTCATCTTTGGGCCTTAATGTTTGGTCTTGGATATTATGGCTAAAACATTCAATCTTGCTGTACCCTATTTTACACTTGGAGAGTTTTGAGGTAAGTTTAGCTGCTCGCAACATGTCCAAAGTAGCTTGTATGGATTTTAAATTTTTTTTCCAAGTTTCTGTAAAAATCCACATGTCGTCTACGAAACTATCCACATTGCTCAGCCCTTGCAATACTATGCGTATAAGACAACAAAAAGAGGCCCCAGCATTAACTAAACCAAAAGGCATGGTTTTAAATTGGAATTACCCCTTAGGTGTTTCAAAGGCTGTATATGGCCTTGACCTTTTGCTGAGGCCTAACTGCCAATACCCCTTACACAGATCCATTTGTGAATAGAACCTATGCCCTGACATTCTATTAATAACTTCCTCCACATTCAGCATAGGTTCAACATCGAATTCCGTAACCTTGTTAAGCTTGCGGAAATCAATACAGAATCTAACGGACCCATTTTTTTTTAACTAATCGATGGGTGAAGAGTAAGGAGAGATTGAAGGTTTGATCAAGCCTAGCTCAATCATCTCATCAATTTCAGATTCCATTACCTCTCTGGTTTTATATGGTATAGGGTAACCTTTAGACCTAACAGGTTCCGTAGTTGATAATTGATATCATGTTCCAATAATTTGGTCATGCCTGGTATGCTAGTCAGTACATCTGGGTATTTGGCCAATAATTCTCTGACCTCATTCCTCTGTTCGTCCATAAGTTCGTCTGAGATACTGACATCTCGATACATCTCAATTTCCTTCTTAGAAGGAAATGTACAGTCCTCTAGTGAATACTCATCACTTTCATCGTCGTCTTCTTCTCTTAATGGATACTTCAGTTTTTCGCTCAAGCAGAGCCTCAACTTATTGGCATGATATGTATGGATGTAACCGTTCACATTTACACGGTAGTCAACACGGTTCAATACTTCTACTATCTCGTATGGTCCCCGCCATTCTAACAATAACTTATTGCTTTAGGTTGGGAGTAATAATGGAACTTTATCTCCCACTTTGAAAGAACAAGGTTTCGCTCGTAGATCATAATGCGCCTTTTGCTTCCCTTGCACATCTGTAAATTCTTCATTGCCAACTCTCAAGTATGTTCGAGACGTTTCCTTAAATTTATCATGTAATCATAATTTGAGTGAACCTCTTCGTCTTCATCTTTGTCTGTCCATAATTCCCTTAGAATTGCCAGGTACATTCCGTCCATACAATAACTCAAACGGCGAAAATCCTAAAGATTCTTGAGGTACCTCCCTTACTGCAAACAAAAGTGCAGGAAGATACCTACTCAATCCTTTTGGCGTTCAGCGCACATTCTTCATAACATTTGCTTAAGCATCACGTGTGATCATTCTACTAAACCGTTACATTGAGCATGAAATGCTGACATAGTCATCTGCTGCAATGACAGCAGTCTTGCTACCTCCTTCATAATCTCAGACGTGAATTGTGACCCACAGTCCGTTAACATTTCATCCGGTACGCCAACCCTACTAAACATTTCGACTAACGCTTCTGCTATGAGCTCGGTCTCAATACTAGGCAATGCAATGGCCTCAGAATAACATGTCACGTAATCCATCATTGTTAAAATGTATCTTGACCTGTTGTTCGAGCAGGGCTCGATTGGTCCTACAATGTCTACTGCTACATGCTTAAAAGGAGTGTCGATTAACAGTAGCCGACCTAAAGGAACCTTTGCTACTCTGCCTTTTTGAACGGTTTTTGACATATGTCGCATGACTTACAGAACTGTGTCATGTCACCGCATATGCCAGGGAAAAAAATTCCGCCACTACTCGATCAATTGTCTTTCGAATGCCTAAATGACCTGCCATGAGTGATTCATGGGCCAAAGTCATAACCTTATCGGTCAAACTAGAAGGTACAACTAACTGCGAAGTAGTTTTACCACGCAAAGTAAACTGTCGATAGATTAAACCTTTCTTCATTATAAGTTTCGTTTCTACCCGGTGTATACCCCAACTAACAGTTACGTTTCCTAGCTCTACTCGCTTCCGTATATTCGAGAACTTTGGATCTGATGCTTGATCCGACTCAATTGCCTTCCTATCACTGCCGACTCAATTGCCTTCCTATCACTGCCGACTCAATTGCCTTCCTATCACTGCTGATAATCTGATCTGGGACTTTAAGTTTCTTATATACACGCTCGTCTTTTTTGCTTGTGACCTAGTAACTACGCTTGCCGCGATGGTGACATGTCCAGCAGCTTTGATCCTCCAATATTTCCTATAACTAGATCATACAAAGTATCCTCCATGCATAAGGCTTCGGTAATGCCATTAAAAATGGACATTCCACGCTAATATGCGCCACTGGGTATTTTAGTTTAGACTCATTAATAAGGGTTACATCTAACTCTTTCCCTAACATTTGCTCATCAGATACTAAGTCCCTTCTAACTACTATGCCGGTACAACCCGTATCTCTTAAAACTCTTGCACTTTAGCATGATAACGCTATGCACTCCCTTATCCGGTCCTTGTTCTCCCTTCACTTTACAAAAGTTGACCTGATGGTCGACTTTCTCATTATTATAGTTCCTATTGGAATTCCTACCGGGAGCTGACTGATTCCGACGGTAATTATTACGGCCTCGATTCCAATTGCAGCCCCTACTTTGCCATTTTCCCCCTTGATTCAGAGAATGAAATTCGGCACTTGATCCTATTTCTGCGCCAGCATATACCCTCTTATTCTTGTTGTGCCAACAATAATATGTTTGATGGGCTTTACCACAAATCTTACAAGAAATATTTGGTTTCCGATCAACCCAATATTCGTAAGTATGTGTAACTTGACTCCTAGTTTCACGCTGCCCTTTTGCGACGCATCCAGGATTTCCACTCCGCGCATCGGCAATCAAATCCGTCTCATAGGCTAACTCACCCAGCACTTTAAACAGCTAAGGCTTGAGATACAAATAAAGTTCGTGACTGCAACAGTCGTGGAACTGGTCTCGGGCCAAAAAATCACAAACGGCCTCATAGGTCTTTTCGACCCTAGCCAAACCTAACCATTTATCTAGGCAGCTCGCTAGCCTACCACTAAACTATCTGAAAGTTTCGGCTTTCTCGGGCCTACATTCCCTAAACTTCTTTCTAAATGAACGCTTGGTAAGGTCAAAATTAGTTAACAGAGCCTCTTTTATCTGACTATAATCTGACTGGTCATCTTTGGAAAGTCTAACAAAGACTTCCAAAGCGCGTCCTTTTAATAATGCACTTAAGTACGATGCCCACATAGACAGGTCCCATTTATTTGAAATGGCATAACTTTCGAACCTCGTTAAGTAGCTATCCATCTTATCCATATGTTCGTCAAAGTATGGAAGCTTGGGACTCCTAGGATTTGAACTTTTCTCTTTGGGCCCCCAGGGATGTGAAGTGGTCTTGGCCTAAATCTTTTTTAGTTCCACTTTGGCCTCAATTTTTTTTTAGCTTCACTTCTTTTTCCATTTCCTTATCTTTGTCCCTTTGAGCGGCCTGGAGTTTTTAATTTTTCTAACTCAAGTTCCTTATCCTATTCCCTCTGTGCAGCCTCAAGTCTCATTTTTTTCTAATTCCCTATCTTTATCTTTTTGCTCCCTATCTTTCTCTTTTTGCTCCCTATCTTTAAATTTTTGCTCTGCTTCGAGTCTTATTTTTTTCGGCCCCATTTTTTCTCTTTCATATTCCCTTTGAGCAACCCTTTCCTTCCTTGCTAAATCTTGTTACTTCTTCAGATAATCCCTTAATTCTTGGCCTTCATAGCTTAATTCCCTTGCTAATGAAATATGTTTATCCGTTTTAGCCTTTTGTTGGGAAAACAATAAATCTACTATACTGTTGAAAATAAATAAGGGTTCGCTTTGTCCCTTTTTGAATAGGTATGGGCTAACCAACGTTCGCGCTGGTAAACTAATAATTTTACTAGTGATTTAAATGACGTCACATATAAGTAACGTAAAATACAACATAAAAGGGATCACAACGGAAAGGTGCATAGGATACATATCAAACTTGATTGTATCGATTCCTGATCTTTGCACCCTTACTTACTTTGAGAGATCACAAGTATATTGGTCCTTCTACATTCAACAGATTTTAATGAAATATTTCTACATACATTTGAGTACGTATAAACCCAGTACCAGTTATTGTATATATGCTAAAATAACACTAGTTCAAAAACACAAGACAAAAAAGACAAATGAATATGACATGGGAATCCCAAAGCACTGATCAAATACCAGCAATTCATAGTACCAAGAGAAAGGGACACAGAGAGAGAGAGAGAGAGAGAGAGAGAGAGAGAGAGAGAGAGAGAGAGAGAGAGAGAGCTACGTTCTTCAACAAACTACACTGACCCAAAATGAAAACTTTACACTTTGTTTCTTTGAATAGCTGTTTTGTTAGTATACATGTCGTTGTAAGATTTACGCACGATTATTGAGATTTCGTCGCGGATAACGATTATGCAATTTTTATTCAAATCCCTGGTCTATTCAAGCGTCAACGCCTGCAAAACGTGTTCCTAACGTTGCACGTGCTCAGGAACAGGTGGTTCACTTACAGCATTAAAACTGACGAGAAAACATTTGCAGATGAGTACTGATAATAGAAATTTAAACGCTTGCATTTAGTAACGGCACGTCTTTCAAAAGATCCAAGAAACCAGGTTCTTGGGGCGCTCGAGGCGGGTTCTACGGTAAATGGTATCGTGCATCATTTTGACTTTTCTAGGCAGACTATTCATGATCTTATGAACCGGTACAACAGTACTGCGTCTGTCAGAGTCCGTGCAAGACCTGTTCGCGCACGTGTGACAACGTTACGTCCTTAACGCATTACACGTTAACTCACCCACGTTATCGTTTCAACCAGCAACCATTATTGCTCGGCCTTTACGGGGTTCATGCACAAAAGATAATTATTTATTTCATGCAAAATTACGGACCTGGCATTTTCCAGCATGACAATGCAAGGCCTCATACAACTCGTAAATAACCACACAAAACCATGGACGAAATAACGTCAACGTCTTGCATTGGCCTGCTTTATCCCCAGTCATGAACCCCATAGAACACGTATAGGATGATGGGTCTAATCATCAAATGAATGCGATAAATGACTCCAATATGCGCCTCTGTTAGAATGACAAACGTATCCCTAAGTGCTAATACAACGTTACGTAAATTCAATGAGGCCACTTTTTCTGCTAAGCATTCGTAAAAATGGAGGTCACACTGGTTACCGATGATCTTTTTAACGCCACTTACAGCACGCAATCAGTAATTTCTTGTTTCCAAATGCTGTGTGACTGTTTTATTTTTCTTTAGAAATTTTCATTTTGACCCCTCTGAACAGAATTATTCATAAAAATTTATGCAATTTCTGATTTTCATCCAATATTTTTTCAGAGAAATCAATAAGGCATTGAAGATTCGATGGCAGAAAAAAAATAACCCCGAAAAGTTATTTATCATCAAAATGTATACTTTTTAATACTATGTTAAGTTTTCATTTTGGGTCAGTGTATGATACACACATAATGATATGCCCCTTAACAAACTGCCGGACCCTGTGGCACAATATGTAGCGAGTGTGATTGGTTATCCAGGGGTCATGAGTTCGATCCCAGCCCAGCCCCATACTTTCATTGAGATTGATCATGATTTTTTTTTCTACCATCATTTTCCTCCTTCCGCTGATTTAAGTAGGTTGTTGTCAGTTACAAGCGAAACTAAGTACACTGAGTACTGGTTAAAACCGCTTAGTCTAAGCTTGTCCAGGGAATGTGTGGCTAGGTTAACTGACCGTCTCGACATGACCATAGCTGTTGACTGGGACGTTAAGCCAAACGCCAAATCAAACCTTAACAAACTAAGACACACTCACACATATGAGCCACGACATGAGATTTGCAACAATGTGGTTAGTTTAAACATATTTTTATTTGATAAACTCTTTACATGTGTACAAACAATAGCATACATACTGTCATGCCAACCAAGAGTGACAGTGACGTAATACTTTGTTTACAATTGCTAAGTAAAACACTAACGTGTACACTTCACTTGAGCTAATGCGAATCGATAAATCACTTGTGTATTAATCCTATCCTGCATGTGTACAAACAAGAGCATACATACAATCTATTACAGAGTTTATAAACTGGGATTCAGAAAGAAGTCTTGACGACTTACCAACATAAAAGTTGCTATAAATATACAATTTCTGGTGAAAACAATATCGATTTAAAGATCAAATGATCATCAATCATATTAATATAAATTTTCTATGAGAACATACTGTTTTTTTCATATAGGCATATTCACAACAAAACATTATGACTGCCCTATATGCATCACATATTGGTCAATATAGAAGTTTGGGAGCGCAGTGGCTCAGTGGTAGAGTGCTTCACTCGAGACCGAAGGGCCGCGGGTTCGAGCCTCACCGGCGTCACTGCGTTGTGGTCCTTGAGCAAGACACATTTATCCTAGTATTGGTTTAACCCAGGAAGAACCGTCCCTATATAACTGAAAGATTGTTGATTGGACGTAAAGAATCAAATCAAACAAACAAACAATATAGAAGTTCAGAGAGAGAGAGAGAGAGAGAGAGAGAGAGAGATTGAGAGAGAGAGAGAGATGCTCCTTAATCTAAAACAAAACGTTTACTGTCAGAAATGTCAACAATGTGGTTGGTGCGACCAGCAAAGGCTCAAGACCAGCCTGCGCATACGCGCAGTCTGATTAGAGCATTTGCTAGTCGCTTGAATATTCTTTGACTGTTAAGCTACTGGCGGACCATAATTTGGAGTTTCTAAGCTTAAAAGGAGACTGCAATGGCTCGACTGAGTCTACACATGTCAAAATGCGACATTGTTGGAAATCACATGTCGCGGCTCATATCGCTATGCCACCAAGCAGGAACACAGTAAACAAAGCAACCAGGCCCCGAGGTTATAAACCTTTTTTCATGCTCAACTCAACAATTGTTGGCATTTTAACATTTATTTGCATGATAAATACAACATCTGAGAGACTTAAAGCAAGAAACTTCTTCTTTTGTCGGTATTTTAGTTTTTATGAGCAGGATAAATTTCGTGCTCAGTTGAGTTGAGTATGAAAAAAATGTATAGCCTCAAGGCCAGCTCTCATTAATAAGCAAGAGGGTCGTCAAACGAGAAAGGGTACAATAGGCCACACAATAAATATATCTTTTTCGTTTTGTTTCATATGGTGTCAAAGGAAGACTTGGAAACACTGAATGAAAGACAGGAAATAATGAGAAATGGAGCTCTATCAAAAGCGATGGATGCAATCTAAAACCACATTTATGACAAAACAGTCAAAAATATAACTATATTATGCATGCTTAGCCATTTCTTGATGGAAACTTGTGAACGAGTACATGTCGGCCAGTCCATGTAGCACCTCGGTGAGAATTTGGCCTCTCATGGAGTCTGCACAGTTTGAAATGCAGCACCAGGGTCCACCCTGCTTGTTAAGAAAGTTTATTGATGGAAATGCAATGTTATTTTAGAAGTTGTAAACTGTTATCATTCAAAATATACAATAAACCCACCCAAACTTCTCTAACTCGAAGGTCAAGACAAGAAAACTTGTTTGTGTGTAAAATTGTGATTTCATTTGTATTTTCTAATCCACCAGTTTAACCCTGCATTTGAAAATGTCGTCTGCTGAAGTCGTCTGCTGCAAATAATTTCCTAACAATACTGATGAATTAAGTAGAAAAGCAAACAGCGTGGACCCAGAACAGACTGCTCCTATATGAGCAGTCTGATCTGGGTCCACACTATTTGTCATAGAGGCTTCTTAAACATTTCAGCAGACGAGAAAAGCAGACGACTTTTGTTGCAATAGGCGCTTTAAGGGTTAGATACGAGGAGTGTTCAAATATGAATGCAACCAGCTTCATAACTTTCTT
The DNA here is from genome assembly GCA_964019695.1 of Loripinus fragilis. NCBI lineage: Eukaryota > Metazoa > Mollusca > Bivalvia > Lucinida > Lucinidae > Loripinus > Loripinus fragilis. The sequence goes on from OZ026518.1 coordinate 77,797,014, forward strand.
CACATAAATGCTACGACAAAATGTAATACATTTCAAGAACTATTTGTTGCCTTTAAACTGGCACCAGATAACTTTCTTCACATAAATGCTACGACAAAATGTTATACATTTCTAGAAAGAACTATTTGTCGCCTTTAAACTGGCACCAGACAAAAAAAAACACACAATATTTTCATTGAGTTACAGACACGTATTTGAAGGCCGTTCCTATGTACTAAGGCTTTTCTGAAGCAAATTGCTTCACGTTTAGGTACATTTTCGGATATTCAACAAATCTACTACTTCATTAAAATACTAAATGCTAACAGTGATGTGAAAGTCAGTATTTCAACACAAATTACGCAAAGATATTTAAAATATCAAAAATGAGCAAAAGTGTGTTTATATAAGGTAGTCCTTGATTACTATCTGTATAAGCGAATTGATTATTTTTTTGTCTACACAAGGAAGTTTCATGTTAGGTTAGAGCGCTGCTCTGAAATACATGATGGATCCAGAGGGGGGACAGGGGGGTCCGGACCCCCCCCCATGAAAAATGACAATAATATAGGGTTTCTTAGCAATACTTGATCCACTGAAAAATGACAAAGCTACCAAGCTAGCATTCAATAATGGGCCATTGTCGACCCGCCAGCAAAACGCCATTCAAATGGTGTTTCGCTGGCGAGCAAATGATGGCCATCTTATAGTGGTATTTGGATCCTCCATCCCCTTATCAACTAAAAAAACGACGTCAAAGTTAAACCCCCTCTGACAAAACTTTTTGGGTCCGCGCATGGAAAGGTTAACGTATTAATTCATAATAAAAAAAAAGGTTTCTTAAATCTTATAATGCATAATGATTTCACCTGATTGACTAAATGTATGATTCTATCATCTTATCACAAATATATGTTACTTTGATGTTCTAACCTATCATAAATATTCCTTACGTGAACAATTATTTTCTTTCCCAAAGAAATCCTTCAGAAATAAAAATTAACTTTAAGTGGCCTCAGTGATACTGTAAATTTGGAAATTTTCGCGAGAATTTTATTTTCGCTAATGGCGTTAAAAGACATATTTGCGACGTTAAAAATTCGCGACATAGGCATGATTTACCTATATCAGTCTACGACAGAGTGATTTTGCCTTTCACGAGGGTGTTATTTTCACGAAAAGTTTCGCGAAATAAAACCCTCGCGAAAATTTTCGAATTTACAGTATTTTGAGAAATAATTTTATGCCTTTATATATCATTTGATCACAAATGTCAGTGCAAGACTAACTAGAACACATTCGATGGCGCGCCATCGCAAATCCCCACGCTCGCGAAGAAATCTAAATTGTTCAGTGTATCCTGGTCTACTGATCATCCCCTTTAATTTGATATGCCACATGACCATGTTCAGAAAATTTAATTTTTGACCCCAAGCACCACCAAGTCCCACCCCTGGGGTATGACCCAGACGACCGAATAAAAAAGCTTGTCTTATATGTATTATATCTTTCGTTTGTGAGAAGACACACAAAGTTTGGTTTAAAAATCTTTGAAATTGACTTTGTAATTGAAATTTAATGGTATTTGACTATTTTGTCCCTCCCCAAAGACTCTATGCCGGTTCCAACTCAAAGACTTATCTATTGATGAGATTGTAGGGACCTGATGCTTTGGCTGTTTTTCAGACCCACCGGGGTTTATTCAGTTTTATTAAATAAATTTTACTGTCCTTATCTTTGCTTTATCTTCTTTTTATATCTTGATTGATATGTTCTAGGAGATGATGCATTGATATGCTAGGGATCTTTCATGCAAATCAAATATCTATGTCTTGATCCACATCTGAATTAAGGGTGAGGTTGGCGCAGTGAAACCGGTTTAAGTCCTCCAGAAAAATATTTTTACTGAGCGTTCCAAGGCGGTACTTCTTTTGTGGATAATTTATGTTTTTTCTTTCTTGTGTTTATTGTGCCTTTGTTGGCATCTGTTTGTTTGTGCCTTGTGGTCACCTGCTTGGAAAGGACTGACCTCTCGGCTCTCTGTTGTGGTGTCTAACTGTGAGTTTTTCACTTTCCCATTGGTATCCTGGGTCAGGTGTGGTGCTTGATTGTATCGATTCTTGATCTTTGCACTCTTACTTACTTTTTAATTGAAATTTAATGATATTTGACCCCTTGGCCCCTCCCCAGTGCCCCAGGGGGCGGGCACCAAAAATAATTGTGTTGTTGCACATACCATTCATGTGTGTAACTCATACACCAAATTTGGTTGAATTTCGAAAAAAAACAAGAACAATTTTTTGACCCCCCAAACCCCCTGTACCCCCCAGTCCAACCCCTGGGGCATAACCCAGGCGACGAAATGAAAATCCCGTCTAATATGTTTTATATTTTTCATTTGTGAGAAGACACACAGAATTTTATATTAAAGATATTTGAAATTGACTTTGTAATTGAAATTTAATGATATTTGACCTTTTGGCCCCTCCCCATGTCCCCAGAGGGCGGAGCCAAACAAAATTGTGCCAATACATGTGAGCAACTCACTTAAATTTTTGGTTGGATTTCGTCCAATGGTTTAGGAGGAGAGATCGTGACGGGCGGACGGAGACGATTGCAATATCCCCATCGCTTTTTTTAAAAAGCGTGGGGAAAAATGTCATAAATATAACTTTCCTTTCATAGAAAAAAAAAATCTTTCCACCATCAGTGCGAAAATGCTGGTCCATCGGTTTTACTCTTTAATTGGAAGAAGAGGAAGAAGAAATTATCTTATTTGTGAAATGAAAGTTTCTGCCGCAAAAAAAAGGGCCCTATTTATCACAAAAATACCATTATTTTGCAAAATCACCCTCCATCCATTAAACCATTTTCGAAGTAACCATATATACCCAAAATGTCTCCTAGTGCTACATAAATAGCGTCTGCTTGTATAGAAAACCTTCCTCTCAAGAAAGGAAGTTTCCTTGCTCAAAAGGAAACTTCCGTTGCAAGCATTAAGAATAAAAGTGCACTGTACTGAAAAGAAAACACAGCATAAACTATTGAAAATGAAAAACAAACATTCGCAAAGTTATTTATGCATTATGAATTCAAACGAGTTGAAAGAAAATATACATAAAAGGCATCTACAAATCAGCCAAAACGAGTTAAGTTCACCAATTGCAGCCAATTTTTGTCCTAATTTTTTTGGCTTAGATTTTCGTTTTTTACGTTATTTATTTACTTTTTGGTATAGGTCAATTAGATAATGATGTCTAAAAAATGCGCATCCAAAAATTTCAATTCATTCAGCCTCACAAAGAGCACCCCTGAATGTGAATGTGAACTACGTTACTGTGATGAAGTATACTTGTACATACCAAATTTCTTACAGGACTGAAATATTTAAGAGCTTTTTAGCTAGCACTTCTACTTAGATCTCTTGTTGATCAAATAAGCCTATTATGTAGAATTTTTATCATGTGTTTGCTTCTAAGCATGGTCTAAGCAGGTTTGCTATGAAATGACAGTGGAATTCAACTGTAATTCTATGAGTACAATTATTATTTTAATTGTATCTATCGAATTTGAAGAGTTGCCCAGAATTTTTATTGGATTTGAAACAGCAGATGATGGATATTAAAAATTACATTCTTAATTGGTATTAGAACTTATAAATTCTATTCTTGTATGAAGAACATGGTGCAAATAGTTTGGTAACGTTATTCACATACCTTGCAGTCTGGTCTTATTTCCTGCATAGAAACATATATTTTTCTGCAAAATATCAGGTTCAAGTGTGTTGCTTTACACTTTTTACCTCATACTTTGCACATTGGAAGTATCCGGTGCATCTGGTTTCATTATCTTGTTGGAATAATACTTGAAAATATGATTGTAAAATTATGATTTTTAATATTCCATATATTTGAAAACTTGCTGTGGCTCACTACAAGCTAAGACAATGCAGAATAAATATTCTAACTTCAATAAATGCCTTTTCATGTACATATATTACAAAAAAAGCAAAGTTTGCACCATTCACAGAGATATACCCTTCTCAGAAAATGGCAAAAATGTTCATGGTAACGTAATTCACATAGTCAATTGGCTCACTTTAATTGAAAATAAGAAGTTATAAATTCAATTTAACTATTTTATCTGTCATATTAACAATAGAAGTTATTAACATAGTAAGTCATGAGAACATTTAAGTTCACTGTGGTCAACTGAAAAGGGCCAGGATGCAAAAGCGAGAGTGCCAATTTCAACGTGTACGAATAAACTCACCAATAAACCTCGTGTGGTAGCAGCAACGAGATAAAAATGGGTTGAAAAAGAGAAAATAACAATTGAACAAGTCAGAACTTATAATCACCGTCGATTTGTTGCCTTTGGCCCTTTGATTGGACTAATCTGTTTTTTTTGTAGAATGTGAGTACCGTTTCCTACTTGTGAATTACGTTACCTATGTTTAATCCAGCTCATTTCAAAAACTATACGAACAATCCCTTAAAGATTTACACTTTTCAACTTTGTTTTTCAAACAGATTACTTTACATATGTTGTGTTGATATAATGAGTATCTTTGTAAGTTACATGAATAGGGGAGTTGATGTACCCAATTCATATATGTAAATCCTTGTTAATACAATTTGACAACTGTAATATGGTTAAAATTGATCTTTATTAACTGGTACAGATTTGCTATGATGAAAAACAAACATTTTTTCAGCTAGTGTGTGCATTTAGAGAGGTATTTGGATTTTAGTAAATTTGTAGTAGAGTATTTCACAGTAACGTAATTCACAAATTTATGTTTTCACTTATTTTCTTATATGCAAACAACTTCTTGTAAAGTTCATGTATGGTTTGTTATATAGTTAGGTTTTAGATCTTACATTGGCTTCAATTGCAATATCTGTACCTCTTCTTATACAAATAATACACATAGGGTAACGTAATTCACAAAACTACAGATTTTTTAAACAACCCCAGATATTTTTTTATCTGCGAAAAATAAACATTTTTTCCCCTCAAAGTCGTTTCTTTTGTCCTTACATACATTAATCCTCTTGACATAGAAATGTATGATGTTAGCTTAACCTGCTTGGTTTGTAATTTGTGAGATGGTTAAATTGGTAACGTAATTCACATTAGATTGTTGAACATTAATCATCAGTACCCAAAAAAATTGTTTTTCACTTTTCAATCTATTGAGGGACATTACATGAAAGGTATATATGTGTGCGTCAATAAAATAAAGTTGAAAACTGCTTATAAAAACAACTACTTGAGCATAATACATTCTTAAAATTACATACTATGACGATGAGTCAGCATTTTTGGCGATTTCGTGGCACTTGCTGTTGATAAACGTCGTAAGGAATGACTTTTGACCATTCACATTGCTTTTTTTTACTTGAATTTTAAGACATAAACCTAAACTAAACTTAGAAACCTTAAAGCGTTAGAAAATGCATTGTTTACATGGTAAAAATGGGGATGGGAAACAAAAATGAACGAATTGGTGAACTTAACTCGTCTTGGCTGAAATATGGTTTTATGATGCGTGGTCTGAAATGTCCAGTATGTAGAATTTCTACAATTTTCATACCTTTCTAACTAATGAAGTATCAAACCTGACCGCGGCACCATATGGGAGAGTGACAAAAACACAAAAAAAAAACATAACACACAAGTGAGCCAAGAGGTCAGCCCTTTCCAAGCTGGTGATCACAAGGCTGCAATGACCAGTCAAGACAGTATAACAAAGTCAAACACGAAACACACATAACAAAAAGGCTCCACAAAAGAAGCACCGCCTTTATCGGTCAGTAAAAATATTCACTGGAGAGTTTAATGGTACCAACCTCACCCTTAATACTGATGTGGATGAAGACAAATAGATGTTTAGTTTGCATGCAAGATCCCTAACTTATCAATGCAACATCACCTAGTATATACTAAACAAGCTATAAAAAGGAAATAAAACAAAGATAAGGACTCAACAGTACATTGAACTGAATACCGGAGCAAAAGAAATCAAACAGTTAAACCCCAGTGGGCCCGGCCAGTCCCCAACCCTCTCATCTATAGATAAGTCTTTAAGTCGGAATCGCCTCTTTTAGAACGGGGAGAATATAGAAGCAGTTGGCATGGATCAATTTCGGGGAAATAAGAATAAAAGTTTAACTATACACGTGGAAAAAAGTTAAGGAACACTTGAAGCCTTAATTTTAATTTTTGAATATTCGAATTAGCTGAGGGCTTGCGATTCTGGATTTTTGAAAGGACCCTTTGGAAAGCATTGCCAACTTACAGCTTGAATTGCTGAAGTCCACTGAATTTTGTTTTTGTGCTATAGAGGTCTATCAACGACATGTATACACCTACAAATTGTGGGGAACGGACAAAAGCCCACTAGGACAAAAGCCCACCAGGACAAAAGCCCACTGGAAATATCCCACTGGACAAAAGCCCACTGCTTAATTTGGCAGGGTGGACAAAAGCCCACTTCTTTGGAAAAAATAGGTTTAAGTTTTTCTTATAAAACTGTTAACCCTGATTAGACTGCTCCATTCATGTATGCTGCGACAAACAACTTAAGTTAGGTGTTAAAAGCCATTGATATTTGAAGAAAATCAATTTACAGTTTGGGTCAAACAATCTATAATAATTGGCAAGCATATGTCTAATTAATCCAAATGCCCTTTGATCTGTCAGTAACAATTAGCAAGCACTTTTATGAGAGGTGCCAAATTAAAAGAGATGTTTGAAATTTCAGATTTGAGAAGGGAGATTCTTCATCTTAGGTCCATCTGTCTGTTTTTCCCCTGGGGAGGAGGGGTACTCTTATATTTTCATACATACGTAGACTCGGGCTATGTTTGGGGGTTCAAAATTTTGAATTTCAATATTTTGGGGAGTTTTCAGAAAACTGAATACTTTTGGGGATATGAAGATTTTGTGGATATTTTTTGCGGTCATCACAAAATTGGACTATACGATTCATTTTAGCGTCAAGGTACAAAATGGAAGATAATTTTTGGGTTGCTTAAATTTCAAATATTTACTTGGGGTGCTTGAAATTGTTGATATTTTTTTTTGTGGGGGGGGGGGGGGTTGAACGGTAGATGCTGGGCCCGAGCCTACGTATGAAGAAAAAATGAGAGTACCCCCCCCCCCCCTCAGTTCAAACCTATCTCTGTAAAATGCATATAAGTGGGCTTTTGTCCTAGTGGGCTTTTGTCCCAGTGGGCTTTTGTCCTAGTGGGATTTTGTCCAGTGGGCTTTTGTCCTAGTGGGCTTTTGTCCTAGTGGACTTTTGTCCTACACTCACAAATTGTATCGTATTATCAGACACGTTTTTGCTTTTTTGCGATTTTGTTTGAACTTGCAGTTGCAGATTCACCTGATTCGACAGAGTTGTCTTCCGATGTTTAGATGTAGAGCCAACACACTACTTGTTGTTGATAAAAGGTAATTTTTGATTAATTATCTCCCGCCGAAGGTGGAGGGGTATAAGTTTGGCGTTCTCCGTCCGTCCGATTTTCCATCCTCAGCCATACGATGGAGTGAATTATGAAACTTATACTGGACTTATATCGGTCACTGGACATTTCGGCCCATAACAATTTCGGCCCATGTCAATTTCGGCCCATAACCAAATCGGCCTTTACAATTTCGGCCCACAGGTATAATAATGTCTAATCGGTATGTTTAACTATAATTGGTATAATTAGATTGACTTACCTGTAATTATCCACACAAACATAATAATTAATAAGAATGGTTCTTTTTAATTGATTAGGATTTTGTATTTAAGAGAAGAGTTCATCACATAGGCAACAGGCAGCCTAGGTGTAAGATTACGCCTCCGAATGTCATTTTTGGTTTTGACACATTCTACGGCGTAATATTTATGTGCACATTTTGTTCAAAATTCTAATTGATAAGAGTGGACTCAATTTTCACTTCAGTTTATGACGTAACCTTATAAAACTTATATAGAAATGTTCCTTAGATACTTATCTTTACGCCGCTGGGAATGTTTTTTGTAAAAACCTCACCTGATCGGTTTTATTCAACCTCAATCATATGTTTACATTCTGTGAACGTTTTGAATGGCCGGTCATGATTTTGAGAAAGAGGTTGTTAGGGATATACTAAATACCGAAATTGTTCTTCCACGAATTTTCAAAGGGCTGCATAACCCAATCTACCTACCTACCTACGGGCCTGACTACCAACAGGTCTACCTACCTATTTACCTACAGGTCTATGTACAAACCTATCTATCTGTACCTTCTTACCTATCTATCTATTCACCTACGTACCTGGAGGTCTACCTATCTACCTACAGTAATATTTACCTTCCTACATACAGATCTACCCACCTACATGCAGGTCTAGATACCTTCTTACAGGTCAACATACCTACCTACCCATTCACCCATCCACCTACCTATATACCCACCCACCACCTACCTACCTACCAAATAAGGCATATGGAAATATAATATTATGCTGCTTGCTCTGTTATATGACTGACATCTGTTACCATTCCATACCTAGCCATCCCTTCTTTATTTATTGCCATGCGTGTTTTAGAAACAGCATTTGTTACTTACAAGCACTCAGGTGTGTAAGTAATAGTATATCTGCATAAATAGGTATTTGATTGCAGCTAAAGGAAAGGTAAAGAATTATCCAAAGATCAGATAGATACAATCAAGTACCAGACCTGACGGAGATAAAATGCACTCCAGACCACAGCTAATGCAATACTTACTATATAAGTTATGTAATTTAATAATGTGTGTACAGATTGCGTTAAAATTGGGAATAAGCATGATACATACCTGGCATAAATTTATTTTCAATCGATTCAATGATAAATTCAAATCATAGAAAATATAAATATCACGCCATAAGTAAAGTCACAAAATCACATAATGGCGCCAATTTTCAAAAGAATATCACAGACAGGCACTGGTACAGTTGCAGAATAGTCATCGGCTACCATGGACAAAGACACCTGACATTAGTGCTATTGAATATTTATAGAATGAGATAAACCGAAGCTCGGCATAACCAACAACAGATGCAGCAGTCCTTCATTCAGGAATGGAGAAACATCCTACAGGCATTCATACTGACCTACGTTCTGTCAATGAGATAGAGGTGTCAGCAAGTCATTGGAGCTAGAGGGTGTCGCACCAGATATAAGTTAATCAAAGCTGAATCCTGAAGATGGATCAATGGATTCTTAGGTAACATGTGATAAAATATCGTTATCATATGATATCGTTTCACTTCTGCTGTGATATTCTTTTGAAAAGTGCCGACGTTACGTGATATGGCAACTTTATTTATGATTTTATTACTGCACGTTCCAAGGTGGTAATTCTTTTGTGCATCATTTGTGTTATTTCTGTCTTGTGTTTGTTATGCTTTCGCGGGCATCTTTTTATTGATGCCTTGTTGTCCCCTGCTGGGAAAGGGCTGACCTCTTGGCCCTTGTTTGTGATGTCTAATTGTGTGTTTGTCACTTTTCCATGTGGTATCCTGCGACAGGTCTGGTACTTGATTGTATTGAATCCTGATCTTCGCCCTCTTTCTTACTATGAAACATAAATAACAAACATGATACACAGAGAAGCACCGTCTTGGAACGGTCAGTAAAATACCTTTACTGGTGGGCTTAAAGTAGTTTCACTGTACCAACCTCAACCTTCGTTCAGATGTGGATCAAGATGCAAAAATGTTTTGTTTCTCATTTTACTGGGGGCAAATGTTTGCCCAAGACTCTGTTGTCATTAAAACTAAATTGTTTACTTCGCATGGAGTCTTCTTAGGGAATGCAATGTATCATCACAGAGAAACAATCGAATAAATCAAAGTAAGTGAGAATGGTCAGGAAATACCATAATCACAAACTGCAGACAAATCCTTTATAGTGCCTTCAAGTACCAGCTGCATTAGTTGCCTTTCTATGGACACCTAATACATACAATAATATCAAATCAACATACTTAGATGAAACAAAGTAAAAAGCTCTTAAGTCCCATTCTGCCAGAGCCAAAGAAACCTCCTAGTTTAACCACGGTAAGTACAACCAACTAAAACACCAGGCTCTAACCCACCCATGAAAGTTTTATGCCACAATCGTCATTATAAAGGCCTGACCAACTGTAAAGACGATATAAGAAAATGCAGCCAAAACCACTATATAAAAGCCAAAGAAGCAATAACAACACAAGTAAACCTGCATACTCCCTTGTACATATAATAAGGACACATTATACTATCTGTCTGTATCAGTTGAATTTTGGAACGCCTGGAATCGAGAGATTCCCACTGGAGAAGCTTGAGAATTGATGGCAGGCTGCTGGTGTTCCTGTTTCGGTTTGTTGTGTACCAGGCAGCTGTTCTTTGATTTATCTCTAATTTCCGAATCTGACACTTCTTGTGCTGGGTCCAAACAAACGAGCAGTATTCAAAGTTCAAGCGGACTATGCTGAAGTAGGTGTTTGCTTTTTAATCCTCACCACAAGACCTGCGGCTGCGTCTTAAGATCCTGGGCATGCTGTTGGGCTTATTGGAGATAATTTCTATGTGTGTCTTCCAAGAAACGGTAGCCTTGAGGTTGACACCCAGGTACTTTGTTGCATCTTCAGTATTCATGATGTGTCCTATTAGCTTGTGGGAGGGGGTCTGAAGGGGTCTGGATCTTGATACACTCAGGACACTGCATTTCTGAGGATGGAATTCACCACCCGACTTGGATTCCCACTCTGCTAAAGCATCAAGGTCTTGCTGTAGGACGACATAATCACGGTCCATACATTATGCAGTCATCTGCAAACAAACATGTCTGGAGATGAGATCGTCTTGAGGTCGTTAATGACACTAATCATCTATCATCAATCATTCACACATAATATCATCTAGAATTTTTAGTCGTGTCAGTCTCACAGCATGCCCTCCCCCCTTTCCCACAATAATTAATTATAGTTCTAAACACAGTTAAAATTCCAAAATTTACGTTTTGTCAATTCATTTACACATCTTTCTTGATTGTCCTTTTCATGTTATATTCTGATTGTTTTGACTAAAAATTCATAGCCATTTCAGTGTGCACTCCATGTAATGGTAAATACTCTCCTAGAGGTGTTTGGAGTATCTGGCACATACAGAATAAATTGCAAAAATAACAAGGGCCCCAGTACTGACACATACAGGACCCCCCCCCACCTTAAGACGGGCACGCTTTCTGAAGAACAACCCTCAACAGCCACACTGGGTTCTGCCAAAAAGGAAGTATGTGATCTACTGTTGGGTATCCCCTGATGCCATCGTGGTGTAGCCTCCCGGGTAAACTGAATTGTTGGAACTCTGTCAAAAGCCTTAGAAAATTCCAAGACAATCGTGTCTGCCTGTACGCTGCTGTCCAATGTGGAGGTTAAGTCATGCTGAAGAGTAACAAGGAGCATTCTTCCGCGAAAGGAACGTTCCTTCCGGTGTTTAGTTATACCCCAATACCTGTCATGTTTGGTACCCTGCCTCCTATACTGACGCTGATGACACTGAGAACCACACGCCATGATGTAGGACAACAACATCTCTCTGTTTACAAAACACTTTTGTTTTTTCACTCTTTAACACATCGTAAGTGTCAATATACGACATACTTATTGTATTTCAAATATTTCAACATTTTTCTTCATGACTACTAATTGCCAGAAGTGCACAGCAGTACACGCAAGCTGGAATTGCATGGATTAAAATACATGACTTAATTTTCATTCTATCGTGCATAAAAACCATAACGTAGTTTGAGCCTAGAACAAACTTACAAACTACGTTATGGTCCCAGAACTACAGGCAGCCAAGGCTCAGACGAGCCTGCGCATTTGCACACTCTGGCCAGAGCGTTTCCTGCTGGCATATGAAACGCAAGCTATTCTTTCTTAATCCAATTATTCAGTTTAACTCGCTGAGCAAGTTGTATTTGCTAATCTTGTATGTGATTTATGATTATTTCTTCTAATAAAGATACCAGTCTAAGCGTTTTCTAGCGTTACTAGTTTGTCAAGTCAATCTTTTTCAATTTTTTTTTAAATTTAACTATTTATCAATTTTAGATATTTTCAATGATATATAATCTCTTATGCAGAAATCCAGTTTGACAAAATTTATGGGCCGATATTGCTATGGGCCGAAATTGACATGGGCCGAAATTGACATGGGTCGATTTTGTTATGGGCCGAAATAACCCGGAACCCTTATATCAGGTTGGGGAAAAGCCTAAAATGCACTACTATAGCTTTTTTCAGCTATAATAGCTTCAAATGGCTAGCAAACTGATCACTGGAAGACATGTTTTTCGGTAATACTTTTAAATCGCGTTGAGTCACACCTTCTCCTCTTTTCACCACACACGAAAACATATGACTAATGTCCGCTGTATCTTACTTTCTTCAAGCACCCTCCAGATTTTTGTGTAGAAAACACAGTTTTTGCCGTTTTTATCCAAAAGACGATCAATTACACTAAAAGATACCGATGGAATGCTTATTTTGTAAAAATTCTTGAAGAATTTCAATCAACTGCTGTTTCTATTCACCATTGCAATCCCAGGATGCAGCATCTCAGCCTGGTTTCCCGCCTGCAGCTTCTTTCAGAATCATTTTGGATAAAGTATGGTAGGTAATGCATACCATAATATGAAATCAAAAATATTATTAATTTATTTGCCAGTGTCCTGGATAGAGAGCACATTTCACTGACATTTTATTTATACATGTATAGAATTTAGCGCATATGTAGCTCACATAATCCATGCAGACATGTCTGTCATTTCTTGCATTATTCGAGCAATTTGCTCGATTGTCACAAGCTATGACAACAATAAATGACCACTGCAAAAGTGCCTATATACTAAGGCCTTTTGGAGATAGATGTCAGACTTAAGCAGTTCTGCTTCTAAGATGCCAACTGTTCTGGGGGTGGGGGTGGCAGTGCAGTTCTCAGCGTTCGGCCATGAAATCCCCTGTGCATTGCGGAAACCCTGAAGATGACAGGCAAACCATTGATACATGTATACCAGTTGTTCATGCACTTTTTTTTTCTCACTAATTGACATTCTCTCAGGCGGGATTTACTCTTTTTCGATAATAATTGCTGAAACAAAAAGTGTCTAAATATCTTGTATTTTTGGTAGGGGTTAGGGGTCCTCTTTTTTATAAATATTCTACAATGACACCCTGTTCGCACCCCTGAATTTTTATAGCGACTTTTATGGCTTGATTTCTGGGTTAATATGGTGTATGGGTTCTTTACAGACATCATACTGATGGATGACAAAAGATTTAATTATGGCTCATGGCAGCTGAATAAACATGCGCAGATCCAGGAAGTTTTGTCAGAGGGGTCCAACTTTGACGCTTTTTTTTGTTTTTTGTTTTTATTTTAGTTTGATGAGGGGAGGAAGGATCGAAATACCACTATAAGCGGGCCATCATTGGCCCGCCAGCGAAACGCCATTTAAATGGCTTTTTGCTAGCGGGCTGATGATGGCCCAACATTGAATGCTGGATTGGTAGCTTTGTGATTTTAAGGGGGTCCGGACCAGTATTGCTAAGAAAGTTTGAATAAACCCTATATTTTTGTAATTTTCCTGGGGGGGGTCCGGACACCCTGCCCCCCCCCCCCTCTGGATCCGCACATGAATAAATACAAATTGTGGAAATATACAATACAGACCGTAAGGATAACATTATAATCCAATTCCGATCGCCTATCAAGGTACATATTAAATTGCTGGTTCTGGGATAGCAATGGTGGAACTGAAAATCAAACTTTTGATATTCTTCAAGAAAATTGAAGAAATAAACCGTTTCTTTTATCAAATCATCAGTCTATTGAATAAAAACGGCAAAAATAGTGTTTTCTACCCCAAAACCGTGAGGGTGCTGAGAGAATATAGGATACAGTGGATGTTAGTCTTATGTTTTTGTGTGTGTTGTGAAAAGGAGGAGGTGCGACTCGGAGCGATTTAAAAGTATTTCCGAAAAACTTATCTTCCACTGACCAATTCGCTAGCCTTTTGAAGCTATTATAGCTGACAGAAGCTATGATAGTGGCTTTTAGGCTTTTCCCCAAACTGTATATAACCATGTACTCCAATTTTTAGGGTTCGCATTTTTTTGCGGAGGATATCAATTTGTTATCGACAGATGGCATTTGCTTGCTATATTAATAATGACCACTTGAGTGTGGAGCTCGAGGTAACTGCATGTTGTTGTTAATAGTTTCTTTGGGTCAATGTTAAGATTTTTCTGGGGTGAAGTGTTTCAAATGAAGATGATCATGTGAAGTGCTTCTTAATTAATATTTAATATAAAGTCTTTATATGGACTGTTTTTTATATCCCCATTTGAATTCACATCCTAGTCTTACTTGGAGTTATGCAATTTTGTCAAAAAAGTGAAACGCCACCCAGCGTCACTTTCGGTTTGTCCTCGAATTGGTGAAACTGAAGGAAATTGGACTCAGTATTTCGGGGGGCGAAGTGTTTCCCTGGAGTGTTTCATATAAAAATGATAATGTGGGGTGTTTTTAATATTAGTATTTACCATAGAAGTATTTCTTTTAACAGCATTTTAGAATATCTACAATCGAAAGTCGCATTTCATTTCCAATCAGTCGAATGTAGGCCACTCTTAGACTGTGTTAGGTCCCTTAATATAAATGGGCACTCTCCGCTGAATACTAAAAGCCAGTACCAACGCTATCGCCAAAACTTTGAGTTTAAAATCACCAGACACGGTCTAGTATTTGCGCTAGCTGTTAAAACAATCAAGAGTTAACAAAAAACTTTCTATACATTTTAAGAACCTATAATTAAGATGTTGTCAATTTTTTGGCTTGATATTTGCATGTTAAATAGCATTTTGATGCTTGTAAAGTTTAATGACAATCGTTCCCTGGCCGCGATCGCTGGTTCCGCCTTTTCATTTTTTCTCAAAAACAAGTAATGGCTTTTACTAAAGGAAGTGCATGCATGCACGGATCAAGAAATTTCCGTCAGTGGGGGGGGGGGGGGGGGGGGGGGGGGCTAAGAACAGTCCTGAAAAAAAATTTTTTTACTTATATTAAAGAAACCATACTGTTCTAAGATTCCATTATGTGATCCAACATTTTTCCCAGTGGGGGTTGGGGGAGATGGGGGGTGCGTCCAATTACTTCTTCACATAGAAACCTATTAAACTTGAGATTTTTAAGAAGGGGGGGGGCGAAAGTCCGGCCCCCCCCCCCCCTCCCCCGCCTGCCCCCCCCCCTCTGGACCAGTGCATGTCAATGTTTGCATACAATTAAAATACTGAAGTTGAATTATCCTATTGTCTTACATCCCTATTACTTGCTTCAAACACAGATCAAGTGGACATTTTAGCTTTTGGTATTAATAATATATTAATCAAAGCAAATTAAAGTAATTGCTTTTATTTATTTTTTCTACATTTTTGCCGATTTCACACAAATTTTCGATTCATATGGTCAGAATGTCTCACAGTTATTAACACCAGGCATAAGTTGGAACACTTTCGTGGAACACTTTGAAAGCGTGATTGAGTCCACTTTAAGGTGTTTACTGAGAATGTAGAAAGTGTACTGCTGCAAGAACAGTAGACAACACCCCACCGCACATAATGAAAAAGTAGCTGAACGAAATGTTAACATACTCAGCTGTATACATGGCGACAATAGGATGCACTCCAGAGGCACTGGGTAAAGAGAACAAATATAACCCTACCTACGTAAGAGATGCACCCAATGATTTCAGATCAGTCAGACTGCGCATCACCACAATAACATCCAGGCCTCCAGATACATGTAGGAGTGTTTAATAAAAATAAACAAAAAAAATGTGATAATTCACAATATCTACATTAATTGGTGGTTATCGGTCTACAGGTGACAAGTAATGTCAATGCAGGTATCTAAAACCCCTCCCACATTTTCAGGTATTGTGTGGGAGCGGGTACTGGTTACCTGTTTTTCTATTGCTTCCCTCCTGTTAATCAGGAACCAGTAATTAATGTATATATGGTCAATTAAAAAACGCGTCATTAAGACGTTTTTAAGCACCAACCCTCAACCCTTCTGCACGCAAATTACATGTTGTCTGTGCGCTCTTGCAGCATCTTCATAGATCAATCTATTTTTAAATCAAGATTTTTTAAAATATGTAGCCTTCATACTGTAATTTTCCGGAAAGTAGAAAAAAATCTAAATTGAATTTTTTATTATTTTATCCGCAGACTCTAAATATTATTTGTTTCGTTGAAATAAAAACATTTTCAGGTTCTGTCTGTGTATATTTTAAGAGTGATACTGTTAAAAGTGATTGACCTGTCCAGATACTTATGAAAATGATAAAATATTTAAAGGTTTAAGCCCTTCAGTAAAATATTTTTACTGACCATTCCAAGGCGGTGTTTCTTTTGTGGATCATTTATGTTATTTCTGTCTTGTTTTTGTTATGCTTTCATGCACGCCTGTTTATTGATGCCTTGTGGTCACCTGCTGGAAAGGGCTGACCTCTTGCCTCTTGTTTGTGATATCTAATTGTGAAGTTGTCACTTTCCCATTGGCATCCTGAGTCAGGTGTGGTGCTTGATTGTATCGATTCCTGATCTTTGCCGTCTTTCTTACTTTAATACAGACTGTTGGTTTACCTTACTAGTTTTGCTGATATTAAAATAATCTAAAGAAAAAAAGCTCTGAAAGCTCCCCCACCCTCTGGGGCATACCTCCGGCGTCAGAATGAAAATTCCTTCCATTTGCTTTAATCTTTTATTTGTGAGAACACACACAAAAATTGGTATAAACTTCTTTGAAGTTGACTTTGTAATTGAAATTTAAGGATATTTAACCTTTCGACCTAACCCAAGGTCACCACTTCGACCCTAGGATAAAAATTGTTACTTGCATTCTGATCTACTCATCATTTCAATCAATTTAATATACCACATGACCATGTTCGAAAAAATAAAATTTTGACCCCCTGGTCACCCCAGGCGCCCCTAAGTTCCACCCCTGGGGCCTGACCCAACCATCAGAACAAAAATACCGTTAGATTTGTTTTATATCTTTTATTTGTAAGAACACACACAAAGTTTGGTATACAAATCATTGAAATTGATAAATCAATACAACTGAGTCTGCTGTTTTCTTATAAAGTAGGTTGTCTCTATTTCTGAAGAGTCCGTTTATCCAGATTATTTTTTTTGTAATTAAATGATATCTGACCTTTTGATCACTCCTTGATGGGCCCATAGGGAAGGGGCCAAAATTTTTTTTGCTGTTGCAAGCCCCATTCATGCCAGTAGATCAGACACCAAATGGGTTGGATTTTGTCCAATAGTTTAGAAGGAGATAGTATAATCGATGGTCAGACAAAGTGATGGGCGTACAGAAGAATGGACGAACGGAGGCAATTGCAATATTACCTTCAGTTTAAAAAAAAACATTGGGATAATCATGATTACTTGTAATCAATTACTTTATTCAGTACTCATAAAGTAATCTGTAATTATGGATTTTATGATTACAAGTAATCATAATGTAATCGATAGCATTGCTAAATAGGCTGTAATTATGATTGCTTTATGATTACTAAACGATTACTTTGCTTTTTGCAAAACTAAATATACAAAATGGTTTAAAAATGATGATAACTGTACAGTGATGAGTACCGGCAAACGTGTGTTTAAAGCAAAGGATGTGTATTTGCTTTTCATGAAAATAATTGTCAGATAATAGCTATAAATTAATAATTGATCTAAAGTGCGTACAGGAATTTAGTGAACATCGCTTTTTGTGTTTATTTTTTATATGTGCGGACTAATCGCACAATGAACATCAGAATTTAATACATCTATGCACCGCCTAATTGGTCATATTTTTTCGTTAAAAAACGTCTTGCCAAAAGGGATCTGATATGATAGAATTCGTCATCATTTGATCATCTGCATTTTATAATTTACCCCAAACGCACCTTTGGACGGATCACTGCCTTTAGTTGACTATCGATGAATAATTATACAGTCTTGTAAGACGAAGAAACGTGTAAGGAGAAGGGTTTCTTATCATATCAAAGTAAGTAAATAAGTAGTTTATTCACAACTTAAGCATATACAGCTCATCGTTATTATGACATATAATAACAATACATACATATATATGGAGAATGACAGAAAGTGAATTGATGAATGGTTAACATTAACACAAGGTAGGTAGGTAGGTCGGTGGATAGATAGATAGATAGATAGATAGATAGATAGATAGATAGATAGATAGATAGATAGATAGATAGATAGATAGATAGATTTGGTAGGTAGGTAGATTTGGTAGGTAGGTAGGTAGGTGATAGATAGATAGATAGATAGATAGATAGATAGATAGATAGATAGATAGATAGATAGATAGATAGATAGATAGATAGATAGATAGATTAGGTAGGTAGGTCTTACAGAAAAATAGCCAATGCTAATATTATCTTTAGAGACGGGGGTAAAGTGAAATGCAGCGCTGGCGGTTCATATTTTACGCAAATACATCCAGTCAACCCGCCTCAGGCAAAATAGTAATTACATCCCTTTTGCATGTTTCGTACTATCTAAATGCATTAAGCCCCTTTAATAACAATGGGACCTTCCATATAGTTTCGTTGGTACAGTTTAGTGAAGATGGCCCAAAAACAGTACTATATATATGTTTCTATAAACTTAGCAAACAGTGTAGGCCCTGATGAACTGCCTACTTATGCGGCACTTCATCTGGGTCATCACTGTTTGTAGAGGCATCCTGTCCTCAAAGTGTTAGGGTATACGATGAAAGCGAGCATAGCTATAGCCTTACATATAATTATTCAAGACCATAACAGGCGCTTGCTATAGACGTACTTGTCCAAGTCAGCTTTCCCTATGGATATGCCTTGCTGAAATACGAAAACGCAAGACATTTCCTGGGAGACGATTCATCTGATCGAAAGTACATGCCTGACAAGGAGCAATACGTGTTCGTTTGTCTAGGACTGTCCTATCTATCATATTTTTTATTTAATATTTCTCAGTTACCAAAAAGCATTTATGTTCAAAAACCAACCTTTTCTCTGTTTTAATGAATGGTCATGCCATGCATGATGAACTCTCATGATACACTGTTGCAATATCTCGCCAGGGCCTATTTTGCGTGTCACGAGTTCTGAGCTAAACGGTCATCAACACAATAAATTCCATACCTGCCGGACTCTTCAGCTTACTGATTATTGATTAAAGATTTTCTGAATTGAAAAGCCTCAATAATATACTTTGCTATTTTTTTGAGGTTTGAAAGACTGTCGTCGTTGAGTAGTTGGACTAATTTGAACATACTTGGCCTTTTGTGGTAATATCGTTTTGATATGTGCATACTTTGAACAAATTAATACAAAATGGAAAAAAATATTCAATTTAATTATGGTCACAAACAGTACTTTTTCGCTCACTTCGTTCAATTCCACGATGCCTTCCAAGTTCAATTTGAAGATTGTATGAAACTAATCTAATTTTTGACAAACCTAAACCTAATGTTCCTAATTTTATGCAGGTAAGTAGCAGTGCAAATTGTTGGGCAAATTTCTTTGTAAAACTCTAATGAACTAGATACTAATACTTTTGCATTCCAAACTGTTAAATATTGATCCCTCAGTCTTTGTTTGAAAACAGGAATAAATTTGATTTATCAACCGAGTCAGGGTAAGTCCAAACATCGTGAAAACCAGACCTTTGGAGCAACCCCTCACTTGGGATACCCAATTTATAGTATTTTCATTTTTCATGATGTCATTAAATAAATCTGTATATCAAGATTCTACAGTTAGCATAATCACTTTTAACTATTTCTAGCCAGTACTTCACTATCCTTACATATCTGTCAACAAATGTAGGAAGTCTACCAGTTTCACCGTACAGTGCAATAGTATTAATGCTCATTTTTAAACCTAGTACTCTTTTTTAAGAATTTTCTATAAACTCTTTCACATTTTTTTGCACTGGAGAAACCCAAGATTTCGCAACTATAATTCAATATAGATTTAACATATGTATCAAATAACTGCGTCGGCATCTAAATGGGACTTGTGTGCGCTTTATAGTGGAAATTAGCATGCCCATAGACCTTACTGCTTTGTCCGCCAATAGATTAATTGCTTTTTGAACAGACCCTCCACTACTAATCACATAGTCGAGATAATTAAATTCACTCACCAATTCTATTTCTTTGCCACTTAAGATAAAATTTTCGTCTGTAACCTGACCACCTTTTTTACAAATCATCACCTTGTTTTTTCCAGTATGAACAGTTAATTTCCATTTTTTGTTATATGCTCGAATTGATTAAGAGACCTTTGCAACCCCTCTTTTGAATCAGATATAAGGACTGTTCTTGCAAATTCTGCTCAATATCATTAAGGAAGAAAGAAAACAGGATTGGTGACATTATCTCCCCTTGAAAAAGACCAATATCCGAACTGAGAAAATCAGATAATGTATTGAGATGTCTGACACATGATTTTACAGCACAGTACATAGATCTAAGTAGCTTTGATAATTTACCATCAACACCATACTTAATCAATTTATACCATAATGCATTTCTTTAAACAGAGTCAAATGCACGTTGTAAATCAATAAAGGCGTAATACAAATGATTCTTATTTTTCACTCTTTTTTGAATTAAATTTTGTAAATTAAATATAGCATCAATGATACTGTGTTCAGCTTTAAAGCCAAACTGAGCATCTGTGCTAATCTCATTCGCAGTGGACCAAGTTATAAGTCGTTGATTAATTACAGAGGTAAATAACTTTCCTAGGCAGCTGATAAGGGTGATTCCCCTGTAATTTTTCGGATCGTCATGCGCACCCTTTTTATGTAATGGCATAATAATTCCTTCAGTCCACTGCGAGGGAAAATAGCCAAAATTAATTATATTATTAAACAAAAATCCTAACGGCTCAAATAGCAAGTCTGTAGATTCCGTGAAATATTCTTTCAACAGATTATCTTTACCTGGGCTTTTATTTCTAGAAAGCTGTTTTATGCATCGCTTGATTTCTTAGTGTGATATATACCTGATATGCCTATGTAGACATCTAATTGGTCCCATTGGCCTCTTCTGATGCATTCTCGTTCTGTGTTCTATCTCTGGTGTATTGTCCGGGTGAGTAACAGGATGGGTTGAACTTGTAAGGGTGTCCTCGCCAGAACCGGTTTAGCCGGCTTTTGAACGCGTTTAGGGAGGGTGCATTTACTATGTCCTCTGTCAAAGAGTTCTAACTGTCCACAACTCTATTTGAAAAGCTGTTTGCCCTAAATGATAAGCGTGACCTCTTTTTGAACAATTTCAATGAGTGACCACGCGTTGCCGAGTACCTATTCACTGTGAAGAACTTGTCTTTATCAACTTTGTCTATGCTGTGCATGATTTTGTATACCTGAATCATGTCAGATCTTTCTCTTCTATACTCTAAACTAGGCAGTCCTAATGTTTTCAATCTGTCCTCATATGTAAGGTGTTTTAGTCATATGTAAGGTGTTTTAGACATTTTACGAGACTTGTTGCCCCACGCTGTACATTTTCTATAAGGATTTTGTCTTTCTTAAACATAGGTGATCATACACTAGATGCTCACTCTAAATGGGGTCTAACAACAGATTTTTAAATGCTTAGAAACATATCTTTGTCCATGAATGTAAATGTTCTGAAAATTAGACCTACATTTCTATTTGCCTTGTTTACTTTGTTATTTATATGATCTGTAAATTTCAGGTTTTGGTCAAATGTTACTCCTAGGTCTTTTTCTGTCTTTACTTTTTGGACTTTCATTTCTCTACTATTTAGGCCTTGAGCTGGCTATAGACCCCCTCCCCCCCAGGGGGAATTTTGTACACTATGATTTTCTGAAACTACATTATATAAGACACAAAATAAAAGATGTTAGCCCTCTGAGAGTGGCAGCGTTAATGTGTAACATCACGTTATATACGTTACCCCCCAAAATTCATTAAACGTCCCTGATAATGTATCAACGATGACATATTCGTACATATTTGCATGCTAACACAGGTTTATGAACTTCTTATAACACAGTTACATATTTAAGTATTAATTTTATAAATGTCTTGAGTTATTACCGTTGTATACGTTACTTAGTTTTTCCTGCATTATTTATAAGTATACCTCTACAAAATTAACCTGATCCTGACCTTTATGCATGAATAAATTATTACGGTATAAACACTGAATATATAGTTTTTCTTGATGGATCGTGTGCAATAGGTATGTTTCGAGCAATTACAGAAATAAACGTCTTGGTACAATTGCGATGAGATCTGTTGATAACTCAATGAAGTTGTACTTTCCACGATAGTCGTGTGGTTAGTCAGAATAGCTCCAGATATGTAAATTGTTGGTTCGCATCCTGGTCAACCCAACTTTTTTTATTTCATTTTTCTTTGTTTTCATGTCATAGAAATGCACATTAACAAAAAACATGTAAGTTTACGCTTTCTTTGAAAATGTAATGACTGACAATTTCTTGATGCTTGGAGTTAGAATTTAGTTTGCGAATATAGGTCTACACTCTGTACTTGGCCCCAAAGCAAAATAAATCAGTTATAGCAGGTTGAAGCATTTCTCTAAAGAGCAGCAAGGAGGTCCATACATGAGCCACGACATGAGATTTCCAATAATGTGGTATGTGCGACAAGCAAAGGCTCAGACCAGCATGCTCATACGCACAGTCTGATCAGAGCCTTTGCTAGTCACTTGAATATTCTATTGATGGTAAGCTACTGAATGAACAGCATTTAGTTTCAATTCTTAATAGGAGGGTGCAAAGGCTCACCTGTGCCTATTCGTGTCAAAATGCCACATTGTTGGCAATCTCATGTCGCAGCTCTGAAGAGATGACAGGCGATAGTTGAAGTACAGTGTTATGGATCCGACGAGAGAAAGTTGTTGTCACCAAAGGGATCAAATTAATTAAAATAGAGAAACGATATTGCAAAAGGAGAAAAAATTAATAAAAATAAAAAACCATAGTCTTTTCAATAATTACAATAATAAAAGTCGCGCACTAGATTCGAACTTACAACGCAGAGCTTAAAAAATATAAGTGTGCAATATTCACGTAAGTGTGCAATATTCACGTGTTCTACCAACTGGGCCACGCAGGCAGCTGATAGCCAATGGAGCATTATAGCGGTATATATATCTATTGTGTTAAAAAGTACCACGAGCATTTCTGTATTAGTTATACGATGAACGCCGAAGATATATTTAGAAGCTCAATCGGCTGTGAAATTATGCTAATAATAAAGTCCAGGATCAGGTTAATATTTTCAAGGTATATCAGTATGGTATGTATTGACTTTACGTGTATTACATCTGTCACAGAATATAATAAACCTATAAATCTGCTACCTAAATGATTTTAAGTTCTTTATTTTGGTCACTTACACTATTTATCAGGCCCATGTTATGTATGTTACCTTCAAAATAGCATTAAACATTCAAGTTAATTTCTCTAACACGCCATGTTTATACTTATTTGCATGCTGGAACAGGTGTATGTACTTCTTTTAACAACGTTTACCTATTTTAAGTATTCATTAAATAAATGCCTTGAGCTTTAACTGTTATGTGTGTTACCAAATGATACATAAAATAGTCTGAGTATCTGTATAGCAGTTGTTGACTATACATGTATTAAGTCTGTCAGTGAATTAAGAAAATTTATAAGGCTTAAATAAATTGAAGTTCCTTAGTAATTTATGGTGACTTAAACTAATATTATAATGTGATCTATCAACTTGCTGTTTGCTCACGTAAACAGTAGCTACCATGCTTTCAAATCGGAAGTTCTGAAAGACAGTCACTGTGAAACAGCTCAGGTCTGGACAAGGTATATGGATATAATTCAGATGGTGTTGACACTGATTAGGGCTACAAGGAAAACAACTTTGAATTGCATGTCAGCTCTATCTGTATGCCTTGTTCCCAATGTTTATTGCAAATGATCACAACAAGTACGCACAATATGTACCTGTGTAACTGATTACACTTATTAGTTTGTCTGATACACATCGCAGATGCAAAGAACTTCTCGAACAAAATGGGTTTAGTGTGTCACAACACTTGGAGAAAAGCTTTTGGCATAACTATCAGGCAAACAATAAAGAGGTATTATAGGCTTCAGCAGCCAGAACTACGTTTCGTACTACAGATGGGATGGTGTATTACTTATCACATCAGAGCTCAATATATTGAAACAACTCTTCAATGCACTGAAATGAAATAGAAATGTATTCAATCTGCTCAGATGCAAAGTAGAACGAGTACTAGAGGCAGTTTCAGGCTTCACCAATCTCTAGCTTTGAAGCCAATAAATTGTACTTTTTGTCTTTCGGTGTTCCTGCTAAGCCTGGCATAGCTAAGGATCTTATTGAGGCTGATTACATTTGCAGGAAGGCTGTTGCAGACTTCATTGACTCACTTTTAGTTAAAAAATCTGTCTTTTACAACGCCATAAAATACTACAACTAATAAAGTTTTGAGGCTTGCGAGGCCAAGCAAGAAGAAATTGTCCAATTTTTAAAATGTAAACAGCCAGGTGAGAGCTTAAAGGAGTGTCTTTGGTCAGCATGACCTTCTTTCTATTGGGCATAATGTTAACCTTGAGTTGACACTGCCATTCCTTCTGGGAACTGTACCATGGTCTCAGTCAATTCCTGATAGAATTTCCACCAAACTGACAGGTCCAAACTTCCCCATGGCTTGCAATCACACATCGAACCAACATTAGATTGGCCATGTAGTGCTGCACATAACTTTGATGGTTATGTCGTAACTACAGAGCATAATAGCTTATCCTGTCACCTTCAAGGATCTGATGGCACCAGTATTCAACCAGGCACTAAAGGTAGGGCATGTTGGTTTTGTCACTGATACATATATACAATGTATAAGCAGCAGTCTATAAATTCATACAAACGTTCTCGCAGAGGATAACCTGGGTGTTTTGTTCAACAATGGTGTATGCAACAAAAGGTACACCTTCTGAATGTCAACAACATTGGCCAGAATATGGGAGAAGAAATCCACAGTAATACACTGTTGAACAGATAGTGACACTACCAATGTGTCGATGTGCAAGTACCATGGAAAGGTTGTTCCTATCAAACTGATAGAGAACCCCTCCCCCACTAGTTCATCAACATTCAAAGCAGGGTAGGGAAACAAACAAAGAATTGCTCTAGGCACTCATCAGTGACATGAAGCCCTAACATGTGTAATTATTGCAAATGTGAATAAGCTGCAGCACGACATGTTTCTAAAAAAAGTAACAAAGCCATACACATATACTGACTATTTCAAATGGCATGAACATGAGCTTACCTCCACCCTCCTTTTCTGTCCTTAAGATGTACATACAAAGATTGAACTATCAAGTCTTTCCCATGAAAACAAGTGAGGCTTTCCAGATATGAACAAAATGCGCAGAAAATAAATGGGAAGGAAATCCAATACCTCTGGGTAAAAGAAAACTTGATTGTACCCTAACAAAAGAGCCACAGAATTATATTTCATATTTTGTGTGATATGGGGTTACCATGTTCAAAACTCAACAACTCAAACCTTATAAAAAAATAGAAACATCATATTTGCAGTTTCCAAAAGGTATATAAACATTCTTTAATATGAAATGAATTAATAAACACATTCACATTAAAAAAATATCAAACTATATTAGTTTCATTCATTATTTATATAGGAATAATGAAAATTGTAACATACGTTACACTTTGGGATGCATATCTGTTTTCAAAGGTCCATATCTGTGATGCAAAACTAGCTTACTTGGATGATATAGCCAATTTGGAAATTTTGCCTTATGGTTTGCACTTTTCAGAAGTCATGTCATTTACTAAAATTATCAAAGATGTTGATGTGTTATATAAGTAATTGGCTGTTACAAGGTAATGGTGCCATTACCAGAGTGCTAGCATATTGCAAATCCCTGGCCAGATGAATCTGATAGAAGGTTAATAAGCTGTATTGGAAAATTCTTTAAACCCTTGGATAATATACGAAGAGTTGCTAGCTTGGCAAGAAATAGCTCTATAACTTCTACCTGATGGGTTTTCTTTGATCTTTTAAGTTGTTACTCGTGCATTGTACTGTATGTTACAAACTTTCCATGAGTATGATGTTAACTATATTTGATGTCTCTATAAAAGAAAAGAGGGTTTATGGAAGTTTATTATTTGAGTTACTCCCTCAGCACATGAGCCAGAGTAAAAAGAAGTACATGGACCTGTGCCAGCATGCAAATAAGTACAAGCAGGTCGTGTTGGATACCATATCTTGAACGTTTAATGGTATTCAGAGAGTAACGTATGTAACCTGGGCTGTAAAATAGTGTAAGACACCTTAATAAGGAACTTAAGTCCCTTTGAATAGCAGCCTTATAGATTCGCTATATTCACTGATGGATGTAATACATGTAAAGTCAATACCTGCCTTACTGATACTTGGAAATAACACATGAAACACTAAGTAACTTATACAATGGCAAAAACTCCAGACATTTATAGAATAAATGCTAAAATTATGTAACTTTGTAATAAGAAGTTCTTAAACCTGTGCCAGACTTTAAAAAAAGTGTGAATATGTCATGTTGGAGACATTATCAGGAAAATTTAAAGGTATTTTGCAGGAAATGTACGTAACATAATGTTACCCGCTAACGCTGCCGCTCTCAGAGAGCTAACATATTTCATTTTGTGGCTTATATAATGTAGTATCTGGGAAGCATAGTGTACAAAATTCCCCTTGGGGGAGGTGGGGTCTATAGCCAGCGCAAGGCCTAGAGAATTACATTTTACATTTTTGTGTTATGTGGGGCTACCATGTTCAACATCTAATAACTCAAAAAGTATATAAGATAGAAACGTAATGCTTGCAGTTTTGAAAAGGTTAAGTAAAATTCTTTAATATAATACCAAATTAATGAACATAAACTGGTTTCAATAAAATTTAAGACAAACTATATTAGATTCATTTATCATTTAAAAGGGGGTTAAGTGAAAAAATGTAACGTACACTACATCGGGGGGACTATATTTGTTTTCAAATGTCAAAATCTGTGGCCCAGTAACAGCTTTCTTTGAAAATATAACCAATTTGGAAATCTTGCCTTATTTTTTGCACTTTTCTGAAGTCTTAAAAAGAATTTTAATTTTAAAATATTTTGTAGGGTAACGTATGTAACAGGCTGTTACAGCTTAACGCTGCCATTGTCAGAGGGCTCACATGTTGCAAAATCCTTGCAAGACATTGGGCTTCAAGAAAAATATGGTCTACAAAATTCCCCCTGGGGGGAGGTAAACCATATCCAGCCAGTGGCCTAATTTGTTTGCATTGTGTATTTGAAGTTTATATTGTGGTTGCCAATATGTAGATGTTTACATTTTTGGAAATGATAGTTCATATCCCATATCTGTGCCCAGTCAACAGCATTGTCAAGGCTGGTCTGTACTGTTGTTGCTTGCACGAGCAAGTTTTCTCTACCAAAAACTTTGCATCATCGGCGAAGAGTTTCATGCATGCTGTGATCACTTCTGGGAGGTCATTTATATATATAAGGAACAATATCGGGCCCAACACACTTCCCTGTGGAATTCCACTTGTTACTTTGGCTGAGTAGGAGCATTTTCCATTTATTATCCCCCGACGAAGTCAGAGGGATATAGTTTTGGCGTCGTCCGTCCATCCATTCTGTCTGTCCGTCTGTCTTTCTGTCCGTCCGTCCACACTTTTAGTCTGTCCGGATCCATATCTCAGTACCTATTGGACAGATTTGATTCATTCTTGATACAAATGATAAGCCCATGGAATCTCAATATCCTATAAGTTTGGTCAAAATCGGCCCCTACACTTGAGTTATAGCCCTTGTTTTAGTATTGGCAATTATAAGGCAAAACCTATATTAGCTTTTTTGTGTGATTATCTTCACTCTTCATCAAAGCTATTATATTTAACAACTTCTCACTATTAGACCATGGTTGCCAAGTGCCTTTAGATAAGCATGGCAGTGTCAAAGTTTTACCCCATCCCTTTTGGCCCCACCTAAGGGGTCAAAGGTCAAATATTTAAATTTCGCAATAACTAAGGCAATCGTTAATAGTTTTTGCTGAAATTTTGCATACAGGCAGAGCAGCAATAGATATGAAACATATCAAACAGGATTTCAGTTTGAAGGCCTGGGTCGGAACCTGTTGGGTGGACTTTGGGGGTTGGGTTGAGGTCAAAATTAAACTTTTTTAGAATATGGTCATGTTGCATATCAAATTAAAGCTGACGACGCTGGCAGCAGCATGGTAGCAAATATTTTGCCCACAGATACACCCTCGACCCAGGGGTTGGGGTCAAAAGGTCAAACTACATCTTTTTCTGAAAGTAGTCATGTTGGATATCAAATTAAAGCTAACGACGTCGGCAGCAACATGATTGGGATCAAAAGGTCAAACTATATATTTTCTGAAAGTAGTCATGTTGCATATCAAATTAAAGGGAATCGAGCACAGAGCACCTTAAAAGCAAACATGTAGCATTACACACACCAATGACCCCTGGGGTGGGGTCAAAAGGTCATTTTAATTTTTCTTGTCTAAAAGTGGTCATGTTGCATATACACTTTGAATTTACACACACCCTTGACCTCAGGGGTTGGGTTTAAAGGTCAGATTTTGAAATTGTGCAGATGTAAGTATATTTTTTATTAAAAAAAGCACTAAAACATACTTGACAGGTGTTTGTTATGATCTGAATAATACTGAAGGTGAACTAAGGGTTAGATAAATGGGATTTATGTTTTGTGATTTACATGTTTCTCTCAAATAACCCTTTGTCGGGGGATATAAATTCGTCCAATTTGTC
Source organism: Loripinus fragilis (assembly GCA_964019695.1). NCBI lineage: Eukaryota > Metazoa > Mollusca > Bivalvia > Lucinida > Lucinidae > Loripinus > Loripinus fragilis. The sequence continues at coordinate 77,826,030 of OZ026518.1, forward strand.
TTGTCATTACTTTCTGTGACCTGTTTTTTAAAACTTCCTTGATCCAGCTATATACTTTCCCTCGAATGCCATATCCCCAAAGTTTTTTGAGTAAGCGTTTATGTGGTACTTTATCAAAGGCTTTTTTCAAGTCAAGGTATTTTATATCCACATCTCCATTAGAATCTAGGGTTTCAGTTAATTCTTCCATTAGCTCAAGAAGCTGAGTGGAACATGATCTTCCAGTTATAAATCCATGCTGAGCTTTTGAGAACAGGTTATTTTCTTCCATGTGTTTTACTAATATATCTCTAATTAACCTCTCAAGCAATTTTCCAGGTACCGATGTTAAAGATATGGGTCTATAATTTTCTGGTTTGGTTTTTTGTCCACTTTTAAAGATGGCTGTTACATTGCCCTGTTTCCAGATGCTTGGAAGTTGACTATTTTCATGATTTGCATCTTATCTGCTTGATAGTCATGTTTCTTATGTTTTCGTGGACTTGACCTTTTATGGGTCATTTGAACCTCATCGATTCTCAGGTTATCAGAAGACAATTCACTGTCCATTTCTGTGTCCTCCCACTGATTATCTACAACAGTACTACTGACCTCATCTCTAGCCTTTAACCCTTTAGCTAATTCCATTAAGGGGATGTTAACCTCACTGCCAGAATCCTCTTGTTCATGCCTGTACCTTTTTGATAGTTTATTTAAAGAAACATTCATGTCAGGGTCAGATTCTGAATCAGAACTAGCTTCTTATGCTTGAGGGGGGATAACATAGGCAGCATCGCGTAAGCGACAATTATCTTTAGTCTCTTTCAGTTCCCAATCTTCAATGTTTGCTAGCCTTAACATTTCTGCATGTACCTTACTGGTGAAGCCATCTAACTGATCTTTGATAATGTAGGTCGCAGGACCTCGTTTTTTAAGTATCCTATAAAATGGTTTCCATTTTAGGTCAGGTTTACCTTTTCTTCTGTTATTTTTATAATAGACAGGGTCACCTACTTTAAATTCTACAGCTTTAGTATTTCTGTCAGCATATCTGGCTTGTCTCTGTTTCGCCTTTCTTAAATTATTTCTTACAGTTAAGAAAGCCTTATGTTGCTCTTGCAAGGCTATCTTATACTCTACTTCCCCATGGTACTTTCTGCGAGGTTTTAACAGATTGTCTACTGGTAATACAACATCTCTGTTGTACAAAAAGTAGAAGGGAGAGTATTTTGAAGACTCACTTACATTAAACTTATTGCAGCCAAAGCCTGATTTAAATGTAAATCCCAAGTTTGTTGATCATCTGCCAATCTTTTTGCCAAAACATCATGTAAGGTACGATGGAATCTTTCAACCTTTGCATTACTTTGTGGGTGATTAACACTTGTCAAGACATGATCAATGTTCAAGGACTCCAGAGTTTCTTTTTCAACATTGTTAACATTTTCAGTCCCATTATCTGTCACAATTTGTAAACAACTACGATGACGTGGGAATATTTCTCCAAGCAACAAATGAGCTACAGTTTCAGAAGTTTTGTCAGGAGCTGCATAAGCTTCAAACCAACCAGAAAACAAATCAACAAATGGAATTATATACTTGTTACCAGACAAAGAAGTTGGTTAAGGACCTGATAAGTCTAAACTTACTTTTGCCATAGGATAGGGTGGTATATCTGTCTCTTGTAAAGGTTGTCTGACTTTCTGCAATGACCTAGTTTGACAAATGACACAAGATCCAACATATTCATTTAAGTCTTTGAACAAGTTTGGCTAAAAGTATTTCCTTCTAATTGAATTAAAAGTTTTCTGAACTCCCATTTGACGGTTTCTGTCACGATACTGCCCGATAACAAGGCGCTTAAGATGCTTTGGTACATATAACCGTAAGCAAGGGTCATCATCTGTGTTGGATATATAGTAAAGTAATTTGTCTACTATAAGATAATGTCTTTGAATATTCCTAATAGGGTCACCACCATTCTCTACTTGAGATCTAAGGGTCATTTGGCCATCATCTTTTGATTGCTATGTGTACATTTCAAAATCTTTCAGATCTAAAGTTTCAGGTTTCTGCAAAGAATCTTCCTGGGGTAATTCGCAACTAGCATATGCTTTTGGGTCAAAATTTGTGGAATCTAATACATTGACCCGATATGAGTTAACATTAACATCTAGGGATACGTCCTGCTCATATCTTACTTTCTCCAACCCTACATTATCTGGGTGTTTAGACAATAAATCTGCACAAGTATTTGTGGTGCCTTGTATATATTCAATCCTACAGTTATACCCAGCCATACTAAGTGCCCATAACTGTATTTTTCTGTTTTGCATTGGGGATTCTAAGAGGTACTTTAGTGGTTTGTGGTCAGTCTTAATTACAAACTCTGCATTATGCAAATAATGGTCCAGTTTTTGCAATGAAAATGAATGGCAAACGCTTCCTTTTCAACTGTTGACCACTTGCATTGTGGCCTACTTAACTTGTGGGATAAGTAATATATAGGTTTTTTCTTCATTCACAGACAATTGTGTCAAGCACGCTCCTATACATGTGTCACTTGCATCAGTATACAGAGTTTACGATGCATTTGGGTCAGGGTAAACAAGAAGTGGTACAGTAGTCAAACTATCCTTAAAAGTCCAGAAAATTACAGGCCAATAACGATTTTGAGCTGCTTTGGTAAATTGTTTACTTCCATTCTTAACGCTTCTATAAATAAATTTTTTGATGCACACAATATACTTGAGGAAAATCAGGCTGGTTTCTGCGCAGGCTACTCAACAATGGATCATATTTTTGTTTTGCATGCATTAACAGAAATTGCAAAAACCCAGAAAAAGAAATTGTCCTGCTCGTTTATTGATTTTAGCAAAGCATTTGATTCTGTATGGCGAGTTGGGCTATGGAAGAAACTATTAGCCAGTAATATTAACGGAAAATGCTTCCAGATTATTTTTAACGTGTACAAGGGAATTAAATAATGTGTCTCATATAAAGTTTTGAGGCATAAGACAAGGTGAAAGTTTATCCCCTGTATTATTTGCATTATTTTTAAACGACTTAGAATCTTTCCTATGCAACAAAAGTTGCAATAGTGTTAACTTTGAGTTCCAATATGAAGATATAACATTGTATTTGAGACTGCTTGTGTTGCTTTATGCCGACGATACAGTTGCTTTTGGTACAGATGAGAAGGAATTTCAAAATAATTTAGACATGTTCTATGAATACTCAGAATTATGGCAATTATCTGTTAACTTTGATAAAACTAAAATTATGATCTTTGGTACTCGACAAGACCGGCGTTTTAATTTTTACCTAGGTGGTCACAAAATTGACATCTGTACTGACTTTAAATATCTTGGTGTTAGTTTTAGCAGAAATAGGCACTTCCATCAAACAAAGAAACATAATGTTGTGCAAGCTAGGAAGGCAATGCATGTACTTTTCAAACGAATTCGTAATCTTGATATTCCAATTGATTTGCAGTTGTATTTATTTGACCATGTTATTTTACCTATAGCATTATATGGTTGTGAAATATGGGGCTTTGAAAATAGCCAAATTATTGAAAATTTACATAATGATTTCCTTAGACAGATTATTAATATGAGAAAAAGTACCCCTATTTATATGTTACATGCAGAATTGGGACGACATCCAATGCAAATTAATATAAAGTCAAGAATGATAGGTTTCTGGTTATCAATTGTCAATGGAAAAGAATCCAAGTTATCAAAATTACTGTACACAATAATGCTTAAAGAACACGAAAAGGGTTCTCATAATTTCAAATGGATCCGCTACCTGACATACTTGTTGCTGTTGGCCGACCTGATCTTTTGAAAACTGAGCCAGTCAATAGCCCAAATTCTGTGAAAATGGATATTTCTCAAACATTGTCAGATTTGTATATTCAAGAATGGAATGAGAAAGCTAACGTTTCATCAAAAGGAAAACAATATATTTTATTTAAAGACAATCTCAATTTTGAAAAATATTTGATTAATGTTTCAAAATTTTATTATTCCAAAATTATCAAATATAGGACTGGTAACCACTGGCTTCCAGTTGAGACAGGACGATGGGATGATATACCATTAAACGAGCAAAAATGTAAAATTTGCACTAAAGACGACATTGAAGATGAGTAACATTATTTGTTTAATTGTGACTTTTTTAAGAGTGACAGAAAATTGTATTTGAAACCGTATTTGAATGTCTGTCCATTTGAAATGTGCATTTTTCTTGGTCACGTCAATTATAGGCTCTGCAATCTTTTAGAAGTTTGGGATAAACCTGCGGTAGTAAAAAAAATACCAACAAAAGATCTAACTTCTTTACCACATGTTGGGGCAGGCAAAACTCTGATTGCTTCTACCTTCTTTTGATCTGGCTTAATGCCATTCTCATCAATAACAAAGTCAAGATAATTTGTCTCAGTTTGCAAAAAACTACATTTCTTCAACTTGAGTTTCAAACCATGATGTCTTCGGCTGTCAAAGATAGTGTTCAAATGAATTAAGTGTTCTTCAAACGAAGTACTAAAGATTAAGATGTCATCAAGGTATGCAATTGCAAATGCACGGTAGCCATTTAAGACCACTGACATGAGCTCCTGAAATACAGCAGGTGCAATTGAAAGGCCAAAGGGCATGACATTAAATTCAAACAAACCTCTATGACACGCAAAAGCGGTTTTCTCTTTATCTAGGTCATCCATAAGTACTTGCCATTAGCAAGTCAATAAATCTAGTGAACTGAAAAACCTAGAACCTAGATAAAGAGAAAACCGCTTTTGCGTGTCATAGAGGTTTTCTCTTTATCTAGGTCATCCATAAGTACTTGCCATTAGCAAGTCAATAAATCTAGTGAACTGAAAAATTTAGCTCTTCCCAACAATGACAATATGTCATCAATTAAGGGTAAAGGAAATGAGTTTGTCTTGGTGACCTGGTTTAGTTTCCTAAAGTCAACACAGACCTCTTACTACCATCCTTTTTATCAACAATTACAACAGGAAATGACCAAGGTGAGTTTGACCTTTTTATAATTTTAGCAAAGTTTGTATGATCCAGTTCTGAGTCTTTACTTGCAAATAGGTCATGATTTTCTTTAACTAATTCTTAGATATGGGGTCTATATTCTGATGGCACATCTAAATATTGTAGGTTATTACTTTCTGTGGTACTGTTTTTTATTATTCAGGAAGCATCGACAATCTTTGTTTCATTAATTGGGGCTATTCTAGCCATCAAACCATGCCTATTTGTTTAAAATGCCTATTAGTTTCATTTACTACCAACAAAAGGACTGTTCTATTTTTGCTAAAACATAAAACAGTATTGATAACCTTTATCCCTGGCTCATTTGCTATGAAACCCCTATCTGTTTCTGAAATGTCATGAGATTGACCTGAAATCAGGTCAGGATTTTCTCTATCTTTACCATAACAAAAGCATGCATTATTTGGTTTAATTGAACATGTATATTTCATTCGAACAGTTGATGCTACATGTATATCTTCTTCTAAGTTTACATATGTTTTACCATTTATTCTTAAACTTTTTAATCAAAGTATATTTTGACATTGTTTTGTTTCAGCCAATCCAAACCCAAGATCATATTTCTATTCAAGTCCCTGAGCACATAGAAGTCTTGTGACACTTCGGTACCACCGATACGAAAATGAACATTGACACAGCCATCCACTTGTAATCGAGTACCATTTGCAGACTGCAAATTAACACTCTTTTTCAGAAGTTTAAGCCCGTTTTTCAGATTGTCATACACGCTACGGTGCATCAATGAACATTCCACCCCACTGTCATTAAGAGATCTAAACTCTTGTTTGCCTATGAATACAATACACGAGTTCGGATTACCAGAAACATTAACCCTATATGTGATGTTGTTTTTATCACTTTTATTACTACTCTCTACAGTGACCTCTTTCTGTAATGAGCCACCTAGTTTTTCCGAACACCAGGTTGCTTACCTGGCCATGACCAACCCCTACCATGACCTACTGATGGCCTGTTTTGTCTGTGTTTCTGTTCGCTCCTACAGTCTCTTAATATTTGACCTTCATGCCCACATTTCCAGCATTTTAAGGCATTATCCTGTCTATAAATCTGGTGAGGTTTGAAAAACCTCCTGTTTAGGGAATGATCAACCTCCATAGGTTGTTCATTTCTTACTGGATGCGACTATTCTACTCTAGCCCTTAAATGTTGTTCGTTTGTCGCTATGCTTATGGCCCCTTGAAGCGTATTTACTATGTCCCTTAAGATTTTTAATTTTAACTGGTCATTTTTGTTACCATCAACAAAAGTTTCAATGAGTTGTTGCTCAATCATATCTCCAGCCTGCCCTAAAAAGCTTCTTCTGCTAAACTTATAATATGTTCTGCAAACACTTGTATGTTCTTGCCTTGCTTTTGTTTCAAATTTCTTAAAAGTGACAGCGCAAATTGAGGGTCTGTAACGTCACTAAAATGAGCTGTCTCTTAAGTCGCTCCAACGTGTTGTGTGGGTTAGCGGTGGGTTAGCGTTCATGTACCTTTCTATGAACCCACTTACTGCCCCTGTTGCTGATTGAAAAGCCATTAAATGTTTCTTTTCATTAGGTGCATTAAGAAGTACTGCATACTTGTAAATTGATTTGACCCACTCTCTGAAATTTTTTGGATTGCCATCAAATTTGGGAATATTGGCAGCTATACCTTGAGTTGTCAGGGCACTTGAAACGTTTGACAGTTCTTGTGTTAAAGTATGAAAAACCCTGGCAATTTCTTCCTCTTCAGCCATTATTATTCATTATTTATTTGTTTACTACAATGTTTACTTAATCAATTAATTAAAGAAGTCAAATCTTAATTTGATTAGTAGCCTATAACCTAGAAATTATACTTAAAATTTGTGTACCTTAAAGTCATTTTCAATTTGTTTGAGAATGTTAATCAATGACATGCATTAAAAAAACTGAAGCTTACCTCCTTCTTTGATTTAAGTTTCATTTTTTTCCAGATCCAGTGCACGGCACCAATAAAACAACTGTATAATGTAATAAATGAAGAAAACTAACGAATACATTTGTTTTGTCCATGATCGTATAGTGGTATATTTTCACAATATTTTATAATGAAACATAAGTATAACTCAAGACTGTCTCAGGACTGACTGTCTCATAGTCTACACGCATAGCATAGCAGACTGAAGCGTACTCAACTGAGCAGATTACAACAACCACAGAAAATGCACTGAATATCAATCTCAAGACATGGTCAAAGCCAGCAGTATATATAGCGAAAATGGAAAGATGTTTTCATTCCATAATATTAACCGTTACTAAATCTGTATAATAAGCTCAAATATTATGACAAGATTCTGATGATTGCACTGAAATAAATACTTAGCACCTGCGATGTGAACAATGGAAAACGTGTGCCCACTATTGAAGATCCATCTGGACCGAATATGCAATCATAAGATTCATGTATAATACAACATGTGACTGGGCGCTATTTCAGCGTAAACATAAATGTACATCATTGTCATTCTACTATGGTCCTGCAGTTATAGTTTTGAAGCTCTATGCCGACAACAGCTAGTTGTTGTGGGGACTGAGTCTCAACCTGGAATACCATCTATGGGCTTGTGAAGCCAGTGGATCGAACCTACGACCCCTACACCACTCAGGCCCATAGGTTATCTTACATAGAACTGCGCATGCAGAATAAAGGTCTACGAGGTAAAATGTACTTTTACATGTAGAACCACCTGCGCATTTGACATAACCATCATATGATCTTATTATTGAATATTTCGAAATGTAAATACTGACTTGAATTGTGTCCAATCTAAACATCAATCATGTACATCTAGCAAGCATCCAATTTTAACGTACTTAAATAAACTGCTACATAAATCGTTTTGCAAGCTAAATTATGATCAGTGATTGAAGTACAGTACTCATCCTAAATACTGCCCATCAATTACCATGGCTAACAGACCATTAAGAGTGTTTTAGTCAGTATGACTCTCAACCCTTCAACATGCTTTTTCTAATAGCGATCTTGCATAAGCTGACTATGTTATAGTAAGTTAGCAGTGAAAAAGTATCTTACTCATGGATATATATTAAATCGGTCCGCATTGAGTCTAGAACTAGCAACTAAGGTTCTACAAACAACGCCACTGTGTTTCGCACATATTATATGAAACTCGAGTTATGCTTGCATTATATCACTGTCATATCTAATTTATGATGTTTTTATTGTAGATTTTTACTGCTGACCCTCGCTGAACCTGAGTCAGGGTGTTGCCGATCCTCGTGTTCCATTAGATTTCACTGAACAGAAAGGCCTTTCTTGTCAATTTCCAGAGCTCAAGAGGGAATGTGCGTATTATGAGATGTATTGCTATAGCGTAACCAGACAATCAATGCAAGTTTTACTTTCTAGTCATATGACTAGCGTCAAATAGATGTATCTTCACGGAAACCTATTTCCTTCAACCATACGTTAAGCTGTTGTCATACTTGTGACTAACATATTATTCAGACTACGCTGAAGTACATTCTCTTATTCATACTGAAGATAAACTATACAGTTGAGGCGCTAGGGTGTTTGTTTTGTGGTTCCTGTGACAAATATATTTATCAGCCTACCGTTTATACAGAAGATAAACTATACAGCTTGCGGTAGGAGGATTGTTTTCAGCATTTAGCTAAAAAATGTATTCTTCTGGCATATGTTTTACAAATTAATATCACTTGAAGACCCATCAGCTTATTAATGCATGAAATAATCTCTATACCTGTTCTTTGTTGAATATGTTTTACCCTTTCGACTACTTGAAAATCCATGTTCTTATTCATACAAGAGATAAAAACATATTATTGTGACAAAGGTTTATGGGAAACGATTTTCTCTTGCATCGAACTAAATTAATGATACAGAGATACGCCTTATAATACTGTCAAAAGATTTAATCTTTCATCTAACTTTGAAACCCACACGCTTATTCCTAGAGATGATTATCAGAATATAAAGGAAACTGTCTGAAATAATTTAGTCATCTGGCTTGAAAACCATAAGTCGAATGCTTAAAATGCTTGCGATGAACAGAATATGTGTGGCATAATTTTGTCCAATTATTTGCCGTGAAACCCCATATGCTTGTTCATACAGGAGAAAACCATTTACTCTATTTACGTTGTGCTAATTCATACTGTTGATCAACCATATGTGCTGCACTAACTAAACTATATAAAGTAAAGAGACATAACAATATTCCTAAAGAAGATACGCCATATATTTGGGAGACTTGTGGCAAGAGTTTTACTATCATACAAGAGATAAGCCATAACCATTTGAAACTTGTGGTAACAGTTTTACTAAAACAAACTTATTCATACGAGAGATAAGCCATATACTATAGAGTTATACTTAATGTCGAACAAAATAAAGCTTAAACTGATTCCTACAGGAGATAAACCATAGCCTTTGAAAAATTATTGAAATAGTTAACCGTTTTACAAGGTGAATCATAAACGTATTCATACTGGAGATAAGCTACATACTTGTGGCACTTTTGGTAAACGTTTTACTCATCCATCATTTTTGAAAAGGCATATGCTTATTCATACAGGTGATAATCCATACACTTGTGGCACTTGTGGTATCTGTTTTACTCAATCATCAGACTTGAAGAGACATATGCATATTCATACTGGAGATAAGCTGCATGCTTGTGTCACTTGTGGTAAACGTTTTACTCATTCGTCAAGCTTGAAGATGCACATGCTTATTCATACAGGTAATAAACCCTATACTTGTGGCACTTGCGGAAAGTGTTTTACCCATCCATCAACCTTGAAGAACCATATGCTTATTCATACGGGTGATAAACCACATACTTGTGACACTTGTGGTAAATGTTTTACTCAATCATCAAACTTGAAGAGGCATATGCTTACTCATACAGGTGATAAACCACATACTTGTGACACTTGTGGTAAATGTTTTACTCAATCATCAAACTTGAATACCCATAAGCTTATTCATACTGGAGATAAACCATACACTTGTGACACTTGTGGTAAATGTTTTACTCAATCATCAACCTTGAAGACACATATGCTTATTCATACAGGTGATAAGCCATATAACTGACACTTGAGGTAAATATTTTTTATGAATCATTAAGCGTGAATACTCATATGCTTATTCATAAAATAGTTACGCTATATTCTTGTGCCTCTTGTTGCAAATTGTTTGCTAAATAACCTTACTTGAAGAGGCATATTTTTATTCATACAGGAGATACTTGTGACACTTGTTATAAATATTTAGTCACTCATCTGATTTGAAGGCAATAAACATATTCATACAGGAGATAGACCAAATACTTGTGACTCTTGCACTAAATGTTTTAGTCACTCATCTGACTTGAAGACCCATAAACGTATTCATATAGGAGATAGACCAAATACTTGTGACTCTTCTGCTAAATGTTTTAGTCACTCATCTGACTTGAAGACACATAAACGTATTCATATAGGAGATAGACCAAATACTTGTGACTCTTCTGCTAAATGTTTTAGTCACTCATATGACTTGAAGACACATAAACGTATTCATATAGGAGATAAGCCAAACACTTGTGACTCTTGCGCTAAATCTTTTAGTCACTCATCATCTGACTTGAAGACCCATAAACGTATTCATACAAGAGATAAGCCATATTCTTGTGACTCTTGTGCTAAATGTTTTAGTCACTCATCTGACTTGAAGACAGATAAACGTATTCATATAGGAGATAAGCCAAATAATTGTGACTCTTGTGCTAAATGTTTTAGTCACTCATCTGACTTGAAGACACATAAACGTATTCATACAAGAGATAAGCCAAAAACTTGTGACTCTTGCGCTAAATGTTTTAGTCACTCATCTGACTTTAAGACCCATAAACGTATTCATATAGGAGATAAGCCAAATACTTGTGACTCTTGCGCTAAATGTTTTAGTCACTCATCTAACTTGAAGACCCATAAACGTATTCATATAGGAGAAAAGCCAAAGAATTGTGACTCTTCTGCGAAATGTTTTAGTCACTCATCTGACTTGAAGACAGATAAACGTATTCATATAGGAGATAAGCCAATTACTTGTGACTCTTGGGCTAAATGTTTAGTCACTCATCTGACTTGAAGACCCATAAACGTTTTCATATAGGAGATAAGCCAAATACCTCTGACTCTTGGGCTAAATGTTTAGTCACTCATCTGACTTGAAGACACTTAAACGTATTCATATAGGAGATAAGCCAAATACTTGTGACTCTTGTGCTTAATGTTTTAGTCACTCATCTGACTTGAAGACAGATAAACGTATTCATATAGGAGATAAGCCAAATACTTGTGACTCTTGCGCTAAATGTTTTAGTCACTCATCTGACTTAAAGTAAGAAGAAGGCAAAGATCAGCAATCAATACAATCAAGTACCACACCTGACCCAGGATACCACATGGGAAAGTGACAAAATCACAATAAGACATCACAAACAAGAGCCAAAAGTTCAGCCCTTTCCTAGCAGGTGACCATATAGCAGCAATGAACAGACGCAAAAGCATGACAAACACAAAGCATACATAACACAAATGATCCACAAGAGAAGTACCACCTTGGAACGGTCAGTAAAAATATTTTACTGGAGGGCTTGAACCAGTTTCACGGCGCCAACCTCACCCTAAGTTCAGATGTGGATCAAGACACTTAGATGCTAGGTTTGCATGAAAGACCCCTAACTTATCCATGCATCATCTCCTAGAACATATACCGCAAAATGGAATATTTTCGTGTCGCCAAATTTTTCGCGTTTTTGTCTCAAAAACATGAGGATAAATATCTGCTGTTTTTAATTTTCGCGGTCTTTTTTACCAACGAAAAGTATAATTGCTAGTTAAATATCCTGCAAAATGTCTGAAGTAAAAGCTGGTAAATTCCGATCTTCGAAGCTAGGTGCTTTCCGTATTTCATCTGGAAGATGAATCGTAGTTTCTTGTTGGCTAGTGCATAGAATAGTGGTACATTTTAAGTGTCGACTTAAACTGGCATTTCGCATACTGACGATCACTGATCCAAATCTGAAAAATGATCAGGTGTATTTAAGCGTAATAATCATTTATCTTTCCAGCTTTTCCAAGCCATCTAGTGTGTAAAGGTTGAACGCTCACGAGCATGGCCTTGATTGATCTATTCATGTTCAATGAACAGTAAATATGTAGCTTGACCTGTACAGTACACTGGTCAGAGTAAAAAAAACGGTGTTTATGAACCCAAATGAATACACAATTATTTTTCTATAAAGGTACATAAACAATTGTTCAAAATTGGAAAATATTTCGCAGATTTCAATTTTCGCGGGTCTATTCTTACTGCGAATTTCAGTGAAAATTGGACGACACAAAAAATTCTCATTTTACGGTAAATCAAGATATGAAAAGGAGACAAAGCAAAGACAAGGACTTGACAGTACATAAACCTGAATACTGGAGCAAAAGAAATCCAATAGGTAAGCCTGGGTGGGTCTGACTACAGCCAAAAGCATCAGGCCCCTACCATCTGATCAGCAGATAAGACTTTGTATGCGTCTGTTTATATGTGCCTTGTGGTCACCTGCTGGGAAAGGGCTGACCTCTTGGCTTTTGTTTGTGGTGTCTTTCTGTGAGTTTGTTACTTTCCCATTGGTATCCTGGGTCAGGTGTGGTACTTGATTGTATCGATTCCTGATCTTTGCACCCTTACTTTAAGTCGGAACCGCCATAGAGTCTGAAGTCCGACCCACTAGTGTGCAACTAAAGAGGGAAGCAAAGTTGCCAACCATTATTGGGTTGACCACCAAGCATGCAGTTTTTATAATTGGAAATTATTTTAATAAACTGTGCTGAAAAAATATTAGAGCCAATAATCTTCTTCAATATATACACCAAGTCACTATAGAAATCAGGTTCTGAAAGTCCTTGGAGCAAAAATATTTAAGTCCATCTTGGATTTTAGATATCAAATCATAGTATCGTTGATAAAATTTCAAAAAGGTTTTGAGAAGTTTATGATACCAATAGCCTTGTTTAAGAAGTTTCTGGAAAAACAATTTATTGCCAGTATTGAAGTCAGCAACATGGCTAGACGCTCTAGCAAAACGAATGAGTTGAGAGATATAGACTAAGTAGGATGTAGAGCGAGGAACATCACCATCTAAAAATGGGAAATTGACAATTTCAAAATCAAAATCGTCACGTTTATCATAAATTTTGGTAGAAAAAATATCATTAGAAATTGACAAATGCAAGTCTAAAAACGTGGCTTCAGTATCAGAGGTATTAGCTTTATTAAGTTATAGTTCTGAAGGGTATATTTGACTTACCATATTGTCAAAATAAACTTTATTAATGTTAAATTTATCCAAATATCTGGATGTAGTGTAAAAAGCGTCAATAATATCAGCCTGCTTATCATCATATAGAGACATCATAAGTCCCTCTCATAACAAAGCAAGAATAAATTGACAACTAGGGGAGCACTGTGAGTTAGGAATCCCAACTATAGTCAGGGGCGATCGGGACTCCCGTGCGAATTTTGTGCCGATTTATGGTGACCTATACCAAATCAAACTTTAGGGGATAACTAATGAAAATCACCTGGTCACCCATCTGGGTTTCACGTCTGGACGTCATTATGACGTCATCAAAATAACGTATATTGCATCAGTGCAATTTAAACAGTATGTCCATTGTAGTCTATGGCGATCAGGACTTTCTTGCATTTTGTTTGCCAATTTCAGTCGAAATGCACCAAATTTAATCTTAGGAGGTTAATAATTAAAATTAACATGTCGCCCATAGTGTTTTCGCATCAGAACAAAAAGATGACGTCATTGAAATGTCGCCTTATATGTTAATACCACATATATATGCGTTTTGTCCATTTCCAACGCATGGAAATATTCCTTTAATAAACTGGCAGCCGTATAATGACTGAATACAAACTCTTTTAAATCGTAACATACAAAATATAATCAGAAAGTGTGAAGATAGTTCGAGGGTGGGACGTAAATGCCGTCACGATTTACGAATAAAAAAACAGTGGAGTGAATGAAAAACACATAGTGTTTTTGATAATGAACGGTGTCAATATAATCTCTTATGCTTATATATATATAGATGTACCACGACCTCTGACCAATGACCTTTGGGTCTTTCTATTTCAAACGATTGATGCAGAATACATAAAATGAGCCAGTCCGGCTAGAACATATGTGTATGTCAAAGCTTTCATAGTAAATGTATATAAATACCCGAAACCCTTTTTTCTAGTACAACATATAAATATTGTAAATAGAGTCACGCTTGCTTCAAAGCTTTGACTTATCTGTAGCTGCTTATCCTACACTCAAAGAAAAGATAGTAGTAATAATCATTTGCATTCATTATAAACAAATACTCATTTTAGTCTGATTTTGACCCCTGAAGGATCAAACGTTAGAAGAGTCTACTTATTAAGTAAGTTCATGATATGGAAATAAGCGGCGAAAACAAAATTTGCTCCTCTGCAAAACTGGGGGTAGGGTAGGGTTGTGCATTAGCTCATATAAGACAAAACATTTAAGATAGAAAAGCAAACTTTCGTTTTTGTATTCGTCAATTGAGTGTAGGTTTGTTTAACTTAATCTAAAACGATATTCATTTATATTCCATAGGGAACAATGTTAAACACATATGATTATTTTACTCTTAATTCAATATTTCGACCAAAGGCCTTTATCAAGAAAAACATGCACTTCAATGTCAACTACATAGTCTCTGTTCCACCATCTTGTAGTTGACATTGAAGTGCATGCTTTCTTAATAATGGCCTTTGGCCGAAATATTGAATTAAATTATCATAAAAATCTAAAACGGTTTGAAACCGACTCAGAGAAGTCGTTAAACTAAATGACGATACCAAAATTACCACTTTTGAATTATAACTAAGTTCATGTAACGCATATAATACAACATGTAGCCGTAAACAGCTGTCATATGTAGTAAAGTCATCCAGTAATTTGCAGACTATTAGAACGTTCATTGATTAGCTAGTTTAAATTTATTTTTTCTGTAGCTCAAACTTTCAATTTTCTTATTCTAAAATTGATAACGTAACATATTTAATAAACTGTTACAGGCTAACACCTATGCTTACAGTGTGCAAACATCTCCTATTCGATGCACCTTGAATTTGTACATACGATAGAGTATATCTAAAAGAGTTTGGGATGGAGCAGGCCATTACTCAGCTTGCAGTCAAAATCTTGTTTGATGATTATTCTGGTTTTTATGAGATGAGGAGGACAATTATTTTACCAGAGAAGCAGAAATAATAATCGATATTGTATACTGTATATTGTATATTGTATTGACTTGGATAAGGATTGGTTTAGAATATTTACATTAGAAAGGGATATTTACTAAATTTTACAGTTTAAATGTGAAACGATTATTTTCTTGTTCCTCTAGGATGTATCTTTATTTTTGAATTATTCATATTAAGAAATATTGAAAACAAATATTCATAGCATCTGTAACAAAGGTACAGGGGCTTAATAATCATCAATACCTAAGATTTAGGCACCAGAGGCTGGAGACTTTAGCTAGGAAAACATGCGAAATATATACATTTTATCCTGAAATATCATCTCTTACATCAAGTCAATGTCCTTGCTCATTTATTATGTCATGTAACATATGTTACAACCTCTAACAAGTGCTTCAGTCTTGTTGTTAAACCTGCAAATTCTATAATTCTCAATAATATGAGCAAGACAATCCCAAATATGCAAGATATCCAACAGCAGCAAATGTTTTCATATATTTTTACGTAAATGATGCCTACCTAATGAGGCTCCTTAAAATTGGGTATAGCCTTTGGGTTGTTAATTGCACGTATAAGACACTATATTTAAAGTATAAAAGCAAACTTTAGATTTTCTCTAACCAAAATGAGTTTGTTAGTACAAAATATTCAAAACATTTTGGAAAATGCACATATCAGCTAAAAAGTAAAATGATATTAGTCACAGTTTTCATGTTTAAAGGGTAATCTAATTAAAGTAACGTACAGAACACCACAGGAAGCTGTTTTTTTTGCTCCAAAATAATTTATATGTAGCTAAAGTAGTTAATATGCAGACCATATTGAGTAATTTAAAGAATTAGCCTTCTTTCTGTAGCTCAAACTTTTAATTTTCTTTTTTTTCTAAATTTAATATGGTAACAAATGTAACAGGCTCTCAGAGACTAACGCCCCGGCGAAGATAGTGCAAACATCTATTAAAAAACGCAGCTTGGAATCCTCTTTTAGATAGGATAAGCTTGCAAAATTCCCCAGGGGAGCAATAACATTCTCAGCCATCAGTCTAAAGGTGGCAGATAAGCTGGGTATTTATAGGAAATCTACGGTATTTTGCATGCAAAATATAGTTATCGATAAATAATTCATTGTCAAAGTCAGGTAAAGCATTGGTGTAACCATCATATGACTAAAATCATTGATATTATGTTAAAAAAGCGTTCGTGTTGGATAAATATCACCATACCAACACAAACTAAAGCTTTTATTAATAGGCAGTTTCTTATTATGGTCGCCATATTTATGACGTCATAACTAGCCTCAGACGCGGATTTGAGATCGGTGACCACCTTTAAGTAAAAGGTAAGACTCCATGGAAGATTTTGATATAGGTCACCATAAATCGGCACACAATTCGCACGGGACCTATTTTTTGTCCCTAAGGGCCCTGACTACTACTTGTCTATACAACTTGGTGCCAAATCGAATAAAATTGTTGTCCAACAAAGAGTTCAGCGCATCACATACATTTTGACAAGCCCATGCACGATGCTTTTTAGGGTTTTCTGAAGTAATAAATGTGTTACTGTCGTTACATGCAAGGTAAAGAGAGCCTTCTCTATTTAAGGTTCTTTCAATTAGTTTATCTTAATCAACTTATGGGGTAAAGTAGTGTAAAGAGTAGAAAAATAATAAGTAGACAAACGGGTCGCATTGAAATCTTTAGCTTTAAATTTATCTAAAATTGAAGACCCATAAACATATTCATACAGAAGATAAGCCAAATACTTGTGACTTGCACTAAATGTTTGGTGACTCATCTGACTTGAAGACACATAAATGTATTCATATAAGAGATAAGCCAAACATTTGTGACTCTTGTGCTAAATGGTTTAGTGACTCATCGAACTTGAAGACACATAAACGTATTCATATAGGAGATAATCCAAATTCTTATGACTCTTCTGCTAAATGTTTTAGTCACTCATCTGACTTGATTACACATAAACGTATTCAAACATGAGATAAGCCAAACATTTGTGACCCTTGTGCTAAATGGTTTAGTCACTCATCTGACTTGAAGACCCATAAACGTATTCATACAGAAGATAAGACAAATACGTGTGACTCTTGCGCTAAATGTTTAGTCACTCATCTGACTTGATTACACATAAACGTATTCATCACGCTATAGGACCCTGACCGTATACAATGTTTTTTTTGAGCAATAATGGTGGACAATACAAACATGCCTGGAGTACCTGCTCAAAAGAAGGTAATAATAAAAGCTTTAGAGTCCTATTTCGATGTTCATACTCAGCTATGTTTTAGGAAATATGTTATTTAAGGTTTTTGACGTCTTGATTAAACAAATAATGGTTAGATTTTAGCAGATTAGTTTAAAGTTGCATGAACATGTGGTTTGCTCACCATTTGAAGCGAGGACATATTTTATTCAACCATTCAAAACATGGAAATGAAAACATTGATCATGGTCCTTTGCACGCGAGAGTATGATAGTCAATGCAGCATAGATTTTGTGAGAATTTTATCTACAATAAATGTGTACTTACGAGAAAAAACAACAATTTAGTCCACTGTACTCATACCAAAAGTTTCCGAGATCTGGTCAAAAAAATCGAGAAAGGTCACAAGCCACTGAACGGATATTTTGAGAAATAAATTATCCAAAAATTTGAACGGGTAGTCTGAGTGAGGTATATCTGGAGTCCATGCACATGCTTTAGACAAATATTTGGCACAACGTAACAAACCAGTACATGTAAAGCTACCAGCAGGAAGCAATTCTACCAAAGCCTAAAGACGCTCTAAGTTTCGTTGAATTCTAATACCACAAAAACGAACTACAGACAAACCCATGGCATAGCTAGGAAGAGCCACACAACAATCACAAGACGCCAAGAAGACAAACTAAGCACAGCAACCAGCTCTCTCTTCCCCATCAAGATGATTGCAAAACTAGAATGGACATAAGTAACGTACAACAAAACATAGAACAAATTTTACTGCCACCAAATCTTCGCCCTAGATTCTGCACAAACCTGTTCAACGAACCGTTCAGTAATGTCTAGCTATTAACAAGACTTCTGCTTAATGGTCTTGGATAGGTTATTGGTCTAAACAATCCTCTCTCTCTCTCTCTCTCTCTCTCTCTCTCTCTCAATTGTAAAGCGAATCAGATGAATTCAATGTACTTTATTGAGATAAAGTTGTAATGAGTGAGCACCATCTTAGGTATGGTTGCAAAAATATCGTCAAGATAGACTTTGAAATTGTTTTTTAGACAACCCCAAATTTTATATTCAAATACAGCATTTGTATACACGTAGCATTTTACGATTATGGTGAAAACAGTTACAGGTATGCAAAAAATCGCTTCAATGCTGGGGCTCCTCTTCTTCCTTATTAATTAGGTAGGGGTAGTAATCTCATTGGAGGTCATTATAACATTTTAGAGTACAGCCAAACAAGGATTACTCAAATTTGAGTTGGACTAGTTGATGGGTTCAAGGAATTCTTAGATAGAAAATTCACTTAAGGTTCATGTGCACTAAATGTCTATACGCTGTCCAAGGTTTATTTATATGTCACTAATGGCAAGTCTACCCTTTGTATACTTGCCAAAAACCTTTGCTTCACGCAAACACAAAGAAAAGAAGTAAATAAGTAAATGAAAGCCAGGCCAGAATTTATGCCAACAAGGTACCTGTGCACAAACTTTTAAAGCTTGACTTATAGGCCAATATATTGTAATTGCCCATTGGAATGTTTGTTTAAACAGTGTAATCCTTGATCAGATTGCTCCTTGGGAAGCACGTTTACTTGAGTTAACATTGTTTGATCAGGCCTACCAAGTGCTCCAGGTAGCGTCTGTACAGACGCAAACTATGGGTACATTTACCCCAAATATGGATAGAATTGAAAATTAGGACCTAATGAATATGGGTGTGTTTTTCCTCTATGGTACATTTTCACCAGTAACATGTAATACCATAGAGCATTACAACAGTTTCGAACCAGAAGACACTTGATATTTGACATGATTTGTGAATCCACTAAAATCTATGCGTTTCTGTAATCTAAATCAACCTAAATCAACTGCATATTAATCTTTATTTTTTCTTGATACAAACTTCTCTACAGTTGCGTGTCTTAGCGATAATTTTTTTCCTTGAAGACCATGTGTTTCAGAAGAATTTGTTCTTGGGGAGTTAATGCTATCCGTTTGGTCAGAGTGATTTCATGTGAACCATTCAGGGTAGAAACTGAAAGTCTAAATTTCTCAGAAGACAGCACGTTTTATAAACTTTATATATAAACATAGTTAATATAGTCTATATAAAATCGTATTACATGTACAGAATGAAAATAGTTTGAACTGATCAAGTTTCATTTGGACTTGTACTGGTACTGATGCAAGTCGAAATTATTTTAAGCCTTGCTTACCTACCTGAAACTTTTGGATTTATAGAGTAAATTGTCTGGCATTTTAAACATTTCTTCTTCTGTGCCAAAGTCAACAATGAGAAAACTGTAGACCACGATACAAAGGCATATTGGGAGATTTTCTATATATACACCAGGGAGTTCTGCTTTCAACAGCTCTGGCTATCCTCATAGACATTGTTGCACGTAACAGAACTAAATTCCAATGCTGGGAATTAAGTGCATGGCATATAACATAAATGGGTGCGTTCAAAGATTCAAATAATTCATTAACAAAAGATTATAATAACACTTTCAATACTCGGAACACCTGTACAGAATTGGACTCAAAATATCCACTCAGTGTAAAATATGTGCTCATAATACCTGTCCAGTACTGCTCGAATAAACTGAGCTGTTCTGCACGCGGTTTTAGAACTTTTCGTTTATGTACAGTGGTCAAATAAATTGTTTAAATCAAATTGTATTCAATGTATCCTTTACCATTTTTTGTTTCTTCTGAGTATGATACAATATAGGTATTTGTGCAGAATATTTGAGCGAAAATGCTCTTTTGATCATGTGTTTTCACTCTTTGAAGTTGACAATGTGAATCCGAAATACGTGAGCAGAGTCACTATGTCAAGTTTCTTTGTAAATTATGTTACACATACAAGCCAATCAGACAAAAATCGTATGCGCTAACAAGGTCTGGACAATGACAGAGCTAAACATGTATTCAACTTGGTCCTTTGTTAGAATAAAAGCAACTTACATCAACTGAATCCCCAGTGGTTGTGTTTCTTATGCCCTCTTCCGCCATTTTGTTTTGCTAAAAAAATACATTGTATATGGTCAGGGTCCTATAGCGTGTTCATACAGAAGATAAGCCAAATACTTGTGACTCTTGCGCTAATTGTTTTAGTCACTCATCTGACTTGATTACACATAAACGTATTCATACAGAAGATAAGCGAAACACATGTGACTCTTGCGCTAAATGTTTTAGTCACTCATCGAAATTGAAGACACATAAACGTATTCATATAAGAGATAAGCCAAATTCGTGTGACTCTTCTGCTTAATGTTTTAGTCACGCATCGAACTTGAAGACACATAAACGTATTCATATAGGAGATAAGCCAAATACTTGTGACTCTTGCGCTAAATGTTTAGTCACTCATCTGACTTAAAGACACATAAACGTATTCAAACAGAAGATAAGCCAAATACTTGTGACTCTTGTGCTAAATGTTTTAGTCACTCATCGAACTTGAAGACACATAAACGTGTTCATATAGGAGATGAGCCAAATGAGCCGTGACATGTGTTTTCAAACAATATGGCATTTTGACAAATGTAGACTCAGTCGAGCCTGTGCAGCATCCTCTTAAGCGTAGAAACCTCAAATGATTTTCAGTCAGTACCTTCACAGTCATATAATATTTAAGCGACTAGCAAAGGCTCTGATCAGTCTGCGCGTATGCGTAGGCTGGTCTGAGCCTTTGCTGGTCGCACATACCACATTGTTGGAAATCTCATGTCACGGCTCAAATACTTGTGACTTGCGCTAAATGTTTTACTGATTCATCAAACTTGAAGACCCATATGCTTATTAATAAATGCACATCTGAATTGATATTGGAGGTAAATATGGCGATATTTTTTGTTTTCGATTTATTATCCTTAAATGTTTTGATTTTTAAGGTTGAAAATAGCATACTTTAGAAAGCACAGAATGCACCAGGTGACATCATTTTTATCATTTTTTTGTGCGGGGGGCATGCCCCCGGAACCCCTTGCACAAGTGTCATTCCACATAATTACAGGGCTACCTACGCGTCTGCTATGTAACTGTCTCTCTAGTTAAAATAGCTGACTTATATTAAAACTTTGAAGAATGCTGATCTGATATATATACTTAAGGAATAAAGAAACGCAACATATGAAAAAAATATTTTTTGCGTAGTTATATGATGTTTTTATATCTTTTAGAATGTGAGTTCTGACTATGAATGACATGTGATGAAATGCGAAAACGTCACTTTAAGGATGAAATTAACGCCACAAGACGAAAACATTTAAAGACGTAAAATGTGACGTGGACGTCAGAATGAAGATCTTCAAACCCAATCTTCTTCATGATTTGATACATGGCGACGACTCAACAATGTGCAAACAATGAAAGCATCGCATCATGCTGAAATATCAGTCAAATATTGCTTCAAAACCAGCTGCTGGAATGCAGGGATGCACAATGATAAAGAATAAGCATTTAACGTCACCTAAAGCCGTCGAGTTGAGGTCGTTGGTGCATTAAAGGATCTATCGAACCTAAAGATAACAGGACATGCTTTGCCCGTAAAAGTTACCTTACCATGCTTAGAGAACCCGTAAAATTGTGCCAGAGGGACGTTACATTGACGTTAGTCATACTGAACACAGCATAACTTTGCAAATGAAAACAACCTGTTATATGGGGGAACTAAGCATTAAACGTGTTAACTATAACCGAAACTTTGCCACTTTGCCATTCTCTCATCAGAAAAATACGTAAACATTATGGTTCCATTAAAGTGCAGAATAATGAATTTTGACGTCATAAAACACATTTTATTGACGTCTAACACTCGAAAGTCATAATTTTTGCAGTAAATGTGCTTTTATTGAATAAAACTCAAGAATAATATAATTTTACCGCATTTAACGCAATGTTTGGTCTTGACGTTATTGGCGTTAAGCGTTTGAAATCATAACGTAAGGTTGCAAGCTGATAATTTTCTAGATCCCCAAATTTATTCCAAAGATTTTGTAATCAATAAACCGGTTTTTGATAGAAAATAGACTTATTGACCTTGTTTCACAATTTTCTACTGGGGGCCAGGATGACTAATAGCATGTTAGACGGCATACGTACATGCAATTGACGTAGTGGCTTAACTTATTAATAGACTTCGCTTACTGTAAAGGCTGCAACTATAATATTCATATCTGGGCGTGGTTCGGCTTATTCATCTGCTAAGGAAGGGAAATCAGGTTTTATTTATAATTTGGTAAGGAAAGTAAGTAATGGTGCAAAGATCAGGAATCGATACAATCAAGTACCACACCTGACCCAGGACACCAATGGGAAAGTGACAAACCCACAGTAGACACCACAAACGAGAGCCAAGAGGTCAGCCCTTTCCCAGCAGGTGACCACAAAGCACATTTAAACAGACGCGCACAAAGACATAGCAAACAGAAGACAGAACAAAAACATAAAAGATCCACAAAAGAAGTATCGCCCTGGAACGATCAGTAAAATATTTTACTGGAGGGCTTAAACCGGTTTAACAGCGCCAGCCTCACCCTTAATTCAGATGTGGATCAAGACACATAGATATTTGGTTTGCATGAAAGACCCCTAACTTATCAATGCATCGTCTCCTAAAACATATACGAGGAATGATCTTAAAGTTCTGATCCTGGTGTGATATCTCTGTAACTTGCGATGCAAAATGTCTGAAAATTGTACCACACAATAATATATTCTTTGTCTATACATTGCTCTGGCATGATTTATGTAACTTGAAGCAGCGACCTGAGGTATATCCCAAAACAGTCATGCACTCAATGCACTTACCTATTAAGCAGACTGTACATGTTAGAGACGCCACAATTTTGACAAGTGCAGTCTCAGCATTTCGTTATCATGGCTGTTCAATGATCATCCATAAGCCAATATGTTCTGAAGATTTGGCCAACTTTCTTTATAATTTGGGTTTTCTAGGCCCTTGAATGTATGGCTATGCAACTGTCAGCTATAATCAAATTTTGGACCACTTGATGTTTTGACTGGCCCTTACTGCCATAACGACAGTTGTATTAAAGGTAAAAATTGTTTTAGATAAACGAAGGTGAACTGACTTTCGTCTGAAGCAATTATGAATTATCAGTATTGTCGGAAACTGATAGTAACCCACATAAGAAAATTAAAACGAGTCCAAAAATTAGGTCAATATTCGGAGGTACACAAATTTGTATGTGTATACCTAAAAATAAAACCCAATTAATTGTCCAAAGGTGCACTATATCGTACTTGATGCAATATGGGATTAAATTGAGCAAAACGCATCCATCTGAAACAAATAACAATTTTGAAAATTCTATTCAAAATCAGTCGTTTTTTCGGTAAAAAGTATAACTTTTTACAATATTCCAATTAAGATTGAGACACTTTGTAATCAAAATAGTATTGATCTTCAATATTTTGCCGAAATTTGGTTGGGCATGTTTTTAGTCCAAATTGATAGACAAAAATAGAATATTCTTTGAAATAAAAATTCTGCAATGCATTCCAAATGACGTAGTTGTCAATTTCAATGACGTCATAAGAATTCCGCATTGAGCTTTAAGTATTGAATCGACATAACCTGTCGTCATTCGAACATTTAAATGGACATTACAAGTAACAAAAAGTAAAAAGACAATGCAGTTTTACTTTGTAGTTTTAAAGATGCTGAGCTTGAAAGATTCAGATTCAAATATTATCATTATTCTATAATATGAAAAAGGCCAGTGGTATGGAGTGGGCCATATGTAATGTGCTGTAACTATTAATCGAAACAGTACAGTGAGAAAATATTAGCATCATTATAAAGGTAAAAACTAGATCTTTTGAATGATGCATAGTATGCCTCCCAAAAAAGTTTCTGGACAAAGCTACAAGGCAACGATCAGAACTTTTAGATCATCCCTCGTAAATCAAGATATAACAAGGAGATAAAGCAAGGAAAAGGACTCAACAGTAAATTAAACTGAATACTGGAGCAAAAGAAATCCAACAGGTTGATAAGCTTTTTGGGCAACGCAAACGTGCGTGCATTTCATGAAAATCCTAACTGTATACACACTGAACTCACATTTATAACCCTTAAAGCGCATAATCACAAAATGTATGTGTTTTTGTCGTCCACTAAAATATTTGAAGCCTCATAGGCAAACAGTGTGGACTCAGATCAGACTGCAGTCTGAGCTGGGTCCACAATGTTTGTCTCTATGCTTATGTTAAATAGACATTTTTCAGATGCAGTTATTTTGCTGGCGTTCTAAGGACTAACGTGTTTTGCGTCTATACTGAGATAATGGCGCAAGATGATACAGTTACTTTTGAATAAAACCACGCCTAATTTTCAGCTTTTACCAATGTCTAAGGTTGACCAGTCCTAATTACACATTCATGAGGCGCCGCCTTTACAGTAAGCGAAAAGTCAAAGAATACTGGAATGTGATGCATACATAAAGCTTTTATAAAATAATATCATCAGCATAACAGACTTGCGTTACAGTTTATGTTTACAAAGAACTGAAGTGATTGTTGCGTTTATTTATTCCTTAAGTATACTTACTTGATGAAACTGAAGTAACATTTGTAGAGGGCCTAATAGCAATTGTAAACAGACTTTTTATGGTTACAAAAAAAATAAATGCGTTCACTTTTCTAAAAAAATCTAGTTTTAAGCCGTTGGAAAAAACAGCCCCTCCCCCATCAGAAAACCAAATGGTATGTCTGTAATTAAAAATAAATTAGATAACATTCCTTTATACCTACTCTACCAGGTACAGCATGAACAATTTAAGGGTGACCTCGAACTTTGTATTTCATTAAAATAATTATATGTCATGTATGCCATGGCTAAGCCCTGTCACCTTACAAAATATTTAAGTGAACATTAAGTCATGCGCTCGTGTATAGTTTTATAGTGTTTTAGTATGTAAATTCAATCCTACAGAAAGAAAAATACTTTTTAGGGAGAATATACATGTATAATTGGGGATTAAGGGAGAGCTTAATTCATTTTAGGGATTTGGGGAGCAAATGCATATACTTTCAGGGAACTGGAGATTTTTTTCAGGGATTTTGAGAGACCCTTTCATTATTTTAGCAAGCAAGGCAGCACAGACCCCCTGTGGGGAGTGCTCAACAGTGAAACTCTGTGAAAAACGAACTGCCCACTGTCCCGATATATTTCTCCAAAAAGGTTATATGTAGCTTGCTTATACAAAAGGAAGCATATAGGTGCATCCGCAATCGGCGATCATGTTACCTTTTAGCGGATCCATAATAAGCGTACGAGTTTAACTAGTGCTCGAAATTGCTTTCTTTCAAATCTTATGTGCATCGGGCAATACTAGAAAAGATGCAGCCACTGCAGCGTCTGTTCTATGTCTTGATTTGCAAGATCTGCTGCTGCTTGGCCATGAAAAGCCACTTGACTTTACCACATTGTCAATATTAAACGCGTACTATAAAAAATTAAATTTCTCTGTCATTTGTTATTTTCTGCACATTACGGGCTAGTCAATGTGGTCCATATTGCACAGTACTTTACAGCTGAAATGTGATTTAAGGCCAGAGATGTCCATCTGTCGCATTTTTGCGAATTGATTCATTACGTTTTTTAGAATTGAACTTGATTTCCAAAATATCGCATGCCTTTACGAATTTCCTGTCTAGTCGCAATAGATTTTATACTGCTGTAAGCCCTCCACTGGGAGGGCTCTCAGTTGTATTTTTTTTTGAATGCATATGAGCGGGGTGACTTCTGATACACAATGCCTGGCATTCTGCAGCCTGATCAGAGTTTTCGACATACTGGTGGCTTGTAGCTCTTGGTCCTCAAGGTCCGCTGCTTGCTTAGTTTGACCACTACTTTTTAAACGGATTAATTTAGAATGTTTTGTCCTCTATTTTTGGAGTAAAGGTTATTAAAATTTTCACATAGACTGAGCTCTTTGTCTGTGAATTTGGCTTTACAATTCATATTTTATTCAGTAGGCCATTACAATAATGAAGAATAAATTTTCAATATGAAGTAAAAATAGCATTAACCCAGCATGAGAGTTATATTTATATCACACAGAAGCAAACTGTCTTGGCAAAGCTGCCCAAACTGCGACATATTTTTAGGCCAGTTGCTTGATATTGTTTACCTCCCTCTAGGGGTAATTTTGTAGACCATATTTTTCTTGAAGCCCAATGGCTTGCAAGGGTTTTGCAACATGTTAGCCCGCTGACAATGACAGCGTTAAGCTGTAACAGCCTGTTGCATACGTTACCCCATTTTTTTTGAAAATTGCTCTCTTTTTAAGACTTCAGAAAAATGCAAACGATAAGGTAAGATTTCCAAATTAGTTATTATATCATCTAAGTAAGCTATTACTGAGCCACAGATATAGACCTTAAAAAATAAATAGGGTCGCCCAAGATGAGGAGTATGTTACATGTTTTTCATTAGACCCCTTATAAATTATAAATGAATCTAATATAGTTCGTCTTAAATTTTATTGAAACCAGAATATGTTCATTAACTTTGTTTGATATTTAAGAGGTATTTATTTACCTTCTCAAAACTGCAAACATTATGTTTCTATCTTATATACTTTTTAGTTATTGGTTGTTGAACATGGTAGCCCCATATAACACACAATGTCAATTGAAATACTGTGACTTCTTTGCCGAGGAAGTAACTCAACACAAAAAATACCGTAAATCCTCTCTCTTTCTGTAGAGACATCAAATATAATTAACATATTACACATCGAAAGTGTGTAACATACAGTGATATATAAGAGTAAAAACTTTAAAGATAAAGTTGCCAAGCTAGAAGCTCTTCGTATACTATTTAAGGGTTTAAAGCTGTAAAAGCTTATTACTCCTCTATCAGATTCATCATGCAAATTTTCGATAATTTTTAAAAGAAAATGACAAGACTTCTGAAAAGTGCAAACGATAAGGTAAGATTTCCAAATAGACTATATCATCTAAGTAACCCATTTTTGCATCACAGATATGGACCTTTGAAAACAAATACGCTTGCCCAAAATGTTATGTATTTTACATTTTTCATTATTCCTATATAAATGACTTATGAATCTAATATAGTTGTCTTTTTTATAAATTTGAATGTGTTTACTAATTTATTTTAGTATTAAAGAATCGTTATGTACCTTTTGGAAACTGTTAACATTATGATTATATCTTTAATAATTTATGAGTTATTGAGTGTTAAGCATGGTAACCCCATATCACACAAATGGGATAATATAATTATGTGCTCTTTTGCTGAGGAAAAATTCAATACATAGAATACCATAAATCTCCTGGTTCTCTACGGAGACATCACATATGGTCAACATAATTCACATGGAAAGTGTGTAACATAGTTTAATATTTGAGCAAAATATTTTGAAATCAAAGAAAATCCATCAGGTAGAAGTTATAGAGCATTTTCTTGCCAAATTAGCACCTCTTCGCGTACTATTCAAGGGCTAAAATGATTTTTCACACATACCCTTTGGATCCCCATCAGATTCAGCTTCAAATACTTCATCTAACATATTTGTCATTCCAACACCATCATTATCATTCCTATCCCAATCTGCACCCCCTCAACATTCTCCTCATCCAAAATGTTGATGAGTTGTTCAGGTACGAACAAGTTTTCCTTCACTCAGAGGTACTCAATTTCCTGCCCATTTAGTTTCCACAGATTTTGTCCATGTCTGGAAAGCCTTGCTTGTTTTCATGAGAGTGTATCTAGACAAAGACTTGATAGTTCACTCTTTGGGGACAGAAAGGTAGGGGTGGAAGTAAGCTCATGTCCATGCAATTAGAAATCTTCAGTATATTTGTACAGCTTTGGTACTTTTTCAGAAACATGTCCTACTGCAGCTTAATCACATTTATATATACATCACGTGACAGAGCGTCCATGTCACTGATGAGTCACTAGAGCAGTTTTTGTCTTTTCCTACCCTGCTTAAAATGTAGATGAACTAGTGGGGAGGGGTTCTCTATCAGTTTGATAGGAACAGCCTTTCTGTGACACAAACACATTGGTAGTGTCATAGCCAGTAAAACAGCGTATGACTGCAGATCTCTTCTCCAATATTCCAATATTCCCAATGCTGTTGATATTCAGAAGACGCGTCTTTTGTTGCCTACACCAGTAATGAACAATACACTAAGGTTATCTGGTTACAATGGTAGTGCTTGCATCGGGCAGTGATGTTCTCGTTTAGGCAGTGTAGTATAAACATTGAACATGTATCTGCTTCCTCCTTGATATTTGGCTACAGTCTTGTCATCTTCACAGGTAAGGCGGAACACCTCATCATGAACTCAAGGTCAACACTATGTCCAATAGAAAGAAGGCCATGCTGACCAAAGACGTTCCTTTCAGCTCTCGTACAGCTGATGACGTTTTGTGATTTGGTCGATTTCTTGTTCTTGACTTCGCAAGCCTCAAATGCTTTTTGCTTGTAGCATTAAACCGGCTTGTGAAAGACAGATTTGCAACTAAAAGAGAGTCAATGAAGTCTACCACAGCCTTCCTACCAATTTCATCAGCCTCAGTCAGATCCTTAGCTATGCCAGGCTTAGACGAATACATGAAGACATAAAGTACAATCCATTGTCTTCAAAGTAGAACTGAAGGGATTGGTGAAGCCAGAAACTGTCTCTAGTACTCATTCTACTTTGCATCTGAGCAGATCGGATATTTTGATTCAGTGCATTGAAGAGCTGCTTCAACATTTTGAGCTCTGATGTGATGAGCAAGACACCAGTCCATCTGAAGTGTGAAGCTAAGTTCTAGCTGCTGAAGCCTATAATACCTCCTTGTGACTTGGCAGGGGGGGGGGTTGTTTAAAGCATTTCTCAAGCAAAGAACCAATGTTTGTATTTCACTAGACCCATTTTGTTTAGAAGTTTTTTGCATCTGAGATTCATATCAGACCAATTTATGAGTGTAATCAGTTACACAGGTACATATTGTGCGCAGTTGGTGTGATCGTGTACAAAAAACATTAGGCACAAGGCATACAGATAGAATTGCATTAAATTCGTGGCCATGAAAATATTGTTGAATTAACTATCTTTTTAACTAACTGTCCCATAAAACAAATACCAATAGATTAAACTTGTTGAGTTGATTATTATTAAACTATCTGCCCAATAAAATCCATGACCATTCAAATATAAGTTGTTAAATTGAATACCATTAAACTCATCCAAACCATCTGTATATCTTTTAAAACAATCATTAGATTAAAGCTGCATAGTCTGTAACTTTTGATCTTTTAATTTTTGAAATAATGTTTCTATTTTTCAAGAACACAATAAAAAACTAAAATTCAGGTATAAATTTTACCAATTTCGCAAATCTTTACAAATTATCAGTATCAAAACAACAGCATTTAGGTTAAAACTTGCTTGTCTAAAATTATTGGAGGGACGCAAATAATTACCAACAAGAGAAAAAACACACCTGTTTTATAAGATAATTCACTTTTCCATGCAGTTTTCGGCTATAGTGTACAGATTTATTGTGAAACCTTAACTTAATTCTGCTTTTACAAATGATTTAAAAAGAAAATAAATCTTTTCGAAAAATGTTCATAGATGCAGACTTAGTCTCTTTAACTACGCCATTATATTCAATGTCATTCAAATAGTTTTAATGTCAGTTACAAATTAAATGTTGTTAACTTGCCCTTTTTAAACATCTCTGTAGCAAACAATGAGGACGCAGGTCAGGGTATACACTGTTTACCTGTTGCTGAAATAAGTCTGTGATGCCAGAGACAACATTTGAAGAAAATATTTGCTTTGTTAATTACGTGTAGGCATTAATTAAGAATGTGTACCAAAAATATTTATTTCTCAACAAAACACATGTTGTGGGACCTCAAAATAACCGTCTCAATGAGGCGGCTCTTTTGAGCACCAAAACATATGCTGAAATTGATGGGTAAGACGATATTCACACTTTTATGCTTATAATACGCTTATCTAAACCTATGTTAACAAGCACTACCATTGTGTTAATAGATGAAATAATTGGCATCCGAAATATAATTCCACTTGTTGCTTATTAAACTAACACTCTACCAAGTTTAATCCAGATTCATAAATATATCAAGTTTCGAAAACCAGCATCTTATGCTTTTCTCAACACTAGTTAACATTCCTTACTGCTGTTGTAATATGTTTTGCGGGCTAGTAATATGGTTTGCGGGTGATCAAGATAGTGATGAAACTGATCAAGCGCTAGAATTTATACAAGCATAAACTTAGCTAGAAATTGTGTTTATGAAACACTGTTCCCTTAACCATTCGCTTGTTCATAAGAATGAGCTCACTAGGTAATCTACTCACCATCCTCTATCTGCTGACCAAATCTGAGGCTACTAGCTTTAATGGTTTTCGAGATATCTTTATTATAAGTTCTCTATGCCCAAATTTGCAAAGGGCAATAACTAGAAAAAACGCAAAGGACAATTACAAAAAAATAACTTTTTCTTAAATTTTCACCAGGTTTTTTTCTCCTTTTAATCTATCAGCTGTACAAGTTTGAAGCTTCTAGCTGAAGTAGTTTTTGAGAGATCAAGTTTTCTATGTCCAAATTTTCAAAGGGCAATAACTAAAAAAATAAAACAACTTTTTACAAAAAAAAATCAACAGGTAATCTACTTATATATTATCTTGATAACAAAATTCCATTATGAGCCTCTAAAAGGGGCATAGCTCCACAACGGGAGATAATTCAGACTGAAATATACCGGTCAACTATTTTTAATGAAAAATCTAATTATAAAATTTCAAAACTTTAACTTGATTTTGTAAGGGACTGTGTGTGCCATGTCGAGAGAAAAACCTGACATAGCAGAATGCGAACAACAAAGGCGGAGACAAGCCTGCGCATCCGCGCAGTCTGATCAGCATATTTGTTGTCCTCTCTCTGAAAAGTGTAATTGATAAACTTGCTACATGCAAAATCAGCATTCTAGCTAATCTCTGTAACTGAGCAGGTTGGTTTGAGGCTAGCATGGTAGTTCAAACATATTTATTGTTCTTGATCAAATTTGTCTCTTCATCAACGAGTTCATGAAGTTAATTAAAATATTTCTGTCATTCTATTTTTCTTACCAGCTTCAATCAATATAAGATCATATAACACCAAGAAGTTCTAATCTTGAAAATAATCTTTGGCTGTACTTTGATCCAAACTTATAAGTAAAGATCGCACATCTTTTGTCTGAGATTGAGCCCGTGGGTTGGGGGGGGGGGGGCTCCCTGAAAAATGCATTGGTCCCCAAATCCCTGAAAGAAAACACTCCCCAACTCCTTAATATAAATTCAGCTTATCCCTGAATCCCCAAATATATAAGCCAGTTCTCCCTAAAATGTTTATTTCTTAACGTAGGATTAATCAATTTACAAGCATAAAATTATGAAGCTATACATGAGCTCATGACTTAATATTCACTTAATATTTTGCGCTATACATGTTAAGAGAGGGCTTAGCCACAGAATACATGATATTTTAATACATTTGAGCTGCGACATGAGATTTCCAACGAATGTGATATGTGCGACCAGCGCAGACTGATCAGAGCCTTTGCTAGTTGCTTAAACATTATCTGAGTGTTAAGCAACTGACCAAACATCATTTGGAGTTTCTAAGCTTAAAAGGAGGCTGCACAGGCTCGTCTAAGTTTACACGTATCAAAATACCACATTGTTGGAAATCACATGTCGCGGCTCTTTTTTATGATATATATAGCTCAAAGCATGAGGCCATCCTTAAAATAATGTTGCTTTACCTGAAAGAGTGGATAGGGAGGAATGCACTCTATATATGATTTTTTTTTCATTTTGATCAGCCAGACCATTTTGGTTTTCTGGTTTGGGAGGGGCTGTTTTTCCAACAGCTGAAACTAGATTTTAGACAAACTGACAACTGGCTGTTTGTAACCCTGAAAGTCTTGTTATTAGACCCTATACGCAAGTATTCAGTTTCACCAAGTCAGTTTATATCTGATCATCAAAGATTTAATAAAAAAATCATCTTATTACCTAAAGAGAGAATTTCATACTAGGCTCGTAGGTTGCCCTGTAATGATGTGGATTCACACTTGTGCTAAAGGGTGCGGGGCATATGCTCTCCTGGAAAATTTTGATAAAAATGTTGTGATCTGTCGTATTCTGAGTGTTCCCAATTACGTTATTATCAACCTAAAAATAAACAATTTTAAGGATAATATATCCACAATAATAATAAAAAAAATCGCCATACCTTAATCCAATATTAATCCAGATGAGCGTGTCGATATGTACATTTAAAAAGGGGGTCTGGGGTGGGGCGATAGCCCCACAGAAGCCAATATTTTTTAGAAAATAAAACAAAATGGAGGCTTCCATTTTGTTTTATTTTCTAAAAAATATCCTGGCGGTCAGGTAGTTCTGGGACCATAACCTAGTTTGTAAGTTTCATCAGGGTCAAACTAGGTTATGGTTTTTGTGTACAGTATAAGCAAACTTCGTATTGTTTAGTCTACACTTTGCAATTGTTTATAAATGTAAGTTGTAAGTATTTATTCATAGTTCTTCATATCTACATATTTTGTAAGCTCAGGGTAAATACTGCACAAAAAAATAAACTAAAATGCATGAGAAAAATGAAACATAAAAAATGTACAAACCAGAAATATCAACACATTTTCAGAACGCATTCATCTCTTGACCTATAGCTACCATTTTGGGTCACAGTTTATTGCTACTAGTTCCCTGCCTCTTAGTGCTATAAATTTGGAAACAGAAACCATTGGCACCTCAACAGATATATCATACATATCATGTGACTAATAGTCATGGTCATGTAACCAACAACCAATCGTATCTCTGCATGTTTTTTTACCCACAATCCTCAGTCATTCTTACTGTGATGCCATTATGTCAAGATATGTGTTTTTGAACTATTTAATTTAAACAAATCATTATTTGCTGCTAAAAAGTGGATTTTCAATATTTTGGACATATTTTCGTGTGAGTACCAACTAGAGGTAAGGGACTTACAATTACAATAAATTATACACCAGACAAATTGTTCCATATATAAACTTTTGAGCCAAATGTTAGACTGTTGCTATTTGAACAAAATGTGACCCAAAATAGTAGGCCTAAAAATGGGACATAACAGAAAATTCCATTCTTAGGCCTAATCTCAGGTCACTCTCATGGTTGTGGAAGAAAATATTTTCATCATTTTGCGAAAACACGTATATGCTTAAACATGGAGTGGGCTGCTGTCATGAAGTGGATTTTTAGTTGCATTTTTACAAAATAAAAGTTGTGCACTAATACTTGAATCGGCAGACACTTTTGGGTGGAACGTAGTCAAGCTACTGCGAGAATGAAATATTACAAGTATAAGCTTTCACAAAAAATCTTGCATTATTGTCAGCAACTCATTTCAATGAACAGCATTTGTAGGCATTTTGTTTGTTTTGTTGATTTGATGCTTTACCTCACAGTTAACATTTTTCAGCCATGTAGGGAAGGCTCTTCCATGATGAACCAGTACTGAACAGCCAACCTGTAGTAGATAAATCTTCCTTTGACTAAAAATACAGTTTTGTCAGTGGGCCAAGCGCAGCTGACATCCAATAATACGCCATATTTATCCATGTGCCTTTAGCTCTACCTTTAAGTGCTTCCCTTTAGCTACTCTGTGCCAGTTAGACAAAAAAAATCTTGCAATATTGTCAGCAACTCATTTCAATGAACAGCATATGTAGGCATTTTGTTTGTTTTGTTGATTTGATGCTTTACCTCACAGTTAACATTTTTCAGTAATGTAAGGATGGGTCTTCCTTGATGAACCAGTACCGAACAGCCAACCTTCAGTAGATAAATCTTCCTTTGGCTAAAAGTACAGTTTTATCAGTGGGTCAAACGCAGCTTACATCCAGTAATACGCTGTATCTATCCACGTGCCTTTAGATCTACCCTTTAGTTATTCTGTGCTGGTTAGACCAAAATTATGTCATGTTTTTATCTGACTGGTGTCTCGCACACACAGAACAAATGCTTAAAGATCGCAAGCTTTTTAGAAAGGCTTAAACCTGTAACTTTAATTCGTTTGTCAAATTCACAGGGTCAAAATGCCTATCCTCAGTGTCTCTATCTTTTGTTACTAGCTCGATCGAATTACTATTATCACGCCAAAGGAAAAATATCCATTTTAGAATTTTCTTTGGAAATGTTTTAATCTGAAAGTACGTGCTAAAAGTAGAATATTTGACATAAAACTACTTTTTAAATCATAAATGAGCCGTGACAAGGTGGTATGTGCAACCAGCAAAGGCTCAGACCAGCCTGTGCATACACTCAGGCTGATTAGAGCCTTTGTTTGTCGCTTGAAGTTAAGCTACTGACTGAACACCATTTGAAGTGGAGGCTTTACAGGCTCGATCAAGTTACACGGCTCAAATTTACAATATTTGGCATGAAACTACTTCTCAAATCATAAATATACATCATTGATTCAAGATATATAAAAAAAATGTACACTAATTAAAGGTGACAGTAACCACGGTGGAGAATCACGTGACTTTTAAACAACAACAATGGCAGATATCATTGAAAAATACCTGTCGATTTATGATTTGTGGTTGCTTTACGGCCCAAGTTAACAGCTATGGTCATGGTGGGACGGTCAGTTCACCTAACCCAAGCTTGAAAAAGCAGTTAACCAGTTTTTCGTGCACGCACTTTCGCTTGTAACTGACAACAACCCTTCTTGAATTCAATGGACTTTCTTTGATATTTACTGATCAGATTTGCATGGGTTTAAAGCAGATACCCCGGGAAAATGACAGCAACATGGCCATCGTATGTGAATTCCGGACAAAGATCTGGTTAAACGGTATTAACAAGCAACCGAAAAATTTAGTTGCTTGTCAATTACTTTCTACCGAGATCTTTGTCTGAAAGTCGCAAAAGATGGACTTGTTGCTTTCAATCTTCTGGGGTACCATGCCAATCTGATCAGTATTAACGAAAATGTAAAAGAAGGGCTTACCTTAATCAAGAGGTTTTGACAAATATCTGTCATCTTTAATCCTATAAAGTCATGCGATTCTCCGCCGTGGAAACATTGACAGGTTGGGAACACCTCTTTATTTATCAACTGTAGTAACCTAAAATATTTCCGGCCCGCCTAACATGAAAACCACCAGAGCTGTAGAGAAGAAATCTTTTAAATGGCATCTCCAGAGATGTATACCAAATATATTTCGTCAAATGCTTTAAAAAATCAGTATTTTTCGCGAGAATGTAGCACAAGTGAAAATGCTGATATTTTCACCACACATACAGAAAAAAAATAGATTTTCTTTTTATTTTATCATGTTTATACTCAATGGATAATTACAGACAGTGCAACATGACTTTTCCTTGGTCGTTTCTCGTTCTACTTGACTCTTTCAGTGTGTTTAGTGAGTATAACATTGGGTGCAAACCATTTGCAACTAGTATATGGCTTAAAACTATATTTTAACGAATCAAATTAAAATTCAGGATTTAAAGAAAGTTTGTTCAAGTATAGTGTGCCATATGACAGACGTCCCGTCTAAACTAGTGCTGCACCAGTCCAAAAGATGACGCCATTTGGTTGGAAAATGATGACATAACATGTGTAGCGTTATTTCTGACAAAGACCCTTCACTTAAAACATTTTGGACAATGTACCAGATTCAGAATTATCAAAAACTCTTTGTCCAATGTTCTATTTTGTCGAAATACATTGGTAAGCTCAAATAGAGGCACAATTTGAAGGCGTGCTTAGAGTTGAAAATGTCAATGAGCTCTTCATCTCATCTATATTGAATATCGATTTCTATTACAATTCATGTGACTATTCCTGCTGAAGAATCGGTTTTTCAGAAACTGTTTCATCTGAATAATTTGAAATTATCTTGTACTTGGAAATGATACATTGATAAGTTAGGGATCTTTCATGCAAACCAAATATCTATGTATCTTGGTCCACATTTAGAACTAAGGATGAGGTTGGTACTGTTAACCATGTTTTTGCTGACCCTTCCGATTCTTCAGATTGCTTCTTTTGTGGATCCATTTTGTTATTCATTTTCCATGTTTGTCTTTGTTATGCTGTCTTGTATGTTCCTTGCAGTCTTGTAATCACCTTCTAGGAATGGGCTTGGCTGTTTTCTGGTGCTTCTGTCACATTTCATGATATGATCAAAATGAGGTTGTTGTTTGAAAATTTCCTAAATTTTCAAACTCCAGTTTCCCATAGTGTCAATGGGACTAGAGTGTCTACTTAGAGTTATCAGTAGTTTGAATTAAAACTAGGTGAGTGTCTTTTGATATCAAGTTTACCAGGCAAGGCTTCGAGACTGCTTGTTGAATCACGAGGCTTGCCTCACAATTCAACATGCGTTCTCTAAGCCGAGCTATTCAACATGCATTCTCGAAGCTGAGCCTGGTAAACTTGATATCAAAAGACGCGAGTCAGGTACTCTATTTATCAGTTTACAAATTGGTTCACTCTTCAAACTAGCGATTATGACGTAGTTATCCATTTTTGTATCGATTTAACGTCATGGGCGACGTCATTCAAAAAGGGCAACGTCATGATGACCTCATAAAGGCACATGCCATGAGATAGGCAACGTTCATCATGTCAACAATGTAGTTAAGGGGATATATCTTTCAAAAGCTCTTACTTGCATGATTTTTTTACTGTATAAAAATGCTTTTTATCAAGGAGACAGATACCTTTGGCCACATTGTTGTATGAACAATTAATACATCTCACATAGATCACTTTACGTCCCAACATACAGCTTTTGAGCAATCTGCAGCATGTAATCAGTCTTTTTAGAGTCACTTCCTGATCTGATCCCGTTGTACTATTGTGACACGCTGGGTTAACTATAGATAAAAAAACAGTTGCATAAACATGACTAAAATTATCCGACTACAATATTTAGAAGTATTTTCGCCCAAAATGTACACATTTCTGGTAGAAAAAGATATATTTACAATTTTTGCTTATGAACTCTTCAAGGTCAAAATGAAAAGTTGTAAATAATACCAGAAATACATATATTTCGAGGCTTGCCAAGCATTTTATCTCTTTTTCGCAACGAGTTTAATATATTCAATAATACAAGAGCACGACTGTTAGATTCTATTTAACATATGACATTAAGATAACTTTGAAATCTCATTTCTGCAGTAAAAACGTTATATATACTTTTGCCATTGTGTACGCAACGTTGTTGTGACCGTCATAACGTTTTCCCGAAAATCTGACATGTAAACCACTAATGGTTTATCGATTTTATTGCATGGCGTTATTTCACTCCCAGAGGCGACGTCATATAATAAACTAGATAAATTTGATTTCGAAATTTTCCATTCCTGGGTGGTGATGATTTATGCTGTATATATTTCTCAACTTATTAGTTTTGCAAGAGCATGTTCTAGTGTTGGTGACTTCGACGGTGGATGTGTGTGTTTGACTATTGAATTGCTATAATTAAAGGAAGGGTTACTGATATAATAAAAACAAGTGAGTATGGCCCCACACTGACCATAGACAAACCTACGATACCGCTGGGAAGAGACAAAAAAACTGAAAGCCACACGACAGTAAGATTACAATTAAAGTAAAGCATCATTTTTTGCTTTCTCAGCGAGATTGTTACAAAACTAGAAATGACACTAATAACTACACTACAAAACGAGGACCAAACACACAAAAACACGTTATGGGAGCAACAATAAGAAATGAATCAACAACAACAGAACCACTGCCTTAGAAAGGACAGCAGCTGAGGTCACATGTGAGCCTTAATAACTTTTACCAGCCGAACATTTGCTCAAGTTTCTGCTGTTGTAAATATTGTTCAGTTCGCATGGAAGTTTGGAGGTTTCCAAATGTATGTAATGTATCGCCATAGGGAAACAATCACATAAAATTTAACTTTCTATGATGAGAAAAACAAAAATCTTTTGACTCACAGATAGTAAGGGCTAATGCAAACCCCTAGGCCAAGTGCAAATCATGAGTATGGTAATAATAACGACATAAACTTTGTGATGCATTTATTTCTAAACATAATGGCAGACACTCGGAGTTGTTTAATAAACATAAGGTTGGTTTGAATACATTTCTGCAACAGGGCATACCCAGAACCAGTTTTTATGGTGTTTTAATTTATAAATTCAACGAATTGAGGCAAACTTACTTTCCTTGTCAATTCGGAAAGATGATGTCATCAGGTGTTATAAAAAAAAAGAAACATATAATCGACAGCAAAAAAGCCAATGGTTTTTCAACATGTTTTCGTCATACAGAACAAAAACAATCATAAAACCTTCAATCCTAACCAATAGTCAAATGTATTATTGTATAAAAAATAAAAGAACTACCTCATTTCATCAATCCATTTTGATTAAATTTAATTATTAAATCCAGTTTTAAATGGGTTTACCATATAATGTATATCATACGACAGTGTACATTCCTATTTAAAATATCTTGGCCAATCACTGTTTGTAGCTATGGTTTCCTTTTTAGTTGAATGACGATGGGTCAGGCCTCAGACTCAATGATGACCCTGACTGGGTGAGTTAGTGTTTGATGTTTGTCTTGGCCCAGTGGTTTTCTTTAGCTCTGGTCGTTTGTGGGTTGCGTGCCTTTTTCTTTGTTTCGCCATAATTATTTTGATTCTATTGTTTCTATATGGTATTACATTGAACAAGCTAGATAGCCTCTCTGCGAGGTAAACAGTTTATGTATTTGAATAACAACAGGATCTTGGGCGAATATTTGGCCAGTAAAGTATATTGAAGCCCCTGTTTGCTTGTGTAGCAGTTGGTGTTTTGATTGTTTTGTTGTGTGGCTGTGTTGTGCCATTTTTTATCTTATGGTCATCTTATTAATGAGGGTCTGGATGGGGTAAAATTATAAGTGAATAATGGCCCTTTTTTTATAATGAATAGTGAATAATGAGCCAAAAAATAATGAATAGTGAATATTGAGGGCCCAAAAAATAATGAATAATCCTATTTTTTAATGAATTGAAGAAAAAATAAATGAATAGTGAATAATCAGATTTCTTTGCCACCTTTTTTACTGTTAATGAATAATTGGTCTTATTTTAATGAATAACCCAAAAGTTTAATGAGATGAATAATGGGCTAAATTTTTAATGAGTAGTGAATACCAGACCCCCCCCCCTCCCATCCAGACCCTCATTAATGTGAGGAGATGGTTGCTATACTTTGGCTGTTTTCTTGCTATGGTGAGTGTATTTGTTTGTGTTCTGGTGTTGTGTTTTAACAACAACAGAATCTAGGGTGAAGATTTGACCCAGTAAACTTAATTTAAGTCAACCCCCACCACGATGGGTTTGGTTTTGGCTGCTGTCCGTTCTAAGGTGGTGCTTCTGTTGTTGATGCATCGTTTCAGATTGCATGAATAGCTGTATCACACGCTATTAATAGCGGCTTATTATTAGCCCTGTTTTAACTGGCAAAACCCCATGCATTATATAGGCAATTCACGATCTGTTGGTGCACAGCTTTTGTACTTTACATATACGCATTCTAGGCCATAACATAAATTCATGTCATCAACAGTAACGTTCATAGAACAATCGGAACTGCCTCGGCCAATTCCGCGAAATATGTACATCGAGGATCTACTTTGATATCGCGGGTGATAACTCGACGCTGACGTTATATAACGTGACGATGACGTCACATAAACCATGTTAATACAATAACAAGTGTGAATGTATCAAAACAAACGGTTAAAAATGAAGATTATGTTTATTCAATAAAATATCGCTATAGTGATATTTTATTGAAAAATACGTAAACTTCAATTATTCTGCTTATTAAACTTTTTAGATAATCAGAATAATCGATTTTTACAGGGCTGAACCCACATGCTACAGAACTAATTTTCACTGTGCCATTTCCAGCAAACAAAACGGAGCTTTTTGGCAGATAGTCACGCATAATGCTCCTCACATACACCCCGAGCCATGATTCGATTCTCCAATGGTGCATAGAAATGAATGTAATTTAGTGTCATTAAAATTACATAAGCCGTTGCTCTGGAACATGCGTTTTTCAAAACCTACGAATCCTTCATGCTTTTGCACGCCATTATAGTAATGCAAAAATGAACTTTTCGAAGCATTTTTTTTCCAAAGTTTTCAAGTGACAAAATGACTTTATGCAATAGTAACGACCAAACATGGTTTTCTTATACACTTACATCTGCTAGACCCATCGGGTCGCTAAAACCCTCGCCTTTCAGGCTCGGATTTCAACACCACCCGGGGGGAACAGCAGATGTCATGCTAATTTGCTTTTTGGCTGATGTCCACTCTAATGGGGAGAGGGTGTGATTTTATTGTTGTTAGTTCTTTGTTTATTTATCGTTGTTGTTGTTCAGTTTTGGTTTTGTGGTGTAAATATATGTGTTCATTCTGATTTGGCAGTCTTCTGGCTAAGGGAGAGAGCTTGTTATATCGAGAAAAATGTGTTTCCGTGTTATGAAAATTTCTCCACGAAGGAATTATGTCACGAAGGTGGTGATTTCGGTAAACTACGAGTGCAAAGGAAAGCTATATCCACAGTGTAAAAAATGGTCAAGTGCATATTTCTAGGCAGTATGTGATAGTTTCAATAAACTCTTTACACACTGTATTTGCATCGTTTGCTGATTTTTTTAGTTCTAAAAGGTACAAAGGCTCTGGCGAGTCGTCGTGTTTGCGCAACTTGCTGATCTGAGTCTTCGTTGCTTGATAATAGGAAATACAATGTACAAACCAAAATCATGTGTGCTGATCCATTTGTTTGTCAACGTTCTAATAGCCCTTCCTCGTGGTGCCATATGTTGGTCTGCCCTGGTCTTAAGGGACCCTTTGGCTTAGGGACGTTCCGATCGGGAGCAAGAAAGTTCACCGACAAGACTATTTACTGACACGTTTTTTGAATACAGTTCACCGACATAATTGAACACAGTTCACCGACACTTTTTAAGACAGTTCATCCACTGGCACTTGAGTCCAAAACCTAAATTAATAACTTGACAGCACCATCGGCATATCAACCAAGCTCAAAATGCATGCAAATATAGAAAAAATCAATTTTAAAAAGATAGTGTTCGTTCCAATAAGTATAAATAGAGACATGGTCTTGAGGTGGAAATTGAGTCATCTCGTTCGGACTGATTTCCTCCCCCTCAAACGTATTAGTTTTTCTTCAACCCCACCATCGTTCAATAGACATAAACAAAGACATTGAAGATCTATTTTCTGTCAAATATATACAACATAAGCCCTGTATGGCTTTACTGCGATAAACAAGGGGGTAAATAAAATGGAGTTTTAAACTTTGAGACTGAATGCATAAGGCACTTAACCTTAACTCACTCTGAATGACTGAATCTCAGAAGAGTTTGGCCATTCTGAGTGCTTTAAGATTAGAGGAACATAAACTCCCTTAAAATATTTAAGGTGAGATACAGTCCAACATTTCAGTTTTTTTAAATAACATATTGTCATAAAAAAAAAATAGGCCAATTTACCTTAAAATGAAAGAACAAAAAGACAAGGCTATAATCCCATGGGGAGTCTTGTCCAAAATGCGAAACATAAGGCAATAGACAAGTAAACATAACATTATAGCACAATAATCTGAAAAAGCGAAAAGCATAAGGAAAAGCAAAGCCAAAAACAGAAATAGACAAAGCAAAAATGAAATAAGCTAGGCACAACTCAGAGTGCACCCACAACCAAGACCTTCCCAGCTCCAGAGCAGCCTTCTGAACTTCAGGTATGATTCTGTGACCTGCATACTATTTGGAAGGCTGTTCCAGATCCGGGGGCCTCAGACATTAATGACTTCAGACCATACCTCGTTGTGCTGACTAGTGGAATGTCTGCCCTCCTTTCGACTCTGAAATCATAAGATGAAGTTTTTAAAGTACCTTAGTCATAAATATAATCGGGGGAAAGCTTGTTGATTATTTTGAACACATCACATGCCATCAGCTTAAGCCTTTTGACATGGAGGAGTTCAGTATTTGTTTGAGTAAGCAAATCAGTAAGAGAATATGTGTGATTGTTGGTAATAAACCTTAAAGCTCTCTCTTGTACTTTTTCTAATTTGTTTGTACTTGTAGCGCTGCAGGAGTGCCACGCTAAAGGATACTAACTAAAATTTCACCTTGCTTGGTTAAAAATCTGCCTAGTCTTTTTAAAACTGTCAATTGTTTGGAGGCTTTTTTGCATATGTCGACCACATTGTCATCAAATTTAAGCATAAAATCAATAATAATACCCAATAAACTGACATTATTTTCACAATTAATGTCTGTATCGCCAATCCTGAGAGATTTGATATTGCCATTGGTTTTCTTCCCTACACATATTGCTTGTGCTTTCATAAAATTGTCTCCAAACCAAGAAATGCGATTGAGACTACAGGTCAACCTCGCTATGTCAAACTTGCTTATCTCGAATACACGGGCTATGTCGAAGTGATCGTCCATTCCCCAATTTTTCCCCTATATTGCATTGTATTTCGACCTTGCTTATGTCAAACTCGGTTATCATGAAAACTCGGCTATATCGAAGCGATTTTTCATTCCCAAAAGTCGGTTTTCCCTTTGTTTACCACTGCTTGTATCGAAGTGGTCAAAAAGTGAAACAGTCCGAATGACAAACAAAGTAATTTACCTGATTGATCGAACAATAGCCTTAATTTCAGCCCAATTAATCCATTGTTGCGTGTAATCGCCAATTAGTTATAGCATGTGTTGAGGTGGCCATTGTTAATTGATCAGCTGTTTGTGTAGATAATTGACCCAATTGACCTTGACATGACCACTCAGGTGTGTTCGATTGGAGCATCAGAAAATTAGGGTCCCTTTCAAATTTTAATGACTTAATATTGTTCATCGGCGTCTTTTGATAAGAGATGTTTTCAACAGTCTTTAATTTTTTTCACAAACATCTCAAAATTAGTGTCAAAAATGAGTAACTCAAACAGAGTGTATTTAAAGACAGCTCTGTCAACTGCTCAATGTCTTTCGAGATTTAACCTCAAATTGTTGCTATTATGTCGCTGTCTAATACCGAGCAATCTAATGAAGGACCCAGGTCTGATCCTGGGGGGATAGTTAGATCGGTGGACTTCACTTCTGTTGTTGAGCAATCCAGCCAAGGGCCCGTCATCGGGAGGATAACTGGATCAGCAAGGAAAGGGGTGAAGCGCAAATTAGACAACAAGTCGCTTGAGATGAAGTATGAAGTGCTGATGGAAGTAGAGAAAGGTTCCCGCTCCAAGAAACAGATCGCCGACCACTATGGACTAGCACAGAGCACCCTATCTACATGGCTGAAGAAAGCAGATGACATTAAGAATGCTTTCTTGAACGGAGACTTCAGCGCCAAACGTAAGAAGCTGCGTACAGCGGGGCACCCAGAGGTTGAGGAGGCACTCCTTAAGTGGTTCAAGACTGCTAGAGACAACAACATCCCCTTATCTGGTCCGTTCATGATGCAGCGTGCTGGAGAGCTTGCTGAGAAGCTAGGTGTCCCAGAAGGGGAGTTCAAGTGCTCCAATGGGTGGCTCGACCGGTTTAAAGACAGACATGGCATTTCTTTCAAGCGCATATGCGGGGAAGAAAATTCTGTCGACACTGGAAGTGAGCAAATGGAAGAGTGGCACCGGACTCTTTCCATGATTTTGAAAGAATATGACCCTAAGAATGTGTACAATGCTGATAAGACAGGTGTCTTCTTCCGCTGTTTGCCCTATAAGACGCTTGAGTTTAAAGATAAAGACTGTCATGGGGGCAAACAGAATAAAGAGAGAATAACCGCTATGGTGTGTGCAAACATGTCTGGCACAGACAAGCGTCCCCTGCTGGTCCTGGGCAGGTCTGCGAAGCCCAGGTGTTTCAACAATGTCAAGACGTTCCCGACAGAGTATGACGCCAACAAGAAAGCCTGGATGACGAGCGAGATTTTCACCAAGTGGGTCATCAAGTTCGACAAGTTTTGTCAGAGACAGCGACGCAAGTGTGCTTTGATAGTGGACAACTGCCCCGCTCATCCAAAGGTGAAAGGACTGAAGAACGTGACCTTATTCTTCTTGCCTCCAAACACCACAAGCAAGACACAGCCTATGGACCAGGGCGTTATTCGTAGTCTCAAACACAACTACAGAAAGCTGGTTATCGCACGTCACCTCCGCGCTATTGAGAAGAAGAGAGAG
Source organism: Loripinus fragilis (assembly GCA_964019695.1). Classification (NCBI taxonomy): domain Eukaryota; kingdom Metazoa; phylum Mollusca; class Bivalvia; order Lucinida; family Lucinidae; genus Loripinus; species Loripinus fragilis. Next base: position 77,871,017 of record OZ026518.1, read on the forward strand.
ATGGAGAAGATGACAGTACTCGACGGCATGCACTACCTGCAGCAAGCCTGGAACAACGTAACAGAGACCACTATAGCCAACTGCTACCGGAAAGCGGGCTTCAAGACTATCGACGACACAGAGACCACCGACGACATCGAGACTGAGATTGAGGACGACCCCCTCGACAATCTGCCACTTTCTAGACTGGTTGGGGCTAACTTTACGCTGAGTGATTATGTCAGTGTCGACGACGACTTACCAACCTGCGAGACCTGACAGATGAAGCCATCGTAGACGACATCATCGCCGCCAGAGATGTGATGCCAGACGACGACGACGACGACGATGACATGACTGGCGATCACGACATTGTGCCAGTAGAACCACCGACGGTCGACATAGCCCTGAAAGCATGTAGCACCCTGAGACTCTTTCTTCAGCAGCAGACAGATGTGACCGACATACTCGAGAAGCTTTGTGCCAGACAAGTGCGTTATGCAGATAGACTTGAGCAAGCGTTGTGCTAAGCAGTCCATGATTACTGACTTTTTTAGGATGTAAATTTGTATAAACTTTGTGCTAAACGGATCTAAACGATCAGCTGGTTTTAATTTGTGCTAGACGAGACCTTAATTTTGTTTGACCAGAAGCCACAACCGTCTTCAATTTACAATTGCGGCCAGCAAAGACTTACACAGCTGGTGTATTTGCACTGTCTGAGCAGTCTTTGCTGTGAGATATTTCGATAGTAAAGGATGTAATATTTCTTCGTGTGCAGACTCTAATTAGACTGCGAGAGTGCAGCCTAATCTGATTCAGCTAGAATATCTGTGGTTCTGCTCCGACAAAATTGACGTTTTTCAGTGAAGTGTGCTGCATTGATCTCCGTTTTTAGCTATCTATATGCTCTCGTATATGGAGATATTAACTTGTTTTGTTTGATGTTTGCTTATTTTATTTTATTATGCAATTAAAATGAACATAAAACAACTCAAAATATTTCCTTTTGTCTTTATTTCAATCCAGTTTTGAGTAGAAACAGTTTTACTACATGTACGTCTGTACTGCAAATGTATATCGTAGGAAATCTGGTTCAACGAAATTCTACATGTATACTGTATTTTGGTGACGTCACATTTTGGCTATGTCGAACTTCGGATATCTCGAAGTATTTCCTCCATTCCCTTGGACTTTGAGATAACGAGGTTGACCTGTATATGCTACCAAAACAGTCTTTAAAAAATCAAAATCCTTATGGATAAAAGCTACAGTGTTGTCATCTGCATAGTTATAAATGGTTGACTTTAAAACAAAATGAAAGATATCATTTTATAAAAACATTAAATAAAAGTGTTCCTAAAATTGATCCTTGCCGTATACCTTTAAAAAGCTTATCCCAGGTACTGATACATGGGCCCAATCTCACCTGCTGAGATCTGTCCTTAAGGTAACTCTCCAGGAGCTTGACTGCCCCCTCTGACAATCCATAGGCTCTCAATTTTGCAATCAAAAGATCATGGGGGGAGACAGTCAAACGCCTTAGAGAGGTCCATCAAAATAGCAGTGACACATTCATGATTGTCTAATGCTCTTCGCAAATCCTCTAGTAGTCTCAGCAGGGTTGGCTGGCACCCAAGCCCTTTTCTAAAAGTAGCAAGAAAGTGATCATGTATGCTGCACTCAAAGATGTTTGAGATTGTTGATAAGATACTAACTGGCCTATAATTTTTCTTATTTAAAGGGTCTTTTTTCTTAAATAAAGTTAAAACTTATGCCAATTTCGTACCTACTGAAAAGTGGCTTTAAATTCAAATGAGTTATTCACAAGATTTGAGATGGTACCGCTTATAGAAGAGGCACATATGATTTTAGTACTTTAGCTGATATACTATCAGCTCCTGTTGCCTTTTAATATTGAAGTTTGTTTTAATCTTTTGCACATACTTCTACTCTACTGGATTAAAAGAAAATTTCTGATCTTGGTCTTTTTGAGGTTGCTTCTCTAAGATTTATTTTTGATACCTGGGTGGTCAGAAAAGTCCTCTTTGTACTGTTTACAATCATTGCCAATGTCTTTGGCCACATTTACAAAGTAATTATTAAGTATATTGCAGACCTCTGGCTGATCTAGACACAGCAGATAGTACAGTGATTATTCTATTTGAAAAACTCACCTTTGCAGGAAAAAAGTTGACAGTTTTTAATTTTCTCACAAACAGACATCATTCAACAAGCTAACTACTTCCGCTTTCTTTTACTTTCATTTTCGTGATTTCTTTCAGGGTATCTGCATTGAGTAATTTTCCCCAGTTGAATTCAGTAGCAGTTTGTTTATTATAACATCAGCCCAGCTAGCAATCTATATGAGACCCATATGGGCACCCATATGGGGAGTTATGGGGAGTACGACCTGGTTCAATATGGGTCCCATATGGGCTGGCCCATGTAAATAAAATAAATAGTAGAAGCAGGGGTGGACCCAGGATGTCTTGAAAGGGGGTTCAAATTTACAAAGCGGGGTTGGATTTGAAAATTGTACCCGATTTTTTTATATTTTATGCTGATTTTCTGGCGATTCCTCATGAAAATGGAATATTTTTGTCTGAAAGGGGGTTCAAGCGAACCACATGAATCCCCTCTGTGTCGGCCACTGTAGAGGGTAGTCATGCATTATAAACAAGGAAATAAGTTGAAATACATATGTAGATATCGTTTGCTTTTTATGGGGCTGTTATGTGGGACCCATATGCGACCCATTTGGGCAACCCACATATGGGATAGCCCATATGGGACCCATATAGGCTTGTTTGCTGGGAACTTTTGGTTAAAATTGGGACATTCCACATTACAATATAAAATACAAATTTGCACCCTTGTGATACCCTCAAGCTATGCTTTCGTGGACTTTATGTGCCCTGGTACCCTCAGGGAAGCAGTTTGGTTGAGGATTGAAGAGTGGAAAGCGCATGCATTGGCCAAAACTACTCTTTTTCTGGCTTTCTATCAACTATGCTTCTAACTTTCCTATCAATCTCTCTCTTTCTTATGCAGCAAGCCCCCCGCGCTAAAGTAGTCAAGTGCGACGGCAGCGTGTATGATGTAAATGATGTAGATGTAGAAAATTTGTCGGTGAACTGTCTTCAGTTCTGTCGGTGAACTGTATTCAATTCTGTCGGTGAACTGTCTTGTCGGTGAACTGTATTGATTCCGTTTCGATCTGCTGATTTCGGTTGTATGTCGCACATACGGTCAGTATTTTAATAGATCTACATCCGTTTCCGGTTTCGAAACCAAGAACGTGGTTTAGAAAGTTGTTCATGCGGAAAAATGGGTAAAAATAAATTCAAGAAGAAATCTAACGTTAGTCTGGGTATGATAATTTACATATTCATATGTTTTTGTTCCTTATGAAACTTTCTGATGTCGTATGAATGAGATATTTTATGTTGTAATATATTTTCGTGCCTCATTGCCGACTGTTTTGACATCGCAGTCATCTATCTGTATTTTTACAGCGCACGGCCTGTTACAGCGGTAACTGGTCATCTCGACCCCTAAAAAAACTCGGTCCATGGCCAAACACAGCCCCAACAATAATGACCACAGGCGAAATTTTGTACCTGGACTCGGGTAAGCGATCCAGGGCCGGGCCCTAGGGCCCTCTTGTAATCGTTTATGGTCGTTGCGTACTAGTTGGGAATATGCAATGTTATGATGTCTACGATTCCACGTCCATGTAGCCACAGATACGTTGAACATGGTGTGGCATGTAGCTGAATTATTGGCACCGTGAGGAAGAGCCACAGAACACTAATATTCACAAGACATCAAGAAGACAACCAAAGAAAAGCAACCATCTCTCTCTTCCTTGTCAAGATTATTGCAAAACTAGAAATGACACTAAGTAATGCATAACAAAACAAGAACCAAACACGGAACCCCCACAAACCAACAAGGTTAGGTGGTGGAAACCAGGGGTGGTGTTAACCGGTTATAACCGCCCCCGTTCAATACTCCAGAAGTGGGGTAATAATGAGATTTTAGGGGTCATTTGAAAAATGAAGATGTAGTTTCAGTTTTCACTTAAATGATGGAAGTGATTAAAATGTAATAGTTGATCTGAGTGCAAAAACTGTTTGGTCTCTGCCAAGGGTACTCATCGGATAAAATATCACATTACAGTGAATGAAGCATTTAAATTGTGAAAAATGTACGAAAGGATTCCTTTAATGTGCCCCCTACCATTCATGATGTGTGTTGGTTACTCTTTGCCTGCTAATATCATCTGCTGTCTGCTGATAACCTTTGCAAACAGTTTAGACCCAGATCGGGACTGAAAAAGTTTTTGGTCTGATCTCTGGATCCAAACTGTTTGACACTCTTGATATGGTATTTATTAAAGAACTCCTCCAAAGAGTTGATTTTGGGAGAAAATCAGGAGACAACAAAAACCCAAACTCTGAAGTATAGCATTAAAGTGTGAAACTGTTATCAAAACAAATGATCCTTTATATAAACATCTTAGATAAGGTGTTGGTCCTAATCTCTTAAAGGTGTTAAATTAAGTTAAAGACATAGAAAATTTAGCAAAAATACTAATACCACTCATTATGATTCTCTCCAGGGGTCATACTGGACCGATCAAAGGCTAATCTTTATTAGGTGATTATGACTTCCTTACAGGGGGGGCAATAAAGTGGTCCCATGAAGGGATTGGGTATTTTCTGATAAAATATTGATCTTTATCTTAGTGAAAGAAATTGTTTTGTATACAGGTAAGTCCCCTCTTGAGGCCCCTTTAAGTTTGTGAGATACTGACACTGTCCCTTGAGATACTGACACTGTCCCTTATCAGTAAATTCACTAATGATTCCATATATCACAAAATATATGCCTTTAATAACCATAGTCCTGTTGAGCACAGATATGCCCCCTGTTGCTTCAGGGCTCACCCTGCCATTAGCCATTGTAGCCATTTGCATAGCTCCAGATAAGGCTGCGTATTGCGTATTTACGCAATTTCTTGGATCTGAAAACGCAATTAAATTCATTTCTGTGCGTACAAAAACGCAATAAAAATCCTCGATACTCAAATCTGAACTTTTTCGTAGCGTATGACGCTATAGTATTCAGTTTACGCTTGTCGTTTTTCGCATCACAAGCTGTTGTTCGGTACAAATTTATATACGGCGTGGCGCCGAATCTAGTTAAATAAATTGTAAACCAGTCCAGGAGTATTCTTATCGCTGTTTAGCAATACCCAATATTTACAAGATTACGACATTCGTCTCGCTTTACAATAACGATGGCGTAACGTGGGCGAAAATGCCCCAGAGGAATTGAATAATACAAGTATTAGCTTTTCAAAAAAGCTGGCGGTCGCTTAGCCCTATCATTGTATGTATTCTTGCCCACTGCAAGCTTCCATTTTGAACTTCTAGAGCTTGTCCATGTAGATTTATTCTAATAAGCCCTGGTTATCAACATCTGAACTGTGATTTGTTACCATTTAACACATGCTTCCAGCGAGTTGTTGCTTGATCTTTTGAAAGCACCCGGCTTAATCATGGTATGTTATGGTAATGTATCTAGCATGCGACACATTTATGGAAAATCATTTGACAACACTAGACAGCACATTTTTCTTAAAACTAATGCCAGAAAATCAAGGTCACAGTGGTCGCTTAACTGTATATGTACGGACTCCGTGACCCCAAGATGTGTTCACAAATCAAGTTTGGGATTCCTAGGATGTATGCTCGTGGACACGATTTTTCTAGATCTGATGGCAGTGGTAAAGGTGCGTGACGCTCCATGACCCTAAATGCATTAAGACACGAATTTTGGAATTCCTGCCTAAAATAATATAGGAGATATACTCCGCATATGATATGAACACTCAAACTTTTAGGCCACTAAGGACAGTCAGTTTTATTACTATATGCCTCCCTTTGGGGGCATAAAACCTGTTTGTCATGACCGTCATAAGACAGTGCCTGAATTCATAGTAATTCTATGTAATCAGATGTGGATGACAACCACAGAAGTGCGTTTACTGATGTGAAGTTCGCTTGCACTCTTTGCCAATCAAGGACGTTTTGACTTTGGGACGTTTAACTTTCGCCAGCTTTTTTGAAAAGCTAATACTTATTGCGTTTATATAAGCGACAGGGCAAATTGACGCCTTCTTTCTGATTTCACGGACAGTTTACTTCGCGCTGTAGGTCAACCCACGATATTTGGTACCCTACTCGTTGTTCGGCAGCGAATAAAATATAGCCTAAGCACGGAATAAAGCTTCGGTCAAAACCTGAATTTGATGTGTGTTTTGAATGATGTTTATATAAGCGGCCGGCCACGGCCGACCGCAATCATATCGTAACTAACTCTAATACCGCGTTGGTGGTTCGAAGAATCAAAGGTGACTTGATAGATACATTGGATTTTCGAAATAAGTTGCAAATAGCGATCTCAGATATACTAATATTGCCAGTGTGCTTTCTGAAAGTGAAACCAAAAGTAAACAAAAAATCAGGAGAAACAAGGCCCGCTTTCATTGCTTATTTGCTTATAGATGGATACCCAATACAAAAACTTGAAATACCCAATTTAAAATTTGAAATACCCAATTAAGCCAAAAAGAGGTGGGTAAATACCCAATTGCCTCCAATCCTTATCTGGAGCTATGCATTTGCTACTAAAAATGTAGAGTGACTACAAATATAAGTCATTGGCTTAAAAAACAGTCTAGGTGGTTCAAAAATTACATATCTGCGAAAAAGTGCATTTTGATCAGCTTTTTGATTTTCCAATATTGCTTTTATTATTCCTTCATACCTTATTATTATGCCATATTTTACTTTGAAACGATGGATTTTTTCAATACCATCAGGATGTCAAACAATTTGGATCCAGATCAGGTCCGACAAAATGTGGGGCCTGATCTGGGTCCAAACTGTTTGCAGAGGTTATCAGCAGACAACAAAAGTCGCCCCTAGCGGGCAAGGAGCTAAATACAAAACAACTTGTTGATACTACTTTCTGGCTAGAACCTTGGCTAAAGTTTATTTCATTTGGCTCCAACTTTTTTCATATGGCTAAAGTGTTGGCTACAACAAATTCTAAGCCAGGGTAAGCCCTGCTGCTTCATAATAAGCTAGCTGATCATGGTCACAGTTTGTGTATAATTTGTAACTTATGATATAATGCAACCAAACTGGTAGACTGGTATCAGACCAGTAAATACACGGGTGGGCATCAGCGGAACTACCGCGAAATCACGTAAACCTAAATTTGTTCCTTTGTCACATCTGGGACCCTTCGCGGAAAAGACAAACAAAGGTAGGTACTTTCGCTTGTTTTGATTTTTGCAAAAGAATGAGCTAATTATATAAAAATCCGGCAATGCTATTCCATGTAGATATGATTTACCTAGCTAAACAGGCCAAACGTGATGTTGAAAAAGACTTTGCTTTGAGATGAGAACCGTAACCAAATCAAACCATGAACAGGATTTCTTCAGTTTTTATGTCAAAACGAAGAAAATATGCAGATGTTTTGCCAATTTTAGCTCAGAACAAGTGCATTTTACACATGCCATGTACATGACAGCCCTTATTCGTCCTTCGGACGTAAAAAAATTGAACCGATCATGTTCTATGAAGGGATAAATGCCAAAGTTTTCAGGCGCAGTATCGCCTTTGCCATCTGGAACATGATCGTTTCGATTTTTTACGTCCGAAGGATGAATTAGGGCTGTCATGTACATGGCATGTGTAAAATGCTCTTGTTCTGAGCTAAAACTAGCAAAACATCTGCATACTTCTTCGCTTTTACATAAAACTGAAGAAATCCCGTTCATGGTTCGATTTGGTAATGGTTCTCATCTCAAAGCAAAGCTTTTTTCAACATCACGTTTGGCCTGTTTAGCAAGGTAAATCATATGTACATGGAATAGCATTGCCGGATTTTTATATAATTAGCTCATTCTTTTGCAAAAATCAAAACAAGCGAAAGTACCTACCTTTGTTTGTCTTTTCCGCGAAGGGTCCCGGATGTGACAAAGGAACAAATTTACGTTTACATCCAAGACCAACGTTTTTCGAGCCTATTTATTTCGTAATATATCGTTTCATGTTTAATCATCTTGTTTCTATTGCTTAAAAATAATCTGTCAAAGTTGTGCTCGTGTGTTTAGAAAATTATTATGCGCATATGAAATAAGTGCACAAATCTCATGAACTAGTTCATCCATGATTTTCACTATTTCTCTCGGATACTGGGTCCGAGCTATTTCTACACATTCTTAAGCAAATAATCTGCATGCATTTAAAATAAGATTACTTACATTTTATCATATAATAATAATTTCCATCCATATTTATAATTCCATATTTTGAGTATGCGAGCTTATCATGTTTATCCAAGACTTATGGTTGCATTTCGTACACTTGACGTTTAAACATGGTCTTTCTTGTGCTAAAACTCGGGTCCAGTAAAAACGCATTTTGGCCATCCCACGAGAAAATCTGTCTTCAGGGTTTCTTACTGAGAAAGACTCAAACTAGTCTGTTCACCTACTGAGACTGGCTAGAAAAATGAAAGTTTGCTTGAAGCAAGTGTAGAAATACTTTCCAACAAGCGGCTAGTAAATTCGCTGATCAGACTACGTGGTTAAGAAGACAGACATGTGCCTTTGTTGTTCACATGCACCAAAGTCGGATTTTCTCGCGTCATGTCCATTCTAAGTACTATGCATCCGGTTCTTCAATGTGTGAATTTTAGTAATGCCCAGGGCATGAAAGCAATAAAATATAACACACGTCCGCCGGTCGGCACGCGTTCAACGCCTTGATGATTTAATAGGTGATAAGTAGCTTTCTTTAAAGTTGGTCGTGTAGTGAGATCTGAGTCTTCATCTGTGGACGTTGTGTATTATACCACATACGTAAAAAGATTGAATAAAGGGTCTATGAATGGAGATACCTACTCAGTACTGACATTTCTGTTTTATGAGATCGCTTTTATTGCATATGCTTATAGTCATTATGCAGAGGCGGATTCAGAGGGGGTTTGCTTCACTCCCGTTTTTAAATATCCTATAAAATGAAATCATTTGGCCACAGTGAGACCAAATTATTTTATTTTCATTGGATATTTAAAAAAAAAAAGAGAAAATCAGCACACCCAGACGCACCTTTATACATATGAACCCCCTTTCCAGAAATCCTGGATCCATCACTGTTGTGCTTGCAGCATGCTCGCACGTCTATCTGTTATCATGCATGCAGCAGTGTGCATGCTTATCTGGTGGGGCTAGATCTATTTTTATCTGGGCTTCCGTCTACCGCTTTTCCTTGTGCGCGCTCGGACAATGGGTCCGAGGTGTGTGCGAGCAGCGAATGCCCTGATTACTGTGTATTTGCACATGCTCGTCTGAGTTTTCGATGTTCGTATATTAGTAGGCATGCATGTATTACAAATAGTTCAGGTGAATTTGTGATTTCATTTGAGCATTAATACAAATGTAGTTGTGCGCCGATTTTAGCTTGATATCAAAGTATATTTTACACTAATTATTGCGAAAATAATACGCAAGACTTAGAAAATATATATGAAAATAAAGATATTATATTTTCATCAATATAGCAATCTCATTCTAGCTTTTTAAGACCGAAACTCGACTTAATCAGAACAATATGTGTTTTGGCAATGTAACTAATAGGCAATCTGCCCCTTCATTTGCAAAAACGACTTTATCGATTTTTCAATTGAAGAGCGATTGCTAAGGGAGGTAACAATGTGAAAGGAGTCTATTACGTTTCAAGCATCAAAGAGTTGTCAGGGGAGAATAATATCTACCGTCTAAAAAATAAGTATTCTCTTTTAAAAACAAGATTTAGGAACGATAACTCTTACACTCTTACTTTTAAGTAAAAGTAAGGTTATCTTTTGACATGGGTCCCGTACTACCTTAAGAGAACACACATACAAAGTTTGGTATAAAAATCTTTGAAATTGACTTTGGTAGTGAAATTAAATGATATTTGACCTTTTGACCCCTCCCCAGGGGCGGGGCCAAAAAACGTTTGTCTTTGCAAGCCCCATTCATGTGAGTAACTCACACAACAAATTTGGTTGAATTTTGTCCAATGGTTTAGGAGGAGATAGCATAAAGGACAGACAGATAGACAGATGGACAGAGACAATTTCAGAATGTAGGACAAAACATCCCGGGACAAAACATCCCATGCCATTTTTTGATACCCCAGACAAAACATCCCGCATCGATTTGCCACCCCGGACAAAACATCCCATGCAGTTTTTGTCACCGTGGACAAAACGTCCCATGCAATTTTTGCCGCCCCGGACAAAACAACCCATGCCATTTATGCCAACCCGGACAAAACATCCCACACTCTGTTTAAAGCCTATGAAAGTGCATAAAACATCTCGTTTAGTTAATTGTTACTGTTATTAATATTCTTAATGTACCATACCTATTGAAATGATTGGAGATCAAGGGTAGATAGATAATTAGACTAATTAGACATATGTTTCCCAATTATAACAGTTTGTTTGACCTAAACTGTAAAATGATTTCTTTTAAGATGTAATTGGCTCCTTAACACTCAAATTTAGTTGTTTGTCACAAGACGATATAATTATCTTTTATTAAATTTTATTTACACTGTGAAACTGCCTTTCAATTTAAGATCTAGTTTTATATTATTTGGACAGTCTTACTAGGGCATTCACTGCTAGTACATGCAATAGTAGATGAAGGTCCCAAATGAGACTTACCCTGAAGGAGCAGTCTGAGTGTGGGATGTTTTGTCCGGGGTGGCAAAAATGGCATGGGATGTTATGTCCGGGGTGACAAAAACAGCATGGGATGTTATGTCCGGGGTGACAACAACAGCTTGGGATGTTTTGTCCGGGGTGGCAAATCTTTGTGGGATGTTTTGTCCGGGGTGTCAAAAAATGGCATGGGATGTTTTGTCTCGGGATGTTTAGTCCGGCTACCACGATTTCAATATCCCCTTCGCTTTTTTAAAAATAGCGTGGGGATAATTAATCAGCATGCAAAGAGTTAATATCCAGCATAATGAGAGTTAATTGGTTTATTTTAGAGGAGAGAAGAAAGAAACTGAGAGAAGCAGCAAGAGATATGGCTGTGGAGGAGAAGGGAAAGAATAAGAAGAGTTCACCCAAGTTTTCAATAGACCAGCTTCTTGATAAGGTATAATTAGTCATAGAATTAGAATAAATATTTTACGCGTAAAATTGTAAATATTTTTTACCCATCAGTTTTATCATATGTTTTGGGTGCTTAAAAGAACCGTCTCATTGAGACGGTTCTTTTGAGTACCCACAACATATGTTTTGGGGTGCTTAAAAGAACCGTCTCATTGAGACGGTTCTTTTGAGTACCCACAACATATGTTTTGGTTGAGAAATAAAATTATATTTTGGTAAGCATGGTTAATAGACTTCGAGCTAAAAAAGGTCCTGCTCCCCCCCCCCCCCCCCTAGGGAATTTTGCAGACATAGCCTATCTTGAAGGAAATTTCAAGCCGCATCTTTTAAGAGATGTTTGCACTCTGTGCTCCGGGGCGTTAGTCTCTGACAGCCTGTTACATATGTTACTGTAACAAACTAAGGAAAAAATCAAAATGAAAGTTTGAACTACAGATAGAAGACATTTGACCATCTAATTATTCAAATGTTTTATGCAGTTTGCAAGCTGGATGCCTAAGCTACATAAAAGCAGCATTTTAAACAAAATTACAGCCTTCAATGGTGTTATATGCGTTACATAGATTAAATTTCCCTTTGAAAGTTGAAATCGTGACTAACATCATTCATTTTACAGACAATTTGTGCATTTTTACAAGTGTTTTTAATCTTAGTTTACTAAAATACTCAATTGACTAATAGAAAAAACAAAGTTTTCTTTTCTATCTCAAATACCTTGTTTTATATGAGCTATTAAACAACCCTACCCCCAATTTTAAGTATCCAATTTTGGTATCTATTATTGAAGAAAAATATATAAAAATATTTGACGCTCGTGGATATCTTACATTTTTGGCACTGTCTTGCTAATGCAATAAAGAATCATACATTTGCAAGTTTGACATCAGGATCAGCGCACTTATTTAAGAATGTAATGTATGTTACATGGCATAATGAATGAGCTAGGAAATTTTTTTGGAAGTAAGAGATGATATTTCAGAAAAATACCGTTTTTCACATTTTTTCCTATTAATCTCTAGCCTCTGGTGCCTTAGTCTTAGTAATTACAGTCATTGCTGATAACAAGCCCATGGAATTGTGTTATCTATGTTATATAACCTTCTTAATCACATATTTCCTTATGCCTATAATATTAAAATATATAGACATATAGATAGAAAATAATAGTTCTCATTTAAATGACACAATTTAATAAAAATTCCTATTAAATAAAATTATTCAAAAACAATCTTTATTCAAGTCACCCTCACAATGTCTATCATTGTGTCTGCTTCTATGGCAAAATAATCACCCATTTCATCACAACCAGTAGAATCATGGCACTGTATTAGGACTGCAAACTGAGTACAATCCTGTTCCTCTCCACCCCTTTGGGAATTGTGCAGACATATCCTACCTTAAAGAACAATTCAAGGTGCATCAAATAAGAGATGTTTGCACTCTATTAACTAGGGGTTTAGCCTGTAATGGTATGATACGTATGTTACCATATCAATTTAAGAAGAAATGAATTGAAAGTCTGAGAAACAGAAAGAAGACATAAAACTATCTATTTATTTTAATTATTCATGTAGTTTGCATGCTGAATACCTTTGATACATAAGAAAAGATTTTTTAACAAATATACAGCTTCCTATGGTGTTATATGTGTTACATTAATTAAGATTACTTTTTAAAATTGGTAATTGTGACAAACATCACTTATAAGCATTTCGTGTGATCCTCCTCTTTTGCCATCAAAAGACTTAATTTTCTTTGTATGTGTGGCCAGTGCCAGCATCAAACAACTTGACTCAGCCAAACTTGAATCCTTTGCATTCTTCAAAAGCTGAAACAGCATGTCAGTGTCATGGGATCGAACACCTGATTTAATATGGGTTTAATGCCTTTTCACATATATGCATACAATGGAGTATGACTCTGGTATATATCTCTTCCTGTGAAGTGGCAAGAGCAATCTAACTGCATCTGCATCCGTGCTAGTCTAATGATAACTTTGCTCTGATTTTGCAAAATCTATGTCTCTACCGTGTACCTCTAAGAATACTTAACAAGATTTCTGAAATTGGTCAAACAGAAATTTGATAGGCTGCTTTTTTGCATCATTTGCCATGGAACCTATCCAGTCTTTTGGTGCTTGAGTCCTCAGGTCTTAGATCAATAGTATTTTGCTGCGCCCAAAGAACATCATGAGTTTTCTTTAGTTACAATGTTGACTCTTGATGGTTTTGGCAGACCGTCTGAAACAGTTTATGTTACACCTTGAAAGTTATCTGGTATAAGAGAAAGAATATGAAGTTGGACATTGCCATCAATTATGTTTGCAGTAGGTTGTTTTTTGATGTCAGTACATTAAAGCATGTCTTAATATAATGTAAAACCTATGATTTCTCATTTTTTGCAGCCATGTGCTCCTAGTTTTTCCTAGTTTTGTCAAAAACCTCCTAGTATTCCTAGTTTTTCATAAATTTGGCACCTTTTTGGATATACGTTTTGAGATTATGCTTCAGAGTAAGATCTTTAGGGTGTTGAACTGACAGTCTTTGGTGTTTTTTGTGTGGTCTGTTGTCACTGATGCATAGTCTAGCCTTCTCAGGTGATAACTGAAGATTGGACTATACTCTATGATGACTACAATTGACTCAAACCCTCTAGTGGAACCTTAGAGTTTTGCAAGATCAGTTTGAACATAAGAAATAAACCATATAATATAAATATGTTGACATGTAATGCTTGTGACATCTTGCGTTGTTTTTAAATGCTGTATCCATCCTTATACTATTTTAAGTGTCTACCTAACTCTTGCACCAGTGTGAAACAGAAATTTGGTCTGATGGTCAGTTTTTTTTCTGAGGTTTCATATAAGGCAGCATAAAAAGGAGTGAGGTAAGGTAAATGCTTTTTGGTTGATTTCTTGCTTTACATCTGAGGTCATGTAGGAATGACTAGTTGATCCTAACGACACTTTTCTAAGGCAGGAGTACTTTGTGCTCATCCTTTCACCAGTAACTGACAACTTTAGTGAAAGAATGTGCAGGACCTGGGAATCGAACCTGCAAAATTTCCAAATATTAGGCTGGACACGCTGCAAAAAACTGGGCTGTTTAATATTAATGGATTGCATCAATTGGGTTTATTGACATCTGAATAATGTCCTGATATACTTAAATCACTGTAGACCACAGTATAAGGTTATCAACAAGTCAAGTCTAATACACCCCAAGTCTAATACAGATATATGCCTATATCTGTCTAAATCTTATATTCAAAAAGAGCATACAATAAATGGGAGCATTGTCCTCTGAAATTCTTCATTTTCTGAAGGAAAAATTGCCCCTGCAAAATGACCAGAGATGGCTTCCTCTGCATATTGGTTTTCAAAATTTTGCGGGGGGAGGGCCCCCCAACCCCCCTTTCAGAAGTGTTTTGAATTTTACAGTCCAACACTGCTCAACACAAGACAAGTGGGGACGGTAAGGTATACAACTCAAGGAGTGAACACTCACACAAAGTTGGGTCTACTTCCTTAATTTGTGATTTGTTGGCTAAGGCTTTGCTGTACCTTCTATCTGTCAAATACAGGGCTGGAAAAGACCAGGATCCAGTAAAAAAGCTAAAAGTTCAATGTTAATTTGCTCTTTGCTTTATTAAAATTTCAATGAAAAAACCTTAATAGCGCCTAAAATAGTCTTTATAAAAAAAAACTTTAATTTCATATAAGAATCTGCTCTGTTGACTGCAGAAGAGAACTTAGTCAGCTTAACAGTCTTGTAGTATACATGTGTACAGTTACTGTGGTAAGCGGGTAGGGGAAAGTAAAAACATATAACCAAATACCTCCTAGTTTTTGTCTCAAACTTCCTAGTTTTTTCCTAGTATTTTGTAAATACTTTTCCTAGTTTTCTCCTAGTTTTTTCAAAGATGCTGCTGGAAAGCCTGCATTAGCTGTTGCATTCAAAAGAAGGAAAGTGGACTATAGGTAGAATGGGATAACCAGTAGTTCTATATTATGCTGTATGGAAGATTTATACAGAGTAAACAAGTTGATAAGGTGCCTCATTTCATGATCCATTGAAAACACTAAAATTGAAAACACTTGCCTCTGACTGTGTAATCAAAAAGGATGTCACGACAATGCCCTTGCTCATTTATTATGACGAGTTATATATGTTACATTCTTTACATGTAATAAGCGCTCTTATCTTAGAAACTTAGTGAATCATTGAATTGAAAGGATCTATATGCGCTCTGTTCATCCTGCATTTCATTGCTTTACCTGCTGTGATACATCTAGTTTGTTTATCTGAAGGGAAAGAGTTACCTCGGTTTCAGCACTTCAGAAGTATTAAGACTTCAAATAAGTTTTTGAATGCTTGGGGAAAGATAATAAGTGCAGAGACATTATTAGATGAAAATATGTGGGTTTCATGTATGGAAAGGCTACATTTATAAAAGTTAACCAGCTAAGATATGATTCTTTATCACAGAAATATCAAGGTACATCAGTCCAGGTACTCATTGCTCTTAATGGCATAGTTTTCCTCCTTGTAAAGCTATAGTCTTTCTCCTACTTGCAGAGTATCACTTGAAACACATACTCAAAGAGCCAACTATTAGGAATTCATATCAGTTTCCAAATGTTCCAAGCCATAAATGGCAAAATTGGAAAGTTGATAATGGCTCATCATATTTGAGTGGACTGGTGGTAAAATTGAATAACAGTAAATGATTGAAATATTGTGTGATGATTCTACTAGTTGCAAGGAGGCGTGTAATAATAATGATTACCACAGAAGTAGATAAAGACAAACGTTTAACATGAGTGTTAAATCGATGAGAAATAGTTTGGACCATTTCATTTTTTGTATTTTCTTGTAAAAATGTAAAACTATCTTTTCTATTTGTGGCTCTATATTTAGCATTATATGCACAGTATTAGGAAATGTGTCCAAAAGGTCATTGATAACATCTGTAAAAACAGTCCATGGGCTTGATAAACAGAAATGAATATAATTTCTAGTGTTTTGGCACCAAAGACTTATAAGTACTCATTAAGTGTCCTGATCTTAAACTTAATGACATCTTGCAGATATATGAGCAAGACAGACTACGAAAATGAAAAATATCCACATGCTGTAATCGCTTTCATGTGTTTTACTTAAATGGTAATAACAAAATTCGCTTCTATGTAAAACTGGGAGTAGGGCTGTGCATTAGCCCCTACAAGACAATATATTTAAGATAGAAAAGCAAACTTGGTTTTTCCTATTCATCAATTGAGTATATGTTTGTAAAATCTAATAAAACAGTTTGAAACCAAGTCATAGAAGTTGTTTAACTAAATGACGATAGCCACAATTATAGCTTTTAAATTATAATTAGGTTCATGTAACGCACATAACACCACAGTTAGCCATATTAATGTTAAACAGCTTCCATATGTAGTAAAGACATCCAGTATAAAGACTATAAGAATGTCAATTTATTAGATAATTTTAATGTCTTCTTTTAGTAGCTCAAACATTCAAATTTCTTATTCTCAAATTGATATAGTCACATATGTATTAAGCTGTTACAGGCTAACGCCCCGACTTACAGAGTGCAAACATTTTTTATTAAGGACATATGCTACTAAATACTTCTCATATTGAAATATTTTCAATACTTTGCATACAGTTTGTTTTATGCATGGGCTATCCATTTATGAAATAAAAAGGATATGTCACCGTGCTTATTTTTTCAGAATCTCATATTGAAGTTTACAGTATTTGACAAATTTTCTAGAAATTTAAAATAATAACACTAGTCCTAATTATCGAGCAAAAACGGTTGTAATCTTCAGCCAGCTTCTTTCTTTTAACTAAAATTTACTGCCCATGACCTCAAACTTTTAAGAAAATGTGCATGTTTACTTGTTATCCCATGCTGTGACAAGATACTGCATGATATATTTTGGCAATTCGTCGAAAAATGGAATTTGGTTTTTAGAATAAATCATGTGTTAAAAAATCTGATATTGAAAATCTTAAAAATTTATTTTTAATTCATGGACTATTATAATACCTTTCAGAAAAAAGAATAAAAATCTGGGGTCACCAAACTAATTCTCTTTCTATAGGGCCAAATTTAACCCCACCCCCATAGGTTTTATGCGTAATTCAATATAAAAAGTGCGGGGATGACCATTTCGGTCGTTTTTATGATGCCATTTTACTAGTATAGGAAGTAATTTAGCACAAAAATGTTAAAAAAGAAAGAAAAAAACACACTGAAAATATGTGCGCATCCGGGAATCGATCCTGGTCCTCTGGCTTTGTAGCCAGACACGCTAACCACTAGGCCACGAGGACAGGTCGTGCGCCGCTCTAAATAACCATACAAATAGTATAGACTCGGCCACTATCGTATTCGTAACCAGGGTTATTGTTTACGTCGTTTGATTTCAACTGAGCTACATTTATCTGTCTATAGTGCTGAGACGATCAGTTCTGAAAAGATGTCAATAGATATTTCGAACACACTTTAATTAGTTATTTTGTGAAGAAAATGTCGGAACACCGATATGACATAAGAATATCGGAAGCTGTGTTGATCCGAATCCGTTAAGGGTCGAAAGACAGGACCCAGACAACTTTCCCCATTTGCAGACGCAGGAAAGGTGCGCATTGGAAATAGCCGCATATGTCTTTAAATGCACCTTGAATGGTTAAATAAGATGTAATTTGTCTGCAGAATTCCAAAGGGGATTAGGATGGAGCAGGCCCTTACTAAGCTAGATGTCAAAATATTGTTTGATGATTTTACTTATCACGCTAACATATGTAACGCTCTCTGATCTTTAAAACTTGATGACAACTAGCAGATCTATAAGTCTTTATCATAGTAGCCAGTTTAGAATCCCTAAACAATGTAAGATATCCAACAGCTGCAAGTTTTTTCACAATTTTAGCTCAAACTTTCAAACTACATTTCCTTTATTTGATATAGTAACGCATGTAACACACTGTTTCAGACTAATGCCCCAACATAGAGAGTGCAAACATTCCTTATTCGATGCAGCTTGAGTTGTACTATAAGAAGGAATATGTCTGCAAAATTCCCTCGAGGAGATTCAAACATTTTTAGGCATATCTTACGTAAAGACAATGAGCTTGCCCACTTATTACATCAGGTAACATATGTTACAGCCTCTGATATAAAAAATTTTGCAACAAACTTGCAGATTTATGAGTCTTTTCATATAAGCAAATAAATCCCAAACAATGAAACACATTCATCAACTGCAAATATTTTTAACTATTTTTACTTTAGTTTTAATACCAAACATTTCACCTTAAAATTGGGTAGGGGTAGGGTTGTTTAATTGCTTATTCCAGAAAAAATATTCAAGCTAGGGAAACAAACTTTAATTTTTCTGTTAGCCAATTGCATAAGCTAGTCAGACATGGTTAAAAACATTTTGCAAAACACACAGAGAGATTGTGAATGTAAATGATGTTAGCCACACTTGCAAATAATAATGGGTTATCTGATTTATATAACGCATATGACACCTTAGGAAGCCGTAATTTTGTTCAAATGGCTGTCATATGTAGTTAAGATATCCAGTATGCAGACTATATGAATGATTTATAAAAATAAATATTTTAATGTCTTTAATTTGTAGCCCAAACTTTCAATTTACTTTTTCTTAGTTTAATTAAGTAACGTATGTTACAGGCTCTTACAGACTAACGCCCCGGAGCACAGAGTGCAAACATCTCTTAAAAGACTCGGCTTTCAATTCTCTACAAGATAGGATATGTCTGCAAAATTCCCTAGGGGGGGGGGGGGGAGCGAACCCATTCTCAGCCATCCGTCTATAACTTAAAAGTCTGTTAGTGCATTACTCAGGATAAGAGGTGTGTGTCCCCATTGCTATTTTTCTTATTTATCTAAGAGAGTATAAATTTATTATCAGAATACCTTCTTTCTCCCCATTATGGCTTCTTTGCAAACAGTTTGGACCCAGATCAGGCCCAACAAAATGTTGGGTCTGATCTGGGTCCAAACTGCTTGAAATTTTGATGGTATGCAATTTGGACTTAGGTCAGGCACGACAAAGACTTTTTGGAGGTATTCCTGAGAGATTTTCATGTAAAAGTATTTTTAAAAGTCTATACATCATGCAAACTCTCCCAGCATGCAAATAGTTAAATTTAGAAGTGCACAGAGCTTTGATTAGGCCAAATAAGATATGTGCGTTTCAGGTTAACGGGTCTGAAAATTTTAGGTAGGGTAGGCACACATATTTTTTTTCTGGATTTTTTTTTATACATTTCAGAAAACCTGAAAAAATTCTAGGTTTCACCAGTAAATTTAGGTAAAGTCCGGGACCGGTTACCCTTAATACAGGTATTTTTTATTTGGCCTTAATGGGAATGTAGGCCATACATGCATGATGCATGATTCAGTCAATAGCTCAATGTATGAAAATTTGCAGAATGTGGATAGTATACTCTTCAGATTTTGACAACTAAGTTTCATCAGTTGATAGGAACACAGCTGGTTAAGCCTGTTTCACATTAATCGTATGGCAGCCGTACACCTGTCTACAAAGACAAATTGCTGGGTTTGGTTTGGTAGTCCTACAGTGTTGTGCGCAACACCGCAAGACTGCCTTGCGAAACTTAGGGTCGCACGGCTGGCACAATGACAAAAACTAAATTTTCAGCATGTTCTTTTCCTTGCAGTTCTCTTGCGATCTTATGAGGGGGCACAACTGCTACAAGACACTAAAGGCTGCTGCAATGCTGCTGTAAGACACGCAATGTGTTTGTATGATTAATGCAAGAGCTGGCACTCACACATTTTACCCACAAGACTGCCTTGGGATAACCGTGCAATAAACTTGAGTTTTATTGCACAGCTGCCGCAAGAACGCCACAAACCGTATAACAGCTCATGAAGTTCGCACGAATGATGCGCAGCAGCACTTGCGACAGTCTTGCAACTTTGCAAGCACATCTGATGACAGCGCTGTGTGTGAACGCAAAACAATCGTACGAGCATCGTATGTCTGCCTTACATTTAGTGAAAATCAACTTGAGGTATGTAATTTTGTCTGCGATCTGCCGCACAGCCTGGTGCCTGGGTTAAATCGCACGGCCAAAAGATCATGCGATTGCTGTGAAACAGGCTTTTGATGTGTTACATTTTAGGCATATTGCATGTTTTATACTTTTTGATTTTTACATGCATCGCTTTTTTCAAATGCTCAATTTTCCATAATATTTTCAAAAGTATTCAAAACTTAGCTTGATTTTTTCTTCAATTTTTTCAATGTTGTCTAAAAATAGAAAATGATGTCATTCTCTAAAAATAGCCCATGGAGTAAAGGGTTCACCATCTGTATTTTTGTTTTTGACTATATTGTGTATTTCTAGGCAGAGGAGTACATAGACAGTTTTGAGTATGAGCTTGCTCAGAAGTTTTGTCAGCGGGCTCTTGAAATGGAACCAGACAATGTTAGAGCCCTGGAAACATCTGGTGCCCTGCTGATAGATCTAGGAAACCTTGATGCTGCTAAACAGGTAAGGCCAAAAAAGATATGTGTGTTAACTATTGCCGGAACGTCCCTGTTTTTAGTTGCCAAACCTAAAGGGTTCTTTAGTATTATTTGAGGATTTCTTTGAAGTTCCTTTTTTCAGCCATATTGTTTCCCATTCATTCCCATATTAAAATTTTCCATAAAATAAAATCATTTCCAACCTACCTAACATACCCTACAATGTAGGGGAAAGTGACTGAGGTTTGCTGGTGTCTGAGACCCAAGGGTTTCAGCGAGTGGAGCTGATAGATCCAATATCTTTCGCAAGTATGACCTCTGGTTGTGGACCTGTCGTCTTCAGGATCCGTTGGGAGTATTTGTATGATTTGGAATATCATGTTTTCAAATGAATGGCCAGGTTCATTGAAATGTATGGATACTGGTGTTTCTCTTTTGACACGTGTATCCCGTATATGCTCCGCCATTCTGAATTTGAATTCCCTTTTGGTTTCTTCTACATACTGTTTGGTACAGTTCGTGCATGTGATGAGATAGACCAGGTATCTGGCGGTGCAGTGGCCACATAGATTGGTGGCGTACCTGTAACCAGTGTATGTGCAAGTGAAATATTTTGATTTGTTCATTCTGGGGCAGTATGGGCAATTTGCTTTCTTGCAGTCTTTGATAGGGTTAAGATAGGTTTTCCGAGTCTTTCCAGAATGCGTGCTAGTAAACTCTTCCCTAATTAGTTGGTTCGAGATTTTTTGACCTACCTTGTTGGCCAGTAATGGCGGTGACTGAAACAGTTCTTGATTGTTGATCTGTATGATGGGCCATATTTTGTATATGGCTCTCGATGAGGGGTATGATGCCCTAATTGTAGGTGAGTATGAGTGGTATTATGTCCGTTGTTTCGGTGGTGGTGGGGGTGGTTTGAGGAGGGATTTTTGGTCCTGTGCACATGCTTTTTGGAGGTTTTCCATGATTACATGCTTTGGGTAATTCCTTCTTTCTTAGAAGGTCACCAAGTTGGACGCATGTTTCTCAAAGTCGGCTGTCCGGGTGCAAATTCGCTTCAATCTAAAAAAGTGGCTGTATGGGCCCGAGATTTTGAGTTTGTCTGGGTGGTTAGAGGTGTAGTGTAAATAACAGTATTTGTCTGTGGGTTTTGAGAAGAGGTCAAACAAGATGTGGCCATCCTCAGTTCTGATGACAAGGGTGTCTAAAAAGCTGACTTGTTTCTCGGAATATTCTATTGTGAATTTAATGGTTTAGTGAAAGCTATTGCAATGTCGATAAAAGCATTTTAGTTCGGAGAGAGAACCTGTCTAGGATGAGGAAGATGTCATCAATGTATCTGAGGTATAAAAAAGGCTTGGATGGTGTCGTTTCTAACATTTTTGTCTCTAGTAGCTTAATAGTCATAGAATATTCAAGTAACTAACAAAGGCTCTGATCTGATCTGTGTGTATGATCTGAGGCTTTGCTGGTCACTCATATAATACCACATTGTTGGAAATCTCATGTTGCGGCTCAATTATAACGATGTTATACACTTTCATTGGATGATGTTTTGTTTTTAAGTGGCTTGCAACACTCCAATATGAGACAAAGCAAATATTTCTAAACGGAGAACAAGTCTAGGAAGTGCATTAGAAATAGAGAATACTTGGTGACTGTCTTTTGATATCAAGTTTACCAGGCAAGGCTTAAAGGCTTAAAGAACGCTTGTTGAACCACGAAGCTTGCCGAGCGATTCATTGTGCATTCTTGAAGCCAAGTCCGGTAAACATGATATCAAAAGACACAAACCTGGTATTCTATTTATCAGTTTATATGAAGGTTCACTCTTCAAACTAGCGACTATGACGTAATTATCAATTTACGTGTCCATTCAACGTCATTGACTATGCCATTAAAGAAAGTTCAACATCATGTTGACATGATAAAGATACATGCAGTGAGTAAGACAACATTTATCAGGTCAACATACAACAATGCAGTTTATATGAGAGGTTACTCAGAACTTTAGTTAAGAGTGTGTTACGAAAATTTAATTTTCTTATTTCTCAACCAAAAAATATGTTGTGGGTACTCAAAAGAACCGTCTCAATTGATGAGTAAGAAAATATTTACAATTTATGCTGAAAATATTTGTTTATCTTAACCTGTGTAACTGATAATAGGGAGAACTATACTGAGCAAAGACGAAAAACTACACTACGAAATTAATTTTCTTTGGTAAAGTGTTGGACTTGCGTGTAAACTATAAAAGCAGGGTAAGATTATATTTATAAACAGACATGCAGCATTTCCACATACTCAAAAAGAGCCTCTAAATCATGGTGATAGGAATTATATTCCATTTCTGGTGTAGAGCACGCTCAAGGTCCATGATGGCTGCAGGCTGTTTGTGTCATGAACAGGGGTTATACTAGATACATAACAAAGTGATGTTTAGTTTAAACATATTTATTTCAGAAAGATAATTGTACAATTATAAATCATCTCTTAATACAAGGTATAGGATTAGTGATGTTTGAGGCGAGACCACTGTACAAAATGACGCTGTGTACAGTAAAATTTGTTTAAAACGGCCACTTGAAAATAGACAAAACAAAGATCTTAAGGACAAATGGTAGCTTAATGAAGGTTGAACGTATTGCAGAATGCTCAGAGCATTCTGCCATACTTTTTAACTGCATTAAGCGATAATTGGTCTTAAAAAACAATTTTGGTCTTTTTGAGAGTGGCCATTTTACACAGGTTTTACTGTAGTGTGTTAGAAAATGGTGATATTCAAATGAAATTTAGAAACTATGATTGCTAAAAGCATTAAATATTGATAGGTCATATGGTTTGTTTGTTTTACTGACCGTTCCAAGGCGGCACTTCTTTTGTGGATCTTTTATGTTTTTGTTCTGTCTTGTGTTTGCTATGTTTTGTGCGCGACTAGCACAGAGCACCCTATCTACATGGCTGAAGAAAGCAGATGACATTAAGAATGCTTTCTTGAACGGAGACTTCAGCGCCAAACGTAAGAAGCTGCGTACAGCGGGGCACCCAGAGGTTGAGGAGGCACTCCTTAAGTGGTTCAAGACTGCTAGAGACAACAACATCCCCTTATCTGGTCCGTTCATGATGCAGCGTGCTGGAGAGCTTGCTGAGAAGCTAGGTGTCCCAGAATGGGAGTTCAAGTGCTCCAATGGGTGGCTCGACCGGTTTAAAGACAGACATGGCATTTCTTTCAAGCGCATATGCGGGGAAGAAAATTCTGTCGACACTGGAAGTGAGCAAATGGAAGAGTGGCACCGGACTCTTTCCATGATTTTGAAAGAATATGACCCTAAGAATGTGTACAATGCTGATGAGACAGGTGTCTTCTTCCGCTGTTTGCCCGATAAGACGCTTGAGTTTAAAGATAAAGACTGTCATGGGGGCAAACAGAATAAAGAGAGAATAACCGCTATGGTGTGTGCAAACATGTCTGGCACAGACAAGCGTCCCCTGCTGGTCCTGGGCAGGTCTGCGAAGCCCAGGTGTTTCAACAATGTCAAGACGTTCCCGACAGAGTATGACGCCAACAAGAAAGCCTGGATGACGAGCGAGATTTTCACCAAGTGGGTCATCAAGTTCGACAAGTTTTGTCAGAGACAGCGACGCAAGTGTGCTTTGATAGTGGACAACTGCCCCGCTCATCCAAAGGTGAAAGGACTGAAGAACGTGACCTTATTCTTCTTGCCTCCAAACACCACAAGCAAGACACAGCCTATGGACCAGGGCGTTATTCGTAGTCTCAAACACAACTACAGAAAGCTGGTTATCGCACGTCACCTCCGCGCTATTGAGAAGAAGAGAGAGATGGAGAAGATGACAGTACTCGACGGCATGCACTACCTGCAGCAAGCCTGGAACAACGTAACAGAGACCACTATAGCCAACTGCTACCGGAAAGCGGGCTTCAAGACTATCGACGACACAGAGACCACCGACGACATCGAGACTGAGATTGAGGACGACCCCCTCGACAATCTGCCACTTTCTAGACTGGTTGGGGCTAACTTTACGCTGAGTGATTATGTCAGTGTCGACGACGACTTACCAACCTGCGAGACCTGACAGATGAAGCCATCGTAGACGACATCATCGCCGCCAGAGATGTGATGCCAGACGACGACGACGACGACGATGACATGACTGGCGATCACGACATTGTGCCAGTAGAACCACCGACGGTCGACATAGCCCTGAAAGCATGTAGCACCCTGAGACTCTTTCTTCAGCAGCAGACAGATGTGACCGACATACTCGAGAAGCTTTGTGCCAGACAAGTGCGTTATGCAGATAGACTTGAGCAAGCGTTGTGCTAAGCAGTCCATGATTACTGACTTTTTTAGGATGTAAATTTGTATAAACTTTGTGCTAAACGGATCTAAACGATCAGCTGGTTTTAATTTGTGCTAGACGAGACCTTAATTTTGTTTGACCAGAAGCCACAACCGTCTTCAATTTACAATTGCGGCCAGCAAAGACTTACACAGCTGGTGTATTTGCACTGTCTGAGCAGTCTTTGCTGTGAGATATTTCGATAGTAAAGGATGTAATATTTCTTCGTGTGCAGACTCTAATTAGACTGCGAGAGTGCAGCCTAATCTGATTCAGCTAGAATATCTGTGGTTCTGCTCCGACAAAATTGACGTTTTTCAGTGAAGTGTGCTGCATTGATCTCCGTTTTTAGCTATCTATATGCTCTCGTATATGGAGATATTAACTTGTTTTGTTTGATGTTTGCTTATTTTATTTTATTATGCAATTAAAATGAACATAAAACAACTCAAAATATTTCCTTTTGTCTTTATTTCAATCCAGTTTTGAGTAGAAACAGTTTTACTACATGTACGTCTGTACTGCAAATGTATATCGTAGGAAATCTGGTTCAACGAAATTCTACATGTATACTGTATTTTGGTGACGTCACATTTTGGCTATGTCGAACTTCGGATATCTCGAAGTATTTCCTCCATTCCCTTGGACTTTGAGATAACGAGGTTGACCTGTATATGCTACCAAAACAGTCTTTAAAAAATCAAAATCCTTATGGATAAAAGCTACAGTGTTGTCATCTGCATAGTTATAAATGGTTGACTTTAAAACAAAATGAAAGATATCATTTTATAAAAACATTAAATAAAAGTGTTCCTAAAATTGATCCTTGCCGTATACCTTTAAAAAGCTTATCCCAGGTACTGATACATGGGCCCAATCTCACCTGCTGAGATCTGTCCTTAAGGTAACTCTCCAGGAGCTTGACTGCCCCCTCTGACAATCCATAGGCTCTCAATTTTGCAATCAAAAGATCATGGGGGGAGACAGTCAAACGCCTTAGAGAGGTCCATCAAAATAGCAGTGACACATTCATGATTGTCTAATGCTCTTCGCAAATCCTCTAGTAGTCTCAGCAGGGTTGGCTGGCACCCAAGCCCTTTTCTAAAAGTAGCAAGAAAGTGATCATGTATGCTGCACTCAAAGATGTTTGAGATTGTTGATAAGATACTAACTGGCCTATAATTTTTCTTATTTAAAGGGTCTTTTTTCTTAAATAAAGTTAAAACTTATGCCAATTTCGTACCTACTGAAAAGTGGCTTTAAATTCAAATGAGTTATTCACAAGATTTGAGATGGTACCGCTTATAGAAGAGGCACATATGATTTTAGTACTTTAGCTGATATACTATCAGCTCCTGTTGCCTTTTAATATTGAAGTTTGTTTTAATCTTTTGCACATACTTCTACTCTACTGGATTAAAAGAAAATTTCTGATCTTGGTCTTTTTGAGGTTGCTTCTCTAAGATTTATTTTTGATACCTGGGTGGTCAGAAAAGTCCTCTTTGTACTGTTTACAATCATTGCCAATGTCTTTGGCCACATTTACAAAGTAATTATTAAGTATATTGCAGACCTCTGGCTGATCTAGACACAGCAGATAGTACAGTGATTATTCTATTTGAAAAACTCACCTTTGCAGGAAAAAAGTTGACAGTTTTTAATTTTCTCACAAACAGACATCATTCAACAAGCTAACTACTTCCGCTTTCTTTTACTTTCATTTTCGTGATTTCTTTCAGGGTATCTGCATTGAGTAATTTTCCCCAGTTGAATTCAGTAGCAGTTTGTTTATTATAACATCAGCCCAGCTAGCAATCTATATGAGACCCATATGGGCACCCATATGGGGAGTTATGGGGAGTACGACCTGGTTCAATATGGGTCCCATATGGGCTGGCCCATGTAAATAAAATAAATAGTAGAAGCAGGGGTGGACCCAGGATGTCTTGAAAGGGGGTTCAAATTTACAAAGCGGGGTTGGATTTGAAAATTGTACCCGATTTTTTTATATTTTATGCTGATTTTCTGGCGATTCCTCATGAAAATGGAATATTTTTGTCTGAAAGGGGGTTCAAGCGAACCACATGAATCCCCTCTGTGTCGGCCACTGTAGAGGGTAGTCATGCATTATAAACAAGGAAATAAGTTGAAATACATATGTAGATATCGTTTGCTTTTTATGGGGCTGTTATGTGGGACCCATATGCGACCCATTTGGGCAACCCACATATGGGATAGCCATATGGGACCCATATAGGCTTGTTTGCTGGGAACTTTTGGTTAAAATTGGGACATTCCACATTACAATATAAAATACAAATTTGCACCCTTGTGATACCCTCAAGCTATGCTTTCGTGGACTTTATGTGCCCTGGTACCCTCAGGGAAGCAGTTTGGTTGAGGATTGAAGAGTGGAAAGCGCATGCATTGGCCAAAACTACTCTTTTTCTGGCTTTCTATCAACTATGCTTCTAACTTTCCTATCAATCTCTCTCTTTCTTATGCAGCAAGCCCCCCGCGCTAAAGTAGTCAAGTGCGACGGCAGCGTGTATGATGTAAATGATGTAGATGTAGAAAATTTGTCGGTGAACTGTCTTCAGTTCTGTCGGTGAACTGTATTCAATTCTGTCGGTGAACTGTCTTGTCGGTGAACTGTATTGATTCCGTTTCGATCTGCTGATTTCGGTTGTATGTCGCACATACGGTCAGTATTTTAATAGATCTACATCCGTTTCCGGTTTCGAAACCAAGAACGTGGTTTAGAAAGTTGTTCATGCGGAAAAATGGGTAAAAATAAATTCAAGAAGAAATCTAACGTTAGTCTGGGTATGATAATTTACATATTCATATGTTTTTGTTCCTTATGAAACTTTCTGATGTCGTATGAATGAGATATTTTATGTTGTAATATATTTTCGTGCCTCATTGCCGACTGTTTTGACATCGCAGTCATCTATCTGTATTTTTACAGCGCACGGCCTGTTACAGCGGTAACTGGTCATCTCGACCCCTAAAAAAACTCGGTCCATGGCCAAACACAGCCCCAACAATAATGACCACAGGCGAAATTTTGTACCTGGACTCGGGTAAGCGATCCAGGGCCGGGCCCTAGGGCCCTCTTGTAATCGTTTATGGTCGTTGCGTACTAGTTGGGAATATGCAATGTTATGATGTCTACGATTCCACGTCCATGTAGCCACAGATACGTTGAACATGGTGTGGCATGTAGCTGAATTATTGGCACCGTGAGGAAGAGCCACAGAACACTAATATTCACAAGACATCAAGAAGACAACCAAAGAAAAGCAACCATCTCTCTCTTCCTTGTCAAGATTATTGCAAAACTAGAAATGACACTAAGTAATGCATAACAAAACAAGAACCAAACACGGAACCCCCACAAACCAACAAGGTTAGGTGGTGGAAACCAGGGGTGGTGTTAACCGGTTATAACCGCCCCCGTTCAATACTCCAGAAGTGGGGTAATAATGAGATTTTAGGGGTCATTTGAAAAATGAAGATGTAGTTTCAGTTTTCACTTAAATGATGGAAGTGATTAAAATGTAATAGTTGATCTGAGTGCAAAAACTGTTTGGTCTCTGCCAAGGGTACTCATCGGATAAAATATCACATTACAGTGAATGAAGCATTTAAATTGTGAAAAATGTACGAAAGGATTCCTTTAATGTGCCCCCTACCATTCATGATGTGTGTTGGTTACTCTTTGCCTGCTAATATCATCTGCTGTCTGCTGATAACCTTTGCAAACAGTTTAGACCCAGATCGGGACTGAAAAAGTTTTTGGTCTGATCTCTGGATCCAAACTGTTTGACACTCTTGATATGGTATTTATTAAAGAACTCCTCCAAAGAGTTGATTTTGGGAGAAAATCAGGAGACAACAAAAACCCAAACTCTGAAGTATAGCATTAAAGTGTGAAACTGTTATCAAAACAAATGATCCTTTATATAAACATCTTAGATAAGGTGTTGGTCCTAATCTCTTAAAGGTGTTAAATTAAGTTAAAGACATAGAAAATTTAGCAAAAATACTAATACCACTCATTATGATTCTCTCCAGGGGTCATACTGGACCGATCAAAGGCTAATCTTTATTAGGTGATTATGACTTCCTTACAGGGGGGGCAATAAAGTGGTCCCATGAAGGGATTGGGTATTTTCTGATAAAATATTGATCTTTATCTTAGTGAAAGAAATTGTTTTGTATACAGGTAAGTCCCCTCTTGAGGCCCCTTTAAGTTTGTGAGATACTGACACTGTCCCTTGAGATACTGACACTGTCCCTTATCAGTAAATTCACTAATGATTCCATATATCACAAAATATATGCCTTTAATAACCATAGTCCTGTTGAGCACAGATATGCCCCCTGTTGCTTCAGGGCTCACCCTGCCATTAGCCATTGTAGCCATTTGCATAGCTCCAGATAAGGCTGCGTATTGCGTATTTACGCAATTTCTTGGATCTGAAAACGCAATTAAATTCATTTCTGTGCGTACAAAAACGCAATAAAAATCCTCGATACTCAAATCTGAACTTTTTCGTAGCGTATGACGCTATAGTATTCAGTTTACGCTTGTCGTTTTTCGCATCACAAGCTGTTGTTCGGTACAAATTTATATACGGCGTGGCGCCGAATCTAGTTAAATAAATTGTAAACCAGTCCAGGAGTATTCTTATCGCTGTTTAGCAATACCCAATATTTACAAGATTACGACATTCGTCTCGCTTTACAATAACGATGGCGTAACGTGGGCGAAAATGCCCCAGAGGAATTGAATAATACAAGTATTAGCTTTTCAAAAAAGCTGGCGGTCGCTTAGCCCTATCATTGTATGTATTCTTGCCCACTGCAAGCTTCCATTTTGAACTTCTAGAGCTTGTCCATGTAGATTTATTCTAATAAGCCCTGGTTATCAACATCTGAACTGTGATTTGTTACCATTTAACACATGCTTCCAGCGAGTTGTTGCTTGATCTTTTGAAAGCACCCGGCTTAATCATGGTATGTTATGGTAATGTATCTAGCATGCGACACATTTATGGAAAATCATTTGACAACACTAGACAGCACATTTTTCTTAAAACTAATGCCAGAAAATCAAGGTCACAGTGGTCGCTTAACTGTATATGTACGGACTCCGTGACCCCAAGATGTGTTCACAAATCAAGTTTGGGATTCCTAGGATGTATGCTCGTGGACACGATTTTTCTAGATCTGATGGCAGTGGTAAAGGTGCGTGACGCTCCATGACCCTAAATGCATTAAGACACGAATTTTGGAATTCCTGCCTAAAATAATATAGGAGATATACTCCGCATATGATATGAACACTCAAACTTTTAGGCCACTAAGGACAGTCAGTTTTATTACTATATGCCTCCCTTTGGGGGCATAAAACCTGTTTGTCATGACCGTCATAAGACAGTGCCTGAATTCATAGTAATTCTATGTAATCAGATGTGGATGACAACCACAGAAGTGCGTTTACTGATGTGAAGTTCGCTTGCACTCTTTGCCAATCAAGGACGTTTTGACTTTGGGACGTTTAACTTTCGCCAGCTTTTTTGAAAAGCTAATACTTATTGCGTTTATATAAGCGACAGGGCAAATTGACGCCTTCTTTCTGATTTCACGGACAGTTTACTTCGCGCTGTAGGTCAACCCACGATATTTGGTACCCTACTCGTTGTTCGGCAGCGAATAAAATATAGCCTAAGCACGGAATAAAGCTTCGGTCAAAACCTGAATTTGATGTGTGTTTTGAATGATGTTTATATAAGCGGCCGGCCACGGCCGACCGCAATCATATCGTAACTAACTCTAATACCGCGTTGGTGGTTCGAAGAATCAAAGGTGACTTGATAGATACATTGGATTTTCGAAATAAGTTGCAAATAGCGATCTCAGATATACTAATATTGCCAGTGTGCTTTCTGAAAGTGAAACCAAAAGTAAACAAAAAATCAGGAGAAACAAGGCCCGCTTTCATTGCTTATTTGCTTATAGATGGATACCCAATACAAAAACTTGAAATACCCAATTTAAAATTTGAAATACCCAATAAAGCCAAAAAGAGGTGGGTAAATACCCAATTGCCTCCAATCCTTATCTGGAGCTATGCATTTGCTACTAAAAATGTAGAGTGACTACAAATATAAGTCATTGGCTTAAAAAACAGTCTAGGTGGTTCAAAAATTACATATCTGCGAAAAAGTGCATTTTGATCAGCTTTTTGATTTTCCAATATTGCTTTTATTATTCCTTCATACCTTATTATTATGCCATATTTTACTTTGAAACGATGGATTTTTTCAATACCATCAGGATGTCAAACAATTTGGATCCAGATCAGGTCCGACAAAATGTGGGGCCTGATCTGGGTCCAAACTGTTTGCAGAGGTTATCAGCAGACAACAAAAGTCGCCCCTAGCGGGCAAGGAGCTAAATACAAAACAACTTGTTGATACTACTTTCTGGCTAGAACCTTGGCTAAAGTTTATTTCATTTGGCTCCAACTTTTTTCATATGGCTAAAGTGTTGGCTACAACAAATTCTAAGCCAGGGTAAGCCCTGCTGCTTCATAATAAGCTAGCTGATCATGGTCACAGTTTGTGTATAATTTGTAACTTATGATATAATGCAACCAAACTGGTAGACTGGTATCAGACCAGTAAATACACGGGTGGGCATCAGCGGAACTACCGCGAAATCACGTAAACCTAAATTTGTTCCTTTGTCACATCTGGGACCCTTCGCGGAAAAGACAAACAAAGGTAGGTACTTTCGCTTGTTTTGATTTTTGCAAAAGAATGAGCTAATTATATAAAAATCCGGCAATGCTATTCCATGTAGATATGATTTACCTAGCTAAACAGGCCAAACGTGATGTTGAAAAAGACTTTGCTTTGAGATGAGAACCGTAACCAAATCAAACCATGAACAGGATTTCTTCAGTTTTTATGTCAAAACGAAGAAAAAGATGTTTTGCTAGTTTTAGCTCAGAACAAGTGCATTTTACACATGCCATGTACATGACAGCCCTTATTCGTCCTTCGGACGTAAAAAAATTGAACCGATCATGTTCTATGAAGGGATAAATGCCAAAGTTTTCAGGCGCAGTATCGCCTTTGCCATCATAGAACATGATCGTTTCGATTTTTTACGTCCGAAGGATGAATTAGGGCTGTCATGTACATGGCATGTGTAAAATGCTCTTGTTCTGAGCTAAAACTAGCAAAACATCTGCATACTTCTTCGCTTTTACATAAAACTGAAGAAATCCCGTTCATGGTTCGATTTGGTAATGGTTCTCATCTCAAAGCAAAGCTTTTTTCAACATCACGTTTGGCCTGTTTAGCAAGGTAAATCATATGTACATGGAATAGCATTGCCGGATTTTTATATAATTAGCTCATTCTTTTGCAAAAATCAAAACAAGCGAAAGTACCTACCTTTGTTTGTCTTTTCCGCGAAGGGTCCCGGATGTGACAAAGGAACAAATTTACGTTTACATCCAAGACCAACGTTTTTCGAGCCTATTTATTTCGTAATATATCGTTTCATGTTTAATCATCTTGTTTCTATTGCTTAAAAATAATCTGTCAAAGTTGTGCTCGTGTGTTTAGAAAATTATTATGCGCATATGAAATAAGTGCACAAATCTCATGAACTAGTTCATCCATGATTTTCACTATTTCTCTCGGATACTGGGTCCGAGCTATTTCTACACATTCTTAAGCAAATAATCTGCATGCATTTAAAATAAGATTACTTACATTTTATCATATAATAATAATTTCCATCCATATTTATAATTCCATATTTTGAGTATGCGAGCTTATCATGTTTATCCAAGACTTATGGTTGCATTTCGTACACTTGACGTTTAAACATGGTCTTTCTTGTGCTAAAACTCGGGTCCAGTAAAAACGCATTTTGGCCATCCCACGAGAAAATCTGTCTTCAGGGTTTCTTACTGAGAAAGACTCAAACTAGTCTGTTCACCTACTGAGACTGGCTAGAAAAATGAAAGTTTGCTTGAAGCAAGTGTAGAAATACTTTCCAACAAGCGGCTAGTAAATTCGCTGATCAGACTACGTGGTTAAGAAGACAGACATGTGCCTTTGTTGTTCACATGCACCAAAGTCGGATTTTCTCGCGTCATGTCCATTCTAAGTACTATGCATCCGGTTCTTCAATGTGTGAATTTTAGTAATGCCCAGGGCATGAAAGCAATAAAATATAACACACGTCCGCCGGTCGGCACGCGTTCAACGCCTTGATGATTTAATAGGTGATAAGTAGCTTTCTTTAAAGTTGGTCGTGTAGTGAGATCTGAGTCTTCATCTGTGGACGTTGTGTATTATACCACATACGTAAAAAGATTGAATAAAGGGTCTATGAATGGAGATACCTACTCAGTACTGACATTTCTGTTTTATGAGATCGCTTTTATTGCATATGCTTATAGTCATTATGCAGAGGCGGATTCAGAGGGGGTTTGCTTCACTCCCGTTTTTAAATATCCTATAAAATGAAATCATTTGGCCACAGTGAGACCAAATTATTTTATTTTCATTGAATATTTAAAAAAAAAAAGAGAAAATCAGCACACCCAGACGCACCTTTATACATATGAACCCCCTTTCCAGAAATCCTGGATCCATCACTGTTGTGCTTGCAGCATGCTCGCACGTCTATCTGTTATCATGCATGCAGCAGTGTGCATGCTTATCTGGTGGGGCTAGATCTATTTTTGTCTGGGCTTCCGTCTACCGCTTTTCCTTGTGCGCGCTCGGACAATGGGTCCGAGGTGTGTGCGAGCAGCGAATGCCCTGATTACTGTGTATTTGCACATGCTCGTCTGAGTTTTCGATGTTCGTATATTAGTAGGCATGCATGTATTACAAATAGTTCAGGTGAATTTGTGATTTCATTTGAGCATTAATACAAATGTAGTTGTGCGCCGATTTTAGCTTGATATCAAAGTATATTTTACACTAATTATTGCGAAAATAATACGCAAGACTTAGAAAATATATATGAAAATAAAGATATTATATTTTCATCAATATAGCAATCTCATTCTAGCTTTTTAAGACCGAAACTCGACTTAATCAGAACAATATGTGTTTTGGCAATGTAACTAATAGGCAATCTGCCCCTTCATTTGCAAAAACGACTTTATCGATTTTTCAATTGAAGAGCGATTGCTAAGGGAGGTAACAATGTGAAAGGAGTCTATTACGTTTCAAGCATCAAAGAGTTGTCAGGGGAGAATAATATCTACCGTCTAAAAAATAAGTATTCTCTTTTAAAAACAAGATTCAGGAACGATAACTCTTACACTCTTACTTTTAAGTAAAAGTAAGGTTATCTTTTGACATGGGTCCCGTACTACCTTAAGAGAACACACATACAAAGTTTGGTATAAAAATCTTTGAAATTGACTTTGGTAGTGAAATTAAATGATATTTGACCTTTTGACCCCTCCCCAGGGGCGGGGCCAAAAAACGTTTGTCTTTGCAAGCCCCATTCATGTGAGTAACTCACACAACAAATTTGGTTGAATTTTGTCCAATGGTTTAGGAGGAGATAGCATAAAGGACAGACAGATAGACAGATGGACAGAGACAATTTCAGAATGTAGGACAAAACATCCCGGGACAAAACATCCCATGCCATTTTTTGATACCCCAGACAAAACATCCCGCATCGATTTGCCACCCCGGACAAAACATCCCATGCAGTTTTTGTCACCGTGGACAAAACGTCCCATGCAATTTTTGCCGCCCCGGACAAAACAACCCATGCCATTTATGCCAACCCGGACAAAACATCCCACACTCTGTTTAAAGCCTATGAAAGTGCATAAAACATCTCGTTTAGTTAATTGTTACTGTTATTAATATTCTTAATGTACCATACCTATTGAAATGATTGGAGATCAAGGGTAGATAGATAATTAGACTAATTAGACATATGTTTCCCAATTATAACAGTTTGTTTGACCTAAACTGTAAAATGATTTCTTTTAAGATGTAATTGGCTCCTTAACACTCAAATTTAGTTGTTTGTCACAAGACGATATAATTATCTTTTATTAAATTTTATTTACACTGTGAAACTGCCTTTCAATTTAAGATCTAGTTTTATATTATTTGGACAGTCTTACTAGGGCATTCACTGCTAGTACATGCAATAGTAGATGAAGGTCCCAAATGAGACTTACCCTGAAGGAGCAGTCTGAGTGTGGGATGTTTTGTCCGGGGTGGCAAAAATGGCATGGGATGTTATGTCCGGGGTGACAAAAACAGCATGGGATGTTATGTCCGGGGTGACAACAACAGCTTGGGATGTTTTGTCCGGGGTGGCAAATCTTTGTGGGATGTTTTGTCCGGGGTGTCAAAAAATGGCATGGGATGTTTTGTCTCGGGATGTTTAGTCCGGCTACCACGATTTCAATATCCCCTTCGCTTTTTTAAAAATAGCGTGGGGATAATTAATCAGCATGCAAAGAGTTAATATCCAGCATAATGAGAGTTAATTGGTTTATTTTAGAGGAGAGAAGAAAGAAACTGAGAGAAGCAGCAAGAGATATGGCTGTGGAGGAGAAGGGAAAGAATAAGAAGAGTTCACCCAAGTTTTCAATAGACCAGCTTCTTGATAAGGTATAATTAGTCATAGAATTAGAATAAATATTTTACGCGTAAAATTGTAAATATTTTTTACCCATCAGTTTTATCATATGTTTTGGGTGCTTAAAAGAACCGTCTCATTGAGACGGTTCTTTTGAGTACCCACAACATATGTTTTGGGGTGCTTAAAAGAACCGTCTCATTGAGACGGTTCTTTTGAGTACCCACAACATATGTTTTGGTTGAGAAATAAAATTATATTTTGGTAAGCATGGTTAATAGACTTCGAGCTAAAAAAGGTCCTGCTCCCCCCCCCCCCCCCCCCCCCCCCCCCCTAGGGAATTTTGCAGACATAGCCTATCTTGAAGGAAATTTCAAGCCGCATCTTTTAAGAGATGTTTGCACTCTGTGCTCCGGGGCGTTAGTCTCTGACAGCCTGTTACATATGTTACTGTAACAAACTAAGGAAAAAATCAAAATGAAAGTTTGAACTACAGATAGAAGACATTTGACCATCTAATTATTCAAATGTTTTATGCAGTTTGCAAGCTGGATGCCTAAGCTACATAAAAGCAGCATTTTAAACAAAATTACAGCCTTCAATGGTGTTATATGCGTTACATAGATTAAATTTCCCTTTGAAAGTTGAAATCGTGACTAACATCATTCATTTTACAGACAATTTGTGCATTTTTACAAGTGTTTTTAATCTTAGTTTACTAAAATACTCAATTGACTAATAGAAAAAACAAAGTTTTCTTTTCTATCTCAAATACCTTGTTTTATATGAGCTATTAAACAACCCTACCCCCAATTTTAAGTATCCAATTTTGGTATCTATTATTGAAGAAAAATATATAAAAATATTTGACGCTCGTGGATATCTTACATTTTTGGCACTGTCTTGCTAATGCAATAAAGAATCATACATTTGCAAGTTTGACATCAGGATCAGAGCACTTATTTAAGAATGTAATGTATGTTACATGGCATAATGAATGAGCTAGGAAATTTTTTTGGAAGTAAGAGATGATATTTCAGAAAAATACCGTTTTTCACATTTTTTCCTATTAATCTCTAGCCTCTGGTGCCTTAGTCTTAGTAATTACAGTCATTGCTGATAACAAGCCCATGGAATTGTGTTATCTATGTTATATAACCTTCTTAATCACATATTTCCTTATGCCTATAATATTAAAATATATAGACATATAGATAGAAAATAATAGTTCTCATTTAAATGACACAATTTAATAAATATTCCTATTAAATAAAATTATTCAAAAACAATCTTTATTCAAGTCACCCTCACAATGTCTATCATTGTGTCTGCTTCTATGGCAAAATAATCACCCATTTCATCACAACCAGTAGAATCATGGCACTGTATTAGGACTGCAAACTGAGTACAATCCTGTTCCTCTCCACCCCTTTGGGAATTGTGCAGACATATCCTACCTTAAAGAACAATTCAAGGTGCATCAAATAAGAGATGTTTGCACTCTATTAACTAGGGGTTTAGCCTGTAATGGTATGATACGTATGTTACCATATCAATTTAAGAAGAAATGAATTGAAAGTCTGAGAAACAGAAAGAAGACATAAAACTATCTATTTATTTTAATTATTCATGTAGTTTGCATGCTGAATACCTTTGATACATAAGAAAAGATTTTTTAACAAATATACAGCTTCCTATGGTGTTATATGTGTTACATTAATTAAGATTACTTTTTAAAATTGGTAATTGTGACAAACATCACTTATAAGCATTTCGTGTGATCCTCCTCTTTTGCCATCAAAAGACTTAATTTTCTTTGTATGTGTGGCCAGTGCCAGCATCAAACAACTTGACTCAGCCAAACTTGAATCCTTTGCATTCTTCAAAAGCTGAAACAGCATGTCAGTGTCATGGGATCGAACACCTGATTTAATATGGGTTTAATGCCTTTTCACATATATGCATACAATGGAGTATGACTCTGGTATATATCTCTTCCTGTGAAGTGGCAAGAGCAATCTAACTGCATCTGCATCCGTGCTAGTCAAATGATAACTTTGCTCTGATTTTGCAAAATCTATGTCTCTACCGTGTACCTCTAAGAATACTTAACAAGATTTCTGACATTGGTCAAACAGAAATTTGATAGGCTGCTTTTTTGCATCATTTGCCATGGAACCTATCCAGTCTTTTGGTGCTTGAGTCCTCAGGTCTTAGATCAATAGTATTTTGCTGCGCCCAAAGAACATCATGAGTTTTCTTTAGTTACAATGTTGACTCTTGATGGTTTTGGCAGACCGTCTGAAACAATTTATGTTACACCTTGAAAGTTATCTGGTATAAGAGAAAGAATATGAAGTTGGACATTGCCATCAATTATGTTTGCAGTAGGTTGTTTTTTGATGTCAGTACATTAAAGCATGTCTTAATATAATGTAAAACCTATGATTTCTCATTTTTTGCAGCCATGTGCTCCTAGTTTTTCCTAGTTTTGTCAAAAACCTCCTAGTATTCCTAGTTTTTCATAAATTTGGCACCTTTTTGGATATACGTTTTGAGATTATGCTTCAGAGTAAGATCTTTAGGGTGTTGAACTGACAGTCTTTGGTGTTTTTTGTGTGGTCTGTTGTCACTGATGCATAGTCTAGCCTTCTCAGGTGATAACTGAAGATTGGACTATACTCTATGATGACTACAATTGACTCAAACCCTCTAGTGGAACCTTAGAGTTTTGCAAGATCAGTTTGAACATAAGAAATAAACCATATAATATAAATATGTTGACATGTAATGCTTGTGACATCTTGCGTTGTTTTTAAATGCTGTATCCATCCTTATACTATTTTAAGTGTCTACCTAACTCTTGCACCAGTGTGAAACAGAAATTTGGTCTGATGGTCAGTTTTTTTTCTGAGGTTTCATATAAGGCAGCATAAAAAGGAGTGAGGTAAGGTAAATGCTTTTTGGTTGATTTCTTGCTTTACATCTGAGGTCATGTAGGAATGACTAGTTGATCCTAACGACACTTTTCTAAGGCAGGAGTACTTTGTGCTCATCCTTTCACCAGTAACTGACAACTTTAGTGAAAGAATGTGCAGGACCTGGGAATCGAACCTGCAAAATTTCCAAATATTAGGCTGGACACGCTGCAAAAAACTGGGCTGTTTAATATTAATGGATTGCATCAATTGGGTTTATTGACATCTGAATAATGTCCTGATATACTTAAATCACTGTAGACCACAGTATAAGGTTATCAACAAGTCAAGTCTAATACACCCCAAGTCTAATACAGATATATGCCTATATCTGTCTAAATCTTATATTCAAAAAGAGCATACAATAAATGGGAGCATTGTCCTCTGAAATTCTTCATTTTCTGAAGGAAAAATTGCCCCTGCAAAATGACCAGAGATGGCTTCCTCTGCATATTGGTTTTCAAAATTTTGCGGGGGGAGGGCCCCCCAACCCCCCTTTCAGAAGTGTTTTGAATTTTACAGTCCAACACTGCTCAACACAAGACAAGTGGGGACGGTAAGGTATACAACTCAAGGAGTGAACACTCACACAAAGTTGGGTCTACTTCCTTAATTTGTGATTTGTTGGCTAAGGCTTTGCTGTACCTTCTATCTGTCAAATACAGGGCTGGAAAAGACCAGGATCCAGTAAAAAAGCTAAAAGTTCAATGTTAATTTGCTCTTTGCTTTATTAAAATTTCAATGAAAAAACCTTAATAGCGCCTAAAATAGTCTTTATAAAAAAAAACTTTAATTTCATATAAGAATCTGCTCTGTTGACTGCAGAAGAGAACTTAGTCAGCTTAACAGTCTTGTAGTATACATGTGTACAGTTACTGTGGTAAGCGGGTAGGGGAAAGTAAAAACATATAACCAAATACCTCCTAGTTTTTGTCTCAAACTTCCTAGTTTTTTCCTAGTATTTTGTAAATACTTTTCCTAGTTTTCTCCTAGTTTTTTCAAAGATGCTGCTGGAAAGCCTGCATTAGCTGTTGCATTCAAAAGAAGGAAAGTGGACTATAGGTAGAATGGGATAACCAGTAGTTCTATATTATGCTGTATGGAAGATTTATACAGAGTAAACAAGTTGATAAGGTGCCTCATTTCATGATCCATTGAAAACACTAAAATTGAAAACACTTGCCTCTGACTGTGTAATCAAAAAGGATGTCACGACAATGCCCTTGCTCATTTATTATGACGAGTTATATATGTTACATTCTTTACATGTAATAAGCGCTCTTATCTTAGAAACTTAGTGAATCATTGAATTGAAAGGATCTATATGCGCTCTGTTCATCCTGCATTTCATTGCTTTACCTGCTGTGATACATCTAGTTTGTTTATCTGAAGGGAAAGAGTTACCTCGGTTTCAGCACTTCAGAAGTATTAAGACTTCAAATAAGTTTTTGAATGCTTGGGGAAAGATAATAAGTGCAGAGACATTATTAGATGAAAATATGTGGGTTTCATGTATGGAAAGGCTACATTTATAAAAGTTAACCAGCTAAGATATGATTCTTTATCACAGAAATATCAAGGTACATCAGTCCAGGTACTCATTGCTCTTAATGGCATAGTTTTCCTCCTTGTAAAGCTATAGTCTTTCTCCTACTTGCAGAGTATCACTTGAAACACATACTCAAAGAGCCAACTATTAGGAATTCATATCAGTTTCCAAATGTTCCAAGCCATAAATGGCAAAATTGGAAAGTTGATAATGGCTCATCATATTTGAGTGGACTGGTGGTAAAATTGAATAACAGTAAATGATTGAAATATTGTGTGATGATTCTACTAGTTGCAAGGAGGCGTGTAATAATAATGATTACCACAGAAGTAGATAAAGACAAACGTTTAACATGAGTGTTAAATCGATGAGAAATAGTTTGGACCATTTCATTTTTTGTATTTTCTTGTAAAAATGTAAAACTATCTTTTCTATTTGTGGCTCTATATTTAGCATTATATGCACAGTATTAGGAAATGTGTCCAAAAGGTCATTGATAACATCTGTAAAAACAGTCCATGGGCTTGATAAACAGAAATGAATATAATTTCTAGTGTTTTGGCACCAAAGACTTATAAGTACTCATTAAGTGTCCTGATCTTAAACTTAATGACATCTTGCAGATATATGAGCAAGACAGACTACGAAAATGAAAAATATCCACATGCTGTAATCGCTTTCATGTGTTTTACTTAAATGGTAATAACAAAATTCGCTTCTATGTAAAACTGGGAGTAGGGCTGTGCATTAGCCCCTACAAGACAATATATTTAAGATAGAAAAGCAAACTTGGTTTTTCCTATTCATCAATTGAGTATATGTTTGTAAAATCTAATAAAACAGTTTGAAACCAAGTCATAGAAGTTGTTTAACTAAATGACGATAGCCACAATTATAGCTTTTAAATTATAATTAGGTTCATGTAACGCACATAACACCACAGTTAGCCATATTAATGTTAAACAGCTTCCATATGTAGTAAAGACATCCAGTATAAAGACTATAAGAATGTCAATTTATTAGATAATTTTAATGTCTTCTTTTAGTAGCTCAAACATTCAAATTTCTTATTCTCAAATTGATATAGTCACATATGTATTAAGCTGTTACAGGCTAACGCCCCGACTTACAGAGTGCAAACATTTTTTATTAAGGACATATGCTACTAAATACTTCTCATATTGAAATATTTTCAATACTTTGCATACAGTTTGTTTTATGCATGGGCTATCCATTTATGAAATAAAAAGGATATGTCACTGTGCTTATTTTTTCAGAATCTCATATTGAAGTTTACAGTATTTGACAAATTTTCTAGAAATTTAAAATAATAACACTAGTCCTAATTATCGAGCAAAAACGGTTGTAATCTTCAGCCAGCTTCTTTCTTTTAACTAAAATTTACTGCCCATGACCTCAAACTTTTAAGAAAATGTGCATGTTTACTTGTTATCCCATGCTGTGACAAGATACTGCATGATATATTTTGGCAATTCGTCGAAAAATGGAATTTGGTTTTTAGAATAAATCATGTGTTAAAAAATCTGATATTGAAAATCTTAAAAATTTATTTTTAATTCATGGACTATTATAATACCTTTCAGAAAAAAGAATAAAAATCTGGGGTCACCGAACTAATTCTCTTTCTATAGGGCCAAATTTAACCCCACCCCCATAGGTTTTATGCGTAATTCAATATAAAAAGTGCGGGGATGACCATTTCGGTCGTTTTTATGATGCCATTTTACTAGTATAGGAAGTAATTTAGCACAAAAATGTTAAAAAAGAAAGAAAAAAACACACTGAAAATATGTGCGCATCCGGGAATCGATCCTGGTCCTCTGGCTTTGTAGCCAGACACGCTAACCACTAGGCCACGAGGACAGGTCGTGCGCCGCTCTAAATAACCATACAAATAGTATAGACTCGGCCACTATCGTATTCGTAACCAGGGTTATTGTTTACGTCGTTTGATTTCAACTGAGCTACATTTATCTGTCTATAGTGCTGAGACGATCAGTTCTGAAAAGATGTCAATAGATATTTCGAACACACTTTAATTAGTTATTTTGTGAAGAAAATGTCGGAACACCGATATGACATAAGAATATCGGAAGCTGTGTTGATCCGAATCCGTTAAGGATCGATAGACAGGACCCAGACAACTTTCCCCATTTGCAGACGCAGGAAAGGTGCGCATTGGAAATAGCCGCATATGTCTTTAAATGCACCTTGAATGGTTAAATAAGATGTAATTTGTCTGCAGAATTCCAAAGGGGATTAGGATGGAGCAGGCCCTTACTAAGCTAGATGTCAAAATATTGTTTGATGATTTTACTTATCACGCTAACATATGTAACGCTCTCTGATCTTTAAAACTTGATGACAACTAGCAGATCTATAAGTCTTTATCATAGTAGCCAGTTTAGAATCCCTAAACAATGTAAGATATCCAACAGCTGCAAGTTTTTTCACAATTTTAGCTCAAACTTTCAAACTACATTTCCTTTATTTGATATAGTAACGCATGTAACACACTGTTTCAGACTAATGCCCCAACATAGAGAGTGCAAACATTCCTTATTCGATGCAGCTTGAGTTGTACTATAAGAAGGAATATGTCTGCAAAATTCCCTCGAGGAGATTCAAACATTTTTAGGCATATCTTACGTAAAGACAATGAGCTTGCCCACTTATTACATCAGGTAACATATGTTACAGCCTCTGATATAAAAAATTTTGCAACAAACTTGCAGATTTATGAGTCTTTTCATATAAGCAAATAAATCCCAAACAATGAAACACATTCATCAACTGCAAATATTTTTAACTATTTTTACTTTAGTTTTAATACCAAACATTTCACCTTAAAATTGGGTAGGGGTAGGGTTGTTTAATTGCTTATTCCAGAAAAAATATTCAAGCTAGGGAAACAAACTTTAATTTTTCTGTTAGCCAATTGCATAAGCTAGTCAGACATGGTTAAAAACATTTTGCAAAACACACAGAGAGATTGTGAATGTAAATGATGTTAGCCACACTTGCAAATAATAATGGGTTATCTGATTTATATAACGCATATGACACCTTAGGAAGCCGCAATTTTGTTCAAATGGCTGTCATATGTAGTTAAGATATCCAGTATGCAGACTATATGAATGATTTATAAAAATAAATATTTTAATGTCTTTAATTTGTAGCCCAAACTTTCAATTTACTTTTTCTTAGTTTAATTAAGTAACGTATGTTACAGGCTCTTACAGACTAACGCCCCGGAGCACAGAGTGCAAACATCTCTTAAAAGACTCGGCTTTCAATTCTCTACAAGATAGGATATGTCTGCAAAATTCCCTAGGGGGGGGGGGGGAGCGAACCCATTCTCAGCCATCCGTCTATAACTTAAAAGTCTGTTAGTGCATTACTCAGGATAAGAGGTGTGTGTCCCCATTGCTATTTTTCTTATTTATCTAAGAGAGTATAAATTTATTATCAGAATACCTTCTTTCTCCCCATTATGGCTTCTTTGCAAACAGTTTGGACCCAGATCAGGCCCAACAAAATGTTGGGTCTGATCTGGGTCCAAACTGCTTGAAATTTTGATGGTATGCAATTTGGACTTAGGTCAGGCACGACAAAGACTTTTTGGAGGTATTCCTGAGAGATTTTCATGTAAAAGTATTTTTAAAAGTCTATACATCATGCAAACTCTCCCAGCATGCAAATAGTTAAATTTAGAAGTGCACAGAGCTTTGATTAGGCCAAATAAGATATGTGCGTTTCAGGTTAACGGGTCTGAAAATTTTAGGAAGGGTAGGCACACATATTTTTTTTCTGGATTTTTTTTTATACATTTCAGAAAACCTGAAAAAATTCTAGGTTTCACCAGTAAATTTAGGTAAAGTCCGGGACCGGTTACCCTTAATACAGGTATTTTTTATTTGGCCTTAATGGGAATGTAGGCCATACATGCATGATGCATGATTCAGTCAATAGCTCAATGTATGAAAATTTGCAGAATGTGGATAGTATACTCTTCAGATTTTGACAACTAAGTTTCATCAGTTGATAGGAACACAGCTGGTTAAGCCTGTTTCACATTAATCGTATGGCAGCCGTACACCTGTCTACAAAGACAAATTGCTGG
Source organism: Loripinus fragilis (assembly GCA_964019695.1). Classification (NCBI taxonomy): domain Eukaryota; kingdom Metazoa; phylum Mollusca; class Bivalvia; order Lucinida; family Lucinidae; genus Loripinus; species Loripinus fragilis. The sequence continues at coordinate 77,915,506 of OZ026518.1, forward strand.
GTTTGGTTTGGTAGTCCTACAGTGTTGTGCGCAACACCGCAAGACTGCCTTGCGAAACTTAGGGTCGCACGGCTGGCACAATGACAAAAACTAAATTTTCAGCATGTTCTTTTCCTTGCAGTTCTCTTGCGATCTTATGAGGGGGCACAACTGCTACAAGACACTAAAGGCTGCTGCAATGCTGCTGTAAGACACGCAATGTGTTTGTATGATTAATGCAAGAGCTGGCACTCACACATTTTACCCACAAGACTGCCTTGGGATAACCGTGCAATAAACTTGAGTTTTATTGCACAGCTGCCGCAAGAACGCCACAAACCGTATAACAGCTCATGAAGTTCGCACGAATGATGCGCAGCAGCACTTGCGACAGTCTTGCAACTTTGCAAGCACATCTGATGACAGCGCTGTGTGTGAACGCAAAACAATCGTACGAGCATCGTATGTCTGCCTTACATTTAGTGAAAATCAACTTGAGGTATGTAATTTTGTCTGCGATCTGCCGCACAGCCTGGTGCCTGGGTTAAATCGCACGGCCAAAAGATCATGCGATTGCTGTGAAACAGGCTTTTGATGTGTTACATTTTAGGCATATTGCATGTTTTATACTTTTTGATTTTTACATGCATCGCTTTTTTCAAATGCTCAATTTTCCATAATATTTTCAAAAGTATTCAAAACTTAGCTTGATTTTTTCTTCAATTTTTTCAATGTTGTCTAAAAATAGAAAATGATGTCATTCTCTAAAAATAGCCCATGGAGTAAAGGGTTCACCATCTGTATTTTTGTTTTTGACTATATTGTGTATTTCTAGGCAGAGGAGTACATAGACAGTTTTGAGTATGAGCTTGCTCAGAAGTTTTGTCAGCGGGCTCTTGAAATGGAACCAGACAATGTTAGAGCCCTGGAAACATCTGGTGCCCTGCTGATAGATCTAGGAAACCTTGATGCTGCTAAACAGGTAAGGCCAAAAAAGATATGTGTGTTAACTATTGCCGGAACGTCCCTGTTTTTAGTTGCCAAACCTAAAGGGTTCTTTAGTATTATTTGAGGATTTCTTTGAAGTTCCTTTTTTCAGCCATATTGTTTCCCATTCATTCCCATATTAAAATTTTCCATAAAATAAAATCATTTCCAACCTACCTAACATACCCTACAATGTAGGGGAAAGTGACTGAGGTTTGCTGGTGTCTGAGACCCAAGGGTTTCAGCGAGTGGAGCTGATAGATCCAATATCTTTCGCAAGTATGACCTCTGGTTGTGGACCTGTCGTCTTCAGGATCCGTTGGGAGTATTTGTATGATTTGGAATATCATGTTTTCAAATGAATGGCCAGGTTCATTGAAATGTATGGATACTGGTGTTTCTCTTTTGACACGTGTATCCCGTATATGCTCCGCCATTCTGAATTTGAATTCCCTTTTGGTTTCTTCTACATACTGTTTGGTACAGTTCGTGCATGTGATGAGATAGACCAGGTATCTGGCGGTGCAGTGGCCACATAGATTGGTGGCGTACCTGTAACCAGTGTATGTGCAAGTGAAATATTTTGATTTGTTCATTCTGGGGCAGTATGGGCAATTTGCTTTCTTGCAGTCTTTGATAGGGTTAAGATAGGTTTTCCGAGTCTTTCCAGAATGCGTGCTAGTAAACTCTGCCCTAATTAGTTGGTTCGAGATTTTTTGACCTACCTTGTTGGCCAGTAATGGCGGTGACTGAAACAGTTCTTGATTGTTGATCTGTATGATGGGCCATATTTTGTATATGGCTCTCGATGAGGGGTATGATGCCCTAATTGTAGGTGAGTATGAGTGGTATTATGTCCGTTGTTTCGGTGGTGGTGGGGGTGGTTTGAGGAGGGATTTTTGGTCCTGTGCACGTGCTTTTTGGAGGTTTTCCATGATTACATGCTTTGGGTAATTCCTTCTTTCTTAGAAGGTCACCAAGTTGGACGCATGTTTCTCAAAGTCGGCTGTCCGGGTGCAAATTCGCTTCAATCTAAAAAAGTGGCTGTATGGGCCCGAGATTTTGAGTTTGTCTGGGTGGTTAGAGGTGTAGTGTAAATAACAGTATTTGTCTGTGGGTTTTGAGAAGAGGTCAAACAAGATGTGGCCATCCTCAGTTCTGATGACAAGGGTGTCTAAAAAGCTGACTTGTTTCTCGGAATATTCTATTGTGAATTTAATGGTTTAGTGAAAGCTATTGCAATGTCGATAAAAGCATTTTAGTTCGGAGAGAGAACCTGTCTAGGATGAGGAAGATGTCATCAATGTATCTGAGGTATAAAAAAGGCTTGGATGGTGTCGTTTCTAACATTTTTGTCTCTAGTAGCTTAATAGTCATAGAATATTCAAGTAACTAACAAAGGCTCTGATCTGATCTGTGTGTATGATCTGAGGCTTTGCTGGTCACTCATATAATACCACATTGTTGGAAATCTCATGTTGCGGCTCAATTATAACGATGTTATACACTTTCATTGGATGATGTTTTGTTTTTAAGTGGCTTGCAACACTCCAATATGAGACAAAGCAAATATTTCTAAACGGAGAACAAGTCTAGGAAGTGCATTAGAAATAGAGAATACTTGGTGACTGTCTTTTGATATCAAGTTTACCAGGCAAGGCTTAAAGGCTTAAAGAACGCTTGTTGAACCACGAAGCTTGCCGAGCGATTCATTGTGCATTCTTGAAGCCAAGTCCGGTAAACATGATATCAAAAGACACAAACCTGGTATTCTATTTATCAGTTTATATGAAGGTTCACTCTTCAAACTAGCGACTATGACGTAATTATCAATTTACGTGTCCATTCAACGTCATTGACTATGCCATTAAAGAAAGTTCAACATCATGTTGACATGATAAAGATACATGCAGTGAGTAAGACAACATTTATCAGGTCAACATACAACAATGCAGTTTATATGAGAGGTTACTCAGAACTTTAGTTAAGAGTGTGTTACGAAAATTTAATTTTCTTATTTCTCAACCAAAAAATATGTTGTGGGTACTCAAAAGAACCGTCTCAATTGATGAGTAAGAAAATATTTACAATTTATGCTGAAAATATTTGTTTATCTTAACCTGTGTAACTGATAATAGGGAGAACTATACTGAGCAAAGACGAAAAACTACACTACGAAATTAATTTTCTTTGGTAAAGTGTTGGACTTGCGTGTAAACTATAAAAGCAGGGTAAGATTATATTTATAAACAGACATGCAGCATTTCCACATACTCAAAAAGAGCCTCTAAATCATGGTGATAGGAATTATATTCCATTTCTGGTGTAGAGCACGCTCAAGGTCCATGATGGCTGCAGGCTGTTTGTGTCATGAACAGGGGTTATACTAGATACATAACAAAGTGATGTTTAGTTTAAACATATTTATTTCAGAAAGATAATTGTACAATTATAAATCATCTCTTAATACAAGGTATAGGATTAGTGATGTTTGAGGCGAGACCACTGTACAAAATGACGCTGTGTACAGTAAAATTTGTTTAAAACGGCCACTTGAAAATAGACAAAACAAAGATCTTAAGGACAAATGGTAGCTTAATGAAGGTTGAACGTATTGCAGAATGCTCAGAGCATTCTGCCATACTTTTTAACTGCATTAAGCGATAATTGGTCTTAAAAAACAATTTTGGTCTTTTTGAGAGTGGCCATTTTACACAGGTTTTACTGTAGTGTGTTAGAAAATGGTGATATTCAAATGAAATTTAGAAACTATGATTGCTAAAAGCATTAAATATTGATAGGTCATATGGTTTGTTTGTTTTACTGACCGTTCCAAGGCGGCACTTCTTTTGTGGATCTTTTATGTTTTTGTTCTGTCTTGTGTTTGCTATGTTTTGTGCGCGTCTGTTTATATGTGCTTTGTGGTCACCTGCTGGGAAAGGGCTGACCTCTTGGCTCTCGTTTGTGGTGTCTTCTGTGAGTTTGTCACTTTCCCATTGGTATCCTGGGTCAGGTGTGGTACTTGATTGTATCGATTCCTGATCTTTGCACCATTACTTACTTTCATCTTCATACCAATTTGCATTTTATGCAATAAGTGAAAATTGCTAAACTTATGTCTCCTAGTAGTATATGTTGGTAGAACTCATTGGAAGCGTCTCATTAAGATGCTTCCAATGAGTTCCCTCTTCATATGTTTTATTGAGAAATAAGAAAACAAGTTAGCTGAGTAGACTGGCAAACTGAATACCTACATGTACTCTGCTTTAATATCGAAGGCTATTTACATATCACCTGTTCTCTCTTGACCATTTCCCCACCAATCACAACTTTTGTCCTCTGCCATCTCTTCTGCTAATATACTTAGGTACCCTATATTGTAAACAATATCGACCCAGATCAGACTGCTCCTTTCGGAGCAGGCTGATCATGGTTCATAGTGTTTGATTCCATTATAAAATCTAATCTGAAGTGCACTTGAATATATAGGCAGCAGGCGTAAAAGCAGACATTTTCAGGACGAAAAAAATGTTGGCTGGATAAGGGTTAACCTTGTTTTTCTACAGTGTTTTGGCCGAGCAGTGACAGTGTGCCCAGATGAGGGATACTCTAAATACATGAACCTTGGGCAGTTATTTGAAGGGGCCCAGGCAGTGGAGTGTTATCAGAAGGGGATTGAGTTGATGATGAAAGAAAAAGAAAAAAAGGAGGCTGAAGAGGTATGAACATAGGTTTAGATAAACAAAATTTTTAAGCGTAAAATTGTAAATATTTTCTTAGCCATCAGTTTTAACATAAGTTTTGGGTGCTCAAAAGAACCGTCTCATTGAGACGGTTCTTTTGAGTACCCACAACATATGTTTTGGATGAGAATTAAGACAGTAAATATTTTGGTATGCACTCTTATCTAAAGGCCTGTATGAAGATATAACATGGATTGTGCATGCAACTGGTATAGCAGTGGTTTGATAAAAGGGATATGATTAACCCATGTATGCCTAATGGAATTTTCCACCCTTATCAATTGGAGGAATCCATTTCAAGTTTAAGTGTTGTTGGGTAGTAATTGATAATTTCATTCAAATTTTAAAAGTACATTCTGTAAGCAAACAGTGCAAAACCTGATCAGAATCTGATCCTAAAAAGGACACTTTGACAGTTGAAATGTGTTGAAAAGAGTTTGATATTGAGACTCTTTAGTTGTGCGCTTGCACCAATGATATTAGATCTGACAGTGCCACTTGAAGCTATATCAAGTGGTGGTTGTATTTTGTTATATCAACAGCAGGGGACAAAAATATTTCAATATTGCAGGACAAGTGACTTGCAATTTACACTCATCCTGCAAACACATGCACTTGTCTTTTAAAACCATATGCAATAAAGAACATAAGGGAGTAATATGTAATATGACATAAGTTTCACACTCAGATTTTTCACCCTCACCCTCGAATAATTCTTCCCAAAGCACTTGTCCTACAGGACGAGTGCTTTGGGAAGATTTATACATCCTTTCTAGATTTCACTCATAATTACCAGGGGACAAGTGGATTTTCCCCCCATGAACAGTATATGCAGTAACCTGATAACAGGAATATAACAGAACAGAGTTTGATACCAGGTCAATCTTTTGGTGCACATGTACCAATGATATCAAATCAGTGCCACTTGAAGCTTTTATATGCAAGTTGTTTATATCTCAGCAATCACTGGTCAGTAAAGATTCAAATTTGGACAATGCTTGGCTCACAAATCTGGGGGCCATACCCCAGTTTATGCTAGAGGTCAAAATCGTGTACATGTGAATAAGACTCTGCTTGTAATTAGGGCTGGCACGATTAATCAAAATATCGGTTAATCGGTTGATATACAAAAGAAAAACGATTATTGATATGAAAATTCATAAATCGGTTACTTTTAATGGATGTTCTGTTTATTTATTCAATTAAAATCCAAGCGTAATTGCCTTGTGTTATTTTTGTTTGAACCGGAAGTGCCGGGAAGTGCATTGTTGTAAACAGTAGATGTGTATAAATTGCTGTAACGAATTAGTAAAAGGTTGTACTCTGCAGGCTAACTTAACAACTGATTGTTAGAAAAAGGTTATACTTGTGTTTCTCTGTTTTAAAGTAGTATAAAATCACGAAATTTTCATCAGATGAATAATCTAGCATGAAAGTTGTTTTTCTCCACGGTTAAATTTGAGTTAAGAAGCTTTAAATTTTACCGACCTTTACAGCAAGTCTTATTTTACACAAAGGTGTTTGTGTCATGCATACTTGACTTCCTTTTGTATGACGTCACGCAACGTGAAATTGACAACAACAATGGCAGACTGCGAGTTTAATTACCAACTTTGCCAATTAGCAAGTAAATTTTATTCCAACAGAGTGGATGAAGACTTGTTTTGAGCAAAGGTGCCACTTTTTATTTAAAACCAATTACATGTATCTTTGAATATATTACAGGTGCTAATTAGTGTTGTTTGCGAAATTATGGGGAAATCAATGTCATTGACCTTGCAAGATTTGTAAAAACGTATCGAGACCCTCTGTCAAGTTTGAGCGATTACTAATCGGTTATATATCAAAATGCAAGGACCGATTATTGATTAGCATTTTGGCTTCGATTAGCCAGCCCTACTTGTAATACAAACAATTTATAAAGGTACCTGATGAAACATCATTCTATCTTATGCCATTGAGCTGCATATAATAGGTAGCTTATTTCAGGGATTTATTCGGATGGATTGGAAACAAAATAGATTCGGAATAAGCCAGGTGATCAATACTAACAATCAAAAAAACAAGCAAAAATTTCTTTGTAAAATTCCATGGTAAAACAACATGGCCGTGTTATATCCAAATCTAGGTTATATCGAAGTTTGTTTAAAATTGACTGCACTGTAACCTAAAATAATTACTGTTTGACTTGTTATAGGTAGCTGCAGCTTGTGGTGGTGGTGATAAAACTATGGTAACCAGCAGAGATATCTCCAATGCCTATATATCTATATCAGAAATCTACATGACAGACAGCTGGTAAGCCTCGTTTGGGGAGAAAGTTAACTCTTTTCCTACTGAGGGTGACTTTTGGCTTCTCCTGACACCCTTTGCAAATAGTTTGGGTCCAGATCTGGATACAAACTGTCGCTCTGATGGTACTCCTAAAAGAATTTTTTGAAAGCATTTGATATTGAAAATTACGACAAAAAAATGAAAAATTTCCCGACATGCAATGTGTTAAGGATGCTTAATAGAATAAAATGCAGTTGCAACTTTGCCGTTTGTTGGATAGGCTGATTTTTTTTATCAAAAACAGCTTCACCATGGTCCTTTCATATGGGCATGCTTTAAAGTTAAAGACAATGTATGCAGGCACATGATTTCTGGTTTCTTATATGTGGATATAAATAAAGATTTTTCAATTGCTATGCCACATTTTAAATTGTACAACAAACAAAACTTTTCTCAAATATCGCGGGTGGAGTCACTGTGTTGTGTCCTTGAGCAAAACAGTTTATCCACTGCTTTATAGAACTGGTTGAGGTTCAACCCAGGAAGGCAAGAAATCATCCTGACATGACTGAAAAAGTGTTGACTGGGAAGTAAACCATAAAAACAAAAAACAAAAATAATAATTATCTCAAATATGACATCAAACATACCTTTGTTTTGTTTGTTTGTTTGATTCTTTACATCCCAGTCAACACTTTTTCAGTTATGTCGGGACAGGTCTTCCTGGGTTGAACCAGTACTAAGCAAGGATTAATGTGTCTTGCTCAAGGACACAACGAAGTGAACATACCTTTGTGTTGTATTGACATATGAGTGATATGATTTGAGCCAACATCTACAAATATTAAAATTGCACTTAAATTAAATCTTCACACACTTTCTTACTTTTGATGATAATTATCCAATTGTTCTCACTTTTCTGTTCCAAAAAGCTCTGACTGGTCTCCTACTTTTATTTTAACCCTTTTCCTGAAAATGTGGTCTGCTTATTACATCTGCTGTATATAAACAAACGCACTACAGAATACTATTATCATAGGTGCAATTAGAAACACTATGAACGCTGAACAGACACTGCAATCTGATCTGGGTCCATATTGTTTGCAATATAATATAGGCTACCAAAATGCAATAGCGAATGAGAGAGCAGATGACAATTGTCTTGAATGTTTGGAAAAGGAATAATTCACTTAAAAGCACATATTACATTGCAGCTATGATGATGATGCGGAGGAAAAGTGTAAGACAAGTATAGAAAAAGCTATAGAAATAGACAAAGAAAACCCAGATGCTCTTCAAATGATGGCAAGCTTCTTGTTAATTAAAGAGAAAAAAGAGGTATTTAAACTTAGCTATGTCATAAGAAGCAGGCCAGTAGATAAGAATGCTTAATTAAAAATTATTTTTCTAATTTTCTTAACCAAAACATATTTTGTGGGTACTCAAAAGAACCATCTCAGTGAGATGGTTCATTTGAGCACCCAAAACACATGTTAAACTGGTTGGTAAGAAAATATTTACAAATATATGTTGAAAAATTGTGCCTATCTGAACCTATGAAGAAGTGGCTCTTAAAAAAGATACATACTTGATATAAAGGTAAAATTTCTAGCATTTTTTTGTGTACAATATATTACCTAATAAGGGCACAAGCTCTTAAAAGCACAAACTTAGTACTCTGCATTCATGGGCATCTCAATAAGGAAAATGGTTTGGAACCCTTGGATGTACAAAATGGGACTACAATAGTTACATGATAACTACGTCATAGGAACCATGCCAACACAATAACAAAAGCAACTACATCAAAAATATCCAACTACAGCATGCCATAATAAATGTCATAGAAAGGAAAATGCCACAGCAATAAATTATGGGAAAATGCAAACTTCATTTTGTCTTTTGATAAAACTGTTTTGGTAACAAGAATAATTGATTTTTATTAGGGTGATTACACATGCTACCAAAATAATTTCCATACACCAATTCTGACTAAAAAAACTCAGGATTTGTGTACACAATTACCACACCTTGCATACATCCGAGGCCTGATTTTTTGATTGGAGAGAGGTGTTCCAAATGAAGAAAAATATTCAGAAATGTCCTGTAGTCTGAATCTAATGTATAGTTTGTATTCCAAATTCAATTTGAAGTAAGCAAGTATTTCTAACTATCAGAGTTCATGCTATCAAGGTTTATTATATCACCATATTGGGTTGAAAAAGAACCCTTCTCAGGCCTTTAGTTAAGAGTGCGGACCAGGAAAATAATTTTCTTATTTGTCAACCAAAACATAAGGTGTGGGTACTCAAAAGAACCGTCTCAATGAGACGGTTCTTTTGAGCACCCACATTATATGCTAAAAAATATGGGTAAAAAAATATTTACAATTTTACGCTAAAACTATTTGTTTAGCTAAACCTATGCCTTCTCTAAGGCCAGGCTTTTGAGTGATGTGGCCTATTAATATTCCAGGAAGCGAGGGAGATGGCTAAGAAGAGTGTACAGTTGTGGCTACCTCAACTACAAGACAGCGATAAACCAGGTCCTTCTTCTAGCCAAAATATTCTCAAGGAGTGCTCAGTCGTGAGTAATTGCTACTGCATCTTTTGTCATATGCTCTGTTGAAAGTTTTCAATATTATTCCTGAATTCAGGATTTCGAGCAGATTATAATAGCTCTTCTGATTTATTTAAAGACAATTGCTCATTTTAACTTGAAATTGTTCATATTTTGTTGGCATAAGAGAGGAGTGTGGTGGCTCAGACATAGAGTGCTTGACTTGAGATATGAGGGGTTGCGGGTTAGAGCCTCACCGGAGGCACTGCGTTGTGTCGTAGCAAGACACTTTATCCTCTGATTAGTACTAGTTAAACCCAGGAAGATGACTGAAAATTGTCAACTGGGACGTAAAGAATCAAACCAAACAAACAAACAAAACAAATATCCATAAAATGTATAAACAAGCTTAAACTTAGCTGTGCACAAGGGTGCGCAGATTTATTTTGAATACTCTGGAAAAACGGATCCTTCACAAGCCAATTTCTGTGAGGAAAATGGTCGAAATTTTTGAAAAAGCAGCTATGTAAGGTAGGTTTCGGGGCTTTCAAAAGCATGAGAAACCCTATCAATAGTGTTTCCCATAAAGAGGAATAGCAGGGGGGAGCACCCTGCTGCCCTAAAGCTCCCCCTCCTGCCCTAAAGCTCCCCCTCCTGCCCTTATTTTCATTTTAATATAAAGAATAGTCATATTTTAATTTTTACTGTATAAAATAACTTTTTGCTATCCCAATGAATCCTATGCTCTACTAGAAGCTATTCTAACCTTTTAACAGTCATAAAATCCTTTATCTAACTCACATTTAAAAAGTCTGTTCTAACAAAAGTGCCCTTTTGGGTGAATTTCACGCATCAAAAGTGCCCTTTTTCTGGCCAGCACCCTGCCCTTTTTTCAGGCTGTGGGAAACACTAATCAATGTAGGTAACTCTGGGAGCCATGGACAGTTTAATGTCTTATATTTCATTTGACAGTAAAAAGGGAAAAGAAAAGCAAATATGGCCCAAATCATACCTGGCATTTTCATCATGGGCTAGATTGAATATTACTTTATGATTTTGACACATACAATGATAGCTATAAACCTACAATGCACAGCAGATGCAGAATTCAAACATTCTCCTTTCCATCTATCCAGTGAAAAAACTAAAAAGGAAGCTTAACCCTTGTCCTGCTGAACCCTGATTTATCCTTTTTTTGAAAACACTGTAGATCCAGATCAGCTGGCTTCTGAAAGCCATCTGATCAGGATCCAAACTGTTTTTCACTGATTGCTTAAAACGGGAATGCTGCAGGTTGACAGGATAAAAATGTAAGTACATAAAAATATTCAGCATGACAAGGGTTAAAGAACTGGGTTCTATAGCGCAGTCGGTAGCGAGTCCAAGCCGATCCAGGGGTTGTGAACGAGTTCGATCGCGACTGGATCCCATACAGTAAAACCTGTGTAAAACGGCCACTCTCAAAAAGACCTGAAAATTGGTTTTCAAGACCAATTATCACTTAATGCAGGTCAAAAGTCCAAGACAGCATTCTGCAATACTTTCGACCTTCATTAAGCTACCATTTGTAATTAAAATCTTTGTTTTTGTCTATTTTTTAGTGGCCGTTTAACACAGGTTTTACTGTACTTTCTTTGAGATTGATCATAGAATAATTTTACGGTCATTCTCCTCCTTCCGCTGATTCAAGAAGGGTTGTTGTCAGTTACAAGTGAAAGTATGTGCACAAAGTACTGGTTAAATGTTTAGTCAGGCTTGCCCAGGAAAAAGTGGGGTTAGGTGAACTGACAATCCTAACATGATAAAGATGTTAACTGGGATGTAAAAAACAAAGGTTAAAGGATTCTTTTGGGTGTCATAAAAATGAGCCGATATTGAAATCAAAGCCTAGGGTAGGATTTTTTTTAAATTCATACTGGGCAAATGGGGTAATATTTTTTTCTTTCCTCCATAATATGTATTCTGATGTTTTATGTTTCAGTCATATGAATCGAGGCTGTCAGCAGGAAAGCTATTAATAGAAGTGGAAGAGAATGAGGTAATGATCTTCACCATGCTTCAACATTTCTCATGATATACTGATGGATTCTCCCTTCTCCCTACATAAAATAACCCTTTGTAAGGCAAATAAAAAAATATGCATGGTTCAGGTTACATCCTGAAAAAAATTAGGGTAGGTAGGTAGGATACTATTTTTTTTGGAAAAACTTTTTTTCTTTGAATATTCAGACCAGACCTGCTTGGAAATGTATTAAATAAGACAAAACTGATATAAAAAGGTCTATTTTTGAAGATATAACCTTGTTTTAATCCTTTTACTTCCAATACCAAAGACTGAATGAATATTCAGATGATCATTTTGATATGTATTTCTTTTCTCCAAATTCTGAAGTTTGAAAGAATAGCAGAACAAAATTATTTTGTTCTGCTATTCTCTTCCTACTTCAGAATTTGGAGAAAAAAGTTTAGGGTAGGGGGGAAAAATTTAGGGTAGGTTGGGTAATTAAACCACCCATTTTTTCCTTAGCCTAATATATCCTTAAAGTTTGATACAGTTAAGTAAGGATGGTCCATTGTGTATATTTAGGGGTTACAGGTATAATATTGTACTTCTTTCTCCGAAGACCAATTTTGTCTAAGCAAACAGTGCAGACCCTGATGAAATGCTGCATTATGCGGCATTTTTTCTGGGTCTTCACTGTTTGGAAAAGTATGGATCAAAACAAATATGAACAACTTTGGTAAAGGATCTCCCAAAGACCATTCGTGACAAACTATTTTCAAATTGGGTCCTTGATTTTTGAGGATTTTATTTTTTAAAGTTCTATGTATGGGAAAACTAAGTCCACCACATGGTCGCCGTGGTTTTAGATGGATCAAAGTAATTTTAACAAATAAGTTAGAGGGTCACCCAGAACCTTTTAAAATAAAATTATTTTTAAAATTGGGCTAGTAGTTTTTGACAATAAGAATTCTGAAGTTTTTCTGCATGGAATTTAAATATTTGAACACCATCCAAGGGGCTCCAATCACAACAAATGTCGTCTGATTTTGTTGTCTGCCTAAATTTTTTAGAAGCCTCTTGGTCAAACAGTGTAGACCCAGATCAGACTGCTCCTATAGGAGCAGTCTGATCTGGGTCCACACTGTTTGTCTCTGTACTTGAATTCTTCAATGTAAGAAAATATTTGCAGCAGATGACTTCAGCAGACGTAATTTTTCAGATTATTTTTTTTGTCTGCGCTTTAACCCTTTACTCCATAGGCTATTTTTAGATCATAGTTTCTATTTTTAGACATTGAAAAAAAAATCTACATTTTGAATACTTTTGAAAATATTATGAAAAATGGAGCATTTGCTCTTTAAAATATTATGGAAAATGGAGCATTTGCTCTTTGGAGCAAATGCTCTGTTTACCATAATATTTTCAAATACATAGTATTTCAAAGGTGTACTATGGAGTAAAGGGTCAAGGGTTAAATCTTTTACTTACAGTTAGCAGCAGATGTGTTATCAACATTATTAGAAGAAAATGATGAGGATGTTGATATCTGGTACCTGATTGGCTGGGCAAACTATCGCCTTGGTGATGAAGGCAAGGACGCTGCAAGATCATACTTGAATAAGGCCAAGAAACTGTATAAAAAGACAAAGTGCAAAGACCCTGATCTCCTTAAACATATTGATGAGTTGTTGGATGCTTTGGGCGCAGGTAACTGGACTAAGCAAAATACATTTTCTGGTCAAAGCTACAAGCGGGCTGAAAATCAACTTTTCAGAGAGTGGCCATGTTGCATTTATTAAAATCATTGGAAGGAATTGTAGAATAGATTATGCAAACAAAAAATGTAAAAAAAAATTCTATATGTTTATAAAATAAATGACCATTTCAGCACCAAAATTAAGCCGTACATTTGTTGAAATGGGAACCTAAATATAATATAATATAGGGACTAACAGCAAACTTATATATGAAGATTGAAGCATTTGACCAACTTTTTTTTCTCAAAATCATAGGCAGTGATACATTGTGGCTCCCTTTACCCCTGTCAAAGGTATTTTGAGTTTGCCTTGTTGAATTTACATTTAACCTAAATAACACTCAGATGTGAATGTTTTTAACTAATTTTGGTTTTATTTTTTTGATAGAATGTAATTTTTTTTCTATAAGTGCACCAATCTTTTTAGATATGAAAAATATCTAATTAAAATGATGGCACCCATGAAAATATTGAAAATGAAGTTTTAGTTTTTGATAATATATGGGAAAACTTAAACGAGCCAGTATGACCATGAAATGCCACAATCACAGACTATAAAGGCATGCAACTTGTTGGTTGTGTGATATATGAACCTATTTGTATCATAAAGGGAGCTCAGTGGTGGAGTGCTTGACTCAGACCGAGGGTTGGAGCCTCACCGGTGTCACTGGGTTGTGTCATTGAGCAAGACACATTAAACCTAGCTTAGTACTGGTTCAACCCAGGAAGACCCGCCCCTTTATAACTGAAAGATTGTTTATGGAACGTAAAGAATCAAATCAAACAAAATGTTTGTATCATAAACTGAATTCATGGTTTGACAAGATCTATCATTAAAATGGGATGAATCTGACAAGGGAACCAAATCAAGAGTGGCTTCCCTTGGACAATGTTGAATTATACATTCTACTTTTGTTTCCCAGGTGATGATGTGTTGGATAGTGATAATGAAGAAGCAGTGAATGAAGACCAGTGGGAGGATATTGAGGAATCTGATGATGAGGATATTGAGGAGGAACAGTCACCTATGGATCATAGTTGAAAATGACAGGAACCAGTCACTTTTTCAGAGTTATTTTTCGACATCGTTTTTCAACATCATTCAGGGGACAAAAATTCCACTCTCCCGCTCGTAATTACGAGTGAAATCTAGAAAGGACGGACGAGTGCTTTGGCAAGAATTACTCGAGGAAGTCGTATTACATATTAATCCCTTATGTTCTTTATTGCATACGCTTTGTAAGTCACTCGTCCTGCAGGTCAAGTGCAATATTGAAATATTTTTGTCCCCTGTCATTTTAAAACAACTTATGTTGTGGATACTCAAAAGAACCATCATGAGCTGGTTCTTTTGAGTACCCACAACATATGTATGCTTTGGTTGATTGGTAAGAAACTGATCAGGGCTTTTTATGCTCAAAATTTGGGCTGAACTGGAGATTTGGGAACGTCCATGACACAGCCCACTGAATTATTGATGTTCCTCGGAGGACTATGACGTTTTGCTGGACAGTGGCAACTCATGGGACAGTGACAAATTGTTGGACTGTGCAAACAGGAAAGTTACAGTCAATATATACTGTACAATGACAGTATACTACACAAATAACACAAAGGGCATGTTGATGAGTGAACATAAAGGTCTGGGGGAGCGAAATCTGATGAACTGTCTCCCACTGCTGTAGATAGGACACTGATTTTAATCCAATCTGACACTGATTTTAATCCAATCAATTGTTTCCGTGTTTATAGGATCTGCACTGTTTTTTTCTTAATAAAAACAAACGTCTTATAAGAACTACAGTCAAACAGGCTGGTCAGGATGAATTTGACTGATGCCTAGATAAATAATTATAAGTCAGAACCATCAGTACACGTGTACTCACTGTACTGGGTGAGCTGGAATTTACATGTATTGATCTATCAGCTGGTGACATCTGTAATCATTTAAACAGTTTGCATTCCAGAGTTTATCAACAACTTAATATATAATGCATGCCAATATGCAGGTCGATCAGATTATAGTTTCAGTTTATTATTAGGGTGCATTTTCCTGTGTCATTACCAGGTTGTTTTGAAGCAAATTGATACGGACATGACATGGACATAAAAGAAAATAAAACTATGTGAAAAGATTTTATCTTTATTTAGATGTATCCTGGAGTCCTGAGCTCTATATATTTTATGTAATAACTGAGTGTCATAAATTTCAAATAATGAGGGTCATAAGAAATTTATGACAACTTGCCAGCAAAACCATATCTTAGTGTATTGTATCTGCAGTAAAACAATTTTTTCGATTCTCAACTGACCTAAGATATTTACATGCATCAATGAGTGGTGATACGGCCTGCATGCAAGGCTTTTTCGACTACAAATTGCTTTGCAATAAGCAAAACCAGTGACTCCTAAACAAGCTTAGCACATGAATATACTGGTGTGGAGATTTGCCTGGGCCTTCAGACATCAAGTCTGGCAGATCACTTCCTAAAATCAGTCTGTTTTAATTACCTTCGCTGCATCTCTAAAATGTTGACCTTGACCTCAAAGGTCATATCAGCAGTCCAAAATTATTGTCGACATCTACACACCTTAGGCAACCAGTGCAAAATATGAACCATGTAAGAGATATTTGTGTTACAAGCCATACAACCAGAATTTAAGTACAGTAAAACCTGTGTAAAATGGCCTTTCTCAAAACCACAGAAAATAGGTTTTCAAGACCAATTATCGCTTAATGCAGGTCAAAAGTATTGCAGTCCAATACTTTCACTTTTCATTAAGCTACCATTTGTCATTAAGATCTTTGTTTTGTCTATTTTTGAGTGGTAGTTTCACACAGGTTTTACTGTAGTTTGACCGTGACCATCAACTCAAAGGCTATAAAGCTTCCTTGTCATCTACACACCTCAGGCATACATTGTGTCCGATATTATTATCCTCTATCAAAAAATATCAGAGGAGTTGGCATTACAATCCATGCAGCCTGATTTTATCTCTATTTGACCATGTTATTGTCATGCATGGATCCAGAGGGGGAGACAGGGGGTCCGGACCCCCCTCTCCCACCCCCTGAAAAATCACAAAAATAGTTTTTTTTAGCAATCCGGATCCCCTGAAAAATCACAAAGCTGCCAAAGCAGCATTCAAGATTGGGCCATCATCGGCCCGCAAGCCAAACATTTAAATGGCGTTTCGCTGACAGGCCAATGGTTTCGCTGACAGGCCAATGATGGCCGGCTTATAGTGGTATTTGGATCCTCCCCTCATCAACTTAAAAAAACTTACTGGATCCGCGCATGATTGTTCTAATTTGCTGATGATGCACACATATATAAAGAAAATATAAAACCTGTGCAATTTTGCACATGTTTAATATTTTGTACATTTCTCATGGTTGTACACAATCAAACAGTATTCATTTGTTCATAAACAATAAATTGTTAAATTATACATTTTGTTGCTCTTAATAAATACATGTAGAGCCTGCACATCCACAGCCAAACCCAAGATAAGCCTGCTGTCCTGAAGGAGCAGTCTGATTAGGGTTTAAACTGTTTACCTTCCAATTCTACATTTAACACACATGATCATGTTTTTGTTGTCTATTTATTAGGTCTGCTACATATATTCAAATGCACTTCAACTTCTATCATGGAAGCAAACACTACAAAATCTGATCAGACTGTTCCTCAGGGAGCAGTCTGATCTGGTTCCATTTTGTTTACAATATAGGCAGTGGCGGATCCAGAGGGGGTTCACTCCTTCCTGACCCCGTGTTTAAATATCCTTTGAAAATGAAATAATTTGGTCTCATTGAGACCAAATTATTTCATTTTCATGGGATATTTAGGAAAATTGAGATAAAATCAGCAAAGTGAACTCCCACACCTTTATATGAACCCCCTTTCCAGAAATCCTGGATCCGCCCCTGATAGGCTACAAAAGAACATCAGAAGAAGAGCAAACAGATAACAATTGTGACCGATGGCGGTATAAGAGTTGAGGGTGCAGTATTTGAACACTATGGCTATTGGTCTGAATGAACTATAGGGATAATGTTGTGGAAATACCATTTTTGGAGGGGGGTAACATTAAAGCTTAGTTTATACATATATCTTTACAACAACACCATTGGTTAACCATTTCCATTTTGTATACCACTTAACAGGTACTTTGGCAAATGGTGAAAAGCAAGATAAAATGCTGGAAAAGCCAAAGGCAGCATTTCATCAGGGTCTGCACTGTTCGCCAAGATAAAAACAGTATTTAGGGACATATACATCATAATTATTTGGAAATTTCAACCTGTGACCCAAACACAAAATATCCCATACTTATTGTATCTATAGGTTTGGGAAAATCCATCAGAATGAAAAGGGTAAAGCATTTATTATTGTTGTTGTTTATTGGTCATGAAATAAGATTATGGCACCAGAATAATTTATTTGCAGTCGAAATTGCTAGAACATCATTCAATGCAGCATACCTGTTGAAAAGGAGCATTTTTCAATCAACACGCTCAAAATATTTTAATCATTATTATCATATGATGTCACTTCTTGGAGTGAAGTAACACCATGCATTAAAATCGATAACCACTAGTGATTTTTAGGTAACATTATGAAATGACGTCCGTAACAACGTTGCGTATGACAAAATCTTAACTTTTTACGTCAGAAATGAGATTTTAGAGTGATCTTAATGTCATATGATAAATAGAATCTAACATTTGTGCTCTTGTATTGTTGAATTTATTATATTTGTTGCGAAAAAATGATAAAATGCTCGGCAAGCCTCGCATTTTATCACTTTTCCCCAACTAGTTTAATTAATTCAATAAAACATGAGCACTCATGTAAGATCCTATATATACAATCACAAGTTAGAAAATTGAGGATACAGAGACAATAAGTGATCAGTTAACACGGAAAAGGAGACATTAAGCTGTATTTTTAAAAACGATTTCTAACAAAATATATGTACGACTAAACGCTATATTTTTTTTTGGTGGGATAAACATTTTTCTATTTTTTACCATCAATACTTAAAATGATCATATGAATGATATCAAGTGATTAATGCTGGTTCGTGTAGTGCAGTCATTAACATGACAGATTGATAATCTAACTGCTATGGACTGCAAAATAGGGTGTCAGGAGTTGATACCCTGGGCCCGGGTTGTAAGGAATCATGCTCAACTCAACTGAGTATGAAATTTCAGCTGCTCATAAACACTAAAATGCTGAAAAATAAACTTTATTGCTTTCAAACTCTCAATGCTGTTTTCATCATGCTCATCAGTTAAAATGCCAAAAATTGTTGGGATTTTAACATTTATGACCATGATTAATTCCATGCTGGGTTGAGTTCAGCATGAAAAATGTTTTATTACCTCAGGGTCTGGTGTGGCCACTCATAGATATTTATCTCCTTCCTCTGATTTTAGTGCCGTCTCTATATGACCTTAGATATTGGTATTGGTGGGACATTAAACACAAACTCACTTACTCTGATTTGAGTAGAGCAGGTGTCAGTGTGTATACACCACTTTGAATGCAGCATGCTAGGAAACTGTTGTATGATAACTGACTTTCCTGATACGACTAAAATATTATTGAAATTGACGTTAACCCTTTCCATTCTGGATACAGACAAACAGGTACTTTGGCAAACAGTGAAGACCCAGATGAAATACCGCTTAAGGTAGCATTTCAGCATGGTCTGCACTGTTTGCTAAGATAAAAACAATCTTCCTGGACAGAAATACATCATTTCATGGAAGTTTTGTTCAGCAACCCCTTAAAATACAAAATGAACGTTTCCTTATTTATTGTATCAATATGTATGGGATAATCCATCAAGTTGAAATGGGTTATACTTAACATCAAATCAAGTGATTATTTGTGCTGGATGAAAAATGCTTACTTTTCAGGCCTCTTAAGAGTACATAGTTAAATTTCTCAACCAAAACATATGTTGTGGGTACTAAAAATGAACTGTCTCAGTGAGACAGTTCTTTTGAGCACCCAAAACATATGTTTAAACTGATAGGTAAGGAAATATTGACAATTTTACGCTCAAAAATTGCTTTTAATGATTTAACTTTTTTGGACCTAATTTTAAAGCATACTTGTGCATAACCTGTGCCCGGATAGTGCTGGCTGATCTAGCCCTGTGTGTTTTACATCGAGGTTGATATTGAATTTCATTATTCATATCGTCATCATAATCAGATTTTTGATTAACGTGCAGGGGCATCACCCACATCAGTGGGTTCCCTTCTTGGTAACATGCTAGCTGCACGCATAGCAGATTTCACACCTCATCTCTAGGTGCTCCTTACTTGAGGGTCAACTGTCGTGAGCTTCCATTCACAGCAGTCTTTCTATGTCAGTTTTTTCCATGTTTGCTTGGGCCTCCCTGCCCCCAGCCTGCCATCAATCTGTTTTGCACATGCTGTTCTGACTACACCACTAGAAAGGGAGCGCAGTGGCTCAGTGGTAGAGTGCTTGACTCGAGACCGAAGGGCCCCGGGTTCGAACCTCACCGGCGTCACTGCGTTGTGTTCCTTGAGCAAGACACATTTATCCAAGCTTAGTACTGATTCAACCCAGGAAGACCCGTCCCTTTATAACTGCAAGATTCTTGATGGGACGTAAAGAATCAAATCAAACAAACAAACCTGGAACAGGTGAATCAGCTGTTGAAATATGCACATGCATTTCAAGGGAAGATGACAAAGTTGTGAACACACACAAATTTTGTCAGATATTAAACTTTTTTCTTAGAAATTGCATGTGTATGTAATGTGTTGAGGTTTAACATCAAATTTAAACAATTTTACAGTCATACCATGATGTCCAGATATATGGGCCTCGACGCGACAAGACAGTCTTCAGGGTTTGCGAAAAACAAAGGGGCAGATCAGCGCCTTTGTTATTGACTTATTGGAAAGTATCATAACAGCGAATTTTCATTTTTTAAGCTAGTCTCTGTAGCTGAGGGGCCTGGTTTGAGTCATTTTGTGGGAAACCACCGAAGACAGGTTTTCTCGCAACAATGCCCATATTACACTGTCATGGGTGAAAGTTCAAAATTTCCAAAATCCTGAACTTTTGAAAATCAAATTTAAAACATGCAGTATGCCTTCAAATATCAATAATTTCAAGTTTAAATGGTCAATTGTCTTCAGATAAACTAAAATTAAATCAAAGAAGCCATAAGAATCTGCATAATTAAGGATTTTGAGGCTGACTTTCTGTGGAAAGTCAGCCTAAAAATCCTGGATTCAGGAATAATCCTAAAAACTTTCACCCTTGCACTAGTCCTGGACATGCTGCTTTGAGGAGGTTTACCAGTACTAAGTGTATATTTTCATTAGTAACTGATAGCTGCCTCACTTGAATCAGTGGTAGGGAGAGGGGTAACAAGTCCTTTCGCCCAAAGACCAGTTAGCCCCTAGTCGTTTTGCCCCTAGTTGTTTCGCCCCAAATTTGATGCCTAGACGTTTCGCCCCTACACCCTAGTCGTTTCCCCCCAAGACCCTAGTTTCGCCCCACTTTTTTATTCTAGTCGTTTCGCCCCACTTTTTTTAATCCCTTTTCTTCATAAAGATATTTTAAGCATTATTATATCAAACTAATTTAATTTTAAATATGAACATGCTTCAGTTATAATGATAGCAATTAAGCCTTGTGGAACCCAGATTTATCTCTTTTTGTATATTAAAAGCCATCTGATCGTGATCCACACTGCTATGGTGCAGGCTCGATGGCGCAGGTGGCCATGAAAGATATAATATTGCTTACGTTGCAGAGATCTTAGATGAAATGAATGTAATTAATTTCAAATATGTTTGCTTAATCTTTATAATGGGGAAAACGGATTGTGCGATAAAGGGCATGTGCAATAGTTAAAATGGCCTACATGACGAGAATTCACCCTAGGAAATTCTTCCTGGCAGAAATTTGTAACTAAACCATAACATGAGCATCTGATACAAGTTTATTGCCGAATAACATAGACTTTTCTAC
Source organism: Loripinus fragilis (assembly GCA_964019695.1). Classification (NCBI taxonomy): domain Eukaryota; kingdom Metazoa; phylum Mollusca; class Bivalvia; order Lucinida; family Lucinidae; genus Loripinus; species Loripinus fragilis. The sequence goes on from OZ026518.1 coordinate 77,936,845, forward strand.
AGAGCCTATGTTGATCACACATAAAACGTATGGATTAAGATGGAGACTTAGGCCAAGTCAAAAATTAGACCAAGCTTTATATAGCCAAGCTGAATATATCAGAAAACATCTTTGTCATGTGAGGTAATATTATTGATATTACTTTAGGTATAATCGCATATGCGATTAGTATTGAACTCTCATGAACTGACACAATATAGCTTTATGGGAAACAACGTGCACATAATCTGTATCAAGCCAAAAGTGTTGAAGATTCTAACTGTTAAACTACATTAGCATTGCAAATATATTTGCACTAACTATTCACATAGATTTCAACAAAATAGGTTGATTTTTCTTGGGGCGAATCAACCAGGGGCGAACGACTATGGGGGGGAAACAACCTGGGGCGAAACGCCGCTAGGGCCAAACGTCTAGAGGGCGAACTGGATGTGGGGCAAAACGACCCGGATTCGGGAGAAGATAAACTCTATGAAAGTACAAATGTATGTGGCCAGACACACTGTAGTCATACCACTATGGCAATTTGGGTCTCGTCACTTATTCTGGTGTTAGGGTAACTTTCTCATCATGTTCAATTTCTTCTTTTAAACTTGTGTGAAAATTGTGATATTTGTCTTATCCTTCAATTAAAAAGTATTTTGGGTGCTAAGAAGAAATCGTGTGTCCACGACATTTATTTTGGTTGAGAAATAAGATTACACACTCTTATCTTGAAGCACATATTATCCTACTATTCATCTTGTGACATGCGAACCACAGATAATGGTGTCGCAACGGGAGTTGGTGTCTCGTCCACATTAGTATGAGAAATGAACCGTAGCCGCAACTGAAGGGCAGGCCTCAAATTCCTGATCACCTTTTCTACCTCGTTCTTGACACCGTCCCCAATAAACATGTATTTGATGTGATACAGGAAGTCTGTGATGGGGTCCATGTACTGCAAGTGTTCGCTGGATTTGTCGACGTTAGCCAAGATCTCGTAAAGCTCGACAGTCAGGTCTAGTATACATCTTGTTCTCTCAATGTGGAACCGCTGTAGGAATGGTCCTATTAGGGAGACTAGGAACAGAAATTGTTCTTCAGTTCTGATGATGGGCGTGACTTTGTCTCAAACAAACACTGTTTGCTTCCATATTTTTTGATACTGTTACAGTGAAGTCAGGATATTGAGGGGTCACATGTTATAATTTCAAAAAAAAATGAGTTTCTTTCTCTGAGGATCAATTTTGTCTTAGCAAACAGTCCAGACCCTGATGAAATGCTGCATTCTGCAGCATTTTATCTGGGTCTTCACTGTTTGCAAAAGTACCCAGTCTACAAAGGATCAAAATGTGTTTTGGGTGCTAAATAGAACTCAATGAGATGATTCTTTTGAGTACCAAAAACATATGTTTTGGTTGATTTGTTGTTTGATTTGATTCTTTATGTCCCATCAACAATCTTTCAGTTAAACAGGGATGGGTCTTCCTGGGTTGAACCAGTACTAAGCTAGGATAAATGTGTCTTGCTCAAGGACACAATGCAGTGACGCCGGTGAGGCTCGAACCGGCAGCCCTTTGGTCTTGAGTCAAACACTCTACCACTGAGCCACTGCAATGAAATTATTTTTTTTGCTCACTTTCATCTGGAGGGGTGGCCCGTATAAGACAGAACATATTATCCTACAATTCATCTTGTGACATGCGAACCACAGATAATGGTGTCGCAACGGGAGTTGGTGTCTTGTCCACATTAGTGTGAGAAATGAAGCGTAGCCGCAGCTGAAGAGCAGGCCTCAAATTCCTGATCACTTTTTCTACCTCGTTCTTGACACCTTCCCCGATAAACATGTATTTGATGTGATACAGGAAGTCTGTGATGGGATCCATGTACTGCAAGTGTTCGCTGGATTTGTCGACGTTAGCCAAGATCTTGTAAAGCTCGACAGTCAGGTCTAGTATACACCTTGTTCTCTCGATGTGGAACCGCTGTTGGAATGGTCCAATTAAGGAGACTAGGAAGAGAAACTGTTCTTCAGTTCTGATGATGGGCGTGACTTTGTCTCGAACAAACGCTGTTTGATTCCATAAATTTTGATACTGTAACAGTGAAGTCAGGATATAGAGGGGTCACACTATAATTTCAAAAAAAAAAAATATTTTTTTTCTCTGAGGATCAATTTTGTCTTAGCTAACAGTCCAGACCCTGATGAAATGCTGAATTCTGCAGCATTTCATCTTGGTCTTCACTGTTTGCAAAAGTACCCAGTCTACAAAGGATCAATATGTGTTTCAGTTGCTAAATAGAACTCAATGAGATGGTTCTTTTGAGAACCAACAACATATGTTTTGGTCGAGCAATGAAAATTATTTTAATTTCTCACTCTCATCTGGAGGCCTGTATAAATTAGAACATATCCTATCCCAAGTCTCCAGATAAGAGTGCCTATTTGAAAATTAGTTTTCTTATTTCTCAACCAAAACATATGTTGTGGGTACTCATGAGAACCGTCTCAATGAGATGGTTCTTTTGAGCACCCAAAAGGAAATAAATGCAATTTTAGGTGCACAAACTATCCTTATCTGGACCTATGATTATCCTTCTATTCATCTTGTGACATACGAACTACAGATAATGGTGTCGCAACGGGAGTTGGTGTCTCGTCCACATTAGTGTGAGAAATGAAGCGTAGCCGCAGCTGAAGAGCCGGCCTCAAATTCCTGATCACCTTTTCTACCTCGTTCTTGACACCATCCCCGATAAACATGTATTTGATGTGATACAGGAAGTCTGTGATGGGATCCATGTACTGCAAGTGTTCGCTGGATTTGTCGACGTTGGCCAAGATCTCGTAAAGCTCGACGGTCAGGTCTAGTATACATCTTGTTCTCTCGATGTGGAACCGCTGTAGGAATGGTCCAATTAGGGAGACTAGGAACAGAAACTGTTCTTCGGTTCTGATGATGGGCGTGACTTTGTCTCGCACAAACTGCGGTAGAACACTGAGCTGTCCTATACCAGCGTGATGCCAGACTGCATGTGCTAGAGCCACTAGGTAGCTACACTGAGATTCAGAATACATGTTCTGGCACGCCAGGAAGTCAAATCTGTGGTAGAAAGCTGGACCAAGGTTTGTAAGTTGTGGACTCTGTAGCATGTCGAGGATTCTGTCATTAAGGACTGTCCAGTAGCTCTCAGGCAAGGCTGTCAACACGAGACCTACAGCATTCATCCAGGCCATTATCTTGTCTCGTGGTATCTGGGTGGAGTTCTTGAGAATCACGTCCAGCACTGTCCCACCAACAATTGAGCTGGCTATAGGCAGAGCCATCAACTCCACACAGGTAGCATGTAACGCATGAGCTGCTGGATTGGGGAACTCGTTAAATCTCCAGTCACAGTTAGGAAATGAGGATTTCCCATCAATGGTTTCAACAAGCCTTCCCAGAAGTCTGATGAAGTATTCCTGTTCTGGTACCCAGTTCATGGCATTACCTGGCATCTGTAAATAATGTTGATAGTCCTCTGTTAGGCACCAGTTGCTTGGGTGTGTATCGTGATGTGCCCTGACAACTGAGCCAACCAGCTTCCTCTTCACAGCAGATTTACCAGCCAACTTCTTGTCATAGTAGTGCAAGGTATTGTACAGGTAGGTTATTGGGCGGTCGTGGAACTTGTACAGTCCACCAAGATTATCCAAAATGCCTTCAATAAATTTCTCCACTGGAGGCATTTCTATGAGTCGGTGGAGTAAAATGTCTAGAACAGGAAGAAATCTCAGACAAACATTGCCAAAGTAGACGGGGAGATACTGGTGCTGTATGGGACTGTTGAGGTCCTGTATTCCTTCAAAATAGAACTTCTCAGGGTATGACCTGTGGAAAGCCATGTGCTTCTCATGCCAGTTACTCTGTAGCCAATGATCTGGAGAATTGTCACGAAGGAATTCCGTGACACGGTTCTTGAATTCTGATGATCTCAGAATCTGATAAATGATGTAGAATGTTAAATGAGCCTCATTGTTTTCCAGGCTTCTCAAAGCAAGACACAGGACAAGTCTATCAATCGTCAGGATGTTACATTTCCATACCATGTCATTGATGGCCTCCACATAGCGAAGGAAATTCTGGGAACTTCCGGCTACACAGAATTCATAGACAACAAAGTCAGCAAACTTGCGAAGATGTGCCGACAACGCTCTTGGGCCTATTCTTTCCAACACCTTGTATGCTGTGGGTGATATTCTATTTTCATCAAGCAAGCTCTTCCAAATGATACACAGAAACAAGGTGGGTGTTCCCTGCATACTAAAATGGGCTATGATGTCATTTTCATTTGCCATACTACGCCACTTCTTGTACTCTGATTCTACATTGCGTTTCAAAATATTTTTGTCATCTCCAGCGATTGGATTCTGAAGGAAGAACTCATTCAAACTGTTAGGAAAACAGCTTGACGTGTGTGATGGCCAGGAATGTGGAGTGTTCTGCATGATTGAAACAAGAATATCTTTACACCAGTTGGTAGAGAATGACTCTGATCCAGTCACATGCATGGCTCTGGCAAGGGTGAGAACAAGCACTCTGTTAAGTTCTTCCGAGTCTTGAGACAGGAACACCGGTGGATTCTTCTGCTCATTGAAGATTCGAGACAGCTGCGGCTGGACTTCAGCACTTCCAAGGCCCATGATCAACCGTAGTGCTGTACTCTCAACACAGAGATGGAGTTGATTCTGGTTTGTGTATGGGATAGTTGACAGCGTATGAAGGTGACCTAGAAGCTGAACTCTGTAATGAGGTTGAATATGATGTAGACGATAGCTGAACATTTCTAACAGGGTGTGTAAAATACCCCAAGCCTGGCTGCTGACAACTGTTGGCAGTAACTGACTAATAAATCCTTTGATTCCTAGTGATTCAATCTCCATGTATACTAGCAGTCTGCTGTAGGTTTCTACTAAAGCCGGTGCTAATGCCACAACTGATTTGTTCTTTGCTAATCTGATAACTCTAGACACAATACTATGAATGAGACTCATCTTCGCGTGCACAGTGAGTGAATCTAACAAGTTCATTGGCAGTGGGTTCACTGGAGCAGAGGAGACTAGGTTGCCAGGCAACAGACCAGTATTTTTGTTGTTTCCATAGATACTCTCCACCAGTATGCTCATGGGAAGGTTGAATAATTCTGTATTGGTGCTGTCTGAAAAAATGAAAACAGAAACTAACCGATAAAGCGCCATCTATAATTTGCAGCAGACGGCAATTTCAAATTTTGCTGCTTTTTCAAAAATAACAAATAACAAATAAGGCATGATATTTCATGAGAATCATCTGCTGGCAGATGATTCTCATGAAATACACCTTGGTTTTTGAATATGAGGAAAGATGTCGCAAAATTTGTAGTCTGCTGCAGACGTTATTGGCGCTTTAAGGGCTAATACCTAAGCATCATTTTTGGTTTTTGGTATAAAAAGTTTGACATCACATGTGAATTGTTTCCCTGAAGACAATTCACACGAAATATACAGCCATATGATCTCCATAAAACTCAACATATGTCCTGGGTACATATAAGGTCTTATTGAGACAATTCTTTTCAGCACCCAAAATGTATGTTCAAACCGATCTATTATAAACATAGTTTTACAGAGTGTTTGCTTATCTTGACCCTTAGCATGGGTGAAAGTTCAAAATTTCAAAATTCCTGAACTTTCAAAATTCAAATCTGAAAACCTGCTGTATGCCTGCAAAGTGTTAACAATTTCAAGTTTAAATGGTCAATTTCCCAAAGATGAACTGAAAATATATCTGAGAAGCTATTAAAATCTGCCTAATTCAGCATTTTGAGGCTGACTTTCTGTGGAAAGTCAGTCTCAAAATCCTGATTTCAGGAAAAATCCTTAAAACTTTCACCCATGTGAAGCCTTATTTTAAGGAATACTGTATTTATCAAGAATATTAGGACAGAAATGCCTCAACAATAGTGTAAAATAAACCTTCCTGAAGGAACGAAGGAGCTGTCTAATCAAGCTTTGCACTATCATGTAGGACCCCTAGATAAGAGTGTGTAACTGAAAATTATTTTTTTTATTTCTCAACCAAAACATATGTTGTGGGTGCTCAAAAGAACCCAAAACCCATATTTAAACTGATGGATAAGAAAATAAACGCAATTTTAGGTTGAATTTTTTTGCTTTACTGGCCCTTTGACTATTTGTCATTCCCTCACCACATTTCATACATCTCATCGGGTTGTTAAAGTGGCTTGTTTTATTTGTAATATAAGTGCTAAATATTAAGGATGAACTTGGTGGTTATCTTAATATTCCAATGCACTTGCTAAAGTGACAAAATTTCCGACGGATATCATTTAAAATTTTGCAAGATAATTCTGTGATAAACCGTTGGAAATCTGACATCAGTTACTTAAGCTGCATAGTCTGTAACTTTTGATCTTCTAATTTTAAAAATAATGTTTTTATTTTTCAAGAACACAGTAAAAATACTCAAATTCAGGTAAACATTTTACCATTTTCGTAAATCTTAACAAGTTATCACAATCAAAACAACTGCATTTATGTTAAAATTCAACGGTCTAGAATTATTGGAGGGACGCAAATAATTACCAACAAGAGAAAAACACACCTATTTGAAAAGAAAATTCACTTTTCCATGCAGTTTTCAGCTGTATTGAACATTTTTATTGTGAAAACATAGCTTTATTCTACTTTTACAAATGATTTAAAAAGAAAATAAAATTTTTCGAAAAATGTTCATAGTTACAGAGTATGCAGCAATAATATGCATTGGATGGCACATGAACCTTGCAACTCTCAAATTTTGAGACAAAGGCTGCATGGAAGTGCATAAAATAGGGATGGCTGTATTAAAAACGTTCATTTTAGGAGGTATATCATCATATTTGTTGTCGAAAATACATTTTACGACATTTGTTGCGACCATAAATTAGAAAATATTTCACCCCACATTAAATTTTGATGCAAAATGAGCCTTGAGATCAAACTTATGGGACCTTTAGTTTAGATTGTGCAACTGAAAATTAATTTTCTTATTTCTCAACCAAAACATATGTTGTGGGTACTCAAAAGAACCGTCTCAATAAGACGGTTCTTTTGAGCACCCAAAACACATGTTAAAACTGACAGGTAAGAAAACACTTACAAATTTACACTCAAAAATGTGTTTATCTCAAAATATGCTTATGCATATATGCAGATCTGGGTCTTCGTTGTCCCAATTCTCCTGGAAGAACTATTTTTTCAACTTGGAACAAAAATGTATATTAACCCTTTGTAAACTAATGAATTCTTCCATCTGGTTTGACCCAACTAGCCTGGGATGGCTCATTGAACATATCAAGGGGTTAAAGGTTAGAATTTCCAAATTAAGATGCACTTCAGTTCCTAAATAATGTTGAATCCTGGCAAACAGTGTAGACCCTGATGAAATGCAGCATTCTGCTGCATTTCATATGGGTCTTCACTGTTTGGAGAATGCTGCATTTCATCAGGTTAAACTAAAATTGAGGTGGTTATATTCTACTGCATTTCATATGGGTCTTCACTGTTAAGAGAATGCTGCATTTCATCAGGGTCTGCACAGTTTGCCAAAGTACCCGTTTAGGGGTTTCCATTATACAAAGGGTTAAGGGTTAAATGTCAGATGATATTGGTAGGAACATATTTTTTAAACTTCTTACATGCATGATAGAAATCAATCATTATTACTCTGATTAAACAACTGAATGGCAGTGTGCACCCAGATCAAACTGCTCCTTTTGGAGCAGCTTGATCTGGGTGTACCCTATTTGGTCATACCTATCTATCCAAACATTTCGGATCAATATGGTATGAAAAAAATGCTCTTTTCTCTATCAAAATACCTAAAATTTGATGTTTTGGATAAAGCTGGGAATATCTGTCAGGTTTCAAGATGATTACTAAGTATGACATGGTTAACATCAGGGATTTTTCTAGGCCTGAAATGGGGCCGAATATTGGCCCCTTTCCAATTAAAAAATGAGCAAAAAGTTCCCAAAATGATGAATATTATTCCCAAGTTCTTAGTTCTACATTTTGGTGAAAATTTCATGACAATCCAAACAAAAATACCCAAGTTACAGAAATGAGATAAAAACATGTTTTCATGACACATTTTATGCAAATTGATGGGCAATTAAAGCAACCAATATGTTACAGCTTTACACTGCTAATTTCTTATATGGTTTTTAATCCATTTCAAATGGCCGCCCAGTTCTTTTAGACTGCATCAAGTTTTCCCAATTCTGATGGTAATAATGCTTTTCTTCCCAAATTCAACAGGCCCCTGGCCCGGACTTCAGAAAGGTAGGAAAATCCCAGACCATAAACACATGTTTTTAGCTTGTCCTTATGACTCAACTATACATTCAAGTATTGCAAATCAGTGGTATTTTGTAGTCATCAGCAGACATTCCTTCTATTTCATGAAGAGAAAAAAGTAGGACAGCCTACCCTAAACACATATTTTTTTTCTGTTTGGCCTTACGACTCAACTATACTTACAAGCATTGCAGAGCAGTGGTATTTTGTAGTCATTAGCAGACAGTCCTCTGTTGGTCATACTCTGTTTCAAACTCCTGTAATCATACGTTACAATTATATAAATTGGATTTTTTTTCTTTTCAAAATTGGGAAAATGTATGGTGCTATTGGACTATTCTGCACTCTTAACAAATTAGTTTAATTTTATAATCTAAGCGATCATTGACACTTGCTATGGGTAAATGCCTATGTTTTTCAGTATAAATAAAAGTTTGTCAATCGTCCCTTTCTTCACCTTGAAAATACCCTGACCTGAGTACTTTATGGCTGTGAAATCCGTTTTCGATATCAAATGCTTCAAAGATGTAAAATTTTGGGTAGAACGATCAGTTTTACATTATAATATATAGAATTCCAAAAACATTTTTTAAAATATCATTCCCCCCCCCCACACACACACCTGTGTGCCAGCAAAAGCTTTTGCATGTATATGTGTTACCATATTTTACACATTGTATGGAAGTGGCTTGCTGGCACAAGGGGGGGAAAGATGTTCAGCAGCCCAAAAATGCAGGGCTTAAGCCCACAAAATGCCTTTTCTACCAAATAAGAAATTAATAATGACAGTAATGAAGTTCTCTAAAACCAGCCTCCTAAATTGTTTTGTATTCTGTGCTAATTTAATGTAAAGTACTTAAAGATTAAAGTAGAATTAGCAAGATTTTATGCAATTTTTTTCAAAAGAAAAAATCTCACTGTTATTAAATGACACATTCTTTTGCAAACGTCCTGTACTTATCTATTTGCATGCTAGGGAATGGTTCATGTCTTTATTTTCTTCTGCTGACTTTTTTCAAATTTAAGGTTTTAAAAATAAACCACCCAGGACCACCATTGGAGTGTCAAACAGTTTGGATCCAGATCAAGACCGACATTCTGTTGGTCTCCATCTGGTTTCAAACTGTTTGCAAAAGGCTATTGGCAGATGACAAAATTATCCACTGGCATGCAAAGAGTTATAACAGGTAAATACTTTAGTGTTCAATATATTGTCTCATATAGGGATATACATGTATATGTATACCATAAATATTCGGACACTTTAAATACATTTAACATGCTATGCCCTTTAACAAAGCAAAAGTAATATTCAAAGGATCTAGTTAGAACCAGTTTAACTTTACAATGCTAAATGGGACACTTTCATTCCTTCAAAAATATTTATTTCTTTTGGTGAGCTTTCAGTTTTGTATCATTTACGGTACATGTAGTCAAAAATGTACAGGTAACTTCTAAATGATCTCCCCAAAATCATTTCATTACAAAACGTATTTTGTTTTTAAAACAATTTCATCAATTATCGTGATTCATTAATACTCTGCATATGGTATGTTCAATAGATATCACCATGCCTACCAAATAAATCAAGAAAACGTGCAGAAATCACTTTTTAAAGCACTTTTTATTTTTATGAAATTTCAGACCCCTTCCCCTTTCTACCCGCCATAACTCTTGAGTGCATAGGAATTTTGATAATACTTTGCTAGCTGGCTCTTGCCATTAGATTCATTTATTGCACTGATACTACATGCACCACACTAGAAGCTCAAAAGCAGCATTCTGGGAATCAGAAAAATAGGCTTATAAGGTCCAAACCGTCAATGATCCTTTAATAGCTGAACCAAGTCTAGTTATTGTTTATGTGAGAGGAAATAAGATCAGTTTTAAGCAAAACAAGCATACAATGAAATTAATTTTGCACATTTGAGCATTCTAAACCCTCAGCTTAATTAACCCCTATATTTTTGGGCATAGAGATATGTATGTTAATTTGGTGCACATTTGTGATTTTTCCGGTGCATAACAAAACTGATTTTACTTGACAGAAGCCATATTTTTGATTGCTAGAATCAATGCAGAATTTCCGCTTTATAATATCACAGAGAAAAGATATTCTAGCCACAATCTTGCCAATATTTTTGTCCTGAAAATGTCACTGCTATCAAATTTGTCAATTCTAATGCACTACAGATTACCTTTATCATGGAAGCAAACATCATAGACCCTGATCAGCTGCTGCTTTAGTAGCAGGAGCAGTCCGACCTATTACTATATTGTTTGCAATATTGACTATAAAAGTACATCAATAGAAATGCAGGCAGACAGTAAGTGTTGTATATGGCAGGAAAAGGCTAATTGGGACATTAAGTTAAAGAGAAAAGCAGCCTTTGGTCTTAGAGGAAAACATGGCTATCTAGTTAATAATAACCAAATTATGCCTCGTCAATCTTTATCATGTTGTATATCTATATATATTACGCCCCTCCCCAATTTTCCTTTAATTAACTTGCAGGATTCCAGTAACTTACTTAATTCTAGTATATATTTACAAGCAGAATGGAAAACTGTGTGGATCCTGATCAGCTGGCTTCTGAGAAGCCAGCTGATCTGGATCTACACTGTTTTTCAAACCATGATAAATTCCGTTTTAGCATGATAACAGTAAATATTTACATTTTCAAAGCAAGCCTTTAATGACTCCTTAGATTTTTTGCAAATGTTCATAGCCTCATGAAACACATAAATTTGATTGACAGCTGCCAAGCTCACTTGCCTGTGCAATATGCTTCAAACATGGAATTCATTCGCCAGAAGTGACACTAGTGTTTTGATTGACAGCAAGCCACATCTGAGTTGCACGTGCAAAACAAGCCTTTTGTTTGCTCCATTGGCTGTCTGTGTTCACACTGGCTGTTTCGCTTTTCCGTTTTATACTCCAACAAAACCGTTAATACAATTACATATTAAATACAAACTTTTTTTCCTAAATTATTGATAATTTCTATATTTTAGATATTATTAATAAAATGTAAATATAAGCAATAAATTCAATTTTTGGTCTGTTCATGGAATCATGAATACCTCAGGTCTCTTGCAAAGAGACCCGAAGTATTCATGATTCCATGAACATTCCAAAAATCCAATTTATTTCTTAGATAAGTACCAGGACTTGAGTAAAGAGTGCATAACGAAAATTTAATTTTCTTATTTCTCAACCAAAACATATTTTGTGGGTACTCAAAAGAACCATCTCAATGAGACGGTTCTTTTGAGCACCCAAAGCATATGTTAGAATTGATGGATAATGAAATATTTACAATTTTATGCTGAAAATTTTTGTTTATCTAAACCTGTGAAGTACTCACTCCAGATGATCCCTAAGAGCATCAAGATGTTCCCTTAATGCAAAGGGTATAGGTCTCTGCAATTGGACTTTGTCTGTCTGAGCCTTTTTATTCAGGTGTATCCAAATACAGGTTGCTGCCACAGTGTGTGTCGAGGAGGCCTTGGTGATATCTGGTAAGGCTACTGTTGAATTGTCGGGATATAGCAGATCGTATAGGCGTAATACTGGCAGGAAATCACTTAACTAGAACAAAGGAAATAACTTCTTCTAATGAGAAATAATCCAACTTATATTTAGAAATTGATAGAAAAATATAAGGACATATTAAGAATCTGTTGTGTTTGTGAGTGGTGGAGAAAAAAATCTGTTCATGCATCATCTTTTGGCATCATAAGGCTTGCCAAGTGGCGACAGTGACCCAAGAGACAAAATTTTCTATCTACCCACACACGTGATAGATTTTTGTGTGCATCATTTCAATTATATGATTTTATTTTTAAATGAGCTCAGAAATTCCTGAATATACTGAGATATATGACATAACATGTTGACATCACTGGCTTAACAATGATATCATTTGAAAACCATGTGCTTGACTTTCAATACAACTAGTAGACATGGGTAGGATAAGAATATCTATCCTTGGATAAATTTGCACATATCCATATTCAAAGTGCAAGAAAATTCCAACTTTTGTCTTTTTTTTCTCTATCTTGGGCTTTCATTAGAACCAGGTCATTAGATAGACCTTCCAGCAGACCTATAATATATTATATAATAGTATAATCAGACAAAGAAGGTTCTTTTAAACAACTACATTTGGACAGGCCAATATTTGAAGAAGAAAAATTCTATCATAGCTATCAGGCTTATTTGCCAAAAAAATAATTTTAAAAAATGTGCCAATCCTCTGAGCTCACAATTTGTTCATCACGTAAATGCATTTGTTACATAAACTTGTTCAACATTTGGGTATTTTTGGTGATTTTCTTAGTTATGGCGGCACTGGATGATATTGACAGTGTATTGGCAAAATCACCTCTTTTCTTCTGATGGCAGTGCTAAATTGGCCATTTTTGAATCAACATTTCTCTAAAAATATTAATCTAAAAAACATCCATTTCTATTTTGATGTCCATTCGCTGAAAAGTGTTAATGTTAGATCTGTAAACGTTCAAGGATATGTAGGCACAGCACTGCAGCACACCATATGTGTTCATAGTAAGCAATGGAGAATGTGACACAAAATAATAAATGCCTAAGGAGCACAGCATTAAATGATCCATAATTTTCAGACAAAATTGGCTTGGCACTATGACTTCAAACAAAATAAGACCAATCATATATAGTGCTCCATTGTACTCTGAGACTGAAGCAGGACACCCCACCTTAAGCAATGTCTACAAGTTAAATGTTGAAATAAAAAAGGGGGGAAAAAAGCCTATTTACAGACCCTGTAGTAAATTGAAGGTGAGATCGGAAAAGCCTTAACATCTCTCATACTCCTAGTAACATACCGGATTTTTCTGTATACTTCCAGAGATGAACTGCAGGAGGACCCACATCAGATGATCTCTGCCCTTGTTTAGATTCCTCCCTTTCAGCTGAAATTAAAAGATTTCCATGCAGAATGTTCTACAATATGAAGTATCAATCATATGTCAAGATAAACAAATATTTTGAGCGTAAAATTGTGAATATTTTCTTATCCATCAATTTTAACATTTATTGTGGATGATAATAGAACCCTCTCATTGTTTGTTTGAGTACTCACAACATATGTTTTGGTTGAGAAATAAATAAATATTAACATTCAATTACCCACTTGTATCTAGGGGCCTGATCAATTTAGTTCAGCCTATCCATCCTGTCATGCTTTTTTGGCAGCATGAATTTGTATTTACTTTTACTGCATTTTGGTGGTTGTTTTAATTTGTTTTAAATGCCAGAGACTAATGGCTAAATGTTCTCTTTTGACATTTATCAACTGTATTTATCATATTACTTGCTTTGAGGTGAAAATTTGAGTGTTTAGTATTCTTGCAGTGGGAAGCAAGTGGGTATGGTAGTGCTGGACTTGGCAGGTATTTGATAGGTTTGAGCATAATCATAGCCCAAGCCCTGAAATCTTAGCTAATCATATATGCTTCCACCAAACTGGTTTTAAATCCATTTTTAATAATATCATACTGTATCAGCTAGCAACCAAGGCATATCCCTGCAGCTTCACCAGCCTGCACTGCTTGCATACACAAAATATGAAAAACAATGGAGATAAAATTTTAACCTGTAGTACCACTGTATAGCTGCGAAACACTTTTTTATTTAGTGAATTTATGAATATGTGTAAACTACCAAAATCTTGTGTGCTGGCCCTAATCATCTCTGACAGTTAGCCATGGCCACAAAAAGTCTCAAATATCTAAAAGACACTTAACTCTTTCCTTACTAGCTGTACAAACTGTTTGGACCCAGATCATGATCGACATTCTGTCAGTCCTGATCTGGATCCCAACTGTTTAACACTTATGATACTGTTCTTGAAAAAATAATCTTTGAAAAAAGTTAATTTTGAAAAAGTAAGCAGACCACAACAAAAGCATTAAAAATTACCCAGTATGCAAAAAGTTAATCAATAATCATTTTTAAACTGATAATTAAATCTTCACAATCTAAGCCTGATACAATGAAGTATGAATGGTCCATTATAATACATTGTATGTGATTGCAGGTCGGAATTTTCAAATTACCTTGTATTTTTGTCCCCCTCCCTCCCCCATGTTTGGTTTTATCCTCTCAAAAAAAAAAAAAGACACAAATTTTGTGACATTTAATTCTGGTCTACACTGTTCTCCCATGTACCTGATTCATCTGTTTCTTAAAAGATCAGTTCAACTAATGGAAACAAGCATAAGCACTGATAAAATACTATCCATTTCATACCAAAATGGTAATTCTCAAGTAGAAATATTTTTGAAAGAAAACTACTCTCTACAAATCCACATTTTTTTTTTAAACTCCTTGCTTGCAAGTGTCTTCTGCTGATAACCTTCAAAAACAGTTTGGACCCAGATCAGGCCCAACAAAATGTTGGGCCTGGTCTGGATCCAACCTGTTTTACCCTCTGATGGTATTCCTGAAAGAATTTTTTTGAAATGTTAATTTTGAAAAAAATCAGCAGACGACAAAAAAAAAGCATGAAAAAATACCCAGGATGCAAAAGAGCATCTTATCTACAGCCATCTGGAAGAGCATTTTACTTATTATTGAACTTTTTGGTTACTGTAAAGGCGGCACCTCATGAATGTGTAAATAGGACTGGTCAACCTTAGACATGAGTAATAGCTGAAAATGAGGCGTGGTTTTATTCGAAGGTAACTGTATCATTGTACCATAAAACCTTAGTCAGTAAAAACAGTAATTATTTAAACTTTAAAACGCCAGCAAAATGTAATTTTTACCTTATTGGTAATAAAATTAGTTTTAATAAGCGTACCTACCATATATTTATCTTATTGCTATAACCTTATTGCTACCCACAAAATTTTGGAATCCAGACCTTGGGGCCCTCAGAAACAGTAGCTATGTCAATAGTCACCGACTGACGACCATGTCAATAGTCACGAAGTGAAACTATGACGTCTGAAATAATTTTGGAAATATTACATGAATTATATAATAAAACTTCAGGGAATGGGGGGATTGGGATGGCTGGGTACTCCTAGATAAATATATGGTAGGTACGCTTATTAAAACTAATTTTATTACCAATAAGGTAATAATTACATTTTAATGAGCGCTTAACCTACCATATATTTATCTTATTGCTAGTAGAATCACTACCACCGGAGGGAGGATTCCCTCACCAAGGTTGATTCCAATAAATATAAATTTCCAGAGATAAACTGAGAGTCTTATAGCAAATTTGACATTGTCAAAGCATAAGATCTCTGGATGACTGATAAGATAATGGTCTAGATGTAAACATCTAATACCTCAGTCACAGAGCTTGGAAGTAAATAGTTAAGAATAATATCGTAATACTTCCAAAACCATCTCTGACCAACAGTTAGTTATCCTTAATCTATGAGACATCTGTCCTCATAGGCTAGGATTAATTAAGGCCATGAATCATTCCTCATTAAGAGGTCAGATTCCCCCCCCCCCCCTTTTTTCTTTTGATCCCTACATAGGTTCAAAAGGGAGGACACATTTTAATCCTGAATTAGTTCAGTTAATACTGAATAATTAGGACAATACTAGATTGTTGTCTCAATAATATTCCTTAATGAATGAAAAGTATATAGACAACAAAAGGCACGAAAAGTCCATGACTCATGTGCTTTAATATGAAATTAATCTGAAAAATTCAGACTGTTATTAAGACATAACGCACACACTTGTAGGGAAAATAGACATGAAGATCTTATTTTCCTACAAGCATAAAAGCGATAGAGATTTCTCTTATAAAGAAACCCAGTTTAAAAGAATCCATGAATAGTTTTCTCCTATCATACAAGAAATTAAAATCAATTTCTCTGTTAGAGAGGCCTCTATTCAAATTTGATAAAAATCTTGTGATAAATTTTTATCAAAAAAAATGAACCCAAAAGGTTCCCGAAAAAAAAGTACTCACACTCAGTAGTACTCATATCCAATAGCCTACATAAGACTAGAGATATATGAGATGTCAAATATCATCAAATATCTTGCTATTGAAAGAGTAGAAAAGTAAATGTTATCAATTTGCTTAAAACTAACATAAGGATCAAGCAAATTTAGAAAACATGTGAAAAAATAGAATATAATTTCTATGATTAACATGTTGTTGAGAGAGGAATTGCAAGATTACTGAATCTTTACCAGAACACAATAAAGTTTGAAAGTAATATCAGATGAAATATATCTGTAACTTCCACAAGTATTCACATTTAATACTGTATAATAATAATTCTTCCTCTTATCAAATTCATTGGTTTGATTAGAAAGTAATTATTGATAAATTCCTCTGACATAATCTCTCAGAATCTAGAAAAATAATAATATCTTTCTTCTGTATAAGATGATGTTATAATTCCAAAGCAGGAAGAAAACCAAACCACAAATTTGGTATCTGACGAAATTTCCTATAAAACCCAAGATATGGTATTAAAGGAAAAATCTAATAATTAATTAAATTTATTGACACCCTAAGACTGAAAAGAATGACTAAGAATGTCAAAGGTTTAGTCACTGGTAAAGAAAATTGTCTCCTGTACTATAGACTAAGAGTGATGATCAGAAGAACATAGAACTACTTACTTCAATTCATGACCAAGAAGAAAGTAGACCTTAGAAATTCTTCCATCAAATGAAAAGAAAGCAGACCACTTACTCTTCCAGTCTGTCTAGAACCAAGACATTCATGATGAAACATGGACTCATACGCTTCTTCATTGACTTTAAACTTGATCTCGATCTAACCAAGAAAATAAGCAAAGAAGGGTTAGAAGATAAAGAGTATCTAATACTCATCTTCAAATTAGCCCTATACATGTATCTCTTCCTAGAACTCCTGTACCAGAGCAAGGAAAGTGGTTTTCCCTCAATCCAAACAATATGTACATATTTTGATTTAAATGGAATAAAGAATGAAGATTAAAGTTATAATCTAACCATCCTATTAAAAGTAAATGAGTATGATTAGGAAAT
Source organism: Loripinus fragilis (assembly GCA_964019695.1). NCBI lineage: Eukaryota > Metazoa > Mollusca > Bivalvia > Lucinida > Lucinidae > Loripinus > Loripinus fragilis. The sequence continues at coordinate 77,954,250 of OZ026518.1, forward strand.
ACCACATAACACACTGTAGACTAACCCACGTTATTGTGAGAAAGAGCCACAGAACACTAGCAGTCACCGGATTTCAAAAGACAGATAAAGCACTGCAACCGGCTCTGTCTTCCTAGTCAAGATGATTGCAGACTAGAAACGGCACAATAAAAACTAGAAATGTAAAAAGATATTAAAACAAATGTCTGAATCATCAGACTTGTTTTCATCAGCTAGTATAAAACACATCATTTAAGTTTTAGCCAGTCGTAAAACGGAAATGATAGTTAATTTTACAATCCATAACAAATAAAATGTCTTAAAAAGACATAATACTGACACATTTTAGTAAATAACTACTAAAATCAGTACTCACGAGTTCTCATTAACTCCAAATTAGGATTATTTACCCCAATATTTGGATTCTGACTCTTTCAAGAGTTCTATTAGAGAACTTTGGTAAACTGTAAATTTTCTGGTAGACAGCATTTTAACTCCAATTTCCAAACCATAGTGAGAACTCCCTGGTGAGCTGGCATTGGCTCTCTAGCAAAATGCCATTAGAATGGCATTTCGCTGGCGGGCCTATGGTGGCCCGACACTGTCTAAGTATTGAATGGAGATGAGAGACCTTCTATTAAAGTCTCATTGGAGTGATAGTAGAAACCATGGTTCATTTTTTACCGACTCTTGTTCAATCAGGTAAAATAGTTTAATCTCTTTGCCATGAATGTTCCTACCAATAGTGCTTGACATACTATATTCAAATAGTCAAACCATAAAAATTTTCTGTGAATAAAAAACAATAATGCCACCAAAAACAAGGTATAATTGTGTATAGGTGGTGATCATATCAAAAAACAAAATAATATGGAAAGTTCTTCCAATTATTTGTTTAACATGGTTCAGAAAATGTTGACTGGTCATAATCATATTCTGAATAGTATTAATAATAAATTAATAGTTCTGAATATTCTGTATCTCTATGCTGATTACTCAACCCGATCCAGAATCTGTCAATGAGCAAGATCTCATCCGTTGATATTAAACCAAAGCATAAAGCAGGCCAGTGTCACATAAGATTGCTGTGAAAGGCTGCTATAAAGCGGCCCTGCCCTTGAAGTATACCAAAATCTTACAAAATGCGAAAACAGCTTTGTAAAATTCATGGAAAAAGTTATCCCGTGGTTAACTAAGAAACAATCATGTTAATTGATTCTTTACATCCCAGTAAACAATTTTATTTATGTTGGGACGGGTTTCCTCAGTTGAACCAGTACTAAGCAAGTTTTGAAATACTAAAGTACTAATTCACACAGCAAGAAATTTTGTTTGTTTTGTAGCTTTATGTCCCAGTTAACAGCTATGGTCATGGGGGAACACTCAGTCCACCCAACCACACATTTTCCTGGGAAAGCTTGAGCACCCGGTTAACCAGTAATTCGTGAACATACTTTTGATTGTATCTGACAATTCGTGAATGAATCAGTGGAAAGGAGGAAAATGACCTTAGAAATCATTTCATGATCAATCTCCATAAAAATATGAGACCGGGCCGGAATTGAACTTGCGACCCCTAGATCTGCAGTGAGCACCCTACGGACTGCACTACGAGGCCTGGTAAAGCAAGTGAAAGTGACAAAACTGGTGTTCGCTTGAAATAAGCAATAAACAAGTATAAATCAAGTATGTATTTAGTTCCTATTAAAGGAAAATACATGGAAAGTACTTGTATTAAGCCAGCCCATTCTTTAAACAGGCATAGTAGCTGTGATTTCTGATACAGTTGGCCTGACCATATGTGACTTGAGAAAATTGACAAGTGGTAAAATAACTTTGCCTTTGTTTCTCTTGGTGTCTTGAACTGTCCCTTGAAGTAGACAGACAAGACAAATGATAATTATTTAACTGATAAATAACTACCCAGATTTATCACAAATTGGTCACACTCAAAATTAAATTTTTAAGTTGAAATACCAAGCCATAATTATTAATAATAAATATATGGCCCTTCAGATTTGACTTCTAGATTCTAAGAATAATATAAATAATCCTAGATCTATATGATTGGCAAAAATTTTGACAAGTCAACGGATTTAGTCAAAAGATACCAAAGACCAGAAGATTTCAACTAGAACTCTTCCATAAAAGATCTTCCGATCTGTCAATAAATCAGATGGAATAAAAGAATACTTTCTTAAATTGGTGATCAAAAAAGTATCCATGACCAAAGCACCATTTGTTAAAGACCTTGATTAGTCCTTAATGGATGGTAGTGGTAGATTGGTCTATTTGTTCTCTAAAACAATAGAGAATCACTGATCATGTGGTAAAGTCTACCAAGATCGGTGATTGTCCGGTACCGATAGCCAATGCCTAAAGCAGATTGCCTAAAGAACGTACCGTTTGTGTACATGTCGTAGTTTGTTAACTCCGCTAAGATAACGAAGTCGCTGCTTAATCTACGACAAGACTGAGAACTAACTCTTGGTCTGTACGGGAAGACTTACCTGGAGCTTGCTAAATCTGTATGGATTAGCAGGTAAGCATAAATTTCCCGAAGAAATTTGCCTCTGGAATAACAATGTGTTGAATCCATGGGGCGCTCGATTGTTTGTGTCCGGTTAAAATTTCACCACTGGAAATTGTCCGGTACAACTTCATTAGTAATTGTCCGGTATATGACCGGTGCATAAATTACCGAAGTTTGACAAGTGTTTTCGAGAAATTCACTTGCTGAAATAGACTATATAGTTCTCGTGTCCGGTAGAGACTCCTTGAGAATGAGACCTCCGGAAAAGAACAGAGTCATTATGTCCTGAGACAGTTTGACAAGTGTTTTCGAGAAAATCACTTGCTGAAATAGAGTTCTCGTGTCCGGAAGAGATTCCTAGAGATCCTTGTGCGGATGAGACTCTTGACTCTTAGTCTATTTGGTGCCCTTTCAATCGGTTCCCAAACTTGTTCATGGATCCGGAGGGACCTTGATCTGAAATCTGAGACTTCTGATCATCATACTTACCGACCGAACATCGGTTAGATCGATGTCCGGCAGAGGACTTTGAATCATGGATCATATAGGTAAACTATACATCCGAGTTAGAATTGATGTCTGAAAAAGACATCAAATTCAGTGTTCAGCGGTCCGGATCGAGCTAGTTCCGGACTTGTGAACTTGTCCTTTAAAAGGTGATTCAGACAGGTAGCCCCGGGGATGAGTCCTAGACTCGACCGGATAACCAGATAAATCTGAAAAACCTTCCCCGTCTTGGTAGTTCTGGCGGGACTCCGAGGAGTCGATCACTTCCCGAACTACCGAAACATTTCCACCAATGTGCCTCTTCTTGACAGCATTGATTCCTTCTTCGCCATCTTGACATGGATGAGCGGTGTCTCTCGAAGTTTCGCCAACAAGCTGAGAAACATAAAACTCACAAGTTTCACTTCTGAAACAATAAGAGAAAGTCAAGCACGTAGTACCCGTAAATACCACGCGTACGAGGCAAAACAGGACAGGCGGAAAGAGGGGGAAATCGCGAGTTCGAATTACCGTAGTTGAAAAATAAACGGGCGGAAGCCATAAGCTCCACTCGAATCGAAATACGCCAGAAAATTGCAAATTAGAACAAAATAAACGCAGGACAAACCTTGCGAAAAGTAAATAAATTAAATGAGTAGTGCTTAGCAAATACAATGTGAAAAAGGAAAAGACGCAAGGAAACTTAGAATTTGATAAAAAAATTCTATCCAGATTCTCTGCACGTGTCTTCTTCCTCGAGCACAAAAATTATTTCTGATGTCATAGTTTCACTTCGTGACTATTGACATGGTCTTCGGTCGGTGACTATTGACATAGCTACCGTTTCTGAGGGCCCCAAGGTCTGGATTCCAAAATTTTGTGGGTAGCAATAAGGTTATAGCAATAAGATAAATATATGGTAGGTTAAGCGCTCATTAAAATAACTACATTTGAAAGTGTCTGTTTATTGTTTAACATAAGCATAGCCGCAAACAGTGTGGACCCTGATTAGACTGCTCCTATAGGAGCAGTCTGATCTGGATCTACACTGTTTGTTAAGGAGGCTTCAAATGTTTCAGCAGACAACAAAAACATATAACTTTTTTTGTGATATGCGCTTTAAGGGTTATTACATGTGAGGTCAGTGAATATACGGTCAGGACTTTCATGAAATGCACACACGAAAAAGCTTATTAGCTCTTTACCAAATTATAAATAAAACCTGATTTCCATTACTTAGCAGATGAAATAGCAGAACCACCCTCAGATATGAATATTAAAGTTGCCGCCTTTACAGTTAGTGAAAAGTCTATAAATACCTTGTCATACAGTGAAATGACCATATGAGGAAAAGAGGCAAACTGGAAAAGGACAAAATAGATGAGCTGACTAGAGAGGTGCTGCCATAGGAGGTGACTGAGATCAGGGTCTGACGACGGGTCCGAGTTCTCAGAGTGCTCCATGGCGGACACCACAAGGTCCACCAGCTGCTCTTCTAGCACTTCACAACGACGTTTCTCCTGCAAAATAAAAAGATGTTGTGGATAAACAACGTTGCTTCTCAAAGAAATTAACAAATAAATTTATTAATTAAGCTATCCCACCACTATTTTTTTTACCCTGAAAATGTCTGTTTTTTACGTCTGCTGCATATATTTAATTGCATTTCAGACTAGATTTTTTCATGGAAGCAAAAAATATGAACCCTAATCAGACTAAGGGAGCAGTTTGGGATCAGTCTGATCTGGGTCCATATTGTTTGCAATATAGGCTACCTAACATAAGCAGACGAGAGAAGCAGACAACAAAAGTCGTGACAGGCAGGCTATAGGTGATATCTGGACTTTCGTTAAGAGTGTGTACCAAACAAATGATTTTCTTAGTTCTCAACCAAAACATATGTTTTGGGTGCTAAAAAGAACCGGTTCTTTTGAGCACCCAAAACATATGTTAAAACTGATTGGTAAGGAAATATTTACAAATTTACACTCAAAATTTTTGTTTATCTAAACCTATGGGATAAACAAGTTAAAAGTTAGTCTCAATATGGATACATCTTTCTCAGTAAAGATGAAAAATAAAGTTGAAAATATTCAAATAGTAGACCTTGTTTCATGCTAAAACTATGATGTTTCAAGTCAGTGAGGTTTAAGGGTTGATGACACAGGTTTAGATAAACAAAATTTTTCAGCATACAATTGTAAATATTTTCTTACCCATCAATTTTAACATGTGTTTTGGGTGCTCAAAAGAACCGTCTCATTGAGATGGTTCTTTTGAGTACCCACAACATATTTGTTTGTTTGTTTTTGTTGCTTTACGTCCCATGTCAACAGCTATGGTCATTGCGGGACGGTCAGTTCACTTAACCACACTTTTTCCTGGGCAGGCTTGAGCAAGCGGTTAACCAGTAATTAGTGCACATACTTTCGCTTGTAACTGACAACAACCCTTCTTGAATAAATCAGCGGAAGGGAGGAGAATGACCGTAGAAATTATTTCATGATCAATCTCCACGAAAGTATGGTACCGGGCCGGGATTGAACTTGCGACCCCTGGATCTGCAGTCAGACACGCATCTGTAGCCAGACACGTTACCGACTGCGCTACGCGGTCCGGTCCCACAACATATGTTTTGGTTGAGAAAAAAGGAAATTTTGTATTCGTTACACACTCTTAACTTAAGTCCTGGTTGAGGAGTTATGACCCTGACAAAGGTTATAAAACATTAGGTGAACAAGAGGCAATTACTCAAACAATTATGTAAATAGAGTTATGATTCTTGCACTCCGCACTTCTCAATTAGATGTATCTACCAAAGACGTTTCAAGTCAAGTTCTATATCCTCCTTGGAAAACAGTGTAGATCTAGATCAGCTGACTTGTGATGAATCCAGCTGATCAGGACCCTCTGTTTTTCTTCTACTCAAATCATTGTAAATTCGGAAATATTCGCGAGAATTTTATTTTTGCGAATAGGGTTAAAAGACATATTTGCGATGTAAAAATTTTGTGACTAAGGCATGATTTACCTGTATCAGTAAACGACAGAGTGGTTTCGTCGTTTTGCTGGGTTTTCTTTTCACGAAACTTTGAAAATAAAACCCTCACGAAAATTTCCAAATTTACAGTATACCATGATGAAATTGCACCACTGGATTAACTTGAAATTTTAAAAGTCGTTGCTTTTTTTGTTTGATTTGATTCTTTACGTCCCATCAACAATCTTTCAGTTATATAGGGACGGGCCTTCCTGGGTTGAACCAGTACTAAGCTAGGATAAATGTGTCTTGCTCAAGGACCACAACACAGTGACGCATGTGAGGCTCGAACCCGCGGCCCTTCGGTCTCGAGTCAAGCACTCTACCACTGAGCCACTGCGCTCCCTAAAAAAAAAAAAAAAAAAAGTCGTTGCCTTATTGGAAATTTTGCATGCTTTCTTATAGTCTCCTTTTCCAAAATCTGCTATTTTGAAAAGTTATTTCAGGAATACCATCAGTTTCAAACAGTTTCGATCCAGATCAGGTCTGATGTTTTGTCCGGCCTGATCTGGGTCCAAAATGTTTGCAAAAGTGGTCAGCAGACAATTCTAGTAGGTTATGAGCACCTGGAGATCAGGTGTGATCTGCTATGCGTGCAGCTAGCCAGTTACCTGGAAAGGGGCCCACTGATGTGGATAATGCCCCTGCACCTGCATGTTATTCAAAAATCTGATTATGATGATGATGAATGAATTTATTTAGTGTAAACAACCCATAAAGAACATGGATTAGGTTGAACACCAGCAACATGCTAATAATACCTGTTTATTAAGTCCAAGCATACTTCCCACCATGTCTCTAGAGTATGGCTGTTGAAGAACATAGCGTAGAAGACTGGATTGGGGCTCTTGTACCTCCTAAAAAATAGTTATTAACAAATATAAAACATTACAACACTCAGAAAGCGTCAAATTCTATAATCTTAGCTTGTCAAAGCATCATATAAGGCCAAATACAAAAATAAGTGTGTTTCGGGTAACGGGTCTGAAAATTTTAGGTAGGGTAGGCACACATATATTTTTTAATTATTTTTTTTGCTCTACAAAAAATATGATATGATTTTATGCATTTTGAAAGGCATTTAGTCTTTTGAAAGGCATTTTGCCTTTCAAAATACATACAATTATATTTTTTCCAGAAAACCTGAAAAAATTCTAGGTTTCACCATAAATTTAGGTAGGGTCAGGTTACCCTAAACATAAGTATTTTTTATTTGGCCTAAGCAATGAAATTGGTGAATATTGTCCGGAGTTGGGACATAAATTGAAAGAGGCCTGTTTGATATCATGTTATGTTACAGAAATGGACAATATGCTCCGATACAGCATGATTTACAAGCCTTTTATTTTATATAACAGTAAAACCTGTTTTAAGCGGTCACTCAAAAAAAGACCAAAAATTGGCTTTCAAGACCAATTATCGCTTAATGTAGGTCAAAAGTATTGCAGAATGCTCCAAGAGAGCATTCTGCAATACTTTGGACCTTCATTAAGCTACCATTTGTCCTTAAGACCTTTGTTTTGTCTATTTTTTAGTGGCCGTTTTAGACAGGTTTTACTGTATATCAATCTGTTTCAGAAAAACTGATAATGGCTTAGCCCACATTAAGTGGGCACTTGTGTTGCACAAAGGTCAATTTTCAGAATTGCTATAATCTTCAAACTTTGAAAATTTGTAAGCTGTGACATTCCAGCATATTATTCTTGAGGAATTTATATGGTAAAGAAACAAGCCAATATACTATAGGGTCTGGATGGGGTATAATGATTAGTGAATAATGGCCCTTTTTTATAATGAATAGTGAATAACGAGCCAAAAAATAATGAATAGTGAATAATGAGGGCCTAGAAAATAATGAATAATCCTATTTTTTTAATGAATTGAAGAAAAAATTTATGAATAGTGATTAATCAGATTTCTTTGCCACCTTTCTTACTTTTAATGAATAATTGGTCTTATTTTAATGAATAGCCCAAAATTTTAATGAGATGAATAATGGGTTAAATTTTTAATGAATAGTGAATACCAGACCCCCCCCCCCCCCTCCCATCCAGACCCTCATACTAGTACCTGTGTGGGGCTACCAACTATACATATCTGAGCATAACATGCCATTTTAAGATAGCAGTTATTGCTTTCAAAAAATCTTAACTTTTTGTTAAGTACTGGGTTTATGTTGGTCACAAAAGCTCACCATAAGCACAATGCTCATGTGAATTAAAAAGGTAAGACATAGAGGATCCTACATGAGTGCTCATGTTTTATTGAGTTTATTAAACAAGTTGAAGAAAAGGGATAAAATGAGAGGCTTGCGGAGCATTTTATCTCTTTTTTGCAACAAGTTTAATAAATTCAATAATACAAGAGCACAACTGTTAGATTCTATTTATCATATGACATTAAGATTACTTTGAAATCTCATTTCTGCCATAATAACTTTATAATTTTGTCATTATGTATGCAATGTTGTTATGTACGTCATAACATTTACCGAAATATCTGTAAACCACCAGTGGTTTATCAATTTTATTGCATGGCTTTATATCACTCCCGGACACGACGTCATATGATAAAAACTTGTATACAAGTTAAGTTGTCACAGAGGCTTAATGTTGGAGTGGATGCCGACAGAACTGACATATGGACAAATGTACATGCCTAAGTCACCAACGCTAAGACAGATGAGACAAAATAACATAGGGTAAATGTCTTAAAATTTCGAACACTTTTCTATTTCTGTTCTCAAATAATATGTTGGTTATTAGGGCTGGGATTCGTAAAACATATCAGAATAGCAAACAGGGAAGACCCTTATCAGACTGCTTCTTCAGAAGCAGTCTGATCTGGGTCTGTACTGTTTGTCTATGCCTTATTGGCAGGCAAGTAGGGTTCGAAATATTAGAACATCACTGTATTCTTAGAAATGGTTAGTCGTAAATATACCTTAGTATATGGCAAAGGTCCATTGAGTGAAAATCTAAGATTGTTGGGATTCAGTCGCCACACATTACTGGTTGCTACAGAATGGCCAACTACAGGTAACAGCCTAGATCTTAGATCTGTATTCTTAGAAATGGTTAGTCATAAATATACCTTAGTATATGGCAAAGGTCCATTGAGTGAAAATCTAAGATTGTTGGGATTCAGTCGCCACACATTACTGGTTGCTACAGAATGGCCGACTACAGGTAACAGCCGAGATCTTCCTGTAAGGAAAGACACAACCATCAATATAGGTTAAGATAAACAAACATTTCGACCATAAAATTGTGACAATTTTCTATCCATCTGTATAAACATTCTTTTGGAAGCTCACTGAGACCCAACATATTTTTGTTTGTTTGATTTGTGGTTTAACGTCCCAGTCAACAGCCATGGTCATGTCGAAACGGTCAGTTAACCTAACCACACTATTTTCCTGGACAAGCTTAGATTTAGTGGTTAACCAGTACTCTGTGCACAAACTTTCTCTTGTAACTGACAACAGGGGAAAGGAGGAGAATGACCGAAGAAAATATTTCATGATCAATCTATCATGAAAGTATGGAAAGAGGCCCGGATCAATCTCATAACCTCTGGATCAGCAATAGGTCTAGCTACCAATTGCACTGCGGGGCCCTGCTGAGATCACAACATAAGTTTTGGTAAATAAGAAAATTAGTTTTTAACTATGCACTCTTATCTAAACGACCGATCAACAACTTATTTGATAACATTTTACTTTGCAAGCCTGGTAATTCTACAATTTTAAAAAATACGTACCCGATATGGTCACTATCTGAGCTGCTGATCTAAAACTGTTGATGAAATTGGCCAAAGTTCGCCCCAATTTCTATGGAAAACAAAAGAACAATATCACATCCTGGGCCTAATTGGTCTGAATATGGGCCAGAACACCAGATTTTAGTTCTTATCACATGTGTGCAAAAACCTATATTATATAGAGGATCTTACATGAGTGCTCATGTTTTATTGAATTTATTAGAGTTGAGGAAAAGAGATAAAATGCAAGGCTGGCAGACCATTTTATCACTTTTTCGCAACGAGTTTAATAAAACAAGAGCATGAATTTTAGATTCTATTTATCATATGACATTAAGATTACTTTGAAATCTCATTTCTGCCGTAAAAATGTTATTATTTTGTCATTATGTACGCAACGTTGGTATGGACGTCATAATGTTTCCCTAAAATCTGTAAACCACTACTGGTTTATGGATTTTATTGCATGGCATTATATCACTCTCAGATGCAACGTCATATGATAAACTTCCATATTAACATATCCAGCAAGGCTTGGTCCAAATTTTCATCGGAGTCTACATCAATACTTTGTGTATGTCAGCAGCAATGCCTCTAGCATGTCTGCATGTTTGCAAAGACTTGACCGAGCTTTTGTTGCTTGACAAAGTGATGAGCACCAAAATGTCATGTGATTGCTCATATCTTTAACATAACAAAGTTTAAAAAGAAAGAATAACTCTTAAAACAATGGAGCCTCTCTCATCTGAGTTTCTTTTAATACTGGCTGATATTTTGGTCAGTAATTTTAATAGAAACATTACATGAGGTAAAATAATTAAATTAAAATTAACTTGAAATTCGTCCAGCAAAAGCGAGATTGTTAAACTATTTTAGATAAATATATTTTACCAACTGAACCCTTGCCCTAGATCCTATGCTATGTGGATTGGGAAAATGGTAATTATTGCCAATTTCTCATTGCATACATTGAGACGGTTCTTTGAGTGCCTAGCACACATGTTTTGGAAAATAAGAAAACAGAGTTTTCAATTTGTGGATCTAGAGGACAAATGATACATACCCAATGTGGCCAGTTTTTGTCTTCGGGACAAAACTTGGTGATTTCATTAACAGCCAGGTAACTTGGCAACAGGCAGGCATTTCTGTCTAATATGTAGGTTACAACCTGCAAAATATTTACCATGACCTCTCAGATAGTCTAACCTCTCATATAGTTCATAATCATATGAAGCATATAAGAAATAATCTAAATCCTTAGCCCTTCAATCACTACTTTTGTCGTCTTCTCCTCTCATCTGCTTATGTTCTTAGGTAGCCTATATAGCAAACAATATGCAGCCAGATCAGACTGCTCCCTTGGGTCAGTGACTATATACTCCCATGAAATACCAATACTCAACTCAAATAGCTCTGTCGTGCATCTTACACAGGTGAATGAGGGAAAATCGATATCATTTCTCAACACAATTTGCTTTTACAGGAGTTTTGGAATACACAGCGTAATTCTTCTATTGTTTACCAAACTTTTTAACACCTTTACAAACACCGAAATCCTATTATAATAATTATAAATCAGAGGACATCTTAAGGCCCTGTCACAATACGACGTATAGCACCAACGTATGCCGACGTATGAAAAATTCAGCAAATACGTTGGTATACGCTGAGTACGTTAGAAATAAGTTTTAAACACGTTACTAATACGCTATAGTACGGTGGTATACGTTGACATACGGCCAAGAGGTCCAACATTTTGTGCATCCATTAAAAATGACAGCGTATGCGAACGTACTGTTTCTATACGCTAGGCATACGCTAGATGTACGCAGCAGGTAAGTTATGCATACGTTAAGGTACGTTAGCACCAACGTATGCGGACGTATGAGAAATTAAGCAAGTACGTTGGTGTACGCTGAATACGTTAGAGATAAGCTATAAACACGTTACGAACACGCTACTGTACGTTGGTATACGTTGTCATACGGCGAACAGATCCCAAAATTTTGTGCTTGCATAAAAAATCTTCAGCGTATGCCGACGTATTGCTTATACGTTAGGCATAAGTTAGATGTACGCAACGGGTAAGTTATGCATACGTTAAGGTACGTTAGCACCAACGTATGAAAATTCACCAAATACATTGGTGTACGCTGAATAAGTTAGAGATACGTTATCAACACGCTACTGTACGTTGGTATACGTTGCCATATGACAAAATGGTCCCAAAATGTTGTACTGTTTTATACGTTTGACATAAGTTAGAAGTACGCTACATGTAAGTTATGCATACGTTAACGTACGTTATATGTACAATTCAGCATACGTTAGACGTTCGTTGTGCATAAGTTTCAAGAACGCTAGTGATACGCTGGGCATACGCTTTTATACGCTGATACAAGTATAAGTTATGTTACGTCGGGAATAAGTTACTCATAAGTTAGACATACGTTCTATGCTCGTTTCGCGTACGCTTTGCATAAGTTCAGAGAGAGGCTTCCTCTGATTTTTTTATTAGATTTCAGCGTATACCAGCGTACTAGATATATATTTCATACGTCGGCATACGTTGGCTAAAACGTAATAGTGTGACAGGGCCTTAAGTTTATGAATATTGATAAATTGAGACACAGACATAGCCATGTTGGAAGCTTTATTCGTCACAGTGAAAGAGGTATTGTTGGAGCAATTTTTAACAATTTCCGCAACTTTCATACAATTGGTCGATATTTACACGGTCATAACTCAAACTAGAAAAGTGTCCATGGGACACGGATGCCCCCGCCTATTGTTTTTATTTCACCTGCAATTAAACATTGGGTATACAATAAGTGAACAGGATACCATTTACATACTACAAACTGAATGTATAGCAACATTATTCTTATAAAACGTGTAATAATATGAGCCTCGTCATGAGAAAACCGTTTTTTTGCATATAAACAACTGTAAAGTTTAAAAAGGATTTAGTAAAATTGTAGGAGGATTTGTGCTCACAAGGTATCTAATGTCCATAAGCTTCTGTAGTAATTAAACCCAAAAATGACTAAGTTCAAACTGTGAAAAAAGTGACAAAAAATGATCTGAGGGTTATATTCAAATGTCATGCACATCTTCAGTCCTTGACAAAAACACCAGTAAAGTTTCAAAAGGATTGGGATAAAATTGTAGGAGGAGTTGCGCTTACAAGGTACCTAATGTCCATAAGCTTCTGTAGTAATTTAGCCCAAAAATGACTAAGTTCAAACTGTGAAAAAAGTGACAAAAATTGATCTGAGGGTTATATCCAAATGTCATGCACATCTTCAGTCCATGACAAAAACAACAGTAAAGTTTCAAAAGGATTGGGATAAAATTGTAGGAGGAGTTGCGCTCACAAGGTACCTAATGGCCATAAGCTTCAGTAGTAGTTGAGCCCAAAATTGACTAAGTTCAAACTGTGAAAAAAGTGACAAAAATTAATCTGAGGGTTATATCCAAATGTCATGCACATCTTCAGTCCTTGACAAAAACACCTGTAAAGTTTCAAAAGGATTGCGAAAAAATTGTAGGAGGAGTTGCGCTCACAAAGTACCTACCTAAATGATGGACGAACGGAAGGACGCACGGACGGACGGTCATGGGCAACGCTTAATGCCCTTCCGCATTCTACGAATAGCGGGGGCATAAAAAGGATTAGTTTTAACATTTCCGAAACATAGCATTTAGCAATATTTCATATATGTTTTTTTATTATTTTTAACAAGATGCACCAATAAGGGATATTTGCGACCGAGTACGCTCTTCAATGTAACTATAAATGCAGCGGTTTCTCAAGCTACGTCGCCATTTTGTTTGTGTATGATGAAAGGCGCACCAGGTGTAAGTCACATTACACATACCCCGACATACCTATATGGCTGAAAAATGAAGTGTCCAGTCACTCTAATATAGGTCACTGCTTGGGAGCAGTCTGATCAGGGTCCATATTGTTTACTTCCATGAAAATATCTAGTCTGAAATGCATTTGAGTATATGCAGCAGTTGTAAAAAAGCAGCAGACATTTTCAGGACAAAAAAAAGTGGCGGGAGAATGTGCCAATCACAGCGGCAGCAGGTGCTAAAATCAACCCTTTGTATACTGGAAACCTCTAAAAGATACTTTTAGACAAATCGTGAAGACCCAGATCAAATGCAGCATTTCATCAGGATCTGCACTGTTTGCTAAAATAAAAACAATCTTCAGGGACTGAAGCACAACTTATTTAGAAATTCCAACCTGTGACCCATGATACATACAGTGATTTTTTTACAAATTTGTTTCTATGAGTCCCGGGACTCACTGGGCCAAAATTCTTTGCATCCCAAACTCGAAGTTCTGCATCCCATACGGGGCCCACTTAAAATTATAAATTTTGTGTATCCATACAAATCCGGCCATTCATAGAAGCCAATTTGGGAAGCAAAACACTGGCATACTTATTTATACTATAATAAAGATCAAACTTAATTTACTTTGTCAAGTAAAATAATAAAGATATAAAAAAACTTCCTGACTTTCTTATTAATAAAAAATTTAGTTCCAGACAGTATATTTCCTTAATTTAATCATATTATCATCTTTTGCCAAGAGTCAGACTTTTGTCTCGCAGTTTTCATATATTTTTAGAGCCCAGGTCATTAGCCCGTGTTCATCTAACTCTGCATGCCTACAAGTGTAGTGCTGGAAGTTACTGCATTTGAGCCTTTGGACATACCATATTAATTTTTCTTTTATCATCTGTGCACAGTACAGTCTCCGTACTTCATGAGCCTGCAGTAATACTTTAACCATTCTATTAGTATTTGCTCGAAGCAGGGTGTTTAAACTTGCGGGTAAAACGCATTATACAAATGTTTCATTTCGGGTTGGTAGTGGTTTATCGGCACTGGTTTTTACCAGTAGTCCGGTACTGGCTTTTACCGGTAAACTCCCCTACAGCAGGTCATATCTGAAAACACGTGTTTCCCCATTGTCGCACAGGAAGTCCGTTAGCACGAACAAACCTGTCGCCTTTCGCTCGGTGCACACTGGGATTAAGCCGCCATTTTTATTAAAAATATATTATGCGATCACTGCTTGCATGACTCGGGGCTTTACATCCAGAAAATATTGACTGAAAGAAAAATGATATACTGTTAAAAATCTAACTTTTTGCTATTTTTAACAATAAATTCTGTCACTACAGCAGTGCGAGAATTGAACGAGACTAGCCAAATATCGCTAATTACCCATGATGCAAAGGGCGAAATGCGAGAGATCTAGATGAGGTATCGTCAGGTCTTGAGAGAATGCGTGTTTCCCAAGGGAAGCAATGATCGCTATACTGTTGGGGAGTTTTTTCAGTACCGGTTTTTACCAATATTATTCAAGACGGGGTGCGCAAGTAAAAAAAAAACACTCAAAACGAAAGTTGCAAATACTAAATGCAGACTTTTCGCCACAATTTTAATGCATCCTGTGGGACTCTCATGGTTTAAAATCATGCGTCCTTTGTGAGAAGCATGCGTCTGAGACCCAGGACGCGCAGGTAAAAAAATCACTGTACGTACAATGAGCCATCTGCAACTCCTTGTATCAAACCAGATAGACAGGGTTCATACAGGCAAGTTTGAGTAAAATTCAAGGACTTTCCAAGGACTTCTAAAGACTATCCTACAGTTTTCAAGGACTAACAGTTTATGAAAAATCCTGATTTAAGTGTTAAAATTCTACTTCAGAAATGCTAGACTGGGATAATGGAGAAATCAGCACTAGAAAATTAGTATAAAATTGATGTGCTTTTATTTGGTGCAGCTTATAATGCACCAAATTAAGGCATGATAATTTTATACTGATTTAGATTCCTATCAACAGTGTTGAGTCCTACAGAAAATAGTAGAATTCAAGGACATTTCAAGGCCTCTGAGTAATTTTCCAGCACTTTTCATGGCAGATTTAATTTTCAAGGACTTTTCAAGCAAGCCCTCCAAATTCAAGTACTTTTCAAGCCTGTGCGACCCCTGATAGAAGACTTCATTAGTATACAAAGGTTAAAGACTCCATTGTGGGGGCATGAGAGTGAATTAATCCTCATGAACAGACTCAATGAAACAGAGTCTGCTGTTTTCAAATTTTGTAGGTTCCCTCTATTCCTGAAGGATGTTTTCACAATTTTTTATAACATTTTGTGCTATTATTTTTCTCTTTTTTGTGGCAGTTACTTGGTATTAACCAGCACTAAGACGGATGGTTTTATGTCCGGGAGCACCCAAAGGCTCACCAACAGAGATTCTGTACTTTTTTGTTCTGTGTTTAAAATTCCAGGAGACAGGGCCAGCCATGGTTTAGTGTCTCATCCAATAGACTGGGGGGAGCTTGGGATCCAACTACGGACCCTTGGGTACAAGGTGAGCTGTTTATTCACTACATCATGGCAGCTTTCATCTGCGAGCATACATTTGACAAGAAATTCTTTGCTTTGTATCAGAATTTGGGTACTCATCACATATGAGTAGTCATTCTTTAAACATGCATGCACAGCCACCTTGTGGGGCTGGAGACCTCAATTTTTATGTTCCTTCTTATGACAGCAGAAAAGGCTCTGGCAAGACTGTGCATGCTAGTTTGAGCCTTTGCTGCTGGCATATGTAATAAGTACGGAAAATGTCCTAAAATTTTGAACACTTTTTTCTTTCTGTTGCCAAATAAAATGTTAGGGCTGGAATGCTTGTCAGAATAGCAAACAGGGAAGACCCTGATCAGACTGCTTCTTCAGAAGCAGTCTGATCTGGGTCTGCCCTGTTTGTCTAGACCTTATAGGCAGGTAACTAGTGTTCGAAATTTTATAACATTTACCATACCAAATAACTGGCTCTTACCTTTGTCATTGGCATGATAAATCTTTGCTCTCTATAAAATTTCTATTTCCTGAATAATGGCTGTATTTATTGTTTTACAATTACCCATAGGTCTAGAATCTAGATAAGCACTTTTTTAGGGTAAAATGGTAATTATCTTCTTACCCATGGGTTTAAACATGTGTTTAAAAGAAACTTCTCATTGACACAGTTCTTTTGAGTACCCACAACATATCTTTTTGCTAAGAAATAAGAAAAATAGTTTTCTAATACACATTCTTATCTAAAGGCATGGTTACCTTCATAATGGCATCCACTTGTGACATAACAGCTGCATTCTGACCTGGGATCAACAAGCTCTTCTCTGGAATCACGCGTAACAGGTCCCGACAACCCTGCAATTAAAGTCTCCTATATTTAGCTTTGAATCAAATAATTACTGCTTACTCTTTAAAAAGAGATGAGAAACGTTGTAAACAACAAAAATTATAAACTGATCCTCGTTATGGGTGTTACAGGTATATACCTGCCTTTTACCTGTAACAGTATATCTACCGTTATTTACCAGTTTCTATAGCCATATTATTATGCATCTCCAAAAGTACAGTACTCAACTGAACATGAAAGAGCTATGTGCATTAAGGGGCTTTTTTGGCCCCCCTGTGAGGCTAAAATATAAAAATTGTTTTTTTTCACCAATTTGTTCTTATTAGTTTATTAGTACAATAACCAAAGTTTAAAAGTCTCAAATTACTTTGACTTTTAACGGTGCTAAGGTAACAAAAATGGCCGCCAAAATAGGCTGAAAATAGGAAATTGACCATTTTGGAGCAAAATTGAGAGGTTTGACAGAGAAATCAACATAGAGCACAAGCAAATACCAAAAAGATATTTTAACAGATTATGAGATTTACCATGGCACACAACATATTAAAAGGATTTTTTGGTATTAAGCTATGCTGACATTTAATTCTTAAAAAATCGGTCTCCAAAACCTTAAATTTGGTCCAAATGGCAATTTCTCTGTTTTAAGCCTATTTTGTCGGCCATTTTTGTAACCATAGCAACGGTAAAATTTATAATAAATGCCCAAATTTTACACTCCAGTTATTCTTCTAATAAACCAATCAAAAGAAATTGGTGAAAAACAATTTTCAGTTTGTGGCTCTAGAGGGGGCCAAAATAGCCCCTTAATGCACGTACCCCTTTATCATGCTCATAAATGTTAAATGCCAACAATTGTTGGCAACTGTTGGCATTTTAACATTTATAAGTATGATATTAAATATACAACATCAGAGTTTTGAAAGCAAGAAAAATCTTTTTTTTTTCAACATTTCAGTATTTACAATGTATGAGCAGATAAAATTTCAAAATAACAAAACAAGTTTTATAACCCTGGTAAAATGGACTCTTTAGAGTTTTAGAGTTAAATAAGAAATGGGAGTTAAGACGTAAATACAGTTTAGGAACTGACCTTATAATCTACACCACCAATGATCTTCCTGATCAGCTGAAAGGCCCGCACAAAAGGCTGCTGGGCCTGGTACACCATTTTCTCATGATGAAGCAAAGTCTCACAAACAACCCTGAAACACCAAAATAGTAAGTGAGTATGATCAGGAAATACCACAATCACAAACCGCAGACAATCCCATGGCACCACGAGGAAGAGCCACTCAACCATCAAGGGACACCAGGAAGACAAATTAAGCAAAGCAACCAGCTCTCTCTTCCCCATCAAGATGATTGCAATACTAGAATGGACATAAAGTAACGTACAACAAAACATAGAACAAATACAGACTCCCACAATGGGAGTAACAATAAACAAAAAGTCAACAACAATAGAACCACCGCCTTAGAACGGACAGCAGCCTAAGCCAATGGGGGGCTTAAATGCATTTTACTGGTACCAAATCTTTGCCCTAGATTCTGCTATTGTTGAAGTACCCCAGAATCATTGTATCAAACCAAATCTGGCAATACTCAATCCTATCTGAAAGATCTTAAACCTGACCATGGTAAATTAAGATATATACCATTTTTTGAAAACTGTGCAAATCCAGATCAGCTGGCTTCTCAGAAGCTGGTTGATTTTTGTTTGTTTGTTTTTGTTGCTTTACGTCCCATGTCAACAGCTATGGTCATTGCGGGACGGTCAGTTCACTTAACCACACTTTTTCCTGGGCAGGCTTGAGCAAGCGGTTAGTCAGTAATTTGTGCACATACTTTCGCTTGTAACTGACAACAACCCTTCTTGAATAAATCAGCGGAAGGGAGGAGAATGACCGTAGAAATTATTTCATGATCAATCTCCACGAAAGTATGGTACCGGGACGGGATCGAACTCGCGACCCCTGGATCTGCAGTCAGACACGCATCTGTAGCCAGACATGTTACCGACTGCGCTACGTGGCCCGGTCAGAAGCTGGTTGATCAGAACCCACAATGCTACCCACTCTGCTTGGTATTACAGGCTAAAGTATTCAGCATATCATGGGTAAACTTGCATTTGCTGCTATCCAGTGGGGCTATATGCTTTTTTAGACTGAGCCTTTATCTACATATGAGCGCCGATCTGACAAAAGGGTCCTTCGGGCATTTTAGCAGTTTTTGTGTAATCAAAATTTCAAAAACGTCTAAAATTTCAAGATTTTGCATGTTCTTACAATGGAGTCAAATTGCTTCTATCATGTAATACAATCAAAGGCGCAAATAGTTCTGATAAAATTAAGTGATACGTCTAATGTATGTTGCCATGGCAACAGCTGTGCATATGGACTATACATTACCTTTGAAACTGGGTACCTCATTTCAAATGCTTTTGTAAACACGGAATGAGCGTATGTAGGCTATTTGCGCAGTCTATGCAATTCCATACATATCAAATTTACAGAAACATGGAGCATTTTTGAAATATTGCTCCTAGCGTCTTTGTTTTAGCGTCATAATGTCAACAAAATGGTGTTGACGTCAGAACGTCATTAGCAACGTTTAGTGACGTCATGTTTAAAACGCATAATCTACACGAGTTCAAACGCTCATATCTTTGTTATTTGTAAAGATAATCTCTTCAAATTTTCTGTAATTGTTCACAACAGCCAGCTCTTTCTTTTCTGTAAATATCTCACTTTGGACTTTTATTGCCAGAAGGTCCCTTCTGTCAGATCTTGGCTCATATATATTTTGTGCATGGTAGCAGTGAAGGCTTTGCCTGTGCATACAAGTTTCTGGCCCCTGGCTCCACGTAAGGGGTCACAGGTTGTTGTCAGGGCATGGTTTTTGTTTGCAAACGGAATCAAAATCACAGGAATGCAACTAGAACACTAGGTAACACCCCCGACAAGTTTCGGAAAAATCCACCCCGAGTGCGATCACAAGAAAGGTTTACAGACTGACCGACACTGGGAAGGACAGATGCCGGAGACTACACTTGTGGCAGGATAAGTGCTACAGTTGGTAGAGCTAAAAATCAGATAAATAATTCATTTAAGAAATGAATTAAATTTTTGGAATGATCATGGAATCATGAATATTTCGGGTCTCTTGCAAAGTAAGTCACGTTAACTTTGCAAGAGACCCAAAGTATTCATGATTCCATGAACATTCCAAAAATTGAATTTATTGCTTATACATGTATTTACATTTTATGATAAATATCTAAAATATGAAAAATATTTATAATTTAGGAATTTAAACATTTTTGTATTTAAAATATAATCATATTAACGGTTTAGTCTGAGTGTAAAATGGAAAAGCGGAACAGCCAGCTTAAACACAGACAGACAATGGAGCAAACAAGATGCTTGTTTTGTACCTGCGACTCAGGTGTGGCTCCCTGTCAATCACAACACCAGTATTACTTCTGGTGAATGAGTTCGATGTTCAAAGAGTATTGCACGGGGCAAGTGAGCTTGGCAGCTGTCAATCAAATTTGTGTAATTCATGAGGCCATGAACGGCTGCAAAAATCTAAAGATTCATTAAAGGATTGCTTCCAAAATGTAAATTTGCCCAGCATGCAAAGAGTTAACATACTTTGCTTGAAGAACATTCATCTCAACCATGGTCTCCAGAAGCCCTGCGAGTAAGTCTACTCTGCTCTTGTTGTACTGATCAAAGAAGTAGGAGACATACACCTTCAAACCTGCAGAGTGGTTGTCCTGGAAACACAAAAAGTACCGGTTTACAGTATTAGCTTACAAACACAAGTATTGGAGCGCAGTGGCTCAGTGGTAGAGTGCTTGACTCGAGAGCTTGACTCGAGACCTAGGGGCCGCCAGTTCGAGCCTCACCGGCGTCACTGCATTGTGTCCTTGAGCAAAACACATTCATCCTAGCTTAGTACTGGTTCAACCCAGGACCATCCGTCCCTTTATAACTGAAAGATTGTTGATGTGACGTAAAGAATCAAATCAAACAAAACAAACACAAGTATAGGTAAATTACAGTCCCTATTGTTATACCTGCTAGAAAAAAAGGGTATATTAATTTTGTGTCAAAGTCGGTCCGTGGTCCGTCCTTCCATCCGTGCGAACATCCGTCTGTCACGTTTCTTGTAAATTTATCTCCTCTTAAACCGTTAGAGGTAGCAACTTCAAACTTTGTAGGTGAATAGGTCACATGATGTAGAGGGTACTGGGCAACATTTCGTGAGACCTTGACCCCAAGGTCAAGGTCAAATAATGTATTTTCTTGTAAATGTATCTCCTCCTAAATGGTTAGACGTAGCAACTTAAAACTTTGTAGCTGAATAGTTCACATGTTGTAGAGGCTACTGGGCAACATTTCATGTGACCTTGACCCCAAGGTCAAGGTCAAAGGTCAAATATTAAATTTTCTTGTAAATGCACCTCCTCTTAAAGCTTTTGACGTAGCAACTTCAAACTCTGTTGTTGCATAGGTCACATGATGTAGAGGGTACTGGGCAACATTTCTCGTGACCTTGACCCAAAGGTCAAGGTCAAATAATGTATTTTTTTGTAAATGTATCTCCTCCTAAACTGTTAGACGTAGCAACTTTAAACTTTGTAGCTGATTAGGTCACATGATGTAGAGGGTACTGGGCAACATTTTATGTGACCTTGACCCCAAGGTCAAGGTCAAAGGTCAAATATTGAATTTTCTTGTAAATGCATTTCCTTCTAAACCTTTTTGCGTAGCAACTTCAAACTTTGTAGCTGAATAGGTCACATGATGTTGCTGGTACTGATCAACATTTTGTGTGACCTTGACCTTGGGGTCAAGGTCACATATAAAGGTCAAATGTTGAATTTTCTTGTAAATGCTTCTCCTCCTAAAGTTTTTGACATAGTAACTTCTGTAGGTGCATAGGTCACATGATGTAGAGGGCACTGGGCAACATTTCTTGTGACCTGGACCTGAAGGTCAAGGTCAAATAATGTATTTTCTTGTAAATGTATTGTCTCCTTAACCATGGGATGTAGCAACATCAAACTTTGCTGGTGCATAGGTCACATGAAGTCGAGGGTACTGGGCAATATTTTGTGTGACCTTGACCCCCTTGACCTTGGGTTCAAGGTCAAATAATGTATTTTCATGGTAATTCATCTCCTTAACCTTTGGCCGTAGCAACTTCAAACTTTGCAGGTACATAGGTCACATGATGCAGATGGCAATGGTTCATGTGACCTAGACCTTGGGTCATGGTCAAATCAAATATTTCTTGTAAATGCATTTCCTCCTAAACCGTTGGACATAGCAGCTTGAAACTTTGCAGATGCATAGGTCATATGATGTAGAGGATACTGGGCAATGTTTGGTGTTTGTCCTTGACCTAAGGTCAAGGTCAAAAGTGAAATAATGTACTTTCTTGTAAGTGCATCTCCTTCTAAAC
Organism: Loripinus fragilis; assembly: GCA_964019695.1. Taxonomy (NCBI): domain Eukaryota; kingdom Metazoa; phylum Mollusca; class Bivalvia; order Lucinida; family Lucinidae; genus Loripinus; species Loripinus fragilis. The sequence goes on from OZ026518.1 coordinate 77,976,767, forward strand.
GGTTGGACATAGCAACTTCAAACTTTGCAGATGCTTTGGTTTGCGCAAAAGCGGGTATTTGCGATGGTGTACCATCGACTGAAGTCTAGTTTAGTCTAAACACAGGTTTAGATAAGCAAAACTTTTCTGAGTAAAATTATGAGTATTTTCTTGCCGATAATTTTTAGCATATGTTTTGGGTGCTCAAAAGAGCCATCTCAATGAGAGGGTTCTTTTGAGTACCCACAACATATGTTTTGGATGAGAAATAAGAAAATTAGTTTTTTGGTACGCACTCTTAAAAGTCCTGAAACTATCAACAAAAGATACCATACCTGGGGTATTCCATTCCACAGAGTGGTTCTTTTGAGTACCCAAAACATCTGTTTTGGTTAAGAAACAAGAAAATTATTTTTCTGTTACGCACTCTTAACCGAAGGCCTGGTCTAAATCTATTACCCTTTAATTGTAAAATCCATTTAGACTAAAACCCCTAAACGAGTACTTTTACAAACAAAGACCCAGCTGAAATGTAGCATAATGCTGCATTTCATCAGGGTCTACACTGTTTGTAATGGTAAAAAAGAGCTTCAGACAAAAAATATGATCTTTTTTTAACATTATAACCTGACACCCCTAGAGATGCACAATGGACTATCCCAAGTTTATTGTATCAAACCAGAAGGAACAATCCATTAGGCCAAAAAAAAAAATAGGTGTGTTTACGGTTTGCCGACCGACCCTGTTTTATAGCTGCCGACCCTACCATTTTTTATCCAAAAATAAAAAAAACTAGAGCAGAAGTCGATGGTACACCATCGCAAATACCCGCTTTCTGACCTATAGCCTTTACCTTGGGGTCAAGGTCACACAAAATGCTGCTCAGTACCTTCAACATAATATGACCTATGCACCTGTAAAGTTTGAAGTTGCTATGTCCAATGGTTAAGGAGAAGAAGCATTTACAAAAAATACACTATATGACCTTGACCTATGGGTCAAGGTTACACCAAATGTTGTCTAGTGCCCTCCAAATCATATGACCTTTGCACCTGCAAAGTTTGAAGTTGCTACGTCCAACAGTTTTGGAGAAGACGCATTTACAAGAAAGTACATTATTTGACCTTGACCTATAGGTCAAGGTCACACTAAATGTTGCCCAGTGCCCTCTACATCATGTGACCTATGCACCTACAGAGTTTGAAGTTACTACGTCAAAAGCTTTAGGAGGAGAAGCATTTACAAGATAATTCAATATTTGACCTATGACCTTGACCTTGGGGTCAAGGTCACACAAAATGTTGCCCAGAACCCTCTACATCATGTGACCTATCCAGCTACAAAGTTTGAAGTTGCTAGGTCTAACCGTTTAAGAGGAGATACATTTACAAGAAAATACATTATTTGATCTTTGACCTTGACCTTGGGGTCAAGGTCACACGAAATGTCGCCCAGTTCCCTCTACATCATGTGACCTATTCACCTACAAAGTTTGAAGTTGCTACCTCTAACGGTTTAGGAGGAGATACATTTACAAGAAACGTGACGGACGGACGTACGCACGGACAGACGGACGGACGGACGGACGGACGGACGGACGGACGGACGACGGACCGACTTTGACACGAAATTAATATACCCTTTTTTTCTAAAGAAAAAAGCGGGTATAACGAGACTGTTGTCCGACCCTGCTCGAGCGGTCCCGGATTTTAGTACTGGTATTCAAATTTTTCGCTGATTCTATTCTATTCGGTATGTAGTCAAACCTTTTACGGATACCTTCGGATTTTGTCAATCCAAGATGGCGACGTTCTCGTCACTTTTCGTTTCAAAAAATGTGATCACAAAGATCAGAAAAGCTTGTTTGAAGCAACAAGTCATCATCAGATGACTTGAGATATTTAATGACAACTATCCATGCGATGGTGTCTTTCTTCTTTGGGTTTATTTCCCTCTTCTGTTGCTTGACGTTGTAAATAGAGGTTTAGAACTTTCGGAAGAAAGTTAAACACATTTATCACTGACTACATTGACTCGCGCTTCATTATTTACAAGAGTGCCAGGTATGTTCCTTTTGTTCAGTGTGGAAGGTAATGTAGGGGAAATCTGTGCTTTGCCTTTGGACTTTGTCATAAATAAACCAGCCAATCAGTTTGATTTTCGGTTTGAGAATGTTTTCTTGTTTTATAAATTCCAGCCTTTTCTCATCTCAATATTCTTTGGTCCAAGCTTTGATCATATAAAACAGAACATACCAAGTAATTTGCAGTCACTTTTTATTTTTCTTTACAAACCTTGGTACATAAAAAGTAAAAAAAAAAATCGAGCAAAAAAAAAAAATCGACCCGGCCTACCTACCCTATTTCAAATTAAAAAAAAAATAAAAAAAAAAAAAAATAGAAAATCGACATACCTACCCTGTTTCAAATTTTCATCAAATAGTAAACACACATATTTTTTTTTTTGGCCTTAGTATACAATGGGTTAAACAGCAGTGATATTTTGACCTGGATGTCTTGTGAGAATCTCACACAAAATTTGCCTAGAATGCACAATTTTAAAAGATGTCCAGCCTCAGGACACATAAATATTCAGGGCATCTGCTTAAAGTATTATTGCCTCAGTTTTACCACTGGCTGGTATTCTGCTTTTAGTGTGAAACATTTAGCAAGTCCAATATAGAGAGGATACAAATGTACCAGTCACCACAACTCTAGTAAAGTCAATATTGATTGGTTGAAATCATCAGCGTTACTCTTACACCTGCGATGAAAAATGCAGACAAAACTTGAAAGTAAACCATTTTAACATTTGATAGCAGGATACCTACAGCATCTGAGAATTTTAAAGTAAGAACTACAGTAGAACTTCAATAGCTCCAACATGCTTGGGACCATGAAAAGTAGTTCTAGTCAAGGGTACATGTAGTTCAAGCCATCCTGGGTGAATTATGCAAAAAATGACCTGTAGGGACCATGATGATAGTTCTAGCCAACCCAGGTAAATTTGCAATCAGTTTTACCTTTTATGAGCAATTGAAGTGTCATGCTCAATTAAGATGAGCTTGAAAAAGGTCAAACAAGGTATATCTCCACACCCCAGGATAACTGGATAAGCACCATTATCACATGTTTGTTCTGAAGAAGAGGGTGATCATGGGGTGAGGTGAGGCAAGTATGGTAAAAGTAGAATAGGGTCAAAGAAAGAAAGAAAAGTATGGGATTCAATATGGACTCACATGTTTTCTAGAGGACACATAACTCTAATGGCCAGACAACACTGCCAATTGCAAAAATATCACTGAGTGCTACTGTCAAAGTTAACCAGGGCTCACCCTGCCATTAGCCATTGTTGCCATTTGCTACTAAAAATGTAGAGTGGCTACAAATATAAGTCATCAGCTTAAAGTACACTCAAGGTGGTTCAAAAATTACATATTTGCGAAAAGTGTATTTTGATCAGCTTTTGGATTGTAACATGTATGTTGTTTATCTGTTTTTATATTTTGTTTACTTAGTTTCTGCTGACCCAGATATTGGAGACATTGATGGTAAATAAGTTGTTGTAAACAAAGTATTTATTTGGTTATAAGATTTTTCTAGAATGATGACTAATCACCTAGAACTTTCCAGAAAAGTTGGGAATTTTCTAGAATTTTCTTTTCCTTGCCAATAGAAGCTTTGAGTAGGTTCTGGAAATCAGTGGAATCATCCAGCAGAATGGAGAACTTTCCAGAACCCATGTATTTATTTATATTTAGCATATGATATCATACTTGGTGCCTGATCATTCTGGAACTTTCTTTAACAGTATATATAACAGTAAATTTTTCATAAAGGCATCTTTGAAATAATTTCACCATTTAAAAGTCTAAACCTTTTGTACTGGAATTCTATAGTGGAATACTGTGTTTAATTTGTTTATTCTGGATTATTTGGATTATTCAGTTTTGGATTCAGACTTCGTGTTCATTTGGATTTAACTTCAAAATCTGGGGATCAGAAACTGCTAAAAGACTTGTGTCGATAAATATTCTGAGGGACAGTTTGGACATAAAAGGTATTGTAAATTAGACTTTCTTTGACTGTATAAATATTTCCATTGCTTTTGTAAATGATAATTTTGTTTTTAATAAATTTTGTTAAATTTTAAAAGTGCTTTTTGCTGACTTTCCAAACATCAAAATTTTGGTTTCCTGAATTCTTTTCTAGTTACGCCTGGCACGTAACAGGATTTTCAAATATTGCTTTTATTATTCCTTCACACATTATTATTGTGCCATATTTAGCTCTTTGAATGCTGGATTTTTTCAATACCATCAGCGTGTCAAACAGTTTGGATCCAGATCAGGCTCGACATTTGTCGGGCCTGATCTGGGTCCAAACTGTTTGCAAAGGTTTCTTTCTTTCTATCGTTACTGGTTTCGCTCAAACTTGAGCATTACACCAGGGAGTTCGAATTTAGAAATTTTGATGTAATTAAAAAAACAAAAACAACACAAAAAAAAAACACAAAAAAAAAACCTTTGGCCGAATTTTTGTTTATCAGCAGATGACAAAAGTCGCCGCTAGCTGGCAAAGAATCAAATAAAGAACAACTTCTTGATACTACTTTCTGGCTGATTGGCTAAAGTCAATTTCATTTGGCTCCAACTTTTTCCATTTGGCTAAAGTGTTGGCTACAACAAGTTCTGAGCCAGGGTAATTAAGCCCTGTATCAACAAACATACTATACCTGGGGTATTCCATTCCACAGAGTGGTGAGAAGATCTGTACAGTAGTCTTGCTTCCATTTCTTGCACTCTTCTGGATGTTTAATGAAACCACAAAATGCCTCCTCTATTGATTCACCTCTCTAAAAGAGAAAAAAAACATCATTACTGGTCATCTCCAGTGTTTGTTTGATTGTTATTGCTCAGATAAAAAATATAGGGAGTAGCCATAATGCGCATGCGCAAAAGTTGTGATAAGGTGGTCGAATACACAGCAAACCAGGCTATATGAATGGGCCCCCCACATAGACATTGACCTAAATTCTAGAAAAAAAAGTGTCTGAAGCATATCTCAGAACTTAAAACAAATGGACAAGCTCGAGAAAAGCAAAAAAGCAAACATTCAGTATGCAAGAATACATACAATAATATGGCTTAACGATCTTCAATCTACGCCGTTACAGGCTCAATTTTGGTATTCTTCTCCAGGGGTAAACTCTAGCTCTTCGGTATTTTTCTCTCTGGTAATTTAATGCCAATTAACTGTATGTATTTCTTTCTTTCTCTATATACTGCCAGACCCTCTTTCGAGTATTATCGGCAGGTGTACTTTGTACACTCCGGTGTAACGGTCAGTTTTTCCCCAGTCATTTTTTTCCCCCGGGGAAAGATTTGACTAGTCAGTTTTTTCCCCACCCAGTCAGTTTTTTCCCCCCATGTTATTTTTTCGGAAAAGGCTTGAAAATGATATATGTGTCATTGTGCAGTTAAATCAAATTAAATATCATTCTGAAATAGCTGTATTATAACTCTACCACCCTCAACACAGCACAAAAGTGCAGAGGGTGTAGAAGGATTTGATTATAAATGGTTAGCATATTCAAAAAACAAAATGAGTATGTTCTTAATTCAAAATGGTTATTTGAATGGGTTAAAGGAAAATCCACCCAGTCTTTCCCCAACCCACTATTTGGAAGAATCAATTCACTAAGATAAAATACAAAGGTTGGAACACTTTGGAGGGAGATAAAAAAAATAAACTTTTCGGTTTGAAAATTTGATTATCTCTTTGGAATGAGTCATTCAAAAGTCTTCAGATACATTTAAAGAATAACATTAACTGAAAGACTGAAAGATAAATAGAAAGATCAGAACATTTAGGAGGGGTGAGGGGGGGGGGAAAGAATGGGCCGGCCCAGTCTTTCCCCACCCCACAATGTAGCAGTACAAATAAAATGTTTGGTTTGAAAACTTGATTCTCTCTTTGGAATCTGTCATTCATAAGTGTTAAGATACAGTGAAAGAGTAACATAAACCGAAAGACTACAATTGTAACTGATCAATAGAAAGATCTGAAGATTTTGGAGGGGGGAAAGAATGGGCCGGCCCACTCTTTCCCCACCCAACAATGTAGAAGTACCAATAATCTTGTTGGATTGAAAACTTGATTCTCACTTTGGTATACTTCTTTCATAAATGTTAAAATAGAGTGAAAGAGTAACATAAACCGAAAGACTAAACTAAATAGAAGATCGAAAGATTAAGGAGAGGGGAAAGAATGGGCCGGCCCAGTCTTTCCCCACCCTACAATTACAAATAAACGTGTTGGCATGAAAACTTGATTCTCTGCTTGGTATAAGTCAAGAGAGTTCAGATACAGCAAAAGAATAACATAATCCAAAAGTCTAGAGGATAAATAGAAAGATCCCAACATTTTGGAGGGGGGAAAGAATGGGCCGGCCCAGTTTTTCCCCACCCCACAATGTAGAAGTACCAATTAACTTGTTGGTTTAAAACCTTGATCTCTCTTTGGAATAGGTCATTCAAAATTGTTCAGATACAGTCAAAGAGTAACATAAACGGAAAGACTAAACAATAAATTGAAAGATCCAAGCATTATGGAGGGGGGGGGGGGGGGGGGGGGGGGGGGGGGGGGAGAATGGGCCGGCCCACTCTTTCCCCACCCAACAATGTAGAAGTACCAATAATCTTGTTGGATTGAAAACTTGATTCTCACTTTGGTATAGGTCTTTCATAAATGTTAAAATAGAGTGAAAGAGTAACATAAACCGAAAGATGAAATGATCAATAGAAGATCGAAAGATTAAGGAGGGGGGAAAGAATGGGCCGGCCCAGTCTTTCCCCACCCTACAATTACAAATAAACTTGTTGGCATGAAAACTTGATTCTCTGCTTGGTATAAGTCAAGAGAGTTCAGATACAGCAAAAGAATATCATAATCCAAAAGTCTAGAGGATAAATAGAAAGATCCCAACATTTTGGAGGGGGGAAAGAATGGGCCGGCCCAGTTTTTCCCCACCCCACAATGTAGAAGTACCAATTAACTTGTTGGTTTAAAAACTTGATCTCTCTTTGGAATAGGTCATTCAAAATTGTTCAGATACAGTCAAAGAGTAACATAAACCGAAAGACTAAACAATAAATTGAAAGATCCAAGCATTATGGAGCGGGGGGGGGGGGGGGGGGGGGGGGGGGGGGGGGGGGGGGGGGGGGGGGGGGGGAAAGAATGGGCCGGCCCAGTCTTTCCCCACCCAACGATGTAGAAGTACCAATAATCTTGTTGGATTAAAAACTTGATTCTCACTTTGGTATAGGTCTTTCATAAATGTTAAAATAGAGTGAAAGAGTAACATAAACCGAAAGACGAAACGATTAATAGAAGATCGAAAGATTAAGGAGGGGGAAAGAATGAGCCAGCCCAGTCTTTCCCCACCCTACAATTACAAATAAACTTGTTGGTTTGAAAACTTGTTTCTCTGCTCGGTATAAGTCAAGGGAGTTCAGATACAGCAAAAGAATATCATAATCCAAAAGTCTAGAGGATAAATAGAAAGATCCAAGCATTATGGGGGGGGGGGGGGGGGGGGAGAATGGGCCGACCAAGGACTGACAGATAAATTGAAAGGTAAGAACCCAATGGTGGGGGGGGGGGGGAAAGAATGGGCCGGCCCAGTCTTTCCCCACCCCACTTTTGAGAAGGAACGTGCAGTTAGCTAAATGCTTTCTTAACTTGAATTTCTCCTTAGGACAAGACAATCATGAGTGTTCAGATACAGTACAAGAATCATGAGTGTTCAGATACAGTGCAAGAGTAGGTTAAACCTATAGACTGAGAGATAAATAGAAAGGTTAGAAAATAATAGAGGGGGGGAAAGAATGGGCCGGCCCAGTCTTTCCCCACCCCCTATTTAGAAGAACCAGTTAGCTAAACGGGTTTTAAAGTCGAAGATCTCTTTGACATGTCATTCGAAAGTATTTCGATACAGTTAAAGAGTACAATAAACCAAAAGACTGATAGTAAAAGTGAATGGTCTGAACCCCTAGAAATCACAACCAAACAGCAATAAGTATGAGTACTTTTGAGTCCTATTGCTAATTTAATAGCGGCTTTTTAAATTTATACAAAGAAATAATAATTCCATTATGATTTTTGAAATTATTAGTGGGGGGGAAAAAACTGACTGGGAAGGGAAAGAATGGGCCGGCCTATTTTTTCCCCGGGGAAAGAATGGGCTGGCCCATTCTTTCCCCGGGGAAAAAACTGACTGGGGGGAAATTCCGGCCTGTTACACCGGGTTGCAGGATGAAAGCCTACAGGGAACCATATCTAAATTACCGTAGGGTTCTTTAACCTGCTCAGGGGGTGACTTTCCCTGCACAGGGGACATCCAGTTAACGTCCCGATCCGAAGAACGATGCACTTATCTAGCGTTATCAACACCATATCAAAAAGAAATCTAAAATAAATTATTGGGAAAAAACTATTGAGATGCAATTATAATCTAATCCTTCATTTCTTTGAATCTCTTTGTCCTCTCAATGAAGTGTCCTTCTTCTTCACAAATCAACTCCCTCCAATTGGGAAACTCCACAGGACTGTCATAGCCAAGCAGGGTCTAGATATTAGGTGCTTGAATTCCTAGCTCTTCTCTCAGCCTTTTCAATAGTGTGTATCAAGAAAAAAAAAAGAAAAAAAAAAAAATTCAAGAATGGTGCAATAAATGGAGAATGAAATTAAGTCTCGGTAAAACAGAAGTGACATTATTCCGTACAAAAGACACCTGTGAAAGAGATGAAAAAGAGTGTGTTTGCAAGGCCAACGGTGAAGAACTAAAGTATAATCCTAACCCAAAAATATTGGGAATCACTCTTGATGAACAGTTGAACTTTCAGGAACATGTAAACAAGACAGAGAAGAAAGCAAGCATTGCATTGAGCATTCTCAGGGAAGTGAAAGGGATTTCCAGAATATCATCGAAGAAATTAATTGAATTGTATGTGACTTTAATCAGATCAGTTATTGAATATGGTAGTTTAGTGTGACAAACAGTTGCAAGGCCAGATATTAGAAAACTTGAAAATATTCAGAGGAAAGCTTTGGCCATTTGTCTAGATTTACCGTGGACATCATCAAGAGAAGCAATGGAAGTAGCAGTTGGAGTAGTTCCCCTTGATTTGAGATTCTGCGAAATTGCATTTAGAGACGTAGCCAAAATAGCAGCCAAAAGGCAGGATGACCCATTGAAAAATCAGCTGAACAAGTATACAGAAGAGTTTTGGGATAAGATAGAAACTCCATTAGGTTTAGCCATGAGTCAGGTTGTTGAGATGAAGACTTTTACAGGGATTGGGATAGACTTTGTAGAGCCAGAACCGGAGTTTGCAGAGAATGCGTTTGTGAGGTCCTTGGAGAAACCATCCTCCTGGACACAATTGGGTTCCTCCAAAAACAGAACAGCAGAGCAGCAAGAAGAGGGGAAGGAAGTTATACAGAACATGGTAAATGAAGTGACATCATCAGCATTGGTGTGCTTTACAGATGGGTCATACTTAACAAACCCTGGACCCTGTGGAGCTGGAGCAGTTATTTATCATCCAGAAGGACATTTTGACTCTATTAAGCGACCAGTGGCAAAACATGGCTCTATTCTCTTGGGCGAACTAGTGGCCATTCTATCAGTAATGGAGCATCTATTATCCAATAGTCATCAGTTACACGAGGAAGAGATTCGCATCTTCTGTGACAGTCAGACTGCAGTAGGAATCCTCACTTTAAACTGGATCAGTAACCATTACCAGGATGTTATCAAGAAGATCAAAGAAATCCAGAGGCTGGAAGATAGAGATAGTTTGGACCCCGGGACATAGTGAGGTAGACGGGAATGAGGTTGCAGACAGACTGGCAAAGGAGGCGGCAGTGGAGGCTAAGGATTTGGAGGAAGAAACAAGTGTGGTTACTGTCCAGGACATCAAAAGGCATGCCAGAGCTAGTATACAGAGAAAGTGGCAACAGAGATGGGATATTGGGGAGTTTGGTTGAGATTTCTGTCTGTGTAAGCCATTCCTGGATAGTAGCCCCAGATTGGATTTTCCAAATACCAGGATATTCAAGCAGATTCTTCAGCTGAGAACAGGATACAGCATCCTCAATGACTACAGACATAAGCTAGGACAGAGTGAGTCAGGACTGTGTGAATGTGGTCAAATGGAGACAGTGCAGCATTACCTACTTCAGTGCCAGCTGTATGAAGAAGAGAGAGGTATACTGTTTAACAGACTTAGAGAACAGCTAGGCATTCAATCACCAAGTGTTTACACCCTACTTGGGTATGATGGACATAGAGAGATATCCACCTGGAGAGAACAGATCATGCAGGAAGTAGGACAGTACATTGAAATGACAGAAAGGTTCAAAGTGGCACAAGCCCAGAACTTTGCATCCCAATAGATTTCTCAAACTTTTACTAATAATATAAACAGAAACATACCAGAGAGAATAATTACCGAAGAGCTTATTTAAAATTTTACCATTTGAGAAGATTACCATTGTGCAGAGTACAGCCTGTAACGGCGTTGAAAGAAACTGAAAGCTTCATCGTACAATGGACACTCAAGAAGGTAGTTTCTGCTTCTGCTTCTGTACAGTGCAGGGCTTTTTAGCGTAGACGCACTGGGAGAGAGAGTATCTAGTCTCTGTGGTTAAGGAGGGTCTTGAAGCCCTCTACTGTCTCAGCATGCACGACATCTTGTTCAAGATGGTTCCACTCAATAATTGTTTTTATAAAGAATGAGTTTTTTAATTGTTCACTGTGACACTGCTCTATTTCATATCCCCGATCATGATTTACTGAATGTTTTTCCACTATGTTAACACTTTTGAAATTTTCATATATGTCCTTGGTTTTATGCGTCTCTTTTGTTTTTGAGGTTTCAAATATTCTTCAGGATTAATGGCTGGAACCAACCCAGTGTAGTGTTGTACAGTGTAGTGTTGTACAGGTAGTGTTGTACAGTTTCAATCTGTCCACACTCACAGTACCTTATTTCCACCTGCCCACCTGCCAGCTTTTTTGAAAGCGAATACTTGTCTCCTGTGAAGTCCAGACCTAGCCGGTTTATGAGATTCGATTGCTTACCAGAATCTCGGTTATAACATCTGAAACGCTGTCTTCTACAGGCCTTTCTGTCATGTCTGGAAGCTCGATTGAATACTTCTTTTATATCAGTGTCGGTGTACAGCTTAAAATCTTAAATAAATTTCTTGACAAAATTATTTTCTTTACACACCGCCATTTTGTGTGTTTTACACAATGTTCCAGTGTTGATTAAACTGATACGTTTTGACATAAAAAAAATATTTTCCTATCAATTTTATACCAATTGAGTCTAAATGGATCTATAGCATTAAATATACCAAAGCAATTTAATACAGCATTTTTAACGGATAAAAAATATTAAAAAACATAAAGCACATTATGGTAATAGAAACGGAATCGAGACAGTTCACCGACAGGACAGTTCACCGACACGCATTTTGAAGACAGTTCACCGACAGAATTGAAGACAGTTCACCGACAGAATTGAAGACAGTTCATCGGCAAATTTTATGCTTTATTTATATGGAATGTCACAATTTTCACCATTTATTGACGTTATAATGAACAAAGGCCTATCATAAAGCTAATTAAATTACCTATTTGCTATTGCAATGTGATTTATTAGACATGCATACAACTTGCCTATAAGCGATCATTACATTGTCTGTGCGAAAATACGTCCTATATCACTAACGCAAAATAACTTTATAAAAATAAAAGGGTAGGCCTGAACACGGATGGCCTGAACAAATATGTTTAAATATTCAAAAGGAATGCTTTGAATTGCTGGCGAATTTCGTCAAAAATAATGTAATATTGGCTATAGGATCAATAGCTTCATGTAGCAATCAAATGTCTGTCTATTAATCATTAATCAGACCAACAAAATATCGCTTTCTCAACAGATTATATCAACATATTACCTCAAATCATAACTCATCAATATTTCTTCACAATAATCAATTATATATTCGAGGCAATTGTCAATAACGTGATAAAAAGGTGTCGATGAACTGTCTTCAAAAGTGTCGGTGAACTGTCTTCAAATCTGTCGGTGAACTGTCTTCAATAACCGTGTCGGTGAATTGTCTTGTCGGTGAACTGTCTTGTTCCCATAGAAACGTCCCAAAGTCAAAACGTCCCTTAATTGTCGGCGCGTAGACTAGCTAGCAAAACAATTCTTGTGTTTTAACAAAAGCAGATTCTAGGGCGAATATTTGATATAAGTAAACTGCATTTTAGCCCCCACCCCCAGTGACGTTGGTTGCTGTCCGTTCTAAAGCGGTAATTCTGTTGTTGTTGATTTATTGTTGGTCGGTGTTCTGTGGCCCTTCCTCTTGGTGCCGTGGATTGGTCTGCGGTGTGTGATTGTGGTATTCGTCTGATCATACTCATTTGCTTTTTTGGTTCATTTCTGGAAGTGAGACATACCAAAAAATAGGACATAGACGTCCCCAAGTCAAAACACCCAAGTTGGTCACTACAAAGAAGGCAAGAGACGATTTGGATCGCCAGTTGGTTAGTTCACCTGATCAGTGTTCTGAGGGCAGTGAGCTCAAGCAGCAAAATCTATCTGGCTGCATGCCTGCCTACCTGTCAGCCTGCATGTTTGTCCACTGCCCAGGGTGTCTAAAATTTGAACAAAGCAAATCTCCCTGACTATTAGTAAACGTTTTTGTATTTTACAAGTAAAGTTCCGACATCTGTTGGTCTCCACTTCTATGTCCAACCTGTACAAACCTTTAGTACTACCAATTCATTGTATTACTACTTGTATTTTTAATTTTGCTTTTTAATTTTTTTAATTTTTCTTTTTTTCTACATACATACATGCACACGTATTTACAAAAATAATCTATATTGTTGACTGTAGTGCTTGAAATTTGATACATGCCAAAATGGACAAAATACAAGCTAAGATTATAATAAGATTTATATCTCTTCAAAAGTATGCACTATAAAATGAAATCTATTACCTCTTTTTTGGCACTTAAAAATCTAATGATAAAGGTATTTTTTATTACCATTAAATGTGGAAGTACCTAAGAAAAACTTATATCAATTTCATTTTGATTGAAGTGCATATTAATCTTATATTAGATTAGCTTGTACTTTGTCCATTTTGGCATGGTAATGTAAAATTTCCTTTAAATATCCACAGACTGGCACAGAGTTATCTGAGCTACAAATAAATCATAGAATAACTGGCCAATCATATAAAAGATAGAATGAAATTAAACTTATACAACCCAATAAGAATGTTTTAGTTCCATAAAAAATTCAATTTTCCAAAAAAATTGCCTAAATTTGTGGAGAAACACTGTCGAATTTCCGTCAAAAATTAAATTTTCCCAAAGTTGTCTAAAACTGTTGAGAAACACTTCTTTTGATGGGTGGAATAAATAATTTTGCCAAAAAATATTTTCTTAGCACAATTTAAGATAGTGCTTTACAAAATTTTCACTATTTTTGTGAGGTCCCCGCCTAACGAATTTCCGTCAAAAATTCAATTTTCCCAAAATTGCCTAATATTGTGGAGAAACACTTCTTTTGATGAGTGGAACAAATAATTTTGCCATGAAATATTTTCTTAGCACAATTTAAGATTGTACAAAGTTTTCACTATTTTTGCACAGTCCGCGCCTGTCGAATTTCCGTCAATTTTGCCAAAAAATAATTTCTTTGCACATTTTGAAAATTTTAACTATTTTTGTAAGGTCCTTACCTGTCGATTTCCATCAAAAATTCAATTTTCCCAAAGTTGTCTAAAACTGTTGTGGAGAAACACTTCTTTTGATGAGTGGAATAAATAATTTTGCCAAAAAATAATTTCTTTGCACATTTTAAAAATTTTCACTATTTTTGTAAGGTCCTTACCTGTCGAATTTCGGTCAAAAATTCAATTTTCCCAAAGTTGTCTAAAACTGTTGAGAAACACTTCTTTTGATGAGTCGAATAAATTATTTTGCCAAAAAATAATTTCTTAGCACAATTTAAGATTGTACAAAGTTTTCACTATTTTTGCACAGTCCGCACCTGTCGAATTTCCATCAAAAATTAAATTTTCCAAAAGTTGTCTAAAACTGTTGAGAAACACTTCTTTTGATGAGTGGAATAAATAATTTTGCAAGAAAATAATTTCTTTGCACATTTTAAAAATTTTCACTATTTTTGTAAGGTCCTTACCTGTCGAATTTCCATCAAAAATTCATTTTTCCCAAAGTTGTCTAAAACTGTTGAGAAACACTTCTTTTGATGAGTCGAATAAATAATTTTGCCAAAAAATAATTTCTTTGCACAATTTAAGATAGTATAAAATTTTCACTATTTTTGTAAGGTCTGTGCTGTCGAATTTCCGTCAAACATTCAATTTTCCCAAATTGCCTAAAATTGTGGAGAAACACTTCTTTTGATGAGTGGAATAAATAGTTTTGCCAAAAAATAATTTCTTAGCACAATTTCAGAAAGTACAAAATTTTCACTATTTTTGTAAGGTCCGCCCCTGTCGAATTTCTGTCAAAAATTCAATTTTCCAAAAGTTGCCTAAAACAGTTGAGAAACACTTCTTTTGATGAGTGGAACAAAAATATTTTGCCAAAAAATATTTTATTAGCACAATTTAAGATAGTACAAAAATTTTCACTATTTTTGTAAGGATGCGCCTGTCGTGTTTCCGTCAAAAATTCAATTTTCCAAAAGTTGCCTTAAATTGTGGAGAAACTTATCTTTTGATGAGTGGAACAAATAATTTTGCCAAAAAATAATTTCTTAGCACAATTTAAGATAGTACAAAATTTTCACTATTTTTGTAAGGTCCGCGCCTGTTGAATTTCCATCAAAAATTCAATTTTTCCAAAGTTGCCTAAAACTGTTGAGAAACACTTCTTTTGATGAGTGGAATAAATAGTTTTGCCAAAACATATTTTTTAGCACAATTTAGATAGTACAAAATTTTCACTATTTTTTTAAGGGGCGCGCCTGTCGAATTTCCTTTAAAAAGTCAATTTTCCCTAAGTTGCCTAAAATTGTGGAGAAGCACTTCTTTTGATGAGTGGAACAAATAATTTTGCCATAAAATATTTTCTTAGCACAATTTAAGATAGTACAAAATTTTCACAATTTTTTTAAGGGGCGCGCCTGTCGCAATTTCCTTTAAAAAGTATATTTTCCCAAAGTTGCCTAAAATTGTGGAGAAACACTTCTTTTGATGAGTGGAACATATAATTTTGCCATAAAATATTTTCTTAGCACAATTTAGGATAGTACAGAATTTTCACTATTTTTGTAAGGTCCGGGCCTGTCGAATTTCCTTTAAAATTCAATTTTCCCAAAGTTGCCTAAAATTGTGGAGAAACACTTCTTTTGATGAGTTGAATAAATAATTTTGCCAAAAAATAATTTCTTTGCACAATTTAAGATAGTACAAAATTTTCACTATTTTTGTAAGGTCCAAAATTTTCACTACTTTTGTAAAGCCTGTCGAATTCGGTCAAAATTTCAATTTTACAAAAACTGCCTAAAATTGTGGAGAAACACTTCTTTTGATGAGGGGAACAAATAATTTGCAAAAAAATATTTTCTTAGCACTAATGAAGATAGCACAAAAATTTCAATATTTTTATAAGGTCCAGGCCTGTCGAATTTCCGTCAAAAATTCAATTTTACAAAAACTGCCTAAAATTGTGGAGAAACACTTCTTTTGATGAGGGGAACAAATAATTTGCAAAAAAAAAATTTTTTTAGCACTAATGAAGATAGCACAAAAATTTCAATATTTTTGTAAGGTCCACGCCTGTCGAATTTCCGTCAAAAATTCAATTTTACAAAAACTGCCTAAAATTGTGGAGAAACACTTCTTTTGATGAGGGGAACAAATAATTTGCAAAAAAATATTTTCTTAGCACTAATGAAGATAGCACAAAAATTTCAATATTTTTGTAAGGTCCACGCCTGTCGAATTTCCGTCAAAATTTCAATTTTACAAAAACTGCCTAAAATTGTGGAGAAACACTTCTTTTGATGAAGGGAACAAATAATTTGCAAAAAAATATTATCTTAGCACAATTTAAAATAGCACAAAATTTTCACTATTTTTGTATGGTCCGCGCCTGTCGAATTTCCGTCAAAAATTCAATTTTACAAAAACTGCCTAAAATTGTGGAGAAACACTTCTTTTGATGAGGGGAACAAATAATTTGCAAAAAAATATTTTCTTAGCACTATTTAAGATAGCACAAAAATTTCACTATTTTTGTAAGGTCTGCGCCCGTCGAATTTCCGTCAAAATTAAATTTTACAAAAACTGCCTAAAATTGTGGAGAAACACTTCTTTTGATGAGGGGAACAAATAATTTGCCAAAAAATATTTTCTTAGCACTATTAAAGATAGCACAAAAATTTCAGTATTTTTGTTAAGTCCGCGCCTGTCGAATTTCCGTCAAAAATTCAATTTTACAAGAACTGCCTAAAATTGTGGAGAAACACTTCTTTTGATGAGGGGAACAAATAATTTGCAAAAAATATTTTCTTAGCACTATTGAAGATAGCATAAAATTTTCACTATTTATGTAAGGTCCGCGCCTGTCGAATTTCCGTCAAAAATTCAATTTTACAAAAACTGCCTTAAATTGTGGAGAAACACTTCTTTTGATGAGGGGAACAAATAATTTGCCAAAAAATGTTTTCTTAGCACAATTTAAGATAGCACAAAATTTTCAATATTTTTGTAAGGTCCAAAATTTTCACTACTTTTGTAAGGTCCGCGCCTGTCGAATTTCGGTCAAAATTTCAATTTTACAAAAACTGCCTAAAATTGTGGAGAAACACTTCTTTTGATGAGGGGAACAAATAATTTGCAAAAAAAATATTTTCTTAGCACTAATGAAGATAGCACAAAAATTTCAATATTTTTGTAAGGTCCACGCCTGTCGAATTTCCGTCAAAAATTCAATTTTACAAAAACTGCCAAAAATTCTGGAGAAACACTTCTTTTGATGAGGGGAACAAATAATTTGCAAAAAAATATTTTCTTAGCACTATTGAAGATAGCACAAAAATTTCATAATTTTTGTAAGGTCCGCGCCTGTCGAATTTCCGTCAAAAATTCAATTTTCCAAAAACTGCCTAAAATTGTGGAGAAATACTTCTTTTGATGAGGGGAAAAAATAATTTGCAAAAAAATATTTTCTTAGCACTATTGAAGATAGCACAAAAATTTCATTATTATTGTAAGGTCCGCGCCTGTCGAATTTCCGTCAAAAATTCAATTTTCCAAAAACTGCCTAAAATTGTGGAGAAATACTTCTTTTGATGAGGGGAACAAATAATTTGCCAAAAAATATTTTCTTAGCACTATTGAAGATAGCGCAAAAATTTCATAATTTTTGTAAGGTCCGCGCCTGTCGAATTTCCGTCAAAATTTCAATTTTACAAAAACTGCCTAAAATTGTGGAGAAACACTTCTTTTGATGAGGGGAACAAATAGTTTGCAAAAAAATATTTTCTTAGCACTAATGAAGATAGCACAAAAATTTCAATATTTTTGTAAGGTCCACGCCTGTCGAATTTCGGTCAAAAATTCAATTTTACAAAAACTGACTAAAATTGTGGAGAAACACTTCTTTTGATGAGGGGAACAAATAATTTGCAAAAAAATATTTTCTTAGCACTATTGAAGATAGCACAAAAATTTCATAATTTTTGTAAGGTCAGCGCCTGTCGAATTTCCGTCAAAAATTCAATTTTCCAAAAACTGCCTAAGTTGTGGAGAAACACTTCTTTTGATGAGGGGAACAAATAATTTGCCAAAAAATATTTTCTTAGCACAATTTAAGATAGCATAAAATTTTCACTATTTTTGTAAGGTCCGCGCCAGCGAATTTCCGTCAAAAATTCAATTTTCCAAAAACTGCCTAAAATTGTGGAGAAACACTTCTTTTGATGAAGGGAACAAATAATTTGCCAAAAAATATTTTCTTAGCACAATTTAAGATAGCACAAAATTTTCACTATTTTTGTAAGGTTCAAAATTTTTACTACTTTTGTAAGTTACGCGCCTGTCGAATTTTGGTCAAATTTCAATTTTACAAAAACTGCCTAAAATTGTGGAGAAACACTTCTTTTGATGAGGGGAACAAATAATTTGCAAAAAAATATTTTCTTAGCACAATTTAAGATAGCACAAAATTTTCACTATTTTTGTGAGGTCCGCGCCAGTCGAATTTCCGTCAAAAATTCAATTTTACAAAAACTGCCCAAAATTGTGGAGAAACTCTTCTTTTGATGAAGGGAACAAATAATTTGCAAAAAAATATTTTCTTAGCACTATTGAAGATAGCACAAAAATTTCATTATTTTTGTAATGTCCGCGCCTGTCGAATTTCCGTCAAAAATTCAATTTTACAAAAACTGCCTTAAATTGTGGATAAACACTTCTTTTGATGAGGGGAACATATAATTTGCAAAAAAATATTTTCTTAGCACTATTGAAGATAGCACAAAAATTTCATTATTTTTGTAAGGTCCGCGCCTGTCGAATTTCCGTCAAAAATTCAATTTTCCAAAAACTGCCTAAAATTGTGGAGAAACACTTCTTTTGATGAGGGGAACAAATAATTTGCAAAAAAATATTATCTTAGCACTAATGAAGATAGCACAAAAATTTCAATATTTTTGTAAGGTCCGCGCCAGTCGAATTTCCGTCAAAAATTCAATTTTACAAAAACTGCCTAAAATTGTGGAGAAACTCTTCTTTTGATGAAGGGAACAAATAATTTGCAAAAAAAATATTTTCTTAGCACTATTGAAGATAGCACAAAAATTTCATTATTTTTGTAAGGTCCGCGCCTGTCGAATTTCCGTCAAAATTTCAATTTTACAAAAACTGCCTAAAATTGTGGAGAAACACTTCTTTTGATGAAGGGAACAAATAATTTGCAAAAAAAAATTTTCTTAGCACAATTTAAGATAGCACAAAATTTTCACTATTTTTGTAAGGTCCGCGCCTGTCGAATTTCCGTCAAAAATTCAATTTTCCAAAAACTGCCTAAAATTGTGGAGAAATACTTCTTTTGATGAGGGGAACAAATAATTTGCAAAAAAATATTTTCTTAGCACTATTGAAGATAGCACAAAAATTTCACTATTTTTGTAAGGGGACGCGCCTGTCGAATTTCCGTCAAAAATTCAATTTTCCAAAAACTGCCTAAAATTGTGGAGAAATACTTCTTTTGATGAGGGGAACAAATAATTTGCAAAAAAAATATTTTCTTAGCACTATTGAAGATAGCACAAAAATTTCACTATTTTTGTAAGGTCCGCGCCTGTTGAATTTCCGTCAAAAATTCTATTTTACAAAAACTGCCTAAAATTGTGGAGAAGAAACACTTCTTTTGATGAGGGGAACAAATAATTTGCAAAAAAAATATTTTCTTAGCACAATTTAAGATAGAACAAAATTTTCACTTTTTTTGTATGGTCGGTGCCTGTCGAATTTCCGTCAAAAATTCAATTTTACAAAAACTGCCTAAAATTGTGGAGAAATACTTCTTTTGATGAGGGGAACAAATAATTTGCAAAAAAATATTTTCTTAGCACTAATGAAGATAGCACAAAAATTTCAATATTTTTGTAAGGTCCACACCTGTCGAATTTCCGTCAAAAATTCAATTTTCCAAAAACTGCCTTAAATTGTGGAGAAACACTTCTTTTGATGAGGGGAACAAATAATTTGCCAAAAAATATTTTCTTAGCACAATTTAAGATAGCACAAAATTTTCACTATTTTTGTAAGGTCCGCGCCTGTCGAATTTCCGTCAAAAATTCAATTTTCCAAAAACTGCCTTAAATTGTGGAGAAACACTTCTTTTGATGAGGGGAACAAATAATTTGCCAAAAAATATTTTCTTAGCACAATTTAAGATAGCACAAAATTTTCACTATTTTTGTAAGGTCCAAAATTTTCACTACTTTTGTAAGGTCCGCGCCTGTTGAATTTCGGTCAAAATTTCAATTTTACAAAAACTGCCTAAAATTGTGGAGAAACACTTCTTTTGATGAGGGGAACAAATAATTTGCAAAAAAAATATTTTCTTAGCACGAATGAAGATAGCACAAAAATTTCAATATTTTTGTAAGGTCCACGCCTGTCGAATTCCCGTCAAAAATTCAATTTTACAAAAACTGCCTAAAATTGTGGAGAAACACTTCTTTTGATGAGGGGAACAAATAATTTGCAAAAAAATATTTTCTTAGCACTAATGAAGATAGCACAAAAATTTCAATATTTTTGTAAGGTCCACGCCTGTCGAATTTCCGTCAAAAATTCAATTTTACAAAAACTGCCTAAAATTGTGGAGAAACACTTCTTTTGATGAGGGGAACAAATAATTTGCAAAAAAATATTTTCTTAGCACTATTGAAGATAGCACAAAAATTTCATAATTTTTGTAAGGTCCGGGCCTGTCGAATTTCCGTCAAAAATTCAATTTTCCAAAAACTGCCTAAAATTGTGGAGAAACACTTCTTTTGATGAGGGGAACAAATAATTTGCCAAAAAATATTTTCTTAGCACAATTTAAGATAGCATAAAATTTTCACTATTTTTGTAAGGTACGCGCCTGTCGAATTTCCGTCAAAAATTCAATTTTCCAAAAACTGCCTAAAATTGTGGAGAAACACTTCTTTTGATGAGGGGAACAAATAATTTGCCAAAAAATATTTTCTTAGCACAATTTAAGATAGCACAAAATTTTCACTATTTTTGTAAGGTCCAAAATTTTCACTACTTTTGTAAGGGGCGCGCCTGTCGAATTTCGGTCAAAATTTCAATTTTACAAAAACTGCCTAAAATTGTGGAGAAACACTTCTTTTGATGAGGGGAACAAATAATTTGCCAAAAAATATTTTCTTAGCACAATTTAAGATAGCACAAAATTTTCACTATTTTTGTAAGGTCCAAAATTTTCACTACTTTTGTAAGGTCTGCGCCTGTCCAATTTCTATCAAAATTTCAATTTTACAAAAACTGCCTAAAATTGTGGAGAAACACTTCTTTTGATGCGGGGAACAAATAATTTGCAAAAAAATATTTTCTTAGCACTAATGAAGATAGCACAAAAATTTCAATATTTTTGTAAGGTCCACGCCTGTCGAATTTCCGTCAAAAATTCAATTTTACAAAAACTGTTTAAAATTGTGGAGAAACACTTCTTTTGATGAGGGGAACAAATAATTTGCAAAAAAATATTTTCTTAGCACTATTGAAGATAGCACAAAAATTTCATAATTTTTGTAAGGTCCGCGCCTGTCGAATTTCCGTCAAAAATTCAATTTTCCAAAAACTGCCTAAGTTGTGGAGAAACACTTCTTTTGATGAGGGGAACAAATAATTTGCCAAAAAATATTTTCTTAGCACAATTTAAGATAGCATAAAATTTTCACTATTTTTGTAAGGTCCGCGCCAGTTGAATTTCAGTCAAAAATTCAATTTTCCAAAAACTGCCTAAAATTGTGGAGAAACACTTCTTTTGATGAGGGGAACAAATAATTTGCCAAAAAATATTTTCTTAGCACAATTTAAGATAGCACAAAAATTTCACTATTTTTGTAAGGTCCAAAATTTTCACTATTTTTGTAAGGTCCGCGCCAGTTGAATTTCAGTCAAAAATTCAATTTTCCAAAAACTGCCTAAAATTGTGGAGAAACACTTCTTTTGATGAGGGGAACAAATCATTTGCAAAAAAATATTATCTTAGCACAATTTAAGATAGCACAAAATTTTCACTATTTTTGTAAGGTCCGCGCCAGTCGAATTTCCGTCAAAAATTCAATTTTACAAAAGCTGCCTAAAATTGTGGAGAAACACTTCTTTTGATGAAGGGAACAAATAATTTGCAAAAAAATATTTTCTTAGCACTATTGAAGATAGCACAAAAATTTAATTATTTTTGTTAGGGTCGCGCCTGTCGATTTTCCGTCAAAAATTCAATTTTAAAAAAACTGCCTAAAATTGTGGAGAAATACTTCTTTTGATGAAGGGAACAAATAATTTGCAAAAAAATATTTTCTTAGCACAATTTAAGATAGCACAAAATTTTCACTATTTTTGTAAGGTGCGCGCCTGTCGAATTTCCGTCAAAAATTCAATTTTCCAAAAACTGCCTAAAATTGTGGAGAAATACTTCTTTTGATGAGGGGAACAAATAATTTGCAAAAAAATATTTTCTTACCACTATTGAAGATAGCAAAAAAATTTCATTATTTTTGTAAGGTCCGCGCCTGTCGAATTTCCGTCAAAAATTCAATTTTACAAAAACTGCCTAAAATTGTTGAGAAATACTTCTTTTGATGAGGGGAACAAATAATTTGCAAAAAAATATTTTCTTAGCACTAATGAAGATAGCACAAAAATTTCAATATTTTTGTAAGGTCCATACCTGTCGAATTTCCATCAAAATTCAATTTTACAAAAACTGCCTAAAATTGTGGAGAAGAACCACTTCTTTTGATGAGGGGAACAAATAATTTGCCAAAAAATATTTTCTTAGCACAATTTAAGATAGCACAAAATTTTCAATATTTTTGTAAGGTCCAAAATTTTCACTACTTTTGTAAGGTCCGCGCCTGTCAAATTTCCGTCAAAATTTCAATTTTACAAAAACTGCCTAAAATTGTGGAGAAACACTTCTTTTGATGAGGGGAACAAATAATTTGCAAAAAAATATTTTCTTAGCACTAATGAAGATAGCACAAAAATTTCAATATTTTTGTAAGGTCCACGCCTGTCGAATTTCCGTCAAAAATTCAATTTTACAAAAACTGCCAAAAATTGTGGAGAAACACTTCTTTTGATGAGGGGAACAAATAATTTGCAAAAAAATATTTTCTTAGCACTATTGAAGATAGCACAAAAATTTCATAATTTTTGTAAGGTCCGCGCCTGTCGAATTTCTGTCAAAAATTCAATTTTACAAAAACTGCCTAAAATTGTGGAGAAATACTTCTTTTGATGAGGGGAAAAATAATTTGCAAAAAAATATTTTCTTAGCACTATTGAAGATAGCACAAAAATTCCAATATTATTGTAAGGTCCGCGCCTGTCGAATTTCCGTCAAAAATTCAATTTTACAAAAACTGCCTTAAATTGTGGAGAAACACTTCTTTTGATGAGGGGAATATATAATTTGCAAAAAAATATTTTCTTAGCACTATTGAAGATAGCACAAAAATTTCATTATTTTTGTAAGGTCCGCGCCTGTCGAATTTCCGTCAAAAATTCAATTTTCCAAAAACTGCCTAAAATTGTGGAGAAATACTTCTTTTGATGAGGGGAACAAATAATTTGCAAAAAAATATTTTCTTAGCACTAATGAAGATAGCACAAAAATTTCAATATTTTTGTAAGGTCCACACCTGTCGAATTTCCGTCAAAAATTCAATTTTACAAAAACTGCCTAAAATTGTGGAGAAACACTTCTTTTGATGAGGGGAACATATAATTTGCAAAAAAAATATTTTCTTAGCACAATTTAAGATAGCACAAAATTTTCACTATTTTTGTAAGGTCCGTGCCAGTCGAATTTCCGTCAAAAATTCAATTTTACAAAAACTGCCTTAAATTGTGGAGAAACACTTCTTTTGATGAGGGGAACATATAATTTGCAAAAAAATATTTCCTAAGCACTATTGAAGATAGCACAAAAATTTCACTATTTTTGTATGGTCCGCGCCTGTCGAATTTCCGTCAAAAATTCAATTTTCCAAAAACTGCCTAAAATTGTGGAGAAATACTTCTTTTGATGAGGGGAACAAATAATTTGCAAAAAAATTTATCTTAGCACTAATGAAGATAGCACAAAAATTTCAATATTTTTGTAAGGTCCGCGCCAGTCGAATTTCCGTCAAAAATTCAATTTTACAAAAACTGCCTAAAATTGTGGAGAAACTCTTCTTTTGATGAAGGGAACAAATAATTTGCAAAAAAATATTTTCTTAGCACTATTGAAGATAGCACAAAAATTTCATTATTTTTGTAAGGTCTGCGCCTGTCGAATTTCCGTCAAAATTTCAATTTTACAAAAATGCCTAAAATTGTGGAGAAACACTTCTTTTGATGAAGGGAACAAATAATTTGCAAAAAAATATTTTCTTAGCACAATCTGAGATAGCACAAAATTTTCACTATTTTTGTAAGGTCCGCGCCTGTCGAATTTCCGTCAAAAATTCAATTTTCCAAAAACTGCCTAAAATTGTGGAGAAATACTTCTTTTGATGAGGGGAACAAATAATTTGCAAAAAAATATTTTCTTAGCACTATTGAAGATAGCACAAAAATTTCACTATTTTTGTAAGGGGACGCGCCTGTCGATTTTCCGTCAAAAATTCAATTTTCCAAAAACTGCCTAAAATTGTGGAGAAATACTTCTTTTGATGAGGGGAACAAATAATTTGCAAAAAAAATATTTTCTTAGCACTATTGAAGATAGCACAAAAATTTCACTATTTTTGTAAGGTCCGCGCCTGTTGAATTTCCGTCAAAAATTCTATTTTACAAAAACTGCCTAATATAGTGGAAAAGAAACACTTCTTTTGATGAGGGGAACAATTAATTTGCAAAAAAAATATTTTCTTAGCACTATTGAAGATAGCACAAAAATTTCACTATTTTTGTAAGGTCCGCGCCTGTTGAATTTCCGTCAAAAATTCTATTTTACAAAAACTGCCTCAAATAGTGGAGAAGAAACACTTCTTTTGATGAGGGGAACAATTAATTTGCAAAAAAAATATTTTCTTAGCACAATTTAAGATAGAACAAAATTTTCACTTTTTTTGTATGGTCCGCGCCTGTCGAATTTCCGTCAAAAATTCAATTTTACAAAAACTGCCTAAAATTGTGGAGAAACACTTCTTTTGATGAAGGGAACAAATAATTTGCAAAAAAATATTATCTTAGCACAATTTAAGATAGCACAAAATTTTCACTATTTTTGTATGGTCCGCGCCTGTCGAATTTCCGTCAAAAATTCAATTTTACAAAAACTGCCTAAAATTGTGGAGAAACACTTCTTTTGATGAAAGGAACAAATAATTTGCAAAAAAATATTTTCTTAGCACAATTAAAGATAGCACAAAATTTTCACTATTTTTGTAAGGTCCCTGCCTGTCGAATTTCCGTCAAAAAATCAATTTTACAAAAACTGCCTTAAATTGTGGAGAAATACTTCTTTTGATGAAGGGAACAAATAATTTGCAAAAAAATAATTTCTTAGCACTATTGAAGATAGCACAAAAATTTCATTATTTTTGTAAAGTCCGCACCTGTCGAATTTCCGTCAAAATTTCAATTTTACAAAAACTGCCTAAAATTGTGGAGAAACACTTCTTTTGATGAGGGGAACATATAATTTGCAAAAAAATATTTTCTTAGCACTATTGAAGATAGCCCAAAAATTTCATTATTTTTGTAAGGTCTGTGCCTGTCGAATTTCCGTAAAAAATTCAATTTTACTAAAACTGCCTAAAATTGTGGAGAAATACTTCTTTTGATGAGGGGAAGAAATACTTTGCATAAAAATATTTTCTTAGAACTATTGAAGATAGCACAAAAATTTCAATATTTTTGTAAGGTCCGCGCCTGTTGAATTTCCGTCAAAAATTCAATTTTACAAAAACTGGCTAAAATTGTGGAGAAACTCTTCTTTTGATGAAGGGAACAAATAATTTGCAAAAAAATATTTTCTTAGCACTATTGAAGATAGCACAAAAATTTCATTATTTTTGTAAGGTCCGCGCCTGTCGAATTTCCGTCAAAAATTCAATTTTACAAAAACTGCCTAAAATTGTGGAGAAACACTTCTTTTGATGAGGGGAACAAATAATTTGCAAAAACATATTTTCTTAGCACTATTGAAGATAGCACAAAAATTTCACTATTTTTGTAAGGTCCGTGCCTGTCGAATTTCCGTCAAAAATTCAATTTTACAAAAACTGCCTAAAATTGTGGAGAAACACTTCTTTTGATGAGGGGAACAAATAATTTGCAAAAAAATATTTTCTTAGCACAATTTAAGATAGCACAAAATTTTCACTATTTTTGTAAGGTCCGTGCCAGTCGAATTTCCGTCAAAAATTCAATTTTACAAAAACTGCCTTAAATTGTGGAGAAACTCTTCTTTTGATGAGGGGAACATATAATTTGCAAAAAAATATTTTCTTAGCACTATTGAAGATAGCACAAAAATTTCATTATTTTTGTAAGGTCCACACCTGTCGAATTTCCGTCAAAAATTCAATTTTCCAAAAACTGCCTAAAATTGTGGAGAAATACTTCTTTTGATGAGGGGAACAAATAATTTGCAAAAAAATATTATCTTAGCACTAATGAAGATAGCACAAAAATTTCAATATTTTTGTAAGGTCCGCGCCAGTCGAATTTCCGTCAAAAATTCAATTTTACAAAAACTGCCTAAAATTGTGGAGAAACTCTTCTTTTGATGAAGGGAACAAATAATTTGCAAAAAAATATTTTCTTAGCACTATTGAAGATAGCACAAAAATTTCATTATTTTTGTAAGGTCTGCGCCTGTCGAATTTCCGTCAAAATTTCAATTTTACAAAAACTGCCTAAAATTGTGGAGAAACACTTCTTTTGATGAAGGGAACAAATAATTTGCAAAAAAATATTTTCTTAGCACAATCTAAGATAGCACAAAATTTTCACTATTTTTGTAAGGTCCGCGCCTGTCGAATTTCCGTCAAAAATTAAATTTTCCAAAAACTGCCTAAAATTGTGGAGAAATACTTCTTTTGATGAGGGGAACAAATAATTTGCAAAAAAATATTTTCTTAGCACTATTGAAGATAGCACAAAAATTTCACTATTTTTGTAAGGGGACGCGCCTGTCGAATTTCCGTCAAAAATTCAATTCTCCAAAAACTGCCTAAAATTGTGGAGGAATACTTCTTTTGATGAGGGGAACAAATAATTTGTAAAAAAATATTTTCTTAGCACTATTGAAGATAGCACAAAAATTTCACTATTTTTGTAAGGTCCACGCCTGTTGAATTTCCTTCAAAAATTCTATTTTACAAAAACTGCCTAAAATAGTGGAGAAGAAACACTTCTTTTGATGAGGGGAACAATTAATTTGCAAAAAAAATATTTTCTTAGCACAATTTAAGATAGAACAAAATTTTCACTTTTTTTGTATGGTCCGCGCCTGTCGAATTTCCGTCAAAATTCAATTTTACAAAAACTGCCTAAAATTGTGGAGAAACACTTCTTTTGATGAAGGGAACAAATAATTTGCAAAAAAATATTATCTTAGCACAATTTAAGATAGCACAAAATTTTCACTATTTTTGTATGGTCCGCGCCTGTCGAATTTCCGTCAAAAATTCAATTTTACAAAAACTGCCTAAAATTGTGGAGAAACACTTCTTTTGATGAAAGGAACAAATAATTTGCAAAAAAATATTTTCTTAGCACAATTTTAGATAGCACAAAATTTTCACTATTTTTGTAAGGTCCCCGCCTGTCGAATTTCCGTCAAAAATTCAATTTTACAAAAACTGCCTTAAATTATGGAGAAACACTTCTTTTGATGAAGGGAACAAATAATTTGCAAAAAAATATTTTCTTAGCACTATTGAAGATAGCACAAAAATTTCATTATTTTTGTAAAGTCCGCACCTGTCGAATTTCCGTCAAAATTTCAATTTTACAAAAACTGCCTAAAATTGTGGAGAAACACTTCTTTTGATGAGGGGAACATATAATTTGCAAAAAAATATTTTCTTAGCACTATTGAAGATAGCCCAAAAATTTCATTATTTTTGTAAGGTCTGCGCCTGTCGAATTTCCGTCAAAAATTCAATTTTACAAAAACTGCCTAAAATTGTGGAGAAATACTTCTTTTGATGAGGGGAACAAATACTTTGCATAAAAATATTTTCTTAGAACTATTGAAGATAGCAAAAAAATTTCAATATTTTTGTAAGGTCCGCGCCTGTCGAATTTCCGTCAAAAATTCAATTTTACAAAAACTGCCTAAAATTGTGGAGAAACTCTTCTTTTGATGAAGGGAACAAATAATTTGCAAAAAAATATTTTCTTAGCACTATTGAAGATAGCACAAAAAATTCATTATTTTTGTAAGGTCCGTGCCTGTCGAATTTCCGTCAAAAATTCAATTTTACAAAAACTGCCTAAAATTGTGGAGAAACACTTCTTTTGATGAGGGGAACAAATAATTTGCAAAAACATATTTTCTTAGCACTATTGAAGATAGCACAAAAATTTCACTATTTTTGTAAGGTCCGCGCCTATCGAATTTCAGTCAAAAATTCAATTTTACAAAAACTGCCTAAAATTGTGGAGAAATACTTCTTTTGATGAGGGGAACAAATAATTTGCAAAAAAATATTTTCTTAGCACAATTTAAGATAGCACAAAATTTTCAGTATTTTTGTAAGGTCCGCGCCTGTCGAATTTCCGTCAAAAATTCAATTTTCCAAAAACAGCCTAAAATTGTGGAGAAACACTTCTTTTGATGAGGGAACAAATAATTTGCATAAACATATTTTCTTAGCACTAATGAAGATAGCACAAAAATTTCACTTTTTTTGTCAGGTCCGCGCCTGTCGAATTTCCGTCAAAAATTCAATTTTACAAAAACTGCCTAAAATTGTGTAGAAATACTTCTTTTGATGAGGGGAACAAATAATTTGCATAAAAATATTTTCTTAGCACTATTGAAGATAGCACAAAAATTTCAATATTTTTGTAAGGTCCGCGCCTGTCGAATTTCGGTCAAAATTTCAATTTTACAAAAACTGCCTAAAATTGTGGAGAAACACTTCTTTTGATGAGGGGAACAAATAATTTGCAAAAAAATATTTTCTTAGCACTAATGAAGATAGCACAAAAATTTCAATATTTTTGTAAGGTTCACGCCTGTCGAATTTCCGTCAAAAATTCAATTTTACAAACACTGCCTAAAATTGTGGAGAAACACTTCTTTTGATGAGGGAAACAAATAATTTGCAAAAAAATATTTTCTTAGCACTAATGAAGTAGCACAAAAATTTCAATATTTTTGTAAGGTCCACGCCTGTCGAATTTCCGTCAAAAATTCAATTTTGCAAAAACTGCCTAAAATTGTGGAGAAACACATCTTTTGATGAGGGGAACAAATAATTTGCAAAAAAATATTTTCTTAGCACTATTGAAGATAGCACAAAAATTTCATAATTTTTGTAAGAGCCGCGCGCCTGTCGAATTTCCGTCAAAAATTCAATTTTCCAAAAACTGCCTAAAATTGTGGAGAAACACTTCTTTTGATGAGGGGAACAAATAATTTGCCAAAAAATATTTTCTTAGCACAATTTAAGATAGCATAAAATTTTCACTATTTTTGTAAGGTCCGCGCCTGTCGAATTTCCGTCAAAAATTCAATTTTCCAAAAACTGCCTAAAATTGTGGAGAAACACTTCTTTTGATGAGTGGAACAAATAATTTGCCAAAAAATATTTTCTTAGCACAATTTAAGATAGCACAAAATTTTCACTATTTTTGTAAGGTCCAAAATTTTCACTACTTTTGTAAGGTCCGCGCCTGTCGAATTTTGGTCAAAATTTCAATTTTACAAAAACTGCCTAAAATTGTGGAGAAACACTTCTTTTGATGAGGGGAACAAATAATTTGCCAAAATATATTTTCTTAGCACAATTTAAGATAGCACAAAATTTTCACTATTTTTGTAAGGTCCAAAATTTTCACTACTTTTGTAAGGTCTGCGCCTGTCGAATTTCGGTCAAAATTTCAATTTTACAAAAACTGCCTAAAATTGTGGAGAAACACTTCTTTTGATGAGGGGAACAAATAATTTGCAAAAAAATATTTTCTTAGCACTAATGAAGATAGCACAAAAATTTCAATATTTTTGTAAGGTCCATGCCTGTCGAATTTCCGTCAAAAATTCAATTTTACAAAAACTGCCTAAAATTGTGGAGAAACACTTCTTTTGATGAGGGGAACAAATAATTTGCAAAAAAAAAATTTCTTAGCACTATTGAAGATAGCACAAAAATTTCATAATTTTTGTAACGTCCGCGCCTGTCGAATTTCCGTCAAAAATTCAATTTTCCAAAAACTGCCTAAGTTGTGGAGAAACACTTCTTTTGATGAGGGGAACAAATAATTTGCCAAAAAATATTTTCTTAGCACAATTTAAGATAGCATAAAATTTTCACTATTTTTGTAAGGTCCGCGCCAGTTGAATTTCCGTCAAAAATTCAATTTTCCAAAAACTGCCTAAAATTGTGGAGAAACACTTCTTTTGATCATGGGAACAAATAATTTGCCAAAAAATATTTTCTTGTCACAATTTAAGATAGCACAAAATTTTCACTATTTTTGTAAGGTCCAAAATTTTCACTACTTTTGTAAGGGCGCGCCAGTCGAATTTCCGTCAAAAATTCAATTTTACAAAAACTGCCTAAAATTGTGGAGAAACTCTTCTTTGGTGAAGGGAACAAATAATTTGCAAAAAAATATTTTCTTAGCACTATTGAAGATAGCACAAAAATTTCATAATTTTTGTAAGGTCCGCGCCTGTCGAATTTCTGTCAAAAATTCAATTTTACAAAAACTGCCTTAAATTGTGGAGAAACACTTCTTTTGATGAGGGGAACATATAATTTGCAAAAAAATATTTTCTTAGCACTATTGAAGATAGCACAAAAATTTCATTATTTTTGTAAGGTCCGCGCCTGTCAAATTTCCGTCAAAAATTCAATTTTCCAAAAACTGCCTAAAATTGTGGAGAAATACTTCTTTTGATGAGGGGAACAAATAATTTGCAAAAAAATATTTTCTTAGCACTAATGAAGATAGCACAAAAATTTAAATATTTTTGTAAGGTTCACGCCTGTCGAATTTCCGTCGAAAATTCAATTTTACAAAAACTGCCTAAAATTGTGGAGAAACACTTCTTTTGATGAGGGAAACAAATAATTTGCAAAAAAATATTTTCTTAGCACTAATGAAGTTGCACAAAAATTTCAATATTTTTGTAAGGTCCACGCCTGTCGAATTTCCGTCAAAAATTCAATTTTACAAAAACTGCCTAAAATTGTGGAGAAACACATCTTTTGATGAGGGGAACAAATAATTTGCAAAAAAAATATTTTCTTAGCACTATTGAAGATAGCACAAAAATTTCATAATTTTTGTAAGGGCCGCGCCTGTCGAATTTCCGTCAAAAATTCAATTTTCCAAAAACTGCCTAAAATTGTGGAGAAACACTTCTTTTGATGAGGGGAACAAATAATTTGCAAAAAAATATTTTCTTAGCACAATTTAAGATAGCATAAAATTTTCACTATTTTTGTAAGGTCCGCGCCTGTCGAATTTCCGTCAAAAATTCAATTTTCCAAAAACTGCCTAAAATTGTGGAGAAACACTTCTTTTGATGAGGGGAACAAATAATTTGCCAAAAAATATTTTCTTAGCACAATTTAAGATAGCACAAAATTTTCACTATTTTTGTAAGGTCCAAAATTTTCACTACTTTTGTAAGGTCCGCGCCTGTCGAATTTTGGTCAAAATTTCAATTTTACAAAAACTGCCTAATATTGTGGAGAAACACTTCTTTTGATGAGGGGAACAAATAATTTGCAAAAATATATTTTCTTAGCACAATTTAAGATAGCACAAAATTTTCACTATTATTGTAAGGTCCAAAATTTTCACTACTTTTGTAAGGTCTGCGCCTGTCGAATTTCGGTCAAAATTTCAATTTTACAAAAACTGCCTAAAATTGTGGAGAAACACTTCTTTTGATGAGGGGAACAAATAATTTGCAAAAATATATTTTCTTAGCACTAATGAAGATAGCACAAAAATTTCAATATTTTTGTAAGGTCCATGCCTGTCGATTTTCCGTCAAAAATTCAATTTTACAAAAACTGCCTAAAATTGTGGAGAAACACTTCTTTTGATGAAGGGAACATATAATTTGCAAAAAAATATTTTCTTAGCACTATTGAAGATAGCACAAAAATTTCATTATTTTTGAAAGGTCCGCGCCTGTCGAATTTCCGTCAAAAATTCAATTTTCCAAAAACTGCCTAAAATTGTGGAGAAATACTTCTTTTGATGAGGGGAACAAATAATTTGCAAAAAAATATTTTCTTAGCACTAATGAAGATAGCACAAAAATTTCAATATTTTTGTAAGGTCCACGCCTGTCGAATTTCCGTCAAAAATTCAATTTTACAAAAACTGCCTAAAATTGTAGAGAAACACTTCTTTTGATGAGGGGAACAAATAATTTGCAAAAAAATATTTTCTTAGCACATTTTAAGATAGCACAAAATTTTCACTATTTTTGTAAGGTCCGTGCCAGTCGAATTTCCGTCAAAAATTCAATTTTACAAAAACTGCCTTAAATTGTGGAGAAACACTTCTTTTGATGAGGGGAACATATAATTTGCAAAAAAATATTTTCTTAGCACTATTGAAGATAGCACAAAAATTTCACTATTTTTGTAAGGTCTGCGCCTGTTGAATTTCCGTCAAAAATTCTATTTTTACAAAAACTGCCTAAAATAGTGGAGAAGAAACACTTCTTTTGATGAGGGGAACAATTAATTTGCAAAAAAAATATTTTCTTAGCACAATTTAAGATAGAACAAAATTTTCACTTTTTTTGTATGGTCCGCGCCTGTCGAATTTCCGTCAAAAATTCAATTTTACAAAAACTGCCTAAAATTGTGGAGAAACACTTCTTTTGATGAAGGGAACAAATAATTTGCAAAAAAATATTATCTTAGCACAATTTAAGATAGCACAAAATTTTCAATATTTTTGTATGGTCTGCGCCTGTCGAATTTCCGTCAAAAATTCAATTTTACAAAAACTGCCTAAAATTGTGGAGAAACACTTCTTTTGATGAAAGGAACAAATAATTTGCAAAAAAATATTTTCTTAGCACAATTTAAGATAGCACAAAATTTTCACTATTTTTGTAAGGTCCCCGCCTGTCGAATTTCCGTCAAAAATTCAATTTTCCAAAAACTGCCTTAAATTGTGGAGAAACACTTCTTTTGATGAAGGGAACAAATAATTTGCATAAAAATATTTTCTTAGCACTATTGAAGATAGCACAAAAATTTCAATATTTTTGTAAGGTCCGCGCCTGTCGAATTTCGGTCAAAATTTCAATTTTACAAAAACTGCCTAAAATTGTGGAGAAATACTTCTTTTGATGAGGGGAACAATTATTTGCAAAAAAATATTTTCTTAGCACTAATGAAGATAGCACAAAAATTTCAATATTTTTGTAAGGTTCACGCCTGTCGAATTTCCGTCAAAAATTAAATTTTACAAAAACTGCCTAAAATTGTGGAGAAACACTTCTTTTGATGAGGGAAACAAATAATTTGCAAAAAAATATTTTCTTAGCACTAATGAAGTAGCACAAAAATTTCAATATTTTTGTAAGGTCCACGCCTGTCGAATTTCCGTCAAAAATTCAATTTTACAAAAACTGCCTAAAATTGTGGAGAAACACTTCTTTTGATGAGGGGAACAAATAATTTGCAAAAAAATATTTTCTTAGCACTAATGAAGATAGCACAAAAATTTCAATATTTTTGTAAGGTCCATGCCTGTCGAATTTCCGTCAAAAATTCAATTTTACAAAAACTGCCTAAAATTGTGGAGAAACACTTCTTTTGATGAGGGGAACAAATAATTTGCAAAAAAAAATTTTCTTAGCACTATTGAAGATAGCACAAAAATTTCATAATTTTTGTAACGTCCGCGCCTGTCAAATTTCCGTCAAAAATTCAATTTTCCAAAAACTGCCTAAGTTGTGGAGAAACACTTCTTTTGATGAGGGGAACAAATAATTTGCCAAAAAATATTTTCTTAGCACAATTTAAGATAGCATAAAATTTTCACTATTTTTGTAAGGTCCGCGCCAGTTGAATTTCCGTCAAAAATTCAATTTTCCAAAAACTGCCTAAAATTGTGGAGAAACACTTCTTTTGATCATGGGAACAAATAATTTGCCAAAAAATATTTTCTTGTCACAATTTAAGATAGCACAAAATTTTCACTATTTTTGTAAGGTCCAAAATTTTCACTACTTTTGTAAGGGCGCGCCAGTTGAATTTCCGTCAAAAATTCAATTTTACAAAAACTGCCTAAAATTGTGGAGAAACTCTTCTTTGGTGAAGGGAACAAATAATTTGCAAAAAAATATTTTCTTAGCACTATTGAAGATAGCACAAAAATTTCATAATTTTTGTAAGGTCCGCGCCTGTCGAATTTCTGTCAAAAATTCAATTTTACAAAAACTGCCTTAAATTGTGGAGAAACACTTCTCTTGATGAGGGGAACATATAATTTGCAAAAAAATATTTTCTTAGCACTATTGAAGATAGCACAAAAATTTCATTATTTTTGTAAGGTCCGCGCCTGTCAAATTTCCATCAAAAATTCAATTTTCCAAAAACTGCCTAAAATTGTGGAGAAATACTTCTTTTGATGAGGGGAACAAATAATTTGCAAAAAAATATTTTCTTAGCACTAATGAAGATAGCACAAAAATTTCAATATTTTTGTAAGGTTCACGCCTGTCGAATTTCCGTCAAAAATTCAATTTTACAAAAACTGCCTAAAATTGTGGAGAAACACTTCTTTTGATGAGGGAAACAAATAATTTGCAAAAAAATATTTTCTTAGCACTAATGAAGTTGCACAAAAATTTCAATATTTTTGTAAGGTCCACG
Organism: Loripinus fragilis; assembly: GCA_964019695.1. Taxonomy (NCBI): domain Eukaryota; kingdom Metazoa; phylum Mollusca; class Bivalvia; order Lucinida; family Lucinidae; genus Loripinus; species Loripinus fragilis. The sequence continues at coordinate 78,011,654 of OZ026518.1, forward strand.
CCTGTCGAATTTCCGTCAAAAATTCAATTTTACAAAAACTGCCTAAAATTTTGGAGAAACACATCTTTTGATGAGGGGAACAAATAATTTGCAAAAAAAAAATTTTCTTAGCACTATTGAAGATAGCACAAAAATTTCATAATTTTTGTAAGGGCCGCGCCTGTCGAATTTCCGTCAAAAATTCAATTTTCCAAAAACTGCCTAAAATTGTGGAGAAACACTTCTTTTGATGAGGGGAACAAATAATTTGCCAAAAAATATTTTCTTAGCACAATTTAAGATAGCATAAAATTTTCACTATTTTTGTAAGGTCCGCGCCTGTCCAATTTCCGTCAAAATTCAATTATCCAAAAACTGCCTAAAATTGTGGAGAAACACTTCTTTTGATGAGGGGAACAAATAATTTGCCAAAAAATATTTTCTTAGCACAATTTAAGATAGCACAAAATTTTCACTATTTTTGTAAGGTCCAAAATTTTCACTACTTTTGTAAGGTCCCCGCCTGTCGAATTTTGGTCAAAATTTCAATTTTACAAAAACTGCCTAAAATTGTGGAGAAACACTTCTTTTGATGAGGGGAACAAATAATTTGCAAAAATATATTTTCTTAGCACAATTTAAGATAGCACAAAATTTTCACTATTATTGTAAGGTCCAAAATTTTCACTACTTTTGTAAGGTCTGCGCCTGTCGAATTTCGGTCAAAATTTCAATTTTACAAAAACTGCCTAAAATTGTGGAGAAACACTTCTTTTGATGAGGGGAACAAATAATTTGCAAAAATATATTTTCTTAGCACTAATGAAGATAGCACAAAAATTTCAATATTTTTGTAAGGTCCATGCCTGTCGAATTTCCGTCAAAAATTCAATTTTACAAAAACTGCCTAAAATTGTGGAGAAACACTTCTTTTGATGAAGGGAACATATAATTTGCAAAAAAATATTTTCTTAGCACTATTGAAGATAGCACAAAAATTTCATTATTTTTGAAAGGTCCGCGCCTGTCGAATTTCCGTCAAAAATTCAATTTTCCAAAAACTGCCTAAAATTGTGGAGAAATACTTCTTTTGATGAGGGGAACAAATAATTTGCAAAAAAAATATTATCTTAGCACTAATGAAGATAGCACAAAAATTTCAATATTTTTGTAAGGTCCACACCTGTCGAATTTCCGTCAAAAATTCAATTTTACAAAAACTGCCTAAAATTGTAGAGAAACACTTCTTTTGATGAGGGGAACAAATAATTTGCAAAAAATATTTTCTTAGCACAATTTAAGATAGCACAAAATTTTCACTATTTTTGTAAGGTACGTGCCAGTCGAATTTCCGTCAAAAATTCAATTTTACAAAAACTGCCTTAAATTGTGGAGAAACACTTCTTTTGATGAGGGGAACATATAATTTGCAAAAAAATATTTTCTTAGCACTATTGAAGATAGCACAAAAATTTCACTATTTTTGTAAGGTCTGCGCCTGTTGAATTTCCGTCAAAAATTCTATTTTTACAAAAACTGCCTAAAATAGTGGAGAAGAAACACTTCTTTTGATGAGGGGAACAATTAATTTGCAAAAAAAATATTTTCTTAGCACAATTTAAGATAGAACAAAATTTTCACTTTTTTTGTATGGTCCGCGCCTGTCGAATTTCCGTCAAAAATTCAATTTTACAAAAACTGCCTAAAATTGTGGAGAAACACTTCTTTTGATGAAGGGAACAAATAATTTGCAAAAAAATATTATCTTAGCACAATTTAAGATAGCACAAAATTTTCAATATTTTTGTATGGTCTGCGCCTGTCGAATTTCCGTCAAAAATTCAATTTTACAAAAACTGCCTAAAATTGTGGAGAAACACTTCTTTTGATGAAAGGAACAAATAATTTGCAAAAAAATATTTTCTTAGCACAATTTAAGATAGCACAAAATTTTCACTATTTTTGTAAGGTCCCCGCCTGTCGAATTTCCGTCAAAAATTCAATTTTCCAAAAACTGCCTTAAATTGTGGAGAAACACTTCTTTTGATGAAGGGAACAAATAATTTGCAAAAAAATATTTTCTTAGCACTATTGAAGATAGCACAAAAATTTCATTATTTTTGTAAAGTCCGCACCTGTCGAATTTCCGTCAAAATTTCAATTTTACAAAAACTGCCTAAAATTGTGGAGAAACACTTCTTTTAATGAGGGGAACATATAATTTGCAAAAAAATATTATCTTAGCACTATTGAAGATAGCCCAAAAATTTCATTATTTTTGTAAGGTCTGCGCCTGTCGAATTTCCGTCAAAAATTCAATTTTACAAAAACTGCCTAAAATTGTGGAGAAATACTTCTTTTGATGAGGGGAACAAATACTTTGCATAAAAATATTTTCTTAGAACTATTGAAGATAGCACAAAAATTTCAATATTTTTGTAAGTCCGCGCCTGTGGAATTTCCGTCAAAAATTCAATTTTACAAAAACTGCCTAAAATTGTTGAGAAACTCTTCTTTTGATGAAGGGAACAAATAATTTGCAAAAAAATATTTTCTTAGCACTATTGAAGATAGCACAAAAATTTCATTATTTTTGTAAGGCTTGTCGAATTTCCGTCAAAAATTCAATTTTACAAAAACTGCCTAAAATTGTGGAGAAACACTTCTTTTGATGAGGGGAACAAATAATTTGCAAAAACATATTTTCTTAGCACTATTGAAGATAGCATAATTTCATAATTTTTGTAAGGTCCGTGCCTGTCGAATTTCCGTCAAAAATTCAATTTTACAAAAACTGCCTAAAATTGTGGAGAAATACTTCTTTTGATGAGGGGAACAAATAATTTGCAAAAAAATATTTTCTTAGCACTATTGAAGATAGCACAAAAATTTCACTATTTTTGTAAGGTCCGCGCCTGTCGAATTTCAGTCAAAAATTCAATTTTACAAAAACTGCCTAAAATTGTGGAGAAGAAACCCTTCTTTTGATGAGGGGAACAAATAATTTGCAAAAAAATATTTTCTTAGCACAATTTAAGATAGCACAAAATTTTCAGTATTTTTGTAAGGTCCGCGCCTGTCGAATTTCAGTCAAAAATTCAATTTTCCAAAAACTGCCTGAAATTGTGGAGAAACACTTCTTTTGATGAGGGAACAAATAATTTGCATAAACATATTTTCTTAGCACTAATGAAGATAGCACAAAAATTTCACTATTTTTGTTAGGTCTGCGCATGTCGAATTTCCGTCAAAAATTCAATTTTACAAAAACTGCCTAAAATTGTGTAGAAATACTTCTTTTGATGAGGGGAACAAATAATTTGCATAAAAATATTTTCTTAGCACTATTGAAGATAGCACAAAAATTTCAATATTTTTGTAAGGTCCGCGCCTGTCGAATTTCGGTCAAAATTTCAATTTTACAAAAACTGCCTAAAATTGTGGAGAAATACTTCTTTTGATGAGGGGAACAAATAATTTGCAAAAAAATATTTTCTTAGCACTAATGAAGATAGCACAAAAATTTCAATATTTTTGTAAGGTTCACGCCTGTCGAATTTCCGTCAAAAATTAAATTTTACAAAAACTGCCTAATATTGTGGAGAAACACTTCTTTTGATGAGGGAAACAAATAATTTGCAAAAAAATAATTTCTTAGCACTAATGAATTAGCACAAAAATTTCAATATTTTTGTAAGGTCCACGCCTGTCGAATTTCCGTCAAAAATTCAATTTTACAAAAACTGCCTAAAATTGTGGAGAAACACATCTTTTGATGAGGGGAACAAATAATTTGCAAAAAAAAAATTTTCTTAGCACTATTGAAGATAGCACAAAAATTTCATAATTTTTGTAAGGGCCGCGCCTGTCGAATTTCCGTCAAAAATTCAATTTTCCAAAAACAGCCTAAAATTGTGGAGAAACACTTCTTTTGATGAGGGGAACAAATAATTTGCCAAAAAATATTTTCTTAGCACAATTTAAGATAGCATAAAATTTTCACTATTTTTGTAAGGTCCGCGCCTGTCGAATTTCCGTCAAAAATTCAATTTTCCAAAAACTGCCTAAAATTGTGGAGAAACACTTCTTTTGATGAGGGGAACAAATAATTTGCCAAAAAATATTTTCTTAGCACAATTTAAGATAGCACAAAATTTTCACTATTTTTGTAAGGTCCAAAATTTTCACTACTTTTGTAAGGTCCGCGCCTGTCGAATTTTGGTCAAAATTTCAATTTTACAAAAACTGCCTAAAATTGTGGAGAAACACTTCTTTTGATGAGGGGAACAAATAATTTGCCAAAATATATTTTCTTAGCACAATTTAAGATAGCACAAAATTTTCACTATTTTTGTAAGGTCCAAAATTTTCACTACTTTTGTAAGGTCTACGCCTGTCGAATTTCGGTCAAAATTTCAATTTTACAAAAACTGCCTAAAATTGTGGAGAAACACTTCTTTTGATGAGGGGAACAAATAATTTGCAAAAAAATATTTTCTTAGCACTAATGAAGATAGCACAAAAATTTCAATATTTTTGTAAGGTCCATGCCTGTCGAATTTCCGTCAAAAATTCAATTTTACAAAAACTGCCTAAAATTGTGGAGAAACACTTCTTTTGATGAGGGGAACAAATAATTTGCAAAAAAATATTTTCTTAGCACTATTGAAGATAGCACAAAAATTTCATAATTTTTGTAACGGTCGCGCCTGTCGAATTTCCGTCAAAAATTCAATTTTCCAAAAACTGCCTAAGTTGTGGAGAAACACTTCTTTTGATGAGGGGAACAAATAATTTGCCAAAAAATATTTTCTTAGCACAATTTAAGATAGCATAAAATTTTCACTATTTTTGTAAGGTCCGCGCCAGTTGAATTTCCGTCAAAAATTCAATTTTCCAAAAACTGCCTAAAATTGTGGAGAAACACTTCTTTTGATGAGGGGAACAAATAATTTGCCAAAAAATATTTTCTTAGCACAATTTAAGATAGCACAAAATTTTCACTATTTTTGTAAGGTCCAAAATTTTCACTACTTTTGTAAGGTCCGCACCAGTCGAATTTCCGTCAAAAATTCAATTTTACAAAAACTGCCTAAAATTGTGGAGAAACTCTTCTTTTGATGAAGGGAACAAATAATTTGCAAAAAAATATTTTCTTAGCACTATTGAAGATAGCACAAAAATTTCATTATTTTTGTAAGGTCCGCGCCTGTCGAATTTCTGTCAAAAATTCAATTTTACAAAAACTGCCTTAAATTGTGGAGAAACACTTCTTTTGATGAGGGGAACATATAACTTGCAAAAAAATATTTTCTTAGCACTATTGAAGATAGCACAAAAATTTCATTATTTTTGTAAGGTCCGCGCCTGTCGAATTTCCGTCAAAAATTCAATTTTCCAAAAACTGCCTAAAATTGTGGAGAAATACTTCTTTTGATGAGGGGAACAAATAATTTGCAAAAAAATATTATCTTAGCACTAATGAAGATAGCACAAAAATTTCAATATTTTTGTAAGGTCCGCGCCTGTCGAATTTCCGTCAAAAATTCAATTTTACAAAAACTGCCTAAAATTGTGGAGAAACACATCTTTTGATGAGGGGAACAAATAATTTGCAAAAAAAATATTTTCTTAGCACTATTGAAGATAGCACAAAAATTTCATAATTTTTGTAAGGTCCGCGCCTGTCGAATTTCCGTCAAAAATTCAATTTTCCAAAAACTGCCTAAAATTGTGGAGAAACACTTCTTTTGATGAGGGGAACAAATAATTTGCCAAAAAATATTTTCTTAGCACAATTTAAGATATCACAAAATTTTCACTATTTTTGTAAGGTCCAAAATTTTCACTACTTTTGTAAGGTCCGCGCCTGTCGAATTTTGGTCAAAATTTCAATTTTACAAAAACTGCCTAAAATTGTGGAGAAACACTTCTTTTGATGAGGGGAACAAATAATTTGCAAAAATATATTTTCTTAGCACAATTTAAGATAGCACAAAATTTTCACAATTTTTGTAAGGTCCAAAATTTTCACTACTTTTGTAAGGTCTGCGCCTGTCGAATTTCGGTCAAAATTTCAATTTTACAAAAACTGCCTAAAATTGTGGAGAAACGCTTCTTTTGATGAGGGGAACAAATAATTTGCAAAAAAATATTTTCTTAGCACTAATGAAGATAGCACAAAAATTTCAATATTTTTGTAAGGTCCATGCCTGTCGAATTTCCGTCAAAAATTCAATTTTACAAAAACTGCCTAAAATTGTGGAGAAACACTTCTTTTGATGAGGGGAACATATAATTTGCAAAAAAATATTTTCTTAGCACTATTGAAGATAGCACAAAAATTTCATTATTTTTGAAAGGTCCGCGCCTGTCGAATTTCTGTCAAAAATTCAATTTTCCAAAAACTGCCTAAAATTGTGGAGAAATACTTCTTTTGATGAGGGGAACAAATAATTTGCAAAAAAAATATTATCTTAGCACTACTGAAAATAGCACAAAAATTTCAATATTTTTGTAAGGTCCACACCTGTCGAATTTCCGTCAAAAATTCAATTTTACAAAAACTGCCTAAAATTGTAGAGAAACACTTCTTTTGATGAGGGGAACAAATAATTTGCAAAAAAATATTTTCTTAGCACAATTTAAGATAGCACAAAATTTTCACTATTTTTGTAAGGTCCGTGCCAGTCGAATTTCCGTCAAAAATTCAATTTTACAAAAACTGCCTTAAATTGTGGAGAAACACTTCTTTTGATGAGGGGAACATATAATTTGCAAAAAAATATTTTCTTAGCACTATTGAAGATAGCACAAAAATTTCACTATTTTTGTAAGGTCCGCGCCTGTCGAATTTCCGTCAAAAATTCAATTTTACAAAAACTGCCTAAAATTGTGGAGAAACACTTCTTTTGATGAAGGGAACAAATAATTTGCAAAAAAATATTTTCTTAGCACAATTTAAGATAGCACAAAATTTTCACTATTTTTGTAAGGTCCCCGCCTGTCGAATTTCCGTCAAAAATTCAATTTTCCAAAAACTGCCTTAAATTGTGGAGAAACACTTCTTTTGATGAAGGGAACAAATAATTTGCAAAAAAATATTTTCTTAGCACTATTGAAGATAACACAAAAATTTCATTATTTTTGTAAAGTCCGCACCTGTCGAATTTCCGTCAAAATTTCAATTTTACAAAAACTGCCTAAAATTGTGGAGAAACACTTCTTTTAATGAGGGGAACATATAATTTGCAAAAAAATATTATCTTAGCACTATTGAAGATAGCCCAAAAATTTCATTATTTTTGTAAGGTCTGCGCCTGTCGAATTTCCGTCAAAAATTCAATTTTACAAAAACTGCCTAAAATTGTGGAGAAATACTTCTTTTGATGAGGGGAACAAATACTTTGCATAAAAATATTTTCTTAGAACTATTGAAGATAGCACAAAAATTTCAATATTTTTGTAAGGTCCGCGCCTGTGGAATTTCCGTCAAAAATTCAATTTTACAAAAACTGCCTAAAATTGTTGAGAAACTCTTCTTTTGATGAAGGGAACAAATAATTTGCAAAAAAATATTTTCTTAGCACTATTGAAGATAGCACAAAAATTTCATTATTTTTGTAAGGCTTGTCGAATTTCCGTCAAAAATTCAATTTTACAAAAACTGCCTAAAATTGTGGAGAAACACTTCTTTTGATGAGGGGAACAAATAATTTGCTAAAACATATTTTCTTAGCACTATTGAAGATAGCACAAAAATTTCATAATTTTTGTAAGGTCCGTGCCTGTCGAATTTGCGTCAAAAATTCAATTTTCCAAAAACTGCCTAAAATTGTGGAGAAACACTTCTTTTGATGAGGGGAACAAATAATTTGCAAAAAAATATTTTCTTAGCACTATTGAAGATAGCACAAAAATTTCACTATTTTTGTAAGGTCCGCGCCTGTCGAATTTCAGTCAAAAATTCAATTTTACAAAAACTGCTAAAAAAATTTTGGAGAAGAAACCCTTCTTTTGATGAGGGGAACAAATAATTTGCAAAAAAATATTTTCTTAGCACAATTTAAGATAGCACAAAATTTTCAGTATTTTTGTAAGGTCCGCGCCTGTCGAATTTCCGTCAAAAATTCAATTTTCCAAAAACTGCCTAAAATTGTGGAGAAACACTTCTTTTGATGAGGGAACAAATAATTTGCATAAACATATTTTCTTAGCACTAATGAAGATAGCACAAAAATTTCACTATTTTTGTTAGGTCTGCGCCTGTCGAATTTCCGTCAAAAATTCAATTTTACAAAAACTGCCTAAAATTGTGTAGAAATTCTTCTTTTGATGAGGGGAACAAATAATTTGCATAAAAATATTTTCTTAGCACTATTGAAGATAGCACAAAAATTTCAATATTTTTGTAAGGTCCGCGCCTGTCGAATTTCGGTCAAAATTTCAATTTTACAAAAACTGCCTAAAATTGTGGAGAAATACTTCTTTTGATGAGGGGAACAAATAATTTGCAAAAAAATATTTTCTTAGCACTAATGAAGATAGCACAAAAATTTCACTATTTTTGTAAGGTTCACGCCTGTCGAATTTCCGTCAAAAATTCTATTTTACAAAAACTGCCTAAAATTGTGGAGAAGAAACACTTCTTTTGATGAGGGGAACAAATAATTTGCAAAAAAATATTTTCTTAGCACTATTGAAGATAGCACAAAAATTTCACTATTTTTGTAAGGTCCGCGCCTGTTGAATTTCCGTCAAAAATTCTATTTTACAAAAACTGCCTAAAATTGTGGACAAGAAACACTTCTTTTGATGAGGGGAACAAATAATTTGCAAAAAAATATTTTCTTAGCACTATTGAAGATAGCATAAAATTTTCACTATTTATGTAAGATCCGCGCCTGTCCAATTTCCGTCAAAAATTCAATTTTCCAAAAACTGCCTAAAATTGTGGAGAAACACTTCTTTTGATGAGGGGAACAAATAATTTGCAAAAAAATATTTTCTTAGCACTAATGAAGATAGCACAAAAATTTCATTATTTATGTAAGGTCCACGCCTGTCGAATTTCCGTCAAAAATCCAATTTTACAAAAACTGCCTAAAATTGTGGAGAAACACTCCTTTTGATGAGGGGAACAAATAATTTGCAAAAAAAATATTTTCTTAGCACTAATGAAGATAGCACAAAAATTTCAATATTTATGTAAGATCCGCGCCTGTCGAATTTCCGTCAAAAATTCAATTTTACAAAAACTGCCAAAAATTGTGGAGAAACACTTCTTTTGATGAAGGGAACGAATAATTTGCAAAAAAATATTATCTTAGCACAATTTAAGATAGCACAAAATTTTCACTATTTTTGTATGGTCCGCGCCTGTCGAATTTCCGTCAAAAATTCAATTTTACAAAAACTGCCTAAAATTGTGGAGAAACACTTCTTTTGATGAGGGAAACAAATAATTTGCAAAAAAATATTTTCTTAGCACTATTTAAGATAGCACAAAAATTTCACTATTTTTGTAAGGTCTGCGCCCGTCGAATTTCCGTCAAAATTCAATTTTACAAAAACTGCCTAAAATTGAGGAGAAACATTTCTTTTGATGAGGGGAACAAATAATTTGCAAAAAAATATTTTCTTAGCACTAATGAAGATAGCACAAAATTTTCACTATTTTTGTAAGGTTCGCGCCTGTCTAATTTCCGTCAAAAATTAAATTTTCCAAAAACTGCCTAAAATTGTGGAGAAATACTTCTTTTGATGAGGGGAACAAATAATTTGCAAAAAAATATTTTCTTAGCACTATTGAAGATAGCACAAAAATTTCACTATTTTTGTAAGGTCCGCGCCTGTTGAATTTCCGTCAAAAATTCTATTTTACAAAAACTGCCTAAAATTGTGGAGAAGAAACACTTCTTTTGATGAGGGGAACAAATAATTTGCAAAAAATATTTTCTTAGCACTATTGAAGATAGCACAAAATTTTCACTATTTTTGTAAGGGGATGCACCTGTCGAATTTCCGTCAAAAATTCAATTTTCCAAAAACTGCCTAAAATTGTGGAGAAATACTTCTTTTGATGAGGGGAACAAATAATTTGCAAAAAAATATTTTCTTAGCACTATTGAAGATAGCACAAAAATTTCACTATTTTTGTAAGGTCCGCGCCTGTTGAATTTCCGTCAAAAATTCTATTTTACAAAAACTGCCTAAAATTGTGGAGAAGAAACACTTCTTTTGATGAGGGGAACAAATAATTTGCCAAAAAATATTTTCTTAGCACAATTTAAGATAGCACAAAATTTTCACTATTTTTGTAAGGTCCAAAATTTTCACTACTTTTGTAAAGTCCTCGCCTGTCGAATTTCGGTCAAAATTTCAATTTTACAAAAACTGCCTAAAATTGTGGAGAAACACTTCTTTTGATGAGGGGAACAAATAATTTGCAAAAAAATATTTTCTTAGCACTAATGAAGATAGCACAAAAATTTCAATATTTTTGTAAGGGTCACGCCTGTCGAATTTCCGTAAAAAATCCAATTTTACAAAAACTGCCTAAAATTGTGGAGAAACACTCCTTTTGATGAGGGGAACAAATAATTTGCAAAAAAAATATTTTCTTAGCACTAATGAAGATAGCACAAAATTTTCACTATTTTTGTATGGTCCGCGCCTGTCGAATTTCCGTCAAAAATTCAATTTTACAAAAACTGCCTAAATTTGTTGAGAAACACTTCTTTTGATGAGGGGAACAAATAATTTGCAAAAAAATATTTTCTTAGCACTATTTAAGATAGCACAAAAATTTCACTATTTTTGTAAGGTCTGCGCCCGTCGAATTTCCGTCAAAATTCAATTTTACAAAAACTGCCTAAAATTGTGGAGAAACACTTCTTTTGATGAGGGGAACAAATAATTTGCCAAAAAATATTTTCTTAGCACTATTTAAGATAGCACAAAAATTTCAGTATTTTTGTTAAGTACGCGCCTGTCGAATTTCCGTCAAAAATTCAATTTTACAAAAACTGCCTAAAATTGTGGAGAAGAAACACTTCTTTTGATGAGGGGAACAAATAATTTGCAAAAAATATTTTCTTAGCACTATTGAAGATAGCATAAAATTTTCACTATTTATGTAAGGTCCGCGCCTGTCGAATTTCCGTCAAAATTTCAATTTTACAAAAACTGCCTAAAATTGTGGAGAAACACTTCTTTGATGAGGGGAACAAATAATTTGCAAAAAAAATATTTTCTTAGCACTAATGAAGATAGCACAAAAATTTCAATATTTTTGTAAGGTCCACGCCTGTCGAATTTCCGTCAAAAATTCAATTTTGCAAAAGCTGCCTAAAATTATGGAGAAACACTTCTTCTGATGAGGGGAACAAATAAATTGCAAAAAAATATTTTCTTAGCACTATTGAAGATAGCATAAAATTTTCACTATTTATGTAAGATCCGCGCCTGTTGAATTTCCGTCAAAAATTCTATTTTAAAAACTGCCTAAAATTGTGGAGAAGAAACACTTCTTTTGATGAGGGGAACAAATAATTTGCAAAAAATATTTTCTTAGCACTATTGAAGATAGAACAAAATTTTCACTATTTTTGTAAGGGGGCGCGGCGCACCTGTCGAATTTCCGTCAAAAATTCATTTTTCCAAAAACTGCCTAAAATTGTGGAGAAATACTTCTTTTGATGAGGGGAACAAATAATTTGCAAAAAAATATTTTCTTAGCACTATTGAAGATATCATAAAATTTTCACTATTTTTGTAAGGTCCAAAATTTTCACTACTTTTGTAAAGTCCGCGCCTGTCGAATTTCGGTCAAAATTTCAATTTTACAAAAACTGCCTAAAATTGTGGAGAAACACTTCTTTTGATGAGGGGAACAAATAATTTGCAAAAAAATATTTTCTTAGCACTAATGAAGATAGCACAAAAATTTCAATATTTTTGTAAGGTCCACGCCTGTCGAATTTCCGTAAAAAATCCAATTTTACAAAAACTGCCTAAAATTGTGGAGAAACACTCCTTTTGATGAGGGAACAAATAATTTGCAAAAAAAATATTTTCTTAGCACTAATGAAGATAGCACAAAAATTTCAATATTTTTGTAAGGTCCACGCCTGTCGAATTTCCGTCAAAAATTCAATTTTACAAAAACTGCCTAAAATTGTGGAGAAACACTTCTTTTGATGAGGGGAACAAACAATTTGCAAAAAAATATTTTCTTAGCACTAATGAAGATAGCACAAAAATTTCAATATTTTTGTAAGGTCCACGCCTGTCGAATTTCCGTCAAAAATTCAATTTTACAAAAACTGCCTAAAATTGTGGAGAAACACTTCTTTTGATGAAGGGAACAAATAATTTGCAAAAAAATATTATCTTAGCACAATTTAAGATAGCACAAAATTTTCACTATTTTTGTATGGTCCGCGCCTGTCGAATTTCCGTCAAAAATTCAATTTTACAAAAACTGCCTAAAATTGTGGAGAAACACTTCTTTTGATGAGGGGAACAAACAATTTGCAAAAAAATATTTTCTTAGCACTATTTAAGATAGCACAAAAATTTCACTATTTTTGTAAGGTCTGCGCCCGTCGAATTTCCGTCAAAATTCAATTTTACAAAAACTGCCTAAAATTGGGGAGAAACACTTCTTTTGATGAGGGGAACAAATAATTTGCAAAAAAATATTTTCTTAGCACAATTTAAGATAGCACAAAATTTTCACTATTTTTGTAAGGTTCGCGCCTGTCTAATTTCCGTCAAAAATTAAATTTTCCAAAAACTGCCTTAAATTGTGGAGGAATACTTCTTTTGATGAGGGGAACAAATAATGTGCAAAAAAATATTTTCTTAGCACAATTTAAGATAGCACAAAAATGTCACTATTTTTGTAAGGTCCGCGCCTGTTGAATTTCCGTCAAAAATTCTATTTTACAAAACCTGCCTAAAATTGTGGAGAAGAAACACTTCTTTTGATAAGGGGAACAAATAATTTGCAAAAAATATTTTCCTAGCACTATTGAAGATAGCAACAAAATTTTCATTATTTTTGTAAGGGGACGCACCTGTCGAATTTCCGTCAAAAATTCAATTTTCCAAAAACTGCCTAAAATTGTGGAGAAATACTTCTTTTGATGAGGGGAACAAATAATTTGCAAAAAAATATTTTCTTAGCACTATTGAAGATAGCACAAAAATTTCACTATTTTTGTAAGGTCCGCGCCAGTTGAATTTCCGTCAAAAATTCTATTTTACAAAAACTGCCTAAAATTGTGGAGAAGAAACACTTCTTTTGATGAGGGGAACAAATAATTTGCACAAAAATATTTTCTTAGCACTATTGAAGATAGCACAAAATTTTCACTATTTTTGTAAGGTCCGCGCCTGTCGAATTTCGGTCAAAATTTCAATTTTACAAAAACTGCCTAAAATTGTGGAGAAACACTTCTTTTGATGAAGGGAACAAATAATTTGCAAAAAAATATTATCTTAGCACAATTTAAGATAGCACAAAATTTTCACTATTTTTGTATGGTCCGCGCCTGTCGAATTTCCGTCAAAAATTCAATTTTACAAAAACTGCCTAAATTTGTGGAGAAACACTTCTTTTGATGAGGGGAACAAATAATTTGCAAAAAAATATTTTCTTAGCACTATTTAAGATAGCACAAAAATTTCACTATTTTTGTAAGGTCTGCGCCCGTCGAATTTCCTTCAAAATTCAATTTTACAAAAACTGCCTAAAATTGTGGAGAAACACTTCTTTTGATGAGGGGAACAAATAATTTGCCAAAAAATATTTTCTTAGCACTATTTAAGATAGCACAAAAATTTCAGTATTTTTGTTAAGTACGCGCCTGTCGAATTTCCGTCAAAAAAATTCATTTTTCAAGAACTGCCTAAAATTGTGGAGAAACACTTCTTTTGATGAGGGGAACAAATAATTTGCAAAAAATATTTTCTTAGCACTATTGAAGATAGCATAAAATTTTCACTATTTATGTAAGGTCCGCGCCTGTCGAATTTCCGTCAAAAATTCAATTTTCCAAAAACTGCCTTAAATTGTGGAGAAACACTTCTTTTGATGAGGGGAACAAATAATTTGCCAAAAAATATTTTCTTAGCACAATTTAAGATAGCACAAAATTTTCAATATTTTTGTAAGGTCCAAAATTTTCACTTCTATTGTAAGGTTGCGCCTGTCGAATTTCGGTCAAAATTTCAATTTTACAAAAACTGCCTAAAATTGTGGAGAAACACTTCTTTGATGAGGGGAACAAATAATTTGCAAAAAAATATTTTCTTAGCACTAATGAAGATAGCACAAAAATTTCAATATTTTTGTAAGGTCCACGCCTGTGGAATTTCCGTCAAAAATTCAATTTTGCAAAAACTGCTTAAAATTGTGGAGAAACACTTCTTTTGATGAGGGGAACAAATAAATTGCAAAAAAATATTTTCTTAGCACTATTGAAGATAGCACAAAAATTTCAATATTTTTGTAAGGTCCACGCCTGTCGAATTTCCGTCAAAAATTCAATTTTACAAAAACTGCCTAAAATTGTGGAGAAACACTTCTTTTGATGAGGGGACAAATAATTTGCAAAAAAATATTTTCTTAGCACTATTGAAGATAGCACAAAAATTTCATAATTTTTGTAAGGTCCGCGCCTGTCAAATTTCCGTCAAAAATTCAATTTTCCAAAAACTGCCTAAAATTGTGGAGAAACACTTCTTTTGATGAGGGGAACAAATAATTTGCCAAAAAATATTTTCTTAGCACTATTGAAGATAGCACAAAATTTTCACTATTTTTGTAAGGTCCGCGCCTGTCGAATTTCCGTCAAAAATTCAATTTTCCAAAAACTGCCTAAAATTGTGGAGAAATACTTCTTTTGATGAGGGGAACAAATAATTTGCAAAAAAATATTTTCTTAGCACTATTGAAGATAGCACAAAAATTTCACTATTTTTGTAAGGTCCGTGCCAGTTGAATTTCCGTCAAAAATTCTATTTTACAAAAACTGCCTAAAATTGTGGAGAAGAAACACTTCTTTTGATGAGGGGAACAAATAATTTGCACAAAAATATTTTCTTAGCACTATTGAAGATAGCACAAAATTTTCACTATTTTTGTAAGGTCCGCGCCTGTCGAATTTCCGTCAAAAATTCAATTTTCCAAAAACTGCCTAAAATTGTGGAGAAATACTTCTTTTGATGAGGGGAACAAATAATTTGCAAAAAAATATTTTCTTAGCACTATTGAAGATAGCATAAAATTTTCACTATTTATGTAAGATCCGCGCCTGTCGAATTTCCATCAAAAATTCAATTTTCCAAAAACTGCCTAAAATTGTGGAGAAACACTTCTTTTGATGAGGGGAACAAATAATTTGCAAAAAAATATTTTCTTAGCACAATTTAAGATAGCACAAAATTTTCACTATTTTTGTAAGGGCCAAAATTTTCACTACTTTTGTAAAGTCAGCGCCTGTCGAATTTCGGTCAAAATTTCAATTTTACAAAAACTGCCTAAAATTGTGGAGAAACACTTCTTTTGATGAGGGGAACAAATAATTTGCAAAAAAATATTTTCTTAGCACTAATGAAGATAGCACAAAAATTTCAATATTTTTGTAAGGTCCACGCCTGTCGAATTTCCGTCAAAAATTCAATTTTACAAAAACTGCCTAAAATTGTGGAGAAACACTTCTTTTGATGAAGGGAACAAATAATTTGCAAAAAAATATTATCTTAGCACAATTTAAGATAGCACAAAATTTTCACTATTTTTGTATGGTCCGCGCCTGTCGAATTTCCGTCAAAAATTCAATTTTACAAAAACTGCCTAAAATTGTGGAGAAACACTTCTTTTGATGGGGGGAACAAATAATTTGCAAAAAAAATATTTTCTTAGCACTATTTAAGATAGCACAAAAATTTGACTATTTTTGTAAGGTCTGCGCCCGTCGAATTTCCTTCAAAATTCAATTTTACAAAAACTGCCTAAAATTGTGGAGAAACACTTCTTTTGATGAGGGGAACAAATAATTTGCCAAAAAATATTTTCTTAGCACTATTGAAGATAGCATAAAATTTTCACTATTTATGTAAGATCCGCGCCTGTTGAATTTCCGTCAAAAATTCTATTTTAAAAACTGCCTAAAATTGTGGAGAAGAAACACTTCTTTTGATGAGGGGAACAAATAATTTGCAAAAAATATTTTCTTAGCACTATTGAAGATAGAACAAAATTTTCACTATTTTTGTAAGGGGGCGCGGCGCACCTGTCGAATTTCCGTCAAAAATTCATTTTTCCAAAAACTGCCTAAAATTGTGGAGAAATACTTCTTTTGATGAGGGGAACAAATAATTTGCAAAAAAATATTTTCTTAGCACTATTGAAGATATCATAAAATTTTCACTATTTTTGTAAGGTCCAAAATTTTCACTACTTTTGTAAAGTCCGCGCCTGTCGAATTTCGGTCAAAATTTCAATTTTACAAAAACTGCCTAAAATTGTGGAGAAACACTTCTTTTGATGAGGGGAACAAATAATTTGCAAAAAAATATTTTCTTAGCACTAATGAAGATAGCACAAAAATTTCAATATTTTTGTAAGGTCCACGCCTGTCGAATTTCCGTAAAAAATCCAATTTTACAAAAACTGCCTAAAATTGTGGAGAAACACTCCTTTTGATGAGGGAACAAATAATTTGCAAAAAAAATATTTTCTTAGCACTAATGAAGATAGCACAAAAATTTCAATATTTTTGTAAGGTCCACGCCTGTCGAATTTCCGTCAAAAATTCAATTTTACAAAAACTGCCTAAAATTGTGGAGAAACACTTCTTTTGATGAGGGGAACAAACAATTTGCAAAAAAATATTTTCTTAGCACTAATGAAGATAGCACAAAAATTTCAATATTTTTGTAAGGTCCACGCCTGTCGAATTTCCGTCAAAAATTCAATTTTACAAAAACTGCCTAAAATTGTGGAGAAACACTTCTTTTGATGAAGGGAACAAATAATTTGCAAAAAAATATTATCTTAGCACAATTTAAGATAGCACAAAATTTTCACTATTTTTGTATGGTCCGCGCCTGTCGAATTTCCGTCAAAAATTCAATTTTACAAAAACTGCCTAAAATTGTGGAGAAACACTTCTTTTGATGAGGGGAACAAACAATTTGCAAAAAAATATTTTCTTAGCACTATTTAAGATAGCACAAAAATTTCACTATTTTTGTAAGGTCTGCGCCCGTCGAATTTCCGTCAAAATTCAATTTTACAAAAACTGCCTAAAATTGGGGAGAAACACTTCTTTTGATGAGGGGAACAAATAATTTGCAAAAAAATATTTTCTTAGCACAATTTAAGATAGCACAAAATTTTCACTATTTTTGTAAGGTTCGCGCCTGTCTAATTTCCGTCAAAAATTAAATTTTCCAAAAACTGCCTTAAATTGTGGAGGAATACTTCTTTTGATGAGGGGAACAAATAATGTGCCAAAAAATATTTTCTTAGCACTATTGAAGATAGCACAAAAATTTCACTATTTTTGTAAGGTCTGCGCCCGTCGAATTTCCTTCAAAATTCAATTTTACAAAAACTGCCTAAAATTGTGGAGAAACACTTCTTTTGATGAGGGGAACAAATAATTTGCCAAAAAATATTTTCTTAGCACTATTTAAGATAGCACAAAAATTTCAGTATTTTTGTTAAGTACGCGCCTGTCGGATTTCCGTCAAAAAAATTTATTTTTCAAGAACTGCCTAAAATTGTGGAGAAACACTTCTTTTGATGAGGGGAACAAATAATTTGCAAAAAATATTTTCTTAGCACTATTGAAGATAGCATAAAATTTTCACTATTTATGTAAGGTCCGCGCCTGTCGAATTTCCGTCAAAAATTCAATTTTCCAAAAACTGCCTTAAATTGTGGAGAAACACTTCTTTTGATGAGGGGAACAAATAATTTGCCAAAAAATATTTTCTTAGCACAATTTAAGATAGCACAAAATTTTCAATATTTTTGTAAGGTCCAAAATTTTCACTTCTTTTGTAAGGTCTGCGCCTGTCGAATTTCGGTCAAAATTTCAATTTTACAAAAACTGCCTAAAATTGTGGAGAAACACTTCTTTGATGAGGGGAACAAATAATTTGCAAAAAAATATTTTCTTAGCACTAATGAAGATAGCACAAAAATTTCAATATTTTTGTAAGGTCCACGCCTGTGGAATTTCCGTCAAAAATTCAATTTTGCAAAAACTGCCTAAAATTGTGGAGAAACACTTCTTTTGATGAGGGGAACAAATAAATTGCAAAAAAATATTTTCTTAGCACTAATGAAGATAGCACAAAAATTTCAATATTTTTGTAAGGTCCACGCCTGTCGAATTTCCGTCAAAAATTCAATTTTACAAAAACTGCCTAAAATTGTGGAGAAACACTTCTTTTGATGAGGGGAACAAATAATTTGCAAAAAAATATTTTCTTAGCACTATTGAAGATAGCACAAAAATTTCATAATTTTTGTAAGGTCCGCGCCTGTCAAATTTCCGTCAAAAATTCTATTTTCCAAAAACTGCCTAAAATTGTGGAGAAACACTTCTTTTGATGAGGGGAACAAATAATTTGCCAAAAAATATTTTCTTAGCACTATTGAAGATAGCACAAAATTTTCACTATTTTTGTAAGGTCCGCGCCTGTCGAATTTCCGTCAAAAATTCAATTTTCCAAAACTGACTAAAATTGTGGAGAAATACTTCTTTTGATGAGGGGAACAAATAATTTGCAAATAATATTTTCTTAGCACTATTGAAGATAGCATAAAATTTTCACTATTTATGTAAGATCCGCGCCTGTTGAATTTCCGTCAAAAATTCTATTTTACAAAAACTGCCTAAAATTGTGGAGAAGAAACACTTCTTTTGATGAGGGGAACAAATAATTTGCAAAAAATATTTTCTTAGCACTATTGAAGATAGCACAAAATTTTCACTATTTTTGTAAGGGGACGCACCTGTAGAATTTCCGTCAAAAATTCAATTTTCCAAAAACTGCCTAAAATTGTGGAGAAATACTTCTTTTGATGAGGGGAACAAATAATTTGCAAAAAAATATTTTCTTAGCACTATTGAAGATAGCACAAAAATTTCACTATATTGGTAAGGTCCGCGCCTGTTGAATTTCTGTCAAAAATTCTATTTTACAAAAACTGCCTAAAATTGTGGAGAAGAAACACTTCTTTTGATGAGGGGAACAAATAATTTGCAAAAAAATATTTTCTTAGCACTATTGAAGATAGCACAAAATTTTCACTATTTTTGTAAGGTCCGCGCCTGTCGAATTTCCGTCAAAAATTCAATTTTCCAAAAACTGCCTAAAATTGTGGAGAAATACTTCTTTTGATGAGGGGAACAAATAATTTGCAAAAAAATATTTTCTTAGCACTATTGAAGATAGCATAAAATTTTCACTATTTATGTAAGATCCGCGCCTGTCGAATTTCCGTCAAAAATTCAATTTTCCAAAAACTGCCTAAAATTGTGGAGAAACACTGCTTTTGATGAGGGGAACAAATAATTTGCCAAAAAATATTTTCTTAGCACAATTTAAGATAGCACAAAAGTTTCACTATTTTTGTAAGGTCCAAAATTTTCACTACTTTTGTAAAGTCCGCGCCTGGGAACAAATAATTTGCAAAAAAATATTTTCTTAGCACAATTTAAGATAGCATAAAATTTTCACTATTTTTGTAAGGTCCGGGCCTGTCGAATTTCCGTCAAAAATTCAATTTTCCAAAAACTGCCTAAAATTGTGGAGAAACACTTCTTTTGATGAGGGGAACAAATAATTTGCCAAAAAATATTTTCTTAGCACAATTTAAGATAGCACAAAATTTTCACTATCTTTGTAAGGTCCGCGCCTGTCGAATTTCCGTCAAAAATTCAATTTTACAAAAACTGCCTAAAATTGTGGAGAAACACTTCTTTTGATGAGGGGAACAAATAATTTGCCAAAAAATATTTTCTTAGCACAATTTAAGATAGCACAAAATTTTCACTATTTTTGTAAGGTCCAAAATTTTCACTACTTTTGTAAAGTCCGCGCCTGTCGAATTTCGGTCAAAATTTTAATTTTACAAAAACTGCCTAAAATTGTGGAGAAACACTTCTTTTGATGAGGGGAACAAATAATTTGCAAAAAAATATTTTCTTAGCACTAATGAAGATAGCACAAAAATTTCAATATTTTTGTAAGGTCCACGCCTGTCGAATTTCCGTCAAAAATTCAATTTTACAAAAACTGCCTAAAATTGTGGAGAAACACTCCTTTTGATGAGGGGAACAAATAATTTGCAAAAAAAATATTTTCTTAGCACTAATGAAGATAGCACAAAAATTTCAATATTTTTTTAAGGTCCACGCCTGTCGAATTTCCGTCAAAAATTCAATTTTACAAAAACTGCCTAAAATTGTGGAGAAACACTTCTTTTGATGAGGGGAACAATAATTTGCAAAAAAATATTTTCTTAGCACTATTGAAGATAGCACAAAAATTTCATTATTTTTGTAAGGTCCGCGCCTGTCGAATTTCTGTCAAAAATTAAATTTTACAAAAACTGCCTTAAATTGTGGAGAAACACTTCTTTTGATGAGGGGAACATATAATTTGCAAAAAAATATTATCTTAGCACTAATGAAGATAGCACAAAAATTTCAATATTTTTGTAAGGTCCGCGCCAGTCGAATTTCCGTCAAAAATTCAATTTTACAAAAACTGCCTAAAATTGTGGAGAAACTCTTCTTTTGATGAAGGGAACAAATAATTTGCAAAAAAATATTTTCTTAGCACTATTGAAGATAGCACAAAAATTTCATTATTTTTGTAAGGTCCGAGCCTGTGGAATTTCCGTCAAAAATTCAATTTTACAAAAACTGCCTAAAATTGTGGAAAAACACTTCTTTTGATGAAGGGAACAAATAAGTTGCAAAAAAATATTTTCTTAGCACTAATGAAGATAGCACAAAAATTTCAATATTTTTGTAAGGGTCACGCCTGTCGAATTTCCGTCAAAAATTCAATTTTACAAAAACTGCCTAAAATTGTGGAGAAACACTTCTTTTGATGAAGGGAACAAATAATTTGCAAAAAAATATTTTCTTAGCACAATTTAAGATAGCACAAAATTTTCACTATTTTTGTATGGTCCGCGCCTGTCGAATTTCCGTCAAAAATTCAATTTTACAAAAACTGCCTAAAATTGTGGAGAAACACTTCTTTTGATGAGGGGAACAAATAATTTGCAAAAAAATATTTTCTTAGCACTATTTAAGATAGCACAAAAATTTCACTATTTTTGTAAGGTCTGCGCCCGTCGAATTTCCGTCAAAATTCAATTTTACAAAAACTGCCTAAAATTGTGGAGAAACACTTCTTTTGATGAGGGGAACAAATAATTTGCCAAAAAATATTTTCTTAGCACTATTTAAGATAGCACAAAAATTTCAGTATTTTTGTAAGGTCCACGCCTGTCGAATTTCCGTCAAACTTTCAATTTTACAAAAACTGCCTAAAATTGTGGAGAAACACTTCTTTTGATGAGGGGAACAAATAATTTGCAAAAAAATATTTTCTTAGCACTATTGAAGATAGCATAAAATTTTCACTATTTTTGTAAGGTCCGCGCCTGTCGAATTTCCGTCAAAAATTCAATTTTCCAAAAACTGCCTAAAATTGTGGAGAAACACTTCTTTTGATGAGGGGAACAAATAATTTGCAAAAAAATATTTTCTTAGCACAATTTAAGATAGCACAAAATTTTCACTATTTTTGTAAGGTCCAAAATTTTCATTACTTTTGTAAGGTCCGCGCCTGTCGAATTTCGGTCAAAATTTCAATTTTACAAAAACTGCCTAAAATTGTGGAGAAACACTTCTTTTGATGAGGGGAACAAATAATTTGCCAAAAAATATTTTCTTAGCACAATTTAAGATAGCACAAAGTTTTCACTATTTTTGTAAGGTCCAAAATTTTCACTACTTTTGTAAGGTCTGCGCCTGTCGAATTTCAGTCAAAATTTCAATTTTACAAAAACTGCCTAAAATTGTGGAGAAACACTTCTTTTGATGCGGGGAACAAATAATTTGCAAAAAAATATTTTCTTAGCACTAATGAAGATAGCACAAAAATTTCAATATTTTTGTAAGGTCCACGCCTGTCGAATTTCCGTCAAAAATTCAATTTTACAAAAACTGCCTAAAATTGTGGAGAAACACTTCTTTTGATGAGGGGAACAAATAATTTGCAAAAAAATATTTTCTTAGCACTAATGAAGATAGCACAAAAATTTCAATATTTTTGTAAGGGTCACGCCTGTCGAATTTCCGTCAAAAATTCAATTTTACAAAAACTGCCTTAAATTGTGGAGAAACACTTCTTTTGATGAGGGGAACATATAATTTGCAAAAAAATATTATCTTAGCACTAATGAAGATAGCACAAAAATTTCAATATTTTTGTAAGGTCCGCTTCATTCGACTTTCCGTCAAAAATTCAATTTTACAAAAACTGCCTAAATTGTGGAGAAACTCTTCTTTTGATGAAGGGAACAAATAATTTGCAAAAAAATATTTTCTTAGCACCATTGAAGATAGCACAAAAATTTCAGTATTTTTGTAAGGTCATTGCCTGTCGAATTTCCGTCAAAAATTCAATTTTACAAAAACTGCCTAAAATTGTGGAGAAACACTTCTTTTGATGAAGGGAACAAATAAGTTGCAAAAAAATATTTTCTTAGCACAATTTAAGATAGCACAAAATTTTCACTATTTTTGTAAGGTCCGCGCCTGTCGAATTTCCGTCAAAAATTAAATTTTCCAAAAACTGCCTAAAATTGTGGAGAAATACTTCTTTTGATGAGAGGAACAAATACTTTGCAAAAAAATATTTTCTTAGCACTATTGAAGATAGCACAAAAATTTCACTATTTTTGTAAGGTCCGCGCCTGTTGAATTTCCGTCAAAAATTCTATTTTACAAAAACTGCATAAAATTGTGGAGAAGAAACACTTCTTTTGATGAGGGGAACAAATAATTTGCAAAAAAATATTTTCTTAACACTATTGAAGATAGCACAAAAATTTCACTATTTTTGTAAGGGGACGCGCCTGTCGAATTTCCGTCAAAAATTCAATTTTCCAAAAACTGCCTAAAATTGTGGAGAAACACTTCTTTTGATGAGGGGAACAAATAATTTGTAAAAAAATATTTTCTTAGCACAATTTAAGATAGCATAAAATTTTCACTATTTTTGTAAGGTCCGGGCCTGTCGAATTTCCGTCAAAAATTCAATTTTCCAAAAACTGCCTAAAATTGTGGAGAAACACTTCTTTTGATGAGGGGAACAAATAATTTGCCAAAAAATATTTTCTTAGCACAATTTAAGATAGCACAAAATTTTCACTATCTTTGTAAGGTCCGCGCCTGTCGAATTTCCGTCAAAAATTCAATTTTACAAAAACTGCCTAAAATTGTGGAGAAACACTTCTTTTGATGAGGGGAACAAATAATTTGCCAAAAAATATTTTCTTAGCACAATTTAAGATAGCACAAAATTTTCACTATTTTTGTAAGGTCCAAAATTTTCACTACTTTTGTAAAGTCCGCGCCTGTCGAATTTCGGTCAAAATTTTAATTTTACAAAAACTGCCTAAAATTGTGTAGAAACACTTCTTTTGATGAGGGGAACAAATAATTTGCAAAAAAATATTTTCTTAGCACTAATGAAGATAGCACAAAAATTTCAATATTTTTGTAAGGTCCACGCCTGTCGAATTTCCGTCAAAAATTCAATTTTACAAAAACTGCCTAAAATTGTGGAGAAACACTCCTTTTGATGAGGGGAACAAATAATTTGCAAAAAAAATATTTTCTTAGCACTAATGAAGATAGCACAAAAATTTCAATATTTTTTTAAGGTCCACGCCTGTCGAATTTCCGTCAAAAATTCAATTTTACAAAAACCGCCTAAAATTGTGGAGAAACACTTCTTTTGATGAGGGGAACAATAATTTGCAAAAAAATATTTTCTTAGCACTATTGAAGATAGCACAAAAATTTCATTATTTTTGTAAGGTCTGCGCCTGTCGAATTTCTGTCAAAAATTAAATTTTACAAAAACTGCCTTAAATTGTGGAGAAACACTTCTTTTGATGAGGGGAACATATAATTTGCAAAAAAATATTATCTTAGCACTAATGAAGATAGCACAAAAATTTCAATATTTTTGTAAGGTCCGCGCCAGTCGAATTTCCGTCAAAAATTCAATTTTACAAAAACTGCCTAAAATTGTGGAGAAACTCTTCTTTTGATGAAGGGAACAAATAATTTGCAAAAAAATATTTTCTTAGCACTATTGAAGATAGCACAAAAATTTCATTATTTTTGTAAGGTCCGAGCCTGTGGAATTTCCGTCAAAAATTCAATTTTACAAAAACTGCCTAAAATTGTGGAAAAACACTTCTTTTGATGAAGGGAACAAATAAGTTGCAAAAAAATTTTTTCTTAGCACAATTTAAGATAGCACAAAATTTTCACTATTTTTGTAAGGTCCGCGCCTGTTGAATTTCCGTCAAAAATTAAATTTTCCAAAAACTGCCTAAAATTGTGGAGAAATACTTCTTTTGATGAGGGGAACAAATAATTTGCAAAAAAATATTTTCTTTATGTGTTAAGTACGCGCCTGTCGAATTTCCGTCAAAAATTCAATTTTTCAAGAACTGCCTAAAATTGTGGAGAAACACATCTTTTGATGAGGGGAACAAATAATTTGCAAAAAATATTTTCTTAGCACTATTGAAGATAGCATAAAATTTTCACTATTTTTGTAAGGTCCGCGCCTGTAGAATTTCCGTCAAAAATTCAATTTTCCAAAAACTGCCTTAAATTGTGGAGAAACACTTCTTTTGATGAGGGGAACAAATAATTTGCCAAAAAATATTTTCTTAGCACAATTTAAGATAGCACAAAATTTTCAATATTTTTGTAAGGTCCAAAATTTTCACTTCTTTTGTAAGGTCTGCGCCTGTCGAATTTCGGTCAAAATTTCAATTTTACAAAAACTGCCTAAAATTGTGGAGAAACACTTCTTTGATGAGGGGAACAAATAATTTGCAAAAAAATATTTTCTTAGCACTAATGAAGATAGCACAAAAATTTCAATATTTTTGTAAGGTCCACGCCTGTGGAATTTCCGCCAAAAATTCAATTTTGCAAAAACTGCCTAAAATTGTGGAGAAACACTTCTTTTGATGAGGGGAACATATAAATTGCAAAAAAATATTTTCTTAGCACTAATGAAGATAGCACAAAAATTTCAATATTTTTGTAAGGTCCACGCCTGTCGAATTTCCGTCAAAAATTCAATTTTACAAAAACTGCCTAAAATTGTGGAGAAACATTTCTTTTGATGAGGGGAACAAAAAATTTGCCAAAAAATATTTTCTTAGCACAATTTAAGATAGCACAAAATTTTCACTATTTTTGTAAGGTCCGCGCCTGTCGAATTTCCGTCAAAAATTCAATTTTACAAAAACTGCCTAAAATTGTGGAGAAACTCTTCTTTTGATGAAGGGAACATATAATTTGCAAAAAAAATATTTTCTTAGCACTATTGAAGATAGCACAAAAATTTCATTATTTTTGTAAGGTCCGCGCCTGTCGAATTTCCGTCAAAAATTCAATTTTCCAAAAACTGCCTAAAATTGTGGAGAAACACTTCTTTCGATGAGGGGAACAAATAATTTGCCTAAAAAATATTTTCTAAGCACAATTTAAGATTAATTTGCAAAAAAATATTTTCTTAGCACAATTTAAGATAGCACAAAATTTTTACTATTTTTGTAAGGTCCGCGCCTGTCGAATTTCCGTCA
Source organism: Loripinus fragilis (assembly GCA_964019695.1). NCBI lineage: Eukaryota > Metazoa > Mollusca > Bivalvia > Lucinida > Lucinidae > Loripinus > Loripinus fragilis. The sequence goes on from OZ026518.1 coordinate 78,037,587, forward strand.
AAAATTCAATTTTCCAAAAACTGCCTAAAATTGTGGAGAAATACTTCTTTTGATGAGGGAAACAAATAATTTGCAAAATAATATTTTCTTAGCACAATTTAAGATAGCACAAAATTTTCACTATTTTTGTAAGGTCCGCGCCTGTCGAATTTCCGTCAAAAATTCAATTTTACAAAAACTGCCTAAAATTGTGGAGAAACACTTCTTTTGATGAGGGGAGCATATAATTTGCAAAAAAATATTTTCTTAGCACTATTGAAGATAGCACAAAAATTTCATTATTTTTGTAAGGTCAGCGCCTGTCGAATTTCCGTCAAAAATTCAATTTCACAAAAACTGCCTAAAATTGTGGAGAAACACTTCTTTTGATGAAGGGAACAAATAACTTGCAAAATAATATTATCTTAGCACTATTTAAGATAGCACAAAATTTTCACTATTTTTGTAAGGTCCGCGCCTGTAGAATTTCCGTCAAAAATTCAATTTTACAAAAACTGCCTAAAATTGTGGAGAAACACTTCTTTTGATGAGGGGAACAAATAATTTGCAAAAAACATTTTCTTAGCACTATTTAAGATAGCACAAAATTTTCACTATTTTTGTTAGGTCCGTGCCTGTCGAATTTCTGTCAAAAATTCAATTTTCCAAAAACTACCTTTAATTGTGGAGAAACACTTCTTTGAGATGAGGGGAACAAATAATTTGCCAAAAAATATTTTCTTAGCACAATTTAAGATAGCACAAAATTTTCACTATTTTTGTAAGGTCCGCGCCTGTCGAATTTCCGTCAAAAATTCAATTTTACAAAAACTGCCTGAAATTGTGGAGAAACACTTCTTTTGATGAAGGGAACAAATAATTTGCATAAAAATATTTTCTTAGCACTATTGAAGAAAGCACAAAAATTTCATTATTTTTGTAAGGTCCGCGCCTGTCGAATTTCTGTCAAAAATTCAATTTTACAAAAACTGCCTAAAATTGTGGAGAAACATTTCTTTTGATGAAGGGAACAAATAATTTGCAAAAAATATTATCTTAGCACTATTTAAGATAGCACAAAATTTTCACTATTTTTGTAAGGTCCGCGCCTGTCGAATTTCAGTCAAAAATTCAATTTTACAAAAACTGCCTAAAATTATGGAGAAACACTTCTTTTGATGAGGGGAACAAATAATTTGCAAAAAATATTTTCTTAGCACTATTGAAGATAGCACAAAAATTTCACTATTTTTGTAAGGTCCGCGCCTGTCGAATTTCCCTCAAAAATTCAATTTTCCAAAAACTGCCTAAAATTGTGGAGAAATACTTCTTTTGATGAGGGGAACAAATATTTTGCAAAAAAATATTTTCTTAGCACTATTGAAGATAGCACAAAATTTTCACTATTTTTGTTAGGTCCGCGCCTGTCGTATTTCCGTCAAAAATTCAATTTTACAAAAACTGCCTAAAATTGTGGAAAAACACTTCTTTTGATGAGGGAAACAAATAATTTGCAAAATAATATTTTCTTAGCACAATTTAAGATAGCACAAAATTTTCACTATTTTTGTAAGGTCCGCGCCTGTCGAATTTCCGTCAAAAATTCAATTTTACAAAAACTGCCTAAAATTGTGGAGAAACACTTCTTTTGATGAGGGGAGCATATAATTTGCAAAAAAATATTTTCTTAGCACTATTGAAGATAGCACAAAAATTTCATTATTTTTGTAAGGTCCGCGCCTGTCGAATTTCCGTCAAAAATTCAATTTCACAAAAACTGCCTAAAATTGTGGAGAAACACTTCTTTTGATGAAGGGAACAAATAAGTTGCAAAATAATATTATCTTAGCACTATTTAAGATAGCACAAAATTTTCACTATTCTTGTAAGGTCCGCGCCTGTCGAATTTCCGTCAAAAATTCAATTTTCCAAAAACTGCCTAAAATTGTGGAGAAATACTTCTTTTGATGAGGGGAACAAATAATTTGCATAAAAATATTTTCTTAGCACTATTGAAGATAGCACAAAAATTTCACTATTTTTGTAAGGTCCGCGCCTGTCGAATTTCCGTCAAAAATTCAATTTTACAAAAACTGCCTAAAATTGTGGAGAAACTCTTCTTTTGATGAGGGGAGCATATAATTTGCAAAAAAATATTTTCTTAGCACTATTGAAGATAGCACAAAAATTTCATTATTTTTGTAAGGTCAGCGCCTGTCGAATTTCCGTCAAAAATTCAATTTCACAAAAACTGCCTAAAATTGTGGAGAAACACTTCTTTTGATGAAGGGAACAAATAACTTGCAAAATAATATTATCTTAGCACTATTGAAGATAGCACAAAAATTTCATTATTTTTGTAAGGTCCGCGCCAGTTGAATTTCCGTCAAAAATTCAATTTTACAAAAACTGCCTAAAATTGTGGAGAAACTCTTCTTTTGATGAAGGGAACAAATAATTTGCAAAAAAATATTTTCTTAGCATAATTGAAGATAGCACAAAAATTTCAGTATTTTTGTAAGGTCAGTGCCTGTCGAATTTCCGTCAAAAATTCAATTTTACAAAAACTGCCTAAAATTGTGGAGAAACACTTCTTTTGATGAAGGGAACAAATAAGTTGCAAAAAAATATTTTCTTAGCACAATTTAAGATAGCACAAAATTTTCACTATTTTTGTAAGGTCCGCGCCTGTCGAATTTCCGTCAAAAATTAAATTTTCCAAAAACTGCCTAAAATTGTGGAGAAATACTTCTTTTGATGAGGGGAACAAATAATTTGCAAAAAAATATTTTCTTAGCACTATTGAAGATAGCACAAAAATTTCACTATTTTTGTAAGGTCCGCGCCTGTTGAATTTCCGTCAAAAATTCTATTTTACAAAAACTGCATAAAATTGTGGAGAAGAAACACTTCTTTTGATGAGGGGAACAAATAATTTGCAAAAAAATATTTTCTTAACACTATTGAAGATAGCACAAAATTTTCACTATTTTTGTAAGGGGACGCGCCTGTCGAATTTCCGTCAAAAATTCAATTTTCCAAAAACTGCCTAAAATTGTGGAGAAACACTTCTTTTGATGAGGGGAACAAATAATTTGCAAAAAAATATTTTCTTAGCACAATTTAAGATAGCATAAAATTTTCACTATTTTTGTAAGGTCCGCGCCTGTCGAATTTCCTTCAAAAATTCAATTTTACAAAAACTGCCTAAAATTGTGGAGAAACACTTCTTTTGATGAGGGGAACAAATAATTTGCCAAAATATATTTTCTTAGCACAATTTAAGATAGCACAAAATTTTCACTATTTTTGTAAGGTCCACAATTTTCACTACTTTTGTAAAGTCCGCGCCTGTCGAATTTCGGTCAAAATTTTAATTTTACAAAAACTGCCTAAAATTGTGGAGAAACACTTCTTTTGATGTGGGGAACAAATAATTTGCAAAAAAATATTTTCTTAGCACTAATGAAGATAGCACAAAAATTTCAATATTTTTGTAAGGTCCACGCCTGTCGAATTTCCGTCAAAAATTCAATTTTACAAAAACTGCCTAAAGTTGTGGAGAAACACTCCTTTTGATGAGGGGAACAAATAATTTGCAAAAAAAATATTTTCTTAGCACTAATGAAGATAGCACAAAAATTTCAATATTTTTTTAAGGTCCACGCCTGTCGAATTTCCGTCAAAAATTCAATTTTACAAAAACTGCCTAAAATTGTGGAGAAACACTTCTTTTGATGAGGGGAACAAATAATTTGCAAAAAAATATTTTCTTAGCACTATTGAAGATAGCACAAAAATTTCATTATTTTTGTAAGGTCCGCGCCTGTCGAATTTCCGTCAAAAATTAAATTTTACAAAAACTGCCTTAAATTGTGGAGAAACACTTCTTTTGATGAGGGGAAAATATATTTTGCAAAAAAATATTATCTTAGCACTAATGAAGATAGCACAAAAATTTCAATATTTTTGTAAGGTCCGCGCCAGTCGAATTTCCGTCAAAAATTCAATTTTACAAAAACTGCCTAAAATTGTGGAGAAACTCTTCTTTTGATGAAGGGAACAAATAATTTGCAAAAAAATATTTTCTTAGCACTATTGAAGATAGCACAAAAATTTCATTATTTTTGTAAGGTCCGAGCCTGTGGAATTTCCGTCAAAAATTCAATTTTACAAAAACTGCCTAAAATTGTTGAAAAACACTTCTTTTGATGAAGGGAACAAATAAGTTGCAAAAAAATATTTTCTTAGCACAATTTAAGATAGCACAAAATTTTCACTATTTTTGTAAGGTCCGCGCCTGTCGAATTTCCGTCAAAAATTAAATTTTCCAAAAACTGCCTAAAATTGTGGAGAAATACTTCTTTTGATGAGGGGAACAAATAATTTGCAAAAAAATATTTTCTTAGCACTATTGAAGATAGCACAAAAATTTCACTATTTTTGTAAGGTCCGCGCCTGTTGAATTTCAGTCAAAAATTCTATTTTACAAAAACTGCCTAAAAATGTGGAGAAGAAACACTTCTTTTGATGAGGGGAACAATTAATTTGCAAAAAAATATTTTCTTAACACTATTGAAGATAGCACAAAATTTTCACTATTTTTGTAAGGGGTCGCGCCTGTCGAATTTCCGTCAAAAATTCAATTTTCCAAAAACTGCCAAAAATTGTGGAGAAACACTTCTTTTGATGAGGGGAACAAATAATTTGCAAAAAAATATTTTCTTAGCACTATTGAAGATAGCACAAAAATTTCATAATTTTTGTAAGGGGCGCGCCTGTCAAATTTCCGTCAAAAATTCAATTTTCCAAAAACTGCCTAAAATTGTGGAGAAACACTTCTTTTGATGAGGGGAACAAATAATTTGCCAAAAAATATTTTCTTAGCACAATTTAAGATAGCATAAAATTTTCACTATTTTTGTAAGGTCCGGGCCTGTCGAATTTCCGTCAAAAATTCAATTTTCCAAAAACTGCCTAAAATTGTGGAGAAACACTTCTTTTGATGAGGGGAACAAATAATTTGCCAAAAAATATTTTCTTAGCACAATTTAAGATAGCATAAAATTTTCACTATTTTTGTAAGGTCCGTGCCTGTCGAATTTCCGTCAAAAATTCAATTTTCCAAAAACTGCCTAAAATTGTGGAGAAACACTTCTTTTGATGAGGGGAACAAATAATTTGCAAAAAAATATTTTCTTAGCACTAATGAAGATAGCACAAAAATTTCAATGTTTTTGTAAGGTCCACGCCTGTCGAATTTCCGTCAAAAATTCAATTTTACAAAAACTGCCTAAAATTGTGGAGAAACACTTCTTTTGATGAAGGGAACAAATAATTTGCAAAAAAATATTATCTTAGCACAATTTAAGATAGCACAAAATTTTCACTATTTTTGTATGGTCCGCGCCTGTCGAATTTCCGTCAAAAATTCAATTTTACAAAAACTGCCTAAAATTGTGGAGAAACACTTCTTTTGATGGGGGGAACAAATAATTTGCAAAAAAATATTTTCTTAGCACTATTTAAGATAGCACAAAAATTTGACTATTTTTGTAAGGTCTGCGCCCGTCGAATTTCCTTCAAAATTCAATTTTACAAAAACTGCCTAAAATTGTGGAGAAACACTTCTTTTGATGAGGGGAACAAATAATTTGCCAAAAAATATTTTCTTAGCACTATTTAAGATAGCACAAAAATTTCAGTATTTTTGTTAAGTACGCGCCTGTCGAATTTCCGTCAAAAATTCAATTTTTCAAGAACTGCCTAAAATTGTGGAGAAACACATCTTTTGATGAGGGGAACAAATAATTTGCAAAAAATATTTTCTTAGCACTATTGAAGATAGCATAAAATTTTCACTATTTATGTAAGGTCCGCGCCTGTCGAATTTCCGTCAAAAATTCAATTTTCCAAAAACTGCCTTAAATTGTGGAGAAACACTTCTTTTGATGAGGGGAACAAATAATTTGCCAAAAAATATTTTCTTAGCACAATTTAAGATAGCACAAAATTTTCAATATTTTTGTAAGGTCGAAAATTTTCACTTCTTTTGTAAGGTCTGCGCCTGTCGAATTTCGGTCAAAATTTCAATTTTACAAAAACTGCCTAAAATTGTGGAGAAACACTTCTTTAATGAGGGGAACAAATAATTTGCAAAAAAATATTTTCTTAGCACTAATGAAGATAGCACAAAAATTTCAATATTTTTGTAAGGTCCACGCCTGTGGAATTTCCGTCAAAAATTCAATTTTGCAAAAACTGCCTAAAATTGTGGAGAAACACTTCTTTTGATGAGGGGAACAAATAAATTGCAAAAAAATATTTTCTTAGCACTAATGAAGATAGCACAAAAATTTCAATATTTTTGTAAGGTCCACGCCTGTCGAATTTCCGTCAAAAATTCAATTTTACAAAAACTGCCTAAAATTGTGGAGAAACATTTCTTTTGATGAGGGGAACAAAAAATTTGCCAAAAAATATTTTCTTAGCACAATTTAAGATAGCACAAAATTTTCACTATTTTTGTAAGGTCCGCGCCTGTCGAATTTCCGTCAAAAATTCAATTTTACAAAAACTGCCTAAAATTGTGGAGAAACTCTTCTTTTGATGAAGGGAACATATAATTTGCAAAAAAATATTTTCTTAGCACTATTGAAGATAGCACAAAAATTTCATTATTTTTGTAAGGTCCGCGCCTGTCGAATTTCCGTCAAAAATTCAATTTTCCAAAAACTGCCTAAAATTGTGGAGAAACACTTCTTTCGATGAGGGGAACAAATAATTTGCCTAAAAAATATTTTCTAAGCACAATTTAAGATTAATTTGCAAAAAAATATTTTCTTAGCACAATTTAAGATAGCACAAAATTTTCACTATTTTTGTAAGGTCCGCGCCTGTCGAATTTCCGTCAAAAATTCAATTTTCCAAAAACTGCCTAAAATTGTGGAGAAATACTTCTTTTGATGAGGGAAACAAATAATTTGCAAAATAATATTTTCTTAGCACAATTTAAGATAGCACAAAATTTTCACTATTTTTGTAAGGTCCGCGCCTGTCGAATTTCCGTCAAAAATTCAATTTTACAAAAACTGCCTAAAATTGTGGAGAAACACTTCTTTTGATGAGGGGAGCATATAATTTGCAAAAAAATATTTTCTTAGCACTATTGAAGATAGCACAAAAATTTCATTATTTTTGTAAGGTCCGCGCCTGTCGAATTTCCGTCAAAAATTCAATTTCACAAAAACTGCCTAAAATTGTGGAGAAACACTTCTTTTGATGAAGGGAACAAATAACTTGCAAAATAATATTATCTTAGCACTATTTAAGATAGCACAAAATTTTCACTATTTTTGTAAGGTCCGCGCCTGTAGAATTTCCGTCAAAAATTCAATTTTACAAAAACTGCCTAAAATTGTGGAGAAACACTTCTTTTGATGAGGGGAACAAATAATTTGCAAAAAACATTTTCTTAGCACTATTTAAGATAGCACAAAATTTTCACTATTTTTGTTAGGTCCGCGCCTGTCGAATTTCTGTCAAAAATTCAATTTTCCAAAAACTACCTTTAATTGTGGAGAAACACTTCTTTGTGATGAGGGGAACAAATAATTTGCCAAAAAATATTTTCTTAGCACAATTTAAGATAGCACAAAATTTTCACTATTTTTGTAAGGTCCGCGCCTGTCGAATTTCCGTCAAAAATTCAATTTTACAAAAACTGCCTGAAATTGTGGAGAAACACTTCTTTTGATGAAGGGAACAAATAATTTGCAAAAAAATATTTTCTTAGCACTATTGAAGAAAGCACAAAAATTTCATTATTTTTGTAAGGTCCGCGCCTGTCGAATTTCTGTCAAAAATTCAATTTTACAAAAACTGCCTAAAAATTTTGGAGAAACATTTCTTTTGATGAAGGGAACAAATAATTTGCAAAAAATATTATCTTAGCACTATTTAAGATAGCACAAAATTTTCACTATTTTTGTAAGGTCCGCGCCTGTCGAATTTCAGTCAAAAATTCAATTTTACAAAAACTGCCTAAAATTATGGAGAAACACTTCTTTTGATGAGGGGAACAAATAATTTGCAAAAAATATTTTCTTAGCACTATTGAAGATAGCACAAAAATTTCACTATTTTTGTAAGGTCCGCGCCTGTCGAATTTCCCTCAAAAATTCAATTTTCCAAAAACTGCCTAAAATTGTGGAGAAATACTTCTTTTGATGAGGGGAACAAATATTTTGCAAAAACATATTTTCTTAGCACTATTGAAGATAGCACAAAATTTTCACTATTTTTGTTAGGTCCGCGCCTGTCGTATTTCCGTCAAAAATTCAATTTTACAAAAACTGCCTAAAATTGTGGAGAAACACTTCTTTTGATGAGGGAAACAAATAATTTGCAAAATAATATTTTCTTAGCACAATTTAAAATAGCACAAAATTTTCACTATTTTTGTAAGGTCCGCGCCTGTGGAATTTCCGTCAAAAATTCAATTTTACAAAAACTGCCTAAAATTGTGGAGAAACACTTCTTTTGATGAGGGGAGCATATAATTTGCAAAAAAATATTTTCTTAGCACTATTGAAGATAGCACAAAAATTTCATTATTTTTGTAAGGTCCGTGCCTGTCGAATTTCCGTCAAAAATTCAATTTCACAAAAACTGCCTAAAATTGTGGAGAAACACTTCTTTTGATGAAGGGAACAAATAACTTGCAAAATAATATTATCTTAGCACTATTTAAGATAGCACAAAATTTTCACTATTTTTGTAAGGTCCGCGCCTGTCGAATTTCCGTCAAAAATTCAATTTTCCAAAAACTGCCTAAAATTGTGGAGAAATACTTCTTTTGATGAGGGGAACAAATAATTTGCATAAAAATATTTTCTTAGCACTATTGAAGATAGCACAAAATTTTCACTATTTTTGTAAGGTCCGCGCCTGTCGAATTTCCGTCAAAAATTCAATTTTACAAAAACTGCCTAAAATTGTGGAGTAACACTTCTTTTGATGAGGGGAACAAATAATTTGCAAAAAAATATTTTCTTAGCACTATTGAAGATAGCACAAAAATTTCATTATTTTTGTAAGGTCCGCGCCTGTCGAATTTCCGTCAAAATTTCAATTTTACAAAAACTGCCAAAATTGTGGAGAAATACTTCTTTTGATGAGGGAAACAAATAATTTGCAAAATAATATTTTCTTAGCACAATTTAAGATAGCACAAAATTTTCACTATTTTTGTAAGGTCCGCGCCTGTCGAATTTCCGTCAAAAATTCAATTTTACAAAAACTGCCTAAAATTGTGGAGAAACACTTCTTTTGATGAGGGGAGCATATAATTTGCAAAAAAATATTTTCTTAGCACTATTGAAGATAGCACAAAAATTTCATTATTTTTGTAAGGTCAGCGCCTGTCGAATTTCCGTCAAAAATTCAATTTCACAAAAACTGCCTAAAATTGTGGAGAAACACTTCTTTTGATGAAGGGAACAAATAACTTGCAAAATAATATTATCTTAGCACTATTGAAGGGAGCACAAAAATTTCATTATTTTTGTAAGGTCCGCGCCTGTCGAATTTCCGTCAAAAATTCAATTTCACAAAAACTGCCTAAAATTGTGGAGAAACACTTCTTTTGATGAAGGGAACAAATAACTTGCAAAATAATATTATCTTAGCACTATTTAAGATAGCACAAAATTTTCACTATTTTTGTAAGGTCCGCGCCTGTAGAATTTCCGTCAAAAATTCAATTTTACAAAAACTGCCTAAAATTGTGGAGAAACACTTCTTTTGATGAGGGGAACAAATAATTTGCAAAAAAATATTTTCTTAGCACTATTGAAGATAGCACAAAAATTTCATTATTTTTGTAAGGTCCGCGCCTGTCGAATTTCCGTCAAAAATTAAATTTTACAAAAACTGCCTTAAATTGTGGAGAAACACTTCTTTTGATGAGGGGAACATATAATTTGCAAAAAAATATTATCTTAGCACTAATGAAGATAGCACAAAAAATTCAATATTTTTGTAAGGTCCGCGCCAGTTGAATTTCCGTCAAAAATTCAATTTTACAAAAACTGCCAAAAATTGTGGAGAAACTCTTCTTTTGATGAAGGGAACAAATAATTTGCAAAAAAATATTTGCTTAGCACTATTGAAGATAGCACAAAAATTTCAGTATTTTTGTAAGGTCAGTGCCTGTCGAATTTCCGTCAAAAATTCAATTTTACAAAAACTGCCTAAAATTGTGGAGAAACACTTCTTTTGATGAAGGGAACAAATAAGTTGCAAAAAAATATTTTCTTAGCACAATTTAAGATAGCACAAAATTTTCACTATTTTTGTAAGGTCCGCGCCTGTCGAATTTCCGTCAAAAATTAAATTTTCCAAAAACTGCCTAAAATTGTGGAGAAATACTTCTTTTGATGAGGGGAACAAATAATTTGCAAAAAAATATTTTCTTAGCACTATTGAAGATAGCACAAAAATTTCACTATTTTTGTAAGGTCCGCGCCTGTTGAATTTCCGTCAAAAATTCTATTTTACAAAAACTGCATAAAATTGTGGAGAAGAAACACTTCTTTTGATGAGGGGAACAAATAATTTGCAAAAAAATATTTTCTTAACACTATTGAAGATAGCACAAAATTTTCACTATTTTTGTAAGGGGACGCGCCTGTCGAATTTCCGTCAAAAATTCAATTTTCCAAAAACTGCCTAAAATTGTGGAGAAACACTTCTTTTGATGAGGGGAACAAATAATTTGCAAAAAAATATTTTCTTAGCACAATTTAAGATAGCATAAAATTTTCACTATTTTTGTAAGGTCCGGGCCTGTCGAATTTCTGTCAAAATTCAATTTTCCAAAAACTGCCTAAAATTGTGGAGAAACACTTCTTTTGATGAGGGGAACAAATAATTTGCCAAAAAATATTTTCTTAGCACAATTTAAGATAGCACAAAATTTTCACTATCCTTGTAAGGTCCGCGCCTGTCGAATTTCCTTCAAAAATTCAATTTTACAAAAACTGCCTAAAATTGTGGAGAAACACTTCTTTTGATGAGGGGAACAAATAATTTGCCAAAATATATTTTCTTAGCACAATTTAAGATAGCACAAAATTTTCACTATTTTTGTAAGGTCCAAAATTTTCACTACTTTTGTAAAGTCCGCGCCTGTCAAATTTCGGTCAAAATTTTAATTTTACAAAAACTGCCTAAAATTGTGGAGAAACACTTCTTTTGATGAGGGGAACAAATAATTTGCAAAAAAATATTTTCTTAGCACTAATCAAGATAGCACAAAAATTTCAATATTTTTTTAAGGTCCACGCCTGTCGAATTTCCGTCAAAAATTCAATTTTACAAAAACTGCCTAAAATTGTGGAGAAACACTTCTTTTGATGAGGGGAACAAATAATTTGCAAAAAAATATTTTCTTAGCACTATTGAAGATAGCACAAAAATTTCATTATTTTTGTAAGGTCCGCGCCTGTCGAATTTCCGTCAAAAATTAAATTTTACAAAAACTGCCTTAAATTGTGGAGAAACACTTCTTTTGATGAGGGGAACATATAATTTGCAAAAAAATATTATCTCAGCACTAATGAAGATAGCACAAAAATTTCAATATTTTTGTAAGGTCCGCGCCAGTCGAATTTCCGTCAAAAATTCAATTTTACAAAAACTGCCTAAAATTGTGGAGAAACATTTCTTTTGATGAAGGGAACAAATAATTTGCAAAAAATGTTATCTTAGCACTATTTAAGATAGCACAAAATTTTCACTATTTTTGTAAGGTCCGCGCCTGTCGAATTTCAGTCAAAAATTCAATTTTACAAAAACTGCCTAAAATTATGGAGAAACACTTCTTTTGATGAGGGGAACAAATAATTTGCAAAAAATATTTTCTTAGCACTATTGAAGATAGCACAAAAATTTCACTATTTTTGTAAGGTCCGCGCCTGTCGAATTTCCCTCAAAAATTCAATTTTCCAAAAACTGCCTAAAATTGTGGAGAAATACTTCTTTTGATGAGGGGAACAAATATTTTGCAAAAACATATTTTCTTAGCACTATTGAAGATAGCACAAAATTTTCACTATTTTTGTTAGGTCCGCGCCTGTCGTATTTCCGTCAAAAATTCAATTTTACAAAAACTGCCTAAAATTGTGGAGAAACACTTCTTTTGATGAGGGAAACAAATAATTTGCAAAATAATATTTTCTTAGCACAATTTAAGATAGCACAAAATTTTCACTATTTTTGTAAGGTCCGCGCCTGTCGAATTTCCGTCAAAAATTCAATTTTACAAAAACTGCCTAAAATTGTGGAGAAACACTTCTTTTGATGAGGGGAGCATATAATTTGCAAAAAAATATTTTCTTAGCACTATTGAAGATAGCACAAAAATTTCATTATTTTTGTAAGGTCCGCGCCTGTCGAATTTCCGTCAAAAATTCAATTTCACAAAATCTGCCTAAAATTGTGGAGAAACACTTCTTTTGATGAAGGGAACAAATAACTTGCAAAATAATATTATCTTAGCACTATTTAAGATAGCACAAAATTTTCACTATTTTTGTAAGGTCCGCGCCTGTCGAATTTCCGTCAAAAATTCAATTTTCCAAAAACTGCCTAAAATTGTGGAGAAATACTTCTTTTGATGAGGGGAACAAATAATTTGCATAAAAATATTTTCTTAGCACTATTGAAGATAGCACAAAATTTTCACTATTTTTGTAAGGTCCGCGCCTGTCGAATTTCCGTCAAAAATTCAATTTTACAAAAACTGCCTAAAATTGTGGAGTAACACTTCTTTTGATGAGGGGAACAAATAATTTGCAAAAAAATATTTTCTTAGCACTATTGAAGATAGCACAAAAATTTCATTATTTTTGTAAGGTCCGCGCCTGTCGAATTTCCATCAAAATTTCAATTTTACAAAAACTGCCAAAATTGTGGAGAAATACTTCTTTTGATGAGGGAAACAATTAATTTGCAAAATAATATTTTCTTAGCACAATTTAAGATAGCACAAAATTTTCACTATTTTTGTAAGGTCCGCGCCTGTCGAATTTCCGTCAAAAATTCAATTTTACAAAAACTGCCTAAAATTGTGGAGAAACACTTCTTTTGATGAGGGGAGCATATAATTTGCAAAAAAATATTTTCTTAGCACTATTGAAGATAGCACAAAAATTTCATTATTTTTGTAAGGTCAGCGCCTGTCGAATTTCCGTCAAAAATTCAATTTCACAAAAACTGCCTAAAATTGTGGAGAAACACTTCTTTTGATGAAGGGAACAAATAACTTGCAAAATAATATTATCTTAGCACTATTGAAGAGAGCACAAAAATTTCATTATTTTTGTAAGGTCCGCGCCTGTCGAATTTCCGTCAAAAATTCAATTTCACAAAAACTGCCTAAAATTGTGGAGAAACACTTCTTTTGATGAAGGGAACAAATAACTTGCAAAATAATATTATCTTAGCACTATTTAAGATAGCACAAAATTTTCACTATTTTTGTAAGGTCCGCGCCTGTAGAATTTCCGTCAAAAATTCAATTTTACAAAAACTGCCTAAAATTGTGGAGAAACACTTCTTTTGATGAGGGGAACAAATAATTTGCAAAAAAATATTTTCTTAGCACTATTGAAGATAGCACAAAAATTTCATTATTTTTGTAAGGTCCGCGCCTGTCGAATTTCCGTCAAAAATTAAATTTTACAAAAACTGCCTTAAATTGTGGAGAAACACTTCTTTTGATGAGGGGAACATATAATTTGCAAAAAAATATTATCTTAGCACTAATGAAGATAGCACAAAAATTTCAATATTTTTGTAAGGTCCGCGCCAGTTGAATTTCCGTCAAAAATTCAATTTTACAAAAACTGCCTAAAATTGTGGAGAAACTCTTCTTTTGATGAAGGGAACAAATAATTTGCAAAAAAATATTTGCTTAGCACTATTGAAGATAGCACAAAAATTTCAGTATTTTTGTAAGGTCAGTGCCTGTCGAATTTCCGTCAAAAATTCAATTTTACAAAAACTGCCTAAAATTGTGGAGAAACACTTCTTTTGATGAAGGGAACAAATAAGTTGCAAAAAAATATTTTCTTAGCACAATTTAAGATAGCACAAAAATTTCACTATTTTTGTAAGGTCCGCGCCTGTTGAATTTCCGTCAAAAATTCTATTTTACAAAAACTGCATAAAATTGTGGAGAAGAAACACTTCTTTTGATGAGGGGAACAAATAATTTGCAAAAAAATATTTTCTTAACACTATTGAAGATAGCACAAAATTTTCACTATTTTTGTAAGGGGACGCGCCTGTCGAATTTCCGTCAAAAATTCAATTTTCCAAAAACTGCCTAAAATTGTGGAGAAACACTTCTTTTGATGAGGGGAACAAATAATTTGCAAAAAAATATTTTCTTAGCACAATTTAAGATAGCATAAAATTTTCACTATTTTTGTAAGGTCCGGGCCTGTCGAATTTCTGTCAAAATTCAATTTTCCAAAAACTGCCTAAAATTGTGGAGAAACACTTCTTTTGATGAGGGGAACAAAAAATTTGCCAAAAAATATTTTCTTAGCACAATTTAAGATAGCACAAAATTTTCACTATCCTTGTAAGGTCCGCGCCTGTCGAATTTCCTTCAAAAATTCAATTTTACAAAAACTGCCTAAAATTGTGGAGAAACACTTCTTTTGATGAGGGGAACAAATAATTTGCCAAAATATATTTTCTTAGCACAATTTAAGATAGCACAAAATTTTCACTATTTTTGTAAGGTCCAAAATTTTCACTACTTTTGTAAAGTCCGCGCCTGTCAAATTTCGGTCAAAATTTTAATTTTACAAAAACTGCCTAAAATTGTGGAGAAACACTTCTTTTGATGAGGGGAACAAATAATTTGCAAAAAAATATTTTCTTAGCACTAATGAAGATAGCACAAAAATTTCAATATTTTTGTAAGGTCCACGCCTGTCGAATTTCCGTCAAAAATTCAATTTTACAAAAACTGCCTAAAATTGTGGAGAAACACTCCTTTTGATGAGGGGAACAAATAATTTGCAAAAAAATATTTTCTTAGCACTAATCAAGATAGCACAAAAATTTCAATATTTTTTTAAGGTCCACGCCTGTCGAATTTCCGTCAAAAATTCAATTTTACAAAAACTGCCTAAAATTGTGGAGAAACACTTCTTTTGATGAGGGGAACAAATAATTTGCAAAAAAATATTTTCTTAGCACTATTGAAGATAGCACAAAAATTTCATTATTTTTGTAAGGTCCGCGCCTGTCGAATTTCCGTCAAAAATTAAATTTTACAAAAACTGCCTTAAATTGTGGAGAAACACTTCTTTTGATGAGGGGAACATATAATTTGCAAAAAAATATTATCTCAGCACTAATGAAGATAGCACAAAAATTTCAATATTTTTGTAAGGTCCGCGCCAGTCGAATTTCCGTCAAAAATTCAATTTTACAAAAACTGCCTAAAATTGTGGAGAAACATTTCTTTTGATGAAGGGAACAAATAATTTGCAAAAAATATTATCTTAGCACTATTTAAGATAGCACAAAATTTTCACTATTTTTGTAAGGTCCGCGCCTGTCGAATTTCAGTCAAAAATTCAATTTTACAAAAACTGCCTAAAATTATGGAGAAACACTTCTTTTGATGAGGGGAACAAATAATTTGCAAAAAATATTTTCTTAGTACTATTGAAGATAGCACAAAAATTTCACTTTTTTTGTAAGGTCCGCGCCTGTCGAATTTCCCTCAAAAATTCAATTTTCCAAAAACTGCCTAAAATTGTGGAGAAATACTTCTTTTGATGAGGGGAACAAATATTTTGCAAAAACATATTTTCTTAGCACTATTGAAGATAGCACAAAATTTTCACTATTTTTGTTAGGTCCGCGCCTGTCGTATTTCCGTCAAAAATTCAATTTTACAAAAACTGCCTAAAATTGTGGAGAAACACTTCTTTTGATGAGGGAAACAAATAATTTGCAAAATAATATTTTCTTAGCACAATTTAAGATAGCACAAAATTTTCACTATTTTTGTAAGGTCCGCGCCTGTCGAATTTCCGTCAAAAATTCAATTTTGCAAAAACTGCCTAAAATTGTGGAGAAACACTTCTTTTGATGAGGGGAGCATATAATTTGCAAAAAAATATTTTCTTAGCACTATTGAAGATAGCACAAAAATTTCATTATTTTTGTAAGGTCCGCGCCTGTCGAATTTCCGTCAAAAATTCAATTTCACAAAAACTGCCTAAAATTGTGGAGAAACACTTCTTTTGATGAAGGGAACAAATAACTTGCAAAATAATATTATCTTAGCACTATTTAAGATAGCACAAAATTTTCACTATTTTTGTAAGGTCCGCGCCTGTCGAATTTCCGTCAAAAATTCAATTTTCCAAAAACTGCCTAAAATTGTGGAGAAATACTTCTTTTGATGAGGGAACAAATAATTTGCATAAAAATATTTTCTTAGCACTATTGAAGATAGCACAAAATTTTCACTATTTTTGTAAGGTCCGCGCCTGTCGAATTTCCGTCAAAAATTCAATTTTACAAAAACTGCCTAAAATTGTGGAGTAACACTTCTTTTGATGAGGGGAACAAATAATTTGCAAAAAAATATTTTCTTAGCACTATTGAAGATAGCACAAAAATTTCATTATTTTTGTAAGGTCCGCGCCTGTCGAATTTCCATCAAAATTTCAATTTTACAAAAACTGCCAAAATTGTGGAGAAATACTTCTTTTGATGAGGGAAACAAATAATTTGCAAAATAATATTTTCTTAGCACAATTTAAGATAGCACAAAATTTTCACTATTTTTGTAAGGTCCGCGCCTGTCGAATTTCCGTCAAAAATTCAATTTTACAAAAACTGCCTAAAATTGTGGAGAAACACTTCTTTTGATGAGGGGAGCATATAATTTGCAAAAAAATATTTTCTTAGCACTATTGAAGATAGCACAAAAATTTCATTATTTTTGTAAGGTCAGCGCCTGTCGAATTTCCGTCAAAAATTCAATTTCACAAAAACTGCCTAAAATTGTGGAGAAACACTTCTTTTGATGAAGGGAACAAATAACTTGCAAAATAATATTATCTTAGCACTATTGAAGAGAGCACAAAAATTTCATTATTTTTGTAAGGTCCGCGCCTGTCGAATTTCCGTCAAAAATTCAATTTC
The DNA here is from genome assembly GCA_964019695.1 of Loripinus fragilis. NCBI lineage: Eukaryota > Metazoa > Mollusca > Bivalvia > Lucinida > Lucinidae > Loripinus > Loripinus fragilis. Next base: position 78,054,813 of record OZ026518.1, read on the forward strand.
ACAAAAACTGCCTAAAATTGTGGAGAAACACTTCTTTTGATGAAGGGAACAAATAACTTGCAAAATAATATTATCTTAGCACTATTTAAGATAGCACAAAATTTTCACTATTTTTGTAAGGTCCGCGCCTGTAGAATTTCCGTCAAAAATTCAATTTTACAAAAACTGCCTAAAATTGTGGAGAAACACTTCTTTTGATGAGGGGAACAAATAATTTGCAAAAAAATATTTTCTTAGCACTATTGAAGATAGCACAAAAATTTCATTATTTTTGTAAGGTCCGCGCCTGTCGAATTTCCGTCAAAAATTAAATTTTACAAAAACTGCCTTAAATTGTGGAGAAACACTTCTTTTGATGAGGGGAACATATAATTTGCAAAAAAATATTATCTTAGCACTAATGAAGATAGCACAAAAATTTCAATATTTTTGTAAGGTCCGCGCCAGTTGAATTTCCGTCAAAAATTCAATTTTACAAAAACTGCCTAAAATTGTGGAGAAACTCTTCTTTTGATGAAGGGAACAAATAATTTGCAAAAAAATATTTGCTTAGCACTATTGAAGATAGCACAAAAATTTCAGTATTTTTGTAAGGTCAGTGCCTGTCGAATTTCCGTCAAAAATTCAATTTTACAAAAACTGCCTAAAATTGTGGAGAAACACTTCTTTTGATGAAGGGAACAAATAAGTTGCAAAAAAATATTTTCTTAGCACAATTTAAGATAGCACAAAATTTTCACTATTTTTGTAAGGTCCGCGCCTGTCGAATTTCCGTCAAAAATTAAATTTTCCAAAAACTGCCTAAAATTGTGGAGAAATACTTCTTTTGATGAGGGGAACAAATAATTTGCAAAAAAATATTTTCTTAGCACTATTGAAGATAGCACAAAAATTTCACTATTTTTGTAAGGTCCGCGCCTGTTGAATTTCCGTCAAAAATTCTATTTTACAAAAACTGCATAAAATTGTGGAGAAGAAACACTTCTTTTGATGAGGGGAACAAATAATTTGCAAAAAAATATTTTCTTAACACTATTGAAGATAGCACAAAATTTTCACTATTTTTGTAAGGGGACGCGCCTGTCGAATTTCCGTCAAAAATTCAATTTTCCAAAAACTGCCTAAAATTGTGGAGAAACACTTCTTTTGATGAGGGGAACAAATAATTTGCAAAAAAATATTTTCTTAGCACAATTTAAGATAGCATAAAATTTTCACTATTTTTGTAAGGTCCGGGCCTGTCGAATTTCTGTCAAAATTCAATTTTCCAAAAACTGCCTAAAATTGTGGAGAAACACTTCTTTTGATGAGGGGAACAAAAAATTTGCCAAAAAATATTTTCTTAGCACAATTTAAGATAGCACAAAATTTTCACTATCCTTGTAAGGTCCGCGCCTGTCGAATTTCCTTCAAAAATTCAATTTTACAAAAACTGCCTAAAATTGTGGAGAAACACTTCTTTTGATGAGGGGAACAAATAATTTGCCAAAATATATTTTCTTAGCACAATTTAAGATAGCACAAAATTTTCACTATTTTTGTAAGGTCCAAAATTTTCACTACTTTTGTAAAGTCCGCGCCTGTCGAATTTCGGTCAAAATTTTAATTTTACAAAAACTGCCTAAAATTGTGGAGAAACACTTCTTTTGATGAGGGGAACAAATAATTTGCAAAAAAATATTTTCTTAGCACTAATGAAGATAGCACAAAAATTTCAATATTTTTGTAAGGTCCACGCCTGTCGAATTTCCGTCAAAAATTCAATTTTACAAAAACTGCCTAAAATTGTGGAGAAACACTCCTTTTGATGAGGGGAACAAATAATTTGCAAAAAAAATATTTTCTTAGCACTAATCAAGATAGCACAAAAATTTCAATATTTTTTTAAGGTCCACGCCTGTCGAATTTCCATCAAAAATTCAATTTTACAAAAACTGCCTAAAATTGTGGAGAAACACTTCTTTTGATGAGGGGAACAAATAATTTGCAAAAAAATATTTTCTTAGCACTATTGAAGATAGCACAAAAATTTCATTATTTTTGTAAGGTCCGCGCCTGTCGAATTTCCGTCAAAAATTAAATTTTACAAAAACTGCCTTAAATTGTGGAGAAACACTTCTTTTGATGAGGGGAACATATAATTTGCAAAAAAATATTATCTCAGCACTTATGAAGATAGCACAAAAATTTCAATATTTTTGTAAGGTCCGCGCCAGTCGAATTTCCGTCAAAAATTCAATTTTACAAAAACTGCCTAAAATTGTGGAGAAACTCTTCTTTTGATGAAGGGAACAAATAATTTGCAAAAAAATATTTTCTTAGCACTATTGAAGATAGCACAAAAATTTCATTATTTTTGTAAGGTCCGAGCCTGTGGAATTTCTGTCAAAAATTCAATTTTACAAAAACTGCCTAAAATTGTGGAAAAACACTTCTTTTGATGAAGGGAACAAATAAGTTGCAAAAAAATATTTTCTTAGCACAATTTAAGATAGCACAAAATTTTCACTATTTTTGTAAGGTCCGCGCCTGTCGAATTTCCGTCAAAAATTAAATTTTCCAAAAACTGCCTAAAATTGTGGAGAAATACTTCTTTTGATGAGGGGAACAAATAATTTGCAAAAAAATATTTTCTTAGCACTATTGAAGATAGCACAAAAATTTCACTATTTTTGTAAGGTCCGCGCCTGTTGAATTTCAGTCAAAAATTCTATTTTACAAAAACTGCCTAAAAATGTGGAGAAGAAACACTTCTTTTGATGAGGGGAACAAATAATTTGCAAAAAAATATTTTCTTAACACTATCGAAGATAGCACAAAATTTTCACTATTTTTGTAAGGGGACGCGCCTGTCGAATTTCCGTCAAAAATTCAATTTTACAAAAACTGCCTAAAATTGTGGAGAAACACTTCTTTTGATGAGGGGAGCATATAATTTGCAAAAAAATATTTTCTTAGCACTATTGAAGATAGCACAAAAATTTCATTATTTTTGTAAGGTCAGCGCCTGTCGAATTTCCGTCAAAAATTCAATTTCACAAAAACTGCCTAAAATTGTGGAGAAACACTTCTTTTGATGAAGGGAACAAATAACTTGCAAAATAATATTATCTTAGCACTATTGAAGAGAGCACAAAAATTTCATTATTTTTGTAAGGTCCGCGCCTGTCGAATTTCCGTCAAAAATTCAATTTCACAAAAACTGCCTAAAATTGTGGAGAAACACTTCTTTTGATGAAGGGAACAAATAACTTGCAAAATAATATTATCTTAGCACTATTTAAGATAGCACAAAATTTTCACTATTTTTGTAAGGTCCGCGCCTGTAGAATTTCCGTCAAAAATTCAATTTTACAAAAACTGCCTAAAATTGTGGAGAAACACTTCTTTTGATGAGGGGAACAAATAATTTGCAAAAAAATATTTTCTTAGCACTATTGAAGATAGCACAAAAATTTCATTATTTTTGTAAGGTCCGCGCCTGTCGAATTTCCGTCAAAAATTAAATTTTACAAAAACTGCCTTAAATTGTGGAGAAACACTTCTTTTGATGAGGGGAACATATAATTTGCAAAAAAATATTATCTTAGCACTAATGAAGATAGCACAAAAATTTCAATATTTTTGTAAGGTCCGCGCCAGTTGAATTTCCGTCAAAAATTCAATTTTACAAAAACTGCCTAAAATTGTGGAGAAACTCTTCTTTTGATGAAGGGAACAAATAATTTGCAAAAAAATATTTGCTTAGCACTATTGAAGATAGCACAAAAATTTCAGTATTTTTGTAAGGTCAGTGCCTGTCGAATTTCCGTCAAAAATTCAATTTTACAAAAACTGCCTAAAATTGTGGAGAAACACTTCTTTTGATGAAGGGAACAAATAAGTTGCAAAAAAATATTTTCTTAGCACAATTTAAGATAGCACAAAATTTTCACTATTTTTGTAAGGTCCGCGCCTGTCGAATTTCCGTCAAAAATTAAATTTTCCAAAAACTGCCTAAAATTGTGGAGAAATACTTCTTTTGATGAGGGGAACAAATAATTTGCAAAAAAATATTTTCTTAGCACTATTGAAGATAGCACAAAAATTTCACTATTTTTGTAAGGTCCGCGCCTGTTGAATTTCCGTCAAAAATTCTATTTTACAAAAACTGCATAAAATTGTGGAGAAGAAACACTTCTTTTGATGAGGGGAACAAATAATTTGCAAAAAAATATTTTCTTAACACTATTGAAGATAGCACAAAATTTTCACTATTTTTGTAAGGGGACGCGCCTGTCGAATTTCCGTCAAAAATTCAATTTTCCAAAAACTGCCTAAAATTGTGGAGAAACACTTCTTTTGATGAGGGGAACAAATAATTTGCAAAAAAATATTTTCTTAGCACAATTTAAGATAGCATAAAATTTTCACTATTTTTGTAAGGTCCGGGCCTGTCGAATTTCTGTCAAAATTCAATTTTCCAAAAACTGCCTAAAATTGTGGAGAAACACTTTTTTTGATGAGGGGAACAAAAAATTTGCCAAAAAATATTTTCTTAGCACAATTTAAGATAGCACAAAATTTTCACTATTTTTGTAAGGTCCAAAATTTTCACTACTTTTGTAAAGTCCGCGCCTGTCGAATTTCGGTCAAAATTTTAATTTTACAAAAACTGCCTAAAATTGTGGAGAAACACTTCTTTTGATGAGGGGAACAAATAATTTGCAAAAAAATATTTTCTTAGCACTAATGAAGATAGCACAAAAATTTCAATATTTTTGTAAGGTCCACGCCTGTCGAATTTCCGTCAAAAATTCAATTTTACAAAAACTGCCTAAAATTGTGGAGAAACACTCCTTTTGATGAGGGGAACAAATAATTTGCAAAAAAATATTTTCTTAGCACTAATCAAGATAGCACAAAAATTTCAATATTTTTTTAAGGTCCACGCCTGTCGAATTTCCATCAAAAATTCAATTTTACAAAAACTGCCTAAAATTGTGGAGAAACACTTCTTTTGATGAGGGGAACAAATAATTTGCAAAAAAATATTTTCTTAGCACTATTGAAGATAGCACAAAAATTTCATTATTTTTGTAAGGTCCGCGCCTGTCGAATTTCCGTCAAAAATTAAATTTTACAAAAACTGCCTTAAATTGTGGAGAAACACTTCTTTTGATGAGGGGAACATATAATTTGCAAAAAAATATTATCTCAGCACTAATGAAGATAGCACAAAAATTTCAATATTTTTGTAAGGTCCGCGCCAGTCGAATTTCCGTCAAAAATTCAATTTTACAAAAACTGCCTAAAATTGTGGAGAAACTCTTCTTTTGATGAAGGGAACAAATAATTTGCAAAAAAATATTTTCTTAGCACTATTGAAGATAGCACAAAAATTTCATTATTTTTGTAAGGTCCGAGCCTGTGGAATTTCCGTCAAAAATTCAATTTTACAAAAACTGCCTAAAATTGTGGAAAAACACTTCTTTTGATGAAGGGAACAAATAAGTTGCAAAAAAATATTTTCTTAGCACAATTTAAGATAGCACAAAATTTTCACTATTTTTGTAAGGTCCGCGCCTGTCGAATTTCCGTCAAAAATTAAATTTTCCAAAAACTGCCTAAAATTGTGGAGAAATACTTCTTTTGATGAGGGGAACAAATAATTTGCAAAAAAATATTTTCTTAGCACTATTGAAGATAGCACAAAAATTTCACTATTTTTGTAAGGTCCGCGCCTGTTGAATTTCAGTCAAAAATTCTATTTTACAAAAACTGCCTAAAAATGTGGAGAAGAAACACTTCTTTTGATGAGGGGAACAAATAATTTGCAAAAAAATATTTTCTTAACACTATCGAAGATAGCACAAAATTTTCACTATTTTTGTAAGGGGACGCGCCTGTCGAATTTCCGTCAAAAATTCAATTTTCCAAAAACTGCCAAAAATTGTGGAGAAACACTTCTTTTGATGAGGGGAACAAATAATTTGCAAAAAAATATTTTCTTAGCACTATTGAAGATAGCACAAAAATTTCATAATTTTTGTAAGGGGCGCGCCTGTCGAATTTCCGTCAAAAATTCAATTTTCCAAAAACTGCCTAAAATTGTGGAGAAACACTTCTTTTGATGAGGGGAACAAATAATTTGCCAAAAAATATTTTCTTAGCACAATTTAAGATAGCATAAAATTTTCACTATTTTTGTAAGGTCCGGGCCTGTCGAATTTCCGTCAAAAATTCAATTTTCCAAAAACTGCCTAAAATTGTGGAGAAACACTTCTTTTGATGAGGGGAACAAATAATTTGCCAAAAAATATTTTCTTAGCACAATTTAAGATAGCATAAAATTTTCACTATTTTTGTAAGGTCCGGGCCTGTCGAATTTCTGTCAAAAATTCAATTTTCCAAAAACTGCCTAAAATTGTGGAGAAACACTTCTTTTGATGAGGGGAACAAATAATTTGCAAAAAAATATTTTCTTAGCACTAAAGAAGATAGCACAAAAATTTCAATATTTTTGTAAGGTCCACGCCTGTCGAATTTCCGTCAAAAATTCAATTTTACAAAAACTGCCTAAAATTGTGGAGAAACACTTCTTTTGATGAAGGGAACAAATAATTTGCAAAAAAATATTATCTTAGCACAATTTAAGATAGCACAAAATTTTCACTATTTTTGTATGGTCCGCGCCTGTCGAATTTCCGTCAAAAATTCAATTTTACAAAAACTGCCTAAAATTGTGGAGAAACACTTCTTTTGATGGGGGGAACAAATAATTTGCAAAAAAATATTTTCTTAGCACTATTTAAGAGAGCACAAAAATTTGACTATTTTTGTAAGGTCTGCGCCCGTCGAATTTCCTTCAAAATTCAATTTTAAAAAAACTGCCTAAAATTGTGGAGAAACACTTCTTTTGATGAGGGGAACAAATAATTTGCCAAAAAATATTTTCTTAGCACTATTGAAGATAGCATAAAATTTTCACTATTTATGTAAGGGGCGCGCCTGTCGAATTTCCGTCAAAAATTCAATTTTCCAAAAACTGCCTTAAATTGTGGAGAAACACTTCTTTTGATGAGGGGAACAAATAATTTGCCAAAAAATATTTTCTTAGCACAATTTAAGATAGCACAAAATTTTCAATATTTTTGTAAGGTCCAAAATTTTCACTTCTTTTGTAAGGTCTGCGCCTGTCGAATTTCGGTCAAAATTTCAATTTTACAAAAACTGCCTAAAATTGTGGAGAAACACTTCTTTGATGAGGGGAACAAATAATTTGCAAAAAAATATTTTCTTAGCACTAATGAAGATAGCACAAAAATTTCAATATTTTTGTAAGGTCCACGCCTGTGGAATTTCCGTCAAAAATTCAATTTTGCAAAAACTGCCTAAAATTGTGGAGAAACACTTCTTTTGATGAGGGGAACAAATAAATTGCAAAAAAATATTTTCTTAGCACTAATGAAGATAGCACAAAAATTTCAATATTTTTGTAAGGTCCACGCCTGTCGAATTTCCGTCAAAAATTCAATTTTACAAAAACTGCCTAAAATTGTGGAGAAACATTTCTTTTGATGAGGGGAACAAAAAATTTGCCATAAAATATTTTCTTAGCACAATTTAAGATAGCACAAAATTTTCACTATTTTTGTAAGGTCCGCGCCTGTCGAATTTCCGTCAAAAATTCAATTTTACAAAAACTGCCTAAAATTGTGGAGAAACTCTTCTTTTGATGAAGGGAACATATAATTTGCAAAAAAATATTTTCTTAGCACTATTGAAGATAGCACAAAAATTTCATTATTTTTGTAAGGTCCGCGCCTGTCGAATTTCCGTCAAAAATTCAATTTTCCAAAAACTGCCTAAAATTGTGGAGAAACACTTCTTTCGATGAGGGGAACAAATAATTTGCCTAAAAAATATTTTCTAAGCACAATTTAAGATTAATTTGCAAAAAAATATTTTCTTAGCACAATTTAAGATAGCACAAAATTTTCACTATTTTTGTAAGGTCCGCGCCTGTCGAATTTCCGTCAAAAATTCAATTTTCCAAAAACTGCCTAAAATTGTGGAGAAATACTTCTTTTGATGAGGGAAACAAATAATTTGCAAAATAATATTTTCTTAGCACAATTTAAGATAGCACAAAATTTTCACTATTTTTGTAAGGTCCGCGCCTGTCGAATTTCCGTCAAAAATTCAATTTTACAAAAACTGCCTAAAATTGTGGAGAAACACTTCTTTTGATGAGGGGAGCATATAATTTGCAAAAAAATATTTTCTTAGCACTATTGAAGATAGCACAAAAATTTCATTATTTTTGTAAGGTCCGCGCCTGTCAAATTTCCGTCAAAAATTCAATTTCACAAAAACTGCCTAAAATTGTGGAGAAACACTTCTTTTGATGAAGGGAACAAATAACTTGCAAAATAATATTATCTTAGCACTATTTAAGATAGCACAAAATTTTCACTATTTTTGTAAGGTCCACGCCTGTAGAATTTCCGTCAAAAATTCAATTTTACAAAAACTGCCTAAAATTGTGGAGAAACACTTCTTTTGATGAGGGGAACAAATAATTTGCAAAAAACATTTTCTTAGCACTATTTAAGATAGCACAAAATTTTCACTATTTTTGTTAGGTCCGCGCCTGTCGAATTTCTGTCAAAAATTCAATTTTCCAAAAACTACCTTTAATTGTGGAGAAACACTTCTTTGTGATGAGGGGAACAAATAATTTGCCAAAAAATATTTTCTTAGCCCAATTTAAGATAGCACAAAATTTTCACTATTTTTGTAAGGTCCGCGCCTGTCGAATTTCCGTCAAAAATTCAATTTTACAAAAACTGCCTGAAATTGTGGAGAAACACTTCTTTTGATGAAGGGAACAAATAATTTGCAAAAAAATATTTTCTTAGCACTATTGAAGAAAGCACAAAAATTTCATTATTTTTGTAAGGTCCGCGCCTGTCGAATTTCTGTCAAAAATTCAATTTTACAAAAACTGCCTAAAATTGTGGAGAAACATTTCTTTTGATGAAGGGAACAAATAATTTGCAAAAAATATTATCTTAGCACTATTTAAGATAGCACAAAATTTTCACTATTTTTGTAAGGTCCGCGCCTGTCGAATTTCAGTCAAAAATTCAATTTTACAAAAACTGCCTAAAATTATGGAGAAACACTTCTTTTGATGAGGGGAACAAATAATTTGCAAAAAATATTTTCTTAGCACTATTGAAGATAGCACAAAAATTTCACTATTTTTGTAAGGTCCGCGCCTGTCGAATTTCCCTCAAAAATTCAATTTTCCAAAAACTGCCTAAAATTGTGGAGAAATACTTCTTTTGATGAGGGGAACAAATATTTTGCAAAAACATATTTTCTTAGCACTATTGAAGATAGCACAAAATTTTCACTATTTTTGTTAGGTCCGCGCCTGTCGTATTTCCGTCAAAAATTCAATTTTACAAAAACTGCCTAAAATTGTGGAGAAACACTTCTTTTGATGAGGGAAACAAATAATTTGCAAAATAATATTTTCTTAGCACAATTTAAGATAGCACAAAATTTTCACTATTTTTGTAAGGTCCGCGCCTGTCGAATTTCCGTCAAAAATTCAATTTTACAAAAACTGCCTAAAATTGTGGAGAAACACTTCTTTTGATGAGGGGAGCATATAATTTGCAAAAAAATATTTTCTTAGCACTATTGAAGATAGCACAAAAATTTCATTATTTTTGTAAGGTCCGCGCCTGTCGAATTTCCGTCAAAAATTCAATTTTCCAAAAACTGCCTTAAATTGTGGAGAAACACTTCTTTTGATGAGGGGAACAAATAATTTGCCAAAAAATATTTTCTTAGCACAATTTAAGATAGCACAAAATTTTCAATATTTTTGTAAGGTCCAAAATTTTCACTTCTTTTGTAAGATCTGCGCCTGTCGAATTTCGGTCAAAATTTCAATTTTACAAAAACTGCCTAAAATTGTGGAGAAACACTTCTTTGATGAGGGGAACAAATAATTTGCAAAAAAATATTTTCTTAGCACTTATGAAGATAGCACAAAAATTTCAATATTTTTGTAAGGTCCACACCTGTGGAATTTCCGTCAAAAATTCAATTTTGCAAAAACTGCCTAAAATTGTGGAGAAACACTTCTTTTGATGAGGGGAACAAATAAATTGCAAAAAAATATTTTCTTAGCACTAATGAAGATAGCACAAAAATTTCAATATTTTTGTAAGGTCCACGCCTGTCGAATTTCCGTCAAAAATTCAATTTTACAAAAACTGCCTAAAATTGTGGAGAAACATTTCTTTTGATGAGGGGAACAAAAAATTTGCCAAAAAATATTTTCTTAGCACAATTTAAGATAGCACAAAATTTTCACTATTTTTGTAAGGTCCGCCCCTGTCGAATTTCCGTCAAAAATTCAATTTTAAAAAAACTGCCTAAAATTGTGGAGAAACACTTCTTTTGATGAAGGGAACATATAATTTGCAAAAAAATATTTTCTTAGCACTATTGAAGATAGCACAAAAATTTCATTATTTTTATAAGGTCCGCGCCTGTCGAATTTCCGTCAAAAATTCAATTTTCCAAAAACTGCCTAAAATTGTGGAGAAACACTTCTTTCGATGAGGGGAACAAATAATTTGCCTAAAAAATATTTTCTAAGCACAATTTAAGATTAATTTGCAAAAAAATATTTTCTTAGCACAATTTAAGATAGCACAAAATTTTCACTATTTTTGTAAGGTCCGCGCCTGTCGAATTTCCGTCAAAAATTCAATTTTACAAAAACTGCCTAAAATTGTGGAGAAATACTTCTTTTGATGAGGGAAACAAATAATTTGCAAAATAATATTTTCTTAGCACAATTTAAGATAGCACAAAATTTTCACTATTTTTGTAAGGTCCGCGCCTGTCGAATTTCCGTCAAAAATTCAATTTTACAAAAACTGCCTAAAATTGTGGAGAAACACTTCTTTTGATGAGGGGAGCATATAATTTGCAAAAAAATATTTTCTTAGCACTATTGAAGATAGCACAAAAATTTCATTATTTTTGTAAGGTCCGCGCCTGTCGAATTTCCGTCAAAAATTCAATTTCACAAAAACTGCCTAAAATTGTGGAGAAACACTTCTTTTGATGAAGGGAACAAATAACTTGCAAAATAATATTATCTTAGCACTATTTAAGATAGCACAAAATTTTCACTATTTTTGTAAGGACCGCGCCTGTAGAATTTCCGTCAAAAATTCAATTTTACAAAAACTGCCTAAAATTGTGGAGAAACACTTCTTTTGATGAGGGGAACAAATAATTTGCAAAAAACATTTTCTTAGCACTATTTAAGATAGCACAAAATTTTCACTATTTTTGTTAGGTCCGCGCCTGTCGAATTTCTGTCAAAAATTCAATTTTCCAAAAACTACCTTTAATTGTGGAGAAACACTTCTTTGTGATGAGGGGAACAAATAATTTGCCAAAAAATATTTTCTTAGCACAATTTAAGATAGCACAAAATTTTCACTATTTTTGTAAGGTCCGCGCCTGTCGAATTTCCGTCAAAAATTCAATTTTACAAAAACTGCCTAAAATTGTGGAGAAACATTTCTTTTGATGAGGGGAACAAAAAATTTGCCAAAAAATATTTTCTTAGCACAATTTAAGATAGCACAAAATTTTCACTATTTTTCTAAGGTTCGCGCCTGTCGAATTTCCGTCAAAAATTCAATTTTACAAAAACTGCCTAAAATTGTGGAGAAACTCTTCTTTTGATGAAGGGAACATATAATTTGCAAAAAAATATTTTCTTAGCACTATTGAAGATAGCACAAAAATTTCATTATTTTTGTAAGGTCCGCGCCTGTCGAATTTCCGTCAAAAAATCAATTTTCCAAAAACTGCCTAAAATTGTGGAGAAACACTTCTTTCGATGAGGGGAACAAATAATTTGCCTAAAAAATATTTTCTAAGCACAATTTAAGATTAATTTGCAAAAAAATATTTTCTTAGCACAATTTAAGATAGCACAAAATTTTCACTATTTTTGTAAGGTCCGCGCCTGTCGAATTTCCGTCAAAAATTCAATTTTCCAAAAACTGCCTAAAATTGTGGAGAAATACTTCTTTTGATGAGGGAAACAAATAATTTACAAAATAATATTTTCTTAGCACAATTTAAGATAGCACAAAATTTTCACTATTTTTGTAAGGTCCGCGCCTGTCGAATTTCCGTCAAAAATTCAATTTTACAAAAACTGCCTAAAATTGTGGAGAAACACTTCTTTTGATGAGGGGAGCATATAATTTGCAAAAAAATATTTTCTTAGCACTATTGAAGATAGCACAAAAATTTCATTATTTTTGTAAGGTCCGCGCCTGTCGAATTTCCGTCAAAAATTCAATTTCACAAAAACTGCCTAAAATTGTGGAGAAACACTTCTTTTGATGAAGGGAACAAATAACTTGCAAAATAATATTATCTTAGCACTATTTAAGATAGCACAAAATTTTCACTATTTTTGTAAGGTCCGCGCCTGTCGAATTTCTGTCAAAAATTCAATTTTACAAAAACTGCCTAAAATTGTGGAGAAACACTTCTTTTGATGAGGGGAACAAATAATTTGCAAAAAACATTTTCTTAGCACTATTTAAGATAGCACAAAATTTTCACTATTTTTGTTAGGTCCGCGCCTGTCGAATTTCTGTCAAAAATTCAATTTTCCAAAAACTACCTTTAATTGTGGAGAAACACTTCTTTGTGATGAGGGGAACAAATAATTTGCCAAAAAATATTTTCTTAGCCCAATTTAAGATAGCACAAAATTTTCACTATTTTTGTAAGGTCCGCGCCTGTCGAATTTCCGTCAAAAATTCAATTTTACAAAAACTGCCTGAAATTGTGGAGAAACACTTCTTTTGATGAAGGGAACAAATAATTTGCAAAAAAATATTTTCTTAGCACTATTGAAGAAAGCACAAAAATTTCATTATTTTTGTAAGGTCCGCGCCTGTCGAATTTCTGTCAAAAATTCAATTTTACAAAAACTGCCTAAAATTGTGGAGAAACATTTCTTTTGATGAAGGGAACAAATAATTTGCAAAAAATATTATCTTAGCACTATTTAAGATAGCACAAAATTTTCACTATTTTTGTAAGGTCCGCGCCTGTCGAATTTCAGTCAAAAATTCAATTTTACAAAAACTGCCTAAAATTATGGAGAAACACTTCTTTTGATGAGGGGAACAAATAATTTGCAAAAAATATTTTCTTAGCACTATTGAAGATAGCACAAAAATTTCACTATTTTTGTAAGGTCCGCGCCTGTCGAATTTCCCTCAAAAATTCAATTTTCCAAAAACTGCCTAAAATTGTGGAGAAATACTTCTTTTGATGAGGGGAACAAATATTTTGCAAAAACATATTTTCTTAGCACTATTGAAGATAGCACAAAATTTTCACTATTTTTGTTAGGTCCGCGCCTGTCGTATTTCCGTCAAAAATTCAATTTTACAAAAACTGCCTAAAATTGTGGAGAAACACTTCTTTTGATGAGGGAAACAAATAATTTGCAAAATAATATTTTCTTAGCACAATTTAAGATAGCACAAAATTTTCACTATTTTTGTAAGGTCCGCGCCTGTCGAATTTCCGTCAAAAATTCAATTTTACAAAAACTGCCTAAAATTGTGGAGAAACACTTCTTTTGATGAGGGGAGCATATAATTTGCAAAAAAATATTTTCTTAGCACTATTGAAGATAGCACAAAAATTTCATTATTTTTGTAAGGTCCGCGCCTGTCGAATTTCCGTCAAAAATTCAATTTCACAAAAACTGCCTAAAATTGTGGAGAAACACTTCTTTTGATGAAGGGAACAAATAACTTGCAAAATAATATTATCTTAGCACTATTTAAGATAGCACAAAATTTTCACTATTTTTGTAAGGTCCGCGCCTGTCGAATTTCCGTCAAAAATTCAATTTTCCAAAAACTGCCTAAAATTGTGGAGAAATACTTCTTTTGATGAGGGGAACAAATAATTTGCATAAAAATATTTTCTTAGCACTATTGAAGATAGCACAAAATTTTCACTATTTATGTAAGGTCCGCGCCTGTCGAATTTCCGTCAAAAATTCAATTTTCCAAAAACTGCCTTAAATTGTGGAGAAACACTTCTTTTGATGAGGGGAACAAATAATTTGCCAAAAAATATTTTCTTAGCACAATTTAAGATAGCACAAAATTTTCAATATTTTTGTAAGGTCCAAAATTTTCACTTCTTTTGTAAGATCTGCGCCTGTCGAATTTCGGTCAAAATTTCAATTTTACAAAAACTGCCTAAAATTGTGGAGAAACACTTCTTTGATGAGGGGAACAAATAATTTGCAAAAAAATATTTTCTTAGCACTAATGAAGATAGCACAAAAATTTCAATATTTTTGTAAGGTCCACACCTGTGGAATTTCCGTCAAAAATTCAATTTTGCAAAAACTGCCTAAAATTGTGGAGAAACACTTCTTTTGATGAGGGGAACAAATAAATTGCAAAAAAATATTTTCTTAGCACTAATGAAGATAGCACAAAAATTTCAATATTTTTGTAAGGTCCACGCCTGTCGAATTTCCGTCAAAAATTCAATTTTACAAAAACTGCCTAAAATTGTGGAGAAACATTTCTTTTGATGAGGGGAACAAAAAATTTGCCAAAAAATATTTTCTTAGCACAATTTAAGATAGCACAAAATTTTCACTATTTTTGTAAGGTCCGCGCCTGTCGAATTTCCGTCAAAAATTCAATTTTAAAAAAACTGCCTAAAATTGTGGAGAAACACTTCTTTTGATGAAGGGAACATATAATTTGCAAAAAAATATTTTCTTAGCACTATTGAAGATAGCACAAAAATTTCATTATTTTTGTAAGGTCCGCGCCTGTCGAATTTCCGTCAAAAATTCAATTTTCCAAAAACTGCCTAAAATTGTGGAGAAACACTTCTTTCGATGAGGGGAACAAATAATTTGCCTAAAAAATATTTTCTAAGCACAATTTAAGATTAATTTGCAAAAAAATATTTTCTTAGCACAATTTAAGATAGCACAAAATTTTCACTATTTTTGTAAGGTCCGCGCCTGTCGAATTTCCGTCAAAAATTCAATTTTACAAAAACTGCCTAAAATTGTGGAGAAATACTTCTTTTGATGAGGGAAACAAATAATTTGCAAAATAATATTTTCTTAGCACAATTTAAGATAGCACAAAATTTTCACTATTTTTGTAAGGTCCGCGCCTGTCGAATTTCCGTCAAAAATTCAATTTTACAAAAACTGCCTAAAATTGTGGAGAAACACTTCTTTTGATGAGGGGAGCATATAATTTGCAAAAAAATATTTTCTTAGCACTATTGAAGATAGCACAAAAATTTCATTATTTTTGTAAGGTCCGCGCCTGTCGAATTTCCGTCAAAAATTCAATTTCACAAAAACTGCCTAAAATTGTGGAGAAACACTTCTTTTGATGAAGGGAACAAATAACTTGCAAAATAATATTATCTTAGCACTATTTAAGATAGCACAAAATTTTCACTATTTTTGTAAGGACCGCGCCTGTAGAATTTCCGTCAAAAATTCAATTTTACAAAAACTGCCTAAAATTGTGGAGAAACACTTCTTTTGATGAGGGGAACAAATAATTTGCAAAAAACATTTTCTTAGCACTATTTAAGATAGCACAAAATTTTCACTATTTTTGTTAGGTCCGCGCCTGTCGAATTTCTGTCAAAAATTCAATTTTCCAAAAACTACCTTTAATTGTGGAGAAACACTTCTTTGTGATGAGGGGAACAAATAATTTGCCAAAAAATATTTTCTTAGCACAATTTAAGATAGCACAAAATTTTCACTATTTTTGTAAGGTCCGCGCCTGTCGAATTTCCGTCAAAAATTCAATTTTACAAAAACTGCCTAAAATTGTGGAGAAACATTTCTTTTGATGAGGGGAACAAAAAATTTGCCAAAAAATATTTTCTTAGCACAATTTAAGATAGCACAAAATTTTCACTATTTTTCTAAGGTTCGCGCCTGTCGAATTTCCGTCAAAAATTCAATTTTACAAAAACTGCCTAAAATTGTGGAGAAACTCTTCTTTTGATGAAGGGAACATATAATTTGCAAAAAAATATTTTCTTAGCACTATTGAAGATAGCACAAAAATTTCATTATTTTTGTAAGGTCCGCGCCTGTCGAATTTCCGTCAAAAAATCAATTTTCCAAAAACTGCCTAAAATTGTGGAGAAACACTTCTTTCGATGAGGGGAACAAATAATTTGCCTAAAAAATATTTTCTAAGCACAATTTAAGATTAATTTGCAAAAAAATATTTTCTTAGCACAATTTAAGATAGCACAAAATTTTCACTATTTTTGTAAGGTCCGCGCCTGTCGAATTTCCGTCAAAAATTCAATTTTACAAAAACTGCCTAAAATTGTGGAGAAATACTTCTTTTGATGAGGGAAACAAATAATTTACAAAATAATATTTTCTTAGCACAATTTAAGATAGCACAAAATTTTCACTATTTTTGTAAGGTCCGCGCCTGTCGAATTTCCGTCAAAAATTCAATTTTACAAAAACTGCCTAAAATTGTGGAGAAACACTTCTTTTGATGAGGGGAGCATATAATTTGCAAAAAAATATTTTCTTAGCACTATTGAAGATAGCACAAAAATTTCATTATTTTTGTAAGGTCCGCGCCTGTCGAATTTCCGTCAAAAATTCAATTTCACAAAAACTGCCTAAAATTGTGGAGAAACACTTCTTTTGATGAAGGGAACAAATAACTTGCAAAATAATATTATCTTAGCACTATTTAAGATAGCACAAAATTTTCACTATTTTTGTAAGGTCCGCGCCTGTAGAATTTCCGTCAAAAATTCAATTTTACAAAAACTGCCTAAAATTGTGGAGAAACACTTCTTTTGATGAGGGGAACAAATAATTTGCAAAAAACATTTTCTTAGCACTATTTAAGATAGCACAAAATTTTCACTATTTTTGTTAGGTCCGCGCCTGTCGAATTTCTGTCAAAAATTCAATTTTCCAAAAACTACCTTTAATTGTGGAGAAACACTTCTTTGTGATGAGGGGAACAAATAATTTGCCAAAAAATATTTTCTTAGCACAATTTAAGATAGCACAAAATTTTCACTATTTTTGTAAGGTCCGCGCCTGTCGAATTTCCGTCAAAAATTCAATTTTACAAAAACTGCCTGAAATTGTGGAGAAACACTTCTTTTGATGAAGGGAACAAATAATTTGCAAAAAAATATTTTCTTAGCACTATTGAAGAAAGCACAAAAATTTCATTATTTTTGTAAGGTCCGCGCCTGTCGAATTTCTGTCAAAAATTCAATTTTACAAAAACTGCCTAAAATTGTGGAGAAACATTTCTTTTGATGAAGGGAACAAATAATTTGCAAAAAATATTATCTTAGCACTATTTAAGATAGCACAAAATTTTCACTATTTTTGTAAGGTCCGCGCCTGTCGAATTTCAGTCAAAAATTCAATTTTACAAAAACTGCCTAAAATTATGGAGAAACACTTCTTTTGATGAGGGGAACAAATAATTTGCAAAAAATATTTTCTTAGCACTATTGAAGATAGCACAAAAATTTCACTATTTTTGTAAGGTCCGCGCCTGTCGAATTTCCCTCAAAAATTCAATTTTCCAAAAACTGCCTAAAATTGTGGAGAAATACTTCTTTTGATGAGGGGAACAAATATTTTGCAAAAAAATATTTTCTTAGCACTATTGAAGATAGCACAAAATTTTCACTATTTTTGTTAGGTCCGCGCCTGTCGTATTTCCGTCAAAAATTCAATTTTACAAAAACTGCCTAAAATTGTGGAGAAACACTTCTTTTGATGAGGGAAACAAATAATTTGCAAAATAATATTTTCTTAGCACAATTTAAGATAGCACAAAATTTTCACTATTTTTGTAAGGTCCGCGCCTGTCGAATTTCCGTCAAAAATTCAATTTCACAAAAACTGCCTAAAATTGTGGAGAAACACTTCTTTTGATGAAGGGAACAAATAACTTGCAAAATAATATTATCTTAGCACTATTTAAGATAGCACAAAATTTTCACTATTTTTGTAAGGTCCGCGCCTGTCGAATTTCCGTCAAAAATTCAATTTTCCAAAAACTGCCTAAAATTGTGGAGAAATACTTCTTTTGATGAGGGGAACAAATAATTTGCATAAAAATATTTTCTTAGCACTATTGAAGATAGCACAAAAATTTCACTATTTTTGTAAGGTCCGCGCCTGTCGAATTTCCGTCAAAAATTCAATTTTACAAAAACTGCCTAAAATTGTGGAGAAACACTTCTTTTGATGAGGGGAACAAATAATTTGCAAAAAAATATTTTCTTAGCACTATTGAAGATAGCACAAAAATTTCATTATTTTTGTAAGGTCCGCGCCTGTCGAATTTCCGTCAAAATTTCAATTTTACAAAAACTGCCAAAATTGTGGAGAAATACTTCTTTTGATGAGGGAAACAAATAATTTGCAAAATAATATTTTCTTAGCACAATTTAAGATAGCACAAAATTTTCACTATTTTTGTAAGGTCCGCGCCTGTCGAATTTCCGTCAAAAATTCAATTTTACAAAAACTGCCTAAAATTGTGGAGAAACACTTCTTTTGATGAGGGGAGCATATAATTTGCAAAAAAATATTTTCTTAGCACTATTGAAGATAGCACAAAAATTTCATTATTTTTGTAAGGTCAGCGCCTGTCGAATTTCCGTCAAAAATTCAATTTCACAAAAACTGCCTAAAATTGTGGAGAAACACTTCTTTAGATGAAGGGAACAAATAACTTGCAAAATAATATTATCTTAGCACTATTTAAGATAGCACAAAATTTTCACTATTTTTGTAAGGTCCGCGCCTGTAGAATTTCCGTCAAAAATTCAATTTTACAAAAACTGCCTAAAATTGTGGAGAAACACTTCTTTTGATGAGGGGAACAAATAATTTGCAAAAAACATTTTCTTAGCACTATTTAAGATAGCACAAAATTTTCACTATTTTTGTTAGGTCCGCGCCTGTCGAATTTCTGTCAAAAATTCAATTTTACAAAAACTGCCTAAAATTGTGGAGAAACATTTCTTTTGATGAAGGGAACAAATAATTTGCAAAAAATATTATCTTAGCACTTTTTAAGATAGCACAAAATTTTCACTATTTTTGTAAGGTCCGCGCCTGTCGAATTTCAGTCAAAAATTCAATTTTACAAAAACTGCCTAAAATTATGGAGAAACACTTCTTTTGATGAGGGGAACAAATAATTTGCAAAAAATATTTTCTTAGCACTATTGAAGATAGCACAAAAATTTCACTATTTTTGTAAGGTCCGCGCCTGTCGAATTTCCCTCAAAAATTTAATTTTCCAAAAACTGCCTAAAATTGTGGAGAAATACTTCTTTTGATGAGGGGAACAAATATTTTGCAAAAAAATATTTTCTTAGCACTATTGAAGATAGCACAAAATTTTCACTATTTTTGTTAGGTCCGCGCCTGTCGTATTTCCGTCAAAAATTCAATTTTACAAAAACTGCCTAAAATTGTGGAGAAACACTTCTTTTGTATAGGGAAACAAATAATTTGCAAAATAATATTTTCTTAGCACAATTTAAGATAGCACAAAATTTTCACTATTTTTGTAAGGTCCGCGCCTGTCGAATTTCCGTCAAAAATTCAATTTTACAAAAACTGCCTAAAATTGTGGAGAAACACTTCTTTTGATGAGGGGAGCATATAATTTGCAAAAAAATATTTTTTTAGCACTATTGAAGATAGCACAAAAATTTCATTATTTTTGTAAGGTCAGCGCCTGTCGAATTTCCGTCAAAAATTCAATTTCACAAAAACTGCCTAAAATTGTGGAGAAACACTTCTTTTGATGAAGGGAACAAATAACTTGCAAAATAATATTATCTTAGCACTATTTAAGATAGCACAAAATTTTCACTATTTTTGTTAGGTCCGCGCCTGTCGTATTTCCGTCAAAAATTCAATTTTACAAAAACTGCCTAAAATTGTGGAGAAACACTTCTTTTGTATAGGGAAACAAATAATTTGCAAAATAATATTTTCTTAGCACTATTGAAGATAGCACAAAAATTTCACTATTTTTGTAAAGTCCGCGCCTGTCGAATTTCCGTCAAAAATTCAATTTTACAAAAACTGCCTAAAATTGTGGAGAAACACTTCTTTAGATGAGGGGAACAAATAATTTGCAAAAAAATATTTTCTTAGCACTATTGAAGATAGCACAAAAATTTCATTATTTTTGTAAGGTCCGCGCCTGTCAAATTTCCGTCAAAATTTCAATTTTACAAAAACTGCCAAAATTGTGGAGAAATACTTCTTTTGATGAGGGAAACAAATAATTTGCAAAATAATATTTTCTTAGCACAATTTAAGATAGCACAAAATTTTCACTATTTTTGTAAGGTCCGCGCCTGTCGAATTTCCGTCAAAAATTCAATTTTACAAAAACTGCCTAAAATTGTGGAGAAACACTTCTTTTGATGAGGGGAGCATATAATTTGCAAAAAAATATTTTCTTAGCACTATTGAAGATAGCACAAAAATTTCATTATTTTTGTAAGGTCAGCGCCTGTCGAATTTCCGTCAAAAATTCAATTTCACAAAAACTCCCTAAAATTGTGGAGAAACACTTCTTTTGATGAAGGGAACAAATAACTTGCAAAATAATATTATCTTAGCACTATTTAAGATAGCACAAAATTTTCACTATTTTTGTAAGGTCCGCGCCTGTAGAATTTCCGTCAAAAATTCAATTTTACAAAAACTGCCTAAAATTGTGGAGAAACACTTCTTTTGATGAGGGGAACAAATAATTTGCAAAAAACATTTTCTTAGAACTATTTAAGATAGCACAAAATTTTCACTATTTTTGTTAGGTCCGAAACTGTCGAATTTCTGTCAAAAATTCAATTTTACAAAAACTGCCTAAAATTGTGGAGAAACATTTCTTTTGATGAAGGGAACAAATAATTTGCAAAAAATATTATCTTAGCACTATTTAAGATAGCACAAAATTTTCACTATTTCTGTAAGGTCCGCGCCTGTCGAATTTCAGTCAAAAATTCAATTTTACAAAAACTGCCTAAAATTATGGAGAAACACTTCTTTTGATGAGGGGAACAAATAATTTGCAAAAAATATTTTCTTAGCACTATTGAAGATAGCACAAAAATTTCACTATTTTTGTAAGGTCCGCGCCTGTCGAATTTCCCTCAAAAATTCAATTTTCCAAAAACTGCCTAAAATTGTGGAGAAATACTTCTTTTGATGAGGGGAACAAATATTTTGCAAAAAAATATTTTCTTAGCACTATTGAAGATAGCACAAAATTTTCACTATTTTTGTTAGGTCCGCGCCTGTCGTATTTCTGTCAAAAATTCAATTTTACAAAAACTGCCTAAAATTGTGGAGAAACACTTCTTTTGATGAAGGGAACAAATAATTTGCATTAAAATATTTTCTTAGCACTATTGAAGATAGCACAAAAATTTCACTATTTTTGTAAGGTCCGCGCCTGTCGAATTTCCGTCAAAAATTCAATTTTACAAAAACTGCCTAAAATTGTGGAGAAACACTTCTTTTGATGAGGGGAACAAATAATTTGCAAAAAAATATTTTCTTAGCACTATTGAAGATAGCACAAAAATTTCATTATTTTTGTAAGGTCCGCGCCTGTCGAATTTCCGTCAAAATTTCAATTTTACAAAAACTGCCAAAATTGTGGAGAAATACTTCTTTTGATGAGGGAAACAAATAATTTGCAAAATAATATTTTCTTAGCACAATTTAAGATAGCACAAAATTTTCACTATTTTTGTAAGGTCCGCGCCTGTCGAATTTCCGTCAAAAATTCAATTTTACAAAAACTGCCTAAAATTGTGGAGAAACACTTCTTTTGATGAAGGGAGCATATAATTTGCAAAAAAATATTTTCTTAGCACTATTGAAGATAGAACAAAAATTTCATTATTTTTGTAAGGTCAGCGCCTGTCGAATTTCCGTCAAAAATTCAATTTCACAAAAACTGCCTAAAATTGTGGAGAAACACTTCTTTTGATGAAGGGAACAAATAACTTGCAAAATAATATTATCTTAGCACTATTTAAGATAGCACAAAATTTTCACTATTTTTGTAAGGTCCGCGCCTGTAGAATTTCCGTCAAAAATTCAATTTTACAAAAACTGCCTAAAATTGTGGAGAAACACTTCTTTTGATGAGGGGAACAAATAATTTGCAAAAAACATTTTCTTAGCACTATTTAAGATAGCACAAAATTTTCACTATTTTTGTTAGGTCCGCGCCTGTCGAATTTCTGTCAAAAATTCAATTTTACAAAAACTGCCTAAAATTGTGGAGAAACATTTCTTTTGATGAAGGGAACAAATAATTTGCAAAAAATATTATCTTAGCACTATTTAAGATAGCACAAAATTTTCACTATTTTTGTAAGGTCCGGGCCTGTCGAATTTCCGTCAAAAATTCAATTTTACAAAAACTGCCTAAAATTATGGAGAAACACTTCTTTTGATGAGGGGAACAAATAATTTGCAAAAAATATTTTCTTAGCACTATTGAAGATAGCACAAAAATTTCACTATTTTTGTAAGGTCCGCGCCTGTCGAATTTCCCTCAAAAATTCAATTTTACAAAAACTGCCTAAAATTGTGGAGAAATACTTCTTTTGATGAGGGGAACAAATATTTTGCAGAAAAATATTTTCTTAGCACTATTGAAGATAGCACAAAATTTTCACTATTTTTGTTAGGTCCGCGCCTGTCGTATTTCCGTCAAAAATTCAATTTTACAAAAACTGCCTAAAATTGTGGAGAAACACTTCTTTTGTATAGGGAAACAAATAATTTGCAAAATAATATTTTCTTAGCACAATTTAAGATAGCACAAAATTTTCACTATTTTTGTAAGGTCCGCGCCTGTCGAATTTCCGTCAAAAATTCAATTTTACAAAAACTGCCTAAAATTGTGGAGAAACACTTCTTTTGATGAGGGGAGCATATAATTTGCAAAAAAATATTTTCTTAGCACTATTGAAGATAGCACAAAAATTTCATTATTTTTTTAAGGTCCGCGCCTGTCGAATTTCCGTCAAAAATTCAATTTCACAAAAACTGCCTAAAATTGTGGAGAAACACTTCTTTTGATGAAGGGAACAAATAACTTGCAAAATAATATTATCTTAGCACTATTTAAGATAGCACAAAATTTTCACTATTTTTGTAAGGTCTGCGCCTGTCGAATTTCCGTCAAAAATTCAATTTTCCAAAAACTGCCTAAAATTGTGGAGAAATACTTCTTTTGATGAGGGGAACAAATAATTTGCATAAAAATATTTTCTTAGCACTATTGAAGATAGCACAAAAATTTCACTATTTTTGTAAGGTCCGCGCCTGTCGAATTTCCGTCAAAAATTCAATTTTACAAAAACTGCCTAAAATTGTGGAGAAACACTTCTTTTGATGAGGGGAACAAATAATTTGCAAAAAAATATTTTCTTAGCACTATTGAAGATAGCACAAAAATTTCATTATTTTTGTAAGGTCCGCGCCTGTCGAATTTCCGTCAAAATTTCAATTTTACAAAAACTGCCAAAATTGTGGAGAAATACTTCTTTTGATGAGGGAAACAAATAATTTGCAAAATAATATTTTCTTAGCACAATTTAAGATAGCACAAAATTTTCACTATTTTTGTAAGGTCCGCGCCTGTCGAATTTCCGTCAAAAATTCAATTTTACAAAAACTGCCTAAAATTGTGGAGAAACACTTCTTTTGATGAAGGGAGCATATAATTTGCAAAAAAATATTTTCTTAGCACTATTGAAGATAGAACAAAAATTTCATTATTTTTGTAAGGTCAGCGCCTGTCGAATTTCCGTCAAAAATTCAATTTCACAAAAACTGCCTAAAATTGTGGAGAAACACTTCTTTTGATGAAGGGAACAAATAACTTGCAAAATAATATTATCTTAGCACTATTTAAGATAGCACAAAATTTTCACTATTTTTGTAAGGTCCGCGCCTGTAGAATTTCCGTCAAAAATTCAATTTTACAAAAACTGCCTAAAATTGTGGAGAAACACTTCTTTTGATGAGGGGAACAAATAATTTGCAAAAAACATTTTCTTAGCACTATTTAAGATAGCACAAAATTTTCACTATTTTTGTTAGGTCCGCGCCTGTCGAATTTCTGTCAAAAATTCAATTTTACAAAAACTGCCTAAAATTGTGGAGAAACATTTCTTTTGATGAAGGGAACAAATAATTTGCAAAAAATATTATCTTAGCACTATTTAAGATAGCACAAAATTTTCACTATTTTTGTAAGGTCCGGGCCTGTCGAATTTCAGTCAAAAATTCAATTTTACAAAAACTGCCTAAAATTATGGAGAAACACTTCTTTTGATGAGGGGAACAAATAATTTGCAAAAAATATTTTCTTAGCACTATTGAAGATAGCACAAAAATTTCACTATTTTTGTAAGGTCCGCGCCTGTCGAATTTCCCTCAAAAATTCAATTTTCCAAAAACTGCCTAAAATTGTGGAGAAATACTTCTTTTGATGAGGGGAACAAATATTTTGCAGAAAAATATTTTCTTAGCACTATTGAAGATAGCACAAAATTTTCACTATTTTTGTTAGGTCCGCGCCTGTCGTATTTCCGTCAAAAATTCAATTTTACAAAAACTGCCTAAAATTGTGGAGAAACACTTCTTTTGTATAGGGAAACAAATAATTTGCAAAATAATATTTTCTTAGCACAATTTAAGATAGCACAAAATTTTCACTATTTTTGTAAGGTCCGCGCCTGTCGAATTTCCGTCAAAAATTCAATTTTACAAAAACTGCCTAAAATTGTGGAGAAACACTTCTTTTGATGAGGGGAGCATATAATTTGCAAAAAAATATTTTCTTAGCACTATTGAAGATAGCACAAAAATTTCATTATTTTTTTAAGGTCCGCGCCTGTCGAATTTCCGTCAAAAATTCAATTTCACAAAAACTGCCTAAAATTGTGGAGAAACACTTCTTTTGATGAAGGGAACAAATAACTTGCAAAATAATATTATCTTAGCACTATTTAAGATAGCACAAAATTTTCACTATTTTTGTAAGGTCCGCGCCTGTCGAATTTCCGTCAAAAATTCAATTTTCCAAAAACTGCCTAAAATTGTGGAGAAATACTTCTTTTGATGAGGGGAACAAATAATTTGCATAAAAATATTTTCTTAGCACTATTGAAGATAGCACAAAAATTTCACTATTTTTGTAAGGTCCGCGCCTGTCGAATTTCCGTCAAAAATTCAATTTTACAAAAACTGCCTAAAATTGTGGAGAAACACTTCTTTTGATGAGGGGAACAAATAATTTGCAAAAAAATATTTTCTTAGCACTATTGAAGATAGCACAAAAATTTCATTATTTTTGTAAGGTCCGCGCCTGTCGAATTTCCGTCAAAATTTCAATTTTACAAAAACTGCCAAAATTGTGGAGAAATACTTCTTTTGATGAGGGAAACAAATAATTTGCAAAATAATATTTTCTTAGCACAATTTAAGATAGCACAAAATTTTCACTATTTTTGTAAGGTCCGCGCCTGTCGAATTTCCGTCAAAAATTCAATTTTACAAAAACTGCCTAAAATTGTGGAGAAACACTTCTTTTGATGAAGGGAACAAATAACTTGCAAAATAATATTATCTTAGCACTATTTAAGATAGCACAAAATTTTCACTATTTTTGTAAGGTCCGCGCCTGTAGAATTTCCGTCAAAAATTCAATTTTACAAAAACTGCCTAAAATTGTGGAGAAACACTTCTTTTGATGAGGGGAACAAATAATTTGCAAAAAACATTTTCTTAGCACTATTTCAGATAGCACAAAATTTTCACTATTTTTGTTAGGTCCGCGCCTGTCGAATTTCTGTCAAAAATTCAATTTTACAAAAACTGCCTAAAATTGTGGAGAAACATTTCTTTTGATGAGGGGAACAAATAATTTGCAAAAAATATTTTCTTAGCACTATTGAAGATAGCACAAAAATTTCACTATTTTTGTAAGGTCCGCGCCTGTCGAATTTCCCTCAAAAATTTAATTTTCCAAAAACTGCCTAAAATTGTGGAGAAATACTTCTTTTGATGAGGGGAACAAATATTTTGCAAAAAAATATTTTCTTAGCACTATTGAAGATAGCACAAAATTTTCACTATTTTTGTTAGGTCCGCGCCTGTCGTATTTCCGTCAAAAATTCAATTTTACAAAAACTGCCTAAAATTGTGGAGAAACACTTCTTTTGTATAGGGAAACAAATAATTTGCAAAATAATATTTTCTTAGCACAATTTAAGATAGCACAAAATTTTCACTATTTTTGTAAGGTCCGCGCCTGTCGAATTTCCGTCAAAAATTCAATTTTACAAAAACTGCCTAAAATTGTGGAGAAACACTTCTTTTGATGAGGGGAGCATATAATTTGCAAAAAAATATTTTCTTAGCACTATTGAAGATAGCACAAAAATTTCATTATTTTTGTAAGGTCAGCGCCTGTCGAATTTCCGTCAAAAATTCAATTTCACAAAACTGCCTAAAATTGTGGAGAAACACTTCTTTTGATGAAGGGAACAAATAACTTGCAAAATAATATTATCTTAGCACTATTTAAGATAGCACAAAATTTTCACTATTTTTGTTAGGTCCGCGCCTGTCGTATTTCCGTCAAAAATTCAATTTTACAAAAACTGCCTAAAATTGTGGAGAAACACTTCTTTTGTATAGGGAAACAAATAATTTGCAAAATAATATTTTCTTAGCACTATTGAAGATAGCACAAAAATTTCACTATTTTTGTAAGGTCCGCGCCTGTCGAATTTCCGTCAAAAATTCAATTTTACAAAAACTGCCTAAAATTGTGGAGAAACACTTCTTTTGATGAGGGGAACAAATAATTTGCAAAAAAATATTTTCTTAGCACTATTGAAGATAGCACAAAAATTTCATTATTTTTGTAAGGTCCGCGCCTGTCGAATTTCCGTCAAAATTTCAATTTTACAAAAACTGCCAAAATTGTGGAGAAATACTTCTTTTGATGAGGGAAACAAATAATTTGCAAAATAATATTTTCTTAGCACAATTTAAGATAGCACAAAATTTTCACTATTTTTGTAAGGTCCACGCCTGTCGAATTTCCGTCAAAAATTCAATTTTACAAAAACTGCCTAAAATTGTGGAGAAACACTTCTTTTGATGAGGGGAGCATATAATTTGCAAAAAAATATTTTCTTAGCACTATTGAAGATAGCACAAAAATTTCATTATTTTTGTAAGGTCAGCGCCTGTCGAATTTCCGTCAAAAATTCAATTTCACAAAAACTGCCTGAAATTGTGGAGAAACACTTCTTTTGATGAAGGGAACAAATAACTTGCAAAATAATATTATCTTAGCACTATTTAAGATAGCACAAAATTTTCACTATTTTTGTAAGGTCTGCGCCTGTAGAATTTCCGTCAAAAATTCAATTTTACAAAAACTGCCTAAAATTGTGGAGAAACACTTCTTTTGATGAGGGGAACAAATAATTTGCAAAAAACATTTTCTTAGCACTATTTAAGATAGCACAAAATTTTCACTATTTTTGTTAGGTCCGCGCCTGTCGAATTTCTGTCAAAAATTCAATTTTACAAAAACTGCCTAAAATTGTGGAGAAACATTTCTTTTGATGAAGGGAACAAAAAATTTGCAAAAAATATTATCTTAGCACTATTTAAGATAGCACAAAATTTTCACTATTTTTGTAAGGTCCGCGCCTGTCGAATTTCAGTCAAAAATTCAATTTTACAAAAACTGCCTAAAATTATGGAGAAACACTTCTTTTGATGAGGGAAACAAATAATTTGCAAAAAATATTTTCTTAGCACTATTGAAGATAGCACAAAAATTTCACTATTTTTGTAAGGTCCGCGCCTGTCGAATTTCCCTCAAAAATTCAATTTTCCAAAAACTGCCTAAAATTGTGGAGAAATACTTCTTTTGATGAGGGGAACAAATATTTTGCAAAAAAATATTTTCTTAGCACTATTGAAGATAGCACAAAATTTTCACTATTTTTGTTAGGTCCGCGCCTGTCGTATTTCCGTCAAAAATTCAATTTTACAAAAACTGCCTAAAATTGTGGAGAAACACTTCTTTTGATGAAGGGAACAAATAATTTACATTAAAATATTTTCTTAGCACTATTGAAGATAGCACAAAAATTTCACTATTTTTGTAAGGTCCGCGCCTGTCGAATTTCCGTCAAAAATTCAATTTTACAAAAACTGCCTAAAATTGTGGAGAAACACTTCTTTTGATGAGGGGAACAAATAATTTGCAAAAAAATATTTTCTTAGCACTATTGAAGATAGCACAAAAATTTCATTATTTTTGTAAGGTCCGCGCCTGTCGAATTTCCGTCAAAATTTCAATTTTACAAAAACTGCCAAAATTGTGGAGAAATACTTCTTTTGATGAGGGAAACAAATAATTTGCAAAATAATATTTTCTTAGCACAATTTAAGATAGCACAAAATTTTCACTATTTTTGTAAGGTCCGCGCCTGTCGAATTTCCGTCAAAAATTCAATTTTACAAAAACTGCCTAAAATTGTGGAGAAACACTTCTTTTGATGAGGGGAGCATATAATTTGCAAAAAAATATTTTCTTAGCACTATTGAAGATAGCACAAAAATTTCATTATTTTTGTAAGGTCAGCGCCTGTCGAATTTCCGTCAAAAATTCAATTTCACAAAAACTGCCTAAAATTGTGGAGAAACACTTCTTTTGATGAAGGGAACAAATAACTTGCAAAATAATATTATCTTAGCACTATTTAAGATAGCACAAAATTTTCACTATTTTTGTAAGGGCGCGCCTGTAGAATTTCCGTCAAAAATTCAATTTTACAAAAACTGCCTAAAATTGTGGAGAAACACTTCTTTTGATGAGGGGAAAAAATAATTTGCAAAAAACATTTTCTTAGCACTATTTAAGATAGCACAAAATTTTCACTATTTTTGTTAGGTCCGCGCCTGTCGAATTTCTGTCAAAAATTCAATTTTACAAAAACTGCCTAAAATTGTGGAGAAACATTTCTTTTGATGAAGGGAACAAATAATTTGCAAAAAATATTATCTTAGCACTATTTAAGATAGCACAAAATTTTCACTATTTTTGTAAGGTCCGGGCCTGTCGAATTTCAGTCAAAAATTCAATTTTACAAAAACTGCCTAAAATTATGGAGAAACACTTCTTTTGATGAGGGGAACAAATAATTTGCAAAAAATATTTTCTTAGCACTATTGAAGATAGCACAAAAATTTCACTATTTTTGTAAGGTCCGCGCCTGTCGAATTTCCCTCAAAAATTCAATTTTTTAAAAACTGCCTAAAATTGTGGAGAAATACTTCTTTTGATGAGGGGAACAAATATTTTGCAGAAAAATATTTTCTTAGCACTATTGAAGATAGCACAAAATTTTCACTATTTTTGTTAGGTCCGCGCCTGTCGTATTTCCGTCAAAAATTCAATTTTACAAAAACTGCCTAAAATTGTGGAGAAACACTTCTTTTGTATAGGGAAACAAATAATTTGCAAAATAATATTTTCTTAGCACAATTTAAGATAGCACAAAATTTTCACTATTTTTGTAAGGTCCGCGCCTGTTGAATTTCCGTCAAAAATTCAATTTTACAAAAACTGCCTAAAATTGTGGAGAAACACTTCTTTTGATGAGGGGAGCATATAATTTGCAAAAAAATATTTTCTTAGCACTATTGAAGATAGCACAAAAATTTCATTATTTTTGTAAGGTCCGCGCCTGTCAATTTTCCGTCAAAAATTCAATTTTACAAAAACTGCCTAAAATTGTGGAGAAACACTTCTTTTGATGAAGGGAACAAATAACTTGCAAAATAATATTATCTTAGCACTATTTAAGATAGCACAAAATTTTCACTATTTTTGTAAGGTCCGCGCCTGTCGAATTTCCGTCAAAAATTCAATTTTCCAAAAACTGCCTAAAATTGTGGAGAAATACTTCTTTTGATGAGGGGAACAAATAATTTGCATAAAAATATTTTCTTAGCACTATTGAAGATAGCACAAAAATTTCACTATTTTTGTAAGGTCCGCGCCTGTCGAATTTCCGTCAAAAATTCAATTTTACAAAAACTGCCTAAAATTGTGGAGAAACACTTCTTTTAATGAGGGGAACAAATAATTTGCAAAAAAATATTTTCTTAGCACTATTGAAGATAGCACAAAAATTTCATTATTTTTGTAAGGTCTGCGCCCGTCGAATTTCCGTCAAAATTTCAATTTTACAAAAACTGCCAAAATTGTGGAGAAATACTTCTTTTGATGAGGGGAACAAATAATTTGCAAAAAAATATTTTCTTAGCACTATTGAAGATAGCACAAAAATTTCACTATTTTTGTAAGGTTCGCGCCTGTCGAATTTCCGTCAAAATTTCAATTTTACAAAAACTGCCCAAAATTGTGGAGCAACACTTCTTTTGATGAGGGGAACAAATAATTTGCAAAAAATATTTTCTTAGCACTATTGAAGATAGCACAAAAATTTCATTATTTTTGTAAGGTCCGCGCCTGTCAAATCTCCATCAAAAATTCAATTTTACAAAAACTGCCTAAAATTGTGGAGAAACTCTTCTTTTGATGAAGGGAACAAATAATTTGCAAAAAAATATTTTCTTAGCACTATTGAAGATAGCACAAAAATTTCATTATTTTTGTAAGGTCCGCGCCTGTCGAATTTCCGTCAAAAATTCAATTTTACAAAAACTGCCTAAAATTGTGGAGAAGAAACACTTCTTTTGATGAGGGGAACAAATAATTTGCAAAAAAATATTTTCTTAGCACAATTTTAGATAGCACAAAATTTTCACTATTTTTGTAAGGTCTGCGCCTGTCGTATTTCCGTCAAAAATTCAATTTTACAAAAACTGCCTAAAATTGTGGAGAAGAAACACTTCTTTTGATGAGGGGAACAAATATTTTGCAAAAAAATATTTTCTTAGCACAATTTAAGATAGCACAAAATTTTCACTATTTTTGTAAGGGTCGCGCCTGTCGAATTTCCGTCAAAAATTCAATTTTACAAAAACTGCCTAAAAATGTGGAGAAATACTTCTTTTGATGAGGGGAACAAATAATTTGCATAAAAATATTTTCTTAGCACTATTGAAGATAGCACAAAAATTTCAATATTTTTGTAAGGTCCGCGCCTGTCGAATTTCCGTCAAAAATTCAATTTTCCAAAAACTGCCTAAAATTGTGGAGAAACTCTTCTTTTGATGAAGGGAACAAATAATTTGCAAAAAAATATTTTCTTCGCACTAATGAAGATAGCACAAAAATTTCATTATTTTTGTAAGGTCCGCGCCTGTCGAATTTCCGTCAAAAATTCAATTTTCCAAAAACTGCCTAAAATTGTGGAGAAACACTTCTTTTGATGAGGGGAGCATATAATTTGCAAAAAAACATTTTCTTAGCACTATTGAAGATAGCACAAAAATTTCATTATTTTTGTAAGGTCCGCGCCTGTCGAATTTCCGTCAAAAATTCAATTTCACAAAAACTGCCTAAAATTGTGGAGAAACACTTCTTTTGATGAGGGGAACAAATAATTTGCAAAAAATATTTTCTTAGCACTATTTAAGATAGCACAAAATTTTCACTATTTTTGTTAGGTCCGCGCCTGTCGAATTTCTGTCAAAAATTCAGTTTTCCAAAAACTACCTATAATTGTGGAGAAACACTTCTTTGTGATGAGGGGAACAAATAATTTGCAAAAAAATATTTTCTTCGCACAATATAAGATAGCACAAAATTTTCACTATTTTTGTAAGGTCCGCGCCTGTCAAATTTCCATCAAAAATTCAATTTTACAAAAACTGCCTAAAATTGTGGAGAAACTCTTCTTTTGATGAAGGGAACATATAATTTGCAAAAAAATATTTTCTTAGCACTATTGAAGATAGCACAAAAATTTCATTATTTTTGTAAGGTCCGCGCCTGTCGAATTTCCGTCAAAAATTCAATTTTACAAAAACTGCCTAAAATTGTGGAGAAACATTTCTTTTGATGAGGGGAACAAAAAATTTGCCAAAAAATATTTTCTTAGCACAATTTAAGATAGCACAAAATTTTCACTATTTTTGTAAGGTCCGCGCCTGTCGAATTTCCGTCAAAAATTCAATTTTACAAAAACTGCCTAAAATTGTGGAGAAACTCTTCTTTTGATGAAGGGAACATATAATTTGCAAAAAAATATTTTCTTAGCACTATTGAAGATAGCACAAAAATTTCATTATTTTTGTAAGGTCCGCGCCTGTCGAATTTCCGTCAAAAATTCAATTTTCCAAAAACTGCCTAAAATTGTGGAGAAACACTTCTTTCGATGAGGGGAACAAATAATTTGCCTAAAAAATATTTTCTAAGCACAATTTAAGATTAATTTGCAAAAAAATATTTTCTTAGCACAATTTAAGATAGCACAAAATTTTCACTATTTTTGTAAGGTCCGCGCCTGTCGAATTTCCGTCAAAAATTCAATTTTCCAAAAACTGCCTAAAATTGTGGAGAAATACTTCTTTTGATGAGGGGAGCATATAATTTGCAAAAAAATATTTTCTTAGCACTATTGAAGATAGCACAAAAATTTCATTATTTTTGTAAGGTCCGCGCCTGTCGAATTTCCGTCAAAAATTCAATTTCACAAAAACTGCCTAAAATTGTGGAGAAACACTTCTTTTGATGAAGGGAACAAATAACTTGCAAAATAATATTATCTTAGCACTATTTAAGATAGCACAAAATTTTCACTATTTTTGTAAGGTCCGCGCCTGTCGAATTTCCGTCAAAAATTCAATTTTACAAAAACTGCCTAAAATTGTGGAGAAACACTTCTTTTGATGAGGGGAACAAATAATTTGCAAAAAACATTTTCTTAGCACTATTTAAGATAGCACAAAATTTTCACTATTTTTGTTAGGTCCGCACCTGTCGAATTTCTGTCAAAAATTCAATTTTCCAAAAACTACCTATAATTGTGGAGAAACACTTCTTTTTGATGAGGGGAACAAATAATTTGCCAAAAAATATTTTCTTAGCACAATTTAAGATAGCACAAAATTTTCACTATTTTTGTAAGGTTCTCGCCTGTCGAATTTCCGTCAAAATTTCAATTTTACAAAAACTGCCTGAAATTGTGGAGAAACACTTCTTTTGATGAAGGGAACAAATAATTTGCAAAAAAATATTTTCTTAGCACTATTGAAGAAAGCACAAAAATTTCATTATTTTTGTAAGGTCCGCGCCTGTCGAATTTCTGTCAAAAATTCAATTTTACAAAAACTGCCTAAAATTGTGGAGAAACATTTCTTTTGATGAAGGGAACAAATAATTTGCAAAAAATATTATATTAGCACTATTTAAGATAGCACAAAATTTTCACTATTTTTGTAAGGTCCGCGCCTGTCGAATTTCAGTCAAAAATTCAATTTTACAAAAACTGCCTAAAATTATGGAGAAACACTTCTTTTGATGAGGGAAACAAATAATTTGCAAAAAATATTTTCTTAGCACTATTGAAGATAGCACAAAAATTTCACTATTTTTGTAAGGTCCGCGCCTGTCTAATTTCCCTCAAAAATTCAATTTTCCAAAAACTGCCTAAAATTGTGGAGAAATACTTCTTTTGATGAGGGGAACAAATATTTTGCAAAAAAATATTTTCTTAGCACTATTGAAGATAGCACAAAAATTTCATTATTTTTGTAAGGTCCGCGCCTGTCGAATTTCCGTCAAAATTTCAATTTTACAAAAACTGCCAAAATTGTGGAGAAATACTTCTTTTGATGAGGGAAACAAATAATTTGCAAAATAATATTTTCTTAGCACAATTTAAGATAGCACAAAATTTTCACTATTTTTGTAAGGTCCGCGCCTGTCGAATTTCCGTCAAAAATTCAATTTTACAAAAACTGCCTAAAATTGTGGAGAAACACTTCTTTTGATGAGGGGAGCATATAATTTGCAAAAAAATATTTTCTTAGCACTATTGAAGATAGCACAAAAATTTCATTATTTTTGTAAGGTCAGCGCCTGTCGAATTTCCGTCAAAAATTCAATTTCACAAAAACTGCCTAAAATTGTGGAGAAACACTTCTTTTGATGAAGGGAACAAATAACTTGCAAAATAATATTATCTTAGCACTATTTAAGATAGCACAAAATTTTCACTATTTTTGTAAGGGCGCGCCTGTAGAATTTCCGTCAAAAATTCAATTTTACAAAAACTGCCTAAAATTGTGGAGAAACATTTCTTTTGATGAGGGGAAAAAATAATTTGCAAAAAACATTTTCTTAGCACTATTTAAGATAGCACAAAATTTTCACTATTTTTGTTAGGTCCGCGCCTGTCGAATTTCTGTCAAAAATTCAATTTTACAAAAACTGCCTAAAATTGTGGAGAAACATTTCTTTTGATGAAGGGAACAAATAATTTGCAAAAAATATTATCTTAGCACTATTTAAGATAGCACAAAATTTTCACTATTTTTGTAAGGTCCGCGCCTGTCGAATTTCAGTCAAAAATTCAATTTTACAAAAACTGCCTAAAATTATGGAGAAACACTTCTTTTGATGAGGGGAACAAATAATTTGCAAAAAATATTTTCTTAGCACTATTGAAGATAGCACAAAAATTTCACTATTTTTGTAAGGTCCGCGCCTGTCGAATTTCCCTCAAAAATTCAATTTTCCAAAAACTGCCTAAAATTGTGGAGAAATACTTCTTTTGATGAGGGGAACAAATATTTTGCAGAAAAATATTTTCTTAGCACTATTGAAGATAGCACAAAATTTTCACTATTTTTGTTAGGTCCGCGCCTGTCGTATTTCCGTCAAAAATTCAATTTTACAAAAACTGCCTAAAATTGTGGAGAAACACTTCTTTTGTATAGGGAAACAAATAATTTGCAAAATAATATTTTCTTAGCACAATTTAAGATAGCACAAAATTTTCACTATTTTTGTAAGGTCCGCGCCTGTTGAATTTCCGTCAAAAATTCAATTTTACAAAAACTGCCTAAAATTGTGGAGAAACACTTCTTTTGATGAGGGGAGCATATAATTTGCAAAAAAATATTTTCTTAGCACTATTGAAGATAGCACAAAAATTTCATTATTTTTGTAAGGTCCGCGCCTGTCGAATTTCCGTCAAAAATTCAATTTCACAAAAACTGCCTAAAATTGTGGAGAAACACTTCTTTTGATGAAGGGAACAAATAACTTGCAAAATAATATTATCTTAGCACTATTTAAGATAGCACAAAATTTTCACTATTTTTGTAAGGTCCGCGCCTGTCGAATTTCCGTCAAAAATTCAAATTTCCAAAAACTGCCTAAAATTGTGGAGAAATACTTCTTTTGATGAGGGGAACAAATAATTTGCATAAAAATATTTTCTTAGCACTATTGAAGATAGCACAAAAATTTCACTATTTTTGTAAGGTCCGCGCCTGTCGAATTTCCGTCAAAAATTCAATTTTACAAAAACTGCCTAAAATTGTGGAGAAACACTTCTTTTAATGAGGGGAACAAATAATTTGCAAAAAAATATTTTCTTAGCACTATTGAAGATAGCACAAAAATTTCATTATTTTTGTAAGGTCTGCGCCTGTCGAATTTCCGTCAAAATTTCAATTTTACAAAAACTGCCAAAATTGTGGAGAAATACTTCTTTTG
The DNA here is from genome assembly GCA_964019695.1 of Loripinus fragilis. NCBI lineage: Eukaryota > Metazoa > Mollusca > Bivalvia > Lucinida > Lucinidae > Loripinus > Loripinus fragilis. Next base: position 78,090,749 of record OZ026518.1, read on the forward strand.
ATGAGGGGAACAAATAATTTGCAAAAAAATATTTTCTTAGCACTATTGAAGATAGCACAAAAATTTCACTATTTTTGTAAGGTTCGCGCCTGTCGAATTTCCGTCAAAATTTCAATTTTACAAAAACTGCCCAAAATTGTGGAGCAACACTTCTTTTGATGAGGGGAACAAATAATTTGCAAAAAATATTTTCTTAGCACTATTGAAGATAGCACAAAATTTTCACTATTTTTGTAAGGTCCGCGCCTGTCGAATTTCCCTCAAAAATTCAATTTTCCAAAAACTGCCTAAAATTGTGGAGAAACACTTCTTTTGATGAGGGGAACAAATAATTTGCAAAAAAATATTTTCTTAGCACAATTTTAGATAGCACAAAATTTTCACTATTTTTGTAAGGTCTGCGCCTGTCGTATTTCCGTCAAAAATTCAATTTTACAAAAACTGCCTAAAATTGTGGAGAAGAAACACTTCTTTTGATGAGGGGAACAAATATTTTGCAAAAAAATATTTTCTTAGCACAATTTAAGATAGCACAAAATTTTCACTATTTTTGTAAGGGTCGCGCCTGTCGAATTTCCGTCAAAAATTCAATTTTACAAAAACTGCCTAAAAATGTGGAGAAATACTTCTTTTGATGAGGGGAACAAATAATTTGCATAAAAATATTTTCTTAGCACTATTGAAGATAGCACAAAAATTTCAATATTTTTGTAAGGTCCGCGCCTGTCGAATTTCCGTCAAAAATTCAATTTTCCAAAAACTGCCTAAAATTGTGGAGAAACTCTTCTTTTGATGAAGGGAACAAATAATTTGCAAAAAAAAAATTCTTCGCACTAATGAAGATAGCACAAAAATTTCATTATTTTTGTAAGGTCCGCGCCTGTCGAATTTCCGTCAAAAATTCAATTTTCCAAAAACTGCCTAAAATTGTGGAGAAACACTTCTTTTGATGAGGGGAGCATATAATTTGCAAAAAAACATTTTCTTAGCACTATTGAAGATAGCACAAAAATTTCATTATTTTTGTAAGGTCCGCGCCTGTCGAATTTCCGTCAAAAATTCAATTTCACAAAAACTGCCTAAAATTGTGGAGAAACACTTCTTTTGATGAGGGGAACAAATAATTTGCAAAAAATATTTTCTTAGCACTATTTAAGATAGCACAAAATTTTCACTATTTTTGTTAGGTCCGCGCCTGTCGAATTTCTGTCAAAAATTCAGTTTTCCAAAAACTACCTATAATTGTGGAGAAACACTTCTTTGTGATGAGGGGAACAAATAATTTGCAAAAAAAATATTTTCTTCGCACAATATAAGATAGCACAAAATTTTCACTATTTTTGTAAGGTCCGCGCCTGTCAAATTTCCATCAAAAATTCAATTTTACAAAAACTGCCTAAAATTGTGGAGAAACTCTTCTTTTGATGAAGGGAACATATAATTTGCAAAAAAATATTTTCTTAGCACTATTGAAGATAGCACAAAAATTTCATTATTTTTGTAAGGTCCGCGCCTGTCGAATTTCCGTCAAAAATTCAATTTTACAAAAACTGCCTAAAATTGTGGAGAAACATTTCTTTTGATGAGGGGAACAAAAAATTTGCCAAAAAATATTTTCTTAGCACAATTTAAGATAGCACAAAATTTTCACTATTTTTGTAAGGTCCGCGCCTGTCGAATTTCCGTCAAAAATTCAATTTTACAAAAACTGCCTAAAATTGTGGAGAAACTCTTCTTTTGATGAAGGGAACATATAATTTGCAAAAAAATATTTTCTTAGCACTATTGAAGATAGCACAAAAATTTCATTATTTTTGTAAGGTCCGCGCCTGTCGAATTTCCGTCAAAAATTCAATTTTCCAAAAACTGCCTAAAATTGTGGAGAAACACTTCTTTCGATGAGGGGAACAAATAATTTGCCTAAAAAATATTTTCTAAGCACAATTTAAGATTAATTTGCAAAAAAATATTTTCTTAGCACAATTTAAGATAGCACAAAATTTTCACTATTTTTGTAAGGTCCGCGCCTGTCGAATTTCCGTCAAAAATTCAATTTTCCAAAAACTGCCTAAAATTGTGGAGAAATACTTCTTTTGATGAGGGGAGCATATAATTTGCAAAAAAATATTTTCTTAGCACTATTGAAGATAGCACAAAAATTTCATTATTTTTGTAAGGTCCGCGCCTGTCGAATTTCCGTCAAAAATTCAATTTCACAAAAACTGCCTAAAATTGTGGAGAAACACTTCTTTTGATGAAGGGAACAAATAACTTGCAAAATAATATTATCTTAGCACTATTTAAGATAGCACAAAATTTTCACTATTTTTGTAAGGTCCGCGCCTGTCGAATTTCCGTCAAAAATTCAATTTTACAAAAACTGCCTAAAATTGTGGAGAAACACTTCTTTTGATGAGGGGAACAAATAATTTGCAAAAAACATTTTCTTAGCACTATTTAAGATAGCACAAAATTCTCACTATTTTTGTTAGGTCCGCACCTGTCGAATTTCTGTCAAAAATTCAATTTTCCAAAAACTACCTATAATTGTGGAGAAACACTTCTTTTTGATGAGGGGAACAAATAATTTGCCAAAAAATATTTTCTTAGCACAATTTAAGATAGCACAAAATTTTCACTATTTTTGTAAGGTTCTCGCCTGTCGAATTTCCGTCAAAAATTCAATTTTACAAAAACTGCCTGAAATTGTGGAGAAACACTTCTTTTGATGAAGGGAACAAATAATTTGCAAAAAAATATTTTCTTAGCACTATTGAAGAAAGCACAAAAATTTCATTATTTTTGTAAGGTCCGCGCCTGTCGAATTTCTGTCAAAAATTCAATTTTACAAAAACTGCCTAAAATTGTGGAGAAACATTTCTTTTGATGAAGGGAACAAATAATTTGCAAAAAATATTATATTAGCACTATTTAAGATAGCACAAAATTTTCACTATTTTTGTAAGGTCCGCGCCTGTCGAATTTCAGTCAAAAATTCAATTTTACAAAAACTGCCTAAAATTATGGAGAAACACTTCTTTTGATGAGGGAAACAAATAATTTGCAAAAAATATTTTCTTAGCACTATTGAAGATAGCACAAAAATTTCACTATTTTTGTAAGGTCCGCGCCTGTCTAATTTTCCTCAAAAATTCAATTTTCCAAAAACTGCCTAAAATTGTGGAGAAATACTTCTTTTGATGAGGGGAACAAATATTTTGCAAAAAAATATTTTCTTAGCACTATTGAAGATAGCACAAAATTTTCACTATTTTTGTTAGGTCCGCGCCTGTCGTATTTCCGTCAAAAATTCAATTTTACAAAAACTGCCTAAAATTGTGGAGAAACACTTCTTTTGATGAGGGAAACAAATAATTTGCAAAATAATATTTTCTTAGCACAATTTAAGATAGCACAAAATTTTCACTATTTTTGTAAGGTCCGCGCCTGTTGAATTTCCGTCAAAAATTCAATTTTACAAAAACTGCCTAAAATTGTGGAGAAACACTTCTTTTGATGAGGGGAGCATATAATTTGCAAAAAAATATTTTCTTAGCACTATTGAAGATAGCACAAAAATTTCATTATTTTTGTAAGGTCAGCGCCTGTCGAATTTCCGTCAAAAATTCAATTTCACAAAAACTGCCTAAAATTGTGGAGAAACACTTCTTTTGATGAAGGGAACAAATAACTTGCAAAATAATATTATCTTAGCACTATTTAAGATAGCACAAAATTTTCACTATTTTTGTAAGGGCGCGCCTGTAGAATTTCCGTCAAAAATTCAATTTTACAAAAACTGCCTAAAATTGTGGAGAAACATTTCTTTTGATGAGGGGAAAAAATAATTTGCAAAAAACATTTTCTTAGCACTATTTAAGATAGCACAAAATTTTCACTATTTTTGTTAGGTCCGCGCCTGTCGAATTTCTGTCAAAAATTCAATTTTACAAAAACTGCCTAAAATTGTGGAGAAACATTTCTTTTGATGAAGGGAACAAATAATTTGCAAAAAATATTATCTTAGCACTATTTAAGATAGCACAAAATTTTCACTATTTTTGTAAGGTCCGCGCCTGTCGAATTTCAGTCAAAAATTCAATTTTACAAAAACTGCCTAAAATTATGGAGAAACACTTCTTTTGATGAGGGGAACAAATAATTTGCAAAAAATATTTTCTTAGCACTATTGAAGATAGCACAAAAATTTCACTATTTTTGTAAGGTCCGCGCCTGTCGAATTTCCCTCAAAAATTCAATTTTCCAAAAACTGCCTAAAATTGTGGAGAAATACTTCTTTTGATGAGGGGAACAAATATTTTGCAGAAAAATATTTTCTTAGCACTATTGAAGATAGCACAAAATTTTCACTATTTTTGTTAGGTCCGCGCCTGTCGTATTTCCGTCAAAAATTCAATTTTACAAAAACTGCCTAAAATTGTGGAGAAACACTTCTTTTGTATAGGGAAACAAATAATTTGCAAAATAATATTTTCTTAGCACAATTTAAGATAGCACAAAATTTTCACTATTTTTGTAAGGTCCGCGCCTGTTGAATTTCCGTCAAAAATTCAATTTTACAAAAACTGCCTAAAATTGTGGAGAAACACTTCTTTTGATGAGGGGAGCATATAATTTGCAAAAAAATATTTTCTTAGCACTATTGAAGATAGCACAAAAATTTCATTATTTTTGTAAGGTCCGCGCCTGTCGAATTTCCGTCAAAAATTCAATTTCACAAAAACTGCCTAAAATTGTGGAGAAACACTTCTTTTGATGAAGGGAACAAATAACTTGCAAAATAATATTATCTTAGCACTATTTAAGATAGCACAAAATTTTCACTATTTTTGTAAGGTCCGCGCCTGTCGAATTTCCGTCAAAAATTCAAATTTCCAAAAACTGCCTAAAATTGTGGAGAAATACTTCTTTTGATGAGGGGAACAAATAATTTGCATAAAAATATTTTCTTAGCACTATTGAAGATAGCACAAAAATTTCACTATTTTTGTAAGGTCCGCGCCTGTCGAATTTCCGTCAAAAATTCAATTTTACAAAAACTGCCTAAAATTGTGGAGAAACACTTCTTTTAATGAGGGGAACAAATAATTTGCAAAAAAATATTTTCTTAGCACTATTGAAGATAGCACAAAAATTTCATTATTTTTGTAAGGTCTGCGCCTGTCGAATTTCCGTCAAAATTTCAATTTTACAAAAACTGCCAAAATTGTGGAGAAATACTTCTTTTGATGAGGGGAACAAATAATTTGCAAAAAAATATTTTCTTAGCACTATTGAAGATAGCACAAAAATTTCACTATTTTTGTAAGGTTCGCGCCTGTCGAATTTCCGTCAAAATTTCAATTTTACAAAAACTGCCCAAAATTGTGGAGCAACACTTCTTTTGATGAGGGGAACAAATAATTTGCAAAAAATATTTTCTTAGCACTATTGAAGATAGCACAAAATTTTCACTATTTTTGTAAGGTCCGCGCCTGTCGAATTTCCCTCAAAAATTCAATTTTCCAAAAACTGCCTAAAATTGTGGAGAAACACTTCTTTTGATGAGGGGAACAAATAATTTGCAAAAAAATATTTTCTTAGCACAATTTTAGATAGCACAAAATTTTCACTATTTTTGTAAGGTCTGCGCCTGTCGTATTTCCGTCAAAAATTCAATTTTACAAAAACTGCCTAAAATTGTGGAGAAGAAACACTTCTTTTGATGAGGGGAACAAATATTTTGCAAAAAAATATTTTCTTAGCACAATTTAAGATAGCACAAAATTTTCACTATTTTTGTAAGGGTCGCGCCTGTCGAATTTCCGTCAAAAATTCAATTTTACAAAAACTGCCTAAAAATGTGGAGAAATACTTCTTTTGATGAGGGGAACAAATAATTTGCATAAAAATATTTTCTTAGCACTATTGAAGATAGCACAAAAATTTCAATATTTTTGTAAGGTCCGCGCCTGTCGAATTTCCGTCAAAAATTCAATTTTCCAAAAACTGCCTAAAATTGTGGAGAAACTCTTCTTTTGATGAAGGGAACAAATAATTTGCAAAAAAAAAATTCTTCGCACTAATGAAGATAGCACAAAAATTTCATTATTTTTGTAAGGTCCGCGCCTGTCGAATTTCCGTCAAAAATTCAATTTTCCAAAAACTGCCTAAAATTGTGGAGAAACACTTCTTTTGATGAGGGGAGCATATAATTTGCAAAAAAACATTTTCTTAGCACTATTGAAGATAGCACAAAAATTTCATTATTTTTGTAAGGTCCGCGCCTGTCGAATTTCCGTCAAAAATTCAATTTCACAAAAACTGCCTAAAATTGTGGAGAAACACTTCTTTTGATGAGGGGAACAAATAATTTGCAAAAAATATTTTCTTAGCACTATTTAAGATAGCACAAAATTTTCACTATTTTTGTTAGGTCCGCGCCTGTCGAATTTCTGTCAAAAATTCAGTTTTCCAAAAACTACCTATAATTGTGGAGAAACAATTCTTTGTGATGAGGGGAACAAATAATTTGCAAAAAAATATTTTCTTCGCACAATATAAGATAGCACAAAATTTTCACTATTTTTGTAAGGTCCGCGCCTGTCAAATTTCCATCAAAAATTCAATTTTACAAAAACTGCCTAAAATTGTGGAGAAACTCTTCTTTTGATGAAGGGAACATATAATTTGCAAAAAAATATTTTCTTAGCACTATTGAAGATAGCACAAAAATTTCATTATTTTTGTAAGGTCCGCGCCTGTCGAATTTCCGTCAAAAATTCAATTTTACAAAAACTGCCTAAAATTGTGGAGAAACATTTCTTTTGATGAGGGGAACAAAAAATTTGCCAAAAAATATTTTCTTAGCACAATTTAAGATAGCACAAAATTTTCACTATTTTTGTAAGGTCCGCGCCTGTCGAATTTCCGTCAAAAATTCAATTTTACAAAAACTGCCTAAAATTGTGGAGAAACTCTTCTTTTGATGAAGGGAACATATAATTTGCAAAAAAATATTTTCTTAGCACTATTGAAGATAGCACAAAAATTTCATTATTTTTGTAAGGTCCGCGCCTGTCGAATTTCCGTCAAAAATTCAATTTTCCAAAAACTGCCTAAAATTGTGGAGAAACACTTCTTTCGATGAGGGGAACAAATAATTTGCCTAAAAAATATTTTCTAAGCACAATTTAAGATTAATTTGCAAAAAAATATTTTCTTAGCACAATTTAAGATAGCACAAAATTTTCACTATTTTTGTAAGGTCTGCGCCTGTCGAATTTCCGTCAAAAATTCAATTTTCCAAAAACTGCCTAAAATTGTGGAGAAATACTTCTTTTGATGAGGGGAGCATATAATTTGCAAAAAAATATTTTCTTAGCACTATTGAAGATAGCACAAAAATTTCATTATTTTTGTAAGGTCCGCGCCTGTCGAATTTCCGTCAAAAATTCAATTTCACAAAAACTGCCTAAAATTGTGGAGAAACACTTCTTTTGATGAAGGGAACAAATAACTTGCAAAATAATATTATCTTAGCACTATTTAAGATAGCACAAAATTTTCACTATTTTTGTAAGGTCCGCGCCTGTCGAATTTCCGTCAAAAATTCAATTTTACAAAAACTGCCTAAAATTGTGGAGAAACACTTCTTTTGATGAGGGGAACAAATAATTTGCAAAAAACATTTTCTTAGCACTATTTAAGATAGCACAAAATTTTCACTATTTTTGTTAGGTCCGCACCTGTCGAATTTCTGTCAAAAATTCAATTTTCCAAAAACTACCTATAATTGTGGAGAAACACTTCTTTTTGATGAGGGGAACAAATAATTTGCCAAAAAATATTTTCTTAGCACAATTTAAGATAGCACAAAATTTTCACTATTTTTGTAAGGTTCTCGCCTGTCGAATTTCCGTCAAAAATTCAATTTTACAAAAACTGCCTGAAATTGTGGAGAAACACTTCTTTTGATGAAGGGAACAAATAATTTGCAAAAAAATATTTTCTTAGCACTATTGAAGAAAGCACAAAAATTTCATTATTTTTGTAAGGTCCGCGCCTGTCGAATTTCTGTCAAAAATTCAATTTTACAAAAACTGCCTAAAATTGTGGAAAAACATTTCTTTTGATGAAGGGAACAAATAATTTGCAAAAAATATTATATTAGCACTATTTAAGATAGCACAAAATTTTCACTATTTTTGTAAGGTCCGCGCCTGTCGAATTTCAGTCAAAAATTCAATTTTACAAAAACTGCCTAAAATTATGGAGAAACACTTCTTTTGATGAGGGAAACAAATAATTTGCAAAAAATATTTTCTTAGCACTATTGAAGATAGCACAAAAATTTCACTATTTTTGTAAGGTCCGCGCCTGTCTAATTTCCCTCAAAAATTCAATTTTCCAAAAACTGCCTAAAATTGTGGAGAAATACTTCTTTTGATGAGGGGAACAAATATTTTGCAAAAAAATATTTTCTTAGCACTATTGAAGATAGCACAAAATTTTCACTATTTTTGTTAGGTCCGCGCCTGTCGTATTTCCGTCAAAAATTCAATTTTACAAAAACTGCCTAAAATTGTGGAGAAACACTTCTTTTGATGAGGGAAACAAATAATTTGCAAAATAATATTTTCTTAGCACAATTTAAGATAGCACAAAATTTTCACTATTTTTGTAAGGTCCGCGCCTGTCGAATTTCCGTCAAAAATTCAATTTTACAAAAACTGCCTAAAATTGTGGAGAAACACTTCTTTTGATGAGGGGAGCATATAATTTGCAAAAAAATATTTTCTTAGCACTATTGAAGATAGCACAAAAATTTCATTATTTTTGTAAGGTCCGCGCCTGTCGAATTTCCGTCAAAATTTCAATTTTACAAAAACTGCCAAAATTGTGGAGAAATACTTCTTTTGATGAGGGAAACAAATAATTTGCAAAATAATATTTTCTTAGCACAATTTAAGATAGCACAAAATTTTCACTATTTTTGTAAGGTCCGCGCCTGTCGAATTTCCGTCAAAAATTCAATTTTACAAAAACTGCCTAAAATTGTGGAGAAACACTTCTTTTGATGAGGGGAGCATATAATTTGCAAAAAAATATTTTCTTAGCACTATTGAAGATAGCACAAAAATTTCATTATTTTTGTAAGGTCAGCGCCTGTCGAATTTCCGTCAAAAATTCAATTTCACAAAAACTGCCTAAAATTGTGGAGAAACACTTCTTTTGATGAAGGGAACAAATAACTTGCAAAATAATATTATCTTAGCACTATTTAAGATAGCACAAAATTTACACTATTTTTGTAAGGGCGCGCCTGTAGAATTTCCGTCAAAAATTCAATTTTACAAAAACTGCCTAAAATTGTGGAGAAACATTTCTTTTGATGAGGGGAAAAAATAATTTGCAAAAAACATTTTCTTAGCACTATTTAAGATAGCACAAAATTTTCACTATTTTTGTTAGGTCCGCGCCTGTCGAATTTCTGTCAAAAATTCAATTTTACAAAAACTGCCTAAAATTGTGGAGAAACATTTCTTTTGATGAAGGGAACAAATAATTTGCAAAAAATATTATCTTAGCACTATTTAAGATAGCACAAAATTTTCACTATTTTTGTAAGGTCCGGGCCTGTCGAATTTCAGTCAAAAATTCAATTTTACAAAAACTGCCTAAAATTATGGAGAAACACTTCTTTTGATGAGGGGAACAAATAATTTGCAAAAAATATTTTCTTAGCACTATTGAAGATAGCACAAAAATTTCACTATTTTTGTAAGGTCCGCGCCTGTCGAATTTCCCTCAAAAATTCAATTTTCCAAAAACTGCCTAAAATTGTGGAGAAATACTTCTTTTGATGAGGGGAACAAATATTTTGCAGAAAAATATTTTCTTAGCACTATTGAAGATAGCACAAAATTTTCACTATTTTTGTTAGGTCCGCGCCTGTCGTATTTCCGTCAAAAATTCAATTTTACAAAAACTGCCTAAAATTGTGGAGAAACACTTCTTTTGTATAGGGAAACAAATAATTTGCAAAATAATATTTTCTTAGCACAATTTAAGATAGCACAAAATTTTCACTATTTTTGTAAGGTCCGCGCCTGTTGAATTTCCGTCAAAAATTCAATTTTACAAAAACTGCCTAAAATTGTGGAGAAACACTTCTTTTAATGAGGGGAACAAATAATTTGCAAAAAAATATTTTCTTAGCACTATTGAAGATAGCACAAAAATTTCATTATTTTTGTAAGGTCTGCGCCTGTCGAATTTCCGTCAAAATTTCAATTTTACAAAAACTGCCAAAATTGTGGAGAAATACTTCTTTTGATGAGGGGAACAAATAATTTGCAAAAAAATATTTTCTTAGCACTATTGAAGATAGCACAAAAATTTCACTATTTTTGTAAGGTTCGCGCCTGTCGAATTTCCGTCAAAATTTCAATTTTACAAAAACTGCCCAAAATTGTGGAGCAACACTTCTTTTGATGAGGGGAACAAATAATTTGCAAAAAATATTTTCTTAGCACTATTGAAGATAGCACAAAATTTTCACTATTTTTGTAAGGTCCGCGCCTGTCGAATTTCCCTCAAAAATTCAATTTTCCAAAAACTGCCTAAAATTGTGGAGAAACACTTCTTTTGATGAGGGGAACAAATAATTTGCAAAAAAATATTTTCTTAGCACAATTTTAGATAGCACAAAATTTTCACTATTTTTGTAAGGTCTGCGCCTGTCGTATTTCCGTCAAAAATTCAATTTTACAAAAACTGCCTAAAATTGTGGAGAAGAAACACTTCTTTTGATGAGGGGAACAAATATTTTGCAAAAAAATATTTTCTTAGCACAATTTAAGATAGCACAAAATTTTCACTATTTTTGTAAGGGTCGCGCCTGTCGAATTTCCGTCAAAAATTCAATTTTACAAAAACTGCCTAAAAATGTGGAGAAATACTTCTTTTGATGAGGGGAACAAATAATTTGCATAAAAATATTTTCTTAGCACTATTGAAGATAGCACAAAAATTTCAATATTTTTGTAAGGTCCGCGCCTGTCGAATTTCCGTCAAAAATTCAATTTTCCAAAAACTGCCTAAAATTGTGGAGAAACTCTTCTTTTGATGAAGGGAACAAATAATTTGCAAAAAAAAAATTCTTCGCACTAATGAAGATAGCACAAAAATTTCATTATTTTTGTAAGGTCCGCGCCTGTCGAATTTCCGTCAAAAATTCAATTTTCCAAAAACTGCCTAAAATTGTGGAGAAACACTTCTTTTGATGAGGGGAGCATATAATTTGCAAAAAAACATTTTCTTAGCACTATTGAAGATAGCACAAAAATTTCATTATTTTTGTAAGGTCCGCGCCTGTCGAATTTCCGTCAAAAATTCAATTTCACAAAAACTGCCTAAAATTGTGGAGAAACACTTCTTTTGATGAGGGGAACAAATAATTTGCAAAAAATATTTTCTTAGCACTATTTAAGAAAGCACAAAATTTTCACTATTTTTGTTAGGTCCGCGCCTGTCGAATTTCTGTCAAAAATTCAGTTTTCCAAAAACTACCTATAATTGTGGAGAAACACTTCTTTGTGATGAGGGGAACAAATAATTTGCAAAAAAATATTTTCTTCGCACAATATAAGATAGCACAAAATTTTCACTATTTTTGTAAGGTCCGCGCCTGTCAAATTTCCATCAAAAATTCAATTTTACAAAAACTGCCTAAAATTGTGGAGAAACTCTTCTTTTGATGAAGGGAACATATAATTTGCAAAAAAATATTTTCTTAGCACTATTGAAGATAGCACAAAAATTTCATTATTTTTGTAAGGTCCGCGCCTGTCGAATTTCCGTCAAAAATTCAATTTTACAAAAACTGCCTAAAATTGTGGAAACCCATTTCTTTTGATGAGGGGAACAAAAAATTTGCCAAAAAATATTTTCTTAGCACAATTTAAGATAGCACAAAATTTTCACTATTTTTGTAAGGTCCGCGCCTGTCGAATTTCCGTCAAAAATTCAATTTTACAAAAACTGCCTAAAATTGTGGAGAAACTCTTCTTTTGATGAAGGGAACATATAATTTGCAAAAAAATATTTTCTTAGCACTATTGAAGATAGCACAAAAATTTCATTATTTTTGTAAGGTCCGCGCCTGTCGAATTTCCGTCAAAAATTCAATTTTCCAAAAACTGCCTAAAATTGTGGAGAAACACTTCTTTCGATGAGGGGAACAAATAATTTGCCTAAAAAATATTTTCTAAGCACAATTTAAGATTAATTTGCAAAAAAATATTTTCTTAGCACAATTTAAGATAGCACAAAATTTTCACTATTTTTGTAAGGTCCGCGCCTGTCGAATTTCCGTCAAAAATTCAATTTTCCAAAAACTGCCTAAAATTGTGGAGAAATACTTCTTTTGATGAGGGGAGCATATAATTTGCAAAAAAATATTTTCTTAGCACTATTGAAGATAGCACAAAAATTTCATTATTTTTGTAAGGTCCGCGCCTGTCGAATTTCCGTCAAAAATTCAATTTCACAAAAACTGCCTAAAATTGTGGAGAAACACTTCTTTTGATGAAGGGAACAAATAACTTGCAAAATAATATTATCTTAGCACTATTTAAGATAGCACAAAATTTTCACTATTTTTGTAAGGTCCGCGCCTGTCGAATTTCCGTCAAAAATTCAATTTTACAAAAACTGCCTAAAATTGTGGAGAAACACTTCTTTTGATGAGGGGAACAAATAATTTGCAAAAAACATTTTCTTAGCACTATTTAAGATAGCACAAAATTTTCACTATTTTTGTTAGGTCCGCACCTGTCGAATTTCTGTCAAAAATTCAATTTTCCAAAAACTACCTATAATTGTGGAGAAACACTTCTTTTTGATGAGGGGAACAAATAATTTGCCAAAAAATATTTTCTTAGCACAATTTAAGATAGCACAAAATTTTCACTATTTTTGTAAGGTTCTCGCCTGTCGAATTTCCGTCAAAAATTCAATTTTACAAAAACTGCCTGAAATTGTGGAGAAACACTTCTTTTGATGAAGGGAACAAATAATTTGCAAAAACATATTTTCTTAGCACTATTGAAGAAAGCACAAAAATTTCATTATTTTTGTAAGGTCCGCGCCTGTCGAATTTCTGTCAAAAATTCAATTTTACAAAAACTGCCTAAAATTGTGGAGAAACATTTCTTTTGATGAAGGGAACAAATAATTTGCAAAAAATATTATATTAGCACTATTTAAGATAGCACAAAATTTTCACTATTTTTGTAAGGTCCGCGCCTGTCGAATTTCAGTCAAAAATTCAATTTTACAAAAACTGCCTAAAATTATGGAGAAACACTTCTTTTGATGAGGGAAACAAATAATTTGCAAAAAATATTTTCTTAGCACTATTGAAGATAGCACAAAAATTTCACTATTTTTGTAAGGTCCGCGCCTGTCTAATTTCCCTCAAAAATTCAATTTTCCAAAAACTGCCTAAAATTGTGGAGAAATACTTCTTTTGATGAGGGGAACAAATATTTTGCAAAAAAATATTTTCTTAGCACTATTGAAGATAGCACAAAATTTTCACTATTTTTGTTAGGTCCGCGCCTGTCGTATTTCCGTCAAAAATTCAATTTTACAAAAACTGCCTAAAATTGTGGAGAAACACTTCTTTTGATGAGGGAAACAAATAATTTGCAAAATAATATTTTCTTAGCACAATTTAAGATAGCACAAAATTTTCACTATTTTTGTAAGGTCCGCGCCTGTCGAATTTCCGTCAAAAATTCAATTTTACAAAAACTGCCTAAAATTGTGGAGAAACACTTCTTTTGATGAGGGGAGCATATAATTTGCAAAAAAATATTTTCTTAGCACTATTGAAGATAGCACAAAAATTTCATTATTTTTGTAAGGTCCGCGCCTGTGGAATTTCCGTCAAAATTTCAATTTTACAAAAACTGCCAAAATTGTGGAGAAATACTTCTTTTGATGAGGGAAACAAATAATTTGCAAAATAATATTTTCTTAGCACAATTTAAGATAGCACAAAATTTTCACTATTTTTGTAAGGTCCGCGCCTGTCATTTGCAAAATAATATTTTCTTAGCACAATTTAAGATAGCACAAAATTTTCACTATTTTTGTAAGGTCCGCGCCTGTCGAATTTCCGTCAAAAATTCAATTTTACAAAAACTGCCTAAAATTGTGGAGAAACACTTCTTTTGATGAGGGGAGCATATAATTTGCAAAAAAATATTTTCTTAGCACTATTGAAGATAGCACAAAAATTTCATTATTTTTGTAAGGTCAGCGCCTGTCGAATTTCCGTCAAAAATTCAATTTCACAAAAACTGCCTAAAATTGTGGAGAAACACTTCTTTTGATGAAGGGAACAAAATGACTTGCAAAATAATATTATCTTAGCACTATTTAAGATAGCACAAAATTTTCACTATTTTTGTAAGGGCGCGCCTGTAGAATTTCCGTCAAAAATTCAATTTTACAAAAACTGCCTAAAATTGTGGAGAAACATTTCTTTTGATGAGGGGAAAAAATAATTTGCAAAAAACATTTTCTTAGCACTATTTAAGATAGCACAAAATTTTCACTATTTTTGTTAGGTCCGCGCCTGTCGAATTTCTGTCAAAAATTCAATTTTACAAAAACTGCCTAAAATTGTGGAGAAACATTTCTTTTGATGAAGGGAACAAATAATTTGCAAAAAATATTATCTTAGCACTATTTAAGATAGCACAAAATTTTCACTATTTTTGTAAGGTCCGGGCCTGTCGAATTTCAGTCAAAAATTCAATTTTACAAAAACTGCCTAAAATTATGGAGAAACACTTCTTTTGATGAGGGGAACAAATAATTTGCAAAAAATATTTTCTTAGCACTATTGAAGATAGCACAAAAATTTCACTATTTTTGTAAGGTCCGCGCCTGTCGAATTTCCCTCAAAAATTCAATTTTCCAAAAACTGCCTAAAATTGTGGAGAAATACTTCTTTTGATGAGGGGAACAAATATTTTGCAGAAAAATATTTTCTTAGCACTATTGAAGATAGCACAAAATTTTCACTATTTTTGTTAGGTCCGCGCCTGTCGTATTTCCGTCAAAAATTCAATTTTACAAAAACTGCCTAAAATTGTGGAGAAACACTTCTTTTGTATAGGGAAACAAATAATTTGCAAAATAATATTTTCTTAGCACAATTTAAGATAGCACAAAATTTTCACTATTTTTGTAAGGTCCGCGCCTGTTGAATTTCCGTCAAAAATTCAATTTTACAAAAACTGCCTAAAATTGTGGAGAAACACTTCTTTTGATGAGGGGAGCATATAATTTGCAAAAAAATATTTTCTTAGCACTATTGAAGATAGCACAAAAATTTCATTATTTTTGTAAGGTCCGCGCCTGTCGAATTTCCGTCAAAAATTCAATTTCACAAAAACTGCCTAAAATTGTGGAGAAACACTTCTTTTGATGAAGGGAACAAATAACTTGCAAAATAATATTATCTTAGCACTATTTAAGATAGCATAAAATTTTCACTATTTTTGTAAGGTCCGCGCCTGTCGAATTTCCGTCAAAAATTCAAATTTCCAAAAACTGCCTAAAATTGTGGAGAAATACTTCTTTTGATGAGGGGAACAAATAATTTGCATAAAAATATTTTCTTAGCACTATTGAAGATAGCACAAAAATTTCACTATTTTTGTAAGGTCCGCGCCTGTCGAATTTCCGTCAAAAATTCAATTTTACAAAAACTGCCTAAAATTGTGGAGAAACACTTCTTTTAATGAGGGGAACAAATAATTTGCAAAAAAATATTTTCTAAGCACTATTGAAGATAGCACAAAAATTTCATTATTTTTGTAAGGTCTGCGCCTGTCGAATTTCCGTCAAAATTTCAATTTTACAAAAACTGCCAAAATTGTGGAGAAATACTTCTTTTGATGAGGGGAACAAATAATTTGCAAAAAAATATTTTCTTAGCACTATTGAAGATAGCACAAAAATTTCACTATTTTTGTAAGGTTCGCGCCTGTCGAATTTCCGTCAAAATTTCAATTTTACAAAAACTGCCCAAAATTGTGGAGCAACACTTCTTTTGATGAGGGGAACAAATAATTTGCAAAAAATATTTTCTTAGCACTATTGAAGATAGCACAAAATTTTCACTATTTTTGTAAGGTCCGCGCCTGTCGAATTTCCCTCAAAAATTCAATTTTCCAAAAACTGCCTAAAATTGTGGAGAAACACTTCTTTTGATGAGGGGAACAAATAATTTGCAAAAAAATATTTTCTTAGCACAATTTTAGATAGCACAAAATTTTCACTATTTTTGTAAGGTCTGCGCCTGTCGTATTTCCGTCAAAAATTCAATTTTACAAAAACTGCCTAAAATTGTGGAGAAGAAACACTTCTTTTGATGAGGGGAACAAATATTTTGCAAAAAAATATTTTCTTAGCACAATTTAAGATAGCACAAAATTTTCACTATTTTTGTAAGGGTCGCGCCTGTCGAATTTCCGTCAAAAATTCAATTTTACAAAAACTGCCTAAAAATGTGGAGAAATACTTCTTTTGATGAGGGGAACAAATAATTTGCATAAAAATATTTTCTTAGCACTATTGAAGATAGCACAAAAATTTCAATATTTTTGTAAGGTCCGCGCCTGTCGAATTTCCGTCAAAAATTCAATTTTCCAAAAACTGCCTAAAATTGTGGAGAAACTCTTCTTTTGATGAAGGGAACAAATAATTTGCAAAAAAAAAATTCTTCGCACTAATGAAGATAGCACAAAAATTTCATTATTTTTGTAAGGTCCGCGCCTGTCGAATTTCCGTCAAAAATTCAATTTTCCAAAAACTGCCTAAAATTGTGGAGAAACACTTCTTTTGATGAGGGGAGCATATAATTTGCAAAAAAACATTTTCTTAGCACTATTGAAGATAGCACAAAAATTTCATTATTTTTGTAAGGTCCGCGCCTGTCGAATTTCCGTCAAAAATTCAATTTCACAAAAACTGCCTAAAATTGTGGAGAAACACTTCTTTTGATGAGGGGAACAAATAATTTGCAAAAAATATTTTCTTAGCACTATTTAAGATAGCACAAAATTTTCACTATTTTTGTTAGGTCCGCGCCTGTCGAATTTCTGTCAAAAATTCAGTTTTCCAAAAACTACCTATAATTGTGGAGAAACACTTCTTTGTGATGAGGGGAACAAATAATTTGCAAAAAAATATTTTCTTCGCACAATATAAGATAGCACAAAATTTTCACTATTTTTGTAAGGTCCGCGCCTGTCAAATTTCCATCAAAAATTCAATTTTACAAAAACTGCCTAAAATTGTGGAGAAACTCTTCTTTTAATGAAGGGAACATATAATTTGCAAAAAAATATTTTCTTAGCACTATTGAAGATAGCACAAAAATTTCATTATTTTTGTAAGGTCCGCGCCTGTCGAATTTCCGTCAAAAATTCAATTTTACAAAAACTGCCTAAAATTGTGGAGAAACATTTCTTTTGATGAGGGGAACAAAAAATTTGCCAAAAAATATTTTCTTAGCACAATTTAAGATAGCACAAAATTTTCACTATTTTTGTAAGGTCCGCGCCTGTCGAATTTCTGTCAAAAATTCAATTTTACAAAAACTGCCTAAAATTGTGGAGAAACTCTTCTTTTGATGAAGGGAACATATAATTTGCAAAAAAATATTTTCTTAGCACTATTGAAGATAGCACAAAAATTTCATTATTTTTGTAAGGTCCGCGCCTGTCGAATTTCCGTCAAAAATGCAATTTTCCAAAAACTGCCTAAAATTGTGGAGAAACACTTCTTTCGATGAGGGGAACAAATAATTTGCCTAAAAAATATTTTCTAAGCACAATTTAAGATTAATTTGCAAAAAAATATTTTCTTAGCACAATTTAAGATAGCACAAAATTTTCGCTATTTTTGTAAGGTCCGCGCCTGTCGAATTTCCGTCAAAAATTCAATTTTCCAAAAACTGCCTAAAATTGTGGAGAAATACTTCTTTTGATGAGGGGAGCATATAATTTGCAAAAAAATATTTTCTTAGCACTATTGAAGATAGCACAAAAATTTCATTATTTTTGTAAGGTCCGCGCCTGTCGAATTTCCGTCAAAAATTCAATTTCACAAAAACTGCCTAAAATTGTGGAGAAACACTTCTTTTGATGAAGGGAACAAATAACTTGCAAAATAATATTATCTTAGCACTATTTAAGATAGCACAAAATTTTCACTATTTTTGTAAGGTCCGCGCCTGTCGAATTTCCGTCAAAAATTCAATTTTACAAAAACTGCCTAAAATTGTGGAGAAACACTTCTTTTGATGAGGGGAACAAATAATTTGCAAAAAACATTTTCTTAGCACTATTTAAGATAGCACAAAATTTTCACTATTTTTGTTAGGTCCGCACCTGTCGAATTTCTGTCAAAAATTCAATTTTCCAAAAACTACCTATAATTGTGGAGAAACACTTCTTTGTGATGAGGGGAACAAATAATTTGCAGAAAAATATTTTCTTAGCACAATTTAAGATAGCACAAAATTTTCACTATTTTTGTAAGGTTCTCGCCTGTCGAATTTCCGTCAAAAATTCAATTTTACAAAAACTGCCTGAAATTGTGGAGAAACACTTCTTTTGATGAAGGGAACAAATAATTTGCAAAAAAATATTTTCTTAG
Source organism: Loripinus fragilis (assembly GCA_964019695.1). Lineage (NCBI taxonomy): Eukaryota > Metazoa > Mollusca > Bivalvia > Lucinida > Lucinidae > Loripinus > Loripinus fragilis. The sequence goes on from OZ026518.1 coordinate 78,109,496, forward strand.
CACTATTGAAGAAAGCACAAAAATTTCATTATTTTTGTAAGGTCCGCGCCTGTCGAATTTCTGTCAAAAATTCAATTTTACAAAAACTGCCTAAAATTGTGGAGAAACATTTCTTTTGATGAAGGGAACAAATAATTTGCAAAAAATATTATATTAGCACTATTTAAGATAGCACAAAATTTTCACTATTTTTGTAAGGTCCGCGCCTGTCGAATTTCAGTCAAAAATTCAATTTTACAAAAACTGCCTAAAATTATGGAGAAACACTTCTTTTGATGAGGGAAACAAATAATTTGCAAAAAATATTTTCTTAGCACTATTGAAGATAGCACAAAAATTTCACTATTTTTGTAAGGTCCGCGCCTGTCTAATTTCCCTCAAAAATTCAATTTTCCAAAAACTGCCTAAAATTGTGGAGAAATACTTCTTTTGATGAGGGGAACAAATATTTTGCAAAAAAATATTTTCTTAGCACTATTGAAGATAGCACAAAATTTTCACTATTTTTGTTAGGTCCGCGCCTGTCGTATTTCCGTCAAAAATTCAATTTTACAAAAACTGCCTAAAATTGTGGAGAAACACTTCTTTTGATGAGGGAAACAAATAATTTGCAAAATAATATTTTCTTAGCACAATTTAAGATAGCACAAAATTTTCACTATTTTTGTAAGGTCCGCGCCTGTCGAATTTCCGTCAAAAATTCAATTTTCCAAAAACTGCCTAAAATTGTGGAGAAACACTTCTTTTGATGAGGGGAACATATAATTTGCAAAAAAATATTTTCTTAGCACTATTGAAGATAGCACAAAAATTTCATTATTTTTGTAAGGTCCGCGCCTGTCGAATTTCCGTCAAAATTTCAATTTTACAAAAACTGCCAAAATTGTGGAGAAATACTTCTTTTGATGAGGGAAACAAATAATTTGCAAAATAATATTTTCTTAGCACAATTTAAGATAGCACAAAATTTTCACTATTTTTGTAAGGTCCGCGCCTGTCGAATTTCCGTCAAAAATTCAATTTTACAAAAACTGCCTAAAATTGTGGAGAAACACTTCTTTTGATGAGGGGAGCATATAATTTGCAAAAAAATATTTTCTTAGCACTATTGAAGATAGCACAAAAATTTCATTATTTTTGTAAGGTCAGCGCCTGTCGAATTTCCGTCAAAAATTCAATTTCACAAAAACTGCCTAAAATTGTGGAGAAACACTTCTTTTGATGAAGGGAACAAATAACTTGCAAAATAATATTATCTTAGCACTATTTAAGATAGCACAAAATTTTCACTATTTTTGTAAGGGCGCGCCTGTAGAATTTCCGTCAAAAATTCAATTTTACAAAAACTGCCTAAAATTGTGGAGAAACATTTCTTTTGATGAGGGGAAAAAATAATTTGCAAAAAACATTTTCTTAGCACTATTTAAGATAGCACAAAATTTTCACTATTTTTGTTAGGTAGGCGCCTGTCGAATTTCTGTCACAAATTCAATTTTACAAAAACTGCCTAAAATTGTGGAGAAACATTTCTTTTGATGAAGGGAACAAATAATTTGCAAAAAATATTATCTTAGCACTATTTAAGATAGCACAAAATTTTCACTATTTTTGTAAGGTCCGGGCCTGTCGAATTTCAGTCAAAAATTCAATTTTACAAAAACTGCCTAAAATTATGGAGAAACACTTCTTTTGATGAGGGGAACAAATAATTTGCAAAAAATATTTTCTTAGCACTATTGAAGATAGCACAAAAATTTCACTATTTTTGTAAGGTCCGCGCCTGTCGAATTTCCCTCAAAAATTCAATTTTCCAAAAACTGCCTAAAATTGTGGAGAAATACTTCTTTTGATGAGGGGAACAAATATTTTGCAGAAAAATATTTTCTTAGCACTATTGAAGATAGCACAAAATTTTCACTATTTTTGTTAGGTCCGCGCCTGTCGTATTTCCGTCAAAAATTCAATTTCACAAAAACTGCCTAAAATTGTGGAGAAACACTTCTTTTGATGAAGGGAACAAATAACTTGCAAAATAATATTATCTTAGCACTATTTAAGATAGCACAAAATTTTCACTATTTTTGTAAGGTCCGCGCCTGTCGAATTTCCGTCAAAAATTCAAATTTCCAAAAACTGCCTAAAATTGTGGAGAAATACTTCTTTTGATGAGGGGAACAAATAATTTGCATAAAAATATTTTCTTAGCACTATTGAAGATAGCACAAAAATTTCACTATTTTTGTAAGGTCCGCGCCTGTCGAATTTCCGTCAAAAATTCAATTTTACAAAAACTGCCTAAAATTGTGGAGAAACACTTCTTTTAATGAGGGGAACAAATAATTTGCAAAAAAATATTTTCTTAGCACTATTGAAGATAGCACAAAAATTTCATTATTTTTGTAAGGTCTGCGCCTGTCGAATTTCCGTCAAAATTTCAATTTTACAAAACTGCCAAAATTGTGGAGAAATACTTCTTTTGATGAGGGGAACAAATAATTTGCAAAAAAATATTTTCTTAGCACTATTGAAGATAGCACAAAAATTTCACTATTTTTGTAAGGTTCGCGCCTGTCGAATTTCCGTCAAAATTTCAATTTTACAAAAACTGCCCAAAATTGTGGAGCAACACTTCTTTTGATGAGGGGAACAAATAATTTGCAAAAAATATTTTCTTAGCACTATTGAAGATAGCACAAAAATTTCATTATTTTTGTAAGGTCCGCGCCTGTCAAATCTCCATCAAAAATTCAATTTTACAAAAACTGCCTAAAATTGTGGAGAAACTCTTCTTTTGATGAAGGGAACAAATAATTTGCAAAAAAATATTTTCTTAGCACAATTGAAGATAGCACAAAAATTTCATTATTTTTGTAAGGTCCGCGCCTGTCGAATTTCCGTCAAAAATTCAATTTTACAAAAACTGCCTAAAATTGTGGAGAAACACTTCTTTTGATGAAGGGAACAAATAATTTGCCAAAAAATATTTTCTTAGCACAATTTAAGATAGCACAAAATTTTCACTATTTTTGTAAGGTCCGCGCCTGTCGAATTTCCCTCAAAAATTCAATTTTCCAAAAACTGCCTAAAATTGTGGAGAAACACTTCTTTTGATGAGGGGAACAAATAATTTGCAAAAAAATATTTTCTTAGCACTATTGAAGATAGCACAAAAATTTCATTATTTTTGTAAGGTCTGCGCCTGTCGTATTTCCGTCAAAAATTCAATTTTACAAAAACTGCCTAAAATTGTGGAGAAGAAACACTTCTTTTGATGAGGGGAACAAATATATTGCAAAAAAATATTTTCTTAGCACAATTTAAGATAGCACAAAATTTTCACTATTTTTGTAAGGGTCGCCCCTGTCGAATTTCCGTCAAAAATTCAATTTTACAAAAACTGCCTTAAAATGTGGAGAAATACTTCTTTTGATGAGGGGAACAAATAATTTGCATAAAAATATTTTCTTAGCACTATTGAAGATAGCACAAAAATTTCAATATTTTTGTAAGGTCTGCGCCTGTCGAATTTCCGTCAAAAATTCAATTTTCCAAAAACTGCCTAAAATTGTGGAGAAACTCTTCTTTTGATGAAGGGAACAAATAATTTGCAAAAATAAAATTCTTCGCACTAATGAAGATAGCACAAAAATTTCATTATTTTTGTAAGGTCCGCGCCTGTCGAATTTCCGTCAAAAATTGAATTTTCCAAAAACTGCCTAAAATTGTGGAGAAACACTTCTTTTGATGAGGGGAGCATATAATTTGCAAAAAAACATTTTCTTAGCACTATTGAAGATAGCACAAAAATTTCATTATTTTTGTAAGGTCCGCGCCTGTCGAATTTCCGTCAAAAATTCAATTTCACAAAAACTGCCTAAAATTGTGGAGAAACACTTCTTTTGATGAGGGGAACAAATAATTTGCAAAAAATATTTTCTTAGCACTATTTAAGATAGCACAAAATTTTCACTATTTTTGTTAGGTCCGTGCCTGTCGAATTTCCGTCAAAAATTCAATTTTCCAAAAACTACCTATAATTGTGGAGAAACACTTCTTTGTGATGAGGGGAACAAATAATTTGCAAAAAAATATTTTCTTAGCACAATATAAGATAGCACAAAATTTTCACTATTTTTGTAAGGTCCGCGCCTGTCGAATTTCCATCAAAAATTCAATTTTACAAAAACTGCCTAAAATTGTGGAGAAACTCTTCTTTTGATGAAGGGAACATATAATTTGCAAAAAAAATATTTTCTTAGCACTATTGAAGATAGCACAAAAATTTCATTATTTTTGTAAGGTCCGCGCCTGTCGAATTTCCGTCAAAAATTCAATTTTACAAAAACTGCCTAAAATTGTGGAGAAACATTTCTTTTGATGAGGGGAACAAAAAAATTGCCAAAAAATATTTTCTTAGCACAATTTAAGATAGCACAAAATTTTCACTATTTTTGTAAGGTCCCCGCCTGTCGAATTTCCGTCAAAAATTCAATTTTACAAAAACTGCCTAAAATTGTGGAGAAACTCTTCTTTTGATGAAGGGAACATATAATTTGCAAAAAAATATTTTCTTAGCACTATTGAAGATAGCACAAAAATTTCATTATTTTTGTAAGGTCCGCGCCTGTCGAATTTCCGTCAAAAATTCAATTTTCCAAAAACTGCCTAAAATTGTGGAGAAACACTTCTTTCGTTGAGGGGAACAAATAATTTGCCTAAAAAATATTTTCTAAGCACAATTTAAGATTAATTTGCAAAAAAATATTTTCTTAGCACAATTTAAGATAGCACAAAATTTTCACTATTTTTGTTAGGTCCGCGCCTGTCGAATTTCCGTCAAAAATTCAATTTTACAAAAACTGCCTAAAATTGTGGAGAAATACTTCTTTTGATGAGGGGAGCATATAATTTGCAAAAAAATATTTTCTTAGCACTATTGAAGATAGCACAAAAATTTCAGTATTTTTGTAAGGTCCGCGCCTGTCGAATTTCCGTCAAAAATTCAATTTCACAAAAACTGCCTAAAATTGTGGAGAAACACTTCTTTTGATGAAGGGAACAAATAACTTGCAAAATAATATTATCTTAGCACTATTTAAGATAGCACAAAATTTTCACTATTTTTGTAAGGTCCGCGCCTGTCGAATTTCCGTCAAAAATTCAATTTTACAAAAACTGCCTAAAATTGTGGAGAAACACTTCTTTTGATGAGGGGAACAAATAATTTGCAAAAAACATTTTCTTAGCACTATTTAAGATAGCACAAAATTTTCACTATTTTTGTTAGGTCCGCACCTGTCGAATTTCTGTCAAAAATTCAATTTTCCAAAAACTACCTATAATTGTGGAGAAACACTTCTTTGTGATGAGGGGAACAAATAATTTGCCAAAAAATATTTTCTTAGCACAATTTAAGATAGCACAAAATTTTCACTATTTTTGTAAGGTTCTCGCCTGTCGAATTTCCGTCAAAAATTCAATTTTACAAAAACTGCCTGAAATTGTGGAGAAACACTTCTTTTGATGAAGGGAACAAATAATTTGCAAAAAAATATTTTCTTAGCACTATTGAAGAAAGCACAAAAATTTCATTATTTTTGTAAGGTCCGCGCCTGTCGAATTTCTGTCAAAAATTCAATTTTACAAAAACTGCCTAAAATTGTGGAGAAACATTTCTTTTGATGAAGGGAACAAATAATTTGCAAAAAATATTATCTTAGCACTATTTAAGATAGCACAAAATTTTCACTATTTTTTTAAGGTCCGCGCCTGTCGAATTTCAGTCAAAAATTCAATTTTACAAAAACTGCCTAAAATTATGGAGAAACACTTCTTTTGATGAGGGAAACAAATAATTTGCAAAAAATATTTTCTTAGCACTATTGAAGATAGCACAAAAATTTCACTATTTTTGTAAGGTCCGCGCCTGTCTAATTTCCCTCAAAAATTCAATTTTCCAAAAACTGCCTAAAATTGTGGAGAAATACTTCTTTTGATGAGGGGAACAAATATTTTGCAAAAAAATATTTTCTTAGCACTATTGAAGATAGCACAAAATTTTCACTATTTTTGTTAGGTCCCCTGTCGTATTTCCGTCAAAAATTCAATTTTACAAAAACTGCCTAAAATTGTGGAGAAACACTTCTTTTGATGAGGGAAACAAATAATTTGCAAAATAATATTTTCTTAGCACAATTTAAGATAGCACAAAATTTTCACTATTTTTGTAAGGTCCGCGCCTGTCGAATTTCCGTCAAAAATTCAATTTTACAAAAACTGCCTAAAATTGTGGAGAAACACTTCTTTTGATGAGGGGAGCATATAATTTGCAAAAAAATATTTTCTTAGCACTATTGAAGATAGCACAAAAATTTCATTATTTTTGTAAGGTCCGCGCCTGTCGAATTTCCGTCAAAAATTCAATTTCACAAAAACTGCCTAAAATTGTGGAGAAACACTTCTTTTGATGAAGGGAACAAATAACTTGCAAAATAATATTATCTTAGCACTATTTAAGATAGCACAAAATTTTCACTATTTTTGTAAGGTCGGCGCCTGTCGAATTTCCGTCAAAAATTCAATTTTCCAAAAACTGCCTAAAATTGTGGAGAAATACTTCTTTTGATGAGGGGAACAAATAATTTGCATAAAAATATTTTCTTAGCACTATTGAAGATAGCACAAAAATTTCACTATTTTTGTAAGGTTCGCGCCTGTCGAATTTCCGTCAAAAATTCAATTTTACAAAAACTGCCTAAAATTGTGGAGAAACACTTCTTTTGATGTGGGGAACAAATAATTTGCAAAAAAATATTTTCTTAGCACTATTGAAGATAGCACAAAAATTTCATTATTCTTGTAAGGTCCGCGCCTGTCGAATTTCCGTCAAAATTTCAATTTTACAAAAACTGCCAAAATTGTGGAGAAATACTTCTTTTGATGAGGGGAACAAATAATTTGCAAAAAAATATTTTCTTAGCACTATTGAAGATAGCACAAAAATTTCACTATTTTTGTAAGGTCCGCGCCTGTCGAATTTCCGTCAAAAATTCAATTTTACAAAAACTGCCTAAAATTGTGGAGAAGAAACACTTCTTTTGATGAGGGGAACAAATAATTTGCAAAAAAATATTTTCTTAGCACAATTTAAGATAGCACAAAATTTTCACTATTTTTGTAAGGTCCGCGCCTGTCGAATTTCCGTCAAAAATTCAATTTTCCGAAAACTGCCTAAAATTGTGGAGAAATACTTCTTTTGATGAGGGGAACAAATAATTTGCATAAAAATATTTTCTAAGTACTTATGAAGATAGCACAAAAATTTCACTATTTTTGTAAGGTCCGCGCCTGTCGAATTTCCGTCAAAAATTCAATTTTACAAAAACTGCCTAAAATTGTGGAGAAATACTTCTTTTGATGAGGGGAACAAATAATTTGCATAAAAATATTTTCTTAGCACTATTGAAGATAGCACAAAAATTTCAATATTTTTGTAAGGTCCCCGCCTGTAGAATTTCCGTCAAAAATTCAATTTTACAAAAACTGCCTAAAATTGTGGAGAAACACTTCTTTTGATGAAGGGAACAAATAATTTGCAAAAAAATATTTTCTTAGCACTATTGAAAATAGCACAAAAATTTCATTATTTTTGTAAGATCCGCGCCTGTCGAATTTCCGTCAAAAATTCAATTTTACAAAAACTGCCTAAAATTGTGGAGAAACACTTCTTTTGATGAGGGTAACAAATAATTTGCAAAATGATATTTTCTTAGCACAATTTAAGATAGCACAAAATTTTCATTATTTTTGTAAGGTCGGCGCCTGTCGAATTTCCGTCAAAAATTCAATTTTCCAAAAACTGCCTAAAATTGTGGAGAAATACTTCTTTTGATGAGGGGAACAAATAATTTGCATAAAAATATTTTCTTAGCACTATTAAAGATAGCACAGAAGTTTCACTATTTTTGTAAGGTCCGCGCCTGTCGAATTTCCGTCAAAATTTCAATTTTACAAAAACTGCCTAAAATTGTGGAGAAACACTTCTTTTGATGAGGGGAACAAATAATTTGCAAAAAATATTTTCTTAGCACTATTGAAGATAGCACAAAAATTTCATTATTTTTGTAAGGTCCGCGCCTGTCAAATCTCCGTCAAAAATTCAATTTTACAAAAACTGCCTAAAATTGTGGAGAAACTCTTCTTTTGATGAAGGGAACAAATAATTTGCAAAAAAATATTTTCTTAGCACTATTGAAGATAGCACAAAAATTTCATTATTTTTGTAAGGTCCGCGCCTGTCGAATTTCCGTCAAAAATTCAATTTTACAAAAACTGCCTAAAATTGTGGAGAAACACTTCTTTTGATGAAGGGAACAAATATTTTGCAAAAAAATATTTTCTTAGCACTATTGAAGATAGCACAAAATTTTCACTATTTTTATTAGGTCCGCGCCTGTCGTATTTCCGTCAAAAATTCAATTTTCCAAAAACTGCCTAAAATTGTGGAGAAGAAACACTTCTTTTGATGAGGGGAACAAATAATTTGCAAAAAAATATTTTCTTAGCACAATTTAAGATAGCACAAAATTTTCACTATTTTTGTAAGGGTCGCGCCTGTCGAATTTCCGTCAAAAATTCAATTTTACAAAAACTGCCTAAAAATGTGGAGAAATACTTCTTTTGATGAGGGGAACAAATAATTTGCATAAAAATATTTTCTTAGCACTATTGAAGATAGCACAAAAATTTCAATATTTTTGTAAGGTCCGCGCCTGTCGAATTTCCGTCAAAAATTCAATTTTCCAAAAACTGCCTAAAATTGTGGAGAAACTCTTCTTTTGATGAAGGGAACAAATAATTTGCAAAAAAAAATTCTTAGCACTAATGAAGATAGCACAAAAATTTCAATATTTTTGTAAGGTCCGCGCCTGTCGAATTTCCGTCAAAAGTTCAATTTTCCAAAAACTGCCTAAAATTGTGGAGAAACACTTCTTTTGATGAGGGGAGCATATAATTTGCAAAAAAACATTTTCTTAGCACTATTGAAGATAGCACAAAAATTTCATTATTTTTGTAAGGTCCGCGCCTGTCGAATTTCCGTCAAAAATTCAATTTCACAAAAACTGCCTAAAATTGTGGAGAAACACTTCTTTTGATGAAGGGAACAAATAGCTTGCAAAATAATATTATCTTAGCACTATTTAAGATAGCACAAAATTTTCACTATTTTTGTAAGGTCGGCGCCTGTCGAATTTCCGTCAAAAATTCAATTTTCCAAAAACTGCCTAAAATTGTGGAGAAATACTTCTTTTGATGAGGGGAACAAATAATTTGCATAAAAATATTTTCTTAGCACTATTAAAGATAGCACAAAAATTTCACTATTTTTGTAAGGTCCGCGCCTGTCGAATTTCCGTCAAAAATTCAATTTTACAAAAACTGCCTAAAATTGTGGAGAAACACTTCTTTTGATGAGGGGAACAAATAATTTGCAAAAAAATATTTTCTTAGCACTATTGAAGATAGCACAAAAATTTCATTATTCTTGTAAGGTCCGCGCCTGTCGAATTTCCGTCAAAATTTCAATTTTACAAAAACTGCCAAAATTGTGGAGAAATACTTCTTTTGATGAGGGGAACAAATAATTTGCAAAAAAATATTTTCTTAGCACTATTGAAGATAGCACAAAAATTTCACTATTTTTGTAAGGTCCGCGCCTGTCGAATTTCCGTCAAAAATTCAATTTTACAAAAACTGCCTAAAATTGTGGAGAAGAAACACTTCTTTTGATGAGGGGAACAAATAATTTGCAAAAAAATATTTTCTTAGCACAATTTAAGATAGCACAAAATTTTCACTATTTTTGTAAGGTCCGCGCCTGTCGAATTTCCGTCAAAAATTCAATTTTCCGAAAACTGCCTAAAATTGTGGAGAAATACTTCTTTTGATGAGGGGAACAAATAATTTGCATAAAAATATTTTCTTAGCACTAATGAAGATAGCACAAAAATTTCACTATTTTTGTAAGGCTCGCGCCTGTCGAATTTCCGTCAAAAATTCAATTTTACAAAAACTGCCTAAAATTGTGGAGAAATACTTCTTTTGATGAGGGGAACAAATAATTTGCATAAAAATATTTTCTTAGCACTATTGAAGATAGCACAAAAATTTCAATATTTTTGTAAGGTCCCCGCCTGTAGAATTTCCGTCAAAAATTCAATTTTACAAAAACTGCCTAAAATTGTGGAGAAACACTTCTTTTGATGAAGGGAACAAATAATTTGCAAAAAAATATTTTCTTAGCACTATTGAAAATAGCACAAAAATTTCATTATTTTTGTAAGATCCGCGCCTGTCGAATTTCCGTCAAAAATTCAATTTTACAAAAACTGCCTAAAATTGTGGAGAAACACTTCTTTTGATGAGGGTAACAAATAATTTGCAAAATGATATTTTCTTAGCACAATTTAAGATAGCACAAAATTTTCATTATTTTTGTAAGGTCGGCGCCTGTCGAATTTCCGTCAAAAATTCAATTTTCCAAAAACTGCCTAAAATTGTGGAGAAATACTTCTTTTGATGAGGGGAACAAATAATTTGCATAAAAATATTTTCTTAGCACTATTAAAGATAGCACAGAAGTTTCACTATTTTTGTAAGGTCTGCGCCTGTCGAATTTCCGTCAAAATTTCAATTTTACAAAAACTGCCTAAAATTATGGAGAAACACTTCTTTTGATGAGGGGAACAAATAATTTGCAAAAAATATTTTCTTAGCACTATTGAAGATAGCACAAAAATTTCATTATTTTTGTAAGGTCCGCGCCTGTCAAATCTCCGTCAAAAATTCAATTTTACAAAAACTGCCTAAAATTGTGGAGAAACTCTTCTTTTGATGAAGGGAACAAATAATTTGCAAAAAAATATTTTCTTAGCACTATTGAAGATAGCACAAAAATTTCATTATTTTTGTAAGGTCCGGCCTGTCGAATTTCCGTCAAAAATTCAATTTTACAAAAACTGCCTAAAATTGTGGAGAAACACTTCTTTTGATGAAGGGAACAAATATTTTGCAAAAAAATATTTTCTTAGCACTATTGAAGATAGCACAAAATTTTCACTATTTTTATTAGGTCCGCGCCTGTCGTATTTCCGTCAAAAATTCAATTTTCCAAAAACTGCCTAAAATTGTGGAGAAGAAACACTTCTTTTGATGAGGGGAACAAATAATTTGCAAAAAAATATTTTCTTAGCACAATTTAAGATAGCACAAAATTTTCACTATTTTTGTAAGGGTCGCGCCTGTCGAATTTCCGTCAAAAATTCAATTTTACAAAAACTGCCTAAAAATGTGGAGAAATACTTCTTTTGATGAGGGGAACAAATAATTTGCATAAAAATATTTTCTTAGCACTATTGAAGATAGCACAAAAATTTCAATATTTTTGTAAGGTCCGCGCCTGTCGAATTTCCGTCAAAAATTCAATTTTCCAAAAACTGCCTAAAATTGTGGAGAAACTCTTCTTTTGATGAAGGGAACAAATAATTTGCAAAAAAAAAATTCTTAGCACTAATGAAGATAGCACAAAAATTTCAATATTTTTGTAAGGTCCCCGCCTGTCGAATTTCCGTCAAAAATTCAATTTTCCAAAAACTGCCTAAAATTGTGGAGAAACACTTCTTTTGATGAGGGGAGCATATAATTTGCAAAAAAACATTTTCTTAGCACTATTGAAGATAGCACAAAAATTTCATTATTTTTGTAAGGTCCGCGCCTGTCGAATTTCCGTCAAAAATTCAATTTCACAAAAACTGCCTAAAATTGTGGAGAAACACTTCTTTTGATGAGGGGAACAAATAATTTGCAAAAAATATTTTCTTAGCACTATTTAAGATAGCACAAAATATTCACTATTTTTGTTAGGTCCGCGCCTGTCGAATTTCTGTCAAAATTTCAGTTTTCCAAAAACTACCTATAATTGTGGAGAAACACTTCTTTGTGATGAGGGGAACAAATAATTTGCCAAAAAATATTTTCTTAGCACAATTTAAGATAGCACAAAATTTTCACTACTTTTGTAAGGTCCGCGCCTGTCGAATTTCCGTCAAAAATTCAATTTTACAAAAACTGCCTAAAATTGTGGAGAAACACTTCTTTTGATGAGGGGAACAAATAATTTGCAAAAAAATATTTTCTTCGCACAATATAAGATAGCACAAAATTTTCACTATTTTTGTAAGGTCCGCGCCTGACGAATTTCCATCAAAAATTCAATTTTACAAAAACTGCCTAAAATTGTGGAGAAACTCTTCTTTTGATGAAGGGAACATATAATTTGCAAAAAAATATTTTCTTAGCACTATTGAAGATAGCACAAAAATTTCATTATTTTTGTAAGGTCCGCGCCTGTCGAATTTCCGTCAAAAATTCAATTTTACAAAAACTGCCTAAAATTGTGGAGAAACATTTCTTTTGATGAGGGGAACAAAAAATTTGCCAAAAAATATTTTCTTAGCACAATTTAAGATAGCACAAAATTTTCACTATTTTTGTAAGGTCCGCGCCTGTCGAATTTCCGTCAAAAATTCAATTTTACAAAAACTGCCTAAAATTGTGGAGAAACTCTTCTTTTGATGAAGGGAACATATAATTTGCAAAAAAACATTTTCTTAGCACTATTGAAGATAGCACAAAAATTTCATAATTTTTGTAAGGTCCGCGCCTGTCGAATTTCCGTCAAAAATTCAATTTTCCAAAAACTGCCTAAAATTGTGGAGAAACACTTCTTTCGATGAGGGGAACAAATAATTTGCCAAAAATATTTTCTAAGCACAATTTAAGATTAATTTGCAAAAAAAATATTTTCTTAGCACAATTTAAGATAGCACAAAATTTTCACTATTTTTGTAAGGTCCGCGCCTGTCGAATTTCCGTCAAAAATTCAATTTTCCAAAAACTGCCTAAAATTGTGGAGAAATACTTCTTTTGATGAGGGGAACAAATAATTTGCCAAAAAATATTTTCTTAGCACTAATGAAGATAGCACAAAAATTTCACTATTTTTGTAAGGTTCGCGCCTGTCGAATTTCCATCAAAAATTCAATTTTACAAAAACTGCCTAAAATTGTGGAGAAATACTTCTTTTGATGAGGGGAACAAATAATTTGCATAAAAATATTTTCTTAGCACTATTGAAGTAGCACAAAAATTTCAATATTTTTGTGAGGTCCGCGCCTGTCGAATTTCCGTCAAAAAATTCAATTTTACAAAAACTGCCTAAAATTGTGGAGAAACACTTCTTTTGATGAAAGGAACAAATAATTTGCCAAAAAATATTTTCTTAGCACAATTTAAGATAGCACAAAATTTTCACTATTTTTGTAAGGTCCGCGCCTGTCGAATTTCCGTCAAAAATTCAATTTTATAAAAACTGCCTTAAATTGTGGAGAAACACTTCTTTTGATGAAGGGAACAAATAATTTGCAAAAAAATTATTTCTTAGCACTATTGAAGAAAGCACAAAAATTTCATTATTTTTGTAAGGTCCGCGCCTGTCGAATTTCCGTCAAAAATTCAATTTTACAAAAACTGCCTAAAATTGTGGAGAAACATTTCTTTTGATGAAGGGAACAAATAATTTGCTAAAAATATTATCTTAGCACTATTTAAGAAAGCACAAAATTTTCACTATTTTTGTAAGGTCCGCGCCTGTCGAATTTCCGTCAAAAATTCAATTTTACAAAAACTGCCTAAAATTATGGAGAAACACTTCTTTTGATGAGGGGAACAAATAATTTGCAAAAAATATTTTCTTAGCACTATTGAAGATAGCACAAAAATTTCACTATTTTTGTAAGGTCCGCGCCTGTCGAATTTCCGTCAAAATTTCAATTTTACAAAAACTGCCTAAAATTGTGGAGAAACACTTCTTTTGATGAGGGGAACAAATAATTTGCAAAAAATATTTTCTTAGCACTATTGAAGATAGCACAAAAATTTCATTATTTTTGTAAGGTCCGCGCCTGTCAAATCTCCGTCAAAAATTCAATTTTACAAAAACTGCCTAAAATTGTGGAGAAACTCTTCTTTTGATGAAGGGAACAAATAATTTGCAAAAAAATATTTTCTTAGCACTATTGAAGATAGCACAAAAATTTCATTATTTTTGTAAGGTCCGCGCCTGTCGAATTTCCGTCAAAAATTCAATTTTACAAAAACTGCCTAAAATTGTGGAGAAACACTTCTTTTGATGAAGGGAACAAATATTTTGCAAAAAAATATTTTCTTAGCACTATTGAAGATAGCACAAAATTTTCACTATTTTTATTAGGTCCGCGCCTGTCGTATTTCCGTCAAAAATTCAATTTTCCAAAAACTGCCTAAAATTGTGGAGAAGAAACACTTTTTTTGATGAGGGGAACAAATAATTTGCAAAAAAATATTTTCTTAGCACAATTTAAGATAGCACAAAATTTTCACTATTTTTGTAAGGGTCGCGCCTGTCGAATTTCCGTCAAAAATTCAATTTTACAAAAACTGCCTAAAAATGTGGAGAAATACTTCTTTTGATGAGGGGAACAAATAATTTGCATAAAAATATTTTCTTAGCACTATTGAAGATAGCACAAAAATTTCAATATTTTTGTAAGGTCCGCGCCTGTCGAATTTCCGTCAAAAATTCAATTTTCCAAAAACTGCCTAAAATTGTGGAGAAACTCTTCTTTTGATGAAGGGAACAAATAATTTGCAAAAAAAAATTCTTAGCACTAATGAAGATAGCACAAAAATTTCAATATTTTTGTAAGGTCCGCGCCTGTCGAATTTCCGTCAAAAGTTCAATTTTCCAAAAACTGCCTAAAATTGTGGAGAAACACTTCTTTTGATGAGGGGAGCATATAATTTGCAAAAAAACATTTTCTTAGCACTATTGAAGATAGCACAAAAATTTCATTATTTTTGTAAGGTCTGCGCCTGTCGAATTTCCGTCAAAAATTCAATTTCACAAAAACTGCCTAAAATTGTGGAGAAACACTTCTTTTGATGAAGGGAACAAATAGCTTGCAAAATAATATTATCTTAGCACTATTTAAGATAGCACAAAATTTTCACTATTTTTGTAAGGTCGGCGCCTGTCGAATTTCCGTCAAAAATTCAATTTTCCAAAAACTGCCTAAAATTGTGGAGAAATACTTCTTTTGATGAGGGGAACAAATAATTTGCATAAAAATATTTTCTTAGCACTATTAAAGATAGCACAAAAATTTCACTATTTTTGTAAGGTCCGCGCCTGTCGAATTTCCGTCAAAAATTCAATTTTACAAAAACTGCCTAAAATTGTGGAGAAACACTTCTTTTGATGAGGGGAACAAATAATTTGCAAAAAAATATTTTCTTAGCACTATTGAAGATAGCACAAAAATTTCATTATTCTTGTAAGGTCCGCGCCTGTCGAATTTCCGTCAAAATTTCAATTTTACAAAAACTGCCAAAATTGTGGAGAAATACTTCTTTTGATGAGGGGAACAAATAATTTGCAAAAAAATATTTTCTTAGCACTATTGAAGATAGCACAAAAATTTCACTATTTTTGTAAGGTCCGCGCCTGTCGAATTTCCGTCAAAAATTCAATTTTACAAAAACTGCCTAAAATTGTGGAGAAGAAACACTTCTTTTGATGAGGGGAACAAATAATTTGCAAAAAAATATTTTCTTAGCACAATTTAAGATAGCACAAAATTTTCACTATTTTTGTAAGGTCCGCGCCTGTCGAATTTCCGTCAAAAATTCAATTTTCCGAAAACTGCCTAAAATTGTGGAGAAATACTTCTTTTGATGAGGGGAACAAATAATTTGCATAAAAATATTTTCTTAGCACTAATGAAGATAGCACAAAAATTTCACTATTTTTGTAAGGTCCGTGCCTGTCGAATTTCCCTCAAAAATTCAATTTTACAAAAACTGCCTAAAATTGTGGAGAAATACTTCTTTTGATGAGGGGAACAAATAATTTGCATAAAAATATTTTCTTAGCACTATTGAAGATAGCACAAAAATTTCAATATTTTTGTAAGGTCCCCGCCTGTAGAATTTCTGTCAAAAATTCAATTTTACAAAAACTGCCTAAAATTGTGGAGAAACACTTCTTTTGATGAAGGGAACAAATAATTTGCAAAAAAATATTTTCTTAGCACTATTGAAAATAGCACAAAAATTTCATTATTTTTGTAAGATCCGCGCCTGTCGAATTTCCGTCAAAAATTCAATTTTACAAAAACTGCCTAAAATTGTGGAGAAACACTTCTTTTGATGAGGGTAACAAATAATTTGCAAAATGATATTTTCTTAGCACAATTTAAGATAGCACAAAATTTTCATTATTTTTGTAAGGTCCGCGCCTGTCGAATTTCCGTCAAAATTTCAATTTTACAAAAACTGCCTAAAATTGTGGAGAAACACTTCTTTTGATGAGGGGAACAAATAATTTGCAAAAAATATTTTCTTAGCACTATTGAAGATAGCACAAAAATTTCATTATTTTTGTAAGGTCCCCGCCTGTCAAATCTCCGTCAAAAATTCAATTTTGCAAAAACTGCCTAAAATTGTGGAGAAACTCTTCTTTTGATGAAGGGAACAAATAATTTGCAAAAAAATATTTTCTTAGCACTATTGAAGATAGCACAAAAATTTCATTATTTTTGTAAGGTCCGCGCCTGTCGAATTTCCGTCAAAAATTCAATTTTACAAAAACTGCCTAAAATTGTGGAGAAACACTTCTTTTGATGAAGGGAACAAATATTTTGCAAAAAAATATTTTCTTAGCACTATTGAAGATAGCACAAAATTTTCACTATTTTTATTAGGTCCGCGCCTGTCGTATTTCCGTCAAAAATTCAATTTTCCAAAAACTGCCTTAAATTGTGGAGAAGAAACACTTCTTTTGATGAGGGGAACAAATAATTTGCAAAAAAATATTTTCTTAGCACAATTTAAGATAGCACAAAATTTTCACTATTTTTGTAAGGGTCGCGCCTGTCGAATTTCCGTCAAAAATTCAATTTTACAAAAACTGCCTAAAAATGTGGAGAAATACTTCTTTTGATGAGGGGAACAAATAATTTGCATAAAAATATTTTCTTAGCACTATTGAAGATAGCACAAAAATTTCAATATTTTTGTAAGGTCCGCGCCTGTCGAATTTCCGTCAAAAATTCAATTTTCCAAAAACTGCCTAAAATTGTGGAGAAACTCTTCTTTTGATGAAGGGAACAAATAATTTGCAAAAAAAAAATTCTTAGCACTAATGAAGATAGCACAAAAATTTCAATATTTTTGTAAGGTCCGCGCCTGTCGAATTTCCGTCAAAAATTCAATTTTCCAAAAACTGCCTAAAATTGTGGAGAAACACTTCTTTTGATGAGGGGAGCATATAATTTGCAAAAAAACATTTTCTTAGCACTATTGAAGATAGCACAAAAATTTCATTATTTTTGTAAGGTCCGCGCCTGTCGAATTTCCGTCAAAAATTCAATTTCACAAAAACTGCCTAAAATTGTGGAGAAACACTTCTTTTGATGAGGGGAACAAATAATTTGCAAAAAATATTTTCTTAGCACTATTTAAGATAGCACAAAATATTCACTATTTTTGTTAGGTCCGCGCCTGTCGAATTTCTGTCAAAATTTCAGTTTTCCAAAAACTACCTATAATTGTGGAGAAACACTTCTTTGTGATGAGGGGAACAAATAATTTGCCAAAAAATATTTTCTTAGCACAATTTAAGATAGCACAAAATTTTCACTACTTTTGTAAGGTCCGCGCCTGTCGAATTTCCGTCAAAAATTCAATTTTACAAAAACTGCCTAAAATTGTGGAGAAACACTTCTTTTGATGAGGGGAACAAATAATTTGCAAAAAAATATTTTCTTCGCACAATATAAGATAGCACAAAATTTTCACTATTTTTGTAAGGTCCGCGCCTGACGAATTTCCATCAAAAATTCAATTTTACAAAAACTGCCTAAAATTGTGGAGAAACTCTTCTTTTGATGAAGGGAACATATAATTTGCAAAAAAATATTTTCTTAGCACTATTGAAGATAGCACAAAAATTTCATTATTTTTGTAAGGTCCGCGCCTGTCGAATTTCCGTCAAAAATTCAATTTTACAAAAACTGCCTAAAATTGTGGAGAAACATTTCTTTTGATGAGGGGAACAAAAAATTTGCCAAAAAATATTTTCTTAGCACAATTTAAGATAGCACAAAATTTTCACTATTTTTGTAAGGTCCGCGCCTGTCGAATTTCCGTCAAAAATTCAATTTTACAAAAACTGCCTAAAATTGTGGAGAAACTCTTCTTTTGATGAAGGGAACATATAATTTGCAAAAAAACATTTTCTTAGCACTATTGAAGATAGCACAAAAATTTCATAATTTTTGTAAGGTCCGCGCCTGTCGAATTTCCGTCAAAAATTCAATTTTCCAAAAACTGCCTAAAATTGTGGAGAAACACTTCTTTCGATGAGGGAAACAAATAATTTGCCAAAAATATTTTCTAAGCACAATTTAAGATTAATTTGCAAAAAAATATTTTCTTAGCACAATTTAAGATAGCACAAAATTTTCACTATTTTTGTAAGGTCCGCGCCTGTCGAATTTCCGTCAAAAATTCAATTTTCCAAAAACTGCCTAAAATTGTGGAGAAATACTTCTTTTGATGAGGGGAACAAATAATTTGCCAAAAAATATTTTCTTAGCACTAATGAAGATAGCACAAAAATTTCACTATTTTTGTAAGGTTCGCGCCTGTCGAATTTCCATCAAAAATTCAATTTTACAAAAACTGCCTAAAATTGTGGAGAAATACTTCTTTTGATGAGGGGAACAAATAATTTGCATAAAAATATTTTCTTAGCACTATTGAAATAGCACAAAAATTTCAATATTTTTGTGAGGTCCGCGCCTGTCGAATTTCCGTCAAAAAATTCAATTTTACAAAAACTGCCTAAAATTGTGGAGAAACACTTCTTTTGATGAAAGGAACAAATAATTTGCCAAAAAATATTTTCTTAGCACAATTTAAGATAGCACAAAATTTTCACTATTTTTGTAAGGTCCGCGCCTGTCGAATTTCCGTCAAAAATTCAATTTTATAAAAACTGCCTTAAATTGTGGAGAAACACTTCTTTTGATGAAGGGAACAAATAATTTGCAAAAAAATTATTTCTTAGCACTATTGAAGAAAGCACAAAAATTTCATTATTTTTGTAAGGTCCGCGCCTGTCGAATTTCCGTCAAAAATTCAATTTTACAAAAACTGCCTAAAATTGTGGAGAAACATTTCTTTTGATGAAGGGAACAAATAATTTGCTAAAAATAATATCTTAGCACTATTTAAGAAAGCACAAAATTTTCACTATTTTTGTAAGGTCCGCGCCTGTCGAATTTCCGTCAAAAATTCAATTTTACAAAAACTGCCTAAAATTATGGAGAAACACTTCTTTTGATGAGGGGAACAAATAATTTGCAAAAAATATTTTCTTAGCACTATTGAAGATAGCACAAAAATTTCACTATTTTTGTAAGGTCCGCGCCTGTCGAATTTCCGTCAAAAATTCAATTTTCCAAAAACTGCCTAAAATTGTGGAGAAACACTTCTTTTGATGAGGGAAACAAATAATTTGCAAAATAATATTTTCTTAGCACAATTTAAGATAGCACAAAATTTTCACTATTTTTGTAAGGTCCGCGCCTGTCGAATTTCCGTCAAAAATTCAATTTTACAAAAAATGCCTAAAATTGTGGAGAAACACTTCTTTTGATGAGGGGAGCATATAATTTGCAAAAAAATATTTTCTTAGCACTATTGAAGATAGCACAAAAATTTCATTATTTTTGTAAGGTCCGCGCCTGTCGAATTTCCGTCAAAAATTCAATTTCACAAAAACTGCCTAAAATTGTGGAGAAACACTTCTTTTGATGAAGGGAACAAATAACTTGCAAAATAATATTATCTTAGCACTATTTAAGATAGCACAAAATTTTCACTATTTTTGTAAGGTCCGCGCCTGTAGAATTTCCGTCAAAAATTCAATTTTACAAAAACTGCCTAAAATTGTGGAGAAACACTTCTTTTGATGAGGGGAACAAATAATTTGCAAAAAACATTTTCTTAGCACTATTTAAGATAGCACAAAATTTTCACTATTTTTGTTAGGTCCGCGCCTGTCGAATTTCTGTCAAAAATTCAATTTTCCAAAAACTACCTATAATTGTGGAGAAACACTTCTTTGTGATGAGGGGAACAAATAATTTGCCAAAAAATATTTTCTTAGCACAATTTAAGATAGCACAAAATTTTCACTATTTTTGTAAGGTTCGCGCCTGTCGAATTTCCGTCAAAAATTCAATTTTACAAAAACTGCCTTAAATTGTGGAGAAACACTTCTTTTGATGAAGGGAACAAATAATTTGCAAAAAAATATTTCCTTTGCACTATTGAAGAAAGCACAAAAATTTCATTATTTTTGTAAGGTCCGCGCCTGTCGAATTTCTGTCAAAAATTCAATTTTACAAAAACTGCCTAAAATTGTGGAGAAACACTTCTTTTGATGAGGGGAACAAAGAATTTGCAAAAAATATTATCTTAGCACTATTTAAGATAGCACAAAATTTTCACTATTTTTGTAAGGTCCGCGCCTGTCGAATTTCAGTCAAAAATTCAATTTTACAAAAACTGCCTAAAATTATGGAGAAACACTTCTTTTGATGAGGGGAACAAATAATTTGCAAAAAATATTTTCTTAGCACTATTGAAGATAGCACAAAAATTTCACTATTTTTGTAAGGTCCGCGCCTGTCGAATTTCCCTCAAAAATTCAATTTTCCAAAAACTGCCTAAAATTGTGGAGAAATACTTCTTTTGATGAGGGGAACAAATATTTTGCAAAAAAATATTTTCTTAGCACTATTGAAGATAGCACAAAATTTTCACTATTTTTATTAGGTCCGCGCCTGTCGTATTTCCGTCAAAAATTCAATTTTACAAAAACTGCCTAAAATTGTGGAGAAACACTTCTTTTGATGAGGGAAACAAATAATTTGCAAAATAATATTTTCTTAGCACAATTTAAGATAGCACAAAATTTTCACAATTTTTGTAAGGTCCGCGCCTGTCGAATTTCCGTCAAAAATTCAATTTTCCAAAAACTGCCTTAAATTCTGGAGAAACACTTCTTTTGATGAGGGGAGCATATAATTTGCAAAAAAATATTTTCTTAGCACTATTGAAGATAGCACAAAAATTTCATTATTTTTGTAAGGGCGCGCCTGTCGAATTTCCGTCAAAAATTCAATTTCACAAAAACTGCCTAAAATTGTGGAGAAACACTTCTTTTGATGAAGGGAACAAATAACTTGCAAAATAATATTATCTTAGCACTATTTAAGATAGCACAAAATTTTCACTATTTTTGTAAGGTTCGCGCCTGTAGAATTTCTGTCAAAAATTCAATTTTACAAAAACTGCCTAAAATTGCGGAGAAACACTTCTTTTGATGAGGGGAACAAATAATTTGCAAAAAACATTTTCTTAGCACTATTTAAGATAGCACAAAATTTTCACTATTTTTGTTAGGTCCGCGCCTGTCGAATTTCTGTCAAAAATTCAATTTTCCAAAAACTACCTATAATTGTGGAGAAACACTTCTTTGTGATGAGGGGAACAAATAATTTGCCAAAAAATATTTTCTTAGCACAATTTAAGATAGCACAAAATTTTCACTATTTTTGTAAGGTCCGTGCCTGTCGAATTTCCGTCAAAAATTCAATTTTACAAAAACTGCCTAAAATTATGGAGAAACACTTCTTTTGATGAGGGGAACAAATAATTTGCAAAAAATATTTTCTTAGCACTATTTAAGATAGCACAAAATTTTCATTATTTTTGTAAGGTCAGCGCCTGTCGAATTTCCGTCAAAAATTCAATTTCACAAAAACTGCCTAAAATTGTGGAGAAACACTTCTTTTGATGAAGGGAACAAATAACTTGCAAAATAATATTATCTTAGCACTATTGAAGATAGCACAAAAATTTCATTATTTTTGTAAGGTCCGCGCCTGTCGAATTTCCGTCAAAAATTCAATTTCACAAAAACTGCCTAAAATTGTGGAGAAACACTTCTTTTGATGAAGGGAACAAATAACTTGCAAAATAATATTATCTTAGCACTATTTAAGATAGCACAAAATTTTCACTATTTTTGTAAGGTCTGCGCCTGTCGAATTTCCGTCAAAAATTCAATTTTCCAAAAACTGCCTAAAATTGTGGAGAAATACTTCTTTTGATGAGGGGAACAAATAATTTGCATTAAAATATTTTCTTAGCACTATTGAAGATAGCACAAAAATTTCACTATTTTTGTAAGGTCCGCGCCTGTCGAATTTCCGTCAAAAATTCAATTTTACAAAAACTGCCTAAAATTGTGGAGAAACTCTTCTTTTGATGAAGGGAACATATAATTTGCAAAAAAACATTTTCTTAGCAATATTGAAGATAGCACAAAAATTTCATAATTTTTGTAAGGTCCGCGCCTGTCGAATTTCCGTCAAAAATTCAATTTTCCAAAAACTGCCTAAAATTGTGGAGAAACACTTCTTTCGATGAGGGGAACAAATAATTTGCCAAAAATATTTTCTAAGCACAATTTAAGATTAATTTGCAAAAAAATATTTTCTTAGCACAATTTAAGATAGCACAAAATTTTCACTATTTTTGTAAGGTCCGCGCCTGTCGAATTTCCGTCAAAAATTCAATTTTCCAAAAACTGCCTAAAATTGTGGAGAAATACTTCTTTTGATGAGGGGAACAAATAATTTGCCAAAAAATATTTTCTTAGCACTAATGAAGATAGCACAAAAATTTTACTATTTTTGTAAGGTTCGCGCCTGTCGAATTTCCATCAAAAATTCAATTTTACAAAAACTGCCTAAAATTGTGGAGAAATACTTCTTTTGATGAGGGGAACAAATAATTTGCATAAAAATATTTTCTTAGCACTATTGAAGTAGCACAAAAATTTCAATATTTTTGTGAGGTCCGCGCCTGTCGAATTTCCGTCAAAAAATTCAATTTTACAAAAACTGCCTAAAATTGTGGAGAAACACTTCTTTTGATGAAAGGAACAAATAATTTGCCAAAAAATATTTTCTTAGCACAATTTAAGATAGCACAAAATTTTCACTATTTTTGTAAGGTCCGCGCCTGTCGAATTTCCGTCAAAAATTCAATTTTATAAAAACTGCCTTAAATTGTGGAGAAACACTTCTTTTGATGAAGGGAACAAATAATTTGCAAAAAAATTATTTCTTAGCACTATTGAAGAAAGCACAAAAATTTCATTATTTTTGTAAGGTCCGCGCCTGTCGAATTTCCGTCAAAAATTCAATTTTACAAAAACTGCCTAAAATTGTGGAGAAACATTTCTTTTGATGAAGGGAACAAATAATTTGCTAAAAATATTATCTTAGCACTATTTAAGAAAGCACAAAATTTTCACTATTTTTGTAAGGTCCGCGCCTGTCGAATTTCCGTCAAAAATTCAATTTTACAAAAACTGCCTAAAATTATGGAGAAACACTTCTTTTGATGAGGGGAACAAATAATTTGCAAAAAATATTTTCTTAGCACTATTGAAGATAGCACAAAAATTTTACTATTTTTGTAAGGTCCGCGCCTGTCGAATTTCCGTCAAAAATTCAATTTTCCAAAAACTGCCTAAAATTGTGGAGAAACACTTCTTTTGATGAGGGAAACAAATAATTTGCAAAATAATATTTTCTTAGCACAATTTAAGATAGCACAAAATTTTCACTATTTTTGTAAGGTCCGCGCCTGTCGAATTTCCGTCAAAAATTCAATTTTACAAAAAATGCCTAAAATTGTGGAGAAACACTTCTTTTGATGAGGGGAGCATATAATTTGCAAAAAAATATTTTCTTAGCACTATTGAAGATAGCACAAAAATTTCATTATTTTTGTAAGGCTCCCGCCTGTCGAATTTCCGTCAAAAATTCAATTTCACAAAAACTGCCTAAAATTGTGGAGAAACACTTCTTTTGATGAAGGGAACAAATAACTTGCAAAATAATATTATCTTAGCACTATTTAAGATAGCACAAAATTTTCACTATTTTTGTAAGGTCCGCGCCTGTAGAATTTCCGTCAAAAATTCAATTTTACAAAAACTGCCTAAAATTGTGGAGAAACACTTCTTTTGATGAGGGGAACAAATAATTTGCAAAAAACATTTTCTTAGCACTATTTAAGATAGCACAAAATTTTCACTATTTTTGTTAGGTCCGCGCCTGTCGAATTTCTGTCAAAAATTCAATTTTCCAAAAACTACCTATAATTGTGGAGAAACACTTCTTTGTGATGAGGGGAACAAATAATTTGCCAAAAAATATTTTCTTAGCACAATTTAAGATAGCACAAAATTTTCACTATTTTTGTAAGGTTCGCGCCTGTCGAATTTCCGTCAAAAATTCAATTTTACAAAAACTGCCTTAAATTGTGGAGAAACACTTCTTTTGATGAAGGGAACAAATAATTTGCAAAAAAATATTTCCTTTGCACTATTGAAGAAAGCACAAAAATTTCATTATTTTTGTAAGGTCCGCGCCTGTCGAATTTCTGTCAAAAATTCAATTTTACAAAAACTGCCTAAAATTGTGGAGAAACACTTCTTTTGATGAGGGGAACAAATAATTTGCAAAAAATATTATCTTAGCACTATTTAAGATAGCACAAAATTTTCACTATTTTTGTAAGGTCCGCGCCTGTCGAATTTCCGTCAAAAATTCAATTTTACAAAAACTGCCTAAAATTATGGAGAAACACTTCTTTTGATGAGGGGAACAAATAATTTGCAAAAAATATTTTCTTAGCACTATTGAAGATAGCACAAAAATTTCACTATTTTTGTAAGGTCCGCGCCTGTCGAATTTCCCTCAAAAATTCAATTTTCCAAAAACTGCCTAAAATTGTGGAGAAATACTTCTTTTGATGAGGGGAACAAATATTTTGCAAAAAAATATTTTCTTAGCACTATTGAAGATAGCACAAAATTTTCACTATTTTTATTAGGTCCGCGCCTGTCGTATTTCCGTCAAATATTCGATTTTACAAAAACTGCCTGAAATTGTGGAGAAACACTTCTTTTGATGAGGGAAACAAATAATTTGCAAAATAATATTTTCTTAGCACAATTTAAGATAGCACAAAATTTTCACTATTTTTGTAAGGTCCGCGCCTGTCGAATTTCCGTCAAAAATTCAATTTTCCAAAAACTGCCTTAAATTCTGGAGAAACACTTCTTTTGATGAGGGGAGCATATAATTTGCAAAAAAATATTTTCTTAGCACTATTGAAGATAGCACAAAAATTTCATTATTTTTGTAAGGTCCGCGCCTGTCGAATTTCCGTCAAAAATTCAATTTCACAAAAACTGCCTAAAATTGTGGAGAAACACTTCTTTTGATGAAGGGAACAAATAACTTGCAAAATAATATTATCTTAGCACTATTTAAGATAGCACAAAATTTTCACTATTTTTGTAAGGTCCGCGCCTGTAGAATTTCTGTCAAAAATTCAATTTTACAAAAACTGCCTAAAATTGCGGAGAAACACTTCTTTTGATGAGGGGAACAAATAATTTGCAAAAAACATTTTCTTAGCACTATTTAAGATAGCACAAAATTTTCACTATTTTTGTTAGGTCCGCGCCTGTCGAATTTCTGTCAAAAATTCAATTTTCCAAAAACTACCTATAATTGTGGAGAAACACTTCTTTGTGATGAGGGGAACGAATAATTTGCCAAAAAATATTTTCTTAGCACAATTTAAGATAGCACAAAATTTTCACTATTTTTGTAAGGTCCGTGCCTGTCGAATTTCCGTCAAAAATTCAATTTTACAAAAACTGCCTAAAATTATGGAGAAACACTTCTTTTGATGAGGGGAACAAATAATTTGCAAAAAATATTTTCTTAGCACTATTTAAGATAGCACAAAATTTTCATTATTTTTGTAAGGTCAGCGCCTGTCAAATTTCCGTCAAAAATTCAATTTCACAAAAACTGCCTAAAATTGTGGAGAAACACTTCTTTTGATGAAGGGAACAAATAACTTGCAAAATAATATTATCTTAGCACTATTGAAGATAGCACAAAAATTTCATTATTTTTGTAAGGTCCGCGCCTGTCGAATTTCCGTCAAAAATTCAATTTCACAAAAACTGCCTAAAATTGTGGAGAAACACTTCTTTTGATGAAGGGAACAAATAACTTGCAAAATAATATTATCTTAGCACTATTTAAGATAGCACAAAATTTTCACTATTTTTGTAAGGTCTGCGCCTGTCGAATTTCCGTCAAAAATTCAATTTTCCAAAAACTGCCTAAAATTGTGGAGAAATACTTCTTTTGATGAGGGGAACAAATAATTTGCATTAAAATATTTTCTTAGCACTATTGAAGATAGCACAAAAATTTTACTATTTTTGTAAGGTCCGCGCCTGTCGAATTTCCGTCAAAAATTCAATTTTACAAAAACTGCCTAAAATTGTGGAGAAACACTTCTTTTGATGAGGGGAACAAATAATTTGCAAAAAAATATTTTCTTAGCACTATTGAAGATAGCACAAAAATTTCATTATTTTTGTAAGGTCCGCGCCTGTCGAATTTCCGTCAAAATTTCAATTTTACAAAAACTGCCAAAATTGTGGAGAAATACTTCTTTTGATGAGGGAAACAAATAATTTGCAAAATAATATTTTCTTAGCACAATTTAAGATAGCACAAAATTTTCACTATTTTTGTAAGGTCCGCGCCTGTCGAATTTCCGTCAAAAATTCAATTTTACAAAAACTGCCTAAAATTGTGGAGAAACACTTCTTTTGATGAGGGGAGCATATAATTTGCAAAAAAATATTTTCTTAGCACTATTGAAGATAGCACAAAAATTTCATTATTTTTGTAAGGTCAGCGCCTGTCGAATTTCCGTCAAAAATTCAATTTCACAAAAACTGCCTAAAATTGTGGAGAAACACTTCTTTTGATGAAGGGAACAAATAACTTGCAAAATAATATTATCTTAGCACTATTTAAGATAGCACAAAATTTTCACTATTTTTGTAAGGCCCGCGCCTGTAGAATTTCCGTCAAAAATTCAATTTTACAAAAACTGCCTAAAATTGTGGAGAAACACTTCTTTTGACGAGGGGAACAAATAATTTGCAAAAAACATTTTCTTAGCACTATTTAAGATAGCACAAAATTTTCACTATTTTTGTTAGGTCCGCGCCTGTCGAATTTCTGTCAAAAATTCAATTTTACAAAAACTGCCTAAAATTGTGGAGAAACATTTCTTTTGATGAAGAGAACAAATAATTTGCAAAAAATATTATCTTAGCACTATTTAAGATAGCACAAAATTTTCACTATTTTTGTAAGGTCCGGGCCTGTCGAATTTCAGTCAAAAATTCAATTTTACAAAAACTGCCTAAAATTATGGAGAAACACTTCTTTTGATGAGGGGAACAAATAATTTGCAAAAAATATTTTCTTAGCACTATTGAAGATAGCACAAAAATTTCACTATTTTTGTAAGGTCCGCGCCTGTAGAATTTCCCTCAAAAATTCAATTTTCCAAAAACTGCCTAAAATTGTGGAGAAATACTTCTTTTGATGAGGGGAACAAATATTTTGCAAAAAAATATTTTCTTAGCACTATTGAAGATAGCACAAAATTTTCACTATTTTTGTTAGGTCCGCGCCTGTCGTATTTCCGTCAAAAATTCAATTTTACAAAAACTGCCTAAAATTGTGGAGAAACACTTCTTTTGTATAGGGAAACAAATAATTTGCAAAATAATATTTTCTTAGCACAATTTAAGATAGCACAAAATTTTCACTATTTTTGTAAGGTCCGCGCCTGTCGAATTTCCGTCAAAAATTCAATTTTACAAAAACTGCCTAAAATTGTGGAGAAACACTTCTTTTGATGAGGGGAGCATATAATTTGCAAAAAAATATTTTCTTAGCACTATTGAAGATAGCACAAAAATTTCATTATTTTTGTAAGGTCCGCGCCTGTCGAATTTCCGTCAAAAATTCAATTTCACAAAAACTGCCTAAAATTGTGGAGAAACACTTCTTTTGATGAAGGGAACAAATAACTTGCAAAATAATATTATCTTAGCACTATTTAAGATAGCACAAAATTTTCACTATTTTTGTAAGGTCCGCGCCTGTCGAATTTCCGTCAAAAATTCAATTTTCCAAAAACTGCCTAAAATTGTGGAGAAATACTTCTTTTGATGAGGGGAACAAATAATTTGCATAAAAATATTTTCTTAGCACTATTGAAGATAGCACAAAAATTTCACTATTTTTGTAAGGTCCACGCCTGTCGAATTTCCGTCAAAAATTCAATTTTACAAAAACTGCCTAAAATTGTGGAGAAACACTTCTTTTAATGAGGGGAACAAATAATTTGCAAAAAAATATTTTCTTAGCACTATTGAAGATAGCACAAAAATTTCATTATTTTTGTAAGGTCCGCGCCTGTCGAATTTCCGTCAAAATTTCAATTTTACAAAAACTGCCAAAATTGTGGAGAAATACTTCTTTTGATGAGGGGAACAAATAATTTGCAAAAAAATATTTTCTTAGCACTATTGAAGATAGCACAAAAATTTCACTATTTTTGTAAGGTTCGCGCCTGTCGAATTTCCGTCAAAATTTCAATTTTACAAAAACTGCCCAAAATTGTGGAGCAACACTTCTTTTGATGAGGGGAACAAATAATTTGCAAAAAATATTTTCTTAGCACTATTGAAGATAGCACAAAAATTTCATTATTTTTGTAAGGTCCGCGCCTGTCAAATCTCCGTCAAAAATTCAATTTTACAAAAACTGCCTAAAATTGTGGAGAAACTCTTCTTTTGATGAAGGGAACAAATAATTTGCAAAAAAATATTTTCTTAGCACTATTGAAGATAGCACAAAAATTTCATTATTTTTGTAAGGTCCGCGCCTGTCGAATTTCCGTCAAAAATTCAATTTTACAAAAACTGCCTAAAATTGTGGAGAAACACTTCTTTTGATGAAGGGAACAAATAATTTGCAAAAAAATATTTTCTTAGCACAATTTAAGATAGCACAAAATTTTCACTATTTTTGTAAGGTCCGCGCCTGTCGAATTTCCCTCAAAAATTCAATTTTCCAAAAACTGCCTAAAATTGTGGAGAAATACTTCTTTTGATGAGGGGAACAAATAATTTGCAAAAAAATATTTTCTTAGCACAATTTTAGATAGCACAAAATTTTCACTATTTTTGTAAGGTCTGCGCCTGTCGTATTTCCGTCAAAAATTCAATTTTACAAAAACTGCCTAAAATTGTGGAGAAGAAACACTTCTTTTGATGAGGGGAACAAATATTTTGCAAAAAAATATTTTCTTAGCACAATTTAAGATAGCACAAAATTTTCACTATTTTTGTAAGGGTTGCGCCTGTCGAATTTCCGTCAAAAATTAAATTTTACAAAAACTGCCTAAAAATGTGGGGAATACTTCTTTTGATGAGGGGAACAAATAATTTGCATAAAAATATTTTCTTAGCACTATTGAAGATAGCACAAAAATTTCAATATTTTTGTAAGGTCCCCGCCTGTAGAATTTCCGTCAAAAATTCAATTTTACAAAAACTGCCTAAAATTGTGGAGAAACTCTTCTTTCGATGAAGGGAACGAATAATTTGCAAAAAAAAAATTCTTCGCACTAATGAAGATAGCACAAAAATTTCATTATTTTTGTAAGGTCCGCGCCTGTAGAATTTCCATCAAAAATTCAATTTTCCAAAAACTGCCTAAAATTGTGGAGAAACACTTCTTTTGATGAGGGGAGCATATAATTTGCAAAAAAACATTTTCTTAGCACTATTGAAGATAGCACAAAAATTTCATTATTTTTGTAAGGTCCGCGCCTGTCGAATTTCCGTCAAAAATTCAATTTCACAAAAACTGCCTAAAATTGTGGAGAAACACTTCTTTTGATGAGGGGAACAAATAATTTGCAAAAAATATTTTCTTAGCACTATTGAAGAAAGCACAAAAATTTCATTATTTTTGTAAGGTCCGCGCCTGTCGAATTTCTGTCAAAAATTCAATTTTACAAAAACTGCCTAAAATTGTGGAGAAACATTTCTTTTGATGAAGGGAACAAATAATTTGCAAAAAATATTATCTTAGCACTATTTAAGATAGCACAAAATTTTCACTATTTTTGTAAGGTCCGCGCCTGTCGAATTTCAGTCAAAAATTCAATTTTACAAAAACTGCCTAAAATTGTGGAGAAGAAACACTTCTTTTGATGAGGGGAACAAATAATTTGCAAAAAAATATTTTCTTAGCACAATTTAAGATAGCACAAAATTTTCACTATTTTTGTAAGGTCCGCGCCTGTCGAATTTCCGTCAAAAATTCAATTTTCCGAAAACTGCCTAAAATTGTGGAGAAATACTTCTTTTG
This sequence comes from Loripinus fragilis, assembly GCA_964019695.1. Classification (NCBI taxonomy): domain Eukaryota; kingdom Metazoa; phylum Mollusca; class Bivalvia; order Lucinida; family Lucinidae; genus Loripinus; species Loripinus fragilis. Next base: position 78,140,083 of record OZ026518.1, read on the forward strand.
ATGAGGGGAACAAATAATTTGCATAAAAATATTTTCTTAGCACTAATGAAGATAGCACAAAAATTTCACTATTTTTGTAAGGTCCGTGCCTGTCGAATTTCCCTCAAAAATTCAATTTTACAAAAACTGCCTAAAATTGTGGAGAAATACTTCTTTTGATGAGGGGAACAAATAATTTGCATAAAAATATTTTCTTAGCACTATTGAAGATAGCACAAAAATTTCAATATTTTTGTAAGGTCCCCGCCTGTAGAATTTCCGTCAAAAATTCAATTTTACAAAAACTGCCTAAAATTGTGGAGAAACACTTCTTTTGATGAAGGGAACAAATAATTTGCAAAAAAATATTTTCTTAGCACTATTGAAAATAGCACAAAAATTTCATTATTTTTGTAAGATCCGCGCCTGTCGAATTTCCGTCAAAAATTCAATTTTACAAAAACTGCCTAAAATTGTGGAGAAACACTTCTTTTGATGAGGGTAACAAATAATTTGCAAAATGATATTTTCTTAGCACAATTTAAGATAGCACAAAATTTTCATTATTTTTGTAAGGTCCGCGCCTGTCGAATTTCCGTCAAAATTTCAATTTTACAAAAACTGCCTAAAATTGTGGAGAAACACTTCTTTTGATGAGGGGAACAAATAATTTGCAAAAAATATTTTCTTAGCACTATTGAAGATAGCACAAAAATTTCATTATTTTTGTAAGGTCCCCGCCTGTCAAATCTCCGTCAAAAATTCAATTTTGCAAAAACTGCCTAAAATTGTGGAGAAACTCTTCTTTTGATGAAGGGAACAAATAATTTGCAAAAAAATATTTTCTTAGCACTATTGAAGATAGCACAAAAATTTCATTATTTTTGTAAGGTCCGCGCCTGTCGAATTTCCGTCAAAAATTCAATTTTACAAAAACTGCCTAAAATTGTGGAGAAACACTTCTTTTGATGAAGGGAACAAATATTTTGCAAAAAAATATTTTCTTAGCACTATTGAAGATAGCACAAAATTTTCACTATTTTTATTAGGTCCGCGCCTGTCGTATTTCCGTCAAAAATTCAATTTTCCAAAAACTGCCTAAAATTGTGGAGAAGAAACACTTCTTTTGATGAGGGGAACAAATAATTTGCAAAAAAATATTTTCTTAGCACAATTTAAGATAGCACAAAATTTTCACTATTTTTGTAAGGGTCGCGCCTGTCGAATTTCCGTCAAAAATTCAATTTTACAAAAACTGCCTAAAAATGTGGAGAAATACTTCTTTTGATGAGGGGAACAAATAATTTGCATAAAAATATTTTCTTAGCACTATTGAAGATAGCACAAAAATTTCAATATTTTTGTAAGGTCCGCGCCTGTCGAATTTCCGTCAAAAATTCAATTTTCCAAAAACTGCCTAAAATTGTGGAGAAACTCTTCTTTTGATGAAGGGAACAAATAATTTGCAAAAAAAAAATTCTTAGCACTAATGAAGATAGCACAAAAATTTCAATATTTTTGTAAGGTCCGCGCCTGTCGAATTTCCGTCAAAAATTCAATTTTCCAAAAACTGCCTAAAATTGTGGAGAAACACTTCTTTTGATGAGGGGAGCATATAATTTGCAAAAAAACATTTTCTTAGCACTATTGAAGATAGCACAAAAATTTCATTATTTTTGTAAGGTCCGCGCCTGTCGAATTTCCGTCAAAAATTCAATTTCACAAAAACTGCCTAAAATTGTGGAGAAACACTTCTTTTGATGAGGGGAACAAATAATTTGCAAAAAATATTTTCTTAGCACTATTTAAGATAGCACAAAATATTCACTATTTTTGTTAGGTCCGCGCCTGTCGAATTTCTGTCAAAATTTCAGTTTTCCAAAAACTACCTATAATTGTGGAGAAACACTTCTTTGTGATGAGGGGAACAAATAATTTGCCAAAAAATATTTTCTTAGCACAATTTAAGATAGCACAAAATTTTCACTACTTTTGTAAGGTCCGCGCCTGTCGAATTTCCGTCAAAAATTCAATTTTACAAAAACTGCCTAAAATTGTGGAGAAACACTTCTTTTGATGAGGGGAACAAATAATTTGCAAAAAAATATTTTCTTCGCACAATATAAGATAGCACAAAATTTTCACTATTTTTGTAAGGTCCGCGCCTGACGAATTTCCATCAAAAATTCAATTTTACAAAAACTGCCTAAAATTGTGGAGAAACTCTTCTTTTGATGAAGGGAACATATAATTTGCAAAAAAATATTTTCTTAGCACTATTGAAGATAGCACAAAAATTTCATTATTTTTGTAAGGTCCGCGCCTGTCGAATTTCCGTCAAAAATTCAATTTTACAAAAACTGCCTAAAATTGTGGAGAAACATTTCTTTTGATGAGGGGAACAAAAAATTTGCCAAAAAATATTTTCTTAGCACAATTTATGATAGCACAAAATTTTCACTATTTTTGTAAGGTCCGCGCCTGTCGAATTTCCGTCAAAAATTCAATTTTACAAAAACTGCCTAAAATTGTGGAGAAACTCTTCTTTTGATGAAGGGAACATATAATTTGCAAAAAAACATTTTCTTAGCACTATTGAAGATAGCACAAAAATTTCATAATTTTTGTAAGGTCCGCGCCTGTCGAATTTCCGTCGAAAATTCAATTTTCCAAAAACTGCCTAAAATTGTGGAGAAACACTTCTTTCGATGAGGGGAACAAATAATTTGCCAAAAATATTTTCTAAGCACAATTTAAGATTAATTTGCAAAAAAATATTTTCTTAGCACAATTTAAGATAGCACAAAATTTTCACTATTTTTGTAAGGTCCGCGCCTGTCGAATTTCCGTCAAAAATTCAATTTTCCAAAAACTGCCTAAAATTGTGGAGAAATACTTCTTTTGATGAGGGGAACAAATAATTTGCCAAAAAATATTTTCTTAGCACTAATGAAGATAGCACAAAAATTTCACTATTTTTGTAAGGTTCGCGCCTGTCGAATTTCCATCAAAAATTCAATTTTACAAAAACTGCCTAAAATTGTGGAGAAATACTTCTTTTGATGAGGGGAACAAATAATTTGCATAAAAATATTTTCTTAGCACTATTGAAATAGCACAAAAATTTCAATATTTTTGTGAGGTCCGCGCCTGTCGAATTTCCGTCAAAAAATTCAATTTTACAAAAACTGCCTAAAATTGTGGAGAAACACTTCTTTTGATGAAAGGAACAAATAATTTGCCAAAAAATATTTTCTTAGCACAATTTAAGATAGCACAAAATTTTCACTATTTTTGTAAGGTCCGCGCCTGTCGAATTTCCGTCAAAAATTCAATTTTATAAAAACTGCCTTAAATTGTGGAGAAACACTTCTTTTGATGAAGGGAACAAATAATTTGCAAAAAAATTATTTCTTAGCACTATTGAAGAAAGCACAAAAATTTCATTATTTTTGTAAGGTCCGCGCCTGTCGAATTTCCGTCAAAAATTCAATTTTACAAAAACTGCCTAAAATTGTGGAGAAACATTTCTTTTGATGAAGGGAACAAATAATTTGCTAAAAATAATATCTTAGCACTATTTAAGAAAGCACAAAATTTTCACTATTTTTGTAAGGTCCGCGCCTGTCGAATTTCCGTCAAAAATTCAATTTTACAAAAACTGCCTAAAATTATGGAGAAACACTTCTTTTGATGAGGGGAACAAATAATTTGCAAAAAATATTTTCTTAGCACTATTGAAGATAGCACAAAAATTTCACTATTTTTGTAAGGTCCGCGCCTGTCGAATTTCCGTCAAAAATTCAATTTTCCAAAAACTGCCTAAAATTGTGGAGAAACACTTCTTTTGATGAGGGAAACAAATAATTTGCAAAATAATATTTTCTTAGCACAATTTAAGATAGCACAAAATTTTCACTATTTTTGTAAGGTCCGCGCCTGTCGAATTTCCGTCAAAAATTCAATTTTACAAAAAATGCCTAAAATTGTGGAGAAACACTTCTTTTGATGAGGGGAGCATATAATTTGCAAAAAAATATTTTCTTAGCACTATTGAAGATAGCACAAAAATTTCATTATTTTTGTAAGGTCCGCGCCTGTCGAATTTCCGTCAAAAATTCAATTTCACAAAAACTGCCTAAAATTGTGGAGAAACACTTCTTTTGATGAAGGGAACAAATAACTTGCAAAATAATATTATCTTAGCACTATTTAAGATAGCACAAAATTTTCACTATTTTTGTAAGGTCCGCGCCTGTAGAATTTCCGTCAAAAATTCAATTTTACAAAAACTGCCTAAAATTGTGGAGAAACACTTCTTTTGATGAGGGGAACAAATAATTTGCAAAAAACATTTTCTTAGCACTATTTAAGATAGCACAAAATTTTCACTATTTTTGTTAGGTCCGCGCCTGTCGAATTTCTGTCAAAAATTCAATTTTCCAAAAACTACCTATAATTGTGGAGAAACACTTCTTTGTGATGAGGGGAACAAATAATTTGCCAAAAAATATTTTCTTAGCACAATTTAAGATAGCACAAAATTTTCACTATTTTTGTAAGGTTCGCGCCTGTCGAATTTCCGTCAAAAATTCAATTTTACAAAAACTGCCTTAAATTGTGGAGAAACACTTCTTTTGATGAAGGGAACAAATAATTTGCAAAAAAATATTTCCTTTGCACTATTGAAGAAAGCACAAAAATTTCATTATTTTTGTAAGGTCCGCGCCTGTCGAATTTCTGTCAAAAATTCAATTTTACAAAAACTGCCTAAAATTGTGGAGAAACACTTCTTTTGATGAGGGGAACAAAGAATTTGCAAAAAATATTATCTTAGCACTATTTAAGATAGCACAAAATTTTCACTATTTTTGTAAGGTCCGCGCCTGTCGAATTTCAGTCAAAAATTCAATTTTACAAAAACTGCCTAAAATTATGGAGAAACACTTCTTTTGATGAGGGGAACAAATAATTTGCAAAAAATATTTTCTTAGCACTATTGAAGATAGCACAAAAATTTCACTATTTTTGTAAGGTCCGCGCCTGTCGAATTTCCCTCAAAAATTCAATTTTCCAAAAACTGCCTAAAATTGTGGAGAAATACTTCTTTTGATGAGGGGAACAAATATTTTGCAAAAAAATATTTTCTTAGCACTATTGAAGATAGCACAAAATTTTCACTATTTTTATTAGGTCCGCGCCTGTCGTATTTCCGTCAAAAATTCAATTTTACAAAAACTGCCTAAAATTGTGGAGAAACACTTCTTTTGATGAGGGAAACAAATAATTTGCAAAATAATATTTTCTTAGCACAATTTAAGATAGCACAAAATTTTCACTATTTTTGTAAGGTCCGCGCCTGTCGAATTTCCGTCAAAAATTCAATTTTCCAAAAACTGCCTTAAATTCTGGAGAAACACTTCTTTTGATGAGGGGAGCATATAATTTGCAAAAAAATATTTTCTTAGCACTAATGAAGATAGCACAAAAATTTCATTATTTTTGTAAGGTCCGCGCCTGTCGAATTTCCGTCAAAAATTCAATTTCACAAAAACTGCCTAAAATTGTGGAGAAACACTTCTTTTGATGAAGGGAACAAATAACTTGCAAAATAATATTATCTTAGCACTATTTAAGATAGCACAAAATTTTCACTATTTTTGTAAGGTTCGCGCCTGTAGAATTTCTGTCAAAAATTCAATTTTACAAAAACTGCCTAAAATTGCGGAGAAACACTTCTTTTGATGAGGGGAACAAATAATTTGCAAAAAACATTTTCTTAGCACTATTTAAGATAGCACAAAATTTTCACTATTTTTGTTAGGTCCGAGCCTGTCGAATTTCTGTCAAAAATTCAATTTTCCAAAAACTACCTATAATTGTGGAGAAACACTTCTTTGTGATGAGGGGAACAAATAATTTGCCAAAAAATATTTTCTTAGCACAATTTAAGATAGCACAAAATTTTCACTATTTTTGTAAGGTCCGTGCCTGTCGAATTTCCGTCAAAAATTCAATTTTACAAAAACTGCCTAAAATTATGGAGAAACACTTCTTTTGATGAGGGGAACAAATAATTTGCAAAAAATATTTTCTTAGCACTATTTAAGATAGCACAAAATTTTCATTATTTTTGTAAGGTCAGCGCCTGTCGAATTTCCGTCAAAAATTCAATTTCACAAAAACTGCCTAAAATTGTGGAGAAACACTTCTTTTGATGAAGGGAACAAATAACTTGCAAAATAATATTATCTTAGCACTATTGAAGATAGCACAAAAATTTCATTATTTTTGTAAGGTCCGCGCCTGTCGAATTTCCGTCAAAAATTCAATTTCACAAAAACTGCCTAAAATTGTGGAGAAACACTTCTTTTGATGAAGGGAACAAATAACTTGCAAAATAATATTATCTTAGCACTATTTAAGATAGCACAAAATTTTCACTATTTTTGTAAGGTCTGCGCCTGTCGAATTTCCGTCAAAAATTCAATTTTCCAAAAACTGCCTAAAATTGTGGAGAAATACTTCTTTTGATGAGGGGAACAAATAATTTGCATTAAAATATTTTCTTAGCACTATTGAAGATAGCACAAAAATTTCACTATTTTTGTAAGGTCCGCGCCTGTCGAATTTCCGTCAAAAATTCAATTTTACAAAAACTGCCTAAAATTGTGGAGAAACTCTTCTTTTGATGAAGGGAACATATAATTTGCAAAAAAATATTTTCTTAGCACTATTGAAGATAGCACAAAAATTTCATTATTTTTGTAAGGTCCGCGCCTGTCGAATTTCCGTCAAAAATTCAATTTTACAAAAACTGCCTAAAATTGTGGAGAAACATTTCTTTTGATGAGGGGAACAAAAAATTTGCCAAAAAATATTTTCTTAGCACAATTTAAGATAGCACAAAATTTTCACTATTTTTGTAAGGTCCGCGCCTGTCGAATTTCCGTCAAAAATTCAATTTTACAAAAACTGCCTAAAATTGTGGAGAAACTCTTCTTTTGATGAAGGGAACATATAATTTGCAAAAAAACATTTTCTTAGCACTATTGAAGATAGCACAAAAATTTCATAATTTTTGTAAGGTCCGCGCCTGTCGAATTTCCGTCAAAAATTCAATTTTCCAAAAACTGCCTAAAATTGTGGAGAAACACTTCTTTCGATGAGGGGAACAAATAATTTGCCAAAAATATTTTCTAAGCACAATTTAAGATTAATTTGCAAAAAAATATTTTCTTAGCACAATTTAAGTTAGCACAAAATTTTCACTATTTTTGTAAGGTCCGCGCCTGTCGAATTTCCGTCAAAAATTCAATTTTCCAAAAACTGCCTAAAATTGTGGAGAAATACTTCTTTTGATGAGGGGAACAAATAATTTGCCAAAAAATATTTTCTTAGCACTAATGAAGATAGCACAAAAATTTCACTATTTTTGTAAGGTTCGCGCCTGTCGAATTTCCATCAAAAATTCAATTTTACAAAAACTGCCTAAAATTGTGGAGAAATACTTCTTTTGATGAGGGGAACAAATAATTTGCATAAAAATATTTTCTTAGCACTATTGAAATAGCACAAAAATTTCAATATTTTTGTGAGGTCCGCGCCTGTCGAATTTCCGTCAAAAAATTCAATTTTACAAAAACTGCCTAAAATTGTGGAGAAACACTTCTTTTGATGAAAGGAACAAATAATTTGCCAAAAAATATTTTCTTAGCACAATTTAAGATAGCACAAAATTTTCACTATTTTTGTAAGGTCCGCGCCTGTCGAATTTCCGTCAAAAATTCAATTTTATAAAAACTGCCTTAAATTGTGGAGAAACACTTCTTTTGATGAAGGGAACAAATAATTTGCAAAAAAATTATTTCTTAGCACTATTGAAGAAAGCACAAAAATTTCATTATTTTTGTAAGGTCCGCGCCTGTCGAATTTCCGTCAAAAATTCAATTTTACAAAAACTGCCTAAAATTGTGGAGAAACATTTCTTTTGATGAAGGGAACAAATAATTTGCTAAAAATAATATCTTAGCACTATTTAAGAAAGCACAAAATTTTCACTATTTTTGTAAGGTCCGCGCCTGTCGAATTTCCGTCAAAAATTCAATTTTACAAAAACTGCCTAAAATTATGGAGAAACACTTCTTTTGATGAGGGGAACAAATAATTTGCAAAAAATATTTTCTTAGCACTATTGAAGATAGCACAAAAATTTCACTATTTTTGTAAGGTCCGCGCCTGTCGAATTTCCGTCAAAAATTCAATTTTCCAAAAACTGCCTAAAATTGTGGAGAAACACTTCTTTTGATGAGGGAAACAAATAATTTGCAAAATAATATTTTCTTAGCACAATTTAAGATAGCACAAAATTTTCACTATTTTTGTAAGGTCCGCGCCTGTCGAATTTCCGTCAAAAATTCAATTTTACAAAAAATGCCTAAAATTGTGGAGAAACACTTCTTTTGATGAGGGGAGCATATAATTTGCAAAAAAATATTTTTTTAGCACTATTGAAGATAGCACAAAAATTTCATTATTTTTGTAAGGTCCGCGCCTGTCGAATTTCCGTCAAAAATTCAATTTCACAAAAACTGCCTAAAATTGTGGAGAAACACTTCTTTTGATGAAGGGAACAAATAACTTGCAAAATAATATTATCTTAGCACTATTTAAGATAGCACAAAATTTTCACTATTTTTGTAAGGTCCGCGCCTGTAGAATTTCCGTCAAAAATTCAATTTTACAAAAACTGCCTAAAATTGTGGAGAAACACTTCTTTTGATGAGGGGAACAAATAATTTGCAAAAAACATTTTCTTAGCACTATTTAAGATAGCACAAAATTTTCACTATTTTTGTTAGGTCCGCGCCTGTCGAATTTCTGTCAAAAATTCAATTTTCCAAAAACTACCTATAATTGTGGAGAAACACTTCTTTGTGATGAGGGGAACAAATAATTTGCCAAAAAATATTTTCTTAGCACAATTTAAGATAGCACAAAATTTTCACTATTTTTGTAAGGTTCGCGCCTGTCGAATTTCCGTCAAAAATTCAATTTTACAAAAACTGCCTTAAATTGTGGAGAAACACTTCTTTTGATGAAGGGAACAAATAATTTGCAAAAAAATATTTCCTTTGCACTATTGAAGAAAGCACAAAAATTTCATTATTTTTGTAAGGTCCGCGCCTGTCGAATTTCTGTCAAAAATTCAATTTTACAAAAACTGCCTAAAATTGTGGAGAAACACTTCTTTTGATGAGGGGAACAAAGAATTTGCAAAAAATATTATCTTAGCACTATTTAAGATAGCACAAAATTTTCACTATTTTTGTAAGGTCCGCGCCTGTCGAATTTCAGTCAAAAATTCAATTTTACAAAAACTGCCTAAAATTATGGAGAAACACTTCTTTTGATGAGGGGAACAAATAATTTGCAAAAAATATTTTCTTAGCACTATTGAAGATAGCACAAAAATTTCACTATTTTTGTAAGGTCCGCGCCTGTCGAATTTCCCTCAAAAATTCAATTTTCCAAAAACTGCCTAAAATTGTGGAGAAATACTTCTTTTGATGAGGGGAACAAATATTTTGCAAAAAAATATTTTCTTAGCACTATTGAAGATAGCACAAAATTTTCACTATTTTTATTAGGTCCGCGCCTGTCGTATTTCCGTCAAAAATTCAATTTTACAAAAACTGCCTAAAATTGTGGAGAAACACTTCTTTTGATGAGGGAAACAAATAATTTGCAAAATAATATTTTCTTAGCACAATTTAAGATAGCACAAAATTTTCACTATTTTTGTAAGGTCCGCGCCTGTCGAATTTCCGTCAAAAATTCAATTTTCCAAAAACTGCCTAAAATTGTGGAGAAATACTTCTTTTGATGAGGGGAACAAATAATTTGCCAAAAAATATTTTCTTAGCACTAATGAAGATAGCACAAAAATTTCACTATTTTTGTAAGGTTCGCGCCTGTCGAATTTCCATCAAAAATTCAATTTTACAAAAACTGCCTAAAATTGTGGAGAAATACTTCTTTTGATGAGGGGAACAAATAATTTGCATAAAAATATTTTCTTAGCACTATTGAAATAGCACAAAAATTTCAATATTTTTGTGAGGTCCGCGCCTGTCGAATTTCCGTCAAAAAATTCAATTTTACAAAAACTGCCTAAAATTGTGGAGAAACACTTCTTTTGATGAAAGGAACAAATAATTTGCCAAAAAATATTTTCTTAGCACAATTTAAGATAGCACAAAATTTTCACTATTTTTGTAAGGTCCGCGCCTGTCGAATTTCCGTCAAAAATTCAATTTTATAAAAACTGCCTTAAATTGTGGAGAAACACTTCTTTTGATGAAGGGAACAAATAATTTGCAAAAAAATTATTTCTTAGCACTATTGAAGAAAGCACAAAAATTTCATTATTTTTGTAAGGTCCGCGCCTGTCGAATTTCCGTCAAAAATTCAATTTTACAAAAACTGCCTAAAATTGTGGAGAAACATTTCTTTTGATGAAGGGAACAAATAATTTGCTAAAAATAATATCTTAGCACTATTTAAGAAAGCACAAAATTTTCACTATTTTTGTAAGGTCCGCGCCTGTCGAATTTCCGTCAAAAATTCAATTTTACAAAAACTGCCTAAAATTATGGAGAAACACTTCTTTTGATGAGGGGAACAAATAATTTGCAAAAAATATTTTCTTAGCACTATTGAAGATAGCACAAAAATTTCACTATTTTTGTAAGGTCCGCGCCTGTCGAATTTCCGTCAAAAATTCAATTTTCCAAAAACTGCCTAAAATTGTGGAGAAACACTTCTTTTGATGAGGGAAACAAATAATTTGCAAAATAATATTTTCTTAGCACAATTTAAGATAGCACAAAATTTTCACTATTTTTGTAAGGTCCGCGCCTGTCGAATTTCCGTCAAAAATTCAATTTTACAAAAAATGCCTAAAATTGTGGAGAAACACTTCTTTTGATGAGGGGAGCATATAATTTGCAAAAAAATATTTTTTTAGCACTATTGAAGATAGCACAAAAATTTCATTATTTTTGTAAGGTCCGCGCCTGTCGAATTTCCGTCAAAAATTCAATTTCACAAAAACTGCCTAAAATTGTGGAGAAACACTTCTTTTGATGAAGGGAACAAATAACTTGCAAAATAATATTATCTTAGCACTATTTAAGATAGCACAAAATTTTCACTATTTTTGTAAGGTCCGCGCCTGTAGAATTTCCGTCAAAAATTCAATTTTACAAAAACTGCCTAAAATTGTGGAGAAACACTTCTTTTGATGAGGGGAACAAATAATTTGCAAAAAACATTTTCTTAGCACTATTTAAGATAGCACAAAATTTTCACTATTTTTGTTAGGTCCGCGCCTGTCGAATTTCTGTCAAAAATTCAATTTTCCAAAAACTACCTATAATTGTGGAGAAACACTTCTTTGTGATGAGGGGAACAAATAATTTGCCAAAAAATATTTTCTTAGCACAATTTAAGATAGCACAAAATTTTCACTATTTTTGTAAGGTTCGCGCCTGTCGAATTTCCGTCAAAAATTCAATTTTACAAAAACTGCCTTAAATTGTGGAGAAACACTTCTTTTGATGAAGGGAACAAATAATTTGCAAAAAAATATTTCCTTTGCACTATTGAAGAAAGCACAAAAATTTCATTATTTTTGTAAGGTCCGCGCCTGTCGAATTTCTGTCAAAAATTCAATTTTACAAAAACTGCCTAAAATTGTGGAGAAACACTTCTTTTGATGAGGGGAACAAAGAATTTGCAAAAAATATTATCTTAGCACTATTTAAGATAGCACAAAATTTTCACTATTTTTGTAAGGTCCGCGCCTGTCGAATTTCAGTCAAAAATTCAATTTTACAAAAACTGCCTAAAATTATGGAGAAACACTTCTTTTGATGAGGGGAACAAATAATTTGCAAAAAATATTTTCTTAGCACTATTGAAGATAGCACAAAAATTTCACTATTTTTGTAAGGTCCGCGCCTGTCGAATTTCCCTCAAAAATTCAATTTTCCAAAAACTGCCTAAAATTGTGGAGAAATACTTCTTTTGATGAGGGGAACAAATATTTTGCAAAAAAATATTTTCTTAGCACTATTGAAGATAGCACAAAATTTTCACTATTTTTATTAGGTCCGCGCCTGTCGTATTTCCGTCAAAAATTCAATTTTACAAAAACTGCCTAAAATTGTGGAGAAACACTTCTTTTGATGAGGGAAACAAATAATTTGCAAAATAATATTTTCTTAGCACAATTTAAGATAGCACAAAATTTTCACTATTTTTGTAAGGTCCGCGCCTGTCGAATTTCCGTCAAAAATTCAATTTTCCAAAAACTGCCTTAAATTCTGGAGAAACACTTCTTTTGATGAGGGGAGCATATAATTTGCAAAAAAATATTTTCTTAGCACTATTGAAGATAGCACAAAAATTTCATTATTTTTGTAAGGTCCGCGCCTGTCGAATTTCCGTCAAAAATTCAATTTCACAAAAACTGCCTAAAATTGTGGAGAAACACTTCTTTTGATGAAGGGAACAAATAACTTGCAAAATAATATTATCTTAGCACTATTTAAGATAGCACAAAATTTTCACTATTTTTGTAAGGTTCGCGCCTGTAGAATTTCTGTCAAAAATTCAATTTTACAAAAACTGCCTAAAATTGCGGAGAAACACTTCTTTTGATGAGGGGAACAAATAATTTGCAAAAAACATTTTCTTAGCACTATTTAAGATAGCACAAAATTTTCACTATTTTTGTTAGGTCCGCGCCTGTCGAATTTCTGTCAAAAATTCAATTTTCCAAAAACTACCTATAATTGTGGAGAAACACTTCTTTGTGATGAGGGGAACAAATAATTTGCCAAAAAATATTTTCTTAGCACAATTTAAGATAGCACAAAATTTTCACTATTTTTGTAAGGTCCGTGCCTGTCGAATTTCCGTCAAAAATTCAATTTTACAAAAACTGCCTAAAATTATGGAGAAACACTTCTTTTGATGAGGGGAACAAATAATTTGCAAAAAATATTTTCTTAGCACTATTTAAGATAGCACAAAATTTTCATTATTTTTGTAAGGTCAGCGCCTGTCGAATTTCCGTCAAAAATTCAATTTCACAAAAACTGCCTAAAATTGTGGAGAAACACTTCTTTTGATGAAGGGAACAAATAACTTGCAAAATAATATTATCTTAGCACTATTGAAGATAGCACAAAAATTTCATTATTTTTGTAAGGTCCGCGCCTGTCGAATTTCCGTCAAAAATTCAATTTCACAAAAACTGCCTAAAATTGTGGAGAAACACTTCTTTTGATGAAGGGAACAAATAACTTGCAAAATAATATTATCTTAGCACTATTTAAGATAGCACAAAATTTTCACTATTTTTGTAAGGTCTGCGCCTGTCGAATTTCCGTCAAAAATTCAATTTTCCAAAAACTGCCTAAAATTGTGGAGAAATACTTCTTTTGATGAGGGGAACAAATAATTTGCATTAAAATATTTTCTTAGCACTATTGAAGATAGCACAAAAATTTCACTATTTTTGTAAGGTCCGCGCCTGTCGAATTTCCGTCAAAAATTCAATTTTACAAAAACTGCCTAAAATTGTGGAGAAACTCTTCTTTTGATGAAGGGAACATATAATTTGCAAAAAAACATTTTCTTAGCAATATTGAAGATAGCACAAAAATTTCATAATTTTTGTAAGGTCCGCGCCTGTCGAATTTCCGTCAAAAATTCAATTTTCCAAAAACTGCCTAAAATTGTGGAGAAACACTTCTTTCGATGAGGGGAACAAATAATTTGCCAAAAATATTTTCTAAGCACAATTTAAGATTAATTTGCAAAAAAATATTTTCTTAGCACAATTTAAGATAGCACAAAATTTTCACTATTTTTGTAAGGTCCGCGCCTGTCGAATTTCCGTCAAAAATTCAATTTTCCAAAAACTGCCTAAAATTGTGGAGAAATACTTCTTTTGATGAGGGGAACAAATAATTTGCCAAAAAATATTTTCTTAGCACTAATGAAGATAGCACAAAAATTTCACTATTTTTGTAAGGTTCGCGCCTGTCGAATTTCCTTCAAAAATTCAATTTTACAAAAACTGCCTAAAATTGTGGAGAAATACTTCTTTTGATGAGGGGAACAAATAATTTGCATAAAAATATTTTCTTAGCACTATTGAAGTAGCACAAAAATTTCAATATTTTTGTGAGGTCCGCGCCTGTCGAATTTCCGTCAAAAAATTCAATTTTACAAAAACTGCCTAAAATTGTGGAGAAACACTTCTTTTGATGAAAGGAACAAATAATTTGCCAAAAAATATTTTCTTAGCACAATTTAAGATAGCACAAAATTTTCACTATTTTTGTAAGGTCCGCGCCTGTCGAATTTCCGTCAAAAATTCAATTTTATAAAAACTGCCTTAAATTGTGGAGAAACACTTCTTTTGATGAAGGGAACAAATAATTTGCAAAAAAATTATTTCTTAGCACTATTGAAGAAAGCACAAAAATTTCATTATTTTTGTAAGGTCCGCGCCTGTCGAATTTCCGTCAAAAATTCAATTTTACAAAAACTGCCTAAAATTGTGGAGAAACATTTCTTTTGATGAAGGGAACAAATAATTTGCTAAAAATATTATCTTAGCACTATTTAAGAAAGCACAAAATTTTCACTATTTTTGTAAGGTCCGCGCCTGTCGAATTTCCGTCAAAAATTCAATTTTACAAAAACTGCCTAAAATTATGGAGAAACACTTCTTTTGATGAGGGGAACAAATAATTTGCAAAAAATATTTTCTTAGCACTATTGAAGATAGCACAAAAATTTCACTATTTTTGTAAGGTCCGCGCCTGTCGAATTTCCGTCAAAAATTCAATTTTCCAAAAACTGCCTAAAATTGTGGAGAAACACTTCTTTTGATGAGGGAAACAAATAATTTGCAAAATAATATTTTCTTAGCACAATTTAAGATAGCACAAAATTTTCACTATTTTTGTAAGGTCCGCGCCTGTCGAATTTCCGTCAAAAATTCAATTTTACAAAAAATGCCTAAAATTGTGGAGAAACACTTCTTTTGATGAGGGGAGCATATAATTTGCAAAAAAATATTTTCTTAGCACTATTGAAGATAGCACAAAAATTTCATTATTTTTGTAAGGCTCCCGCCTGTCGAATTTCCGTCAAAAATTCAATTTCACAAAAACTGCCTAAAATTGTGGAGAAACACTTCTTTTGATGAAGGGAACAAATAACTTGCAAAATAATATTATCTTAGCACTATTTAAGATAGCACAAAATTTTCACTATTTTTGTAAGGTCCGCGCCTGTAGAATTTCCGTCAAAAATTCAATTTTACAAAAACTGCCTAAAATTGTGGAGAAACACTTCTTTTGATGAGGGGAACAAATAATTTGCAAAAAACATTTTCTTAGCACTATTTAAGATAGCACAAAATTTTCACTATTTTTGTTAGGTCCGCGCCTGTCGAATTTCTGTCAAAAATTCAATTTTCCAAAAACTACCTATAATTGTGGAGAAACACTTCTTTGTGATGAGGGGAACAAATAATTTGCCAAAAAATATTTTCTTAGCACAATTTAAGATAGCACAAAATTTTCACTATTTTTGTAAGGTTCGCGCCTGTCGAATTTCCGTCAAAAATTCAATTTTACAAAAACTGCCTTAAATTGTGGAGAAACACTTCTTTTGATGAAGGGAACAAATAATTTGCAAAAAAATATTTCCTTAGCACTATTGAAGAAAGCACAAAAATTTCATTATTTTTGTAAGGTCCGCGCCTGTCGAATTTCTGTCAAAAATTCAATTTTACAAAAACTGCCTAAAATTGTGGAGAAACACTTCTTTTGATGAGGGGAACAAATAATTTGCAAAAAATATTATCTTAGCACTATTTAAGATAGCACAAAATTTTCACTATTTTTGTAAGGTCCGCGCCTGTCGAATTTCCGTCAAAAATTCAATTTTACAAAAACTGCCTAAAATTATGGAGAAACACTTCTTTTGATGAGGGGAACAAATAATTTGCAAAAAATATTTTCTTAGCACTATTGAAGATAGCACAAAAATTTCACTATTTTTGTAAGGTCCGCGCCTGTCGAATTTCCCTCAAAAATTCAATTTTCCAAAAACTGCCTAAAATTGTGGAGAAATACTTCTTTTGATGAGGGGAACAAATATTTTGCAAAAAAATATTTTCTTAGCACTATTGAAGATAGCACAAAATTTTCACTATTTTTATTAGGTCCGCGCCTGTCGTATTTCCGTCAAATATTCAATTTTACAAAAACTGCCTAAAATTGTGGAGAAACACTTCTTTTGATGAGGGAAACAAATAATTTGCAAAATAATATTTTCTTAGCACAATTTAAGATAGCACAAAATTTTCACTATTTTTGTAAGGTCCGCGCCTGTCGAATTTCCGTCAAAAATTCAATTTTCCAAAAACTGCCTTAAATTCTGGAGAAACACTTCTTTTGATGAGGGGAGCATATAATTTGCAAAAAAATATTTTCTTAGCACTATTGAAGATAGCACAAAAATTTCATTATTTTTGTAAGGTCCGCGCCTGTCGAATTTCCGTCAAAAATTCAATTTCACAAAAACTGCCTAAAATTGTGGAGAAACACTTCTTTTGATGAAGGGAACAAATAACTTGCAAAATAATATTATCTTAGCACTATTGAAGATAGCACAAAATTTTCACTATTTTTGTAAGGTCCGCGCCTGTAGAATTTCTGTCAAAAATTCAATTTTACAAAAACTGCCTAAAATTGCGGAGAAACACTTCTTTTGATGAGGGGAACAAATAATTTGCAAAAAACATTTTCTTAGCACTATTTAAGATAGCACAAAATTTTCACTATTTTTGTTAGGTCCGCGCCTGTCGAATTTCTGTCAAAAATTCAATTTTCCAAAAACTACCTATAATTGTGGAGAAACACTTCTTTGTGATGAGGGGAACAAATAATTTGCCAAAAAATATTTTCTTAGCACAATTTAAGATAGCACAAAATTTTCACTATTTTTGTAAGGTCCGTGCCTGTCGAATTTCCGTCAAAAATTCAATTTTACAAAAACTGCCTAAAATTATGGAGAAACACTTCTTTTGATGAGGGGAACAAATAATTTGCAAAAAATATTTTCTTAGCACTATTTAAGATAGCACAAAATTTTCATTATTTTTGTAAGGTCAGCGCCTGTCGAATTTCCGTCAAAAATTCAATTTCACAAAAACTGCCTAAAATTGTGGAGAAACACTTCTTTTGATGAAGGGAACAAATAACTTGCAAAATAATATTATCTTAGCACTATTGAAGATAGCACAAAAATTTCATTATTTTTGTAAGGTCCGCGCCTGTCGAATTTCCGTCAAAAATTCAATTTCACAAAAACTGCCTAAATTGTGGAGAAACACTTCTTTTGATGAAGGGAACAAATAACTTGCAAAATAATATTATCTTAGCACTATTTAAGATAGCACAAAATTTTCACTATTTTTGTAAGGTCTGCGCCTGTCGAATTTCCGTCAAAAATTCAATTTTCCAAAAACTGCCTAAAATTATGGAGAAATACTTCTTTTGATGAGGGGAACAAATAATTTGCATTAAAATATTTTCTTAGCACTATTGAAGATAGCACAAAAATTTCACTATTTTTGTAAGGTCCGCGCCTGTCGAATTTCCGTCAAAAATTCAATTTTACAAAAACTGCCTAAAATTGTGGAGAAACACTTCTTTTGATGAGGGGAACAAATAATTTGCAAAAAAATATTTTCTTAGCACTATTGAAGATAGCACAAAAATTTCATTATTTTTGTAAGGTCCGCGCCTGTCGAATTTCCGTCAAAATTTCAATTTTGCAAAAACTGCCAAAATTGTGGAGAAATACTTCTTTTGATGAGGGAAACAAATAATTTGCAAAATAATATTTTCTTAGCACAATTTAAGATAGCACAAAATTTTCACTATTTTTGTAAGGTCCGCGCCTGTCGAATTTCCGTCAAAAATTCAATTTTACAAAAACTGCCTAAAATTGTGGAGAAACACTTCTTTTGATGAGGGGAGCATATAATTTGCAAAAAAATATTTTCTTAGCACTATTGAAGATAGCACAAAAATTTCATTATTTTTGTAAGGTCAGCGCCTGTCGAATTTCCGTCAAAAATTCAATTTCACAAAAACTGCCTAAAATTGTGGAGAAACACTTCTTTTGATGAAGGGAACAAATAACTTGCAAAATAATATTATCTTAGCACTATTTAAGATAGCACAAAATTTTCACTATTTTTGTAAGGCCCGCGCCTGTAGAATTTCCGTCAAAAATTCAATTTTACAAAAACTGCCTAAAATTGTGGAGAAACACTTCTTTTGACGAGGGGAACAAATAATTTGCAAAAAACATTTTCTTAGCACTATTTAAGATAGCACAAAATTTTCACTATTTTTGTTAGGTCCGCGCCTGTCGAATTTCTGTCAAAAATTCAATTTTACAAAAACTGCCTAAAATTGTGGAGAAACATTTCTTTTGATGAAGAGAACAAATAATTTGCAAAAAATATTATCTTAGCACTATTTAAGATAGCACAAAATTTTCACTATTTTTGTAAGGTCCGGGCCTGTCGAATTTCAGTCAAAAATTCAATTTTACAAAAACTGCCTAAAATTATGGAGAAACACTTCTTTTGATGAGGGGAACAAATAATTTGCAAAAAATATTTTCTTAGCACTATTGAAGATAGCACAAAAATTTCACTATTTTTGTAAGGTCCGCGCCTGTAGAATTTCCCTCAAAAATTCAATTTTCCAAAAACTGCCTAAAATTGTGGAGAAATACTTCTTTTGATGAGGGGAACAAATATTTTGCAAAAAAATATTTTCTTAGCACTATTGAAGATAGCACAAAATTTTCACTATTTTTGTTAGGTCCGCGCCTGTCGTATTTCCGTCAAAAATTCAATTTTACAAAAACTGCCTAAAATTGTGGAGAAACACTTCTTTTGTATAGGGAAACAAATAATTTGCAAAATAATATTTTCTTAGCACAATTTAAGATAGCACAAAATTTTCACTATTTTTGTAAGGTCCGCGCCTGTCGAATTTCCGTCAAAAATTCAATTTTACAAAAACTGCCTAAAATTGTGGAGAAACACTTCTTTTGATGAGGGGAGCATATAATTTGCAAAAAAATATTTTCTTAGCACTATTGAAGATAGCACAAAAATTTCATTATTTTTGTAAGGTCCGCGCCTGTCGAATTTCCGTCAAAAATTCAATTTCACAAAAACTGCCTAAAATTGTGGAGAAACACTTCTTTTGATGAAGGGAACAAATAACTTGCAAAATAATATTATCTTAGCACTATTTAAGATAGCACAAAATTTTCACTATTTTTGTAAGGTCCGCGCCTGTCGAATTTCCGTCAAAAATTCAATTTTCCAAAAACTGCCTAAAATTGTGGAGAAATACTTCTTTTGATGAGGGGAACAAATAATTTGCATAAAAATATTTTCTTAGCACTATTGAAGATAGCACAAAAATTTCACTATTTTTGTAAGGTCCACGCCTGTCGAATTTCCGTCAAAAATTCAATTTTACAAAAACTGCCTAAAATTGTGGAGAAACACTTCTTTTAATGAGGGGAACAAATAATTTGCAAAAAAATATTTTCTTAGCACTATTGAAGATAGCACAAAAATTTCATTATTTTTGTAAGGTCCGCGCCTGTCGAATTTCCGTCAAAATTTCAATTTTACAAAAACTGCCAAAATTGTGGAGAAATACTTCTTTTGATGAGGGGAACAAATAATTTGCAAAAAAATATTTTCTTAGCACTATTGAAGATAGCACAAAAATTTCACTATTTTTGTAAGGTTCGCGCCTGTCGAATTTCCGTCAAAATTTCAATTTTACAAAAACTGCCCAAAATTGTGGAGCAACACTTCTTTTGATGAGGGGAACAAATAATTTGCAAAAAATATTTTCTTAGCACTATTGAAGATAGCACAAAAATTTCATTATTTTTGTAAGGTCCGCGCCTGTCAAATCTCCGTCAAAAATTCAATTTTACAAAAACTGCCTAAAATTGTGGAGAAACTCTTCTTTTGATGAAGGGAACAAATAATTTGCAAAAAAATATTTTCTTAGCACTATTGAAGATAGCACAAAAATTTCATTATTTTTGTAAGGTCCGCGCCTGTCGAATTTCCGTCAAAAATTCAATTTTACAAAAACTGCCTAAAATTGTGGAGAAACACTTCTTTTGATGAAGGGAACAAATAATTTGCAAAAAAATATTTTCTTAGCACAATTTAAGATAGCACAAAATTTTCACTATTTTTGTAAGGTCCGCGCCTGTCGAATTTCCCTCAAAAATTCAATTTTCCAAAAACTGCCTAAAATTGTGGAGAAATACTTCTTTTGATGAGGGGAACAAATAATTTGCAAAAAAATATTTTCTTAGCACAATTTTAGATAGCACAAAATTTTCACTATTTTTGTAAGGTCTGCGCCTGTCGTATTTCCGTCAAAAATTCAATTTTACAAAAACTGCCTAAAATTGTGGAGAAGAAACACTTCTTTTGATGAGGGGAACAAATATTTTGCAAAAAAATATTTTCTTAGCACAATTTAAGATAGCACAAAATTTTCACTATTTTTGTAAGGGTTGCGCCTGTCGAATTTCCGTCAAAAATTAAATTTTACAAAAACTGCCTAAAAATGTGGGGAATACTTCTTTTGATGAGGGGAACAAATAATTTGCATAAAAATATTTTCTTAGCACTATTGAAGATAGCACAAAAATTTCAATATTTTTGTAAGGTCCCCGCCTGTAGAATTTCCGTCAAAAATTCAATTTTACAAAAACTGCCTAAAATTGTGGAGAAACTCTTCTTTCGATGAAGGGAACAAATAATTTGCAAAAAAAAAATTCTTCGCACTAATGAAGATAGCACAAAAATTTCATTATTTTTGTAAGGTCCGCGCCTGTAGAATTTCCATCAAAAATTCAATTTTCCAAAAACTGCCTAAAATTGTGGAGAAACACTTCTTTTGATGAGGGGAGCATATAATTTGCAAAAAAACATTTTCTTAGCACTATTGAAGATAGCACAAAAATTTCATTATTTTTGTAAGGTCCGCGCCTGTCGAATTTCCGTCAAAAATTCAATTTCACAAAAACTGCCTAAAATTGTGGAGAAACACTTCTTTTGATGAGGGGAACAAATAATTTGCAAAAAATATTTTCTTAGCACTATTGAAGAAAGCACAAAAATTTCATTATTTTTGTAAGGTCCGCGCCTGTCGAATTTCTGTCAAAAATTCAATTTTACAAAAACTGCCTAAAATTGTGGAGAAACATTTCTTTTGATGAAGGGAACAAATAATTTGCAAAAAATATTATCTTAGCACTATTTAAGATAGCACAAAATTTTCACTATTTTTGTAAGGTCCGCGCCTGTCGAATTTCAGTCAAAAATTCAATTTTACAAAAACTGCCTAAAATTATGGAGAAACACTTCTTTTGATGAGGGAAACAAATAATTTGCAAAAAATATTTTCTTAGCACTATTGAAGATAGCACAAAAATTTCACTATTTTTGTAAGGTCCGCGCCTGTCAAATTTCCCTCAAAAATTCAATTTTCCAAAAACTGCCTAAAATTGTGGAGAAATACTTCTTTTGATGAGGGGAACAAATATTTTGCAAAAAAATATTTTCTTAGCACTATTGAAGATAGCACAAAATTTTCACTATTTTTGTTAGGTCCGCGCCTGTCGTATTTCCGTCAAAAATTCAATTTTCCAAAAACTGCCTAAAATTGTGGAGAAACACTTCTTTTGATGAGGGAAACAAATAATTTGCAAAATAATATTTTCTTAGCACAATTTAAGATAGCACAAAATTTTCACTATTTTTGTAAGGTCCGCGCCTGTCGAATTTCCGTCAAAAATTCAATTTTACAAAAACTGCCTAAAATTGTGGAGAAACACTTCTTTTGATGAGGGGAGCATATAATTTGCAAAAAAATATTTTCTTAGCACTATTGAAGATAGCACAAAAATTTCATTATTTTTGTAAGGTCCGCGCCTGTCGAATTTCTGTCAAAAATTCAATTTCACAAAAACTGCCTAAAATTGTGGAGAAACACTTCTTTTGATGAGGGGAACAAATAATTTGCAAAAAAATATTTTCTTAGCACTATTGAAGATAGCACAAAAATTTCATTATTTTTGTAAGGTCCGCGCCTGTCGAATTTCCGTCAAAATTTCAATTTTACAAAAACTGCCAAAATTGTGGAGAAATACTTCTTTTGATGAGGGGAACAAATAATTTGCAAAAAAATATTTTCTTAGCACTATTGAAGATAGCACAAAAATTTCACTATTTTTGTAAGGTCCGCGCCTGTCGAATTTCCGTCAAAAGTTCAATTTTACAAAAACTGCCTAAAATTGTGGAGAAGAAACACTTCTTTTGATGAGGGGAACAAATAATTTGCAAAAAAATATTTTCTTAGCACAATTTAAGATAGCACAAAATTTTCACTATTTTTGTAAGGTCCGCGCCTGTCGAATTTCCGTCAAAAATTCAATTTTCCGAAAACTGCCTAAAATTGTGGAGAAATACTTCTTTTGATGAGGGGAACAAATAATTTGCATAAAAATATTTTCTTAGCACTAATGAAGATAGCACAAAAATTTCACTATTTTTGTAAGGTCCGCGCCTGTCGAATTTCCGTCAAAAATTCAATTTTACAAAAACTGCCTAAAATTGTGGAGAAATACTTCTTTTGATGAGGGGAACAAATAATTTGCATAAAAATATTTTCTTAGCACTATTGAAGATAGCACAAAAATTTCAATATTTTTGTAAGGTTTCCCCGCCTGTAGAATTTCAGTCAAAAATTCAATTTTACAAAAACTGCCTATAATTGTGGAGAAACACTTCTTTTGATGAAGGGAACAAATAATTTGCAAAAAAATATTTTCTTAGCACTATTGAAAATAGCACAAAAATTTCATTATTTTTGTAAGATCCGCGCCTGTCGAATTTCCGTCAAAAATTCAATTTTACAAAAACTGCCTAAAATTGTGGAGAAACACTTCTTTTGATGAGGGTAACAAATAATTTGCAAAATGATATTTTCTTAGCACAATTTAAGATAGCACAAAATTTTCATTATTTTTGTAAGGTCGGCGCCTGTCGAATTTCCGTCAAAAATTCAATTTTCCAAAAACTGCCTAAAATTGTGGAGAAATACTTCTTTTGATGAGGGGAACAAATAATTTGCATAAAAATATTTTCTTAGCACTATTAAAGATAGCACAGAAGTTTCACTATTTTTGTAAGGTCCGCGCCTGTCGAATTTCCGTCAAAATTTCAATTTTACAAAAACTGCCTAAAATTGTGGAGAAACACTTCTTTTGATGAGGGGAGCAAATAATTTGCAAAAAATATTTTCTTAGCACTATTGAAGATAGCACAAAAATTTCATTATTTTTGTAAGGTCCGCGCCTGTCAAATCTCCGTCAAAAATTCAATTTTACAAAAACTGCCTAAAATTGTGGAGAAACTCTTCTTTTGATGAAGGGAACAAATAATTTGCAAAAAAATATTTTCTTAGCACTATTGAAGATAGCACAAAATTTTCACTATTTTTATTAGGTCCGCGCCTGTCCTATTTCCGTCAAAAATTCAATTTTCCAAAAACTGCCTAAAATTGTGGAGAAGAAACACTTCTTTTGATGAGGGGAACAAATAATTTGCAAAAAAATATTTTCTTAGCACAATTTAAGATAGCACAAAATTTTCACTATTTTTGTATGGTCCGCGCCTGTCGAATTTCCGTCAAAAATTCAATTTTACAAAAACTGCCTAAAATTGTGGAGAAACTCTTCTTTTGATGAAGGGAACATATAATTTGCAAAAAAATATTTTCTTAGCACTATTGAAGATAGCACAAAAATTTCATTATTTTTGTAAGGTCCGCGCCTGTCGAATTTCCGTCAAAAATTCAATTTTACAAAAACTGCCTAAAATTGCGGAGAAACACTTCTTTTGATGAGGGGAACAAATAATTTGCAAAAAAATATTTTTGTAAGGTCCGCGCCTGTCGAATTTCCGTCAAAAATTCAATTTTCCAAAAACTGCCTAAAATTGTGGAGAAACTCTTCTTTTGATGAAGGGAACAAATAATTTGCAAAAAAAAATTCTTAGCACTAATGAAGATAGCGCAAAAATTTCAATATTTTTGTAAGGTCCGCGCCTGTCGAATTTCCGTCAAAAATTCAATTTTCCAAAAACTGCCTAAAATTGTGGAGAAACACTTCTTTTGATGAGGGGAGCATATAATTTGCAAAAAAACATTTTCTTAGCACTATTGAAGATAGCACAAAAATTTCATTATTTTTGTAAGGTCCGCGCCTGTCGAATTTCCGTCAAAAATTCAATTTTACAAAAACTGCCTAAAATTGTGGAGAAACACTTCTTTTGATGAGGGTAACAAATAATTTGCAAAATGATATTTTCTTAGCACAATTTAAGATAGCACAAAATTTTCATTATTTTTGTAAGGTCGGCGCCTGTCGAATTTCCGTCAAAAATTCAATTTTCCAAAAACTGCCTAAAATTGTGGAGAAATACTTCTTTTGATGAGGGGAACAAATAATTTGCATAAAAATATTTTCTTAGCACTATTAAAGATAGCACAGAAGTTTCACTATTTTTGTAAGGTCCGCGCCTGTCGAATTTCCGTCAAAATTTCAATTTTACAAAAACTGCCTAAAATTGTGGAGAAACACTTCTTTTAATGAGGGGAACAAATAATTTGCAAAAAATATTTTCTTAGCACTATTGAAGATAGCACAAAAATTTCATTATTTTTGTAAGGTCCGCGCCTGTCAAATCTCCGTCAAAAATTCAATTTTACAAAAACTGCCTAAAATTGTGGAGAAACTCTTCTTTTGATGAAGGGAACAAATAATTTGCAAAAAAATATTTTCTTAGCACTATTGAAGATAGCACAAAAATTTCATTATTTTTGTAAGGTCCGCGCCTGTCGAATTTCCGTCAAAAATTCAATTTTA
The DNA here is from genome assembly GCA_964019695.1 of Loripinus fragilis. NCBI lineage: Eukaryota > Metazoa > Mollusca > Bivalvia > Lucinida > Lucinidae > Loripinus > Loripinus fragilis. Next base: position 78,165,217 of record OZ026518.1, read on the forward strand.
CAAAAACTGCCTAAAATTGTGGAGAAACACTTCTTTTGATGAAGGGAACAAATATTTTGCAAAAAAATATTTTCTTAGCACTATTGAAGATAGCACAAAATTTTCACTATTTTTATTAGGTCCGCGCCTGTCGTATTTCCGTCAAAAATTCAATTTTCCAAAAACTGCCTAAAATTGTGGAGAAGAAACACTTCTTTTGATGAGGGGAACAAATAATTTGCAAAAAAATATTTTCTTAGCACAATTTAAGATAGCACAAAATTTTCACTATTTTTGTAAGGGTCGCGCCTGTCGAATTTCGGTCAAAAATTCAATTTTACAAAAACTGCCTAAAAATGTGGAGAAATACTTCTTTTGATGAGGGGAACAAATAATTTGCATAAAAATATTTTCTTAGCACTATTGAAGATAGCACAAAAATATCAATATTTTTGTAAGGTCCGCGCCTGTCGAATTTCCGTCAAAAATTCAATTTTCCAAAAACTGCCTAAAATTGTGGAGAAACTCTTCTTTTGATGAAGGGAACAAATAATTTGCAAAAAAAAATTCTTAGCACTAATGAAGATAGCACAAAAATTTCAATATTTTTGTAAGGTCCGCGCCTGTCGAATTTCCGTCAAAAATTCAATTTTCCAAAAACTGCCTAAAATTGTGGAGAAACACTTCTTTTGATGAGGGGAGCATATAATTTGCAAAAAAACATTTTCTTAGCACTATTGAAGATAGCACAAAAATTTCATTATTTTTGTAAGGTCCGCGCCTGTCGAATTTCCGTCAAAAATTCAATTTCACAAAAACTGCCTAAAATTGTGGAGAAACACTTCTTTTGATGAGGGGAACAAATAATTTGCAAAAAATATTTTCTTAGCACTATTTAAGATAGCACAAAATTTTCACTATTTTTGTTAGGTCCGCGCCTGTCGAATTTCTGTCAAAATTTCAGTTTTCCAAAAACTACCTATAATTGTGGAGAAACACTTCTTTGTGATGAGGGGAACAAATAATTTGCCAAAAAATATTTTCTTAGCACAATTTAAGATAGCACAAAATTTTCACTACTTTTGTAAGGTCCGCGCCTGTCGAATTTCCGTCAAAAATTCAATTTTACAAAAACTGCCTAAAATTGTGGAGAAACACTTCTTTTGATGAGGGGAACAAATAATTTGCAAAAAAATATTTTCTTCGCACAATATAAGATAGCACAAAATTTTCACTATTTTTGTAAGGTCCGCGCCTGACGAATTTCCGTCAAAAATTCAATTTTACAAAAACTGCCTAAAATTGTGGAGAAACTCTTCTTTTGATGAAGGGAACATATAATTTGCAAAAAAATATTTTCTTAGCACTATTGAAGATAGCACAAAAATTTCATTATTTTTGTAAGGTCCGCGCCTGTCGAATTTCCGTCAAAAATTCAATTTTACAAAAACTGCCTAAAATTGCGGAGAAACACTTCTTTTGATGAGGGGAACAAATAATTTGCAAAAAAATATTTTTGTAAGGTCCGCGCCTGTCGAATTTCCGTCAAAAATTCAATTTTCCAAAAACTGCCTAAAATTGTGGAGAAACTCTTCTTTTGATGAAGGGAACAAATAATTTGCAAAAAAAAATTCTTAGCACTAATGAAGATAGCACAAAAATTTCAATATTTTTGTAAGGTTCGCGCCTGTCGAATTTCCGTCAAAATTTCAATTTTCCAAAAACTGCCTAAAATTGTGGAGAAACACTTCTTTTGATGAGGGGAGCATATAATTTGCAAAAAAACATTTTCTTAGCACTATTGAAGATAGCACAAAAATTTCATTATTTTTGTAAGGTCCGCGCCTGTCGAATTTCCGTCAAAAATTCAATTTCACAAAAACTGCCTAAAATTGTGGAGAAACACTTCTTTTGATGAGGGGAACAAATAATTTGCAAAAAATATTTTCTTAGCACTATTTAAGATAGCACAAAATTTTCACTATTTTTGTTAGGTCCGCGCCTGTCGAATTTCTGTCAAAATTTCAGTTTTCCAAAAACTACCTATAATTGTGGAGAAACACTTCTTTGTGATGAGGGGAACAAATAATTTGCCAAAAAATATTTTCTTAGCACAATTTAAGATAGCACAAAATTTTCACTACTTTTGTAAGGTCCGCGCCTGTCGAATTTCCGTCAAAAATTCAATTTTACAAAAACTGCCTAAATTGTGGAGAAACACTTCTTTTGATGAGGGGAACAAATAATTTGCAAAAAAATATTTTCTTCGCACAATATAAGATAGCACAAAATTTTCACTATTTTTGTAAGGTCCGCGCCTGACGAATTTCCGTCAAAAATTCAATTTTACAAAAACTGCCTAAAATTGTGGAGAAACTCTTCTTTTGATGAAGGGAACATATAATTTGCAAAAAAATATTTTCTTAGCACTATTGAAGATAGCACAAAAATTTCATTATTTTTGTAAGGTCCGCGCCTGTCGAATTTCCGTCAAAAATTCAATTTTACAAAAACTGCCTAAAATTGCGGAGAAACACTTCTTTTGATGAGGGGAACAAAAAATTTGCCAAAAAATATTTTCTTAGCACAATTTAAGATAGCACAAAATTTTCACTATTTTTGTAAGGTCCGCGCCTGTCGAATTTCCGTCAAAAATTCAATTTTACAAAAACTGCCTAAAATTGTGGAGAAACTCTTCTTTTGATGAAGGGAACATATAATTTGCAAAAAAATATTTTCTTAGCACTATTGAAGATAGCACAAAAATTTCATAATTTTTGTAAGGTCCGCGCCTGTCGAATTTCCGTCAAAAATTCAATTTTCCAAAAACTGCCTAAAATTGTGGAGAAACACTTCTTTCGATGAGGGGAACAAATAATTTGCCAAAAATATTTTCTAAGCACAATTTAAGATTAATTTGCAAAAAAATATTTTCTTAGCACAATTTAAGATAGCACAAAATTTTCACTATTTTTGTAAGGTCCGCGCCTGTCGAATTTCCGTCAAAAATTCAATTTTCCAAAAACTGCCTAAAATTGTGGAGAAATACTTCTTTTGATGAGGGGAACAAATAATTTGCCAAAAAATATTTTCTTAGCACTAATGAAGATAGCACAAAAATTTCACTATTTTTGTAAGGTTCGCGCCTGTCGAATTTCCGTCAAAAATTCAATTTTACAAAAACTGCCTAAAATTGTGGAGAAATACTTCTTTTGATGAGGGGAACAAATAATTTGCATAAAAATATTTTCTTAGCACTATTGAAGTAGCACAAAATTTTCACTATTTTTGTAAGGTCCACGCCTGTCGAATTTCCGTCAAAAAATTCAATTTTACAAAAACTGCCTAAAATTGTGGAGAAACACTTCTTTTAATGAAAGGAACAAATAATTTGCCAAAAAATATTTTCTTAGCACAATTTAAGATAGCACAAAATTTTCACTATTTTTGTAAGGTCGGCGCCTGTCGAATTTCCGTCAAAAATTCAATTTTATAAAAACTGCCTTAAATTGTGGAGAAACACTTCTTTTGATGAGGGGAACAAATAATTTGCAAAAAAATTATTTCTTAGCACTATTGAAGAAAGCACAAAAATTTCATTATTTTTGTAAGGTCCGCGCCTGTCGAATTTCCGTCAAAAATTCAATTTTACAAAAACTGCCTAAAATTGTGGAGAAACATTTCTTTTGATGAAGGGAACAAATAATTTGCAAAAAATATTATCTTAGCACTATTTAAGAAAGCACAAAATTTTCACTTTTTTGTAAGGTCCGCGCCTGTCGAATTTCCGTCAAAAATTCAATTTTACAAAAACTGCCTAAAATTGTGGAGAAACACTTCTTTTGATGAAGGGAACAAATAATTTGCAAAAAAATATTTTCTTAGCACTATTGAAGATAGCACAAAAATTTCACTATTTTTGTAAGGTCCGCGCCTGTCGAATTTCCGTCAAAAATTCAATTTTCCAAAAACTGCCTAAAATTGTGGAGAAACACTTCTTTTGATGAGGGAAACAAATAATTTGCAAAATAATATTTTCTTAGCACAATTTAAGATAGCACAAAATTTTCACTATTTTTGTTAGGTCCGCGCCTGTCGAATTTCCGTCAAAAATTCAATTTTACAAAAACTGCCTAAAATTGTGGAGAAACACTTCTTTTGATGAGGGGAGCATATAATTTGCAAAAAAATATTTTCTTAGCACTATTGAAGATAGCACAAAAATTTCATTATTTTTGTAAGGTCCGCGCCTGTCGAATTTCCGTCAAAAATTCAATTTCACAAAAACTGCCTAAAATTGTGGAGAAACACTTCTTTTGATGAAGGGAACAAATAACTTGCAAAATAATATTATCTTAGCACTATTTAAGATAGCACAAAATTTTCACTATTTTTGTAAGGTCCGCGCCTGTAGAATTTCCGTCAAAAATTCAATTTTACAAAAACTGCCTAAAATTGTGGAGAAACACTTCTTTCGATGAGGGGAACAAATAATTTGCAAAAAACATTTTCTTAGCACTATTTAAGATAGCACAAAATTTTCACTATTTTTGTAAGGTCCGGGCCTGTCGAATTTCAGTCAAAAATTCAATTTTACAAAAACTGCCTAAAATTGTGGAGAAACACTTCTTTTGATGAAGGGAACAAATAACTTGCAAAATAATATTATCTTAGCACTATTTAAGATAGCACAAAATTTTCACTATTTTTGTAAGGTCCGTGCCTGTAGAATTTCCGTCAAAAATTCAATTTTACAAAAACTGCCTAAAATTGTGGAGAAACACTTCTTTTGATGAGGGGAACAAATAATTTGCAAAAAACATTTTCTTAGCACTATTTAAGATAGCACAAAATTTTCACTATTTTTGTTAGGTCCGCGCCTGTCGAATTTCTGTCAAAAATTCAATTTTCCAAAAACTACCTATAATTGTGGAGAAACACTTCTTTGTGATGAGGGGAACAAATAATTTGCCAAAAAATATTTTCTTAGCACAATTTAAGATAGCACAAAATTTTCACTATTTTTGTAAGGTCCGTGCCTGTCGAATTTCCGTCAAAAATTCAATTTTACAAAAACTGCCTAAAATTATGGAGAAACACTTCTTTTGATGAGGGGAACAAATAATTTGCAAAAAATATTTTCTTAGCACTATTTAAGATAGCACAAAATTTTCACTATTTTTGTTAGGTCCCTGCCTGTCGAATTTCCGTCAAAAATTCAATTTTCCAAAAACTACCTATAATTGTGGAGAAACACTTCTTTTGATGAGGGGAACAAATAATTTGCCAAAAATATTTTCTTAGCACAATTTAAGATAGCACAAAATTTTTCACTATTTTTGTTAGGTCCGCGCCTGTCGAATTTCCGTCAAAAATTCAATTTTACAAAAACTACCTAAAATTCTGGAGAAACACTTCTTTGTGATGAGGGGAACAAATAATTTGCCAAAATTTTTTTTTCTTAGCACAATTTAAGATAGCAAAAAATTTTCACTACTTTTGTAAGGTCCGCGCCTGTCGAATTTCCGTCAAAATTTCAATTTTACAAAAACTGCCTAAAATTGTGGAGAAACACTTTTTTTGATGAAGGGAACAAATAACTTGCAAAATAATATTATCTTAGCACTATTTAAGATAGCACAAAATTTTCACTATTTTTGTAAGGTCCGCGCCTGTAGAATTTCCGTCAAAAATTCAATTTTACAAAAACTGCCTAAAATTGTGGAGAAACACTTCTTTTGATGAGGGGAACAAATAATTTGCAAAAAATATTTTCTTAGCACTATTTAAGATAGCACAAAATTTTCACTACTTTTGTAAGGTCCGCGCCTGTCGAATTTCTGTCAAAAATTCAATTTTCCAAAAACTACCTATAATTGTGGAGAAACACTTCTTTGTGATGAGGGGAACAAATAATTTGCCAAAAAATATTTTCTTAGCACAATTTAAGATAGCACAAAATTTTCACTATTTTTGTAAGGTCAGCGCCTGTCGAATTTCCGTCAAAAATTCAATTTTACAAAAACTGCCTAAAATTATGGAGAAACACTTCTTTTGATGAGGGGAACAAATAATTTGCAAAAAATATTTTCTTAGCACTATTTAAGATAGCACAAAATTTTCACTATTTTTGTTAGGTCCGCGCCTGTCGAATTTCCGTCAAAAATTCAATTTTACAAAAACTACCTAAAATTCTGGAGAAACACTTCTTTGTGATGAGGGGAACAAATAATTTGCCAAAAAATTTTTTCTTAGCACAATTTAAGATAGCAAAAAATTTTCACTAATTTTGTAAGGTCTGCGCCTGTCGAATTTCCGTCAAAAATTCAATTTTACAAATACTGCCTAAAATTGTGGAGAAACACTTCTTTTGTTTAGGGGAACAAATAATTTGCAAAAAAATATTTTCTTAGCACAATATAAGATAGCACAAAATTTTCACTATTTTTGTAAGGTCCGCGCCTGTCGAATTTCCGTCAAAAATTCAATTTTACAAAAACTGCCTAAGATTGTGGAGAAATACCTCTTTTGATGAGGGGAACAAATAAATTGCATAAAAATATTTTCTTAGCACTATTGAAGATAGCACAAAAATTTCAATATTTTTGTAAGGTCCGCGTCTGTCGAATTTCCCTCAAAAATTCAATTTTCCAAAAACTGCCTAAAATTGTGGAGAAATACTTCTTTTGATGAGGGGAACAAATATTTTGCAAAAAAAATATTTTCTTAGCACTATTGAAGATAGCACAAAATTTTCACTATTTTTGTTAGGTCCGCGCCTGTCGTATTTCCGTCAAAAATTCAATTTTACAAAAACTGCCTAAAATTGTGGAGAAACACTTCTTTTGATGAGGGAAACAAATAATTTGCAAAATAATATTTTCTTAGCACAATTTAAGATAGCACAAAATTTTCACTATTTTTGTAAGGTCCGCGCCTGTCGAATTTCCGTCAAAAATTCAATTTTACAAAAACTGCCTTAAATTGTGGAGAAACACTTCTTTTGATGAAGGGAACAAATAATTTGCAAAAAAATATTTTCTTAGCACTATTGAAGATAGCACAAAAATTTCATTATTTTTGTAAAGTCCGCACCTGTCGAATTTCCGTCAAAATTTCAATTTTACAAAAACTGCCTTAAATTGTGGAGAAACACTTCTTTTGATGAGGGGAACAAATAATTTGCATAAAAATATTTTCTTAGCACTATTGAAGTAGCACAAAAATTTCAATATTTTTGTAAGGTCCGCGCCTGTCGAATTTCCGTCAAAAAATTCAATTTTACAAAAACTGCCTAAAATTGTGGAGAAACACTTCTTTTGATGAAAGGAACAAATAATTTGCCAAAAAATATTTTCTTAGCACAATTTAAGATAGCACAAAATTTTCACTATTTTTGTAAGGTCCGCGCCTGTCGAATTTCCGTCAAAAATTCAATTTTACAAAAACTGCCTAAAATTATGGAGAAACACTTCTTTTGATGAGGGGAACAAATAATTTGCAAAAAATATTTTCTTAGCACTATTGAAGATAGCACAAAAATTTCACTATTTTTGTAAGGTCCGCGCCTGTCGAATTTCCCTCAAAAATTCAATTTTCCAAAAACTGCCTAAAATTGTGGAGAAATACTTCTTTTGATGAGGGGAACAAATATTTTGCAAAAAAATATTTTCTTAGCACTATTGAAGATAGCACAAAATTTTCACTATTTTAATTAGGTCCGCGCCTGTCGTATTTCCGTCAAAAATTCAATTTTACAAAAACTGCCTAAAATTGTGGAGAAACACTTCTTTTGATGAGGGAAACAAATAATTTGCAAAATAATATTTTCTTAGCACAATTTAAGATAGCACAAAATTTTCACTATTTTTGTAAGGTCCGCGCCTGTCGAATTTCCGTCAAAAATTCAATTTTACAAAAACTACCTAAAATTCTGGAGAAACACTTCTTTGTGATGAGGGGAACAAATAATTTGCCAAAATTTTTTTTTCTTAGCACAATTTAAGATAGCAAAAAATTTTCACTACTTTTGTAAGGTCCGCGCCTGTCGAATTTCCGTCAAAATTTCAATTTTACAAAAACTGCCTAAAATTGTGGAGAAACACTTTTTTTGATGAAGGGAACAAATAACTTGCAAAATAATATTATCTTAGCACTATTTAAGATAGCACAAAATTTTCACTATTTTTGTAAGGTCCGCGCCTGTAGAATTTCCGTCAAAAATTCAATTTTACAAAAACTGCCTAAAATTGTGGAGAAACACTTCTTTTGATGAGGGGAACAAATAATTTGCAAAAAATATTTTCTTAGCACTATTTAAGATAGCACAAAATTTTCACTACTTTTGTAAGGTCCGCGCCTGTCGAATTTCTGTCAAAAATTCAATTTTCCAAAAACTACCTATAATTGTGGAGAAACACTTCTTTGTGATGAGGGGAACAAATAATTTGCCAAAAAATATTTTCTTAGCACAATTTAAGATAGCACAAAATTTTCACTATTTTTGTAAGGTCAGCGCCTGTCGAATTTCCGTCAAAAATTCAATTTTACAAAAACTGCCTAAAATTATGGAGAAACACTTCTTTTGATGAGGGGAACAAATAATTTGCAAAAAATATTTTCTTAGCACTATTTAAGATAGCACAAAATTTTCACTATTTTTGTTAGGTCCGCGCCTGTCGAATTTCCGTCAAAAATTCAATTTTACAAAAACTACCTAAAATTCTGGAGAAACACTTCTTTGTGATGAGGGGAACAAATAATTTGCCAAAAAATTTTTTCTTAGCACAATTTAAGATAGCAAAAAATTTTCACTACTTTTGTAAGGTCTGCGCCTGTCGAATTTCCGTCAAAAATTCAATTTTACAAATACTGCCTAAAATTGTGGAGAAACACTTCTTTTGTTTAGGGGAACAAATAATTTGCAAAAAAATATTTTCTTAGCACAATATAAGATAGCACAAAATTTTCACTATTTTTGTAAGGCTCGCGCCTGTCGAATTTCCGTCAAAAATTCAATTTTACAAAAACTGCCTAAGATTGTGGAGAAATACCTCTTTTGATGAGGGGAACAAATAAATTGCATAAAAATATTTTCTTAGCACTATTGAAGATAGCACAAAAATTTCAATATTTTTGTAAGGTCCGCGTCTGTCGAATTTCCCTCAAAAATTCAATTTTCCAAAAACTGCCTAAAATTGTGGAGAAATACTTCTTTTGATGAGGGGAACAAATATTTTGCAAAAAAAATATTTTCTTAGCACTATTGAAGATAGCACAAAATTTTCACTATTTTTGTTAGGTCCGCGCCTGTCGTATTTCCGTCAAAAATTCAATTTTACAAAAACTGCCTAAAATTGTGGAGAAACACTTCTTTTGATGAGGGAAACAAATAATTTGCAAAATAATATTTTCTTAGCACAATTTAAGATAGCACAAAATTTTCACTATTTTTGTAAGGTCCGCGCCTGTCGAATTTCCGTCAAAAATTCAATTTTACAAAAACTGCCTTAAATTGTGGAGAAACACTTCTTTTGATGAAGGGAACAAATAATTTGCAAAAAAATATTTTCTTAGCACTATTGAAGATAGCACAAAAATTTCATTATTTTTGTAAAGTCCGCACCTGTCGAATTTCCGTCAAAATTTCAATTTTACAAAAACTGCCTTAAATTGTGGAGAAACACTTCTTTTGATGAGGGGAACAAATAATTTGCATAAAAATATTTTCTTAGCACTATTGAAGTAGCACAAAAATTTCAATATTTTTGTAAGGTCCGCGCCTGTCGAATTTCCGTCAAAAAATTCAATTTTACAAAAACTGCCTAAAATTGTGGAGAAACACTTCTTTTGATGAAAGGAACAAATAATTTGCCAAAAAATATTTTCTTAGCACAATTTAAGATAGCACAAAATTTTCACTATTTTTGTAAGGTCCGCGCCTGTCGAATTTCCGTCAAAAATTCAATTTTACAAAAACTGCCTAAAATTATGGAGAAACACTTCTTTTGATGAGGGGAACAAATAATTTGCAAAAAATATTTTCTTAGCACTATTGAAGATAGCACAAAAATTTCACTATTTTTGTAAGGTCCGCGCCTGTCGAATTTCCCTCGAAAATTCAATTTTCCAAAAACTGCCTAAAATTGTGGAGAAATACTTCTTTTGATGAGGGGAACAAATATTTTGCAAAAAAATATTTTCTTAGCACTATTGAAGATAGCACAAAATTTTCACTATTTTAATTAGGTCCGCGCCTGTCGTATTTCCGTCAAAAATTCAATTTTACAAAAACTGCCTAAAATTGTGGAGAAACACTTCTTTTGATGAGGGAAACAAATAATTTGCAAAATAATATTTTCTTAGCACAATTTAAGATAGCACAAAATTTTCACTATTTTTGTAAGGTCCGCGCCTGTCGAATTTCCGTCAAAAATTCAATTTTACAAAAACTGCCTAAAATTCTGGAGAAACACTTCTTTTGATGAGAGGAGCATATAATTTGCAAAAAAATATTTTCTTAGCACTATTGAAGATAGCACAAAAATTTCATTATTTTTGTAAGGTCCGCGCCTGTCGAATTTCCGTCAAAAATTCAATTTCACAAAAACTGCCTAAAATTGTGGAGAAACACTTCTTTTGATGAAGGGAACAAATAACTTGCAAAATAATATTATCTTAGCACTATTTAAGATAGCACAAAATTTTCACTATTTTTGTAAGGTCCGCGCCTGTAGAATTTCTGTCAAAAATTCAATTTTACAAAAACTGCCTAAAATTGCGGAGAAACACTTCTTTTGATGAGGAGAACAAATAATTTGCAAAAAACATTTTCTTAGCACTATTTAAGATAGCACAAAATTTTCACTATTTTTGTTAGGTCCGCGCCTGTCGAATTTCTGTCAAAAATTCAATTTTCCAAAAACTACCTATAATTGTGAAGAAACACTTCTTTGTGATGAGGGGAACAAATAATTTGCCAAAAAATATTTTCTTAGCACAATTTAAGATAGCACAAAATTTTCACTATTTTTGTAAGGTTCGCGCCTGTTGAATTTCCGTCAAAAATTCAATTTTACAAAAACTGCCTTAAATTGTGGAGAAACACTTCTTTTGATGAAGGGAACAAATAATTTGCAAAAAAATATTTTCTTAGCACTATTGAAGAAAGCACAAAAATTTCATTATTTTTGTAAGGTCCGCGCCTGTCGAATTTCTGTCAAAAATTCAATTTTACAAAAACTGCCTAAAATTGTGGAGAAACACTTCTTTTGATGAGGGGAACAAATAATTTGCAAAAAATATTATCTTAGCACTATTTAAGATAGCACAAAATTTTCACTATTTTTGTAAGGTCCGCGCCTGTCGAATTTCCGTCAAAAATTCAATTTCACAAAAACTGCCTAAAATTGTGGAGAAACACTTCTTTTGATGAGGGGAACAAATAATTTGCAAAAAATATTTTCTTAGCACTATTTAAGATAGCACAAAATTTTCACTATTTTTGTTAGGTCCGCGCCTGTCGAATTTCTGTCAAAAATTCAGTTTTCCAAAAACTACCTATAATTGTGGAGAAACACTTCTTTGTGATGAGGGGAACAAATAATTTGCAAAAAAATATTTTCTTCGCACAATATAAGATAGCACAAAATTTTCACTATTTTTGTAAGGTCCGCGCCTGTCGAATTTCCGTCAAAAATTCAATTTTCCAAAAACTGCCTAAAATTGTGGAGAAACTCTTCTTTTGATGAAGGGAACAAATAATTTGCAAAAAAAAAATTCTTCGCACTAATGAAGATAGCACAAAAATTTCATTATTTTTGTAAGGTCCGCGCCTGTCGAATTTCCGTCAAAAATTCAATTTTCCAAAAACTGCCTAAAATTGTGGAGAAACACTTCTTTTGATGAGGGGAGCATATAATTTGCAAAAAAACATTTTCTTAGCACTATTGAAGATAGCACAAAAATTTCATTATTTTTGTAAGGTCCGCGCCTGTCGAATTTCCGTCAAAAATTCAATTTCACAAAAACTGCCTAAAATTGTGGAGAAACACTTCTTTTGATGAGGGGAACAAATAATTTGCAAAAAATATTTTCTTAGCACTATTTAAGATAGCACAAAATTTTCACTATTTTTGTTAGGTCCGCGCCTGTCGAATTTCTGTCAAAAATTCAGTTTTCCAAAAACTACCTATAATTGTGGAGAAACACTTCTTTGTGATGAGGGGAACAAATAATTTGCAAAAAAATATTTTCTTCGCACAATATAAGATAGCACAAAATTTTCACTATTTTTGTAAGGTCAGCGCCTGTCGAATTTCCGTCAAAAATTCAATTTTACAAAAACTGCCTAAAATTATGGAGAAACACTTCTTTTGATGAGGGGAACAAATAATTTGCAAAAAATATTTTCTTAGCACTATTTAAGATAGCACAAAATTTTCACTATTTTTGTTAGGTCCGCGCCTGTCGAATTTCCGTCAAAAATTCAATTTTACAAAAACTACCTAAAATTCTGGAGAAACACTTCTTTGTGATGAGGGGAACAAATAATTTGCCAAAAAATTTTTTCTTAGCACAATTTAAGATAGCAAAAAATTTTCACTACTTTTGTAAGGTCTGCGCCTGTCGAATTTCCGTCAAAAATTCAATTTTACAAATACTGCCTAAAATTGTGGAGAAACACTTCTTTTGTTTAGGGGAACAAATAATTTGCAAAAAAATATTTTCTTAGCACAATATAAGATAGCACAAAATTTTCACTATTTTTGTAAGGCTCGCGCCTGTCGAATTTCCGTCAAAAATTCAATTTTACAAAAACTGCCTAAGATTGTGGAGAAATACCTCTTTTGATGAGGGGAACAAATAAATTGCATAAAAATATTTTCTTAGCACTATTGAAGATAGCACAAAAATTTCAATATTTTTGTAAGGTCCGCGTCTGTCGAATTTCCCTCAAAAATTCAATTTTCCAAAAACTGCCTAAAATTGTGGAGAAATACTTCTTTTGATGAGGGGAACAAATATTTTGCAAAAAAAATATTTTCTTAGCACTATTGAAGATAGCACAAAATTTTCACTATTTTTGTTAGGTCCGCGCCTGTCGTATTTCCGTCAAAAATTCAATTTTACAAAAACTGCCTAAAATTGTGGAGAAACACTTCTTTTGATGAGGGAAACAAATAATTTGCAAAATAATATTTTCTTAGCACAATTTAAGATAGCACAAAATTTTCACTATTTTTGTAAGGTCCGCGCCTGTCGAATTTCCGTCAAAAATTCAATTTTACAAAAACTGCCTTAAATTGTGGAGAAACACTTCTTTTGATGAAGGGAACAAATAATTTGCAAAAAAATATTTTCTTAGCACTATTGAAGATAGCACAAAAATTTCATTATTTTTGTAAAGTCCGCACCTGTCGAATTTCCGTCAAAATTTCAATTTTACAAAAACTGCCTTAAATTGTGGAGAAACACTTCTTTTGATGAGGGGAACAAATAATTTGCATAAAAATATTTTCTTAGCACTATTGAAGTAGCACAAAAATTTCAATATTTTTGTAAGGTCCGCGCCTGTCGAATTTCCGTCAAAAAATTCAATTTTACAAAAACTGCCTAAAATTGTGGAGAAACACTTCTTTTGATGAAAGGAACAAATAATTTGCCAAAAAATATTTTCTTAGCACAATTTAAGATAGCACAAAATTTTCACTATTTTTGTAAGGTCCGCGCCTGTCGAATTTCCGTCAAAAATTCAATTTTACAAAAACTGCCTAAAATTATGGAGAAACACTTCTTTTGATGAGGGGAACAAATAATTTGCAAAAAATATTTTCTTAGCACTATTGAAGATAGCACAAAAATTTCACTATTTTTGTAAGGTCCGCGCCTGTCGAATTTCCCTCGAAAATTCAATTTTCCAAAAACTGCCTAAAATTGTGGAGAAATACTTCTTTTGATGAGGGGAACAAATATTTTGCAAAAAAATATTTTCTTAGCACTATTGAAGATAGCACAAAATTTTCACTATTTTAATTAGGTCCGCGCCTGTCGTATTTCCGTCAAAAATTCAATTTTACAAAAACTGCCTAAAATTGTGGAGAAACACTTCTTTTGATGAGGGAAACAAATAATTTGCAAAATAATATTTTCTTAGCACAATTTAAGATAGCACAAAATTTTCACTATTTTTGTAAGGTCCGCGCCTGTCGAATTTCCGTCAAAAATTCAATTTTACAAAAACTGCCTAAAATTCTGGAGAAACACTTCTTTTGATGAGGGGAGCATATAATTTGCAAAAAAATATTTTCTTAGCACTATTGAAGATAGCACAAAAATTTCATTATTTTTGTAAGGTCCGCGCCTGTCGAATTTCCGTCAAAAATTCAATTTCACAAAAACTGCCTAAAATTGTGGAGAAACACTTCTTTTGATGAAGGGAACAAATAACTTGCAAAATAATATTATCTTAGCACTATTTAAGATAGCACAAAATTTTCACTATTTTTGTAAGGTCCGCGCCTGTAGAATTTCTGTCAAAAATTCAATTTTACAAAAACTGCCTAAAATTGCGGAGAAACACTTCTTTTGATGAGGAGAACAAATAATTTGCAAAAAACATTTTCTTAGCACTATTTAAGATAGCACAAAATTTTCACTATTTTTGTTAGGTCCGCGCCTGTCGAATTTCTGTCAAAAATTCAATTTTCCAAAAACTACCTATAATTGTGAAGAAACACTTCTTTGTGATGAGGGGAACAAATAATTTGCCAAAAAATATTTTCTTAGCACAATTTAAGATAGCACAAAATTTTCACTATTTTTGTAAGGTTCGCGCCTGTTGAATTTCCGTCAAAAATTCAATTTTACAAAAACTGCCTTAAATTGTGGAGAAACACTTCTTTTGATGAAGGGAACAAATAATTTGCAAAAAAATATTTTCTTAGCACTATTGAAGAAAGCACAAAAATTTCATTATTTTTGTAAGGTCCGCGCCTGTCGAATTTCTGTCAAAAATTCAATTTTACAAAAACTGCCTAAAATTGTGGAGAAACACTTCTTTTGATGAGGGGAACAAATAATTTGCAAAAAATATTATCTTAGCACTATTTAAGATAGCACAAAATTTTCACTATTTTTGTAAGGTCCGCGCCTGTCGAATTTCCGTCAAAAATTCAATTTTACAAAAACTGCCTAAAATTATGGAGAAACACTTCTTTTGATGAGGGGAACAAATAATTTGCAAAAAATATTTTCTTAGCACTATTGAAGATAGCACAAAAATTTCACTATTTTTGTAAGGTCCGCGCCTGTCGAATTTCCCTCAAAAATTCAATTTTCCAAAAACTGCCTAAAATTGTGGAGAAATACTTCTTTTGATGAGGGGAACAAATATTTTGCAAAAAAATATTTTCTTAGCACTATTGAAGATAGCACAAAATTTTCACTATTTTTATTAGGTCCGCGCCTGTCGTATTTCCGTCAAAAATTCAATTTTACAAAAACTGCCTAAAATTGTGGAGAAACACTTCTTTTGATGAGGGAAACAAATAATTTGCAAAATAATATTTTCTTAGCACAATTTAAGATAGCACAAAATTTTCACTATTTTTGTAAGGTCCGCGCCTGTCGAATTTCCGTCAAAAATTCAATTTTACAAAAACTGCCTAAAATTCTGGAGAAACACTTCTTTTGATGAGGGGAGCATATAATTTGCAAAAAAATATTTTCTTAGCACTATTGAAGATAGCACAAAAATTTCATTATTTTTGTAAGGTCCGCGCCTGTCGAATTTCCGTCAAAAATTCAATTTCACAAAAACTGCCTAAAATTGTGGAGAAACACTTCTTTTGATGAAGGGAACAAATAACTTGCAAAATAATATTATCTTAGCACTATTTAAGATAGCACAAAATTTTCACTATTTTTGTAAGGTCCGCGCCTGTAGAATTTCTGTCAAAAATTCAATTTTACAAAAACTGCCTAAAATTGCGGAGAAACACTTCTTTTGATGAGGAGAACAAATAATTTGCAAAAAACATTTTCTTAGCACTATTTAAGATAGCACAAAATTTTCACTATTTTTGTTAGGTCCGCGCCTGTCGAATTTCTGTCAAAAATTCAATTTTACAAAAACTGCCTTAAATTGTGGAGAAACACTTCTTTTGATGAAGGGAACAAATAATTTGCAAAAAAATATTTTCTTAGCACTATTGAAGATAGCACAAAAATTTCATTATTTTTGTAAGGTCCGCGCCTGTCGAATTTCCGTCAAAAATTCAATTTTACAAAAACTGCCTAAAATTGTGGAGAAACACTTCTTTTGATGAAGGGAACAAATAATTTGCAAAAAAATATTTTCTTAGCACAATTTAAGATAGCACAAAATTTTCACTATTTTTGTAAGGTCCGCGCCTGTCGAATTTCCCTCAAAAATTCAATTTTCCAAAAACTGCCTAAAATTGTGGAGAAATACTTCTTTTGATGAGGGGAACAAATAATTTGCAAAAAAATATTTTCTTAGCACAATTTTAGATAGCACAAAATTTTCACTATTTTTGTAAGGTCTGCGCCTGTCGTATTTCCGTCAAAAATTCAATTTTACAAAAACTGCCTAAAATTGTGGAGAAGAAACACTTCTTTTGATGAGGGGAACAAATATTTAGCAAAAAAATATTTTCTTAGCACAATTTAAGATAGCACAAAATTTTCACTATTTTTGTAAGGGTTGCGCCTGTCGAATTTCCGTCAAAAATTCAATTTTACAAAAACTGCCTAAAAATGTGGGGAATACTTCTTTTGATGAGGGGAACAAATAATTTGCATAAAAATATTTTCTTAGCACTATTGAAGATAGCACAAAAATTTCAATATTTTTGTAAGGTCGGCGCCTGTCGAATTTCCGTCAAAAATTCAATTTTACAAAAACTGCCTAAAATTGTGGAGAAACTCTTCTTTCGATGAAGGGAACAAATAATTTGCAAAAAAAAAATTCTTCGCACTAATGAAGATAGCACAAAAATTTCATTATTTTTGTAAGGTCCGCGCCTGTCGAATTTCCGTCAAAAATTCAATTTTCCAAAAACTGCCTAAAATTGTGGAGAAACACTTCTTTTGATGAGGGGAGCATATAATTTGCAAAAAAACATTTTCTTAGCACTATTGAAGATAGCACAAAAATTTCATTATTTTTGTAAGGTCCGCGCCTGTCGAATTTCCGTCAAAAATTCAATTTCACAAAAACTGCCTAAAATTGTGGAGAAACACTTCTTTTGATGAGGGGAACAAATAATTTGCAAAAAATATTTTCTTAGCACTATTGAAGAAAGCACAAAAATTTCATTATTTTTGTAAGGTCCGCGCCTGTCGAATTTCTGTCAAAAATTCAATTTTACAAAAACTGCCTAAAATTGTGGAGAAATACTTCTTTTGATGAGGGGAACAAATATTTTGCAAAAAAATATTTTCTTAGCACTATTGAAGATAGCACAAAATTTTCACTATTTTTGTTAGGTCCGCGCCTGTCGTATTTCCGTCAAAAATTCAATTTTCCAAAAACTGCCTAAAATTGTGGAGAAACACTTCTTTTGATGAGGGAAACAAATAATTTGCAAAATAATATTTTCTTAGCACTATTGAAGATAGCACAAAAATTTCATTATTTTTGTAAGGTCCGCGCCTGTCAAATTTCTGTCAAAAATTCAATTTCACAAAAACTGCCTAAAATTGTGGAGAAACACTTCTTTTGATGAAGGGAACAAATAACTTGCAAAATAATATTATCTTAGCACTATTTAAGATAGCACAAAATTTTCACTATTTTTGTAAGGTTGGCGCCTGTCGAATTTCCGTCAAAAATTCAATTTTCCAAAAACTGCCTAAAATTGTGGAGAAATACTTCTTTTGATGAGGGGAACAAATAATTTGCATAAAAATATTTTCTTAGCACTATTGAAGATAGCACAAAAATTTCACTATTTTTGTAAGGTCCGCGCCTGTCGAATTTCCGTCAAAAATTCAATTTTACAAAAACTGCCTAAAATTGTGGAGAAACACTTCTTTTGATGAGGGGAACAAATAATTTGCAAAAAAATATTTTCTTAGCACTATTGAAGATAGCACAAAAATTTCATTATTTTTGTAAGGTCCGCGCCTGTCGAATTTCCGTCAAAATTTCAATTTTACAAAAACTGCCAAAATTGTGGAGAAATACTTCTTTTGATGAGGGGAACAAATAATTTGCAAAAAAATATTTTCTTAGCACTATTGAAGATAGCACAAAAATTTCACTATTTTTGTAAGGTCCGCGCCTGTCTAATTTCCGTCAAAAGTTCAATTTTACAAAAACTGCCTAAAATTGTGGAGAAGAAACACTTCTTTTGATGAGGGGAACAAATAATTTGCAAAAAAATATTTTCTTAGCACAATTTAAGATAGCACAAAATTTTCACTATTTTTGTAAGGTCCGCGCCTGTCGAATTTCCGTCAAAAATTCAATTTTCCGAAAACTGCCTAAAATTGTGGAGAAATACTTCTTTTGATGAGGGGAACAAATAATTTGCATAAAAATATTTTCTTAGCACTAATGAAGATAGCACAAAAATTTCACTATTTTTGTAAGGTCCGCGCCTGTCGAATTTCCGTCAAAAATTCAATTTTACAAAAACTGCCTAAAATTGTGGAGAAACACTTCTTTTGATGAGGGTAACAAATAATTTGCAAAAAAATATTTTCTTAGCACTATTGAAAATAGCACAAAAATTTCATTATTTTTGTAAGATCCGCGCCTGTCGAATTTCCGTCAAAAATTCAATTTTACAAAAACTGCCTAAAATTGTGGAGAAACACTTCTTTTGATGAGGGTAACAAATAATTTGCAAAATGATATTTTCTTAGCACAATTTAAGATAGCACAAAATTTTCATTATTTTTGTAAGGTCGGCGCCTGTCGAATTTCCGTCAAAAATTCAATTTTCCAAAAACTGCCTAAAATTGTGGAGAAATACTTCTTTTGATGAGGGGAACAAATAATTTGCATAAAAATATTTTCTTAGCACTATTAAAGATAGCACAGAAGTTTCACTATTTTTGTAAGGTCCGCGCCTGTCGAATTTCCGTCAAAATTTCAATTTTACAAAAACTGCCTAAAATTGTGGAGAAACACTTCTTTTGATGAGGGGAACAAATAATTTGCAAAAAATATTTTCTTAGCACTATTGAAGATAGCACAAAAATTTCATTATTTTTGTTAGGTCCGCGCCTGTCAAATCTCCGTCAAAAATTCAATTTTACAAAAACTGCCTAAAATTGTGGAGAAACTCTTCTTTTGATGAAGGGAACAAATAATTTGCAAAAAAATATTTTCTTAGCACTATTGAAGATAGCACAAAATTTTCACTATTTTTATTAGGTCCGCGCCTGTCCTATTTCCGTCAAAAATTCAATTTTCCAAAAACTGCCTAAAATTGTGGAGAAGAAACACTTCTTTTGATGAGGGGAACAAATAATTTGCAAAAAAATATTTTCTTAGCACAATTTAAGATAGCACAAAATTTTCACTATTTTTATAAGGGTCGCGCCTGTCGAATTTCCGTCAAAAATTCAATATTACAAAAACTGCCTAAAAATGTGGAGAAATACTTCTTTTGATGAGGGGAACAAATAATTTGCATAAAAATATTTTCTTAGCACTATTGAAGATAGCACAAAAATTTCAATATTTTTGTAAGGGGCGCGCCTGTCGAATTTCCGTCAAAAATTCAATTTTCCAAAAACTGCCTAAAATTGTGGAGAAACTCTTCTTTTGATGAAGGGAACAAATAATTTGCAAAAAAAAATTCTTAGCACTAATGAAGATAGCACAAAAATTTCAATATTTTTGTAAGGTCCGCGCCTGTCGAATTTCCGTCAAAAATTCAATTTTCCAAAAACTGCCTAAAATTGTGGAGAAACACTTCTTTTGATGAGGGGAACAAATAATTTGCAAAAAAACATTTTCTTAGCACTATTGAAGATAGCACAAAAATTTCATTATTTTTGTAAGGTCCGCGCCTGTCGAATTTCCGTCAAAAATTCAATTTCACAAAAACTGCCTAAAATTGTGGAGAAACACTTCTTTTGATGAGGGGAACAAATAATTTGCAAAAAATATTTTCTTAGCACTATTTAAGATAGCACAAAATTTTCACTATTTTTGTTAGGTCTGCGCCTGTCGAATTTCTGTCAAAAATTTCAGTTTTCCAAAAACTACCTATAATTGTGGAGAAACACTTCTTTGTGATGAGGGGAACAAATAATTTGCCAAAAAATATTTTCTTAGCACAATTTAAGATAGCACAAAATTTTCACTACTTTTGTAAGGTCCGCGCCTGTCGAATTTCCGTCAAAAATTCAATTTTACAAAAACTGCCTAAAATTGTGGAGAAACACTTCTTTTGATGAGGGGAACAAATAATTTGCAAAAAAATATTTTCTTCGCACAATATAAGATAGCACAAAATTTTCACTATTTTTGTAAGGTCCGCGCCTGACGAATTTCCGTCAAAAATTCAATTTTACAAAAACTGCCTAAAATTGTGGAGAAACTCTTCTTTTGATGAAGGGAACATATAATTTGCAAAAAAATATTTTCTTAGCACTATTGAAGATAGCACAAAAATTTCATTATTTTTGTAAGGTCCGCGCCTGTCGAATTTCCGTCAAAAATTCAATTTTACAAAAACTGCCTAAAATTGCGGAGAAACACTTCTTTTGATGAGGGGAACAAAAAATTTGCCAAAAAATATTTTCTTAGCACAATTTAAGATAGCACAAAATTTTCACTATTTTTGTAAGGTCCGCGCCTGTCGAATTTCCGTCAAAAATTCAATTTTACAAAAACTGCCTAAAATTGTGGAGAAACTCTTCTTTTGATGAAGGGAACATATAATTTGCAAAAAAATATTTTCTTAGCACTATTGAAGATAGCACAAAAATTTCATAATTTTTGTAAGGTCCGCGCCTGTCGAATTTCCGTCAAAAATTCAATTTTCCAAAAACTGCCTAAAATTGTGGAGAAACACTTCTTTCGATGAGGGGAACAAATAATTTGCCAAAAATATTTTCTAAGCACAATTTAAGATTAATTTGCAAAAAAATATTTTCTTAGCACAATTTAAGATAGCACAAAATTTTCACTATTTTTGTAAGGTCCGCGCCTGTCGAATTTCCGTCAAAAATTCAATTTTCCAAAAACTGCCTAAAATTGTGGAGAAATACTTCTTTTGATGAGGGGAACAAATAATTTGCCAAAAAATATTTTCTTAGCACTAATGAAGATAGCACAAAAATTTCACTATTTTTGTAAGGTTCGCGCCTGTCGAATTTCCGTCAAAAATTCAATTTTACAAAAACTGCCTAAAATTGTGGAGAAATACTTCTTTTGATGAGGGGAACAAATAATTTGCATAAAAATATTTTCTTAGCACTATTGAAGTAGCACAAAAATTTCAATATTTTTGTAAGGTCCGCGCCTGTCGAATTTCCGTCAAAAAATTCAATTTTACAAAAACTGCCTAAAATTGTGGAGAAACACTTCTTTTAATGAAAGGAACAAATAATTTGCCAAAAAATATTTTCTTAGCACAATTTAAGATAGCACAAAATTTTCACTATTTTTGTAAGGTCCGCGCCTGTCGAATTTCCATCAAAAATTCAATTTTATAAAAACTGCCTTAAATTGTGGAGAAACACTTCTTTTGATGAAGGGAACAAATAATTTGCAAAAAAATTATTTCTTAGCACTATTGAAGAAAGCACAAAAATTTCATTATTTTTGTAAGGTCCGCGCCTGTCGAATTTCCGTCAAAAATTCAATTTTACAAAAACTGCCTAAAATTGTGGAGAAACATTTCTTTTGATGAAGGGAACAAATAATTTGCAAAAAATATTATCTTAGCACTATTTAAGAAAGCACAAAATTTTCACTTTTTTGTAAGGTCCGCGCCTGTCGAATTTCCGTCAAAAATTCAATTTTACAAAAACTGCCTAAAATTGTGGAGAAACACTTCTTTTGATGAAGGGAACAAATAATTTGCAAAAAAATATTTTCTTAGCACTATTGAAGATAGCACAAAAATTTCACTATTTTTGTAAGGTCCGCGCCTGTCGAATTTCCGTCAAAAATTCAATTTTACAAAAACTGCCTAAAATTGTGGAGAAACACTTCTTTTAATGAAAGGAACAAATAATTTGCCAAAAAATATTTTCTTAGCACAATTTAAGATAGCACAAAATTTTCACTATTTTTGTAAGGTCCGCGCCTGTCGAATTTCCATCAAAAATTCAATTTTATAAAAACTGCCTTAAATTGTGGAGAAACACTTCTTTTGATGAAGGGAACAAATAATTTGCAAAAAAATTATTTCTTAGCACTATTGAAGAAAGCACAAAAATTTCATTATTTTTGTAAGGTCCGCGCCTGTCGA
Organism: Loripinus fragilis; assembly: GCA_964019695.1. Classification (NCBI taxonomy): domain Eukaryota; kingdom Metazoa; phylum Mollusca; class Bivalvia; order Lucinida; family Lucinidae; genus Loripinus; species Loripinus fragilis. Next base: position 78,187,659 of record OZ026518.1, read on the forward strand.
ATTTCCGTCAAAAATTCAATTTTACAAAAACTGCCTAAAATTGTGGAGAAACATTTCTTTTGATGAAGGGAACAAATAACTTGCAAAATAATATTATCTTAGCACTATTTAAGATAGCACAAAATTTTCACTATTTTTGTAAGGTCCGCGCCTGTAGAATTTCCGTCAAAAATTCAATTTTACAAAAACTGCCTAAAATTGTGGAGAAACACTTCTTTCGATGAGGGGAACAAATAATTTGCAAAAAACATTTTCTTAGCACTATTTAAGATAGCACAAAATTTTCACTATTTTTGTAAGGTCCGGGCCTGTCGAATTTCAGTCAAAAATTCAATTTTACAAAAACTGCCTAAAATTGTGGAGAAACACTTCTTTTGATGAGGGGAGCATATAATTTGCAAAAAAATATTTTCTTAGCACTATTGAAGATAGCACAAAAATTTCATTATTTTTGTAAGGTCCGCGCCTGTAGAATTTCCGTCAAAAATTCAATTTCACAAAAACTGCCTAAAATTGTGGAGAAACACTTCTTTGATGAAGGGAACAAATAACTTGCAAAATAATATTATCTTAGCACTATTTAAGATAGCACAAAATTTTCACTATTTTTGTAAGGTCCGCGCCTGTAGAATTTCCGTCAAAAATTCAATTTTACAAAAACTGCCTAAAATTGTGGAGAAACACTTCTTTTGATGAGGGGAACAAATAATTTGCAAAAAACATTTTCTTAGCACTATTTAAGATAGCACAAAATTTTCACTATTTTTGTTAGGTCCGCGCCTGTCGAATTTCTGTCAAAATTCAATTTTCCAAAAACTACCTATAATTGTGGAGAAACACTTCTTTGTGATGAGGGGAACAAATAATTTGCCAAAAAATATTTTCTTAGCACAATTTAAGATAGCACAAAATTTTTCACTATTTTTGTTAGGTTCGCGCCTGTCGAATTTCCGTCAAAAATTCAATTTTAAAAAAACTGCCTTAAATTGTGGAGAAACACTTCTTTTGATGAAGGGAACAAATAATTTGCAAAAAAATATTTTCTTAGCACTATTGAAGAAAGCACAAAAATTTCATTATTTTTGTAAGGTCCGCGCCTGTTGAATTTCTGTCAAAAATTCAATTTTACAAAAACTGCCTAAAATTGTGGAGAAACACTTCTTTTGATGAGGGGAACAAATAATTTGCAAAAAATATTATCTTAGCACTATTTAAGATAGCACAAAATTTTCACTATTTTTGTAAGGTCCGCGCCTGTCGAATTTCCGTCAAAAATTCAATTTTACAAAAACTGCCTAAAATTATGGAGAAACACTTCTTTTGATGAGGGGAACAAATAATTTGCAAAAAATATTTTCTTAGCACTATTGAAGATAGCACAAAAATTTCACTATTTTTGTAAGGTCCGCGCCTGTCGAATTTCCCTCAAAAATTCAATTTTCCAAAAACTGCCTAAAATTGTGGAGAAATACTTCTTTTGATGAGGGGAACAAATATTTTGCAAAAAAATATTTTCTTAGCACTATTGAAGATAGCACAAAATTTTCACTATTTTTATTAGGTCCGCGCCTGTCGTATTTCCGTCAAAAATTCAATTTTACAAAAACTGCCTAAAATTGTGGAGAAACACTTCTTTTGATGAGGGAAACAAATAATTTGCAAAATAATATTTTCTTAGCACAATTTAAGATAGCACAAAATTTTCACTATTTTTGTAAGGTCCGCGCCTGTCGAATTTCCGTCAAAAATTCAATTTCACAAAAACTGCCTTAAATTGTGGAGAAACACTTCTTTTGATGAAGGGAACAAATAACTTGCAAAATAATATTATCTTAGCACTATTTAAGATAGCACAAAATTTTCACTATTTTTGTAAGGTCCGCGCCTGTAGAATTTCTGTCAAAAATTCAATTTTACAAAAACTGCCTAAAATTGCGGAGAAACACTTCTTTTGATGAGGAGAACAAATAATTTGCAAAAAACATTTTCTTAGCACTATTTAAGATAGCACAAAATTTTCACTATTTTTGTTAGGTCCGCGCCTGTCGAATTTCTGTCAAAAATTCAATTTTCCAAAAACTACCTATAATTGTGGAGAAACACTTCTTTGTGATGAGGGGAACAAATAATTTGCCAAAAAATATTTTCTTAGCACAATTTAAGATAGCACAAAATTTTTCACTATTTTTGTTAGGTCCGCGCCTGTCGAATTTCCGTCAAAAATTCAATTTTACAAAAACTACCTAAAATTCTGGAGAAACACTTCTTTGTGATGAGGGGAACAAATAATTTGCCAAAATTTTTTTTTCTTAGCACAATTTAAGATAGCAAAAAATTTTCACTACTTTTGTAAGGTCCGCGCCTGTCGAATTTCCGTCAAAATTTCAATTTTACAAAAACTGCCTAAAATTGTGGAGAAACACTTTTTTTGATGAAGGGAACAAATAACTTGCAAAATAATATTATCTTAGCACTATTTAAGATAGCACAAAATTTTCACTATTTTTGTAAGGTCCGCGCCTGTAGAATTTCCGTCAAAAATTCAATTTTACAAAAACTGCCTAAAATTGTGGAGAAACACTTCTTTTGATGAGGGGAACAAATAATTTGCAAAAAATATTTTCTTAGCACTATTTAAGATAGCACAAAATTTTCACTACTTTTGTAAGGTCCGCGCCTGTCGAATTTCTGTCAAAAATTCAATTTTCCAAAAACTACCTATAATTGTGGAGAAACACTTCTTTGTGATGAGGGGAACAAATAATTTGCCAAAAAATATTTTCTTAGCACAATTTAAGATAGCACAAAATTTTCACTATTTTTGTAAGGTCAGCGCCTGTCGAATTTCCGTCAAAAATTCAATTTTACAAAAACTGCCTAAAATTATGGAGAAACACTTCTTTTGATGAGGGGAACAAATAATTTGCAAAAAATATTTTCTTAGCACTATTTAAGATAGCACAAAATTTTCACTATTTTTGTTAGGTCCGCGCCTGTCGAATTTCCGTCAAAAATTCAATTTTACAAAAACTACCTAAAATTCTGGAGAAACACTTCTTTGTGATGAGGGGAACAAATAATTTGCCAAAAAATTTTTTCTTAGCACAATTTAAGATAGCAAAAAAATTTCACTACTTTTGTAAGGTCTGCGCCTGTCGAATTTCCGTCAAAAATTCAATTTTACAAATACTGCCTAAAATTGTGGAGAAACACTTCTTTTGTTTAGGGGAACAAATAATTTGCAAAAAAATATTTTCTTAGCACAATATAAGATAGCACAAAATTTTCACTATTTTTGTAAGGTCCGCGCCTGTCGTATTTCCGTCAAAAATTCAATTTTACAAAAACTGCCTAAGATTGTGGAGAAATACCTCTTTTGATGAGGGGAACAAATAAATTGCATAAAAATATTTTCTTAGCACTATTGAAGATAGCACAAAAATTTCAATATTTTTGTAAGGTCCGCGTCTGTCGAATTTCCCTCAAAAATTCAATTTTCCAAAAACTGCCTAAAATTGTGGAGAAATACTTCTTTTGATGAGGGGAACAAATATTTTGCAAAAAAAATATTTTCTTAGCACTGTTGAAGATAGCACAAAATTTTCACTATTTTTGTTAGGTCCGCGCCTGTCGTATTTCCGTCAAAAATTCAATTTTACAAAAACTGCCTAAAATTGTGGAGAAACACTTCTTTTGATGAGGGAAACAAATAATTTGCAAAATAATATTTTCTTAGCACAATTTAAGATAGCACAAAATTTTCACTATTTTTGTAAGGTCCGCGCCTGTCGAATTTCCGTCAAAAATTCAATTTTACAAAAACTACCTAAAATTCTGGAGAAACACTTCTTTGTGATGAGGGGAACAAATAATTTGCCAAAATTTTTTTTTCTTAGCACAATTTAAGATAGCAAAAAATTTTCACTACTTTTGTAAGGTCCGCGCCTGTCGAATTTCCGTCAAAATTTCAATTTTACAAAAACTGCCTAAAATTGTGGAGAAACACTTTTTTTGATGAAGGGAACAAATAACTTGCAAAATAATATTATCTTAGCACTATTTAAGATAGCACAAAATTTTCACTATTTTTGTAAGGTCCGCGCCTGTAGAATTTCCGTCAAAAATTCAATTTTACAAAAACTGCCTAAAATTGTGGAGAAACACTTCTTTTGATGAAGGGAACAAATAATTTGCAAAAAAATATTTTCTTAGCACTATTGAAGATAGCACAAAAATTTCATTATTTTTGTAAAGTCCGCACCTGTCGAATTTCCGTCAAAATTTCAATTTTACAAAAACTGCCTTAAATTGTGGAGAAACACTTCTTTTGATGAGGGGAACAAATAATTTGCATAAAAATATTTTCTTAGCACTATTGAAGTAGCACAAAAATTTCAATATTTTTGTAAGGTCCGCGCCTGTCGAATTTCCATAAAAAAATTCAATTTTACAAAAACTGCCTAAAATTGTGGAGAAACACTTCTTTTGATGAAAGGAACAAATAATTTGCCAAAAAATATTTTCTTAGCACAATTTAAGATAGCACAAAATTTTCACTATTTTTGTAAGGTCCGCGCCTGTCGAATTTCCGTCAAAAATTCAATTTTACAAAAACTGCCTAAAATTATGGAGAAACACTTCTTTTGATGAGGGGAACAAATAATTTGCAAAAAATATTTTCTTAGCACTATTGAAGATAGCACAAAAATTTCACTATTTTTGTAAGGTCCGCGCCTGTCGAATTTCCCTCAAAAATTCAATTTTCCAAAAACTGCCTAAAATTGTGGAGAAATACTTCTTTTGATGAGGGGAACAAATATTTTGCAAAAAAATATTTTCTTAGCACTATTGAAGATAGCACAAAATTTTCACTATTTTTATTAGGTCCGCGCCTGTCATATTTCCGTCAAAAATTCAATTTTACAAAAACTGCCTAAAATTGTGGAGAAACACTTCTTTTGATGAGGGAAACAAATAATTTGCAAAATAATATTTTCTTAGCACAATTTAAGATAGCACAAAATTTTCACTATTTTTGTAAGGTCCGCGCCTGTCGAATTTCCGTCAAAAATTCAATTTTACAAAAACTGCCTAAAATTCTGGAGAAACACTTCTTTTGATGAGGGGAGCATATAATTTGCAAAAAAATATTTTCTTAGCACTATTGAAGATAGCACAAAAATTTCATTATTTTTGTAGGGTCCGCGCCTGTCGAATTTCCGTCAAAAATTCAATTTCACAAAAACTGCCTAAAATTGTGGAGAAACACTTCTTTTGATGAAGGGAACAAATAACTTGCAAAATAATATTATCTTAGCACTATTTAAGATAGCACAAAATTTTCACTATTTTTGTAAGGTCCGCGCCTGTAGAATTTCTGTCAAAAATTCAATTTTACAAAAACTGCCTAAAATTGCGGAGAAACACTTCTTTTGATGAGGAGAACAAATAATTTGCAAAAAACATTTTCTTAGCACTATTTAAGATAGCACAAAATTTTCACTATTTTTGTTAGGTCCGCGCCTGTCGAATTTCTGTCAAAAATTCAATTTTCCAAAAACTACCTATAATTGTGGAGAAACACTTCTTTGTGATGAGGGGAACAAATAATTTGCCAAAAAATATTTTCTTAGCACAATTTAAGATAGCACAAAATTTTCACTATTTTTGTAAGGTTCGCGCCTGTCGAATTTCCGTCAAAAATTCAATTTTACAAAAACTGCCTTAAATTGTGGAGAAACACTTCTTTTGATGAAGGGAACAAATAATTTGCAAAAAAATATTTTCTTAGCACTATTGAAGAAAGCACAAAAATTTCATTATTTTTGTAAGGTCCGCGCCTGTCGAATTTCTGTCAAAAATTCAATTTTACAAAAACTGCCTAAAATTGTGGAGAAACACTTCTTTTGATGAGGGGAACAAATAATTTGCAAAAAATATTATCTTAGCACTATTTAAGATAGCACAAAATTTTCACTATTTTTGTAAGGTCCGCGCCTGTCGAATTTCCGTCAAAAATTCAATTTTACAAAAACTGCCTAAAATTATGGAGAAACACTTCTTTTGATGAGGGGAACAAATAATTTGCAAAAAATATTTTCTTAGCACTATTGAAGATAGCACAAAAATTTCACTATTTTTGTAAGGTCCGCGCCTGTCGAATTTCCCTCAAAAATTCAATTTTCCAAAAACTGCCTAAAATTGTGGAGAAATACTTCTTTTGATGAGGGGAACAAATATTTTGCAAAAAAATATTTTCTTAGCACTATTGAAGATAGCACAAAATTTTCACTATTTTTATTAGGTCCGCGCCTGTCGTATTTCCGTCAAAAATTCAATTTTACAAAAACTGCCTAAAATTGTGGAGAAACACTTCTTTTGATGAGGGAAACAAATAATTTGCAAAATAATATTTTCTTAGCACAATTTAAGATAGCACAAAATTTTCACTATTTTTGTAAGGTCCGCGCCTGTCGAATTTCCGTCAAAAATTCAATTTTACAAAAACTGCCTAAAATTCTGGAGAAACACTTCTTTTGATGAGGGGAGCATATAATTTGCAAAAAAATATTTTCTTAGCACTATTGAAGATAGCACAAAAATTTCATTATTTTTGTAAGGTCCGCGCCTGTCGAATTTCCGTCAAAAATTCAATTTCACAAAAACTGCCTAAAATTGTGGAGAAACACTTCTTTTGATGAAGGGAACAAATAACTTGCAAAATAATATTATCTTAGCACTATTTAAGATAGCACAAAATTTTCACTATTTTTGTAAGGTCCGCGCCTGTAGAATTTCTGTCAAAAATTCAATTTTACAAAAACTGCCTAAAATTGCGGAGAAACACTTCTTTTGATGAGGAGAACAAATAATTTACAAAAAACATTTTCTTAGCACTATTTAAGATAGCACAAAATTTTCACTATTTTTGTTAGGTCCGCGCCTGTCGAATTTCTGTCAAAAATTCAATTTTCCAAAAACTACCTATAATTGTGGAGAAACACTTCTTTGTGATGAGGGGAACATATAATTTGCCAAAAAATATTTTCTTAGCACAATTTAAGATAGCACAAAATTTTCACTATTTTTGTAAGGTCCGTGCCTGTCGAATTTCCGTCAAAAATTCAATTTTACAAAAACTGCCTAAAATTATGGAGAAACACTTCTTTTGATGAGGGGAACAAATAATTTGCAAAAAATATTTTCTTAGCACTATTTAAGATAGCACAAAATTTTCACTATTTTTGTTAGGTCCCTGCCTGTCGAATTTCCGTCAAAAATTCAATTTTCCAAAAACTACCTATAATTGCGGAGAAACACTTCTTTGTGATGAGGGGAACAAATAATTTGCCAAAAATATTTTCTTAGCACAATTTAAGATAGCACAAAATTTTTCACTATTTTTGTTAGGTCCGCGCCTGTCGAATTTCCGTCAAAAATTCAATTTTACAAAAACTACCTAAAATTCTGGAGAAACACTTCTTTGTGATGAGGGGAACAAATAATTTGCCAAAATTTTTTTTTCTTAGCACAATTTAAGATAGCAAAAAATTTTGACTACTTTTGTAAGGTCCGCGCCTGTCGAATTTCCGTCAAAATTTCAATTTTACAAAAACTGCCTAAAATTGTGGAGAAACACTTTTTTTGATGAAGGGAACAAATAACTTGCAAAATAATATTATCTTAGCACTATTTAAGATAGCACAAAATTTTCACTATTTTTGTAAGGTCCGCGCCTGTAGAATTTCCGTCAAAAATTCAATTTTACAAAAACTGCCTAAAATTGTGGAGAAACACTTCTTTTGATGAGGGGAACAAATAATTTGCAAAAAATATTTTCTTAGCACTATTTAAGATAGCACAAAATTTTCACTACTTTTGTAAGGTCCGCGCCTGTCGAATTTCTGTCAAAAATTCAATTTTCCAAAAACTACCTATAATTGTGGAGAAACACTTCTTTGTGATGAGGGGAACAAATAATTTGCCAAAAAATATTTTCTTAGCACAATTTAAGATAGCACAAAATTTTCACTATTTTTGTAAGGTCAGCGCCTGTCGAATTTCCGTCAAAAATTCAATTTTACAAAAACTGCCTAAAATTATGGAGAAACACTTCTTTTGATGAGGGGAACAAATAATTTGCAAAAAATATTTTCTTAGCACTATTTAAGATAGCACAAAATTTTCACTATTTTTGTTAGGTCCGCGCCTGTCGAATTTCCGTCAAAAATTCAATTTTACAAAAACTACCTAAAATTCTGGAGAAACACTTCTTTGTGATGAGGGGAACAAATAATTTGCCAAAAAATTTTTTCTTAGCACAATTTAAGATAGCAAAAAATTTTCACTACTTTTGTAAGGTCTGCGCCTGTCGAATTTCCGTCAAAAATTCAATTTTACAAATACTGCCTAAAATTGTGGAGAAACACTTCTTTTGTTTAGGGGAACAAATAATTTGCAAAAAAATATTTTCTTAGCACAATATAAGATAGCACAAAATTTTCACTATTTTTGTAAGGTCCGCGCCTGTCGAATTTCCGTCAAAAATTCAATTTTACAAAAACTGCCTAAGATTGTGGAGAAATACCTCTTTTGATGAAGGGAACAAATAAATTGCATAAAAATATTTTCTTAGCACTATTGAAGATAGCACAAAAATTTCAATATTTTTGTAAGGTCCGCGTCTGTCGAATTTCCCTCAAAAATTCAATTTTCCAAAAACTGCCTAAAATTGTGGAGAAATACTTCTTTTGATGAGGGGAACAAATAATTTGCAAAAAAAATATTTTCTTAGCACTATTGAAGATAGCACAAAATTTTCACTATTTTTGTTAGGTCCGCGCCTGTCGTATTTCCGTCAAAAATTCAATTTTACAAAAACTGCCTAAAATTGTGGAGAAACACTTCTTTTGATGAGGGAAACAAATAATTTGCAAAATAATATTTTCTTAGCACAATTTAAGATAGCACAAAATTTTCACTATTTTTGTAAGGTCCGCGCCTGTCGAATTTCCGTCAAAAATTCAATTTTACAAAAACTGCCTTAAATTGTGGAGAAACACTTCTTTTGATGAAGGGAACAAATAATTTGCAAAAAAATATTTTCTTAGCACTATTGAAGATAGCACAAAAATTTCATTATTTTTGTAAAGTCCGCACCTGTCGAATTTCCGTCAAAATTTCAATTTTACAAAAACTGCCTTAAATTGTGGAGAAACACTTCTTTTGATGAGGGGAACAAATAATTTGCATAAAAATATTTTCTTAGCACTATTGAAGTAGCACAAAAATTTCAATATTTTTGTAAGGTCCGCGCCTGTCGAATTTCCGTCAAAAAATTCAATTTTACAAAAACTGCCTTAAATTGTGGAGAAACATTTCTTTTGATGAAGGGAACAAATAATTTGCAAAAAATATTATCTTAGCACTATTTAAGATAGCACAAAATTTTCACTATTTTTGTAAGGTCCGCGCCTGTCGAATTTCCGTCAAAAATTCAATTTTCCAAATACTGCCTAAAAATGTGGAGAAATACTTCTTTTGATGAGGGAAACAAATTATTTGCCAAAAAGTATTTTCTTAGCACAATTTAAGATAGCACAAAATTTTCACTATTTTTGTTAGGTCCGCGCCCGTTAATTTCCGTCAAAATTCAATTTTACAAAAACTGCCCAAAATTTTGGAGAAACACTTCTTTTGATGAGGGGAACAAATAATTTGCCAAAAAATATTCTCTTAGCACAATTTAAGATAGCATAAAATTTTCACTATTTTTGTAAGGTCCCAGCTGTCGAATTTCCGTCAAAAATTCAATTTTCCAAAAACTGCCTAAAATTGTGGAGAAATACTTCTTTTGATGAGGGGAACAAATAATTTGCATAGAAATATTTTCTTAGCACTATTGAAGATAGCACAAAAATTACACTATTTTTGTAAGGTCCACGCCTGTCGAATTTCCGTCAAAATTTCAATTTTACAAAAACTGCCTAAAATTGTGGAGAAACACTTCTTTTGATGAGGGGAACAAATAATTTGCAAAAAAAAATTTTCTTAGCACAATTTAAGATAGCACAAAATTTTCATTATTTTTGTAAGGTCCGCGCCTGTCGAATCTCTGTCAAAAATTCAATTTTACAAAAACTGCCTAAAATTGTGGAGAAACACTTCTTTTGATGAAGGGAATAAATAATTTGCAAAAAAAATATTTTCTTAGCACTATTGAAGATAGCACAAAAAATTCATTACTTTTGTAAGGGTCGCGCCTGTCGAATTTCCGTCAAAAATTCAATTTTACAAAAACTGCCTAAAATTGTGGAGAAGAAACACTTCTTTTGATGAGGGGAACAAATAATTTGCAAAAAAAAATATTTTCTTAGCACAATTTAAGATAGCACAAAATTTTCACTATTTTTGTAAGGTCCGCGCCTGTCGAATTTCCATCAAAAATTCAATTTTCCAAAAACTGCCTAAAATTGTGGAGAAATACTTCTTTTGATGAGGGGAACAAATAATTTGCATAAAAATATTTTCTTAGCACTAATGAAGATAGCACAAAAATTTCACTATTTTTGTAAGGTCTGCGCCTGTCGAATTTCCGTCAAAAATTCAATTTTCCAAAAACTGCCTAAAATTGTGGAGAAATACTTCTTTTGATGAGGGGAACAAATAATTTGCATAAAAATATTTCTTAGCACTATTGAAATAGCACAAAAATTTCAATATTTTTGTAAGGTCGGCGCCTGTCGAATTTCCGTCAAAAATTCAATTTTACAAAAACTGCCTAAAATTGTGGAGAAACTCCTCTTTTGATGAAGGGAACAAATAATTTGCAAAAAAATATTTTCTTAGCACTATTGAAGATAGCACAAAAATTTCATTACTTTTGTAAGGTCCGCGCCTGTCGAATTTCCGTCAAAAATTCAATTTTACAAAAACTGCCTAAAATTGTGGAGAAACGCTTCTTTTGATGAAAGGAACAAATAATTTGCAAAAAAATATTTTCTTAGCACAATTTAAGATAGCACAAAATTTTCACTATTTTTGTAAGGTCCGCGCCTGTCGAATTTCCGTCAAAAATTCAATTTTACAAAAACTGCCTTAAATTGTGGAGAAACACTTCTTTTGATGAAGGGAACAAATAATTTGCAAAAAAATATTTTCTTAGCACTATTGAAGATAGCACAAAAATTTCACTATTTTTGTAAAGTCCGCACCTTTCGAATTTCCGTCAAAATTTCAATTTTACAAAAACTGCCTAAAATTGTGGAGAAACACTTCTTTTGATGAGGGGAACATATAATTTGCAAAAAAAATATTTTCTAAGCACTATTGAAGATAGCACAAAAATTTCATTATTTTTGTAAGGTCCGCGCCTGTCGAATTTCCGTCAAAAATTCAATTTTACAAAAACTGCCTAAAATTGTGGAGAACCACTTCTTTTGATGAAGGGAACAAATAATTTGCAAAAAAATATTTTCTTAGCACAATTTAAGATAGCACAAAATTTTCACTATTTTTGTTAGGTCCGCGCCTGTCGAATTTCCGTCAAAAATTCAATTTTACAAAAACTGCCTAAAATTCTGGAGAAACACTTCTTTTGATGAGGGGAACAAATAATTTGCCAAAAAAATATTTTCTTAGCACAATTTAAGATAGCACAAAATTTTCACTACTTTTGTAAGGTCCGCGCCTGTTGAATTTCCGTCAAAGAATCAATTTTACAAAAACTGCCTAAAATTGTGGAGAAACACTTCTTTTGATGAGGGGAACAAATAATTTGCAAAAAAATATTTTCTTAGCACAAATTAAGATAGCACAAAATTTTCACTATTTTTGTAAGGTCCGCACCTGTCGAATTTCCGTCAAATATTCAATTTTCCAAAAACTGCCTAAAATTGTGGAGAAATACTTCTTTTGATGAGGGGAACAAATAATTTGCATAAAAATATTTTCTTAGCACTAATGAAGATAGCACAAAAATTTCACTATTTTTGTAAGGTCCGCGCCTGTCGAATTTCCGTCAAAAATTCAATTTTACAAAAACTGCCTAAAATTGTGGAGAAATACTTTTTTGATGAGGGGAACAAATAATTTGCATAAAAATATTTTCTTAGCACTATTGAAGATAGCACAAAAATTTCATTATTTTTGTAAGGTCCGCGCCTGTCGAATTTCCGTCAAAAATTCAATTTTACAAAAACTGCCTAAAATTGTGGAGAAACACTTCTTTTGATGAAAGGAACAAATAATTTGCAAAAAAATATTTTCTTAGCACAATTTAAGATAGCACAAAATTTTCACTATTTTTGTAAGGTCCGCGCCTGTCGAATTTCCGTCAAAAATTCAATTTTACAAAAACTGCCTTAAATTGTGGAGAAACACTTCTTTTGATGAAGGGAACAAATAATTTGCAAAAAAATATTTTCTTAGCACTATTGAAGTTGGCACAAAAATTTCACTATTTTTGTAAAGTCCGCACCTGTCGAATTTCCGTCAAAATTTCAATTTTACAAAAACTGCCTAAAATTGTGGAGAAACACTTCTTTTGATTAGGGGAACATATAATTTGCAAAAAAATATTTTCTTAGCACTATTGAAGATAGCACAAAAATTTCATTATTTTTGTAAGGTCCGCGCCTGTCGAATTTCCGTCAAAAATTCAATTTTACAAAAACTGACTAAAATTGTGGAGAAACACTTCTTTTGATGAAGGGAACAAATAATTTGCAAAACAATATTATCTTAGCACTATTTAAGATAGCACAAAATTTTCACTATTTTTGTAAGGTCCGCGCCTGTCGAATTTCCGTCAAAAATTCATTTATACAAAAACTGCCTAAAATTGTGGAGAAATACTTCTTTTGATGAGGGGAACAAATAATTTGCAAAAAATATTTTCTTAGCACTATTTAAGATAGCACAAAATTTTCACTATTTTTGTAAGGTCCGCGCCTGTCGAATTTCTGTCAAAAATTCAATTTTCCAAAACCTACCTATAATTGTGGAGAAACACTTCTTTTGATGAGGAGAACAAATAATTTGCCAAAAAAAAATTTTCTTAGCATTATTTAAGATAGCACAAAATTTTCACTATTTTTGTAAGGTCCGCGCCTGTTGAATTTCCGTCAAAAATTCAATTTTCCCAAAACTGCCTAAAATTGTGGAGAAACACTTCTTTTAATGAGTGGAATAAATAATTTTGCCAAAAAATTATTTCTTTGCACATTTTAAGATAGTACAAAATTTTCACTATTTTTGTAAGGTCCGCGCCTGTCGAATTTCCATCAAAAATTCAATTTTCCCAAAGTTGCCTAAAATAGTGGAGAAACACTTCTTTTGATGAGTGGAACAAATAATTTTGAAAAAATTATTTTCTTAGCACAATTTAAGATAGTATAAAATTTTCACTATTTTTGTAAGGTCGGCGCCTGTCGAATTTCTGTCAAAAATTCAATTTTCCCAAAGTTGCCTAAAACTGTTGAGAAACACTTCTTTTGATGAGTGGAATAAATAATTTTGCCAAAAAATAATTTCTTTGCACAATTTAAGATAGTAAAAAATTTCACTATTTTTGTAAGGTCTGCGCCTGTCGAATTTCCATCAAAAATTCAATTTTCAAACAATTGCCTAAAATTGTGGAGAAACACTTCTTTTGATGAGTGGAACAAATAATTTTGCCATAAAATATTTTATTAGCACAATTTAAGATAGTACAAAATTTTCATTAATTTTGTAAGGTCGCGCCTGTTGAATTTCTTTCAAAAATTCAATTTTCCCAAAGTTGTCTAAAACTGTTAAGAAACACTCCTTTTGATAAGTGGAATAAATAATTTTGCCAAAAAATATATTCTTAGCACAATTTAAGATAGTATAAAATTTTCACTATTTTTGTAAGGTCCCGTGCCTGTCGAATTTCTGTCAAAAATTCAATTTTCCAAAAATTGCTTTAAATTGTGGAGAAACACTTCTTTTGATGAGTGGAACAAATAATTTTACCATGAATTATTTTCTTAGCACAATTTAAGATTGTACAAAGTTTTCACTATTTTTGCAGGGTCCACGCCTGTCGAATTTCCGTCAAAATTCAATTTTCCAACAACTGCTTAAAATTGTGGAGAAACACTTCTTTAGATGAGTGGAACAAATAATTTTGCCTTAAAATATTTTCTTAGCACAATTTAAGATAGTATAAAATTTTCACTATTTTTGTAAGGACCGCGCCTGTCGAATTTCTGTCAAAAATTCAATTTTCCAAAAGTTGCCAAAAACAGTTGAGAAACACTTCTTTTGATGAGTGGAACAAATAATTTTGCAAAAAATATTTTCTTAGCACAATTCAATATAGTACAACATTTTCACTATTTTTGTAAGGTCCATGCCTGTCGAATTTCTGTCAAAAAATCAATTTTCCAAAAATTGCCAAAAATTGTGGAGAAACACTTTTGATGAGTGGAACAAATAATTTTGCCATAAAATATTTTCTTAGCACAATTTAAGATAGTACAAATTTTTCACTATTTTTGTAAGGTCCGCGCCTGTCGTGTTTCCGTCAAAAATTCAATTTTCCAAAAGTTGCCTTAAATTGTGGAGAAACACTTCTTTGGATGAGTGGAACAAATAATTTTGCCAAAAAATATTATCTTAGCACAATTTAAGATAGTATAAAATATTTTCGCTATTTTTTTAGTAAGGTCCGCGCCTGTCGAATTTCAAACAAAAATTCAATTTTCCAACAATTGCCTAAAATTGTGGCGAAACACTTCTTTTGATGAGTGGAACAAATAATTTTGCCATAAAATATTTTCTTAGCACAATTTAAGATTGTACAAAATTTTCACTAATTTTGTAAGGTCCGCGCCTGTCAAATTTCCGTCAAAAATTCAATTTTCCCAAAGTTGCCTAAAACTGTTGAGAAACACTTCTTTTGATGAGTGGAATAAATAATTTTGCCAAAAAATAATTTCTGTGCACAATTTAAGATAGTACAAAATTTTCACTATTTTTGTAAGGTCCGCGCCTGTCAAATTTCTGTCAAAAATTCAATTTTCCCAAAGTTGTGTAAAACTGTTGAGAAACACTTCTTTTGATGAGTGGAATAAATAATTTTGCCAAAAAATATTTTCTAAGCACAATTGAAGATAGTACAAAATTTTCACTATTTTTTTAAGGTCCGCACCTGTCAAATTTCCATCAAAAATTCAATTTTCCAAAAATTGCCTAAAATTTTGGAGAAACACTTCTTTTGATGAGTGGAACAAATAACTTTGCCATAAAATATACTTAAAGCCAAAAGTAACTTTAGACTTTGAACTACTGAATATATCTTTACTGTTTTTGATTTAACCAAATTAAATATTGCAATGAGTTGCTGGTATCCGCCCTAAACCTAATTCAGGAAAAACAACTTAGGTTAATTAATCTTCTTTCGAGTTATCTGTGCTTTAATTGAAAACACAAAATCAGCATTTACTAACAAAACCAGAATAAACCTAGGATTTGAACACGCCGTTTTAAGGGACATCGATTGCCCATTAAAAATACTGCAAGACATTTTGTCTCTGACGTATAGTTTGTTTTTGGTAGCATATTAAAGTTGGTTCACTTTGAAATTATCTCCCTTTGAATTAAAACAATAGTAAACTTTAGTCCCTACTGAAAGCTTTATCTCAGATGACATTTGGACTTTTTTTATCAGCGATTTGTTGGGACTTCTGCCTTGAGTATGTGACAAGATAATCTGATAAAAATTCCCATTGGTTTGGAAGAAAAACGGGAAACAGTTTCTTATGGGAAATGCCATTGAGAGCACTGTAAAGTTCACAAAAGGGGTATGTTCATAAAAACACAACTCTAGTTTGTGCTACTTGAAGTGCGATCCAGGCTGATTTGAACTTTAAACAACAATTCAATAGCCTGTCTTTCAGACTGGTTCTTTAAAATTAAAAAATGTCCAATCGCAAAGCTACAGTAACACATCCAAAAGTGATGTACTTTGGAAAAGTTAATTTCCCCCCTTGCTTCGTTCATTGGAGCATTTTGGTTGCATTTATGACAGTACTAAACATGAAATTCAACTGTCATATGAATAATTGATTGAAGTTTAATTTGAATTTAACACATTTAAAATACCACTCACCAATACCAGGAAATGGTATATATGATAACAGTGTAAAGTTACCTTTGGCTTTAAGTATATTTTCTTAGCACAATTTAAGATAGAACAAAATTTTCTCTATTTTTGTAAGGTCCGCGCCTGTTGAAATACCGTCAACAATTTAATTTTCCCAAAGTTGCCTAAAACTGTTGAGAAACAATTCTTTTGATGAGTGGAATAAATAATTTTGCCCAAAAAAATTTCACTATCAAAAGATGTGTTTATCAACAGTTTTAGGCAACTTTGGGAAAATTGAATTTTTGACGGAAATTCGACAGAAATTACAAAAAAAGTGAAAAATTTTGTACTATCTTAAATTGTGCTAAGAAATTATTTTTTGGCAAAATTATTTGTTCCACTCATCAAAAGAAGTGTTTCTCCACAATTTAAGGTAACTTTCGGAAAATTGAATTTTTGACGGAAATTCGACAGGCGCCAACCTTACAAAAACAATGAAATTTTTGTAAAATCTTAAATTGTGCTAAGAAAATATTTTATGGCAAAATTAATAAATAAATAAAATAAATAAATAAAATAATATGTCTCATACGCCTGTCTCTCAACATCTTTGTCAGTTTGTAACAAAGTATTCAAAATGCTAGCAAAGAAGATGAAACACTTCATTTGATGAGTGGAACAAATAATTTTGCCAAAAAATATTTTCTTAGCACAATTTAAGATAGTACAAAATTTTCACTATTTTTGTAAGGTCCGCGCCTGTTGAATTTCCATCAAAAATTCAATTTTCCAAAAATTGCCTAAAATTGTTAAGAAACACTTCTTTTGATGAGTGGAACAAATAATTTGCCATAAAATATTTTCTTAGCACAATTTAAGATAGTACAAAATTTTCACTATTTTTGTAAGATACGCGCCTGTCGAATTTCCATCAAAAAATTCAATTTTCCCAAAGTTGCCTAAAATTGTGGAAAAACACTTCTTTTGATGAGTGGAATAAATAATTTTGCCAAAAAATAATTTCTTTGCACAATTTAATATAGTACAAAATTTTCACTATTTTTGTAAGGTCCGCGCCTGTCGAATTTCCGTCAAAAATTCAATTTTCCAAAAAATGCCTAAAATTGTGGAGAAACACTTCTTTTGATGAGTGGAACAAATAATTTTGCCATAAATTATTTTCTTAGCTCATTTTTTTTTTGTTATTAACTTTATATTCAGAATTACATCTGTACAATATATGTATCACAATTTAAGCATAACAATATCTAACTAGAGGACCTGAAGGTCCTGAAGCGCTCACCTGATCTCCTTAATAATGTTAAAAAAGGTCACGGTCAACTTAGGCTTGTTATCCAAACATATTTTGTATTACCTTATATGGGCAGTGGCTATTTTGATCAAGTGACCTAAAAATAATATCATACTCATATTGTTTTATCTACTGAATACTCTATATGAAATTTGAGTTCAAACAGCCCAGTGAATTCTGAGAAAAAGATGCTTTGATATGTATAAGGCAGTCCAATAGGAAGTGGCCTTGGATGAAAGGTCAAAGGTCAGCTTGACCTTTGGTGCTTATATAAAACCAGTGTCTCAATAGGTTTAACATTTTTCGCAAATACTATGATTTACGCTTGAAGAGTTATATAGAAAAATGAACATTTCAAGATTTTCCAATATAAATGCATTAGGAATCAAATTTGGCTGTGCCGTAAAAAAGATCAAGGTCAACCCGGATTCATCATTTGTGCAAACCTGGTAGGGCCCACATCCCCAATGCTATATACCAAGTCCCAAGGCCGTTGGCCTTTTTGTTCTAGAGTAGAAGCTATTTAAAGGGTTTTACCTTATATGGGCATGGCCGCCATCTTGGTGATATGACCATTAACATTTGGTTCAAATTTACTCCACTGAACTTAAGGAGTCTCCATATGAAATATAAGTTCAATTGGCCAAGTGGTTTCTGAGAAAACTGTGTTTTAATATATTGATGAGTCTCCAATGTGAGTGACCTTGGCTGAAAGGTCAAAGGTCAACCTTGACCTTTGGAATTGCCTCTTAACATATCAAGTGAGAGCAATGACTTTGGCTTCTAAGTATTGAAAAAATCAACTTTTCAAAAAAAATCCAATTTAAATGCATTAGGAAGCAAATTTGAGCTTCATGTTAAGTAGGTCAAGGTCAACCCAGGATCATCATTTGAACAAACTTGGTAGGCCCCACATTCCAAATGTAAACATACCAAGTCACAAGGTCATCAGCCTTCTGGTTCTAGAGAAGAAGATTTCTAAAGGGTTTTTACCATATATGGGCATGTCGGCCATCTTGGTCTTGTGACCAATACAATTTGCATAAATCTTGGTTAACTTATTGTATGGAGTCTTCATATGAAATTTGAGTTCGATTGGCCCAATGGTTTCTGAGAAAACTATGTCTTAATATATTGATAGGACTCCAATATGAGCAGCCTTGGTTGAAAGGTCAAAGGTCAACCTTGACCTTTGGAACTTATTTATAGCCATTGTCACATTAGATAAACCATTTCAAGTGAGAATAATGACTTTGGCTTCAAAAGTTTCCAAAAAATCAACTTTTCAAAAATTTCCCCATTTAAATGCATTAGGAAGCAAATTTGACCTTGACGTTAAGTAGGTCAAGGTCAACTCAGGATCATCATTTGAACAAATTTGGTAGGCCCCACATCCCCGATGCTACATACCAAGTCCCAAGGTCACCGGCCTTCTGGTTCTGGAGAAGAAGATTTTTAAAGGGTTTTTACCATATATGGGCATGGCGGCCATCTTGGTCATGTGACCAAGAACATTTGAACAAACTTTCGTTCCCCTATCCTAAGAAGTCTGCATATGAAATTTGAGTTCAATTGGCCCAGTGGTTTCAGAGGAGAAGATGTTTGAAAATGTTGACGGACGGACGGACGACGGACGGACGACGGACGGACGGACGGACGGACGGACGACAGACGCCGGAGTCATTGGTATACTAATAGCTCACCTCGGAGCCTTCGGCTCAGGTGAGCTAACAATGGCACAATATTTTATCTGAAATGAGAACCAACATGACAGAGGAGATAGAAGTACATTTGAATGTACCTTATCGATAGGTTTTGATTGGTGTATTTTATTTTAAAGTAAATACGGACATATAGACACCTTTATACCTGCTGTTTTCTTTTTTTCTTTTTTTATTACTAAGTAACTAAACTGTGTTGGTGATAGCGTTTTCAATTTCTTCAATCATGTTGGTACCCATTAGAATAACACATACAAAGTGACTTGCCAATCAACTAGTTTATAACATGTAGTACATAGTAGTGTTTAAATGCAACTCTAAATACTGTCCCAATAACAAATTAATTAAATAAATAGATAAATAAATAAATAAATAAATAAATAAATAAATAAATAAATAAACACAATAATATGTCTCATACGCCTTTCTCTCAACGTCTTTGTCAGTTTGTAAAAAAGTATTCAAAATGCTAGAAAAGAAGATGAAAGTTTAATTTCCTTGCTTCCCAAAAAGAATAATGACCTAGGCAATTTAAACAACTGGCGACCTCTAACATTATTAAACACTGACTATAAAATAGTAACAAAAACAATTTCAAATAGAATTAAAAAAATACATAACCTAATATTATAGAAAATTCACAAACAGGTTTCATCAAGGGAAGATATATTGGAGAGAACATTCGTCTCATACAAGAAACGATAGAAAAGTTAGAAGAAGAACAGCCAGGGTTATTACTCTTTGCAGACTTTGAGAAAGCGTTTGATAGTATTAGCCATGATTTTATGTTTAACTGCTTGAAGCGTTTTAATTTTGGCCCTGATATAATTAAATGGGTCAAATGTTTTTATAATGACGTAAAAAGTTCAGTAACCAATTCAGGGTACATGACGGATTTTTTTCATATAGAAACGGGTTTAAGGCAGGGATGTCCACTATCTGCTTACCTATTTATAATATGTATCGAACTACTTGCCGCAACAGTGAGAGAAAATAAAAAATATTCGAAGTATTCCATTATTTGGGAACGAATTTAAAAGTACAATGTTTGCAGATGATGCAACGTTTGCATTGGATGGGACATTAAATTCATTCTGTGAACTCATCAATGTTTTGGAAGCCTTCAAATCTGTTTCTGGATAAAAACTAAACAATGATTTGGGTCTTCAAGAAACACTGCTGTTGAATATCTGAAACATGGTCGTCAGAATCTGCTAAAACTTTAGGAATAATCTTTTTTGCTGAAACCAAAAAAATGCAAGAACAAAACCTGTATCTAAAACTAAATGATTCCACTAATTGTTTAAAACGATGGCAGCACAGAAAATTGACGTTGATGGGTAAAATTACCGTTATCAAAACTTTTGCTTTGCCAAAACTAATATACCCTTTTACAGTATTGTTAGACCCCCCCCGAAAGAAGTCATACAAAAATTAAACTCAGAAATATTTTCCTTTATTTGGGACTCTAAACCTGATAAAAATTTAGCGAAGTACCCTATATAGAGATTATAAAAATGGGGGTCTTAGAATGATAAATCTTGAGTGTTTTTTAA
Organism: Loripinus fragilis; assembly: GCA_964019695.1. Classification (NCBI taxonomy): domain Eukaryota; kingdom Metazoa; phylum Mollusca; class Bivalvia; order Lucinida; family Lucinidae; genus Loripinus; species Loripinus fragilis. Next base: position 78,208,359 of record OZ026518.1, read on the forward strand.
ACTCATTAAAAGCAAGTTGGATGAAACGCATTTTCGACGATGAGTCTACTTCTACTTTATGGAAAAGCTTTTATAAACAAAAGCTCGACAGCTTTGGGAATAAACTAGTACTAGAAAGTAACCTTAAAGAAAATGACTGTACTCAAATAAGTAAAAATAATAAATTTTTGAAAAATATCTTAAGTGCATGGAGTAAAATTAATTACAAGGAAACACCTAGTACATGCATATCAAAACAAATTATTTGGAATAATTCTTATATCAAATGTGATAATAATATAATTTACTATAAAGAGTGGCATGAAAAGGGGATCAAATACATAGAGCATATTTATGATTATAGATCAAATACCTTTTATAATTTTGATAATTTACAAAATTTATACGATCTAAATACCACTGACTTTTTGAAATACCATCAAATCATTAACAATATAATTGAAGGTTGGAAGCGTTTACTCAAACGAGAAACTGCTATGGAACAAGGAATAGATAGGAGAAAAACAAATATTGACATAATTTCAATGAAACATAACATCAATCAAACTTTATACAGTGCACAATTAAAAGATACATCACAGGAAAGGTTAAAATCAGAAGTAAAATGGACCAATGATTTTAAAAATTATGATATTGTTTGGGAAGTAGCATATCAGATGGCTAACAGATGTACAATTGATATGAAATTAAGAAATTTTCAATACAAATATTTGATGCGAATTGTACCAAACAATAAATACTTATTTAAATGTAAACTAGCTCCAACCATATTATGTGGTTTTTGTGCAATGCAAGAAGAAACAAATGCACATTTATTTTGGGAATGCTCGTATGTGCAAGAGTTTTGGTCAAAAATACAAAAGTTTTTAAAAAAAAATAACAATTTAGAAATAGAGTTAACATATTATAGAATTAGTTTTGGTATCTTAGATAAAAACAATATAAAAACGTCAATGATTAATTTTATCATTCTAATAGCCAAATATTGGATATTTGCATCAAAGTATAAAATGCAAAGACCATCTTCTGAAGGTTTTTAAAAAATATTACACGAAAGAAAAGAAACAGAACACTATATTGCTTTAGCCAAAGACAAACTTGAACATCATAATCAGAAATGGGGATTTTTGAGAAGCTTTGAATAGGCTTTGTTCTTCATTTTGCATTTTTTTCTGACTGCTTTATTAGAATAAATATATTAAAAAACGATAGACCTAAATGATACCTTCTTCAAATATATTCAACAAAAAACCGAATACCTCTTCTTTGCAAGCATTTCGAATACTTTTTACAAACTGACAAAGACGTTGAGAGACAGGCGTATGAGACATATTATTTTATTTATTTATTCATCTATTTATTTATTTATTTATTTGTTTATTTATTTATTTATTTATTTTGTTATTGGGACAGTATTTAGAGTTGCATTTGAACACTACTATGTACTACATGTTATAAACTATTTAATCGGCAAGTCACTTTGTATGTGTTATTCTAATGAGTACCAACATGATTGATGAAATTGAAAACGCTATCACCAATACAGTTTAGTTAATTGGTAATAAAAAAAAAGCAGGTATAAAGGTGTCTATATGTCCGTATTTACTTTAAAATAAAATACACCAATCAAAACCTATCGATAAGGTACATACAGCTGTACTTCTATCTCCTCTGTCATGTTGGTTCTCGTTTCTGATAAAGTATTGTGCCATCGTTAGATATTAGTATACTTAAATCGTGATACATATATTGTACAGATGTAATTCTGAATAAAAAGTAAATAGCAAAAAAAATGTTTTAGTTGCCATATATTAAGAAATATATAATAAAATATACAGGTGTTAGGAAAATTGTTTTCTTGTTAGTTTAATAAAAATGTGTTAAATTACATGAATGCCACTGATATTCTTTATTGTGGGCATTATACTTGAAAAACAAAACAATGGGATATTCAATCAAATACTTTGCCAAAAATGACCCCGCCCAAGGGGTCACATGTTTAACATAGGTTTATATAGGAGAAAACATGAAAAAATCTTTTTGTCTGAAACCTTATGGCCTAGAGCCTTGATATTTGGTATGTAGGGTCACCTAATGGAACTCTACCAAGTTTGTTCAAATTATGCCCCTGCGGTCCCGCCCAAGGGGTCACATACTTTTACATAGGCATATATAGGGAAACATGAAAAAATCTTCTCGTCTGAAACCATAAGAGCTAGAGCCTTGATATTTGGTATGTAGTATCACCTAGTGAACCTGTACCCCGTTTGTTCAAATTATCTCCCTGGGGCCAATAATGGCCCGGCCTCAGGGGTTACATGTTTTACATAGGCTTATAAGGGAGAAAATGAAAACATCTTCTTGTCTGATACCATAAGGCCTAGAGCCTTGATATTTGGTATGTAGCATCACCTAGTAAACCTCTACCAAGTTTGTTCAAATTATCCCCCTTGGGCCAAAAATAGCCTCGCCCCTGTGGCTCACATGTTTTACATAGGCTTTTATAGGGGAAAACATGGAAAAATCTTTTTGTCATAAGCCATAAGGCCTAGAGCCTTGATATTTGGTATGTAGCATGACCTAGTAGACCTCTACCAAGTTTGTTCAAATTATGCCCCTGGTGCCAAAACTGGCCCCACCCCAGGTGTTTCCAGGGACATGGCCAGCTTTCAACATATACCTATATCTTAGCTCAAGACTCAAGTGAGCCATTTAGGACCACTTGGCCCTCTCGTTTATCAAAGGTGTACATATTTGGCATAATAATTGTCCATGCTGTGAAGATTACAACGCAAGTTTCACACCACTGGTATGTCTAAGTCAAGGTCAAGATCAAATAAATGTATGTTTAAAATCTATGTTACAGCATGAAACGTGAATATCCTTTTTTATATTTTGGTGGAGTGTGTTTATATTTAGCACAATAGTTGCTATTGATGTGTAGATTACAATCAAGGTTTCAGATCACCGATATGGATTTGGAGTCAAAGGTCGAGATCACATTTACTTGACACCTGTCTACAGCTTGTAATGCACCCTTATATTGTTTATCAAAGGTGTTCATATTTTGCTAAATGATTGCCATGGTGTGAAGATTACAACGCAAGTTACAGACCACTGCTATGACATCAAAGTCAAAGGTCAAGATCAAATAAATGTATGTTTATAATCCATCTTACGGCATGAAATGCGAATTCCTCTTCCATATTTTGATGGAGGATGTTTATATTTAGCACAATAGTTGCTTTTGATGTGTAAATTATAACAAAGGTTTCAGGTCATATATATGATCTTGGAGTCACATGTCAAGGTCAAATATACATGTACTTAATGGTTTCAAATATCCAATTTGACCATGTAGTCAATGGTAAAGGTCAAATACTCAAAATCAGTGATGTGGCTCCATTAAAATATTTTTACTGACCGTTCCAAGGCGGTACTTCTTTTGTGGATCATTTGTGTTATTTATGTCTTGTGTTCGTCATGCTTTCACGTCTGTTCATTGCTGCCTTGTGGTCACCTGAAGGGAAAGGGCTGACCTCTTGGCTATTGTTTGTGATGTTTATTGTAATTTTGTTACTTTCCCATTTGGTATCCTGGGACAGGTGTGGTACTTGATTTTATCAGTCACTCCTTATATTAACTGAATTAATTCAACATAACCTAATAAACTTTTCCTATCTCACGGCATGTTACCTTTATCAGGTCATGATGACGTTGCACTTTTTGATTGACGTCGCTAATGACGCTGAATCAACACAAAAATAAAAAAATTACGTCATAACCGCTAGTTTAAAGAATGGGTTAACTGATAAATAGAATACCAGGTTCGCGTCTTTTGATATCAAGTTTACCAGGCTCGGCTTTGAGAACGCATGTTGAATTGCTCGGCAAGCCTCGCAATGTCAACAAGCGTTCCCAAAGCCTTGCCTGGTAAACTTGATATCAAAAGACACTCACCTAGTATTCTCTATGTATCGATTCCTGGTCCTTGCTGTCTCTCTTACTTTTATAACCTGAACTCTTCTTTCATTTTTGACTGAGTGTGTTCATAGTTGCCATGATTGCCTATGGTGTCTAGGTTACAACATAGGTTTCTGTTCACCAATATGGTGATCAAGGTCAAATTCCTTAAAATCAGTTTTATGGTTTGTACCCGAAACTCCTCACAGAGGATGTTCATATTTAGTAGTTATTGCTTATGGTGTGTAGATTACAAGGAAGGATACAGATTATTGCTATGGACTTGGAGTCAAAGCTCAAAGTCAAATATACTTAAAATCTGTCTTCCTGCTCATAAAACAAACTCCTCTTGTATTTTCTGACAGAGGTGTTACATATTATGTACAATAATTGCCAATATGACCAGTCAGAGGTCAAGGTCATATATATATATAATCAGGTAGTTTGGCTTCAAATTACGATTCCTCTTACTTTCTTTTGATGGAGGATATTCATATTTGGCATAATGTTTGCCTGAGGTGTGTAGATGACAAAATCTTTTGTGTTCCAGTCAAAAGCCAAGTTCAAAATAATTTAATTCTGGTTATATGGCTTGTAAAATGCATATCTCTTATATTATTTGATGTAGGTGGTCCATATTTTGCACACTGATTTTCTATGGTGTGTAGATGTCAACATAGTTTCTGACTGCTGATATTACCCTCAGTTCGAAGGTCAAGGTCAAAATACTTAAAATCTGTCTATATGGCTTGTATCACCTACATTTTAGTAGACATACAGTCAAAACTCTTTATAACCTCACTCGTTATAACAGAATATTCATAATCCGACATAATATTGCTGGGAACGGATCTGTTTCCATTGAAATTCCCTCTTTATAACAGAATATTCACTTAACGACACCGACAATAACTTCTGGGAACCGATATTCAATTTCAATTAAATATAAAATCATTATAACAGAACTGTTACCATGTGTTAGACAATTTTGTGATCAGAACAAGGTCTTTTTGCATGAACAGGTTTCTGTCTCACTTGATAAGTGGAGAGCATTGTGCATTTTGATGCAATATAAAATTGAACTGATGCCTACATTTGGAATGATAGCATTTTAATTCATTTGTACAATATTTTTTTTACCAAATGATTATAATTTTGAAATCTGGTAATGGTCCGAATTTCTTTATAACAGCAAATTCACTTTAACATCAAAAATAGCTTGGAACAAACAGTGTTATTATAAAGAGGGTTGACTGTACATGGTTTATATTTGGGACACTAATTGTCTATGGTTTGTAGATGACAACAAAGATTTTGGTTGGCTGATATGACCTTGGGGACAAAGGTCAAGGTCAAAAAATGTCATACTATGCAGTATTTAATGTAAGTGGGGATATTAATTTGCAATAGACTCCCATCGATTGACCTCATTCTAGTTCAGATTTTGGTTGAAATTCCCTCTTTTCTATGTAATGAGCCACAACATGAGATTTCCAACAATGTGGTATGTGCGACCAGCAAAGGCTCAGATCAGCCTGCGCATACACGCAGTCTGATCAGAGCCTTTGCTAGTCGCTTGAATATTCTATGACTTTTAAGCTACTGACTGTACATCATTTGGAGTTTCTAAGCTTAAAAGGAGGCTGCACAGGCTTGTCTGAGTCTACACATGTCAAAATGCCAAATTGTTTGAAATCACATGTCACGGCTTAAAAATTTGTATATTCTCATTCTTTTGTAGCCAAAACATGGAATAGTTCTTATGGCATGACATGTAATTATCATATTCCATCAATTTAAAGGTAAATTTAAGTCTTTGCACCCTGGGAAATTTTTCATGGTTTTGTGCCGTCTGCTGATTTTTTTCAAAATCAACTTTTTCAAAAAAATCTTTCAGGAATACCGTCTGAGTGTCAAACAGATTGGATCCAGATCAGTCCTGATAATTTGTTGGCCTGATCTGGGTCCAAACTTTTTGTAAAAGTTATCAGCAGACGACACTAGGAAACAAAGCGTTAAAAGTAATTTCTATACTGTGTTCAATTTCATTTGATATGCAAGACATACAGCTTGTTACAAACAAACAGGAGCTGCCAGGGTGTAGTGAATAGTCCACTGGGGTAGCAGGTCTGATCCCTGGCTTCTCCGTGAGCCCTTGGGAGGTTAACACATACACAAGACAAAATCACAGCAGATTTCAAAATATGTTGATGCCATTTTTAAAGTTGCCATTTAATTAACTACATGTATTATAGTGTCACAGATATTTTCAAAAGATAACAGTTTTTAGGATATATTGACCCTTATCCCTCCAATATTTTTTGGCCTGAAAATGTCTGCTTTTTATGTCTGCTGCATATTTCCAAGTGCACTTGACACTAAATTTTATCATGAAGCAAACACTATGAACACTGAGGACACTTCTGATCTGGGTCCATATTGTTTGCAATATTGGCTACCTAAAAATTTAAGCAGAGGAGAAAGCAGACGACAAAGGTCATGGCTGGCGGGAAAAGAGTTAAAATCTGGTAAACCAGGTGGTTTATAAGCTTGTTAAAATCTGGTAAACCAGGTGGTTCGTAGGCTTGCTAAAATCTGGTAAACCAGGTGGTTTATAAGCTTGTTAAAATCTGGTAAACCAGGTGGTTCATAGGCTTGCTAAAATCTGGTAAACCAGGTGGTTTATAAGCTTGTTAAAATCTGGTAAACCAGGTGGTTCATAAGCTTGCTTTTGAAATTAACTTGTCCTGAAAAAGAAGTTTTCATAAAGTTTGTTGTCAGCTGCAGTCATGAATTTTGACACAAGAATAAAAAGTTAAAGTTATCTACCGGATAAAATAGATTATTACATAATTTACATAAGTAAAAAAAATACATTATTTACATATCATTAAAGTAAAAATTTAATTCAATACCTTTAGAAAGAGGAAAAAACAACATTATAGTACACATGACTTTAGATAAGCGTGTGTATCGAAAAACTAATTTTCTTATTTCTCAACCAAAACATACTTTGTGGGTACTCAAAAGAACCGTCTCAATGAGACTGTTCTTTTGAGCACCCAAAACGTATGTTAAAACTGATGGGTAAGAAAATATTTACAATTTAGCTCAAAAATTTTGTTGATCTAATCCTGTGAAGCACCTTGTCAGCATTGAGAGCTTGCCGTTAATATTGAGCATTCATTTAATCCTTCACCTGCTACGAAAAAAGGCATCTGAAAATGTTGTCTGCTCAAGTCGTCTGCTGCATGTAAATGCTTATGTCAATGACTAGTTATAGCATACAGATAAAAAGAGTATATGAGCAGTCTGATCTGGGTACACACTGTTTGATACAGAGACATTTTAACCCATATAAGCCAAGCGTCCCTTTTGTGGAACATCAGCAAACAGTGCAAAACCAGATCAGACGCAGCAAAATGTGGCATCTGATCAGGTTCTCCATTGCTTGCTTACAGAAGCTTCTTTTAAAATTTGAATAAAAATGAAAAATACCACCCAACAACCCTAAAATTGAAAATGGACAAGTCCAATTGATAAGGATGGGAAATACATTTGGCTTAAATGGGTTAAATGCACTAGCAGACGATACAGCAGGTTATATTTAGACATGATTAGCAGCCGAAGCATTAAGAAATATGTTTCTTGTTGGAAACACCCATTTATATTTTCAACAGTACGTTAATGTACAATTGTTGGCATTTTAACATTTATTAGCAGAATAAATCTCATGCTCACTTGAGCTGAGCATGAAAAAAGTTTTATAAACTTGAGGCTTCATTGAAGATTCTATCAGCAATGGTGAATTAATATTTTTCTCCACAAGTGGCGTTTTTTTTGTCGTCTGCTGATAATCTTTGCAATAACTTTGGCACAAATCAGATTCCAAACTGTTCAACACTCTAATGGTATTATATATTCTTGAAAGATACTGGATTGAAGATTCCATCGGCAATGGTGGATTAACTATTTCCCTGATGGTTGTGACTTTTGTCATCAGCATATGACTTTTGTAAACAGTTTGCACCCAGATCAGACCCGACAAAATGTCAGAACTTATCTGGATCCAAATGGTTTGACACTCTGAAGGTACCAGCTGAAAATATTGTCTGCTTATGGTAATGATCATATTTTTTTAAAAGTTTACAGACCCCTATGGGGGGTTGGGATGGAAATGAAAATGATTTAAAAATCATGCAGATTTTCACTCAGGTTTATATAACCCTTTACTCCACACAAGCGCCTTTGGACGCCTTTGAAATGTAAGATTTTTGAAAATATTGTGAAAAATGGAACATTTGCTCCTTAGGAGCAAAACTATTGAAATGTAAAAAATATTTTTTTGGAAAATACTTGAAAACTTTAATTATTTATAGAAAATGATGCAATGTTCAAAATATAGCATATGGGGTAAAGGGATAACCAGCATGAAATGAGTTAACTCTTTGCCTACTTGTAAATTTTGCATGCTTTTTTCGGCATCTGCTGATCTTTAAAAAAACTTTTTTGAAAAATTCTTTCAGGAATGCCATCAGAGTGTCAAACAGTTTGGATCTAGATCCAAACTGTTTGCAAAGGTTATCTGATCAGAGGACACTAGAAGGTAAATAGTTAATATAAAAGTGATGTTGTTGACAATCGGTCATACAACATCTGTGCATCACTAGTGGGAGCCTGATGGTGAAGATCTTCAAATATCTCCTTCAAAGTATCCTTGACCTTGGCAGCTGAAGGTCGTTCCGAGCTCTGGGCAGTCCAGCATTGATTCAAAAGCTGCTGAAGAGGATCAACTTGGCAGTATTTATAATGAAGTAGTGGTCTGTGTCCACTTTTGATCAGTTCAAACAAACGTGGAAACTTATACTCGTTGTAAGTCTCTTCACTGTAGGCATGGCGACCATACCAAAGTTCCCACAAAAGAATTCCGAGACTGTATATATCCGCAGTTGAATCATAATGCTTCTGTTCAATAACTTCGGGGGCCATGTGGGATATAGTGCCTACAAAAGTTCCTGACATGAACAGCTCTGGTCTGGCAAATCCAAGATCACAGATTTTTGGAACCTGGTTTTTCACCTGCAAGTAGATAAAATATTTTAAAATATCAGTCATTAGAGTATGTATTTTATATATGTGGAGATTGTACAAGAGGTGTTTCATGTTTATTTGAACAAATTTGAAAATGCTGTTACTCATTTATTTCTCGTTATATTGGGTAATAATTGATTTCCATGGGTTAGTCTGATCCCCAGGAATACACAGTCATCAAGAAAATAGTTCTTAATTTTTATTTTCTGGTTTGAAACAGTCTCTGAAGATGAGTAGTCAAAATTTAAGCGTTTAAAAATGCTGTCTGAAACGAAATGTACTAAATCTTTCTTGAACAATTTCTCTAAAAGATGTGACGTTTTTCTCTTGGAACCTTTTATATATTGTACATAGATAATTAAAGTATGTTCTGTTAGAAAATAAAGCATTCCAGTTGGATATTTACTTTTTGGAAGCAACTTTTACATCAAATTTTAGGGTTTACAGTTTCCATAGCAACACTAAATTGTATGCAAAATACTCAAATGCAATATTTGGTGATCAGTTTTATCGGTAATAGATACTTAAAATATCAAAGAAATTAAGTCGGCTGTGAGTTTTGAGAATTTGCTTTCAAACTTCTTCCAAGACACATTTTATACATGAGATACCCATTTGGGCACTTTTATGGAAGAACTTATTAAGCCCAGTTTCCAAGCAAAAACAAGCATGCATAGGCTGTTTCTCATCTTAATAATAGACTGAGTGTGCCACTAAACTTAAAAGAAAATTTCACACTTAAATACGTATTTTCTTAGAAGATACACCCGTTTTAGCTCTTAAAATCAGTAAAAAGGGGGTGGGGATGTATTTAGGGCCACCGTGTCATGGCTATGCTATAAATGGCCATCTAGTCTGTTTGGCAATACCAGGGACACGTCTGTTATGCATGAAAAAGCAAAATTTGTTTGTTTTAATTATATGCAACCACAAAAAGTGAAATTCAAATCTGTTCTAATAAACATGAAACATGTCTCGTACATGAGATTTTTCGCTTATGCCACCAGAGAAGGCTCAGACCAGCCTGCACATCTGCACCATCTTGTAGAGTTATTGCCGCTCCCACACATAAATCTCATCAGTTGGCTAGTTTATTCATCTTGTACAAATTAGCATATAAATCCATATGATAATCTGAAGATGTTATACGTTAAATGTTCTAAAATTTCAATCACTCCTCTCTTTCTGTTCTCAAATAAAATGTTGGTTTTCAGAGCTGGAATTCACAAAATGCTTGTCACAATAGCAAACCAGGAAGACCCTGATCAGACTGCTTCTTCAGAAGCAGTCTGATCTGGGGTCTGCACTGTTTGATTATACTATTTTAACAGGGAACAAGTGTTAAAAAATTTAGAAATTTAACCTATACATATCAATGCATGATTCTTGATTTAGAGAATGTTATCATAAAAAGATTCTTATGGTAATGATTCTTTGGAATCAAAGAACAAGTCCTGTGAAAGTATAATTTTTTGTGCCAGCATATGAGATTTGGGTACTTTTCGAATATACACAAATGCCTTCTTTAAACCCTCATGTGATGGTCTTAATCTACATCCGTACTTTGTGAATTGGAGAAGTGAATGATATAGCCAGTCTGCGCACTTGTTTAGGGATGTCTGAGCCTTTGTTGATTGACAATAATCTCATGTAGTGGCTCAATTACGCTGAGGAATCAAAGCATATACAAAAACTGTTTGATCCTTTGAAAGCAAAGAGTATGAAATATTTAACCCTTTTGAAACAAAGAACAATTACTGTAATGAATATTGTATTGTAATGAAAGCATCTTAACCATTTTAGTAAAGGGATATTTTTGAAACTTTTTTGTTTCTTTAAGTTCTGTAATACTAATAGTAGCTTTAAGTGTTCTACTCTCAAAATAATTTTAATTTGTCCCCAAAAAGAAGATAATTTACTTGCATAATGGCATACCTGTCAAGTTTTTGAGAATTAACATTGAGACGGTTCTTTTGAGCACCCAAAACATATCTTAAAAATGATGGGTAAGAAAATATTCACAGTTTTACGCTTAAAAATGTTGTTTATCTAAACCTATGATTGTAGATAGGTAGATAGCCTCAAAATAGTTAGATTTAGTATTTTTTGAAAAATAGGGAGAAATGGTGTCACCTCCTAAAATAGGGAGACTATTTATTGGGGGAGAATTTATATGTGACAGAGTCTTGCTTTTCAGAGTAGTTCACTCAAAGGGAGGAAAAGAAAACTCAAACTACAAAGTTATCCCCCTTGAAAACATTATCATGGATTGATACTCAATGTTTCAGACAACACTTACCAGTACATTGGAAAGTTTAAGATCCCTGTGAACATATTTCTGATTATGAATGAATGCCAGTCCTTCGCAGATCCCTTCTGCCATAGTAACATAATACCTAAATGTTTCACACCTATCTTTCACATTTTTATATCTACAACATTGTAGCCTCTCATTCTTAAACACAATATTTTGCAAGGTGTCATCGCAGTGTTCGAAAAAGAACCGCAACGAGGAGCTTGTCACTTCTTTAGAAGTTCTGTAACCTTTGTCATCTTGGTCTTCTGATTCTGAGTAGGAGACCCCGTAATACTGAACTATGTTAGGATGGTTCAATTTTCTGAAATAAACATATCATTGAGCAGAGGTTTAGATAAACAAAAATTATGAGTGTAAAATTGTAAATATTTTCTTACCCATAATTTTTAGCATATGTTTTGGGTGCTCAAAAGAACCGTCTCATTGAGACGGTTCTTTTGAGTACCCACAACATATGTTTTTGTTGAGAAATAAGAAAATTATTTTTTTGATACACACTCTTAACTCAAGGCCTGATAAAGTTCAATTAACTCGTAGCCTGCCAGTCACAACTTTTGTTTCCCGGCCTACACATCTGCTTATGTTTTAGGTCACCTATATTGCAAACAATATGAATCCAGATCGGACTGCTTTCTTGGGAGCAGTCTGATCAGGGTTCATATCATCCCCGTTAAGCTGAAATGGAAAACGAGGTATGCACTGCAATGATCTAAAAATTGGCTGAATTCAAAATGATAATTTTCAATAAAAAATTTTTGGGCACCAAACAACTCCATGTATTGTCGGTTCAAAGATAGATGAGAATCATTGTAAACAACCACTAGCTAGTTTACCTTGTTTTGGGGCGATCAGGTAGTTTCAGTTTAAAGTTAAAAGGAACCTACCACAGAATATGGCATATGCATGTGGTAGCGGGTACGCCATGCTCTACCTGTTTTTAAGAAAAATAGAATCACCTCATTACTACACGGGTGGTAAACCTAGGAACTACCACGAAATTGTGTTAATGTAATTTTGTTCCCAAGCCACATCCGGGACACGTCGTGGTAGTTTCCAGGCCGAAAATTGGATAAAGAAAGGTTGGTGTCACTTTCATTTTTGTTTTATTTTACAACTAAGAACGAACAATGGTGAAATCCGACAATGTGGTTCCGTGTAAATATGTTTCAGTGTCCCCTCTAGCCCAAAATTTTGTTTGAAAAATTATTTCCCTTCTTTAGATTCGTGTTTCCCCACTGAGCATCGGACCAACTTTCCCAAAAGTTTGAAGGATTTTAGCCATTATCTGTCAAATTAAATGGAATTTGATATCATTTGACGATGGAAATGATAGTTCGTCCTGTGTTGTAGTTTCCAGCTCATCGTGGTAGTTAAAATGGTATCGTGGTAGTTTCCAAGACTTTGTAGGAATTTAGTAGTAGTTTGCATCAGAAGATGTTCACTTTTCAGGGGCTACTTAATTTTTATAACGACAGGGTGTGCGGGCCGAACCTTGAATACCCTTTTTATTTATACGAAGACGTTTTCAAACAACCTTTTGTCAGATAACAAATGTCGACTGCCTGAATTTTAATTTTAGTGGGCTATTGAAATGATGAGAAGAATGAAAAGAAGGTATATTCACATATTTTGTTTTTGAATAAACATGCTTTTTAATTATCAAATAACATGCCCGTTCATTGTCGCACTCACATGTATATAAAAAGTGTTCCAACCCGAGGATATTTCCCTTTTTTCTGAAGCGCAAGTACTAACGATTATTTGGGCCAGTAGTCTAAGCCTGCCATTTTATCTTAAAATTGACTGAACATGGAACAATGTAGCGAGTGAGGCAATATTTTATATCATTTTTTTGTCTGTTGCTTGGTCCACCACGGCTCAACTGATGACCTTCTTTTGCTTTAGATTTCCAGAGGTGTTGTTTGGCAGTCCAGGGCATGATCTCCACCTGTCAAGCATCACATTGGGTCTCTTGAGTCCTCAGCTTAGCTGCTTCATGGTGTTGAAATGTAATTTATTTGTTTACCATGGTAATTAATTGACGAGTTCGAGGGTCATCATGCGAAACAAACAACTACTATAATGTTTTGTAACACTTCAGAAACGTATCTTACAAAGTCTTGGAAACTACCACAATAGCATTTTAACTACCATGATGAGCTGGAAACTACCACACAGGACGAACAGGGCATGAATCGTTTACGAGTAAATGCTCAGATTTTTTTTCTGTGTAGGAATGTTTTTCAGGGTCTTTTTATCATTTCCATCGTCAAATGATATCAAATTCCATTTAATTTGACAGATATGGGCTAAAATCCTTCGAACTTTTGGGAAAGTTTGTCCGATGCTCATTGGGGAAACACGAATCTAATGAAAGAAAGTAACTTTTTAAACAACATTTTGGGCTAGAGGGGACGCTGAAAGATATTTATACGGAACCACATTGTCGCATTTCACCATTGTTTGTTCTTAGTTGTAAAATAAAACAAAAATGAAAGTGACACCAACCTTTCTTTATCCAATTTTCGGCCTGGAAACTACCACGACATGTCCCGGATGTGGCTTGGGAACAAAATTACGTTAACACAATTTTGTGGTAGTTCCTAGGTTTACCACCCGTGTACTATGCATCTTTGAACTGACCGTACATTTTCAATATGTCTGAAAAAATGCTATAAATTTATCAAAAAATATGTTTTCCTCATTAAACTTCTTCATGCAAATCTTCAATATGTCAGTAAAATATCTGCAAAGTATCAAAAGGATATTCTGAAGTTTCTAGGAGGAGATAATTTCATGAGATGCACTGTAGGCCAATTTTGTTAATATGTGCAGTGACCAAAAATTGGCTAATTTCAAAATGCTGTAATATCTAAAATTAATTTTTTCATCATTACATTTCTTCATGCACATCTTCAATATATCTATAATTTTCCTGAACCTATTGAAAGGATACACTGAATGCTCTAGGAGTTGATTTCACAAAGTATGCACTTTTAGACATATTGCAAACACCATACAGTTAGAATTACAAAGTAGCATAACTCTTGCAAAACTGATCCTTCAGCCCCTTTTTTTTCCAAATACATGTATGTACATGTATTGTCTGATGGTTAAGGTATAGTGCACCAGACGTAAAAAGCAGACGAAATTTTCAGGACAAAGATTCATTTGCAGGCTAAGGGTTAATTATTAGATCCTCCATGAAATGTTTTGCTATTAGCCGTTGTGTTAAGGCCAAATAAAAAAATAAGTGTGTTTTGGGTAGCGGGTCTCAAAATTTTAGGTAGTGTAGGCACACATATTTTTTTTTAATTGCCTTTCAAAATGCATAAAATTACAAAAAGTATATTTTTTCCATAAAACCTGAAAAAATTCTAGGTTTCACCAGTACATTTAGGTAGGATTGAGTTACCCTAAACACAGATATTTTTTTATTTGGTCTAATGTTAATAGATCAGTCTCTTTTTTGTCTGGTTGCTCTTGAAAGAAGCAGTTTCTGTTTTAGAGTAAGCCACTGGTTTCCACTGTCTGTCAGGACTCTCTTACTCTAGTCATCTGCTGATTCTTTTCATTTTGTCTGGACTGATTTGGATCCACAACTGCATTTGCACAAGCTATCAGCAAATGACACTAGGAGATAAAGAGTTTATGTTTTTGGTCGCCTACCGTAGATTGCAAAAATATGGACCCAGATTACTATTAATAGTTTCAATGGTTAAAGTATTCTGGAGTGCATTTGAATAGGGTATATGCAGCAGACGTAATAAGCAGATGATATTTTCAGGAGGAAAAATGTTGCAGGATAAGGGTGAAAATATATACTGAGGGAAAAAAGTTTAGCAGTATTTAGTTGAAAATCGTATTTTTACAAATTACCTCCCTTCCAGCTGAATAACGCACAAATTAAAATGCTCAGCAGATCAAATCCTCGCTATCAAATTGGAATTTGTTTCTTTTGACCTCTTGTGGATAGCCATTCGATCATTTTCAAACAACTGACACATTTGCACACTTGCTGATAAAAAATATCTGATGCTAAAAAGATCGCCATTATAACTAATTGCTAAACTTCTTTCCCTCAGTATAGTTTGTCGTATGACTTCTATATAAAAGACCTCCTGTGATTGGCTGAAACTAGCTTGTGACAGATCTTGATGTTTACCACTGATGAGCTAAATTTAGCCCAGGACAGGTTAACATTAAGTTTTTTCACTGTTGCCTGACAGCAGTTTTCACTTCTGATAAAAGTGCTAAAATGTTAATGGTCAGCCTTTTTTTGTCTCTGTGTTTATCAACCCTTTGTATACTGGAAATGGGGACACCTAAACGGGTAGTTTGGCAAACAGTGAAGACCCAGATGAAATGCAGCATTATGCTGCATTTCATCAGGGTCTGCACTGTTTTCTATGATAAATACAATATCCAGAGACTTAAGTACATATTGATTTGGAAATGTCTACCTGTGATCCCTAAGAATATATACTCAACGTCAGTGAAAAGTTACCAGTAAATCACATACACTTAGCATAGGACAATATTTAGTTCATTCTGAACGAAGAATGGCCGATACTTCAACACTCAATTTTATGGCACAGAGTCCCATGCATCACCACTATGGAAAACGGTATCCATCACACCCGAATGCATTATAATCATTCCTTGACGGGCCCCTGTAGTTTCCATTGTATTGTATAGGAAAATGAAAAGTTTTGGTGCTACCTTAAAGGTTGATACTCAATTTTCGCGTTTAATGGCATAATCTGAACCATTTTGGTGGCGTTTTCATTGAAAATGTCTAGGGCATGTTCTGGCAGGTTGTCTTTGGAAAATGATTGTTTCAAATTCTTAAAAACTGTGAAAAACATAAAATGCACGTGCATCATGTGCACCATAGTTCCAGGGCTCGTGTAACTGTTTTATCTCTCCAAACCAAATTGTCGTTGACCAGAAACATGAATGTAACAGTAGCCAAAGAGCTGTATTATACATTTTTCGAAATATCGAAATTAAGATACTGGTAATTTTTCATTGACGCTGAGTATATATGTAATAGACAATCCCATCCATTATTGTATCTTTCTGTTTGGGAAAAATCATCAGAATACAAATGGCTAACTTACCTTTGGGTTTCAATAAAATTGTATGTACTCACCTTGAACTACAGTATCTATTTAGAAAAGAAACGAAAATCACTGTAGACCCAGTTGAGCAAGCACATGAAACTTTGGTACATATTACGTAGATAAAATAAATATACATGTTGATGATGATGGTGTCGACAATGATGAGGATGATAATGATGATGATAATTATGATGATGATGATGATGATGATGATGATGATGATGATGATGATGATGATGATGATGATGATGATAGTAGTGGTGATGATGATGAGGAGGAGGAGGAGGAGGAGGATGATGATGATGATGATGATGATAACGATGATTATGATGATGATGATGTTGATGATAGTAGTGATGATGATAGTAGTGATGATGATGATGATGATGATGATGATGATGATGATGATGATGATGATGATGATGATGATGATGATGGTGGTGATGATGGTGATGATGATGATGATGATGATGATGATGATGATGATGGTGATGATGGTGATGATAATGATGATGATGATGGTGGTGATGATGGTGATGATGATGATATTGACAATGATAAGGATGAGAATGATAGTAATGATGATGATGATGATCATGGTGATGTGAGCAGTAAAGGTTCAGATGGATTTTGCCTACAAGTGTCATCTGCTGATAACATTTGAAAACAGTTTGGACCCAGATCAGGCCCTGAGGTTGTAAAATTTTGTTCATGCTCAACTCAACTGAGCACGAACTTTCAACTGCTCATAAAAACTAAAATACCGACAAATGAAGACGTTTCTTACTTTAAGTCTCTCAGATGTATTTATCATGCTCATAAATGTTAAAATGCCAACAATTGTTGGCATTTTAACATTTATGAGCAGGATAAATTGTGTGCTCAGCTGAGTTGAGCGTGAAAAATGTTTTATAACCTCGGGGCCAGGCCTGAAAAAATGTCAGGCCTGATCTGGAGCCAAACTGTTTGACTCTCTGATAGTATCCCTGAAAGAATTTTTCTAAAAAGTTAATTTTGAAAAAAATCAGCAGATGACTAAAAGGTATTCATAATTACCCAGAATGCAAATTCTTACCTCAGACTATCAAGCTCTGACAATTGAGCATACATATCCTCAGCACCTTCCAGGGTTCTACGCAAAACCTTCATGGCAGCCGGAATTTCTCTGTCATTTTGCTGTAGCGTTACACGGTACACGTCTGAAAAATTTCCTCCTCCAATCTTCGGACCATTCTTGATATCTGCCATTCTTATGTGGTCGTTGCTGTCATGGACTAAACCAAATAGTTGATGCTTACAAAGTACAGATTTCAACCTGTTCTGTAGTGGTATGAACTGGTTGAAAATCTCTCGTGATGTGCGCTGATCATTTGCAATATTGTTCACCATTCTTCGATCTGCTGAAATTTGATTTGGAATGAACTGTTTACACACTTGGTCTATTTTCCTTTCAAACTCTGTGTAGTATGCTTTGTCTATGAACTGCTGTAGGCTTTCCTTTGTGAACACTTGATCAAGTTGTTCCTTAGTCCACCGTTTCATGTGTGTAACTTTGTCCTTCATAAACTTCTCTCTTTCTGACTTATCTTTCAGTGCTTCACGTATAACCATACCAATTCCTACTGGGAGAAACAGAACTGCTGCTGCAGCCACTAATGGCAGCCATAAAGGTGCAGCAACTGCCAAAATGACCTTCTCACCACCAGAAAATATAGTCCCATCTTTATCTTCTTTACCTGGATCCTTTAAAGCCTCAAAGTCACATTCTTTTTTTCCTTCAATCATCATGTCAATTTCAGAACATTCTTGACCCAATAGTTTAAACTCTTCTAGAAACACTGCAGTCAATTCATCCGATAATTCCTTTATCACATTTTTGTTAGTCTCCCATCTAAAGAGTTCTTCTTGCACACGTCTGGTTATCTTTTTATCGGCATTGAATCTTGTAACTTCCATGTCGCCACCCCCTATATCTATGAGCTCTGATTCTGTCCAGGAATACAGTCGTGTCTGAACAGCGTCCTGATGAAGGTGGGTAAACAAATCATCAACCAACCTTTCACACCTACACTTTGCCAAATGGATGAGATTTTCTCTGACCTAAAAATAAATGTAACTTTGGTGTAAAGTAGACAGGAATGTTAAGGCTTCCAAAGAGAAGTTATAAGCTAGCAGATGAGATTTTGGAACTTATTATATTGTTGAGCAACAAAGGTGCCAGTGTTCATAGAGGCAAGTATGAGTAAAATTCAAGGACTTTTCAAGGACTTCTAAAAGCCTCTCCAACAGTTTTCAAGGACTTAAAGTTAATGAAAATACTGATCTAAGTGTTAAAATTCTACTTCAGAAATGCTAGACTGACATAATGGAGACATTAGTACTGGAAAATTAGTATAAAATTGTTGTGCCTATATTTGATGCAGCATATGCTGCACCAAATAAAGGCACAATTTTATACTGATGTAGTGTCTCTATCAACAGTGCGAAGTCCTACAGCAAATTCAAAGACTTTTCAAGGCTTTTGAGTGATTTTTCAGTACTTTTCAAGGCAGATTCAATTTTCAAGGACTTTCAAGAAAGCCCTCTAAAATCAAGTTCTTTTCAAGCCTGTGCGAACCCTAGGCTCCGTCGAGTCTGCACAAATGTGCAGATTTTTTGCGCAGATAGCACAGAGAGCTGGCTGCTCCCACACACAAAGAAGGAATTTCAAAGTAAATATCAGGGGAAAAAATGGGTCACTCGCTATACTACATAGATGCCCACATATGTTTAAAGAGTGATGATATCTTGTGAACTGGCGCATATGTTTTTTGTTTGTGTTGATTCTTCATGTCCCAGTCGACAATTGTTTAGCTATGTCGGGACAGGTCTTCTTGGGTTGAACCAGTACTGAGCAGCAGATAAAGTGTCTTGCTCAAGGAGACAACACAGTGAACTCATATGCTTTAACCCTTAAAGCGCCACCTATAATTTGCAGCAGACGACACTTTCAAATTTTGCTGCTTTTTCAAAATTAACAAATAAGGCATGATTTTTCATGAGAATCGTCTGCTGGCAGAAGACTCTCATGAAATATCATACCTTATTTTTGTTGAAAACTAGGAAAGATGTTGCAAAATTTATCGTCTGCTGCAGTCATGATTGACGCTTTAAGGGTTAAATAAAAACAATAGTGATCTGAATGCTGGACAGATGGCCTTGTTAACAAACACATTATCTCAAATTGTTTGAAACAATTAATGAAGGTATTTGTTTTTTTGTTTCTCAATGGATACATTTGTTATGCTGTTAATTTCCCACCCATGAATTAAAATTTGCTTTCAAATTCATTTGGATGGGCCAAGAAATCTATTGTACTTTTTATTTTAGAATTTTCAGCTGATGTATCTTACTTCCTGCCCACTTGTCTAAGTGCTCAATCTAATATTTATGGTTTGGGATTTTTTTGCTTATTAAGTAAACCCTCAGGGTATCCCCACCGCCCCCTCTGAGGGTAAATAATGATAGGTTCTTTCAAAAAATATGTTGTGGGTACTCAAAAGAACAGTCTCTTTGAGACCCAAAACATCAATCCAATGGATAAGAAAATGATCACAACTTTAAGCCCAAACGTTTTACCTATCTGGACCTATTCATATACCTTATCTGCATCCGACTGAAGCTTGCACAGCCTCTGAGTGATTTCTTCATTCAATTTTCTTCTTTCCTCTACGGTAGCTCTAGCATGATTGATCCTTGATGCTATTGTTGTCCTTAGTTTCTCCAGAAACTTACCCAACCATCTGAAAGAAATGTTGGTCAAAAAATTAACCCTTGTCATGCTGAACCTGGATATATCCTCTATTGAAAACAGTGTAGATCAAGATCAGCTGGCTTCAGGAAAAGCCAGCTGATCAGTGTCGAATCTGTTTACCATGCATCCTGTACTACATGTGATAATTTTTATTCTTATTGAACCATTATCGGTTGGTGGGGTATTTTTGTGGATGACATTTTCCAAAAATTGATTTAATTTCCCTTTAATTTGTGGAATACAATTCCATTGCCTCAGTTAAAGTTGTTGCACTTAAACAAACATGTATTCAAACACTTTATTAGTAACTAATGCGCAAGTTGATGTTGTTAAATAATGTATCGTGTTTCCATGGCAATGCCTTATTACAGCGTGAACGCATAGCATTTGATCATGTTCATTGGTTGCTTAGCAACCGAAATCGATACTTTTAAAATCATGTATATTGCAAATTTTGAGGCAGGACAGTTCATTGCATAAATGTGCCAAATTTGGCTAGTGTATGTTAGCCTACGTAAGAGATATGTATCAACTCTCAGTTATTTTTGACTGACCCATATATGTGTGAATTTTCAAAAATTCGACCAGGAGTTTTTATAAGATATTAGGAAATCACAAAAGGCCACGGACAGACACAGAGACTGTATGTGACCTTTGACCTCCAGCATCAACCTTGTACTTGATGTGGGGCAGAGAAACCTTCGCTATTCATGTACCTCACTGAGGTAAACATATGTGTGAAATCTTTCAAAAATTTGACAAGGAGTTTTCAAAATATTAGAAAAATACCAAACGTTACATATATTTGTGACTAATGACCTCCAGCAATGACCTTGACCTTAAAGCTTGGCAGCTGAAATGGTAGACCTTCGCTATACATTTTGTCTCATTGAAGTAAATACATGTGTCAAATATTATTAAAATTGGACCAGGGGGTTTCAAATATTAGGAAAAGACTAAAATCTTGTAGAGAGACACCAGACTGAAAGACGGACAACATAAAAATTGTTATCCCCATCACAAACAAAGTTTGCAGGGGCATAATTATCCTCACGCTTTTTTAAATAAGCGAAGGTGATATTGTATTCGCCTCCGTCCGTCCGTTATGCTATCTCCTCCTAAACCATTGGACGAAATTCAACCAAATTTGGTGTGTGAGTTACTCACATGAATGGGGTGTGCAACCTCAATCTTTTTTTTGGGGGGCGGCCCTGGGGAGGGGTCAAAAGGTCAAATATCATTAATTTCAATTACAAAGTCATTTTCAAAGATTTTTATACCAAACTTTGTGTGTGCTCTCACAAATGAAAGATACAAAACATAATAGACTGGATTTTCATTCTGTCGCCTGGGTCATGCCCAAGGGGTGGGAGTTTGGGGTGCTGGGGGTGCCCAGGGGGTCAAAAAAAAAATTTTCAAACATGATCATGTGGCATATCAAATCAATGGGGATGATGAGCAGAACAGAATGCAAGTAAAATTTTCATCGTAGGGTCAAACTGGTGACCTTAGGGTGAGGTCAAAAGGTCAAATATCATAAAATTTTGACTACCATGTCAATTCTAAGATTTTTATACCAAATCTTGTGTGCATTCTTACAAATAAAAGATAGAAAACATATATTGAACAGAATTTTTATTTTGTTGCTGGGGTCATACCCCAGGGGGGTGGGGGGGGGGGACTTGGGGGTGCTGGGTGGGTCAAAAACTTTAGCGATGGAATTTGCGTTGGCGCCCCATCAACTGCGCATTCTAGTTATATTTTTTTAAATGAGCTCCCTGTGGATCATGAATATGCCAAAGTCCAAAATGAATGTGTTGACCTCATTACGGCATTGCAATGACTTCACTAAACAACCAATGTACAGACAACCCATAAAATACAGTGCACATGCACTTATAACAGCATGTGCACTTATTAGGGTCATATACAGTACAGTAAAACCTGTGTAAAACGGGCACTCTCAAAAAGACCGAAAATTGGTTTTCAAGACCAATTATCACTTAATGCAGGTCAAAAGTATCGCAGAATGCTCGAAGGGGAGCATTCTGCAATACTTTCGCCCTTCATTAAGCTACCATTTGCCATAAAGATCTTTGTTTTGTCTATTTTTCACAGGTTTTACTGTATGCTATCTTTTCTATGATAAAATACCGATTGTTTCAATTAGATTTCTGCTTTAAATGCCATCAGCCTGATCAAATACCAATATCTTTTACCGATAATGTCTTCTAACTTTGGCTTCTAGGCTGGCTGGTACCATCCTTTCAACGCCATCAAGAAGGTTCTGAAACATTTCTGTGGGACCCATACCAAGCTTGTAAAATCTTGCAGCCTGAAATTTAACAGAACACATTCTAATTTTTCATATCATTCATTGTAATACATTTTCTGATATATAATAAATCTTTATAATGATAAACTGGGTATTAATAGACTTTTCACTTACTATTAAGGTGGCGGCAACTAAAATATTCATATCTGGGCATGGTTCGGCTATTTCATCTTCTAAGGAAGGGAAATCAGGCATGATTTATAATTTGGTAAAGAGTTAATAAGCTTTTTAAGCCGCGCAAACATGCGTGCATTTCATGAAAGTACTGACCGTATATACACTGACCTCACATGTATTAACCCTTAAAGCGCTTATCACAAAAAGTTGTATGTTTTTGTTGTCTGCTGAAACATTTTGAAGCCTCTTTAACAAACATTTAAATGGCGTTTCCCTGTTGGGCTGATAATGGCCCACTTTAAGTGCTTTTTGCTTTTTGGATCCTCTCTTCTCATAAAAAAAAACAAACAAAAAAATCCCGAGAGTTGGACCCCCTCTGGCAAAACTTTCTGGATCTGCACATAACCAAGAATTGAAAACATGATTTTTAACAGTCAATATGCAGAACATACAAAAACATTAAATGTGACAACACAAAACATGTAATCACCTCAGTTGTGCTCATTTTGAAAACTTGTTCCTCTTTGACGCCAAATCTTGAGAGCTTCTTCAGCGTATCTTGCCAGACTTTCTCCTCTTCCTTGGACACAATCACCTGGTCCCACCAGTTACACACAAATATGGCACATGAGGTATCAAATGTTGCCAGTTTATCTTCTCTGTCCCAGCGCCTCTGTTCATTCAGGATATGCAGCAGCTACAACAATTAACACTGTGTCAACTACTGTCGTGCCAATCAAGAGTGACAGTGACGTAATATTTTGAAAACAATTGCTAAGTAAAGCATTAACTTTCACACTCCACTTGAGCTAACCCGAATCAATAGATCACTTGTGTATTAATCCTATCCTGAGGATAGGATTAATACACATGTCATCTATCGATTCTAAGTTCCTGATAACTTAGAACAAAACATGATGTCACTGTCACTCTTGGCTGGCAGGACAGTAGTATCATCTGCAAATTGCCTTAGCAAACAGTTTGGACCCATTCCAGGCCCAACATTATCTGGGTCCAAACTGTTTGACACTGATGGTATATCTGAAATTTCTTTTTGAAAATGTTTATTTTGAAAAAAAACGAAAACAAAAAAAAACAGATGATAAAAAAAAAGCATTTAAATAACCCAGCATGCAAAAAAATCAAAACAAACAGCTTTCAGGAATACCATCAGCATGTCAAACAGTTTGGATCCAGATCAGCCATGATGTTTTGTTGAGCTTAATCTATGTCTAAACTATTAACTTTGCAACAGTCAACAGCATGCGATGAAAGTTGCCACTAGCAGGGATAGAGTGAAGGGTACAGTACTAGTATACTCATATTTAGCTTTAACCCTTAAAGAGCCAAGAAAAATAAAGCATCTGAAAATGTTGTCTACTGAAGTCGTCTGCTGCAAATAATTGCCTAACATTACTGACGAAATAAGTATAGAAGCAAACAGTGTGGACTCAGAACAGACTGCTCCTATAGGAGCAGTCTGATCTGGGTCCACACTGTTTGTCATAGGCTTCTTAATCATTTCAGCAGACGAGAAAAGCAGACGACTTTTGTTGCGATTGGCGCATTAAGGGTTAATTAGAAAAGTTCAAACTTCAACTCTCACTTCTCTTGGTTGAAGTCATTAACAGACACATTAACATACATAAAACTAGAGGACCTGACGGTCCTGAAGCGCTCACCTGATCTCCCTTATAATGTTAAAATAGATCAAGATCAACTACAGCTTATAACAAAAGTAAGTAATGGTGCAAAGATCAGGAATCGATACAATCAAGTACCACACCTGACCCAGGATACCAATGGGAAAGTGACAAACTCACAGAAGACACCACAAACGAGAGCCAAGAGGTCAGCCCTTTCCCAGCAGGTGACCACAAAGCACATATAAACAGACGCGCACAAAACATAGCAAACACAAGACAGAACAAAAACATAAAAGATCCACAAAAGAAGTACCGCCTTGGAACGGTCAGTAAAATATTTTACTGGAGGGCTTAAACCGGTTTAACGGCGCCAACCTCACCCTTAATTCAGATGTGGATCAAGACACATAGATATTTGGTTTGCATGAAAGACCCCTAACTTATCAATGCATCATCTCCTAAAACATATAAATCAAGATATAACAAGGAGATAAAGCAAGGATAAGGACTCAACAGTAAATTAAACTGAATACCGGAGCAAAAGAAATCCAACAGGTAAACCCCGGTGGGCCCGACAAACAGCCAAAGCATCAGGCCCCTACCATCTCATCAATAGATAAGTCTTTAAGTCGGAACCATCATAGAGTCTGAATTCCGACCCACCGGCGTGCAATTAAAGAGGAAAGCAAAGTTGCCAACCGTGATTGGGTTGACTACCAAGCATGCAGTCTGTTGCAATACATTAATGTTATAGCCAATCTTTTTATAATGGGAAATTATTTTAATGAACTGCGCTGAAAAATTATTAGAGCCAACAATCTTCTTCAACTTATACACCAAGTCACCATAGAAATCAGGTTCCGAAAGTCCTTGGCGCAAGAGAGATTTAAGTCCAACTTGGAATTTAGAAATCAAATCATAGTATCGTCTATAAAATTTTGAAAATGTTTTGCAAAGTTTATGATACCGATAACCTTGTTTAAGAAGTTTCTGAGTTAACAATTTATTGCGAGTGTTGAAGTCAGCAACATAGCTAGATGCTCTAGCAAAACGAATGAGTTGAGAGATATAGACTCCATAGGATGTAGAACGAGGAACATCACCATCTAAAAATGGGAAATTGACAATTTCAAAATCAAAGTCGTCACGTTTGTCATAAATTTTGGTAGAAACAATATCATTAGAAATTGACAAATACAAGTCTAAAAATGCGGCTTCGGTATCAGAGGCATTGGCTTTATTAAGTTGGAGCTCTGAAGGGTATATTTGACTAACCATATTGTCAAAATAAACATTATTAATATTTAAAATATCGTCCAAATATCTGGAAGTAGTGTTAAACGCATCAATAACATCAGCCTGCTTATCATCAGAAAGAGACATCATAAAGTCCCTTTCATAACAAAACAGGAATAAATCTGCAACCAGGGGAGCACAATTAGTGCCCATAGGAATCCCAACAACTTGTCTATAGAGCTTGGTGCCAAATCGAATAAAAATGTTGTCCAACAAAAAGGTCAGCGCATCGCATACATTTTGACACGACCATGCATGATATTTTTTAGGTTTTTCTGAAGTAAAAAATGCATTTCTGTCACTACATGCAAGGTAAGGAGAGTCTTCTCTCTGGAAGGTACTTTCAATAAGATCAATAAGTTTATCTTTAATTAAATTATGAGGTAAAGTAGTGTAAAGAGTAGAAAAATCATAAGTAGACAAACTGGTCGCATTGAAATCTCTAGCTTTAAGTTTATCTAGAATTTCACCTGAATTTTTAATCGACCAAAATAAGTTTTTACCAGATCTCTCATATACCTTTTCACAATATTTGACAACATGTTTTTTAACGTTTTTTGACGAATTTATAATTCCCGACGAAGGGTTATATGAGAGAAACATGTAAATCACAAAACATAAATCACATTTCAGTATCATTCAGATCATAACAAACGCCTGTCAAGTATGTTTTAGTGCTAAGTTAAATAAAAAAAAAATATACTTACATTTGCACAATTTCAATATCTTGATCTTTAAACCCAACCCCAGAGGTCAAGGGTGTGTGTAAATTCAAAGTGTTACCTTGCATGTAGATCTACACGTCTTCCACTTTAATTTGATACGCAACAGGACCACTTTTAGAAAAGAAAAAAAATCACCTTTTGACCCCACCCCTGGGGTCGTTGGTGTGTGTAATGACAGCATATTTGCTTTCATGGTGCTCTGTGCTCAAATCCCTTTAATTTGATATGCAACATGACTACTTTCAGAAAAAGATATAGTTTGACCTTTTGACCCCACCCCCTGGGTCAAGGGTGTGTCTGTGGGCAAAATATTTGCTACCATGTTGCTGCCATCGTCAACAGCTTTAATTTGCAACATGACTACTTTCAAAAAAAGATATAGTTTGACCTTTTGACCCCACCCCCTGGGTCGAGGTTGTGTCTGGGGCAAAAAATTTGCTACCATGTTGCTGCCAGCCTCGTCAGCTTTAATTTGGTATGCAACATGACCATATTCTGAAAAATTTTAATTTTGGTCTCCGCCCCACCCCCTAAGTACACCCAACGGGCTCAAACCCAGGCCTTCAAACTGAAATCCTGTTTGATAAGTTTCATATCTATTGCTGCTCTGCCTGCCTACAAAATTTCAGCAAAAAATGTTCAAAATTGCCTTAGTTATTGCGAAATTTAAATATTTGACCTTTGACCCCTTAGGTGGGGTCAAAGGGGATGAGGTTTTTGTTTGTTTGCTTGATTTGATTCTTAACGTCCCATCAACAATTTTTCAGTTAAACAGGGACGGGTCTTCCTGGGTTGAACCAGTACTAAGCTAGGATAAATGTGTCTTGCTAAAGGGGATGAGGTAAAACTTGGACACTGCCATGCTTATCTACAGGCACTTGGCAATCATGGTCTATAGTGACAAGTTGTTAAATATAATAGCTTTGATGAAATGTGAGGATCATCACACAAAAAAAGCTAATATAGGTTTTGCCTTATATTTGCCTATACTAAAGCAAGGGCAATAACTCAAGTGTTAAGGGGTCGATTTTGACCAAACTTATAGGATATCTAGAGTCCATGGTACTAATCATTTGTACAAAGAATGAATCAAATCCAACTAATAGGTACTGAGATATGGTTCCGGATGGACAAAAAGTGTTGACGGAATAGACGGACGACGCCAAAACTATATCCCTCCGACTTCTTCGGGGGATAATGAAACATAATTTGTTTTATGGGGGGTTGCGGCCATTTTGGTCAAGTTACCTAAAACAATCTAATGAATATTCCATCAAACAGCCCAGCGATTTCTGAGGAAAAGATGTTTAGATAGGTATGTGGCAGTCCAAATGAGAGTGGCCTTGGATAAAAGGTTACAGGTCAGCTTGACATTTGGTACTTATATAAACAGTTGTCTTGTTAGGTTAAACATTTCTTGCAAGTATTATGATTTCTGCCTAAACAGTTATAGAAAAATGAACAAATTTAAGACTTTTCCCATATAAATGCATTGGGAATCAAATTTGACCTTGCCATAAAGTAGGTCAAGGTCAACCTAGATTCATCATTTGTGCAAATCTGGTAGGGCCCACATCCCCTATGCTAAATACCAAGTCCCAAGGCCATTGGCCTTTTGGTTCCAGAGAAGAAGATATTTAAGGGTTTTTACCATATATGAGCGTGGAGGCCATCTTGGTCATGTGACCAGTACAATTGGTATAAATTTTGGCTAACCTATCATAAGGAGTGTTCATATGAAATTTGAGTTCAATTGGCCTGGTGGTTTCTGAGGAAACTATGTTTTAATGTGTTGATGGGACTCCAATATGAGCGACCTTGGCTGAAAAGTTAAAGGTCAACATTGACCTTTGAAATTTATTTATAGCCATTAGGTTTAACAAATCAAGTGAGAATAATGACTTTGGCTTCAACAGTATTCAAAAAATCAACTTTTCAGAAAAAAATCCCATTTAAATGCATTATGAAGCAAATTTGACCTTGACGTTAAGTAGGTCAAGGTCAACTAAGGATCATCATTTGAACAAACTTGGCAGGCCCCACATCCCCAATGCTACATACCAAGTCCCAAGGTCACCGGCCTTCTGGTTCTTGAGAAGAAGAATTTTAAAGGGTTTTTACCATATATGGGCGTGGCGGTCATCTTGGTCATGTGACCAAATTTTTTTATATCAATTTTGGCTAACTTATCATAAGGAGTCTTCACATGAAATTTGAGTTCAATTGGGCCAATGTTTTGTGAGAAAACCATGTTTTAATATATATTGATGGGACTCCAATATGAGCAACTTAGCTGAAAGGTCAAAGGTCAACCTTGACCTTTGGAACCTATTTATAGCCATTATCTCATTAGGTTAAACATATCAAGTGAGAATAATGACTAAGGCTTCTACAGTTTTAAAAAAAATCAACTTTTAAAAAAAATTCCCATTTAAATGCATTAGAAAGCAAATTTGACCTTGACGCAAAGTAGGTCAAGGTCAACCTAGGATCATCATTTGTACAAACTTGGAAGGCCCCACATCCCCAATGCTACATACCAAGTCCCGAGGTCATCGACCTTCTGGTTCTGGAGAAAAAGATTTTTAAAGGGTTTTTACCATATATGGGCGTGGTGGCCATCTTGGTCATGTGACCAGGACCATTTGAACAAACTTTCGTTCCCCTGTCCTAAGGAGTCTCAACATGAAATTTGAGTTTGATTGGCCCAGTGGTTTCAGAGGAGATGTTTGAAATTGTGGACTTACGGACAGACGACGGATGACGGACTGACGCCGGATTGACTGGTATACTATTAGCTCACCCATGAGCCTTCGGCTCAGGTGAGCTAATAAACTAGATCTTAAGAATATGATATCTTATAATTAGAAATTGCGCTGTTTGCCAAAAAAACACTTTTCAGGGTTGAAAACCATGACATGTGACCCAAATAATATATAATGGACCATTCAAACATTTTATATCATTCAAGATGTAAATTAAGGGTCCATCTTTTCTCTAAGGCCCCTGATAAGAGTGTATGCATTTTTTTCACATTAATTTCAACCAAAACATATGTTGAGATGGTTCTTAGAGCACCCAAAAATTGATGAATAAGAAAATAATAACAATTTTATTCACCGGAAAATTTCAATATACATGTACAGTGTAGGCCCTATATAACACATCTCATAATTACACAACTTTGGATATAACACAATCGTGATGAGGCTTCAAAATTCTTTTACCATGAAATTTTCCAAAGAAATTATAGGAAAATGACCATTTAAGCAACCTTGAAATGGTCGTTTTCCTATAATTACTTTGTAAAACTATAACACAATTCACTTATAACACGGTCCATTCTTATGGACCCCAAACAAAGCATTTCAAAGGGACTGTACTGTATACTTTCTACCTAGATATTTTCTTACCCTGTCATCCTGTATACCACCAGCATTGGAGCTATTGATTACATATATAAACGCTACCGCATTGGGAAGATAATCCATCAATCTCTTTGTCATCTCATCCCCTTCTCCTATACCGGGCGTGTCTACAATGGTAACTCTATCCTGATAAATAGACAAGAAAATAAACTGGATACCAAAGTGCAACTAAGCAGTTTCACACTCGATCAATAAGCAGAGATTCTTAACTATTGTGAGTTAACTTACCAAACTTTACATAAGACACTTGTCAACATTTCAGTATGTAAAGGGCACTATATTTAATGTAACTTTACATAAGGCACATTCCAACATTTAAGTATGTTAAAGGGCTCTGTGTTTAATGTAACTTTACATAAGACACTTTCCAACATTTAAAGCTGCATAGTCTGTAACTTTTGATCTTTTGATTTTAGAACTAATGTTTCTATTTTTCAAGAACACAGTAAAAAACTAAAATTCAGGTGTACATATTACCAATTTCGTAAATCTTAATAAATAATCAGTATCAAAACAACAGCATTTATGTTAAAATTAACTGTCTATAATTATTGGAGGGAATAATTACCAACACACCTGTTTTTATAAGATAATTCACTTTTCCATGCAGTTTTCAGCTATAGTGAACAGATTTATTGTGAAAACATAACTTAATTCTACTTTTACAAATGATTTAAAAAGAAAATAAAAAATTCGAAAAATGTTCATAGTTGCAGACTGAGCCTCTTTAAGTGTGTAAAAGGAAACCATATTTCATTTAACATTACATAAGACACTTTCCAACATTTAAGTGTGAAAAAGAATCCCATATTTATGTAACTTTACATAAGACACTTCCCAACAATGAAGTGTGTAAAAGTGCCCGTGTTTAATGTAACTTAATATAAGACACTTTCCCCATATTCAATTTATAAAAGACACTTTCCAACATTTAAGTGTGTAAAAGGTCACCATATTTAATCAAATGACACTTTCTAACATTTAAGTGCGTAAAAGGTCACCATATTTAATTAAATGACACTTTCCAACATTTAAGTGTGTAAAAGGTCACCATATTTAATTAAATGACACTTTCCAACATTTAAGTGTGTAAGAGGGGCACCATATTTAATTCAACTTTACATAAGACAATTTCCATATTTAATGTAACTTCACATAAGACACCTTCCAACAATTAAATGTGTAAAAGGACACCATATTTCATTTAACATTACAATGGACACTTTCCAACATTTAAGTTGGTAAAAAATAGCTTATAAATATGCCTTATTCTCTGATTTTAATGTATCCCAAATTCAACTCAAATGCTGGTATTCCAAACTATCAGAGTTTGAATAATCAATTTTTTTTACAGTATGAAACTCAGAGTAGAAAATGTCTAGAATCACAAAAACACTATATATACAGTAAAACCTGTGTAAAATGGCCACTCAAAAATTGACAGAACAAAGATCTTAATGACAAATGGTAGTTTAATGAAGGTTGAGAGTATTGCAGAATGCTCCCCTCGAAGCATTCTGCAATACTTTTGACCTGCATTAAGTGATAATTGATCTTGAAAACCAATTTGTGGTCTTTTTTAGAGTGGCTGTTTTACACAGGTTTTACTGTAGTTTTTATTACTTTGGGCACATTAGTGTCATTGTAGCGCAGTCACTCAGTGGTAGAATGCTTGACTCGAGACCGAGGGGCTGCAGGTTCGAGCCTCACCGGGGTCACTGCGTTGTGTCCTCGAGTAAGAACATTAATCCTAACTTAGTACTGGTTCAACCCTATTAGACCCGTCCCTTTATAACTGAAAGATTGTTGATGGGACGTAAACAATCAAGTCCTACAAACATTAGTGTCATGGAATTTTGTCTGTTGTGCCTCTAACTCACCATTAGCATAGGCAGTGGCCAGTAAATGTCAACATTTTTGTACAAGTTTTCTGCCCGAGACTCCTTACTGCTGATGTATTGCTTGAGTTCCTCATGTAGATTATCGCTTGATGACTTGCCATCCTCCAGTTCTATGTGAATATGATCACCTGTGAACGGTTCAATGTCAACCTTCTTCATGTCCGAATTGTGGAGACGACAGACTGTAGATGTGGCGCAGAGCAACGAGTGAGGTAGGACGTCAGTTCCAAGCAGCAAATTTAGAAGAGAACTTTTTCCTGCACTTGTCTCCCCTGAAGATAAAAAAGGGGAAAAATGATTGGCAACCTTTTACATATGCTAATGAATTTATACAATTAGCCTCCGAAAATTCATTGAACATATCACGAGGTGCCCGGTTAGAATTTCCAAATTAAGATACCTGAAGATTGTTTTTATCATAGCAAACTGTGCAGACACTGATGAAATGACACATTTTGTGCAGCATAGCATCTTGGCCTTCACTGTTTGTGAAACGCTAACACAATACAGCTAGGAAGTGCCAGTCCACAAAAGGCTGGATATTTTATGTACTACACTCCTCCTGAATTTTAGTTCAATTAGCACTAAGATTGCATTGATTAACACATACAGTAAAACCTGTCTTAAGCGGCCACTCAAAAGATCCCCTGAAATGGGTTTTCAATACAGATTATTGCTTAATGGAGGCCAAAAGTATTGCAGAATGCTCCAAGGGGAGCATTCTGCAATACTTTCGACCTCCATTAAGCTACCATTTTCCATTAAGACCTTAATTTTGTCTATTTTTAAGTGGTTGCTTAAGACAGGTTTTACTGTACTACATGTACTAGAATAGGATAAGGTGATCCAGTCCAGATGATCAACAGGAAGATTTATTTTTAGAAATTTGGCACTTAAAGAGTAAAGGAGGCCGAGGGTTTTGAAGATGTCCCATTATTTTTTATCATATCCCTCATCAAACCATATCAGCAGTTCTGACCCTTGTTGGTTACATTCATATTTCATAATCACATGTATTTATTGTTTTTAAAGTCAAGGTCACCCTATATCATCTAGGCTTTACAGTCCTCACTACTAAAAACTGAAATTGCCATAAATGTATCTAAATGTTCTTAGATGTTTTTAAAGTTTGCAAAAAGCATTTGATCTCCAACATGTGTGGATTGATCTAAATCTTTACTGTCTGTATAAACCTATAGATACAATAGGATATGACAAGTCATTTTTATCAATTTTGTTTTGCTGATAACCTTTGCAAACAGTTTGACACTTATGGTATTATTGAAAGTCTACAGCAGACATGCAAAAACATGCAAAATTACCCTGTATGCAAAATCTATTCTGTGATATACATAGGTCCCAAGTGCGGATTCAGAGGGAGGGACAGGGGGTCCGGACCCCCCCCTGGAAAATCACAAGTTATATGGGTTCTATCAGGAATAAGCAATTGGACCCCCCCCTGGAAAATGTTGGACCCCCTCTGGAACCTTGAAAAATGTTAGATTTCTTTGAAATTGACCATTTGACTTCTGTAAAATAAGCTGAGGACTAAAAAAAAAAAAAAAACGTTGTCAGAGCTTTTTCTGTCAGATTGACCTGGATCCCCGACGAAAATTCCTGGATCCGCGCATGGGTCCAGATATGCAAAAAATTACAGCCTAAAATCGTAAATATGTTCTTATCCATCAGTTTTAACATTTGTTTGGGTGTTCAATAGAACTGTCTCATTGAGACAGTTCTTTTGAGTACCCACAACATATGTTTTGCTTGAGCAATAAGAATTTTAATTTTTGGTTACGCACTCTTATCTTGAGGCTTGATATATCAGTAACTCCAGTAGCATGGCAGCATGGATTCACAGGCTGCTGCATATCAAATAGCATGGATTTTGATCAGTATCTACACTGTTTGACAAAGTTTATATATTCAGACTCAGCATAACAAGGGTTGAAAGTTCTTACTTCCTCCTAAAATTTTTGAACACAATAATATCTAATCAAAGCATGTGACCTAGAACATGTGATTGTTTTGATTACTAAGATTTTAACTCTTACCTTGCTAGGGTCAACTTTTTTCATCTGCTGATAACCTTTGCAAACAGTTTGGACCCAGACCAGGACCTGCAGAACATTGGTCCTGATCTGGATCCAAACAGTTTGACACACTGAAAGTGTTTTTTAAATAATTTTTCGATAAAGTTAATTTTGAAAAAAGTCAGCAGAGATGACAACTACCCAGTATGCAAAGAGTTATAAAATATTATATTTCCCTTTCATTTTGAAACATGAGCCACACCAAGAGAAAATCAGTCTTCAAGGTTCTTTGACCTGATTAGACTCAAACAGCCTACACAGCTCCAGATACTACATATATCTGGATAAAGAATCTTTTTGCTTGTATTTAATCCTTTTTAAATTGTAAACCCGCAAATGGACACTTTGGCAAACAGTGAAGACCCAGATGAAATGATGCACAAAAACAATCTTCAGGGACGGAAATGCATTATCTTTGGAACTGTAGCATGCGATCCCCCAGTATATGCAATTGATCATCTCATCTATATTGTATCAATATGTACAGGAGAATTCATCAGCATGTAAAGGGTTATGGTTACTGGTCCAGATCAACAATACCTGTATGTTGGTCTTATTAGCTAGATCCTGAGAAAAACAAAGAAAGATACAAAGACTCATATTCAGTCAGAAAGAGTTTGACGTCACTAATTATGTCACATTTCATAAGATGACATGCGGCTTGCAATGCTCAGATTTGAGATGAAACAAAGATTTTTTATGGAAAACAAATGCAGATGTGCATTAGAATGGGGAATATCATATTTTAAATGTTCATTGTGGTATATACGGAGGAAAATCGTGTTTTACAACTCTTTTATGAACTACACTCATCCCCAATTTTTTATCTTTTCAGTTGTAAGCATGTATGGAAAACAGTATGGATCCTGATCAGATGGCTTCATTAGAAGCCAGCTGATCTGGATCTACAATGTTTTCAACAAAAAGGAAAAAACCTGGTTCAGCAGGGCATGAGTTAAGCAATATGGTACCTTTTCACCTGTGTAAAAGGGCCACTCAAAAATAGACAAAACATAATAACAGGTCAAAAGTATTGCGGAGCATTCTGCAATACTTTTGACCTGCATTAAGTGATATTATAAATTGGTCTTGAAAACCAATTTTCAGTCTTTTTGAGAGAGGCCGTTTTTACACAGGTTTTACTGTATATTATACGGGTCATGCACATGACTAAATGTAAAGTTTTTGTTTATTAGTTCAGGTTATCTATATATTTTGTTTTGTTAGTTCACTTCCTTATTTAGTCCACACAGGTTAGATATATGCATGCACTCATTTATTGATTTGCTTTTGTCTAGATGTGCAAATTATTTGTGACATTCACTTGTATTCCAAATGATAACAAAAATGTAAATGACAGTTTATAAATGTGAAATATAACAACTCTCATGTTTGGGAGTATTCCTTCTTAAAACAGATGTAGCCCTCACAGGCAAAAATGTAAGCGAGTATAATCAGGAAATAGCACCATCTCACACTGCAGACCGACCCACACCACCATGAGGAAGAGCCACAGAACCATAAGTCACAAGACATCAGGAAGATAATTAAATTAAAGCAACCAACTCTGATGATTGCAAAACTTGAAATGACACAAAGTATTGCAAAACAAAACAAAGAACAAACACAGAACCCCCACAATGGGAGCAACAATAAACAATGAATCAACTACAATAGAACTAACCTGGGTAGTTCAGTCGGTAGAGCGTTTTTAGCAGTGACTAGCTAGTTACGGCTGTCACTCAGGTTCAAATCTCACTAGCGTTGCTAGCAAAAATATTGATTAGTGAAAAATATTATCAAATCTTTCCTGCAGTGGTTTGTACAAATGGTTTGACAGTGTCACCTTCCGGGTGGTTTCACAGGATATTTCCCGGCCAAATGCCCAGAACTACATTGGCTTTCCCCCACCACTAGACAGTCGGCGTCTTAGAAGTAGAATTGCTTAAGTCTGACATCTATCTCTAGTAAATAAGTAAGAACAACTGCCTTAGAACAGGCAGCAGCCTAAGCTACTGGGGGAGGGGGGGGGGGGGGGGGGGGGGGCTTAAATGCATTTTACTGGTATAACAATCTTTGGATTAAGTGGATCTAGATCAGCCTGATTTAAAGCTGGCTTATCTAGATGGACACAGTTATCTTTACTGCCAGCAGACATTATCAGACCACTATCATTTATCACTTTCCTTCATGAATATTCATGCTAAGCTCCACCCACTTTGAATAATTATTTAAATAAACTTTCAAGTTTCTACATAGGACAAAGAAATTACTTGTCAGGTCTACTAAAGTAGATTCATATCTAATCATATTTCCATAAGCAAACAGAGAAGACCCTGATCAAGCAGCTCATATAAGAGCTGCCTGATCTGAGTCTGCTCTGTTAGCAAAAGCGTTAAAAAGTGTCAATGAGGTAAAGGGTTAAATGGCATTTTGCTGGCGGGCCGATAGAGGCCCACTTTTTTTTTGCTTTCTGGGACATACCTGCGACAACTATAGGACACTCATCATTCACCATCTCACTATTGTGCCTCTCTAGAATTTTCTCATAGTCTCCATATAGTTTCGCTAGAATGGCCTTAATGTCGTCAGTGAGGATATCCATCTTGATAAACTTCTGTAGTGACTGATACACGTCACTCAGGTCTTGTTTCATTGTCTTGTCTTTATTAATGATCTCCTTCATTAATGCTCCTCCCTGAAGAAAAATTTCTCAGAGTAAAAACTATTAAATATTCTCAGACCTTTTTCATGAGCTTTGTTTGGATTCTAACCCTTTCATGATTGAGCCAACCCACTATAAATAATTATGGCCCAACCCACTATAAATAATTATATAAATAAACGTTCATGTTGGTACATAGAGCAATTCAATTTCAAGTACTTGTCAGGGTCCACTAGCGTGGGATCAGTTATATCTAATTTCCATAAGCAAACAGAGTAGGCCATGATCAGGCAGCTCTTACTGTTTGCAAAAACGTTAAAAGGCATCTCTTTGAGGTAAAGGAATAATACAGGTTGAACTGTGTTAATAAGTTTCGTCTTCTGATAGCCTTTTTAGTTTTGACCCAGATCAGGCCCGGCAAAATGATGGGCTTGATCTAAATCCAAACTATTTGAGACCAGACATGGGGCGAATTACTTTGGAAAGTAATGCATTGAATTACCATTACTTGCCAAAAATGTGCATTGAATTATCATTACCATTACTTGATTTTGTAAAAGTAATGCATTGAATTAGCATTATTTGAGAAAGTAATGCATTGAATTAAGCATTACTTTCATCATGTGAAACAGAATCATACAAAACTGTAAACTCTATATATTGTTAGTACAGTGCATAAAATGTGTGCATAAACATGTAAATTTCGAATATAAATTTCACAAATGAATATTTCATAATGACATTTAAGTATATCACATGAACCTCTGACCGAAAATAACATTATTACTGGGTCCGAGCATGAACCATGGGTTACCATGTACACTTTTTGCACTGAATTTTGTAATCTTGTCAGTAATATTTTTTTAGAATTTCATATTTTTTGAAAATTGGTGGAAATACATGTAACAGAAATGATTTGTAACAGGATCAACCCCAGCTCTTTTTTTCAAGTGATCATATTTTGTTAAAGGTTATATTTGCTTTCAAATACAATTTATTTGTTGGAGGAAAATTATAGACAATTTAACAAGACAATTTGACAAGACAACCTACCCTATATCTCTTGAGTGGATTATCCAGTCAACAAGGCACTGGCTAATCTCTTATATACATGTCAATTGATTTATGACCCCAATAATTGTACCCTGTAGCAAAACTGGTCCAAGAGACACACTGTCAGTGGTCAAATGTCAAAAGGTGTGAACAGGACAATAGAGTGATAATTAACCTTTGTGTGATCAAGACATTGTTTCATTAACAATGGATTATACCAAAATTTACACCATTTTAAAGCTCATATATAAATAGAAGCATTTGACTTAAGTGGAATAAAATATCTTCCTTGGTACATTTTCACTATTCCAGTACTTCTGTTGGTTCTTCTGGGGTTGCATGTAACACTTTATTTATATATAAAACAACCTTTACTCACAAGTTTCACAGTTCATGTTGCATGTTTATAACAGTCTTTACAAGCAAACTGAACAAAAGGAAATTGTGGAGGGAAATAACTGTAAATACAAATCCTTATACAGGATTATCCAAATGTTGTCCATCTAGCTCCCAGCTCTCTACAGTACAGTCTGTATCCTAATGGTAAAGTTTCTGTTAGACAGTAATTCAAAATAATGCAAGTAATGCAGTGAATTTTGACCCAACTAATGCATTGAATTAGCATTAAAGTAATTCAAAAACTGATGAATTAATCATTACCTCGAATTACTCAAAAAAAAGAATGCATTATTAATGCATTAGCATTAACGATTAATTCGCCCCATGTCTGTTTGAGACTTTGATATTCCAATCAAATGGAAAAAGTGAAAGAAAATATTCAACTTACCCCACTGGAGTTGCTAGATGAGGTCATATGACCTCCATTCTTCTTTACGTCTTCCTGACTCTTTCGCTTCTCAATATGGCTTTTAATAAGCCGTATCAACTCAGCCAGGTTCTGTAGATTCCCTGGGTCAATGTTGTGGTTCTCAAGCCAGTCAAACGCATCCATAAGACCAAAATTATCGACATCTTCGTCGCTATATTGGCTGATGGTTCTTCTGTACACGACCTCCCCGGTCTTTTCATCGCCAGCTCCTTCAGCCATAATTCTCTAGCATTTAAAATCTGTTAAACCTGTAACAATATGTGTAAGGTTCCAGTAAGCATATAAAAGTGGGCCACTATCGGCCCCCAGCAAAATGCCAAAATGGCGTTTCGCTGGGGGGCTGATAGTGGCCCTAATGTTTGTTGCTGGGTTGTTTTAAAAACTCTAAGCAGGCTGGACAATATTTCGAACTTTTTGCTGTTAAATTAACATTTACGTAAAAAAATCCCAGCAACCAACAGTTTGGAACTAGATAAGGTACCACAATTTGTTGGGCCTGATCAGGGTCCAAACTGTTTGTCTTATTAGCAGAAGAAATTGGCAGGTAGAGATATGAGGGTCTAGATGGGGGGGGGGGTCTGGTATTCACTATTCAATAAAAATTTAGCCCATTTTTCATCTCATTAAAATTTTGGCTTATTCATTTAAATAAGACCAAGTATTCATTAAAATCTGATTATTCACTATTCATTAATTTTTTCTTCTATTCATTCAAAAAATAGGATTATTCATTATCCATTATTTTTAGGCCCTCATTATTCAATAATCATTATAACCCATCCAGACCCTCAGATATCATGCTGGGTAATTAACTATTTTTTAAGTTTTTTTTGTTTGGATTTTTCTTTTGAAAATCAGCTTTTAAAAACGATCTTCAAGATTCAGATTAATGGGAGTGCAGTGGCTCAGTGGTAGAGTGCTCATCTCCAGATCGAAGGATTGTGGGTTCAAGCCTCACCGGCGTCACTGTGTTGTATCCTTGTGCAAGACATGTTAATCCTTTCTCAGTACTGGTTCAACCCAGGAAGACCCGACATAACTGATCAATTGTTGACTGGGACGTAAAGAATTGAATCAATCAAAATGCAGTAAACAAATGCTAATAAATGGAACTCTCAAGTTAATTTGCTATTAACTTATTACATAAAACTAGCATAATAAAGGAATTAAATCTCTCAATAAATTTACAGTAAATTAAACTCTTACCTTGACATAAATCTATGTCATTACAGATAAAGGAAATCATACATGTAATGGGAACGAAGTCTGTTGAAATTTTCAATAAAGTACCAACAAATCAATATATAAATAAAGTGTGGCTTACCATGAAACAGGTCCTGGAAATTCCTGCTAAAAACCAAGTATCTGTACCATTCTAAGCCCTGTCTGCATCCCAGATGTTTTAGTGGAAATCCCAGTTAAATTAATGGAAATTCCCGTAAACACTTAACATGCTGGATAAGTTTATACACTACAGTCTTTTCCAATGTTTATCTAATTCACTCACAGGAAACCAATATTTATGTATTTACAAGCACAGTGGAAAACAGTGTAGATCCTGATCAGCTGGCTTCTCAGAAGCCAGCTGATCTGGATCTACACTGCTTTCAAAACATGAATATATCCTGGTTCAGCATGGTAAGCATATAAAACTAGTGGTTGAATCTCCAGCCAAAGTAAAACATACATGCGCTGAGGCTCCTATTCAGCTCGAGCTTCAGTCGAAGCCCTTATTTATATACCCTCTTATATCAATTACTTCCTTTTTTTGCATTTTTCATAAATCTCTATTCTCTCCCCACTGTCATAGTCATCATACTATAAATAGCCCATGTTTTATGATAACAAAACTATGAGCCCAAATAAAGGACAAATTTTGATAATTTTCTATCAAATATACTTGATTGCCATTAGAGACAATTCTACTGAGTAACCACAGGATATGTGTTGGTGTGTACTTATATTTCTAATAACGATTACTTGCCTGTTTTTTTTTTTTTTGTTTTTTTTTTAGGTTTATCTAACCTCTTCTGGATCCATGCACTCTGCTCAATGTATTTAGTGTCGTCTGCTGATAACCTTTGCAAACAGTTTGCACCCAAATCAGGCCCAACAAAATGTCGGGCCTGATCTGGATCCAAACTGTTTGACACCCTGATGATATTCCTGAAATTTTTCAAAAATATTGATTTTGAAAAAAATCAGCAGACGACAAAAAAGCATGCAAAATTACCCAGTATGCAAAGAGCTAAGTAATAAGTAAGCTTAACTTTTTGCATGCTGAGTAATGTTTAAACTGTTAATTTTATTCAAAAGAACTCTTTCTGGAACACCATCAGAGCATCAAAAAAATTGGGATCCAAATTTGGCCTGACATATCAAAAGTAAATATCTTGCCCTGTTGAAGTCAAGTACATCTATTTTAAAATTAGTACAGAACCAGACCAGAAGTTGGCAGATGAAGATCCACACATATTTCATCTATGCATGTTTATCACATGACATCGCGCCAGGGAGTGAAATAACGCCATGCAATCGATAAAACACTAGTAGTTTACAGATAAGTGTGTAACGTAATGAGGTCCATAATAATGTTGCGTACAAGATGGCAAAATCTTAAGTTTTCCACCAAACATGTGATTGTTAAGTATTTTTAATGTCATGTGATATTCGTGCTCTTGTATTATTGAATTTATTAAATTTGTTGCGAAAGTGATAAAATGCTCGGCAAGCCTTGCATTTTATCACTTTTTACCGACTTGTTTAATAAATTCAATAAAACATGAGCACCCATGTAAGATTCTCTACATTTAGGATATGTTATGTCTGCTAATAATATTGGCAAGCAGTTTGGAACTAAATTAATTTTTGGACTGACTTAATGCTGTCAGGCATGAACTGGATCAAAATTGATTGACACTTTCATGTTTTTCTTGAAATAATTTTTTGAAAATGTTATATTTTGAAAATTTAGCAGACAAGAGGGACGTCATGCAAAATTAAATTACCTAGCATGCAAAGAGTTAAGTGTTATTTACACCCCTTTTGTGAAATATTTGCTCAAGGCTAGGTATAAAATCGATAAACCCTCAAGTTTAGTAGACCCAAACACAGCTAATTTAAATAACTTAGAAAAAAAATCTAACTTTCCATGAATTCACAATCCTTGGAACTACCAGCTAGATAATCTGGATCTGTACTGCAGTAGTCCTATCCCCGGGGTTATAAAACTTTTTTCATACTCAACTCAGCTGAGCACGAAATTTATCCTACTAATAAATGTTAAAATGCCAACAATTGTTGACATTTTAACATTTACTAGCATGATAATACAACATCTGAGAGATTTAAAGAAAGGAATGTCTCTATTTCTCGGTATTTTAGATTTTTTGAGCTGTTGAAATTTCGTGCTCAGTTGAGTTGAGCATGAAAAAAGTTTTATAACCTCGGGACCTGATTTCAAGATTCAAATTTAATTCTTTACATGCTGGGTAACTCTCGCTTGCTGACATTTTTCAAAATAAATTTTTTTCAAAAAAACCTTCAGGAACACTATCAGTGTGGATCCAGATCAGGACCAACATTATGTCAGTCCTGATCTGGGTCCAAATAGTTTGCAAAAGTTACCAAAAGACAAAAGTTGCCACTGGCAGACAGAATTAAAAACTTAAAATAGTAGAATAAAAAAATTAATGAATCTGTATTTTTTTTTGGTTGTAGCAATGCATTCATGATCAATCTGATATAAGTGCCCAGCACGTTTTTGGACTTTTTTTTATACCCAAACATTATTTTTTTTTCTGCTTTTACTTAACTTTTATAATGCTACCCACAATGCAGCAATATTTCATTTGACTTGTCGCTGGCAGATTATTCTCATGAAAACATGGTCTTACATGTATTTATTATTTGTAAAAGGAACACTTTGAAAATGTCTTTTGCTGCAAGTTAATAGTAGCTATTTATGGGTCAAGTATTTATTTCCTTCCTGCATGGGTGAGAGTTCTTTAAAGTCCAGGTGAGCTAAAATCCATGTAACAACTTAGATGTTACTGCGAGTGCTACAGATGCAATACAGTGTAGTACTTTCTCACTAATATGAGCCCGTTCATGAGAGTTTGGTACTTATCACATTATGTTTTTTCTCTGCATGCTGGGTAATTTTCATGCTTTTGTCATCTGCTGACAAAATAAAGTTTTTCATCAAATCCTTTCGAGTGTCAATTTTGATTCAGATCAGGACCGACATTGTCGGGCCTGATCTGGGTCCAAACTGTTTGCAAACATTATCAGCAGATGACAAGTCGCTGCTAGCAAGAAAATAATTAGACATGTAGGCACAGCTATCTAGTGGGTCCAAAAATTTGGTATATGCTTCCGCACTTTGTATGTGCAAGCAGTGAAGTCTGGTGAGACTGCATGGTTGCACAAGCTCATCTGAGCATCTGCTGCTCACCTGTGCAGTAAGTACAGAAATCTCATGTTCTGTCCCATTCTACCCACATAAATGAAGAAAATAGACTTGCAATCAGTATAGAAATTATCATCCGATTGGTTGCTTTTTTCAAATACTGACCTATCTGACTTGAGCATTGTGGGTACATGTGACATATATGTACTTGTTTACCAAATGTGTCACCAAATCATGTGATTTGCCAGCAGGGATGGAGTACTCGTACTCATACTTGTACTCGTACTTACTCGAGTACTTTTTTTCAGTACTTAGCTGTACTCTGTACTTAGCAAAATTCATGAGTATATGTACTCGTACTTACTTAAGTACTGTTACAAAAAAGCCTGTACTCATGAGTACATTACGAGTACTACTGAGTACTTTTTTGAATTTCAATCAGATAGGAAAAAAAGTTGTTTCTCAGGCCCTCCCTCATCTGTTTTAAATGCCCCTTAACTGTCTTTTTTCAGACTTAAAAAAAGTGGCCTTATCTATTTTTTTCAGATACCAAAATCAAAATATTGGCATTTTATGCTTAAAATGAACATAAAAAGGTGCCCCATTATGTTTTGATAAAAAAGGTGGCCTCATCTGTTTTTTGGGGGGGAAATAAAATATATAAA
Organism: Loripinus fragilis; assembly: GCA_964019695.1. Classification (NCBI taxonomy): domain Eukaryota; kingdom Metazoa; phylum Mollusca; class Bivalvia; order Lucinida; family Lucinidae; genus Loripinus; species Loripinus fragilis. Next base: position 78,251,813 of record OZ026518.1, read on the forward strand.
TAAAAAACCTGCCTGCCTAATAGTGGCCTGAGAAACACTTGTTTATTTTTAGCCATATCCTAATAATTTAACTTATCAAGCTTTTTTAAGTTAGTGTGGCCACATTAACTTCTTCATTAACAATGGACTTGATGAAATGCCTAATGATGCATATAATTGGCCCAGGAGCAACACTATTTTGGATAACTACAATGTACTTGAATTAGTATATTGTTGTATTTGTCACACTTGCTGCAAGATAATACACTGTATATTGTACAGATACAGATATTACCTGAGCAAACAGTGCACACCCAGATCAAGAGCAGTATGATAATGGTCTATACTGTTTGACATTTGATCTGCATTCTGTAATGTACATGTATGCATTGAAGAAACATGCTGATCACTTTTTCAGACAATTATGTCGATAATTTTTGGTGTCCAATTATTTATGAATTTTCCCCCCAGACATGCATGTTTTTTAACTGTTACTGTTAATCCTGAAAACAGAAAAGAACAGTTCTAAAGCTCATCGTATAAAGCACCAAAATCAAAATCTAGAATACAAACACTGCAGAATGAGCCATCACATCTGGATCTGCTGAGTTTGCAGAATCAGTCTTTGTTTACGTAATGCTTAAATGGTTAATAACTTTTATCAGGTTTTATCTATTGAATCTAAGATGTCACTACTATGCATGTGCTCGTAAATATTATAAAATAGCTGCAACCTGTTTAGTTATTAAATTTGGCTTTTGTCTTAAATTTTCTTTGCATACTTTATAGTACTCATAGTACTCAGATGTACTCATGAGTACTTTTCTAAAGTACTCAGTACTTACTTAAGTACATTTACAAAATATGTACTTAGTACTTACTCGAGTACTTTCAAAACAGTCAGTACTCAGTACTTACTCGAGTACTTTTTCTTTGTACTCGCTTCATCCCTGTTTGCCAGATTGGTAGATTCAAACTTATCAATCTACATCTTCATGTGCCACCGCAACCACTTTTTTGACCTGGCCATTTCTTGTTTCTTATTTTGTTGCTTTACGTCCCAAGTCAACAGCTATGGTCATGGTGGGACAGTCAGTTCACCTAACCAGACTTTTTACTGGGCAAGCTTGAACAAGCGGTTAACCAGTACTTCGTGTACATACTTTCACTTGTAACTGACAACAACCCTTCTTGAATGACTCAGCGGAAGGGAGGAGAATGACTGTAGAAATTATTTCATGACCAATCTCCACGAAAGTATGGGACCGAGCCAGGATAGTCTGTCTGTTTTGTTGCTTTACGTCCCAAGTCAACAGCTATGGTCATTGCGGGACGGACAGTTCACCTAACCGAGCCAGGATAGAAACTCGCGACACCTGGATCTGCAGTCAGACATGCATCTGTAGCCTGACATGTTACCGACTGCCCTATGCGGCCAAGTTTTGACCTGACCATGTGCAAAATGTTTTCAAAAATGTTTTTTTTTTTGTTTGATTTGATTCTTTACGTCCCATCAATAATCTATCAGTTAAACAGGGACAGGTCTTCCTGGGTTGAACCAGTACTAAGCTAGGATAAATGCGTCTTGCTCAAGGACCACAACCCAGTGACGCTGGAAAGGCTCGAACCCGCGGCCACTCGGTCTCGAGTCAAGCACTCTACCACTGAGCCACTGCGCTCCCTAAAAAAATGTTTTAGTGTAGAAAATCTTATCATTGTATCGCTAAATACTGCAATACCAATCACTGTTAATGTTTAGCTACCAAAGATTACTTGATGTCTCCATAAACAGATTATTTATAGCCATTCAGTGCTTGCTACTTTTTTAACGTAGTGTTTTGTGTAATGTATACTGCGTATTAACACAAACCCCGTTTTTCAGTTGTGCCTTAGCAGACAGGTCGATCCTTTGAGTATCGCGCCTGTGCAGACAATGCCAATATAGAGTGCAAGAACCAGTGGTTGCATTGTAACTTTGTGTTTGTATTTGCAACTACAACTACTGTCTATAAGTGATTGATCCTCATCTTAAAGTCCCATCTGACAGACTGGAGGTGTTGGGAATCTAATCAGAAACCTTTGATATCAGGAGTCCAGGTAAAGTGGTTTATTATCAAGGCAGGACTTACAATACTAAACAACAACAAAAATATATAAAATCTTTATTCTGTCTAACACTTTATCAAATCAAAATATAATTATTATATAGTTAACAAACAATATTTGGACCAGCAATCATATGAAAATTTGCTCAATATCATTCTTTAGGAACAACTATTCAGTCTAGTATCTGGTATAAATCATCTTTGTGTATACAAGCAGTGAAGGTTCAGGCGAGTCTGCACATTCATTTCTGGAAAATGTGATAACTACCAAATTCTCATGTGCTGGTGCATATACTTTCTTACTAACTATCATATAGGTGACCTGCATAGACGCTGTACATTCCTGATGTCTCACAAGAGATTTCCCTGCTTGCACAGTGTGTTCTATAGTGAAACTACACAAATATACAGATTTGCCTGTAAGGGGTAGTGATGTTATGTCTATTCCCAAAATGTCCACTCCCACAATGTCTTCTCCCACAATGTTTACTCCCGAAATGTCTAGTGTGCCAAAGTGTCTATTCCCATAATGTCTACTGTGGCAACTTCCGAGACTGGGTGGATGCCCAGGCTCATTTGGGCAATCTCTGGTCACCAATATATGGGCCTCCCCGCGAAAAAACATGTCTTCGGCGTTTTCGACAAAGTGAGATTCAAACCAGTCTGCACAGCTACAGAGACTAGCTAGAAATTTGAAAATTCCAATAAGCGAATAACAAAGGCGCTGAGCAGACTGCGTGGATGCGCAGGCTGGTCTGCGCCTTCGTTGTTCACAAACCCCCGAAGACAGGTTTTCTCGCATCGAGGCACATATATCGTATTGACCTGAATCTGGATCAGGACTGTCAAAACGGCGGGCCTTATCTGGATCCAAACTGTGTGCCTCTGATAGTAATCCAGAAAATTCATTAGAGACAATTCTTGGTTTGGTTTAATTCTTTACGTCCCAGTCATCCCAAAGATAATTCAGCAGGACAATGGTAATCATATTAACCTTCTATCTGCTAGTGACAGTTTGCAAATTGTTTGGATCCATATCAAGACTGTCAAAATGTTGGTCATGATCTAGATCCAAAATGGTTTGTCAGTCTGGTATTCTTGAAAAATTCATTAGAGTTAACCCTTAAAGCGCCAATCACAACTGCAGCAGACGACAAATTTTGCTACATCTTTCCCAATTTTTGAAAAAAATAAGGTATGATATTTCAATAGAATTGTCTGCCAGCAGACGATTCTCGTGAAATACCAAACCTCATTTGTTATTTTTGAAAAAGCAGCAAAATTTGAAATTGTCGTCTGCTTCAAATTGTAGGTGGCGCTTTAAGGGTTAATTTAGCAGAACAAGTGTTATGATTGAGCACTATTATCAAATTCGGAGGACTCCATCGTAAGAAGCATTGAAAAGTTTGAAATTGTTGTTTAGGGCCAAAATATGAATAACATCTTTTTTTTCTTTTTTTTTCTTTGCCAATTGTAAAAATAGATATTTTGGCACAGTAGACATTGTTTTTGGCACAGTTGACATTTCAGTGCTATACATTGGGGGTAGACATTGTGGGAGTAGACATTTTGGGAGTATACATAACACCACCTACCTGTACCAAAATCTTATGATTTGTTTGTTGGTTTTTATGCTTTACATCCAAGTCAACAATTTTCTAATTATGTTTGGACAATTTTCCTGTCTTCCTTGGTTGAACCAGTTCTAAGTAGCAGATCTTATGATACCTTATTGAACATATAAGGAGATGCTATACATGCATTACAAGACATTGTGTCATTTTTCAAAATATTGCAATTTTAAATATGGGCCTCATCGCGAGAAAACCTGTCTTCCAGGATTCAGACCAAGTCGGAGTCAAACCAGTCTTTTCAGCTACAGAGACTAGCTAGAAAATTGAAAAGCTGCTGGCTTAGCTGGAGTAGTTACTATTCTTTACAGAGACTTAATAACAAAGTACTGATCAGACTGCACGGATGCACAGGCTGATCTGTGCCTGTGTTGTTGGCTTTCAACAATCTCAGGTTTACTTGCGTTTAGGCCCATATGTAAATGAGCTGAGCCTAAACTAACTTAACTATTTCCTTTATGAATATTCAAGCTAGGTCTCACCCTCTATGACTAATTTTCATGTTGGTACATAGAACAAAGAAATTACTTGCCAGGTCCACTTGTGTCAAATTTTCCATAGTCAAACAGAGTAGACCCTAATCAGGCAGCTCTTACAAGAGCTGCCTGATCTGGGTCTGCTCTGTTTGCAAAAGTGTTAAAAGGCGTCTTCATAAGGTAAAGGGTTAAAGTCATTTGTCTGAGGCTATCAGCTCTTCACTGACACTAAAACATTATGGCATACAACATTATGCTGACTTTATATGCGCACTATGATAATAAGATGAATTATTATAATGCACTATTGTAACGTCTGAATGGATACCATATTTTTTTTTTTAGAAGATAGCCCTGAGATATCATAAAGGATGATAACTCAGAGGTGGGGGTGTTGAATCTAAGCTGTCAGGAATAGGCAAGTAATCTTGTATTTCTCAGACAGGTCAAGGATGATAACTCAGAGGTGGGGTGTTGAATCTAAGCTATCAGGAATAGGCAAGTAATATTGTATTTCTCAGACAGGTCTAGGATGATAACTCAGAGGTTGGGTCTTGAATCTAAGCTGCCAGGAATAGGCAAGTAATCATCTTTAGTATCAGACAGGTCTATGATGATCACTCAGAGGTTGGGGCCTGGAATCTAAGCTGCCAGGAATAGGCAAGTAATCGTCTTGTGTATCAAACAGGTCTAGGATGATAACTCAGAGGTGGGTCTTGAATCTAAGCTGACAGTATTAGGCAAGTAATCTTATCTTGTATCAGACGGGTCTTTGATGATAACTCAGAGGTTGGGTCTGGAGTCTAAGCTGTCAGGAATAGGCAAGTAAACTTGTTGTGTATCAGACAGGTCTAGGATAATCACTCAGAAGTGGGGTCTGGAGTCTAAGCTGTCAGGAATAGGCAAGTCATCTTGCTGTTTATCAGACAGGTCTAGGATGTTCACTCAGAGGTGGGGTCTGGAGTCTAAGCTGTCAGGAATAGGCAAGTAATCTTGTATTTCTCAGACAGGTCTTGGATGATCACTCAGAGGTGGGGTCTGGAATCTAAGCTGTCAGGAATAGGCAATTAATCTTGTTGTGTATCAGACAGGTCTTGGATGATAACTCAGAGGTTGGGTCTGGAGTTTAAGCTGTCAGGAATACTAGGCAAGTAATCTTGTTGTGTATCAGACAGGTCGAAGATGATAACTCAGAGGTTCAGTCTTGAATCTAAGCTGCCAGGAATAGGCAAGTAATCTTGTATTTCTCAGACAGGTCTAGGATGATAACTCAGAGGTGGGGTCTTGAATCTAAGCTGCCAGGAATAGGCAAGTAATCTTGTTGTGTATCAGACTGGTCTAAGATGAACACTCAGAGGTTGGGTCTGGAGTCTAAGCTTTCAGGAATAGGCAAGTAATCTTGTATTTCTCAAACAGGTCTTGGATGATCACTCAGAGGTTGGGTCTGGAGTCTAAGCTGTCAGATTTAGGCAAGTTATCTTGTATTTCTCAAACAGGTCTTGGATGATCACTCAGAGGTTGGGTCTGGAGTCTAAGCTGTCAGGAATAGGCAAGTAATCTTGCTGTGTATCAGACAGGTCTTGGATGATCACTCAGAGGTGGGGTCTGGAGTCTAAGCTGTCAGGTTTAGGCAAGTAATCTTGCTGTGTATCAGACATGTCTTGGATGATCCATCAGAGGTGGGGTCTGGAGTCTAAGCTGTCAGGTTTAGGCAAGTAATCTTGCTGTGTATCAGACAGGTCTTGGATGATCCCTCAGAGGTGGGGTCTGGAGTCTAAGCTGTCAGGTATAGGCAAGTAATCTTGTATTACTCAGACAGCTCTTGGATGATCACTCAGAGGTTGGGTCTGGAGTCTAAGCTGTCAGGAATAGGCCAGTAATCTTGTATTACTCAAACAGCTCTTGGATGATCACTCAGACTTTGGGTCTGAAGTCTAAGCTGTCAGGTATAGGCAAGTAATCTTGATGTGTATCAGACAGGTTTTGGATGATCACTCAGAGGTTGGGTCTGGAGTCTAAGCTATCAAGAATAGGCCAGTAATCTTGTATTTCTCAAACAGGTCTTGGATGATCACTCAGAGGTTTGGTCTGGAGTCTAAGATGTCAGGTATAGGCCAGTAATCTTGTTGTGTATCAGACAGGTCTTGGATGTTAACTCAGAGGTGGGTCTGGAATCTAAACTGTCAAGAATAGGCAAGTAATCTTGTTGTGTATCAGACAGGTCTTGGATGATCACTCAGAGGTAGGGTCTGGAGTCTAAGCTGTCCATATAGGCCAGTTATCTTGTATTTCTCAGACACGTCTTGAATGATCCCTCAGAGGTGGGGTCTGGAGTTTGAGCTGTCAGGTGTAGGCAAGTAACTTGCTGTGTATCAGACAGGTCTTGGTTGATCACTCAGAGGTGGGGTCTTGAATCTAAGCTGACAGTATTAGGCAAGTGATCTTGTTGTGTGTCAGACAGGTCTCAGATGATCACTCAGAGGTTGGGTCTGGAGTCTAAGCTGCCAGGAATAGGCAAGTAATCTTGCTGTATATCAGACAGGTCTTGGATGATCACTCAGAGGTGGGGTCTGGAGTCTAAGCTGACAGGAATAGGAAAATACATGTGTAATCTTGTCTTGTATCAGACAGGTTTAGGATAATGACTCGGAGCTTGAGTCTGGAATCTAAGCTGACAATATATGTCAAGTAATCTTGTGTTGCATCTGACTGGTATAAGATGATCACTCAGTGGGGGTCTTAAATCGTAGCTATCAGAAACAAGCAAGTAATCTTGTATCAGTCTTTAATCCAGCAGACAGTTTTAGGCAAGTAATCTTGCCTTGTATCAGACTGGTCTAGCATGATCAGTCAGTCAGAAGTGGGGGTCTAGAATCTAACTGACAGTATTAAGCACGTACTCTTGTTGTAAATCAGACTGGTCAAGGCTGATAACTCATGGTGGGGGTCTGGAATCTTAAGCTGTCGGGAATAGGCAAGTAATCTTATCTTGTATCAGACTAGTCCAGAATGATCACTCAGAGGTTCGGTGTGGAATCTAAGCTGACAGGAATAGGCAAGTATATTTGTTGTGTATCAGATCGGTCTAGGATGATAAATCAGAAATGGTGGTCTTAACTCTAAGCTGACAGGAGTGGGTAAGTTATAATGTCTTGTAATGACTGGTCTATGATGACCACTCAGTCAGAGGTTGGGTCTGGAAACAAAGTATTCGGCAAGTGATCATGTTGTGTATCAAACAGGTTTAGGATGATCACTCAGAGGATGGATCTGGAATCTAAGCTGACAGTATTAGGCAAGTAATCTTGTCTTGTATCAGACTTGTCTACGATGATCACTCAGAGGTGGGGGTCTGGTCTGAAAAGCTGACAGTAATAGGCCAGTAATCATGTATTGTTTCAGACAGGTCTAGGATGATAACTCAAAGTTGGGGGTCTGGAATCTAAGCTGACAGTATTCGGCAAATAATTGTGTACTGTTTCAGACAGGTCTAGGTTGACAACTCAGAGGTGCCGGTCTGGAATCTAAACTGTCAGTAAAAGGCAAGTAATCTTGTCTATTGTTGGTGATGTTTCTTGTATTTTTTTCACTTTCCCATGTGGTATCCTGGGTCAGGTGTGGTACTTGATTATATCGTTTTGGATGATCACTCAAAGGTTGAGTCTGGAGTCTAAGCTGTCAGGAATAGGCAAGTAATCTTGAATTTCTCAGACAGGTCTAGGATGATCACTCTGAGGTTGGGTCTGAAGTCTAAGCTGCCAGAAATAGGTAAGTAATCTTGTATTTCTCAGACGGGTCTAGGATGTTAACTCAGAGGTTCTGTCTGAGTCTAAGCTGCCAGGAATAGGTAAGTAATCCTGTATTTCTCAGACAGGTCTAGGATGATCACTCTGAGGTTGGGTCTGAAGTCTAAGCTGCCAGAAATAGGTAAGTAATCTTGTATTTCTTAGACAGGTCTAGGATGATAACTCAGAGGTTGGGTCTTGAATCTAACCTGCCAGAAATAGGTAAGTAATCTTGTATTTCTCAGACGGGTCTAGGATGTTAACTCAGAGGTTCGGTCTGAGTCTAAGCTGCCAGGAATAGGTAAGTAATCCTGTATTTCTCAGACAGATCTAGGAAGGTAACTCAGAGGTTCGGTCTGGAGTCTAAGCTGCCAGGAATAGGTAAGTAATCTTGTATTTTTCAGACAGGTCTAGGGTGATAACTCAGAGGTGGGGTCTTGAATCTAAGCTGCCAGGAATAGGTGAGTAATCTTGTATTTCTTAGACAGGTCTAGGATGATAACTCAGAGGTTGGGTCTTGAATCTAAGCTGCCAGGAATAGGCAAGTAATCTTGTATTTCTCAGACAGGTCTAGGATGATAACTCAGAGGTGGGGGTGTTCTATCTAAGCTATCAGATATAGGTACAAGTACATAATCTTGTTGTGAGCTCTCAGACATAGGTAGGTAATCTTGTTGTCTATCTGACTGGTCAAGGATAATGGTCAAAGTGCTAACAGCTTCAGCCTCATCTTCTACAACCTGCAAATACAGATGTATCAAGCCCTTAGTCAGAAGATCTGGCCCGAGGTATAAAAAAACTTTTTTCATGCTCAACTCAACTAAACATGAAATTTCAACCACTCATAAAAACTAAAATACCAACAAATGAAGAAGTTTCTTGCATTAAATCTCTCAGATGCTGTATTTATCATGCTGATAAATGTTAAAATGCCAACAATTGTTGGCATTTTAACATTTATGAGCAGGATAAATTTTTGCGCTCAGCTGAGTTGAGCATGGAAAAAGTTTTATAACCCCGGGACAGGGATCAAATTTAATTTTTCAACCACTTGCTAAAATTAATTACAGCGCAGTCCCTTTATAACACACCTCATTATAACGTGGATTTGGATATAACACAATTACATGTAGGTGCTTGCTCCCAAATTTTTAACTATGCAGTTTTACAAACCAATTATAGGAAAATGACCATGAATCATTTTCCAATTATTTCTTTGTAAAGTTGTCACTTTATAGCATGATTCACTTAAAACACATCCATTCCTATGGGCCAGAACATAGCATTATAAAGGGACCACACTGTAGGGACTAATTTTCTCACTTGCTTGAGGTGTTGTTCATCATGCTTATAAGCCTTATTCACTGAAAATGAACACTTTATTTTTTTAACATTTTCCCTACTGGCAAAATGAACAAATTCAATTATAGCATACCTGTACAACCATAGATTGTGCATCAAAAACTTTTTCTTACATCATTATCTTCTTTTTGAACCCACATTTAGGTAGCCGAGAAAACAGAGTAGATCCTGACCAGTTGGCTTCTGATGAAGCTGGCTGTCAGGATCAACAATGTTTGTCATACAGCTAACATCACATTTACGTTGCATGATTTGTTTGATTTCAAAATGAAGTCTTTATCTATTTTTGAACCCACATTTAGGTAAAATTGCAAACAGTGTAGATCCTGATCAGCCGGCTTCTTCAGGAGCTGTCTGGCCAGGGTCACACTGTTTGTCATATAGCTTAAGTTACTTTTATGTTGCATAACTTGTTTGATTTCGTATGACGTATTCATCTTCTTTTTGAACCCACATTTAGGTAAAATTGCAAACAGTGTAGATCCTGACCAGACAGCTTCTGATAAGGATCAACACTGTTTCTCATACAGCTTAAGTTACATGTATGTTGCATGATTTGTTTGATTTCATAATGACTTCTTTCCACTTGCTAAAAATATCAAGTCATGATAATTCTACCAAAGATTTGGAGAAACTACTCAGCACTAGCATATAGCAAGTTAGCAAGTGCAAGATAACAGAACACACCTGTAAAACAAGTAATGAAGTATTGTGTGTGATACACATAGAAGTTTCATGAGCTTTCATTCATCTTTTACCAACTTATGGCTGTTGAGGGACAATTTTGCTAAATCATAAACAATCACAGGGCAATAACTCAAAGATTATGAGGACATCCTAATGAAACTTTGCATGCACTTGTGTGTTTTGGTCAGGCCTTTAGTTAAAAATGCATAACTGAAAAATAATTTTTGAATGTTGTGGGTATTCAAAAGAACCGTCTCAATGAGATTGCTCTTTTGAGCACCAAAAACATATGCTAACTAGAGGACCTGAAGGTCCTGAGGCGCTCACCTGATCTCCTTAATGATTGTAAAAAAGGTCAAGGCCAACTGCAGCTTATAATGAAACATATTTTGTTTTACCATATATGGGGGTTGCAGCCATTTGGGTCCAGTAACCTAAACAATCTAACAGCCCAGTGATTTCTGAGACAAGGTGTTTAGATAGGTATGTAGTGGTCCAAATGAGTGGCCTTGGATTAAAGGTCACAGGTCAGCTTGACATTTGGCACATATATAAAACCATTGTCTCATTAGGTTAAATATTTCTCACAGGTATTATGATTTTGGCTAAAACAGTTATAGAAAAATGAACATTTTAAAATTTTCCCATTATAAATGCATTATGAATCAAATTTGACCTTGCCATAAAGTAGGTGAAGGTCAACCTTGATTCATCATTTGTGCAAACCTGGTAGGGACCACATCCTCAATGCTACATAGTAAGTCCCAAGGCCATTGGCCTTTTGGTTCCAGAGAAGAAGATATTTAAATAGTTTTTACCATATATGGGCTTGGTGGCCCTCTTAGTCATGTGACAATAACAATTTGTACAAATTTTGGCTAACCTATCATAAGGAGTGGTCGTATGAAATTTAATTTTCATTGGCCTAGTGGTTCTGAGAAAACTATGTTACAGGGACTCCAAAATGAGCGACCTTGGCTGAAAGGTCAAAGGTCAACCTTGACCTTTGAAACTTATTTATAGTCAATCATTGTCTCATTAGTTTTAACATATCAACTAAGAATAATGACTTTGGCTTCAACAGTATTCAAAATATCAACTTTTCAAAAAATTTCCCATTTAAATGCATTAGGAAGCAAATTTGACCTTGACGTTAAGTAGGTCAAGGTCAACCTAGGATCGTTATTTGAACAAACTTGGTAGGCCAAACACCCCCAATGCTACATACCAAGTTCCAAGGTCATCGGCCTCCTGGTTCTGGAGAAGAAGATTTTTAAAGGGTTTTTACCATATATGGGCATGGCGGCCATCTTGGTTATGTGACCTAAATGTTTTGAATAAATTTTAGTTATCTTATCATAAGGAGTCTTCACATGAAATTTGAGTTCAATTGGGCCAATGGTTTGTGAGAAAACAAACTTTTAATATATTGATTGGACTCCAATATGAGCGACCTTGGCTGAAAGGGAAAAGGTCAACCTTGACCTTTGAAACTTATTTATAGCCATTGTCTCATTAGTTTTAACATATCAACTAAGAATAATGACTTTGGCTTCAACAGTATTCAAAATATCAACCTTTTCAAAAAATTTCCCATTTAAATGCATTAGGAAGCAAATTTGACCTTGACGTTACGTAGGTCAAGGTCAACCTAGGATCATTATTTGAACAAACTTGGTAGGCCCAACACCCCCAATGCTACATACCAAGTCCCAAGGTCATCGGCCTTCTGGTTCTGAAGAAGAAGATTTTTAAAGGGGTTTTACCATATATGGGCATGGCGGCCATCTTGGTCATGTGACCAGGACCATTTGAACAAACTTTTGTTCCCGCGTCCTAAGGAGTCTACATATGAAATTTGAGTTCAATTGGCCCAGTGGTTTCAGAGGAGAAGATGTTTGAAAATGTTGACGGATGGACGATGGACGGACGGACGGACGGACGGACGGACAACGGAGTGACTGGTATACTATTAGCTCACCCATGAGCCTTCGGCTCAGGTGAGCTAAAAATTATGGGTAAGAAAATATTTACAATTTAACGCTGAAAAATTTTGCTTATCTAAACCTTTGCTTTGGGTAATGCCAGGTTTTAACCCTTTTCATTCTGGATACCAGTAAACAGGTACATATATTTTGCCAATCACTGAAGACCCAGATGAAATGCGGCATTTCATCAGGGTCTGCACTGTTTGCTAAGATAAAATCAATCTTCAGGGACAGAAATATATAAAAATTTATAAATTTAGACCTGTGAATCCTCAAATCCATGCTTACTCTATCAATATTTATCACATAACGTCGTGTCTGGGAGTGAAATAACGCCATGCAATAAAATCGATAAACCACAAGTGGTTTACAGATTTAGTAACGTAACTTAATGACGTCCATTTTTGATGCTGCGTAAAAGATGGCAAAATCTGGACGTTTTTATGTCAAAAATGTGATTTTTAAGTAATTTTAATGTCATTTGATAAATAGAATCTAACATTCATGTTCTTGTATAACGTGTTGCGAAAGAGATAAAATGCTTAGCAAGCCTCGCATTTTATCTCTTTTCCTCAAATCGTTTAATAGATTCAATAAATTATGAGCACTCATGTAAGATCCTCTATGTATGGAGAAAATCCATCAGAATGAAAAATGGTTAATGGGTGTGAGGAAAACACTTACATTATTGTGATGAACAGTATCCCCCATGACTGGTCCCTGTTTAGTCAACTGTTTTTTTATAGCTTCTCTCCTCACCAAGTCACCCTGCCCTGCAGTATCATCAACAGCAGTGGCATGTCTAGGTTTAGGAATTCTCTGTACTTCTCTAGGTATAAAATCACCTGACACCACCATGGAATGTTTCGTCTTCAGATGCTCTTTCAAATATGCCAGATCCGAGTAGGTTCGTGAGCATAAATTACATTTCAAGTTTTTTTCACCAGTATGACTTTTTTCATGCTGTCTCTTATTCCCTTTGCTACAGAATCCCTTCCCACAATGAACACACTTAAAAGGCTTAATCCCTTTATGAAAATTAACATGCTCATCAAAGTGTTCCTTTTTCGAAAAAAGTTTTGGACAAAATGTACAGCGGTAGAAAACTATCGTAGATTGCTTCTCCACCTCGTCTATCTTCTCCGGGTGATCTTTCACGATGTGGGCTTTGTAATGTTTCAGTTTACTGCACTTGACGTCACAGTACTGACACGGCCATCTGTAATCTATGATGTGGTATAAGCGGTGGTGACTCAGTCCACTTTTCACCTTGAAACCCTTCCCACAAAAGTCGCACATATAGCTATAAGTGGAAGAATGGCATTGTTTCTTGTGGTCAGTCAAAACCTCCTTCACTCTAAATGCTTTCTCACACCCCTGAAATATATAATAAACAGAAGTCACACATATAGCTATAGGTGGAAGAATGGCATTGTTTCTTGTGGTCAGTCAAAACCTCCTTCACTCTAAATGCTTTCTCACACCCCTAAAATATGAAAAATGCCATTTTTTAAATTTCTGTTCTCAAAAATAAAAATGTTGGTTATCAGGGCTGGAATTCATATAATGCTTTTCAGAATAGCAAACAGGGAAGACCCTGATCAGACTGCTTCTTCAGAAGCAGTCTGACCTGGGTCTGCACTATTTGTCCAGCTATAAGTGAAAGAATGGCATTGTTTCTTGCGGTCTCTATATGCAAGAGGCAGGGGAATGCACTACGCCGACATTTTAACTGAAAAACATTTCTTATGGTCAGACAAAACCTCCTTCACTCTAAATGCTTTCTCACACCCCTGATATATGAAATGAACAGAAGTCACACATAGAGCTATAAGTGGAAGAGTGGCATTGTTTCTTATGGTCAGTCAAAACCTCCTTCACCCTAAATGCTTTCTCACACCCCTGAAATATGAAAAATGAGATACAGCAAATTTTCTAAAAGTTCAAACATTTTTCTCTTTCTATTCTAAAACAAATTGGTTATAAGGGCTGGAATTCACAAGATTTTTGAGCATAAAATTGTGATTATTTTCCTATCTATCAGTTTAAACATGTACTTTGGGTGCTCAAAAGAAACCTCTCATTGAGATGGCAATTTTGAGTACCCACAACATATGTTTTGGTTGAGAAATAACAAAATACTCACTATTATCTGGAGGCCTGGTGTAGAGTAAAGGGTACATTACCCTATTTGCTATTAAAAGTGTACATATGATAGCAAACAGTAAGATTAGAAATATCAGCCTTACCACAGAAGCTCTGCCATGCATATTATCATTCATTCTTGCATACAATTTGTTACGCAAAGCTGTTTGAAGCGATTGTCAAATGAACAAAAATCAATGTTCAAATCATGAGATTCACGTTCTGTTTGAACATAGGTTTTAATTTGATAATGCTTAAACAAGCCCTGACATTACACGGGAAAGCTTTGCTGCCTGGACTGATCATTACGTCGATGTTTTTGTTGGCAAAAACGCTGCACATGTTATGACATTGCTACGATGCTATAAGATGACATTGGAAAGTTAAACGCTGACGCCAATTTGTTTGGAGAAAACTGGTGTAAGAAAAATGGTATTTTAAGGTTTTAGCGGCGTTTTCAGTGGGATTTCGGTAGTTATAAGGTAAAATATGCAAGAATAATGATCAAACATGTTTGTTTCATTGTATTAACAATTGCTCGGTCCTTTGGAAGATGTTTTAACACTCGGCCTAACAGCCTTTTGTCAAACAGCTTCCTCGGAACCAGGCAAATGTTAATGCAAGAAAAAACATAAGTGATCCCTATATTTTAATATAGACCATATAATCAAATTTGAAATTAACCTTTATCTTGCCAATATTCTTTGTAATGAAAATGTATCTGCTTATTATGTCTGCTGCATATAATCAAATGTATTTCGAGCTACTTATATAATGGAAACAAACACTATTAACCCTGATCAGACTGCTCCTAAAGGTTACTTATACTCAAAACCTGTTTATGGCTCAAAACACATACTCCACTTCAATATTTTGATCGAGGGTATTCATATTATGACACAATGATTGCCTTGCCTATAGTGTGTAGATTACAATGAAAGGTCCATATCAGTGACAGTGCTATGACCTTAGAGTAAAAAATCAAGGTCATATAATCTCCTAAGGAAGCAGTCTGATCTAGGTCCATATTATTGTTTGCAATATAGGCTATCATAGTACACAAGCACATGAGAGGGCAGAGAACAATTATTGTGAATGACAGGAAAGGGGTTAAATATTTAACGAACATACAGGCCTTTAGTTAAGAGTGCTTAACACAAAATTATTTTTTTTATTTCTCAACCAAAACATATGTTGTGGGTACTCAAAAGAGACGGTTCTTTTGAGTACCCGAAACATATGTAAGAAAAAATTTACAATTTTACACTCATAAATGTTGTTTATCTACTAAACATGTGGATAAATTTTCTTATTTCTCAGCCAAACAACTGTTGTGGTTAGTCATAGACTTGTTTGAGCACCCGAAACATATGTTAAAACTGATGGGTAAGAAAATATTTACAATTTTATGCTCAAAAATGTTGTCTATCTAAACCTGTGGATCAATTTTTTTATTACTCAACCCAAAACATATGTTGTGGAAACTCAAAAGAACTGTCTCAAAGTGACAGTTCATTTGAGCACCCAAAACATATGTTAAAACTGATGGGTAAGAAAATATATGAGCCAAGATCTGACAATAGGGACCTTCTGGCAATAAAAGTCAAAATGAGATATTTACAAAGAAAGAAATACGTAGCTGTTGTGAACAAATACAGAAAATTTGAAGCGATTATCTTTACTAAAACCAAAGATATGAGCGCTTAAAGTCCCATAGATGATGCGTTTTAAACATGACGTCACATAATGTTGTTAATGACGTTCTGACGTCAACACCATCGTGTTAACATATGAAGCTAATACAAAGACGCTAGGAGCAATATTTCAAGAATGCTCCGTGTTTCTGTATATTTGATGTGTATGCAATTGCATAGACTGCACAAATAGCCCACATACGCACATCCTGTGTTTACAAAAGCATTTGAAATTAGGTACCCTGTTTTAAAGGAAGTGTGTAGTCCATATGCACAGCTGTTGCCATGGCAACACAGATTATACGTATCACTTTATTTTATCAGAACTGTTTGCGCCTTTGATTGTATTACATGTTAGAAGCAATTTGACTCTACTATAAGAACATGCAAAATCTTGACAATTTAGATGTTTTTGAAATTTTGATTACACAAAAACTGCTCAAATGCCCGAAGGACCCTTTTCTCAGATCCGCGCTCATATACAATTTTACGCTATAAAAATGTTGTTTATCTAAACCTGTGGATCAATTTTCTAATTACTCAACCCAAAACATATGTTGTTGGAACTCAAAAGAACCGTCTCAAAGTGACACTTCATTTGAGCACACAAAACATATGTTAAAACTGATGGGTAAGAAAATATTTAAAATTTTACGCTCAAAAATTTTGTTTAACTAAACCTGTGGAACTTACCTCGACATCACATTTGAAAGGCTTCTCTCCTGTGTGTAACCGCCGATGAACGTCGAGAAGGTGTTTACGTCTGAAAGCCTTGCCGCAGAAATCACAGATGAAATCTTTATTGTCAGAGTGGGTCAGCATGTGTACTCTTACACTTCTTTTATCAATTCCCACATAATCACAGTGCTGTAAATATACATTTATAAGAGGCTCAACGGATGAAATCTTTGTTGTCAGAGTGGGTCAGCATGTGTACGCTTACACTTCTTTTATCAATTCCCACATAATCACAGTGCTGTAAATATACATTTATAAGAGGCTCAACGGATGAAATCTTTATTGTCAGAGTGGGTCAGCATGTGTACGCTTACACTTCTTTTGTCAATTCCCACATAATCACAGTGCTGTAAATATACATTTATAAGAGGCTCAACAGATGAAATCTTAATTGTCTGAATGGGACAGCATGTGTACACTTACACTTCTTTTATCAATTCCCACATAATCACAGTGCTGTAAATATACTTTTATAAGAGGCTCAACGGATGAAATCTTTATTGTTTGAATGGGTCAGCACTTCTTTTATCAATTCCCACATAATCACAGTGCTGTAAATATACTTTTATAAGAGGCTCAACGGATGAAATCTTTATTGTCAGAGTGGGTCAGCATGTGTACCCTTACACTTCTTTTATCAATTCCCACATAATCACAGTGCTGTAAATATACATTTATAAGAGGCTTAAAGGATGAAATCTTTATTGTCAGAGTGGGTCAGCAAGTGTACGCTTACACTTCTTTTATCAATTCCCACATAATCACAGTGCTGTAAATATACATTTATAACATAACTCATTTTAACATAAAATCAAAGGATAAGGCAGACAGAATACACAACCAACAACATCTGGGATTATCTAATTTTTATTGATGGGATTGACAGGTTTCGGTCATTCAATGACCTTTATCAAGATAACATAATGGTTATACTATGTAACTAAAGTGGAAAAATGGAAAACTGTCTTATGATCGTTTGACAATAGATTTGGATTTAACACAGTGATGTGGTGGCTCCCATCCTATGAAAAATTGTCCCTTGATTCACTTACAACACCGTCCATTCCTATGGACCCCAAACATTGCATTATAAAGGGACTGCACTGTACCATTTAAAAATCCAATTACAGTAAAACCTGTGTAAATCCACCACTCTCAAAAAGACCAAAAGTTGGCTTTCAAGACTAATTATTGCTTAATGCAGGTCAAAAGTATTGCAGAATGCATTCTGCAATACTTTCAACCTTCATTAAGCTACCATTTGTCATAAAGAACTTTGTTTTGTCTATTTTTGAGTGACCATTTTACACAGGTTTTACTGTAGTCCACTTTCCTAAATATATTTTGAGGGTAACAGGTAATTCTGAAATGAAGTATTTGGTCTAAAGTTAAACAATGTTTATGCAGAAAATTGAGTGTATAGATGCAAACATATACATTGTATGTTGTATAATGTTATGGTGATAGAATTTAACAAAAAATCTTTGGTTACCAGTCTTCGTTTTGTTTGATTTGTGTCCCAGTCAACAGCTATGGTCATGTTGTGATGGTCAGTTCACCTAACTACACTTTTTTCCTGGACAAGCTTAGACTAAATGGTTAACCAGTGCTCAGTGCATATATACTTTCACTTGTAACTGATAATAGCCCTTTTTGAATCACCTGAAGGAGAATGACTGTAGGAAATATTTCATGATAAATCTCCATGAAAAACTATGGGGCCCTCATGACCCCTGGATCAGCAATCAGACTTGCTAGCGATTGTGCTACGTTACCTGGTTTATCTACTTCAATATATCACATTGTGTGTATGAGCAGCAATGGCTCTGGATATACTGGGCAGATGCACAGGCTTGTGAGGCTTTATAGGGAGGTACCAAATATCCCATATCCCTTTAAGTAAACATGCCAGTATCTCTTATAAACTGGCAAATATCCCCATAATTATTTTTTCTAAATATTCAATATCCGTGAAAGTAACCAAATTATTGAACACAGTATCCCATATCCCTGGAAGTAAAATGGATAGTATCCTATATCCCTGGAAGTAAAATGGATAGTATCCTATATCCCTGGATGTAAAATGGCAAATATTCTGTATTCCTAAAACCCCTAAAGGTTTTATTCTAGAAAGGGGGTTTTGGGTATTGCCCCAATTTTTGGAAGATCCCCCATAATTTTGAGAGGGATGTGGGATATTTTTATAAAGACAAAGAGGAGTAAATACCAAAATTTTAGTAAAATGCTCGCTTTGCATTAAAATTCCCCCCTCGTATAAACCCTGCCCAGTCATTATGAAACATCACAGGACCGTCTGACATGACTGGCAGATTTTCCTGCGGTCAGACAAGAGTTACCTAATCACAGGACCGACTGTCCTGTGAAACCTGAGCCCAAAAGTTACTGTTTTGGCGGAATATATAAAAATACTCTTGTTTTAATCAACCAATCTAAAGCCATATTGGAAAACTGTGTTTAGCAGCAATCAAAATTTTGTTTACTGAGCTGTCATGGATATTTTGCGGTCATATTTATACATTATATTACACTCAAACTCAAAAACTTATATTTTCTCTTTTTTGTTGTTTGTTCTCAAATGGTGTCGGTCTGGTGAAATCCTGGTTGGTCAGGCAGATTTTTCCAGTCCACCAGACCGGCTGTCCTGTAAAGTCTAGGAAACTTTCGTAAACTCTGCCTGCCCCTACACAAGCCTCACTTGTCTAATTCCATCTTTAGCCCCCTCGCCAGGCCTCCAGATAAAAGCACATGATTGAAAACTATCATTCTTATTTCTCAACCAAAACATATGTTCTGGGTACTCAAAAGAACCGTCTCAATGAGACGGTTCTTTTGAGCACCCAAAACATATGTTTAAATTGATAGGTAAGACAATAATAGCAATTTTACCCTGGAAAAGTTTGCTTAACTGGACCTATGGATCCATCTTTGGTTCCCTGCATGAAAGTACCAAAATCTGAAGAACCAGCTTATGTGACCTTTTTGCAGGGGTGAGAAATTTTTTTGAAAAAAAATCCCTTGAAAGTGTGGTAAATATTTTGAAGTAAACGCTGATTTTAAAGAAATTTTGTTAAAGACTAAATCAAACAAGTAGCCCAATGGGCAATGATCGCTCACCTGGGAGCCAGACACCATAATTTAGGATGCTCAAAGGCAGATAACTCTGAACTTAAACCAGTGACCAGGAATTAATTCAAAAACATAAGATATTATGCCAGTTTTAGTTATCTGAAAGTATTAAAAAGATCTGAATAAAAATTGCAGAGGAAACCTGGTGAAAGTGTAGTTTTCAGATGCTCAAGGGCAGCTAACTCCGTAGTCAGTGATGGGATCTGGCCGAAAATCAAACTCATTCAAACTTTTATGTAAGTCCTTGTTACCTGCAAGAATGAGGAAGATCCATTAAAAAATGAAGGTGCTAGAGTGGTCACAACAGATCTCCCATTGTAAGTCTATGGGGACTTTTTATGATGCTCAAGAGAATTTAACTCCACAGTCTAAGGTTGGTTATACTTGAAATTCAAACTCATCCAAGTTTTTATGCTTGTCCTTGTTTCCTGCAAGAATGAAGAAGATCCTATCAAAATTGAAGGGGCTAGAGTGATCACAACATTATCAATCAATTTTTAAGATGCTCAAGGGCAGCTAACTCCATGATAGGTGATGGGATCTTGACGGACCAAGCTTTTATAGTTGTGCTTCTTATCTGCAAGAATGAAAATGATCTATTCTAAAATGAAAGCACTAGAGTGGTCACAACATTTCTCCCATTATAAGTCTATGGGGATTTTTTAAGATGCTCAAGGGCAGCTAACTCCACAGTCCAAGGTCTGATCTGAATTTTGAAACCATCCGAGATTTTATGATTGTCCTTGTTACCTGCAAGAATGAAGAAGATCCAATCAAAAATGAACGCGCTAGAGTGGTCACAACATTATTCATTGATTGGTCAGACGCTCAAGGGCAGCTAACTCCCAAGTCAGTGATGGAATCTTGCCGAAATTCAAACCCATCCAAGCTTTTATGGTTGACCTTGTTACCTGCAAGAATGAAGAAGATCCATTAGAAAATGAAGGTACTAGAGTGGTCACAATGTTTCTCCCATTATAAGTCTATGGGGATTTCTTCAGCCATCAAGGGCAGTTAACTCATAAGACCCTGGTCGGATGCTGCCAAATTTCAAACCCATCAGAGATTTTATGGGTGTCCTTGTTGCCTGCAAGAATGAAGAAGATCCAATCAAAAATGAAGGCGCTAGAGTGGTCACAACATTAATCATTGATTTTTCAGATGCTCAAGGGCAGCTAACTCCGAAGTCAGTGATGGAATCTTGCCGAAATTCAAACCTATCCAAGCTTTTATGGTTGACCTTGTAACCTGTAAGAATGAAGAAGATCCATTGGAAAATGAAGGTACTAGAGTGGTCACAATGTTTCTCCCATTATAAGTCTATGGGGATTTTCCTAGACGCTCAAGGGCAGCTTACTCATAAGTCCGTGGTCGGATCCTGCCGAATTTAGAACCCATCCAAGCTTTTATGGTTGTCCGTGTTTTCTGCAAGTATAAAGAAGAATCAATCAAAAATGAATAAGTTAGAGTGGTCACAAGTTTTTTCCCATTATAACCCTATGGGAGCTATCTGTTGCCATAGAAACAGAGTTCTGATCCAATCTAGCCCAAAATCTAATGCAGTCAATCCCCCACCCAAATGATGCTCCAGATGAAATTTGATTACCATCGGCCGGCTGGTCTCAGAGATATTCATGTTTGAAAGTGTGGACTGACGGACACACGGACAGACACCGGCTCCAGTCCCATACTATAAGCTCCCCCTGAGCCTTCGGCTCTGGTGAGCTAAAAAAAACGTTTGAAACCAAAATTGAAACCATAATTCTCAGTATTTCTCACCCCTGATTTTGAGACAACCACAATACAAATGTACATACCTGACATTTATGTCGCTTTTCCCCATGTACTCTAAGGTGTCTTCTTAAGTTCTCTATTATACGAAATGTTTTTCCACATACAGGACAATCATGCTTTTGTTTCGAATCAGAATGTGTGACCAACCAATGTCTTGCCAGTGTAACCTTCTGAGAAAATCTCTTATTGCACACACTGCAAGTTAGTAGCTCACCCTGATGCATTTTAGCATGTGACTTTAATGAATCCCTACAAAAAAAGATAGAATGTGTTCAAAATACAAGGAAGATTCCACCTTGTACAGGGTTCATACAGGCAAGTTTGAGTATAAATCAAGGACTGTTCAAGGACTTCTAAAAGACTTTCCTACTGTTTTCAAGGACTGACAACTTATGAAAAATACTGATTTACATGTTCGGAAACACTAGACTCCATTACAAAATATATTAGTTTTAGAAAATTAGTATAAATTTGTAGTGCTATTTATTTGGTGCAGCATATGCTGCACCAAATAAAAGCACCAAAATTTTATACTGATTTAGGTCTCCAAAAACAGTGTTGAATCCTCCTGTAAATGGTAAAATTCAAGGACTTTTCAAGGCCTTTGAGTGTTTTCAAGTACTTTTCAAGGCAAATTTAATTTTCAAGGATTTTTCAAGACAGTCCTGTATATTCAAGTACTTTTCAAGCCTGTGTGAGTGAACCTTGTTGTATATTGTTGTCTAAAAGAAACATGAAAATTGTAAGCAATATATTTCTCAGTGTAACTTATGGAATCCATTTGACTAGTGACTCAGAACAGAATCAATAAAACCAAGTCTGCTGTTTTCTAATATTACAGGGCTTCAGATTTTTTTCAAGATTGGTGGGCCGAAAAGACCCATGGAGCAAAAAATGGTGGGTCAATTTCTGAAATAATGGGCCCAAGCATATCAAACTAACCACAGTTGACATTTTTGGGTTGGATACTTAAACTACACACTGACACAGACACTTGTATGCATATATGTATATTGACTGCTGATTATACAGTAAAACCTGTCTTAAGCAGCCACTCAAACAAGAAATGTCACAAACACGTGACGAATGCCCCCAAAGGAATTGGTCTAGTATAAGACACATTTGAGGAAAGATAGCTGTAATATAGCACGAAAAAACTAGAAATGAGGCCAGAAGTCAATGTCAAGGTCAAAGTGACTCAAAATGGTATGCACCACTCCGCCATCCCAAGAGGAATCACTACCCCAAATTTGGGATTCCTACATCAAATAATATAGGAGATATGCTCTGGACACAATAATTCTTGAAAACGAGGTCAGAGGTCAAGGTCACAGTGACCCAAAAATGGTTTGTGACACTCAGGCATCCCAAGATGCATTTACATACCAAATTTGGAATTCCTATTTCAAAGAATATAGGAGATATGCAACAGTTTCTAGAAACTAGGTCAGAGGTCAAGTTCAAGGTCACAGTAACTAAATTATGGTAAGGGACACTTCGTCATCCCAAGATGCATCCACACACAAAATTTGAGATTCCTACCTCAAATAATATAAGAGATATGCTCTGGACATGATTATTCTAAAAACTAGGTCAGAGGTAAAGGTCACAGTGACCCGAAAATGATACATGACACTCCGCTATCCCAAGATGCATCCACACACCAAAATTGGAATTCCTAACTCAAAGAATATATGAGATATGCTCGGGACACAATAATTCTTAAAACTAGGTCAGAGGTCAAGGTCACAGTGACCCAAAAAATGGTATATGACACCTCGTCATCCCAAGATGTATTTACACACCAAAGTTGGAATTCCTATCTCAAAGAATATAGGAGATATGCACCAGACTCAATGCAGTTTATAGAAACAAGGTCAGAGGTCAAGTTCAAGGTCACAGTGACCCAATTATGGTACACGACACTTCTACATCCCAAGATGCATCCACACACCAAATTTGAGATTCCTACCTCAAATAATATAAGAGATATGCTATGGACACAATTTTTCTAAAAACTAGGTCAGAGGTCAAGGTCATGGTCACAGTGACCCGAAAATGGAACATGACACTCCGCTATCCCAAGATGTATCCACACACCAAATTTGGAATTCCTAACTCAAAGAATATAAGAGATATGCTCCGGACACAATAATTCTTAAAACTAGGTCAGAGGTCAAGGTCACAGTGACCCAAAATTGGCATGTGACACCCCCTCATCCAAAGATACATTTACACACCAAATTTGGAATTCCTATTTCAAAGAATATAGGAGATATGCACCAGACTCAATGCAGTTTTCAAGAAACTGGGTCAGAGGTCAAGTTCAAGGTCACTGTGACCCAATTATGGTATGCGACACTTCGTCATCCCAAGATGCATCCATACACTAAATTTGAGATTCCTACCTCAAATAATATAAGAGATATGCTCCGGACACAATTATTATAAAAAATAGGTCAGAGGTCAAGGTCAAGGTCACAGTGACCTGAAAATGGTACGCGACACTCCGCCATCCCAAGATGTATCCACACACCAAATTTGGAATTCCTACCTCAAAGAATATAGGAGATATGGACCGGACACGAAAGCGGGACGGACGGACGGACAGTGCGATTACTATATGCCTCCCAAAGTTCCTTTGGGGGCATAAAAAGAAGACCAATTATCGCTTAATGCAAATCAAATATTTCCATTGCCATGGCCAACAAAAATTTAATTTGTGAAACTCAAAAGAACCTTCTCATGTAAAAATTAACGCACAAAAAACTTGATGATTTAAGCATCAGCGGACAAAAGTATTTCAGTTTTGCACTTGTCCTACAGGACGAGTGACTTACAATTCTCACTTGTCTTGCAAACACATTCACCATCCTTTAAGTTAATATGCAATAAAGAACATAAGGGAGTAATATTTAATGACTTCCTCGAGTAATTCATCCCAAAGCACAGGACAAGAGCTGTGGGGAGAATTACTGGTGTTTTCTAAATTTCACTAGTAACTACAAGCCGACGAGTTGAATTTTTGTCCCCTGAGAATGTGCTTCAGAGTTTGAATTATTGAGGTTAAACTTTCGAGATTAAAGTCAGTCTCTATCCCTGAGCAGATTGGATTTAGAGACAGATTCAAAACAGACAGGATTTGTCAAGATATTGCTCAAATGTTAAACCTATTAAACAGAAAATCGTAATCCATTACAGGGGACAAAAATATTTCAATATTACACTTGTCCTGCAGGATGAGTGACTTATTTTCACTTGTCCTACAAACACATGTACTCATCCCATAAAAGCATATACAATAAAGAACAAAAGGGAGTAATATGACTTATAAACTTCCTTATATCACTATTAAAATGATATTTACCCAGTCAAATTAATAACTGCATCCCATATACTGACAAAAAGATTTTACAGTCAATACTCAGAAAATGCTAGAAGTAGTTTCACCCTCAGATTTTAGGGTGAAACTACAGAAGACGAGTAATTCTTCCTAAAGCAATCGTCCAATAGGATGAGTGTTTTCGGAAGGATTACTTGTCCTTTCTAAATTTCACTCGTAATTAGGAGCGGAATTTTTGCCCCCCAGAGGTAAGTTGGCAAACGGTGAAGTCACAGATGAAATGCTGCAATATGTTGCATTGCATCAGTTTC
The DNA here is from genome assembly GCA_964019695.1 of Loripinus fragilis. Classification (NCBI taxonomy): domain Eukaryota; kingdom Metazoa; phylum Mollusca; class Bivalvia; order Lucinida; family Lucinidae; genus Loripinus; species Loripinus fragilis. Next base: position 78,276,998 of record OZ026518.1, read on the forward strand.
GGCACTGTTTGCAAAGATTAAAAAATCTTCAGGGTCTGTCTTAATTCGGAAATTCTAACCGCTGACCCCTTGTTATATACAATGAACCATCCCCCATTTACTGTATCAAACCAGATGGGAGAATTCATTAGTATTGAAATGGGTCAATCTGGCCTCCAGATAAGAGTGTGTAATGGAAAATTATTTTTCTTATCTCACCAAAATATATGTTGTGGGTACTCAAAAGAACTATCTCAATGAAACGGTTCTTTTGAGCACTCAAAGCACATGCTTAAATTTGTGGGTAAGAAAGTGATTATAATTCTACACTAAAAAATCCATATCTAGACCTATGAGTTAACTCTTTGGCTACCCGGGGCAATTTTTGGCGTCTGCTGAATGCTGATAATCTTTGCAAACAGTTTGGACACAGATCAGGCCCGACAACATGTCGGGCCTGATCTGGATCCAAACTGTTTGACCCTCCGATGGTGTTCCTGTAGGATTTTTTTTTAAAGGGGGAGTTCCACCCTATATGGAATTAACATAGGGTTCTGCCCACGCACAGAATTTTATAAAATTTAGTAGAAAGATTGTCTATTACATGTGTGTTCTATTTTTGAGAAATTTACCCATTCATCTATTTCAGTTGTTAAATTTAAATAATTTTAAATCTTGAATTTAAAAAAATGGACATCTTAATTAAAAGTGGCCCTAGGCAACAAGATTTTTGATTTTTTAACCAAATTTATTCTCAACATGATGCCTAATGATTTGTAATTAAGTATGTACCATACATGTATTTCAATGTATGAAATAAACAAGTCCACATAGAGTTTTGTTTGAAGGTACCCCTAAATTTAGCATTTTGAAAATATTTTTAACAATTTAAATTGTCAATTTTGCCAAGTTGCTGTTCTTGTCAACCTATGAAATTTATATCAAATATGTCCACACATGTGTTTTTTATAATCATAAAATCTAAAGAAAAAATAAAACCGGTAAAGTGGAGTTTTCTGAATTTCAATCTTAATGGTCAAAATTTTCCAGAATGTAAAAATCAAGATTTTATGTAAACTTCCGGCAGTATGCTCAATTTACATAGAGTTCTGCTATGCACAGGCATAGATCTTGATGATATTATGCAAATTGACTGTTTGGCTTATAAGTATTTTGTTTTCAATCGCTTTTCATTGGTTGGTTACAATATTCGGTATTGTGTAGTATGTGATTATAGGGGTACCCTCCAAATCAGCCCAGTTTGCATCTATCTGAAATCAGAATGTCTATAAATGATAATTATTAGAATTATCTGTGAGTCCTAGCTTATGTGTGCGGTGCACACATTACCATATCTATTACATAAATTGTTTAAAATAATGTTTCTTTTAGAATATTTACTCTAATTCAGCTGTACAAATTATATCAACAATGTTTGGGTTTTAATTATGGTGTTTTACAGTTCTTGTCAACCTTTCCCATCTATATATAATTTGACTATGTGTATAAGGATACTATTCACAAGATTTGAAGCCCGGAAATATATTTTGTTTGAATGGTGTCAGAGTCAGACTTTTGTTAAATGAATAAATATTAATGAATTCATCATAAATATTTATGCCCAGTTTTACAGAATTGTTTAGTATGTCAGCATTATGATTATGAGTTCATTTGAGAATCAAATTCATAATTCTATAACCACGATGGAAATAACAGCACAAAGACTGTTTCACCTCGTCTAATGCCAGATGTTCAGTATGTATACATTCAAAAATCGCTAAGTGTTTCTTAATATTTGAAAATCCATTTATAATTTTAAAAAGTATCATTTTTATTTTCATCAACTCCATTTCTATTTATTGGAGCAGTTTTAAAGCTTTTGTTGGAATATTAATGATTTTAAATAGGGTTTATGATAAGTATTTTTGGATACACTTTTGAAATGTTTTGGCGGATAGAACTTAATGCAGGAGAAATAACCACAATCAATGCAAATTAAGATACAATGCAATTCAATTAAGATTCTGTAAACCATTCATTAAAATGTACACATTGAGTGACTAAGGGACTGCAAAATAAAGATACTATTTAAATAATGTGGGAAAACGGATCATTCCATAATAGAAACAAACTATAAAGTTTTAAAACTTAAGACTCAGTTTCACTCAGTTTCTGCATGACACTAAATGGAAAGTGCTGCAGCTCTTATGCCTCCTAGCACTGGCTTAAATTGTCTTCTACTTTCTGCTGAAACTAAATATTCCAGAAGGAACAGAATATGAAAATACAACACTTTATCAATGTACAGGGGAAAGTTTAACCCAATACAAAGACAGCTGGTGTAAAATCCAAGTTCTCTGAAAAAAGAACCTACCAAAATAGTTAGAACATACACAATTTCTTAAACACTTGACCTGGTTTCACTTAGTTTAGGAGAGATAATGAGAAGTATGCACATAGTCCTGAACCAATTAACCCTCACTATTTGATTCGGAGAGAAATAAGATAGAGGAAATTCTAGGTGCAACAGGAACATAGAATGTAGATGGAGACGATGAATTACCTAGCATAAATCCTAATCTGTTTGAATTTTTTCAATGGCTGAAAGTCATTAAGAGCATAACCACCTGTTGGCTTCAGGCAAAAAAATAATTTGGAAACCAGTGGAAGATGAATTTACAAATGATACCTGCTGGACATCCACCCGTACAACTAAGTTCTAGACCAAGTGCTACTTATCAAGTGCTGCTTACAAAAATGCCAGTTTTATGCTATTGAATCCGACACCAAAAATATTTTGGACCTCATTTGGATGAAGACACTAAATAGTGATAGTCAATGCGTTTTTAGGATAATACTGGTGGAAAAACTGCGGTTTGTAAGGGCTAACTGGAATATTTTATTTGAAATCACTTAAGAATCAAAACTGACTTAACTCATTTCATGCAAATTATAACACTTTTACCGGTGTCCAAATTTTATGAAAATTTACATGCATAAAGAGGATGTATTTGACCTACTTTTCTGAAAAAATTTTGGGTTGACAAAAACTGGAACATGGTAAATATTAGGACAGAATCCCCTATAGACACTAACTTTAGTGCTCAATATGGGGATAAATCAAATTTTGATGGGTCAGAAAAAATCTATTTAGGTGTACTCATATACATTAATGGTAGTAAGGTATACCCTGGGAAGTCTTCTTTCATATTCCATTCAAAGAATGTAGCAGTCAATCACGTTAATGATTTGAGACTGATATTTAAAAGGTCATATATTAGTACAAATAGGGTGTACATCAAGGTGCCCCCCTGTGGCCTAACAGCCTTCGAGGAATAAAGTAATTTCATTTTTGTAGTTGTTATAACATAGGTATTCAACATACAAAATATTATGAAAATCCATGCGTGGGCAGATTTGGAACTCCCCCTTTCATTTTAAAAAAATATCTGCAGACGACAAAAAATGATGAAAAATTACTCAGCATGCAATGATTTAATGGAACACTTACTCATTGGCTGCCTGAAAGGTGCAAACTTTACATGGAAAACCTGCCACTTTGGACATTTCTTTACAGTACAATTTCACATGGTGCTGTCGTTCTGCCTTCGTAGAGTATCTACTGAAGCAATTCTCGCAGTAATATGGCTTCGCGTCGTGTCTCTTTTTGTGTCTCTTCAGGTTATCTTCATAGCCAAACTCGCTATAACATATGTTACATGTAAAGTGTTTCGATTTGGAATGATGATGAATATGGCGAGAGTATCTATGATTATTGGGGAAACTCTTCTCACAAATTTCACAGACTATATCACCCGTGTGTTCCCTATCAAGTAGCTCTTGTATTGTCCTCACTTTTGTTTCACCAGTCTTGGGATCTTTAAATGTTATTTTAACGGCACTAATCTCGCCTTTCTCGGCGGGCACAAGTGTGATATCTGTACAGTATGGCTTCCTCTGCTTGTGCTCTTTAAGATTATCAGCAAAATTAAAAACAAAATTACAATCACTACAAGGGAACTCTCCTCTTTCTTTCTCAATGCTCTTGTCATGATCTTTCTCGATGTGTGCCGCAAGGTCGACCTTAGTCTTGAAATATTTGAAACAGTGTTCACACTTCAAATTTTGATTAAACATGTATCCTTTACAAAATCTATACAGGTGATTTTCAAGACCCTTTTGTGATCTAAACTGTCTTTTACATCCCTCACAGGTTAGAGATTTGTGAAGTTCAATGTGTTCTTGTATCTTTGCCTCATTTGATAAGAACTGGTTACAGACACTACATTTCACATGCCCTTCTTTTGTTTTAACTGCAACTGCAACTTCAGGTTCCTTAATCTCAAATTTTGGTTCCTTGCTCTTAGCACCTGGATCCTTGCTCTTAGCACCTGGTTCCTTGCTCTTAGCACCTGGATCCTTGCTCTTAGCATCTGGTTCCTTGCTCTTAGCACCTGATTCCTTGCTCTTGACAGCTGGCTCCTTGCTCTTCGAACCTGGTTCCATGCTCTTAAGATCTGGTTTCTTGCTCTTAGCACCCGATTCCTTGCTCTTGACATCTGGTTCTTTGCTCTTAACTTCTGGTTCTTTGCTATTAACTTTTGGCTTCTTGCTCTTTACTACTACTGTAGGTACTACTGCAACTTTCCTTCTTTTCTCTGGAAGTCTTTTTAATACTACTTTAGCTTCAGGCATTTCTTTGCCCATTAAACTTGAAAAATCCTGTTTTCCGGACTTTCTTCTTCTAGACCTTCTAGTTCCTTCAGTACATGTTTCAACCTTGATGCCTTTCTCTTTAACTGTTTCACCATCTTTACCTTCCTTGTTGTCAGAAGACTCAGCTGTTTTTGAACCAATATCTTCATCTAAATGCTCTAATGCTGACGTAAAATCATCAAAAGTGTCATAATCATTTGTGTCATCATCAAACATATCATTCAGTGCATCAGTATTCAGTGCATCAGTATTCGGTGCATCAGTATTCAGTGCATCAGTATTCGGTGCATCAGTATTCGGTACATCAGTATTTATCAAACTTTCAGTATCCACTGGTTCAGGTGTGGGAACAGCAGTGACTGCAGTAATGAGCTGCTTTTCTGTTTTTATTGGGAATTGTTTTTTACCTGGAATTACAAGAAAAAATTAAGATTTAAGTTAGGAGTTTAAGGCCAAAATTAGCTCTTTTTCCATTCTGGATTCCCACTAACAGGTACTTTGGCAAACAGTGAAGACCAAGATGAAATGCCACATAATGTGGCATTTCATTGGGGTCTGCATCGTTTTCTATGACAAAAAAAATCATGGACAGAAATATATTAAAATTTAGAAATTTTGACCTATGCTCTCTTTAAATACAAAATGGCCAAACCAATGCTTACTGTATTAATAATTTTATGTGGGAAAATCCATTAAAATGAAAAGGGTTAACTAATATTTATTTTAGACAAGCACACAAGGCTTTGGTACTTATTTCATACAGTAAAACCTGTGTAAAACGGCCACTCTCAAAAAGACCGAAAATTGGTTTTCAAGAGCAATTATCGCTTAATGCAGGTCAAAAGTATTGCAGAATGCTCCAAGGGGAGCATTCTGCAATACTTTCGACTTCATTAAGCTACCAATTGTTCTTCAGATCTTTGTTTTGTCTATTTTTGAGTGGCTGTTTTACACAGGTTTTATTATACGCAAATAGTCAGTCTTCAAACTCTCATGTGCAAATATCTAGTGGGGCCATAGTACTAATTTTTGTCTGCACCTTCCCTCTACTTTCATACTTTGATTATGCAAGCAGTGAAGGCTCTGGCTAGACAATGCAGCTGTAGAGGCTCATCTGAGCCTTGGCTACTGGCTGATGTAATAATTACTAAACTCTCATGTAACAAACTTGTTGAGTGACATGCTTAAATACAAGTAGACTTAATGGAGTGTGCAAGACTTCAAACCAAACGCCCTATGGATGGGGATGAAGTGTCTGTCTGTCCATTCCCTAGAACTTTCCAATAAGTTATATGCTTTTTTCACTTTTCACATAATATTCTCTCCAGCAGCAATACTTTAACCAGGTACATTGTATAATGTGCCACAATGCATTCTCTTTCTAGCTTCCTTATTGCATATGAAAATATGTATTAAAAAGCTGGTGTCTTTTCCTTGGACAAATAACTATTACTAAACTTAACTGTTATCACTCTAGAGAACCTCTGTACTCGAACAGCGCAGTCATCGCATGGTGGTTGCAGTCGACAATGGCACAAAATTGTGTTACTCGCTGTTAAGAAAGGCAATAAAATGAATATTTTTATTAATATTTTACTTCTGAAAACATTCTTCGCTGATTATTGTCATTTATATATCCAGCTGTGTATCTGCTAAACAAGATTTGTGAGTTAAGCGATAGTCGATACAGCGTCTGAATTATGCCAAAAAGGCAATTTTTCTCCTGAAAAAAGGATGAAAGGCATCTTTGCTTATGTCCTGGAATTAATGCTTACTCTAGATAAAATGCAAAATAACAGTACTTTAATTTGAATACAGTTCGAAATCAGAGGCCAGAGCATTATGCAAGTTATTCAACCTTTTCATACTGTATGCATAGTTCTGTATAATGGGTGTTCTGGCCCAGTGAACCGGTCATTGACTGCATACATATTGATTTTATTTAGATCTTGACAACTGGGCTAGAACACCCGATATACAAAACTATGCGTACAGTATAAAACGCTTGAATAACTTTCAAAATGCTCTGCCCTGAGATTTTAAACTTTGAGCACATTAAAAGACTGATATTTTACATTTCATCTAATGTTAGCATAGAGGACCTCGGAAAGTCTCCTATTCAATCTGCCCAAATTTAGAAAGCCTGTCACTAGGATAATGCATTATTTACAACTAACTTTTTGTGCTTAAATCAAACCCTTACATTTAGTGCATCTAGCAAAATAAAAGTATTTGGAAAAATATTGCATATTAATGCCAGGACTTCATGGTGTAGGGGTGGGGGTATTCTTCGCGACAAAAATTTTATTTCACAGAAAGTCAAGGTTTCGCCAAGTACTCACCTAAATACACGGAAATATAGTGTTTGCGGCATAAAACTTTAGATGAAAGTGATAACTTTGCATAAAATTGAGGTTGTGAAAATTTCATCTTTTCTTCTAAATAAATATGCTGTGCATAACTTTTGACTATTACCTGTTATATTTCAAATGCACTCAGTTTGACCTGTTCACTGAGATGTATCATACCTGCATACTGTAAACAACATATTCTAGATAAGCACAGTTTTTAGTGTAAAATTGTAAAGATTTTCTAACTCATCAGATTTATGTTGAATAGCAAAAACAGTGTTTTCGACCCATATTTCTTAATAGGTACTTGTCCAATGGGAAAAACACTTGTGTGTATAATTCGAGAGTTAAAATTAGTATCTTTTTCATCGAAAAAACATCATTTTCTCTGAAACTTTTCTCTGACCATTTTTATGGGCTATTCTTCATTAAGACTGTCCGAGGTCCTTCCAGAACATAAACAAAAATGCCTTTCATCCTCTTTTTCAGGAAAAAATCACCTTTTTGGCATAACTCTGGCGCTGTATCGACTATCATCCACTCACATAAATGGTGTTAAGCAGATACACAGCTGGCTATATAAGTGACAATATTTAGCAAAGAATATTTTCAGACTTAAATATTGACCAAAATATTACCCTTTTTAATAGCTACCTAGTACGTACACTATTATGTGCCCTTGTTGACTGCAACCACCATGTACTGACTGCGATGTTCGAGTACAGAGGTTCTCTAGTGTGGTTATGGATACGTAATAATGCAATAATGGTGAGTAGAATTTTCCATCTAATAGTCTAAGTCTTACAGGACTAGTGGACATTTTTTTTATATCCCTGCCTTTCTTGTTTGCCCCACTTAGTCTTGATACACTGCTTCCGCCTGTGAAGCTTTTTTGCATAATTCAAAAAGTACACGAGATAAAGATTTGGGAATGCACAAACACATGGACAAGGTACCGGTAAACAGTTTCTGATCTTGAATTAGTGGATCCATATAAATGATTCAAAAGACATTGAAACAATTATGTAATGCATATTGTGCATGTGTGTACTTGTTTTATAGATATTATACCATTAGCCATTTCAATAAGTGTTGGAACATATTTAATCATGTTTTTTCTTATACAAACCTATACAGAAATGCTCAAAATCTGTCACAAACACATGTCTGTCCTCAACAAATTCTTTCCCTCTTTTCGAACCTGTGATGAAATTACCACTTTCACTGAGAGTGATCACCACACTCTCATGTCCATTTTCTTCCAACCTCTGGCACTAGAAAAAATATGTCCAAATAAGCATACATAATTATGACCTTAAAATTGATATTATTTTCCTATCCATCAGTTAAAACATATGTTTTGGGTGCTCAAAAGAACCGTCTTATTGAGTACCCACAACATATGTTTTGGTTGAGAAATAAGAAAATTTATGCTCTCATACCCAGACGCTTTAAATAAAGACTTTTGAGAATTAAAAATTTGAAAATTTAGACCAAAACTAGATTCAAAAATTTCACTTGGGGACGTCTATTGTCTATGTTATGGTTGAAGCTGAATTTAAAACTGAAAATTAAATTAACATGTTTTTTGTAACTTAAACAGAACTTGAAACAATAAAACTGATGCCACACCTCTCCATATTGAAGTTTTAGCCATTTATCCATATTCTTATGCAATTCCTTGCTTGTTTTCCATAGAGCAGAGGAGTGGAGTGGTGTGCTGCATAAAACCATATAGGGATTTCTTGCTTAAATTTGAGACAATAACTGTTATGGAAGGCACATCAAAAACAATGTCCCCATCCCCTTCAGTTATGGACTTTTGGGTAACAAAAACTGACTATATTATACAATACCCACACCGTACAACCGGCTGCTTAGATGACAGGTTACTAACAATGATGACAGATACGGGATTTTATGTCCCATGAAGAGTAGGTTATAATTTTCGGTTGGCAAAATTGTTAGAGAACCCCTCTGGTACTCTGTGGTGGGTGAGTACACTTGTTAGTGTTGAGAGATCCTACAGAAACAAGCTGACGTTATATCTCTCACAAATAAAGCCACACTTGATCATCATTTCAGAGGTTTCCCGAGAAAAGTCACAAAAAACGGTTATTTGTTCAGGTTGTGCGTCTCTCCGTCAAAGTCTGCTGTCTACATTTTTTACAATAAAACTGCTATTATTCAGCTACATTTCTGCCAAATTTGAAGCCGCAGTTTGATTTTATAAAGTTGTAAGAGCCCATCAAAGATGACAGGTGGAGAAAAACTTGATGCCTTTGTCAACAGATCAATTTTGAAGTGGCTGTCTTTGATGACAGGTCATGAATTTTAGAGGCTAACATTGATGACAGGTCATAATTATAGAAAGTAACTTTAAATCAACATATTTCTTCAGCTTTGGTCTCAACAGAGCAAATAAATCATCTTCCCTTTTGCATTCAGGTCAAAACAATCTTGTGTGCCAGTTGGCTAACTGATATTGAGCATAGGTAAACAGTCTAGATCCAGACCATACACTTTAGAAACAGGGTCCATTCTGTTTCTTATAGTAGATGACATAGATACAACAAAATTTATAAAGCTCAAAATGTAATTCTAGATCAGATATCACTTAGATGACAAATGGCCATGTCCACTTTTCAGTGAAATCTTGAGCTTTGTCTGTGGGTTGTGGGCCCTTTTCTTTGTTTCGTCATAGTGTGTTAATTTGATTGGAGTGTTTCTCCATGATGATACATTGCAATTGTTAGAAGGTTTCCGTGCAGCCTGGGCATTTCTTGTGCTTCAACGGTGGCAGAATCTGGGGTGGATATTTGGTGCCAGTAGAATGCATTTAAGCCCCTCAGTGGCTTGGGCTGCTGTTGGTTCTAGGGAGGTGGTTCTGTTGTTGTTAACTTGTTGTTTATTGTAACTTCCATTGTGGGAGTCTGTAATTGTTCTATGTTTTGTTGTACGCTACCTTATGTCCATTCTAGTTTTGCAATCATCTGGGTGGGAAAGAGAGAGATGGTTGCTTTGCTTAGTTTGTCTTCTAGGTGTCTCGTGATTGTTGTGTAGCTCTTCCTCCCGGTGCCATGGGTATGTCTGCAGTTTCTGTGATTGTAGTATTTCCTGATCATACTCACTATTTATTATTGTAATATCAGTTTATTGCACGTTTGGGATTTAAGGACAGGGTTTAGTTTGAGTTGTGCCACTTCTCATGTTATTTTTGTTCAAAGTAGTACCAGTGCCTGGTGACAAAATTTCTCTTCCACTATATGAATCAACAGAAAGTTGTGAATCAGTGTTACAGGTTGAATGGCAACCTGATCTTTTCCCACAGCAAAATATTTTCAGCCTTGATTATACATGTAGTATGCAAGTTGACATCATGTGCTAAGCAGACATGGTGTCTTCTAGTGTCTTGGCTGGTATCTATTGTGTTGTGCCTAGGCGATCAAAGTATTTGTTTTACAGATTTTGATGATAGAGATCCATCTATAGGGGTCAATCTAAGGGGTCCTCAAACTCTAAATATTCCAAGTTGTGATCCACCGCCAAAATCTGTTTGACAAAATACCTTGGTTACCAAAGCACAACACAATAGATAACAGTCAAAACTCCAGTAGACACCATGCCTGTTTAGCTTTAAACATCACAGGCAAGTGTGGATCCAGAGGGGGGACAGGGGGTCCAGACCCCCCCCCTGGAAAATCACAAGTTATATGGATTTCTATAGGGATAAGCAATTGCACCCCCCTGGAAAAAGTTGCCCCCCCCCTTCCCCCCCCCCCCCCCCCCCCCCCCCCCCCCCCCCCCCCGGAAAATGTTGGGCCTCTCTGGAACCTTGAAAAATGATAGATTTCTTTGAAATTGACCATTTGACTTCTGTAAAATAAGCTGAGGACTAAAAAAAAAAAAAAAAAACGTTGTCAGAGCTTTTTTTTTGTCAGACTGACCTGGCCCCCCTGACGAAAATTCCTGGATCCGCGCATGACATGGTGTCAATTTATACCATATCAAGGCTGAATATATTTTGCTTTGTCATGAGATCAGGATATTAACTGTTGCCTTTCAGCCTGTAACAGTGATGCACAACTTTCTGTTGATATGTATAGGGGAGATGTAATATTGTTCCCAGGTACTGGTACTGCAAGAAAAAAAAATAACATGAGCAATGACCAGGAAGTGGCACAACACAAACCAAGCCCTGTCCTTAAAGCAGAAATTCTGAAATAACTGATATTACAACACAAGATTTTATTGAAAAGTAGATACGCCCATTTGTCATCTAAATGATATCTGATCTAGACGTACATTTTGAGTTATTGTTTGTATCTATACCCTCTAAGAAACAGTATTTTTGTTTGTTTTGTTGCTTTACGTCCCAAGTAAACAGCTATGGTCATGGCAGGATGGTCAGTTCACCTAACCACACTTTTTCCTGGTCAAGCTTGGACAAGCAAGTAACCAGTACTTTGTGTAAATACTTTCACTTGTAACTGACAACGACCCTTCTTGAATGATTTAGCGTAAGGGAGGAGAATGACCATAGAAATTATTTCACGATCAATCTCCACAAAAGTATGGGACTGGGCCGGGATCAAACTGGCGCCCCCTGGATCTGCAGTCAGACTCGCATCTGTTGCCAGACACGTTACCGACTGTGCTACATGGCCCGGTAAAGAAACTATATGGACCCTGTTTCTACAGTGTCTGGTCTGGAGCTAGACTGTTTGCCTATGCTCAATATCAGTTAACCAACTGGCAGATAAGATTATTTTGACCTAAATGCAATATGGAAGATGATGTATGCTCTCAGTTGAGACCAAAGGTTGAAGAAATATGTTGATTTAAAGTAACTTTCTATAATTATGACCTGTTATCAATGTAAGCCACTAAAATTCATGACCTGTCATCAAAGACAGCCACTTCAAAATTGATCTGTTGACAAAGGCAGCCATTTTTTCTCTACCTGTCATTTTTGATGGGCTCCAACATCTTAATAAAATCAAACTGCAGCTACAAATTTGGCAGAAATGTAGCCGAAAGATAATAGTTTAATTGTATATAGTGCAGACAGCAAGACTTTGGAGGAGAGACGCACAACCTGAATAGATAACCGTTTTTTGTGACTTTTCTCTGGAAACCTCTGAAAAGATGATCAAGTGTGGCTTTATTTGTGAGAGATATAACGTCAGCTTGTTTCTGCAGGATCTCTCAACACTAACAAGTGTACTCACCCACCACAGAGTACCAGAGGGCTTCTCTAACAATTTTGCCAACCGAAAATTATAACCTACCCTTCATGGGACATAAAATCCCGTATCTGTCATCATTGTTAGTAACCTGTCATCTAAGCAGTCGGTTGTACGGTGTGATACCTGACATTACCTGTCTGTTATTCGACCTAATCAGCGCCTCTTTAAACGCACACTGATTACATTATGGATTGTTTACACAATATGAACTTCTGAATTCCAGTCAATGCAGCGTTGCTATTTCATTCTTAATATTCATTCATTGTGTGGATGAAAAACATTGTGGATCCTGATCAGCTAGCTTCATCAGAACACAGCTGATCTGGATCTACATGGTTTGCAGCAGATGGTTTAGGATTTCGAACAAGTTCTGGGATCAACCTCAAGACTACATATTTCTTATTTGCTTAAGTTGGTGATCAGCTTGCTTACTCCCTCCATTTATCACTAATTAGAAAATGGAACAAATTCTATTAGCATTATCTGTTGACTAGATTGTGTGGCAGTTTTTTTTGTATCATAAATTTTATCCCCTTTCTAAAAATCACATTTTGGTTATGTTGCAAACAGTGTAGATCCAGCAGAGGTCTAGATAAGCTTTCAGTTCAATTGGGTATTTACCCCACTAGAATTTTATCAATTGCTTTTTTTCAAAAACAATTGCTTAAAAAATGTTTTTTACCCCACATATATTTTTGAAATTGCTTATTTATAAGTACCTGATCTTAGTAATGGAAGAAACAGACAGATCAAAGTGAGTCTGACTTTGTGCAAATACTTTAGCCAGTATCTGACACATGACTTACTAGTATCAAAGAAGAATAAGTAAATGACTTTGTTAAAGGAGTACATCACAACAAAAGTATGATGCAGAACAGGAGGCTTGAACTGACTAGTGTGCTACCATGGGATGTATTCATATTTAAGAGTTTAAGAGTTTATTATTTTTTTTTTTTTTGCTTTTTCCAAAATTAAATTGCTTTTCGTTACCCCTTCATTTAGAAAACACCCCAAAAAGCAGCTTATCTGTTCCTCTAGATCCAGATCAACCGTCTTAAGCTGGCTGATCAGACTCTGCACTATTTTTCAAGCAATTTGGAAGTTAGTTCATGTGAGAGTGACTTATATTCTCAAGTAATTTGGAAGTTAGTTAATGTGAGAGTGACCTGTATTCTCAAGCAATTTGGAAGTTAATTCACATGAGAGTGACTTGTATTCTCAAGCAATTTGGAAGTTAGTTCATGTGAGAGTGACTTGTATTCTCAAACAATTTGGAAGTTAGTTCATGTGAGAGTGACTTGTATTCTCAAGCAATTTGGAAGTTAGTTCATGTGAGAGTGACTTGTATTCACATGCTAAATATAGCAAGTGATGGTAATTTCAACTTGCTTTTTGGATTAAACTACTAGCATTTAGCAAGTAAGCAAGAGCTAAATTTGATCCCCGAGCACACAGTTTGCTTATTTGATAAAATACGGTATTTGATCTTCTGATCCTGATCTTTGATACTCACTGCTATTTGAATATCTTCTTGTAATCTTTCAATGTAGGCCGGCTCTACAAATGTCCCCATGGTTTGATTAGGCTGAAAAAAAGTTGTAAATCTTAACAGTTAATGTTGCATATGCCCTTGTTTGAACATACGGTAAATGTTCTAAAATTTGGAACAAAAGTTGCCTGCCGAAAGGGCTGGACAAACATCACAGACTCCAATCAGACTGCTTCTGAAGAAGCAGTTTTAAAGTAAAGATCAACCTAGGACCATCATTCGAACATACGTTGTAAGGCCCATATCCCTAAAGAGACATACCAAGACCAAAGGTGATTGCAATCAGCCCATTAGTTTCAAAGACAAAGATTTTCAAACAGTTTTTACCTAACATGGCATGGAAGACATTTTGGTCATATAATGACATGGACAATATATATTATTAAGGTTGTCTAATCCAAAGCATGCTCCATATGAAATTTAAATTCAGATTGGCCTTCTGTCTGGCACTGCAGGGTTCAAGCGGATGGTCTATTGAGTCTCTGCTGAAAAAAACTTGAGCGACTTGCCCAGGAACAGTGTGGTGTCCTGATTTGGCTGCATGTATGCATAAGCTCATGGCCAAACTGCTTTGACTACAGAGATGCACAGGCTTATTTGAATCTCTTTAACAATATTGGCATACAGATCCAGATACAAACCATTTTCCTTTGGCTTTGGTTTGTTTGTCTGAGGTGACAATTTTAACATTCACAGTTATTTCAGCTATGGTCGAGACAGCCCAATAGATACTGGGTTAAAAATTGTTCATTATATTGCATTTTTAGTCCCACAAAGGCGCCCCCTCCCCCCCCCCAAAAAAAATTTGAAATGTTTCTCAGGCCACTATCTTTTGAAAACAGATGTGGCAGGGAGGGTCTTTATTTTAATTTTTATTCGGCAAAAAAAAAAAACTATGCGCAGATTTTTTTTGAAACTCAATTTTTTTTTTAAAAGTTGTGCTTTGACAGGTTATTTCATCAAATATTATTCAAGTCAGGCCATAAAACTTGATAGTAAAAAGCCTCCGCACATCAAGTAGATTTGACTTCATCAATGATGCATAAAACTTACACTGTTGGGGCTTCATATTCAATGAAACAGTCGAAAAATCCAATAATATTCGATGTAAACAACCAAATAGAGGTGAGAATAAATAGACAACCCGACACTACCCGCCATGGACCACAAGGTCCGAGTGGAACGGCATGCTCGTTACAGATAATGATGTTATGAAACTGGAAATGCCATTTTTTGTTTTAGAAAGCAATAAAAAAAAAGTAATGTGGGGGGCTTTTAAAACAGATGCGACGGACCTGAGAAACAATTCATTTTTTTAGTTGGCCTAAAATAGCTGATATTATCAACCAACGAAGCTCTTATATGTGCAAAAATATTAACAACCGCCAAAATACATGACACATTTGCTACTTATGCGAGAAAACAAAACCACTGAATCCATCCACAACTGATGTGCCTCGACATCGTGAAGGTAAAAACCCAGCACATTTCCCTGCTATTCCCGGCCCTCCCCTCAATTTGAAAATATGTTTTCATTTATTAGTGACCAAACATTTATTTTTCAAAGGTTACAGTAGCCGAGTTGACTCGCTGCGCTAACAGACCCTGCGCCAACCTGCTATGTCCATGAGGGTGTGTGGCAGTATACAGAGAAAGATATATAATTTAGATGGCAGACCTGATGAAAAGGTGTAGTGCAGCGCCATCCTAAAAGAGACTGCGGAAAAAAATTTTACTGAGAGGAGGTCAGGTAACCAGGACTTGTGCTGGCTCTGTCACTGACAAAATATTACTCATAGCGTAGGGAGGTGGCAGGGTTCTTGGAAATAACTGTTAATTACAACATATTCCATATCAGGCCTTGTGGTTGGTTGGTTATTGGTTTTGTTGCTTTACGTCCCAAGTCAACAGCTATGGTCATTGCGGGACGGTCAGTTCACCTAACCACACTTTTTCCTGGGCAGGCTTGAACAAACAGTTAACCAGTAATTTGTGCACATACCTTCGCTTGTAACTGACAACAAAGCTTCTTGAATGAATCAGCGGAAGGGAGGAGAATGACCGTAGAAATCATTTCATGATCAATCTCCACGAAAGTATGGGACCGGACCGGATCAAACTCGCGACCCCTGGATCTGCAGTCAGATACGCATCTGTAACCAGACACGTTACCGACTGCGCTATGCGGCCCGGCGTCAGGCCTTGTGGCACAATCTTCTCCAAACTTCTATCAATTTCTGGTCAATGCATTATATAGTCATTTGCGGTGACCCTAAAATGCGTAAAGGACTCGTTTTCGCGAAAAGGACTTTTATTTTTGCGAAAAGGACTTTTAATACGGCTAAAGCTATTTATTAGGGTTATATTTGATATTTAATATTATAAAACTGAAGTTAAACTATATTTATTTATCAATATTATGCAATAGAAGTCGTTTTTGAAATGATATTTCACGGTAATGGCAGAAATATGACTTGTGAAAAGGAGTTTCATCATTAAGAAAAGGACTTTGTAGGCTTCTGGTCTTTTTTTTTATTATTTTTTTTTTATTTAAGTATTTATTTATTTAATTTGAATAATAGTAAGCAAGCAGATATCTTGTGTTCAAAAAATGATAAAATCCGGAAAAGCACCTGTGTACGATACATTATTTAGCTTTGCGAAAAGGACTATTGATACCGTCTGAGACTATGTTTGAATATCCATGTCCGTTTGCATGTTATTATTTTAAAAAAATACAGTAGAAATTAGTATTGTCTGAATAAATCAAACCTCCAGATGTCGAATATTGAGTATATGAGACAATTGCACCATAAAAATGAATTTGAAAAGGGCTCAATTCCGCGTAAAGGAGTTTTATTCTTACGAAAAGGATCTCGTTTTTCGGCTTTGCGCAAAGGACTTGATCTTCATACATTACGTTTACGAAAAGAGCTTCTTATATTTATAGATGATCTTAATAGGTTAGCTTTTTGCGAAAATAGGCACAACTTGAGCACATCGAGGTATTGATACGTTTGGCATAGTAGAACAACAAAGACTCTGACGAACCTGCTCAATGGGGCATGCCCAAAAGATGGTTGATTTTGATTTTATACGCGCCTTTTTGAGGTTGAATACTAATTACAGAAAGAAAATGTCAATATTTCAGAAAGCTTTAAATTACCAAAATGCAACTGTGCGTCAATAATGCATCATTACTGTTATGATGTCTTTGTAAAATTAGGGATTAGATATAGGTTATAATATAGTTAAAGACAAATAAAATAGGCCAAGTTTAATAACATGAATCTTCAATTACCATGCATACAGCGTCAAGCATGCTGTATCCACGACAATTTAAAGTCGTTTTAAGTCTCGTACCCCCTGCAATATAACCATTCTGAGTGTTACCACCAATCACAATTAAAACCGACCAGAAGATGCAAGTAGCTAAACGAATTTTCAATCACCATGCATACAGTGTCAGAGCTATGCTGTATACACGACGATTCAAAGTCGTTTTAAGACTCCTACACACCGCAACATAATCCATTCTGAGTGTTATCGGCAATCACAATTAAAAGATGCAAGAAGCTAAACGAATATTTGAGGACGAGCCAGTTTAAATCAATAGAGCTTACATACATGCGAGCAGCGAATGCTAAGTTGATCCTGTACAAATGCGCATTCTCGCAAGAGCGTTCACTATATATACTGGCGGCATGTACATGCATTTGAAGAAAATATTTTATGCGACTAGCCCTACTAGCTAGCTGTGCAATCTTTTCATAGTTAATTTCCATTTTATCATATTGCATGCGTGTCCCCAATTAAAGTCCATCTGTTCAAAATCAATCAGAATAAATGGATTAGAATAGCTTATCACATTCTTTGACACATTGACAATAAACAGGACCAATTAACATATTAACCTAACCAGGTATATAAGACATATAAGGCTTATTTGGTTGTTGACTACTATTTTATCGTCCGTTGCTGTGCTTGTGTCAAACATGAGTTATCTAGATCAGCCCCGACATTTTATCTGGGCTCAAACGTATTATAAATGCTATCAGCAGATGACATTAGAACAGGCCTTTAGTTAAGAGTGCGTATCGTAATTTTTTTTCTTATTTCTCAACCAAAACTTATATTGTGGGTACTCAAAAGAACCGTCTCAATGAGACGTTTCTTTTGAGTACCCAAAATATAACACTTATCCTCTCGAGCAGCGAAGGCTCATATGAGTCTGAGCATGGGCACATTCTCGCTAGAACCCTCACTGCTTTAAAGCGGGATGGAAATGGGCTTCCTTTCAACATGTCAAAAAAATACAACTCTCTTTCACCATATTTGAACATGAACTATTTTCCTGTGTGCACAAAAGGCGAGAAGCCATGCTAGGGGGTCCGGGGCATCCCCCTCCCCCCTTTATCTGTCTTTTGCTATATTTACCTATAACTAATCCCTAATTTTATAAAGACATCATCAGACCGAGGGCCGCTAGTTCGAGCCTCACCGACATCACTGGGTTGTGTCTTGAGCAAGAACATTAATCCTAGCTCAGTACTGGTTCAGCCCAGGAAGACCTGTCCCTTTATCACTGAAAGATTGTTGATGGGACGTAAAGAATCGACTCAAACAAAGACAGCATAATAGTAATCATGTTTGATTATTGACGCACAGTTGCATTTCCGTAATTTAAAGCTTTACTAAATAGTGATATATTTTCTTTCTGTAATTAGTATTTAACCTCAAAAAGGCGCGTATAAAATCAACAACACCAATCTCCTGGGCCTACACCGTTGAGCAGGTTCATCAGAGTCTTTGGTGCTCCACTATGCCAAATGTATCCTTACCTCGATGTGCTTATGCTTCATTTTTGCAAAATGCTAACCTATTTAAATCATTTATAAATATAACTCCGGAAAATAATTTATTACCAGGCATTATAAATCGTCCAAAGTCCAGACTTTTTTCGTGAACGTAATATATGAAGATCAATTCATTTACGCACCAAAAGCGAGGTCCTTTTCGTAAGAATAAAGCTCCTTCATGCGGAATTGAGTCCTTTTCAAATTCAACTTTTTACGGTGCTATTGTCTCAAATACTCAATATTCGACATCTGGAGGTTTGATTTATTCAGACAATACTAATTTCTACTGTATTCCATAAAAACGGACATGGTCTCAGACGGTATCGATAGTCCTTTTGGCAAGGCCATATAATGTATCGTAAATACAAAGTCCTTTTCTTTATAATGAAACTCTTTTGGTAAGTCATGTTTCTGCCATTTCCGTGAAATATCATTTCAAAAACGATTTCTACTGCATATATTGATAGATTAATATCGTTTAACTTCAGTTTTATAACATTAAAGATCAGAAATAATGCTTATAAATAGATTCAGCCATAATAAAAGTCCTTTTCGCAAAAAATAAAACTCCTTTTCGCGAAAAGGAGTCCTTTACGCGAAAAGGAGCCCTTTACGCATTTTAGGGTCACCCGTCATTTGTTATCACGGCCCCCATCCCTGGGGAAGGGCCAGAAGGGGGAAATTTGCCAGCCCACCCTGAATCTGAAGCCAGTACTTGACGATCTACATGGTTACATGCTGCCATCAATCATGACTTCTGTAGCGTGGGTGGTTGAGCCCTCAGTGCAGTCTGTCCTGATCTTTGCGTCCTTTTTTACATAAATTTCCCTTTCTCATATACGACAACAAACTTTCCTCAGTTGTTGGATCATGCGCATCTTTCATAAGCTTGAGCCCCGCAGTGCAGGGTCATTCAGCCAAGAATTTACCATCTGCTTGTCCCCACAGTATGGGCTCCTAGCAGGGATTTGCTTGGAAAAAAGTCAAAGTCCCCGCTATTCACCGGGGCTGGGAGGGGGCGTGGTTACAAATGACTACAGTGCACAATCTGGAGCAGAAATGAGCTACCACGAAAACTGGTACCTAGACAAAAGCGCTCAGAATCGGGAAAGTAGGCGACACAGATATATTCTTAACATAATGCTACACTGTTTATTGGATATACTAGTAACGGCTCATAAATACTTACCGGTTACTCCAGCGCTTCAAACGAAATCCTTTCATCAAAGATTGTCATTTTCTGTACTCTCTTGTCCATAATTGCCAACTCGTCCTGATAAAACACGCATGTGCCCATTTACGGTACAGCTAATTAGCGAAAGAAAGTTCCATTCGCGAAAACAATAGGGTAGGTATAGTTATATGGGGCACTCACGGGGGTTTTGGGGAACATGGGAAAATGGCATTATATCAAGGAAACAAGGGAAGAAAGGCCGCATTTTAGGATCAAAAAGACAATATTGGGGACATGTAACATAAAACTTTTTTGGGGAACAGGGGAGCAAGCCAATTGAGAGAGAGAGAGAGAGAGAGAGAGAGAGAGAGAGAGAGAGAGAGAGAGAGAGAGAGAGAGAGAGAGAGAGAGAAACAGAGTCGGGGTAATTAAAATTGTAATTGTAATTAATTGCAATTTAATTACATTTTCTAAAGTAATTGCATGTAATTGTAATTAAGACATTTCTTTAATTACTGTAATTGAATGTAATTAATTACATGGCCAAAAACGGGAGTAATAAACAATTACTTTCAATTACTTTTTAATTACATGTACTTTTCAGATCAGTTATGAACTTCAGTTACTAAAGATTATCATAGTTTAATACTTAAAATACTGCTAAATGAATTGTTCTTGGCCTTTGTAAATGCATATACCATTTGCTGTACTAGTTGAATGCAACATGAAACTAGAGCGCGCAGTCGATTGGGCGCCATCGCAAATCCCCACGCTCAAGTTTTTGACTCCCCCAGCACCCAGCAGTCCCACCCCAGGGCATAACCTTGGCAACAGAATGAAAATTCTATTCAATATGTTTTCTATCTTCTATTTGTGAGAACACACACAAAGTTTGGTATAAAAATCTTTGAAATTGACATGTTAATGATATTTGACCTTTTGACCTTGCCCCAAGGTCACCAGTTTGACCCTAGGATGAAAATGTTACTTGCATTTTGTTCTGCTCGTCATCCCTGTCAATTTGATAAACCAAATGACCATGTTGGAAAAAAAATTGTTTGACCCCCTGGGTACCCCCAGTGCCCGAAAGTCCCACACCCAGGCGACAGAATAAAAATCCCGTCTGATATGTTTTGTATCTTTCATTTGTGAGAACACACACAAAATTTGGTATAAAAATCTTTGAAATTGACATGGTAACCGAAATTTAATGATATTTGACCTTTGACCTTGCCCCAAGGTCACCAGTTTGACCATAGGATAAAAATGTTACTTGCATTCTGTTCTGCTCGTCATCCCCGTCGATTTGACCATGTTTGAAAAAAAAAAAATTTGACCCCCTTGGCACCCCTAGCGCCCCAAAGTCCCACCCCTGGGGCATGACCCAGGGGACAGAATAAAAATCCCATCTGATATGTTTTATATCTTTCATTTGTGAGAACACACACGAAGTTTGGTATAAAAATCTTTGAAATTGACTTTGTAATTGAAATTAAATGATATTTGACCTTTTGACCCCTCCCCAGGGCCCCAGGGGACGGGGCCAAAAAAAAGTTTGACGTTGTACGCCCCATTCATGTAAGTAACTCACACACCAAATTTGAATTTCGTCCAATGGTTTAGGAGGAGATAACATAACGGACAGACGGACGGACGGATGGACGGAGGCGATTACAATATCCCCTTCGCTTTTTTAAAAAAGGCGTGGAAGAGAATTGGGACTAGTCATGCTAGTATCTATAGACATAAAAATAGAATATAGCAATTTTACAGCAGACACAGAATGTATGTTACTTCTACTATTCCTTTTTTAAGCAACTTATTTATTCTTTGTTTATCTGCTTATAAAAGATATGTACCTTTAAAAACAATACAAAAACAAAGAAGGTGTGAAAATCTCAACAATATTATTGTTTCAGACAACAGTGTTGGTTAGTGAATTGACTCCTTGAAGGCATTTTGTTAAATTTTCACATCTAGGGTCAACACACTCAGATGCTAAGGTGCATGACCCAATCTATCCACTACACTATTTGAAGCCATTAAGCTGCTCATTTGCCATTTTCAATAATAATAATAATAATAATAATAATAATAATAATAATAATAATAATAATAATAATAATAATAATAATAATAATAATAATAATTATAATAATAATAATAAATAAACAATAAAAAAAATAATAATAATCATGAAATTAATAATCATAAAATGTGATTCAGAAAATTAAATTGAAATTTACTCATTCAGTGAACTTGGGGCCCATCATTGTTAATAAAAAACAAAATAAATGAAATAGATGTTCCAGTGGTGACTGAAATAGCGACCTCTTGCTTGTCAAGCCAGCATTTCAACAGGCTAGTAATATTTTAGTTTGTCACTATCTGATATTCCTTTTGTACTTTTTGCCAACTTTCAGAACTCATAGGGCCACACAGATTTTTTATCAACACTTTTGAAAACGGTTATTCTCTGGCATTTAAGCTAGTTTTATAAAACAATTTCCATGGTTTATTGTCCACAGTTGTAAGACTTTTCTCAAGCCAATTTGTTTTGCGGTTAACAGCTTGTTTGAGAATTTTGGCAATTTATCCACCCCAAACAAAAATAATAATAGTTTCTGTGTTTTCTCTTGTGTGAACATGTCATCAATCACAAAATACAACAACTGATTTCGTACATTTCATTTCGTTTAAGTTGCATCACTTGACAATAACTTGATACAAGAGGAAAAAATAAGATCAGCCTGATAGACATATATTGAATTTAGAATATCAAGGTTACTCGGACTTTTTAGGAGATTTTAACTCATTTCAAATATCTCTGAAATTAAAATCTGATGAAGCTCTCTTAGTGGCAGTGATATGTAATTATAATGTAATTGATTATATTTGGCAACGTAATTGTATGTAATTCATTACTTTGCTCAAAAGCCATGTAATTGTAATTTAATTGAATAATTTCCAAGGTAATTGTAAGTAATAAATTACTTTTTCAAAGTAATTGACCCCAAGTCTGGAGAGGAGGGGGAGAGAGACAGACAGAGACAGACAGACAGAAACAGACAGACAGACAGACAGACAGACATACAATCAGACAGAAGCAGCAGTATTTTTTAAAATACTAAATATTAAATTTAATTAAAATATCATTTTAAAGAAACAAGAGGGCCATTGGGCACTGGATCACTCACCTGAATCCTTGTCACAAGGAGAGGACGTTTTCCACAAAACATTAATCCCATTTCTTTAACACCTAATCAGTGACCTATATAAGACCTTGGGTACCTGGGGGGAGGGGGAGGGTACTCTCATTTTTCTTCACACGGAGGCTTGGCCCAAACATCTACCGTTCACTCCAAAAAAAATATCAGGAATTTTAAGCACCCAAAAATATATTTGAAATTTTACCAACCCCCCAAAAATACCACCCACTCTGTACCTTGACCTTAAGAAAAGACCCTAAAATGAATAGAAATGACCCAAAAATATAGTCCAATTTTGTGATGACCCCTGAAAATATCCACAAAATCTTCATACCCCGTAAAAAATATTCATTTTTCTGAAAACCCCCATAATAATGAAATTCAATATTTTGAAACCCCAAAAGCCTACGTATGAAAATATCAGAGTACCCCCCCCCCCCCCCCCCCCCCCCCCCCCCGGGCTTGGGTATCACTCAGATCATAACATCAGTCTATCAAATCACTAATTTCAAATTCTGATCATTTTACCCAACCTAAAAGGTTAGTGGTATGCATAAGGTCAAACATTTAACTTGCATAATTTCCTACACAAGTTTCTTTCCTTTTAATTTGATATGCAACATGACTTTTTTCAGTAAAAAAATGTAATGACCTTTTGACCCCATCCAAGGGTCGAAGGTGTGTAAAAGGGAAGAATATTAAATTTGCTTGCATGGTGTTCGATGCTTTGAAATGCAACATGACTACTTTCAGAAAAGAAAAAAATGGCATTTTGACTCCACCTAGGGGTCAAGGGTGTGTGTAAGCGCAAATAAGACATAAGACAATTTTATTTAAAGTCGGAGAGTATAGACAGAGATAACATTAGCTATCTATAGCAATTTACCGGCTAGTACAAGTTACTTCATAGGACAAATATCACAGTATAAAGCATTAGCACATATAAATATGACACATCACAAAGTTATTATTTACAATCGCCTAAAAATGAAAGTGTTGCCTGCAACCTTAGTACACTTAAAAGAATATATATGTGTAAAAAGACAATGTTGTTAAAATTTCGATACTATTACATCATAAAATGCATATGAAAATTATATATTTGTTGATCTTTGATGATTCTAAATAGATAAAAGGATAACTTATTAATAAGTTAAAACATGTGTTTTGGTTGCTCAAAAGAACCGTCTCATTCAGTTGGTTCTTCTGAGCACCCACAACATATGTCTTCGCTGGAAAATAAGAAAATTTAGCATAACAATTTTGCAACTAAACAAACTAACAGGTAAAAACATTTCAAACAACAGAACAGAATGAACATGAACAGGACCCCCCGCTCCATGCATTTATTTGGTTTTTGAAGACACCAAAACTGCTGATATCACGGAGATGTTGAGGAAGAGAACTCCATATTTTGATTGCTGTGGAGCGAAAGGACCTAAAACCGTGTTTAACTGTTCTCACCTGTGGAACTTTAACTGTTCTCTGGTACCTAAAATTATATGAATGATTTTTAAAAGTTAACAAATTATTTAAATAAGCAGGAGGCAAATTATTCAAAATTTTAATAGACTCCAAAGCTATTGTCCTCATACGTCTGACCTTCAATGATGGGAGCTGAGATTTTATCAACAGTGATTCATAACTGGAGCTATAGTCACTGTAGATAAATCTCGAAGCCCTTTCTTGAATTTTCTCTATTTTCTTGGTGTTAACTTCACCACAGAAGTGCCAGGTAAGAGGACAATAGTTATATAAAGTTGGACAGAATGAAAGAGTGATAAATGTTAATTTTCCGAGTCTGCACAAGTGTTTGCCAATCAATATTTTGCCAAATGTTTGCTAGCATGTTATTGTATGCTTCATTCGCTTTAATTTGATAT
The DNA here is from genome assembly GCA_964019695.1 of Loripinus fragilis. NCBI lineage: Eukaryota > Metazoa > Mollusca > Bivalvia > Lucinida > Lucinidae > Loripinus > Loripinus fragilis. The sequence goes on from OZ026518.1 coordinate 78,301,967, forward strand.
GCAACATGACCATATTCTGAAATAGTTGATTTTATATTAGCCTATGCGACCCCTTTTGGCCACAGAGGCATAATTTGAACAAAGTTGGTAGGGGTCTACTAGATGATGCTACATACTAAAATATCAAAGCTCTAGGCCTTGTGTTTCAGACAAGAATGTGTTTCATGTATTCCCTATATAAGCTTAAGGTGATGCTACATACCAAATATCCAGATTCACGGCCTTGTTGTTTCAGACAAGAATATTTATTCACGTTTTCCCTTGTATAAGCCTTGATACAAACCATGTGACCCCAAGAGAGGAGCCATTTTGGCCACAGGGATATAATTTGAACAAACTTGGTAGTGGCCCACTAGATGATGCTACATACCAAACATCAAGGCTTTCATTGTAAGAGTCTGTAATTGTTCTACGTTTTGTTGTACGTTACTTTATGTCCATTCTAGTATTGCAATCATCTTGATGGGGAAGAGAGAGCTGGTTGCTTTGCTTAATTTGTCTTCCTGGTGTCTCGTGATGGTTGAGTGGCTCTTCCTCGCGGTGCCACGGGGTTGTCTGCGGTTTGTGATTGTGGTATTTCCTGATCATACTTACTTACTATTTTTGGGCCTTGTTGTTTCAGACAAGAAGATTTTTAAAGTTTTCATCTCGAAAATCTACTTTTAGCCTGCTTGACCTAGATATGCAATGGACCGAAACCATTTGAACTATTATTAAAGAGGGCCATTTAAGGATTATTCCTGCCAAAAAGTGAGTATGATAAGGAAATACCACAATCACACAACGCAGACCAACCCACGGCACCGTGAGGAAGAGTCACAGAACATATACTGTAACAAGACATCTGTAAGACATTAAAAGCAAAGCAACCAGCTCTCTCTTCCTCTTCATGATGATGCAAAACTAGAAAGGACACAAAGTAATGCACAACAAAGACAAACACAGAGCCCCAAACAACCAATGGGAAGCACATCCAAACAACAGATAAATAACAACAGAACCATCGCCTTAGAACGGACAGCAGCCTAGGCCATCGGGGGACTTGAATTACTGGTCCCTAGATTCTGTTGTTGTTAAAACACAAAATTGTTTAGCTCGCATGGAGGCTTCCTAACTAATACAGTGTATACATAGAACACCAGTTAAAGGTGATCGAACTAAGGCAGCAGATATATATGGTTTTTGGGTGTGTTTTCATGCCGTTATTAATTATGCTCAGCTGTGATTAGCCTATAGCTTTTATGATGCAGTTCTCAGCCAAACAAAACAAAATCACAATCAGATACAATTATTTTGAAACAAATACAATAATGGCGCGTGTTACAAATTTCTTGACAACAAATTCGAAAGATTGTTTTTTTCATCACATAACTAATCTACAAATGGAGCTGATTTGTCAATTTAAATGACCATTTGGCTACGTTATATATGCTCAAGATCTATTTCACCAAGTAATCCCAGTGTAGGAAATCATCTTTCTCGCAAGGCATTTTGAAAGAAAATGAAATGAGCATTCATGTTCATGTACACAGATGCAAGTGTATTTTAGTTCCATCTGTGTTACAAAGCAGGCTTCCTCCAGGTAAACTTTTCAGATTAAAGTCTCGTTACTTAAATAAACTCATCTTCATTCTGTGATTGTTAAATTGCATAGCCGTTGTGGTGTTTGGCTTTACTTTTAGCTCTCTGCGAAAGGAAACAAGGCAAATTTCTACATCTACATCGTACGTTGATCCGTCATCTTTGACAATTATTCAACGGTTGACTTCGTTATGGTAGCACTAGAAAAGATGAAAAAACTAGAGAATATAGGCAGTTAGAAGTAATATACAGAATAAAAAGAGTAAACAGGTCTAATATGATATAAGAAAAAAACAAACAAATAAGAATTCTATGGGATAAAAAGACTAATAAATAAAAAGATAGAAGGAGGAAAGTATTCCCAGTTGCTTTTGGCTCACCAGATAAAGACCACTCTGCCTTCCGTGGCGGTACCAGGGCCCTTACGTCCCCGACAGCACAGCTCCTCACCTGGTGAGTTAATAAGCAACCGGGCCCTTAACGCTGCTTAGAAGGATAGGGGGATAACCCCTTCTTGAAAGATACCAAAGAAGGGGCCTCAGCAACTGATGCTGGGAGGGAATTCCAAACTGGGATGGTGCGGGGGAAAAAGCTAAATTTATATGAGTCTGTGCGTGTAGATATCTGTCTGTACTTCTTGGAGTGGGATTGTCTGGTTCTTCCTGTTGAGGAGGTAAGATAATCGTCAGCCTTTATATCCACCAGATCATTTATGATCTTAAACAGTAGGGTAAGCTGGATTTTTGTCCTCCTGGATTCGAGTGGTTCCCATTGGAGAGCATCAAGCATCGATGATACGCTGCTGGTGTTTCTGAAGCGGTTGGAAACATATCTTGCAGCCCTGCGTTGGATCATCTCGATCTTTTGTATTAGCTCTTTCTGGCTGGGGTTCCACACGGATGCACAGTATTCCAGGTTTGGCCTGACCATGCTGATATAGGCATTTGTCTTGGTTTCGACGCTGGTAGACTTTAAGTTTCGACGCAAGAATCCGAGCATCTAGAGTTCTTATCCTCCGACAAAGGGTTATTTTAGAATAAAAAAGAGTATAAATCCCATTTATCAGATCTCTAAGTCCACCTCAGAGAGCATAATTCAGAAATCCAAACTAAAAGTGGGTATGATCAGGAAATACCACAATCAAAAACTGCAGACCAACCCAAGGCACCGTTAGGAAGCGCTACAGGACATTTACAGTAACAAGACATCCAAAAGACAAAAAAGCAAAGCAACCAGCTCTCTCTTCCTCGTCAAGATGATTTCAAAACTAGAAAGGACATAAAGTAATGCAAAAGAACCCCCATAAACAATGGGACGTACATAAAACAATAAATCAACAACACCTGCCAAATACATGTATGTATAGTCCACCCTTTGCTTTAGTGTTAACATACTAAGTTCACATACTATTCTTCATTCCTTTCAATTTGATATGTAACACGACCACTTTTAGTAGAAACCTAGTAGGACTGTGCCCAAACCATATGTTTGTCCATAAGGTTGGTGCTCTTTTTAAACCAGGTCCATAACTCCAATATAATGTTTTTGAATTTTTTCAAAAACAAATCAGATTTCACTCATATTGTATTATGAGCTTACCAAGATTCAAGATTGTAGCTCTAACAGTTCATGAAGTATATACAAATTATTATAATAGTAACTTGATCTGGCGTACTGTATCACGTCGAGTGGATGAAGTCATACCATCGGATCACCCGAGTCCAAAGTTGGAAAAAGGAAAAATGTATCCAACCAAAAGTAAAGCTGGTTATCTAATCATCAGCCCCAAACAGTATACCAAATACCAAAACTCTAGGTTAAATGCTTTTTGAGATATCTTGCTAACAAGATCGCTATCTTATTCATATCAAAAATGGGAGATAAGTCGGAGCAAGAAGAAAAAGACAGATACTTTTTCAAAAGGAATCAGCATATAATATAGCAAGACCCTAGCATGCATGCATGCTTATAAAGATATTGGAGGTATAAAAAGTGTGACTGGAAGAAGGACAGAAAGTCAAGCTGAAAGCAATATGCCCCCTCGACTTTTTCAAAGCTAGGGGTATAAATAATGACCTTTTAACCCCGCCACAGTGGTCAAGGATGCGTGCCTTCTTTTTCCTGGTAATAGAAGACCATCTCCCACATTCAACTCATTTGACATTTACATCTTGATTTATATAATTATAGTTTTTGTTCTGCTTGCATTTTATAAATTTGTATTTAATATATATTTTGAGGGCCTCGTGGAATTTTAGTTATTACATTTGTCATTATTTGTATACACTTTAAATGTAGCCACCCTCATTAAATTAAAGTCTTTACTTACTAACTTACTAACTTACATACTTACTTACTTACTAACTTACGTACTTACTTACTTACTTACTTACTTACGTATGAACACAGGCAACGCTCAATGCCATCAGCCCAAGCATTTTTTGAAAGGCAGGGACATAACAAGGCCACGGTCATCCTAGGTAATCATTTGAATAAAGGTTTTGTTTGGCCCACATTTTGATGTTACATTCCAAGACCCAAAGTTATTTGTCCTTTAACCGGAGTTTTTTTTATATATTGATATGCATCCATTTTGGTCATGTAGCCTAAACCACATACATTTATGTTGTCTTACCCAATAGGTAACTTGGCAACTTTGCGTTCCTCTTAATGGCACGCCGGCGGGTCAGACCTATGATTCTTTGACAGTTCCCGACTTAGACTTATCTATAGATGAGAGGGTAAGGGCCTGGTGTTGTGTCTGTGGTCAGGTCTACCGGGGTTTAACTGGTCCCTACTGAAAATTCACTGAAATTTCACTGAAAATTTCATTAAAATTCAGTCAGATTTTCCCCCACATTCAGTGAAATTGACTGAAATGTGTCCCTCATATTTCAGTGAACTTCATTGAAAATTTCAGTGAAATTCACTGAAATTGCAGTGAAATTCACTGAAATTGCAGTGAATATGAACATAAAAAACTGATTGAATTTCAGTGAAATTTTCAGTAAAATATCAGTGAATTTCAATATTGTCTGTAGTGAATTATAGGTAATTTCCGACCAAGGGAAGTCATTCAGGTTGAGTCATCCGACCCAATTCTTGTTCACTTGACTTCTTCACTTCTTCAATGTCTTAAACATCAAGAAGTAGTGATTGAATTATATTTACATCATCCACCTATACAATTAAGGGGCTTGCAAACATAAAACATATGTAATCATATGATCAAGACGTTATATGGGCAGCTCTATATTATATACTTTGACATTAGTTTTTACTACGTATGGGTTTGAAAATTTATATATAAGATTGCTAAGTTTATTCTGATCATTTTTGCAAGTTGGATAATAATTATTCATTATCAAAATATGTTTTATCATAATAAAAACAAAGAAAATGCATAGAATTAAATAAGTTTTAAAAAATCAAAGCTATAATTCAAGGGAGGCTACTACATTATCCCCTTCAATATACTTTCCCTTTTACCAGTGAATTTCAGTGAAATTTCACTGGCATGCCGCATCGAAATTCTGCGTTTTGATTAGATTTCTGCAAAATTTTAGAATGTTTTAATGGTCCTTGTTCTCTCTGTACTGAAAAATATTGTTTAAGGACACTGCAAAAATCTTCCTGTATAGATTAAAGTAACAATACTTTTTACAAAAGCATTTTATTTGCACAATTCATATTCCAAACAAGAGCTTCAATTTCCTTGTGAGTTTAAAATTTTGACATTAAGAATTTCTTAGGTAGAATTTTTCAATTTTCAAATTGGGAACGGGTATAAAAATGCTTTTGGAAATATGAATGGGCCCTATTTCGGCCCCAATTAAGCCCAAACGAAACTTTCAATTTTTTCTTTGCTAAGGCTTAGAATTGTTGTGAAAATTTGAGTTTAAGTTTATGTAGACATCAAGTAACATCCACTCTTAAGACCACAATACGTGTGCAGGTTTTCGAGCTGGATATTTCATTGGGTAATTAAGATTTAGATGTGACATTTCAGTGAGCTATCCTATGTCAATGTAATTTGGTGAAATCCATTTAAATTTCAGTGAGTTCATTTATGTTCTAGTGAAATTCAGCGACATTTCAATGAAATTTCAGCGAGCTCATTTTTGTCACTGAATTTTGCTGAAATATTAGTGAAATTTCACCAAAATTCACCACAATTTTTCATCTCACTGAATTTCAATGAAATTTCACTAACCAATTTCTGTAGGGTTGGATTTTTTACGGCGGCTTGCCGCCGTTCTATTATCGCTTTAGATCTAAATTATTCACCAATCAGAAGCATTTTTAAATTGTAATATTCATCACACCGACTGGAAAAAGATGCTCTCATTGGTTGTTACTCAGAATGTCCATACAATCTTACTAAACATGAAACTAAACGTGAAAACATACATGTAAATGGTAGAGAACCAGTCTGTGCACTGGGTCTAAAAATGCAAATGTATAAACGACCTTATCTCGAATATAGGTCAACCCCCCGATGTACAGTATTTGTAAATTGCTGTCACTATCATTGTTTACATGCATTGCGCACAGTAAAGAAGTGCATTATAAAATAATCCACTAAATCCGAAAGGACTTTACAGTTATATCACGCTATTTAGAAATCTAAATAAAATATTTGTAACTTTTCCAATTCCCATATCTGGACATGATTATAGTCTGTTTCATATATTTCGACAATAGTCTTTTTTGGCCGTTATACGGTTAATATTCCCAATGCCAAAACATTTCTTTTCTCCCATGTTCGGATGAAAAATTCCCAATTTCAAGTCGGAAAATATCAAAGAAAAAATCATCGTTTTGTTGAGTAAATTGTGTTTAAAATTGTTTGTTTATTTGACATTTTCAACCGACTCGACTATCGGCATATCAGTCGTGCTACTACGCTGTAAATCCTCTCGTTGCATTATAAGGGCCCTAGGGTGTTGTGCCCTCTAATGATCGGCATATCAGCCGTGGTTTACTTTGCTTCAACAGGTAATTTCCCCTGTAAGTATAGCCTGGGTTCCAGTCTGATCATTTTTCTTCTTTTTTATTTTTCACATCCTTGGTCAAAAATGACACACCTGAAGGAGCTGGTACTTTGGTGTAAGCTTCTGTAGTACCAAGTGCCCCATCCCACTTCTTCAGTTTTTCTAATTTATTCGCATTTTATGTTGGCTGGGGAAAGGGCTGGGGTGAACGGAAAGTCATAATGTATAAGGCAACCCCTGCCAAATGTTTTTTTTTCAGTGTGTTGACTTAGTCATTTTCATGCAAATGATGTAAAGGGGAACCCGCTCAAATTTGTTTAGGGTGGGTTTGCAGAATCACTTTAAGCAGTTAATAGGAAATCAAAGCCTACTCTGCGCTTTCAAAATGCTTAGCTGTCGGAATTTTCGTGGGCCCATGTACCCTCCAAAAATTGTGCCCTCTACATTTTGCCCTATATACCCTCAAAATATGAGTGGTAGCCCTGGTAATATTCAACATTGCGCAGTCTCATATAATACATCATGCAAGTTAACAGTACAGCTAAATTCAGATTAAATATGATGTGTTTTATGATTTGACAATAAAGCTAACAACACTAAAAATTCTCAATTGTAGGCGTTTTCGCGCTAAAATTCCCAATTCCAGGGGTATGTGTCATTGTCCCAAAATGGTGAATATAAACCATTGACTTCTAAAAAAACTTAACAAGTGAATTTAATTTGTTCCATTACAATGGCGTCAAATTAATCAGAAATTTGCACGTAACCTTTGGGTTCAGGCGATTGAGCTTGCCCTAGCCGGCATATGCATTTTCGTACATTGTACAAGAACAGTGTAACTATCGGTAAAGTCTCTTCTATCAATTACGAGTAGTTAAATGAGGGTCTGGACGGGGTATAATGATTAGTGAATAATGGCCTTTTTATAATGAATAGTGAATAATGAACAAAAAAAATAATGAATAGTGAATAATTGGGGCCTAAAAAATAATGAATATTCCTATATTTTTAATGAATTGAAGAAAAAACTAATGAATAGTGAATAATCAGATTTCTTTGCCACCTTTCTTGCTTTTAATGAATAATTTGTCTTATTTTAATGAATAACCCAAAATTTTAATGAGATGAATAATGGGCTAAATTTTTAATGAATAGTGAATACCAGACCCCTCCCATCCAGACCCTCTTAAATGGTCACATGTGCGGATCCAGAGGGGGATATAGGGTCCGCACCCTCTCCTGGAAAATCAAAAGTTCTATGGGCTTCTAGAATTAGCATTTGGACCTCCAGCACCCGCCCCCCCCCCCCCCCCCCCCCCCGGAATAGGTTGGACACCCCCCCCCCCGAAACCTTGTAAAATTATAGTTTTCTTTGAAATAAACCATTGAAAAGCCACTGTAAAACTGTAAAAGTTGAGGACAAAAAAAAAAAAAAAAAAACCGTTGTCAGAGCTGTTTTCTGGCAGTCGGGCCTGGACCACCCTGGCAAAAATTCCTGGATCCGCACATGGGTCAGCCAGCATCCAAACTCGGGCCACTATCGGTCTGCCAGCAAAATGTCATTCGGATGGCGTTTCAGTGGCGGGCCGATAATGGCCCGATTGTACGTGCTTACTGGGTGTCGATCAGTTTTGAATCCTACATGTATTTATTCCTCGATCCTGGCTATGTTCTTTTCTAGTGTTCGGTTTGTTTCAGTGAACGTTTAATTTTACATTAATTTATTGTCAACACCCCCAATTTCCCTAAAAACTTAGAACTTAAAACATTGTTCCCAAATCCTTGCTGGTGAATTCCTAAAATTAAAAAAAAAAGAATCAGATGCATATCGCTCAGCGAAAAGAGTTAGATGTGCACAAAACCAAGCAAAAGAGAGACAGAAACAGGACCACAACTTCACTGGTTTTAGATTCCAGCATGCAAAGGGGTAGATGGGAAATTCGCCTTAACCAGCGAATTTGGTTGCGTTTATCGTCAGTATTTGAGAGCCGCCGAATATCTTTTTTCAAGATATTTCTTGTTACTCCAGTATTCAGTTGTATATACTAACGAGTCCTTATCTTTGAATTATCTCCTTTTTATATCTTGATTTCTATTTACTAGACGATACATCGATAAGTCAGGAATCGTTCATGCAATCCAAACATCTATTTGTCTTGATCCACATCAGAAATAAGGGTGAGGTTGGTACCATGAAACTAGTTTAAGCCCTCCATTAAATCTTATTTTTACTGACTGTTCCAAGGCGGTGCTTCTTTTGTGGATCCTTTTTGATATTTATGTTTCGTGTCTGTCATGCTGTCCTGTCTGTTCATTGCAGCCGTGTTGGGAAAAGTCTAACCTCTTGGCTTTCTTGTATGTGATGTTTTCTTGTCTTTTTTCCCATGTGGTGTCTTGGGTCAGGTGTGGTACTTGATTATATTGATTCATGATCTTTGCCTTCTTCCTTACTTTGACTTCAATTGGCTCTGTGGTTTCTGTAAAAATTATTTAAACCTATTGATGGCGGTCCAATTTGAGCAACCTTAGCCGAAAGGTTAACCATGACCATAAGCACTAATATTTGTAGTCATTGTCTAATGCATAAGGAATCAAATTTAACTGCTGCAAAATAGATCAAGGTCAACCTAGGATCATCTTTAACATCCCCATCCCTATACAGTAAAACCTGTGTAAAAGGGCCACTGTCAAAAAGACCAAAAATTGGTTTTCAAGACCAATTATCGCTTAATGCATGTAAAAAGTATTGCAGAATGCTCCAAAGGGAGCAACACTTTTGACCTTCATTAAGCTATCATTTGTCATTAAGATCATTGTTTTGTCTGTTTTTGAGTCGCCGTGTTACACAGGTTTTACTATATATATAATGCTACATGCCTAAAAAGTCACCTGGTCAAAAGATCATTAAGCACAGATGAAAACAATACAATTGTAGAGGTCAATTGTGCCATTGGCTGGTCACCAAATTTATCTCTTATCCTGCCAATATATTTGGTCCTGAAAATGATGTCCGCTTATTACCCTGCTGCATTTTATTTTCAAATGCACTGCAGATAACTTTTATCAAGTTAGCAAACAGTGTGAAGATTGTGAGCAGTCTCATCTAGGTTCATATTGTTTACAATATAGGCTGCCAACATACATAAGCAGATGAGAGAGCAGAAAACATTTTTTTGTGTTGGACAATTTTTCAGTTATGTCGGGACAGGTCTTCTTGGGTTGAACCAGTACTTAAAGCAAGGATAAAAGTGTCTTGCTCAAGGACACAACACAGTGAGGCCAGTGAGGCTCGAACCCGCGGCCCCTCGGTCTCGAGTGGACAACAAATGTCATGAATGGCATGAAAGGGGTTAGCACTTAAAGCGCCAATAATGACTACAGCAGATGGCCAATTTTGCAACTTTCAAAAAAAATAATGTATGATATTTCATGAGAATCATCTGCCAGCAGACAATTCTCATAAAATATCATGCCTTATTTGTTATTTTTGAAAAAGCAGTAAAATTTGAAATTGCTGTCTGCTGCAAATTATAGGTGGTGCTTTATGGGTTAATATTATGGTCTAGCAGAATGAATTTTTTTTGGCTTGATACAGTAACAAGTAAATAATACAAACAAGCCGATGTTTCACCATTTATTACTTTATCATAAAATCTTTCATTCATTTTGATATGGTTTGATCGCATGGGATAAAAAAACAAAACAACACACACAAGGGTTGAAAACATTACTACATAAATTAAGGTACGGGTATACAATAATGAAATGAGCTTACTAAGTTCAGGTTTAGATGAAAATTCGTGATTATATAGGTATAGATATGTTTTTTTTTATTTGCTTCAAAAAACTGTTTGCTTTCATTTATGTGGTACAAATAGATTAAACGTGTTTGACATAATTAGTGAATTATGCTCTAAGAAGCTCATTCTTTTTAGCTGTGAATGCTCTTACAAATTCTAATTTCCAACGGATCCAGAAGTACTCTTTCATTATAATTTCCTTTGCATGACCTGCACACGCGGATCCAGAAAGTTTTGTCAGGAGCGGGGGTGGGGGTCCAACTTTTTTCTTCTTGATGAGGGGAGAGAAGATCCAAATACCACTAAAAGCGGGCCATCATCAGGCCCACCAGCAAAACGCCAGGTGGGCCCATGATGACCCAATATTGAATGCTGGCTTGGTAGCTTTAAGATTTTTCAGGGGATCCGGACCAGCATTGCTAAGAAACCCTATATTTTTAAGATTTTTTGACCTGCATTAAGCGATGATTGGTTTTGAAAACCAATTTTGGTCTTTTTGAGACGAGCTGCTTTACACAGGTTTTACCGTATGGGAAGCTCATTTTAAAGAAATGAAAATTGGTGTAAAACAGCTCTATTTGAAAAAAGGTGTAAAATGGCTCTATTTTCACAAAGTAGCTATATCTTACAATGAAATACTTCTGAACAAACCAATTACCTTTAAAGTTCTAATGCAACTCCATGAATGCACCATATTCAAGAAAATGGTTATGAAATATTCAAGCAAAATATAAGTCACAGACATTCAATAAAATAAAATTGGTATCAAAAATTCTTTAATTATGGCGTAATTATGTTTACCTTTGGTGTGCAGTGTATCTTCAAAGAACATTGTAACTAACTTGAAGCAAGTTTCTACTTAAGTAAGAACATATGATATAGTATTTAAATCACAAGTTAAGTATAACTATAGAGATACTAGAAAACTTTGGTGTAAAGAATTGTAAAACTGACACAACATCTTAACCGCCCATCATCTCCTGTTAGCAGCTGGTGACAAAGCCTCAAGTTAAGAGATACAGTAAAACCTGTGTAAAACGACCACTCTAAATAGACGAAACAAAGATCTAAATGACAAATGGTAGCTTAATGAAGGTTGAAAGTATTGCAGAATGCTCCCTTTGGAGCATTCTGCAATACTTTTGACCTGCATAAAGCGCTAATAAGTCTTGAAAACCAATTTTTGGTCTTTTTGAGAGTGGCCGGTTTACACAGGTTTTACTGTATACATTCTGTAAATCTTGTAACAAAAACAATGTTGTGTTTCAATTTAAACTAAAAACTCATATTAATTTGGTATGGTACTTACAACTAACCATATCGTAGTTCTAGATAAAAAAAAAGAGAGCGTAAAACAGTGAATATTGTCTTAACCATCAGTTTGAACATTTGTTTTGGGTGCTCAAAAGAACGGTCTGATTGAGACGGTTCTTTTGAGTTCCCACAACATATGTTTTGGCCGACAAATAAGAAAAATATATTTCAATTATGCAATCATATCTTAAGGCCTGTATTAATGCTCATTTAAATGGTCAATTGTCGTTAGATAAAGTGATGAAAGTAATGAACGATATTCTGTGGCATATATTTTCTGGGTCTACACTATCACCCCAAGTACACTATACAGACTCATCAACAAAGAAGGCCCAGTGTCTAGGCCCTTCAAACAATTATATCCTGGACGTTTACAGTCTGATACTAAACTACGGATAAATATATCTGCTCCACAGCTTTGGATAACATCGTTTCACAATTTCTTTTGTGAAAAATTAATTGAATCTTTGTGCCAGAATACTTAATATGCTAACTCTTTGCATGCTGGGTAATTTTGCCTGTTTTTGTCATCTGCAGATTTTTTACCCTTAAAGCGCCACCTATAATTTGCAGCAGACGACAATTTAAAATTTTGCTGCTTTTTCAAAAATAATAAATAAGGCATGATATTTCATGAGAATCGTCTGCGTCTTTGAAAATGAGGACAGATGTCACAAGATTTGTCGTCTGCTGCAGTCGTGATTGGCACTTTAAGGGTTAAGACTAAATTTCTCAAAACAAATCTTTCAGGAATACCATCAGAGTGTCAAAAAGGTTAGATCGAAAACATCATTTTGTCAATATCAATACCATTGATGAATAAGATTTATGTTGCTGTTTTGGGTCTTTTACAAAATCTACAGAAAAAATCTTATCCAATGTTGTGTGCTCAATACTGATAGATCAAATCTATAAGGTATCATTCTACTTCTAGGCTGTACCATTAAAGGCATTGAATCCATTAAAAATAATTTTGTTTGGAAAGTATAAGCTATGACCACTCAATACATACAATGGACCATCATAAGTTTATTGTATCAAACGAGAAGAAGAATCCATTAGTACATAAAGGATTCATGAATATGTGATCAAGTACCATTATCACTATCCTTGGTAACCCAGACGTGACCCATTCCGTACCCACTGCATTCAAGAATGCAGTGGGTATGGAAAGGGTCACGTCTGGGTTACTGAGGATACATTATCACATGGGCCGGCTCAAATAAAATGCCATTTTCACTGACTTAAGAATAAGGCCTGTATGGTTAAACAAGAAAATCAATATGATATTGAAGGTTTGTTTACTAAATGATCTTTATAAAATTTGTTAAATATCAACATAATAAAGTTGATGAATATAAAATTTTCCAGAACAATTAAAAAAATAAGTTAGTTCGACCTATTAGGTGTTTTGGTAAAGACAGATGTCCAATCAAATGTATTGAGACAAACTTATTACTTAACTAGTGATGGGTATGTAATGGTCGATTAAACAATAAAATCACAGACTTCTTTCTATAAGCCATTTGAAACTACAGTAAAACCTGTGTAAAACGGCCACTCTCAAAAAGACCACAAATTGGTTTTTAATACCATTATCGTTTAATGCAGGTCAAAAGTATTGCAGAATGCTCCAAGGGGAGCGTTCTGCAATACTTTCGACCTTCATTAAGCTACCATTTGTCATTAAGATCTTTATTTTTTCTATTTTTGAGTGGCCGTTTTACACAGGTTTTACTGTAAATACATTCACATTACATTCCAATAATGTTTGGGACAGTACACAAATCAGGCACACAATAAGAGCTGCATGACAAAGCAAGTAAGTGACCTGTGCACCCAGCAAAGACTCTGATCAGCCTGGATCTACTCTGCGAGCAGCAATGGCACTGGCAAGAACGTGCTGGTCTGTGCCTTGGCTGGGGGTCTGGATGGGGGGGGGTCTGGTATTCACTATTCATTAAAAATTTAGCCCAATATTCATCTCATTAAATTTTTTGGTAGTTCATTAAAATAAGACCAATTATTCATTAAAAGTAATAATGGCAAAGAAATCTGATTATTCACTATTCATTTACTTTTTCTTCAATTCATTAAAAAAATAGGATTATTCATTATTTTTAGGCCATCATTATTCACTGTTCATTATTTTTTTGGCTCATTATTCACTTTTCATTATAATTAAAGGGCCATTATTCACTAATCATTATAACCCATCCAGACCTTTTTGGCTCCGTTGGCTGCTCTACAATCTTATCAGTACTAAAATTTTAAAAGCTGGCTAATTTTAAAGTGATATCCGGAACATTTATTAAAGAAAGGAATTTCTTGGAATAAAAAAGGCTTTAAATTAATTACCATTTACTTTAAGTGACAGTCACTCATTGTATTTATTTCATTGTTAACAACCTTTATTTCTTCTTTTCAGAACAAATACATGTACAGTCAAATCTTGTAAATTCAAAGTCCTCGGGATAAGATGTTTTATTAAAAATTTTCAGTAGTTTGAATTATAGGGAGGTAGACATAAAAGCTAGTATTTAACCCCCAAAAATGATCTTTTTTAGTTTTTCACTATCAAACATGTTTTGTGTGCGTCAAAAAACGTCTCAATGTGATGTTTCTTTTATACACCCAAAACATATGTTATTATAGAGTTATTAAAATGGATCAAGAATAGGTCCTATTCTCTGAATCCAGTGTGTCCAAAATTTATTTCGAATAAGCGAATATTTCTGAAAATCAAAATTCAAGTTTTTGATGTTTTACTGTACCTAAAAAGCAAATAGCGCTAGACTGGGGTCATTTGAATGTTAACTAAATTATTTCTGGGAGGAAACTTATAAACTCATATTAAGCATCTCCAATCACAACCACAAAAAATCTTTTCATGCAAAAAAAGGGAAAGAAAAATACCTTCAATTTATTGGTTGGAAAAACATCTAATCTTTAGGTTTGACCGTATATAATTATAATCCATGCTATACAGATAAAATCTGCTAAAAGTACACAAAAAGACAATTAAACTTAACCATCATAAATAAACATTTAAATTTCTTAACAAATTTCTGGGAATGTTTAATCGTATTACATCTAAATTCTCTATTGAGCATTTCATAATAAAGTTGGCCTCGTGCAAGAAACCCTGACTGTTGCATGCAAACAAAGGTGCAGACCAGCCTGCGCATCTGCGCAGTCTGGTCAGCACCTTTGTTATTTGCACCCCGGAATGTAGGATAGCTAAACAAGCTACGTGAAAAATTTCAATATTCAAGCTAATCTCTGTAGCTGAGCTGGCTTGTTTGAGTTTTACCTGGATGCATACCTGGAAGACAGGTTTTCTTGCGAGGCCGCCAAAGTATATAATTGAGACATATCATGAGATTATGGTACTTTTCGTCCTCCATTAACTTGTTTTGAAGTTATACAACAGGGCTAGGTAACTGATTTTTGTCAGTTTTATTAAAAGATAATTCTCAGGTGTGCTCACATGGGTGAAAGTTCAAATTTTCCAAAATCCTGAACTTTAGAAATTCCAATTTTTAAACTTGCAGGATGCCTACAAAAATTTATAATTTCATGTTTCAATTGTTTAATTGTGTTTAGATAATCTCAAAATTAATCAGAGAAGCTATTATAATCTCCCTAATTCAGCATTTTGAGGCCTACTTTCCATAGAAAGTCGGCCTCAAAATCCTGAACTCAAAATAAATCCTGAAAACTTTCACCCATGGAGCTCATGCAGATTTGAGTCATCTCTATGTACCAAGGTGATATATACCAAAATCACGTAAGATGGCTCAACTTTTTTTCATGTGACAATAATATTTACATAATTTTTTTTCAAACAATTCGAACATAACTAACCAGTACTGAAATCAGAATGGTTTAAACCAGGCCCTGAGGTTATAAAACTTATTTCATGCTCAACTCAACTGAGCAAGAAGTTTCAACTGCTCATAAAAACTAAAATACCGACAAATAGAGACTTTTCTTGCTATAAGTCTCTAATATGTTGTATTTATCATGCTTATAAATGTTAAAATTGTTGGCATTTTAACATTTATGAGCAGGATAAATTTTGTGCTCAGCTGAGTTGAGCATGAAAAAGTTTTATAACCTCAGGGCCAAGTCATGATCCCATGGAGTGCAACTGGTTTAAGTAGGGTACATTTATTTGAGACAACCTCTAAGTTTTGCCTGCCATTTACTTTTAAAACATAACTACTTTATATAGTTTAATTATTTCAAGAACAATTACTGTGCTAAGACCAATACGCCTTAGTAGGTATCTTTAACTGGTTAAATTTTTTTTTTTTCTCAACCAATTTTTTGAACCAAAACGTATGTTGTGGGTACTCAAAAGAACCATCTCAGTGAGCTGGGTTTTTTGAGCATGCAAAACAAAGCAATCACAGTTCTACGTCAAATATTTTCTTATCTCGACCTATGTCTACAGAGAGCACAAGATATGTATTTTAGCTTTAATATAGCACACCTCGATTCCGTTATGCTCATCAATGGCATGTTGCAATGATGGACCTGGCTAATGTGATCAGCATTTCTGAATCAAGCTTTCTATCATGGTTGATTCTTTGTAAATAACTATCTTTTAAAGTAATTTAATTAATTGCAATTAGCATTCTTAAAAAGTTTGCTGGGGAATATTATTTAGGAAAAATCACCTGAAGTCCAACTGCTGCCTGCAGCAAGGTTAGAGTTTATAATTACGTGAGTGAATGACCATACCAACAAAACCATCAGTGAGCCCAGCAAAGACTCAGATATCAACCTAGCCTCAAGGGTATTAAACTTTTTTCATGCTCAACTCCAATGAGCATTAACCCTGCTCAGAAATGATAAAATGCCAACAATTGTTGGCATTTTAACATTTATTAGCAGGATAAATACGACATCTGATAGTTTTAAACAAAGAAATAGTGCTATTTTTAGCATTTTAATTGTTATGATGAGGGAAATTTCATGCTCAGTTGAGTTGAGCATGACTTCCAACACAGTTTGATCAGATTCTTTACTCAGTGCACAATATGGTGCTAAAGACTCAAGGTCTCTTCATGCACACAATGAAGACTCCGATCAGACCGGATATCAACCGTTTGATCAAATTCTTTACTCAGTGCACAATATGGTGCTAGGGACTCAAGGTCTCTTCATGTTCGATCAGAGTCTGCTTGGCGCACATGTAATTTTGTTGGCTTTGTCATGTACCAGCAGAATTTTTTTTCTATAAGAATATTGTCTATCAAACAATATTTGTGATATATGAGGCTAATTCATCACTATGATTTAATCAATAGTTACTGGAGGACAATACAAACAGAAAAAAATCTCAAACTTAATCATCTATATACTTTTAATGAGTGATTTCACATTTCCTGTGCAAAAAACAGGCCTGGGTGGATCTTAATACATTAATGGCTGATTTACTACAAAATTCTACATTTGCAAACAGTATAGACACAGATCAGATGTCGCACCTGATTAGGATCTTTACTGCTTGCATTAAAATACAGAACTTCTTAAGAATATTATTATCAGATATAATGTACTGATGACATTTACATGGGAGAAAGTTCAAAATTTCCAAAATCCTGAACTTTCGAAATTTCAAACTTAAAACTTGCAGTATGCCCACTAAATATCCACAATGTCAAGATTAAATGGTCAATTGTCCTTAGATAGACTGAAAATAATTCAGAGAAGCTAACACAATCTCCTTAATTCAGCATTTTGAGGATGACTTTCTATGGAAAGTCATCCTCAAAATCCTGAATTCAGGAATGATCCTGAAACTTTCACCCATGCATTTATATTTATGAAGAAAGCAAATAAATAGACCCTGATCTGGGACTACTTTGTTTGCACATGCATTTTCTATCTGAAGAATTTGGCTCAGGTGCAGGAATTAAAAGGCATTGTAGTGTTATACAATTTGTCCAAAGATAAATTTACTTGAGACTAACATTTCTGATGATTTCATCGGATCTGTCCATAAGAGACAATTAACATGAAATTTAAGGCCATTTATGGTGGACCCGGGAAAGTAGAAAAAAGAGTAATTTATGTAAATGTGATATTCTCTCTCTATCATTAGAATCCAATAGTTTAACTCTTTGCATGCTGGGTAATCTGGCTTGTTATTGCCTCGTCTGCTGATATTTTTTCTTTTAATTAATTTTTTTCAAAAAGGAAAAAAACCTTTAAGGAAATTTATTCAGTGTCAAACAGATTAGGCTCAGATCACGCTCGACAAGTAACGAGCCTGATCTGGGTCCAAACTGTTTGCAAAGGTTAACAGCAGACAACAAAAAGTCGTCATGAGCAAGGAAAGTGTTTAACAAAAAGGATTTCTATTACATCACAACAGGTTATCATTAACATTAGTACATAACAAACACATTACAACATTGGCACAAGTTTTGGTCCCTATAACTCTTTCAACGCCGGGGACCGATAAAACAACAACTCCATAACAGCTCCGATTGAGAAAAAACAGCTCAGTATGAGCCATCTGTATCAATTCTGTTCACTTTTTTTCACAATTCTATTAGCTTTTAAAGCAGCCACCTGAAATTTGTAGCAGACGACATTTTCAAATTTGGTCCCTGCTCAGATTTATTTCAAAAGAAATTCTTCAAAAATAAAAGAGTGATATCAAACAGTTTGTCGTCTGAAGCAGTTGAGGTTGGCAGTAACTAATTTATCTTTACCCTTTTCCTGCCATTTACAGCAATTGTCATCTGCTCTGTCATCTGCTTAAGTACTTTGATTGCCTACATTGCAAAAAATATGAACCCAGATCAAACTGATCAAGATTCATTGTGTTTGCTTTCACATTTAAAGTTTTCTGGAATGCATTTGAATATATGCAGCAGACGTAATAAAAAGATGGAATTTTCATGGCAAAAAATATTGGCAGGATAAGAGTTAATGTTCATGCCATAATAACTATAATTGCCCTATTAAGCGCACCCTTTAGATGAAACACTTTACATGGTTATAACAAAATTAATTAACTCTTTGCATGCTGGGTAATTTTTATTAATTTTGTTGCTGAGTTTTTTCAAAATCAACTTTTTGAAAAATTCTTTCCGGAATACTGTCAGAGTACCGAACAGTTTGGATCCAGATCAGGACCGACATTTTGTCGGTCCTGATCTGGGTCAAAACTGTTTGCAAAGGTCATCAGCAGACGACAAAAGTGGCCATTAGCAAGCAAAGAGTTAATCAACTCGTAAAACCCCTGTTCTGACTGACTATTCCATGTTCAAATTTTAAAAGATCTTGTATGCAGCAGTAAAAGTGAACTTATTGAGGCAAGAGCAGTAATTAGTGAGTAATTCCTGGTTGAAAGAGTTATTGTAAGTATTTTTGTCTCCCTTCAAAATTGTTCACTAAATTCCTTAATGTCTGGTTTTGAAAACCTCCCTCCTTTTGCGTCTGATATAGCACCCCACAAGTCGAACACAAAGTCGTCTGTAAACCCAAACTCCCCGAGATCTGACTCGTCGATTGCTACAGCAAAGTCGTGAGGATTATCTTTCTTGCAACCAGCCTCCCATATTGACTGGGCTGAAAAACAGAGAAACAAATTTTACCCATGAAGTGTCTGCAAGAAAAAAATGATCTAAAAATGATGTCTGCTTAGTTCATCTACTGTTTATATATTTGCTAAAATTATCAACTAATGTAAGTATAGAGGCAAACAGTGTGAAACCTGTTCAGACTGCTTCAGATCTACAACAGCAGTCTGATCTGGGTCTACACAGTTTTTCGAAGAGGCTTCTAAACATTTCAGCAGCTGATGAAGCAGAAAACTTTTGTTGTGATTAGTGCTTTAAGGGTTAAAATTACAATTAATAATATTTTACCACAAGTTTTCAAAGTTATTTCAGAGAACAAATTGATCTGGGAAAACATATAATAGTATAATCACACCGGGTAGGTGGCAATCGAAAATGCTCTTAACCATCGAAGAACGCGGATCAAAAATCACTAGAAACAGTGTTTTCTTTTGCCATTTGTCGCCAGTAGGGTGACAAATGGCAATTGAAAACTCTGTTTCTAACGATTTTTTTATCTACGTTCATTGATAGTATTGATGTTTTCGATTGCCCCCTACCCAGTGTGATAATACAGCAATCTTATCACAGCTGTTTATAATGATTTATCCTCATGAAAGAAAATAGGATACACAAGAAATGTGACAAGAAAAGATGTTGCAGGAAATAAATGAGCCTGCACATGAGATTTTGGTACTTACAGCATCGTAAGCAGCCTGAAGACTCATATGAGCCTCTGCGAATCTGCATGTGACATAAGCACCAAAATCTCATGAGCGAATCCAAATTATTTCTAGTTAGAGCAAGACCTAACTCTGTGGGTGCATATCTTCAATGTGTGAACAATCATTCTTGCATAGAAACCTAATCGTAAAGCTGTTTTAACTTGTCAAATGAACGAAAATCCATGTTCAAATCAAGAGATTCACATGCTGTTTGAACATGGGTTTAAACTTGAAAATACTTAAAAATGAGCCCTGAATTATTTACATGACGCGTTGTGGACCAGACTGATCATTTCACCGATGCTTTTGTTCGCAAAAAACGTTGCTTACGGTTATGATGTTGTGACAACGTTATGACGCTGGAAAGTATACAGCCTACGCCATTTTGTTTAGAGAAATCCAGTGTAAGAAAAGCGATATTTTAATGTTTTAACAGCGCTTTCAGTGCAAATTTGGTTGGAATAAGATAAAATATGCAAGAATAACAATCACACATGTTTGTTTCATTAACACTTGCCGGGTCCCTCGAGAGATGTTTGAGCTCTCGGCCTGTCAGCCCTGTGTTCAAACAGCTTCCTAGGGCCCCAGCAAATGTTAATGCATGAAACAACATGTGTGATCCCTATTTTATGCAAAGTTTTGATATAGATAAAAGGAATGAAAACTGAGGTACAGATTACATACACATTACACAATGTAAGCAAAAGGGGGTCATAGACGTTATAATGTCTAAGTTCAACACTCACAAAAATATTATCAAATGTGCACAAAAAAGGTGGTGCACATTCTTAATGTATGAACAATCATTATGCAAAGTAAGACTATAACGGAATGAAAACTGTTGGAGATGCAGATTACACAAACCAGAGACCATCTAAGCAGTTTGGACGGAAGAATGTCTAAGTTCAACACCCCTCAAAAAAGGAGGAAATATTCATGAAATGTGCACAAGATAGGAGGTGCAGATTACACAAACCAGACACCCCCTAAGATTTTCGGGTGGAAAAAATGTCCAACACCCCTCGAAAAAAGGAAAATATTTACCAAATTTGCACAAAATAGGAGGTGCACATCTTCAGTGTGTAAAGTTTGAATATAAAGGAATGAAAACTGTTGGAGTTACAGATTACACAACGCAGACACCCCCTAAGCTTTTCAGGTGGAAAAAATGTCTCAGTTCAAACCCCTCAAAAATGAGAAACTAATCATGAAATAGGAGGTGCAAATCTTCAATATGTGAACAATTATTATGCAAAGTTTGAATAAAAAGGAATAAAAACTTTTGGAGTTATAGATTGCACAAACTAGGCACCCCAAACGTGTTGTGGCTGGTTGGACAGACAGATGGATGCACAGACAGACGGACGGAGTGGACCCATTACTAGACCTGCTTTCCCTAAAGTGAGGCAGGTAACAATGGGAAGCATGAATCTTCAAGATGTGCAAATGGCTACCACATTTACAGGGCTGGAAAATGAGTGGACATTCTTGTTGACGAGTAAAATCTTTAATCGGCGAGTGAAATTGCTTTCAGAAAAGAAAGAATGTACAGTAGAAATATTTGTTTTAGTGTCAACATGCTATGTTAAAAAAACTTCACTGCACAATTTCAATATTTGATCTTCAACCAAACCCTACAGGTCAGGGGTGTGTGCAAGGTCAAAATGTTTGCTTGCATATTATTTTACCCTTCATTCCCTTCAATTTGATATGCAACATGACCACTTTCAAAAGAAAAAAACAATTGGCCTTTTAACCCAAATGCAGAGATCAAGGGTGTGTGTAATGGTAAAATAGTTGCTTGCATACAGTTCTACACTTCATTCCCTTTAATTTGTTGTGCAACATGACCATACACGTATTCTGAAAAAGTTGTTTTTTGGCTTCTGTTCAAGTAAGTCCACCCAGGGATATCAGACTTCAAACTACAATCTCGTTTTGTATGTTTCATATCTTTTATCTTTTTTTGCTATGACTGCATGCAAAATGTCGGTTAGAAATATTGAAGACTGTCTTAGTTATTGCAAAATTTATATATGTGTCCTTTGACCCCAGCCAAAGGGTTATTTAGATTTTTAACTTGCCTCCCCCCCCTCCCCCAAGGGCTCAGGTGTGTGAGGTATACAGTTTTTGACACTGTTTTGCTAATCTACAGGCACAGGATCTTTGTTTTTGTCTATTTTTGAGTGGTCGGTTTAGACAGGTTTTACTGTACTGAGATATGGTTTCGGACAAACGGTAGGGATGGACAGAGGCATGTATAACCTTCCGACACGGTCGGGGTACCAAAGTTTCTCAAGAAATACTCACAAAGGTCTGTATCGTTTATTCCCATAAAAGATTCCAGTAAACCGTTGATTTTGTCCACTGCTACATTCACTACATCATCAGGCTGAAAAAATGAAAAAGAAAACATATCTGTTAACTCTTTGCATGGTGGGTAGTAATATTTCATGCTTTTGTTGTTGTCACCTGCTGACCTTTTTCAAAATTAATTAAAAAAAAAATTCTTTCAGGAACGCTAACAGAGTGTAAAATGTACGTTTGATTGGATCCAAACTGTTTGGACTAAGATCCAGACCGACAGAATGTCGATCCTGAACTTACCCGGTAGTCCAAACTGTTTGCAAAGGTTATCAGCAGACGTCATTGCTAGCAAAGAAAGAGTTAAAGGGCTTCCCTGTTCTTTCACTCTTTGTTTGCATGCTAGTTTTGTCTTCTGATAATTTTTGCAAACAGTTTGTACCCAGATTAATCCCGACGTTTTGTCAGGCCAGGTCTGGATCTAAACTGTTTGACATTCTGATGGTAGTATTCCTGAAAGAATATTTTGAAAAAGTGAATTTGAAAAATTCAGCAGATGAAAAATTACCAAACATGCATAGAGTTAACCAAAGCCCTAAATAAGAGGGCATTTTCTTATTTTTCCACAGAACATATTTTGAAGCATCTCCATTACAATTTAGCTTCTTTCACTTTTTTTCTTTGTGTCGATAATTTTAATATGTCTTGGTCCAGGCCTTCAGATTTATGGTGGGTCCGGGTCATTGACCCATGATTTCAAAATATGGCCCATCATTTTCCAAGGCAGTGGGCCCAGTGGACCCATCCTTTTTAGTTGTGAAAAATCTCACTTTAATAAAAATATTCATCTTACAGCGAGTCTCGGTAGTCAATACAGTAAAACATGTCTTAAGCAGCCACTCAAAAAAGACAAAACAAAGATCTTGATAACAAATGGTAGCTTAATGAAGGTCAAAAGTATTGCTATTCTGCAATACTTTTGACCTGCATTAAGTGATAATTGGTCTTTGACCTGCATTAAGCGATATTTGGTCTTCTTTTATAGTGGCCGCTTAAGACAGGGTTTACTGTATAATCAGCAGTCAATATACATATATGCGTAGACAAGTGCCTGTGTTAGTGTGTAGGTAAAGTACACTACCCGAATGTCAACAGTGGTTAGTTTGATATGCTGAGGCCCATATCATTTCAGAAAATGACCCACCTTTTTTTTGCTTCATGGGTCACTTCGGCCCACCAATCAAGAAAAAGATCTGATGCCCTGTTGGTCAACAAATTTTCAGTCATATCAGGAAGATTTTCTGTCTTGGGTTGAACCGTTACCAACCAAGCAAACTTGCTCAAAGACTCAACACAGTGTCTACGGTGAGTCTCAAACATTGTTTAACATGGAATTATTAAGCAAATCATTTGGGACTATGATCTATATAAACTAGACTACCTATTGATGCCAGGGACAGAAATACCAAATGAAAAATAATTTGCAAATTGAAAATTGTGACCACTGAAAATATATAATGGACAAATGAAATTTAATTACAAATTGGATGGTGGAAGTGGTTTAAAATTGATTATGTATACAAAGGGTGACCAGCTGAGGTGACCAGACTGTAGGGTGATGCAGACATGTTGGCTTATACATAGGCAATAAACCCTTTTCCTTGTTCTTCTCAAACTTTCAATTTGAAATTAATTGCAATGCAAATGTTACCTAATCCTATGCATGTATTCTATCCCTTTCAATGGGTCAATAAGAGCAAAATCGATCATCATACTGAATCTTTAAGACAAGAAATAAGAAGAGATCCAGAGTGAACTGATGAAGGCTGATCTTGCTCTTCTAACCAGATGCAATTTTGGACATATCCTATTTGACAATTTTGCTTAAACCTTATCCATCAAAGCTGCATAGTCTGTAACTTTTGATCTTCTAATTTTAGAAATAAAGTTTCTATTTTTCAAGAATACAGTAAAAATACTCAAATTTAGGTAAACATTTTACCATTTTCGTAAATCTTAACAAATTATCACAATCAAAACAACAGCATTATGTTAAAAATCAACTGTCTAGAATTATTGGAGGGACGTAAATAATTACAAACAAGAGAAAAACACCTGATAATTCACTTTTCCTTGCAGTTTTCAACTGTAATGAACATATTAATTGTGAAAACCTAACTTAATTCTATTTTTACAAATGATTTAAAAAGAAAAGAAAATTTTTCGAAAAATGTTCATAGTTACAGACCTAGTCTCTTTAAATTTTTTTGTCCTGAAAATGTTGTCTGCTTTTTACAAATACACAATATATTCAGATGCACTTCAGACTAGATTTTATCATGGAAGTCGATCAACACTATGACTCCTGATCAGACTGCTCCTAAGGGAGCAGTCTGATCTGGGTTCGTATTGTTAGCCATAAAAGTTACCTAAGATCATAATCAGCTGAGAAAGTAGACAACATGAGTTATGTTGTCTGCTCTCTCGTCTGCATATGTTCTTAGGTACCCTATATTTCTATGATAAGTACTGAATATTATGGGAAAATGGGTGACAATCTAGCGAGTATGTCCGCCATATATTTTAGGTTTTATGGTAAGTGATTACTATCAGTACGCCCGCCATATATTTAAGGTTTTTACGGTAAGTGATTATATTTTCAGCATGTCCACCATAATAATTTAAGGATTTTACGATAGGTGATATTTTCAGTATGTCCACCATATATTTAAGATTTTTACGGTAAGTGATTATTTTCATACACAATGAAATCTGGCATGTAAGGAAGTTAAAAGCCTTGAACAAATATTTTCTCTAAAGCAGTTTGTATAATGAGACTCCAGTTACTAGAGCCAGAAGCAAATTGCTCAGACAGGAGAAGCATGTGCAAACAAAATAGTCCCAGATCAGATCAATGGCATTGAATCTGAAATTGGTTTTGATAACAGGGATTTTCCTACCTTTCTGAAGTCGGGGCCAAGGGCCTGTTTGAATTTGGAAATATCAAAATTGGGAAAATTTGATGCACTCTAAAAGAACTGGACCGCCATTATAAATGGATTAAAAAGTATATATGAAATTAGCAGTGTAAAGCATTTGTTGCTTAAATTGCCTTTCTTAAAGAAAATTTGCATAAAAATGCTTGTTTTCATTCACATTTTTATGCAAATTTTCATGCATCTGTAACTTTGCTATTTTTTTCGGATTTTCATGAAATGTTCACCAAAATGTAGAACTAAGAAATACGGAATGATATATATACACCATTTTGGGAAGTTTTTGCTCACTTATTAAATGGGAAGGGGCTGATATTCGGCCCCAAATCAGGCCTAGGAAAATCTCTGGATAATATAAGATCAAGCATGCAATGGGATGTAAATTAAAGAAAAACATTATGAATGAGAGATGTTTAGTTGGTCTATGCATGATTTCTTTTGGAAATATATAAATATATAGAGCAAAGAAAATTAGATTTGAATTCCTATAGACACCCTATCATATTCAACCTGTTAAATAAATGCATTGTGCACACAACTTTTTCAAAATTCTATACCAACTTTTGCAAACAGTTTAGATCCTGATCAGCTGGCTTTTATATGAAGCCAGCTGATCAGGATCTACACTCTTTCATCCACATGATGATAATTAATTCTAACACCTCGCCTATAGAGTCAATGCTAAAGAAGTGTGATATATCAAACAATAATTCACAGTTCTAAAGCACGAGAAAAGTGCGTGCTAGCTGACGTCATTTGCTGCTGGAAAAAGACGTCATTCATGGCGTTAGACAGTGTAACGTCGTTTTTATGCTTGAATGACATTACAAATACACGTAAACGAATGCGACGTAGTCTAAGTATTGGCGGGAGTTCTTCAGTGCAATGGCTGAAAGTTGGAAAAAGCTGAAGACTTCAAATGTGTTTTCATTGTTTATTGTGTGTTAGAATTGAAATAGATCAGCTCTATAGTGCTTGAATTGTTGAGTAATAATTCACTGTTCGTCGGTCAGTTGTACGAAGATAAATCACTCGCCCTGCGAGCTTGTGATTTGATCTTCTTTACAGCTGACGTCCAAACAGTGAATTATTACACAACAATTCACTGCTAGAGCTGATCTATTTCTAAAATAAATCGCACGTGATGATACTCACAACTTCCACTTTACCAGCCTGTCCCTTTGAGCTAATTCTCAATGTCTGTTTACCAGTTCCAATACTGCTGCTACCTTTCTTGCCTGTTGCTTGACCAACAAAAGCTGAGAAAGGTACAAAAAAATGTATGTTAACTATGGGTCCTGTTAAGCAATATTTTTTAGCGTAAAATTGCAATTATTTTCTTACCCAGCAATCTAAACATATGTTTTGGGTGCTCAAAAGAACCGTCTCATTGAGACGGTTCTTTTGAGTACCCACAACATATGTTTTGGTTGAGAAATAAAAAAAACAATTTCAGGTATGCATATTTACCTGGGGGCCTGTTAACTCTTAACCCTTTTTAATGTTATAATAAATTCTTCCATCATTCATGTTTGATACAATGAACCTAGTATGGTTCATTGTGTATATCAAGGGGTGATCAGAATTTCCTCAGTCACTGAATTTTTTTTCTTAGTAAAGCTTGGGCCTAATCTGGAAGCATACAAGCTGTTTGACATTTCCCTTAAAAGATGTTTTCTGAAAAAGACGTAAAAAGCACGCAATATAACGCCACCTGCAAAGTTCAGGAAACGTTAAAGTCACTTTAGTTAGGATACTTGTTACACTTATTGATATCAATGCAAAGGGTTTAAACTCAGAATGTCTCACACCACAATCACGAAGAAACTGATTTGCTTGCCTCCTACTAAGTGTGAATCCATACAAATCACTTATCTGTCACAGACTACATATGTGATTGATGCTACCAACACGTGACTACAATACCTGGCAACAGATGCTTTGGCTGACTGAATGAATGAGTTTTCACATGTCACATTCTTAAGAAAGACAGTTTTCACAAACAAAACTACAAGATATGCATGTTAAGTAATTAGACGGATGGCTGAGAATGGGTTTGCTCCCCCCCCCCCCTAGGGAATTTTGCAGACATATCCTATCTTGTAGAGAATTAAAAGTCGAGTCTTTTAAGAGATGTTTGCACTCTGTGCTCCGGGGCGTTAGTCTGTAAGAGCCTGTAATATACGTTACTTTATCAAATTAAGAAAAAGTAAATTGAAAGTTTGGGCTACAAATTAAAGACATTAAAATATTTGTTTTTAAAAATCATTCATATAATCTGCATACTGGATATCTAAACTACGTATGACAGCCATTTAAACTAAATTGCGGCTTCCTAAGGTGTCATATGCGTTACATAAATCAGATAACCCATTAAAATTTGCAAGTGTGGCTAGTATCATTTACCTTCACAATCTCTCTGTGTGTTTTGCAAAATGTTTTTAACCAAGAATGACAAGCCTAGGCAATTGGCTAACAGAAAAAGCATAGTTTGCTTCTTTCGCTTAAATATTTTTTCTAGAATAAGCAATTAAACAACCCTACCCCTACCCAGTTTTAAGGTGAAATGTTTGGTATTAAAACTAAAGTAAAAAGTGTTAAAAAATATTTGCAGTTGATGTATATGTTTCATTGTTTGTGATTTATTTGCTTATATGAAAAGACTCATAAATCTGCAAGTTTGTTGTAATTTTTTTAATATCAGAGGCTGTGACATATGTTACCTGATGTAATAAATGGGCAAGCTCATTGTCTTTACGTAAGATATGCCTAAAAATGTTTTAATATCTTCGAGGGAATTTTGCAGACATATTCCTTCTTATAGTACAACTCAAGCTGCATCGAATAAGGGATGTTTGCACTCTCTATGTTGGGGCGTTAGTCTGAAACAGCATGTTACATGCGTTACTATATCAAATAAAGGAAATGTAGTTCGAAAGTTTGAGCTAAAATTGTGAAAAAAACTCGCAGCTGCTGGATATCTTACATTGTTTATGGATTTTAAGCTGGCTCGTATGATAAAGACTTATAGATCTGCTAGTTGTTACCAAGTTTCCAAGATCAGAGAGCGTTACATATGTTAGCGTGATAAGTAAAATCATCAAACTGTACTTTGACTTCAAGCTGAGTAAGGGCCTGCTCCGTCCAAATCCCCTTTGGAATTCTGCAGACATATTACATCTTATGTAACCATTCAAGGTGCATTTAATAAGAAAATGTTTGCACTCTGTAAGTGGGGGCGTTAGCCTGTAACAGCTTGTTACATATGCTACTATATCAATTTCAGATTAAGAAAATTGAATGTTTGAGCTCAAAAAGGGAAGATATTATAATTATCTAATAAATTGACATTCTTATAGTCTGCATACTGGATGTCTCTACTACATATGGAAGCTGTTTAACATTAATACGGCTAACTGTGGTGTTATGTGCGTTACATGAGCCTAATTATAATTTAAAAGCTATAATTGTGGCTATCGTCATTTCGTTAAACAACTACTATGACTTGGTTTCAAACTGTTTTATTAGTAGATTTTACAAACATATACTCAATTGATGAATAGGAAAAACCAAGTTTGCTTTTCTATCTTAAATATATTGTCCTATAGGAGCTAATACACAGCCCTACTCCCAGTTTAACAGAGAAGCAAATTTTGTTATTACCGTTTAAGTAAAACACATGAAAGTGATTGCAGCGTGTGGATATTTTACATTTTCTTCGTCTGTCTTGCTCATATATCTGCAAGATGTCATTAAGTTTAAGATCACGGCACTTAATGTGTACTTATAATATATGAGCCGCGGCATGAGATTTCCAACAATTTGACATTTTGACAAGTGTAGACAAAGACGAGTCTGTGCCTCCTCCTTTTAAGCTTAGAAACTCCAAATGGTGTTCAGTCAGTAGCTTAACAATCATAGAATACTCAAGCGACTAGCAAAGGTTCTGATCAGACTGCCCGTATACGCAGGCTGGTCTGAGATTTTGCTGGTCGCACATACCAAATTGTTGGAAATCTCATGCACTGGCTCATATGTCTTTGGTGCCAAAACACTAGAAATTATATTCATTTCTGATTATCAAGCCCATGGACTGTTGTTACAGATGTTATCAATGACCTTTTGGACATATTTCCTAATACTGTTCACATAATGCTAAATATAGAGCAACAAATAGAAAAGATAGTTTTACATTTGTACAAGACAATACAATAAATGAAATGGTCCAAACTTATTCTCATCGATTTAACACTCTTGTTAAACGTTTGTCGTTGTCTGCTTCTGTGGTAATCATTATTATCACACGCCTCCTTGCAACTAGTAGAATCATCACACAATATTTCAATCATTTACTGTTATACAATTTTGACCACCAGTCCACTCAAAATTGATGAGCCACTATCAACTTTCCAATTTTGCCCTCAATGGCTTGGATTATTCAGAAACTGATATGAATTCCTAATAGTTGGCTCTTTGAATATGTGTTTTAAGTGATACTCTGCAAGTAGGAGAAAGACTAAAGCTTTACAAGGAGGAAAACTATGCCATTAAAAGCAATGAGTACCTGGACTGATGTACCTTGATATTTCTGTGATAAAGAACCATAGCTTAGCTGGTTAACTTTTATAAATGTAGCCTTTCCAGACATGAAACAAAAATATTTTCATCTAATAATGTCTCTGCACTTATTATCTTTCCCCGAGCATTCAAAAACTTATTTGAAGTCTTAGTACTTCTGAAGTGATGAAACCAAGGTACCCCTTTCCGTTTAGATAAACGAACTACATGTATCACAGCAGGTAAAGCAATGAAATGCAGGATGAACAGAGCGCAAATTAGACCATTTCAATTCAATGATTCACTAAGTTTCTAAGATAAGAGCACTTATTAAAGGATGTAACATATATAACTCGTCATAATAAATAAGCTAGGGCATTGTCGTGACATCCTTTTTGATTTCACAGGCAGAGGCAACTGTTTTCATCTTCAGTGTTTTCAATGGATCATGAAATGAGGCACCTTATCAACTTGTTTATTCTGTATACATATTCCATAGAGCATAATATAGAACTACTGGCTATCCTATTCTACCTTCTTTTGAATGCAACAGCTAATGATATGGCTGCAAAAATTGAGAAATCATAAGTTTTACATTATTTCAAGGCTTGCTTCAAAGTACTGACATAAAAAAACAACCAGCTGTAAACATAATTGATGGCAATGTCCAACTTCATATTCTTTCTCTTATACCAGATAACTTTCAAAGTGTAACAGAAATTGTTTCAGAAGGTCTGCCAAAACCATCAAGAGTCAACATTGTAACTAAAGAAAACTTATAAAGTTCTTTGGGCACAGCAAAATACTAATGATCTAAGACCTGAGGACTTAAGCACCAAAGGACTGGATAGGTTTCATGGCAAATGATGCAAAAAAAGCAGCCTATCAAATTTCTGTTTGACCAATGTCAGAAATCTTAAAGTATTCATAGAGGTACATGGTAGAGACATAGCTTTTGCAAAATCAGAGCAAATTTATCATTTAACTAGCACAGATGCAGAGGCAGCTGCAGTAAGATGGCTCTTTCCACTTCACAGGAAGAGACATATACCAGAGTCATACTCCATTGTAAGCATATATGTGAAATGGCATTAAAACCATATTTTATCAGGTGTTTGATCCCATGACACTGACATGCTATTTCTGCTTTCGAAGAATGCTAAGGATTCAATTTATAGCTGAGTCAATTTGTTTGACGCTGGCACTGGCCACACATACAAAGAAAATTAAGTCTTTTGATGGCAAAAGACGAGAATCACACGAAGTGCTTATAAGTGATGTTTTTCACAATTACCAATTCTAAAATGTTATCTTAATTAATGTAACACATATAACACCATAGGAAGCTATATATGTGTTAAAAACACTTTCTTATGTATCTTAGGTATTCAGCATGCAAACTACATGAATAATTCAAATAAATAGATAGTTTTTGTCTTCTTTCTGTTTCTCAGATTTTCAATCCATTTACTCTTAAATTGATATGGTAACAATCGTATCATACCATTACAGGCTAACCACCTAGTTAATAGAGTGCAAACATCTCTTATTTGATGCAGCTTGAATTGTTCTTTAAGGTAGGATATGTCTGCACAATTCCCAAAGGGATGGAGAGGAACAGGATTGTACTCAATTTGCAGTCCTAATACTGTGCAATGATTCTACTGGTTGTGATGAAATGGGTGATTATTTTGCCATAGAAGCAGACACAATGATAGACATAGTGAGGGTGACTTGAATAAAGATTGTTTTTGACTAATTATATTTAATAGAATTATTTATTGAATTGTGTCATTTAAATGAGAACTATTGGTTTCTAAAAAAAATCTATATATTTTAATATTATAGGCATTAGGATATATGTGATAAAAAAGATTATATATAACATCTGTAACACAATTCCATGAGCTTGTTATCAGCAATAACTGTAATACTAAGACTAAGGCACCAGAGGCTAGAGATTAATAGGAAACATGTGAAAAATAGTATTTTTTCTGAAATATCATCTCTTGCTTCCAAGACAATTTTCTTGCTCATTCATTATGCCATGTAACATACGTTACATACTTAAATTAGTGCTTGATCCTGATGTCAAACTTGCAAATGTATGATTCTTTATTGCATTAGCAAGACAGTGCCAAAAATGTAAGATATCAACAAGCCTCAAATATTTTCATATATTTTTCTTCAATAATAGATACCAAAATTGGATACTTAAAATTGGGGGTAGGGTTGTTAAATAGCTCATATAAAACAATGTATTTGAGATAGAAAAGCAAACTTTGTTTTTTCTATTAGTCCAAAGAGTATTTTAGTTAACTAAGATTAAAAATACTTGTAAAAATGCACAAATCGTCTGTAAAATTAAATGATGCTAGTCACGATTTCAACTTCCAAAGGGAAATTTAATCTATGTAACGCATATAACACCATTGAAGACTGTTATTTTGTTTAAAATGCTGCCTCATGTAGCTTAGGCAGCCAGCTTGCAAACTACACAAGAAATTTGAATAATTAGTTGGTTTAATGCCTTCTTTCTGTAGCTCAAACTTTCATTTTGATTTTTTTCTTAGTTTGTTACAGTAACATATGTAACAGGCTGTCAGAGACTAACGCCCCGGAGCACAGAGTGCAAACATCTCTTAAAAGATGCGGCTTGAAATTTTCTTTAAGATAGGATATGTCTGCAAAATTCCCTAGGGGGGGGGAGCAGGACCTTTTTTAGCTCGAAGTCTAAATGGTTATACCATGGGTTGACCGCCTGTACGTGGAGATAATCCACGAGCTTTAGCGAGTGGATTATCTTACATACAGGTGGACAATCATGGTATAACTATTGTATACCACCTACATCAGTGTAGACTATGCACATCATGATATATTCTGTGCTAAAAATGGTAAGAGTGGTATAAAGGCACATAATTTCCATGTGGAAAGCCTTCATTTCACAGCACTGACAGAAAAACAACAAAATGTTCAGCCTTTCTGAAATCTGAGGGTAAAATTGTTTATTTTAGCTTACATTATGATCGAAGTCTTGACTCTGGTTGCAAAGTTCAATCAATGCAGTGATTTTCAGACATTGATTACCTAGTTTGATCTAATTATTAGTGATAAGTGTACTGTACGCCTCATCAAAATCCAATACCCCATGGGTTTATAGATAAACAAACTTTCTTTAGTGTAAAATTGTGAATAATTTCTTGCCCATCAGTTTTAACATATGTTTTGGCTGCTCAAAAGAACCATCTCATTGAGACGGTTCTTTTGAGTACCCACAACATGTGTTTTGGTTGAGAAATAAGAAAATTATTTTTAGTTACACACTCTTAACTGAAGGCCTAGCTGTATACCCTCTTTTAAAAATTTTGGTAATTATTTAACTGTCAATGTGGCTGCAGCTACTCTAAATATAATGGCAGATCAATGGTGTTCTGCAAAGCAGTTGGTTAACTTAACAAGTGGGATTGGAAAATCTGATTTCCATAGACTGCTTTAGAAGGGTTGTGAGTTCAAACCAATCTCATCACATACTTTCGTCTGGTCACATAATTAATCTTTCCTAGCTCTGATTCAACAGTATGTTTGTTTTGTTTGTTTGATTTGATTCTTTACGTCCCATCAACAATCTTTCAGTTAAACAGGGACGGGTCTTCCTGGGTTGAACCAGTACTAAGCTAGGATAAATGTGTCTTGCTCAAGGACCACAACACAGTGACTCCAGTGAGGCTCGAACGTGCGGCCCCTCGATCAACAGTATGTAGTATGAAAGCACAAAGTATTGGCACTATAGTAAACCAGTCAGCTTTAAGCTGTTATCTGACAGCTCATCATATTGATATGGCTGAAATATTGTTGAAAGCTATCATTAAGCCATTTAAACTATACAAGATGGACAGATCAAACAGCATAAATCAAGAGCAGCCTTCTTCTGAAGGAACAGTCTGATCATTGATCCCCGTGTATATTTTACACACCTTAATTTATCAGGTAACAACCAATGCAATATGAACTTGCTCAAAGTTTAGAATAAATATGAGCCAGCACATGTGACTTTGGAACATTTGTATGTATCACATAGGTAAGCAAGGAAGGCTCAGCTAGACCAGACTAGCTAGCTATGCAAATGGGTAGTCTGGTCAAAACAAGCACTGCTTGAAACACAAAATGAAGATTCACACCAAAATTTAGACATTTTATATCCCCACTGGATATTTAAACAGTGACTTTATGCATACTATATGCTCTCATGTGCTTGCCCAAAGGTGTCAAAATATTAAAGCCATATTTGGCTTGCACATAGGCCTGGTCAGCTAGATAAGCAACTTTTGTGTGTAAAGTTATTTCTTATCCATTGTTTTAAACATGTGCTTTTGTGCTAAAAACCATCTCAATTGAGACGGTTCTTTTGAGTACCTACATGTTTTGGCCGCGAAAAATAAAACACACTCTTATCTGGAAGCATGCCGCATTAAAAGCATTGCATGGCGGCACAATATCTGCCTAAATGGGCTACGTACATGTACATACACAAAATTTAGCCCTTAAAGCGCCAAAAAATAATGCATCAGAAAATGTCCTCTGCTGAAGTCGTCTGCTGCAAATAATTGCCTAGCATTACTGATGAATTAAGTATAGAAGCAAACAGCGTGGACCCAGAACAGACTGCTCCTATAGGAGCAATCTGATCTGGGTCCACACCAGAGTTGGGGTAATTAAAATTGTAATTGTAATTAATTGTAATTTAATTACATTTTCTAAAGTAATTGCATGTAATTGTAATTAAGACATTTCTTTAATTACAGTAATTGAATGTAATTAATTACATGGTCAAAAATGGGAGTAATTAACAATTACTTTCTATTACTTTTTAATTACTTTTCAGATCAGTTATAAACTTCAGTTACCTAAGATTATCATAGATACTAAAAATACTGCTAAATGAATTGTTCTTGGTCTTTGTAAATGCATATATCATTTATGAAAAGTTGAATGCAACGTGTAACAAATGAGTATTGGAACTTGTCATGCTAGTATAGACATGAAATAGAATATAACAATTTTACCACAGACACAGACTGTATGTTACCTCTACTATTTTGAAAGCATCCTTTTTTTAGCAAATTATATATTCTTTGCTCATCTGCTTATAAAAGATATGGCTTTGTGACAATCAACCTTTAATATTTAAGTTACCAAAACAAAGAAGGTGTGATAATCTCAACAATAATATTTACTCAGACAATAGTGTTGGTTAGTTAAGGCATTTTGTTAATTTTTTCACACCTAGGATAAACACACTTATATGCTAAGGTGCATGACCCAATCTATCCACTACATTATTTAAAACCCTTAAGCTGCTCATTTGCCAATTTCAATAATAATAATGATAATAATAATAATAATAATAATAATAATAATAATAATAATGATAATAATAATAATAAAATGTGATTCAGAAAATTAAATTGGATTTTACTCATTCAGTGAACCTCGGGTCTATCATTGTTGATATATATTAACAAAGAAGAAAATAAATCAGATGTTCCTGTGGGGACCGAACAAGAGACTTATAGCTTAGAAAGCCAGTGTTTTAACACACTAGTAATATTTTAGTTTGTCACTATCTGATATAATCCCTTTTGTACTTTCATGCCAACTTTCATGTCTCATAGGGCCACACAGATTTTTTATCAACACTTTTTGAAAACAGTTATTCTCTGGCATTTGAGCTAGTTTTACAAAAGAGTTTCCATGGTTAAATATCTTCCACAGTTGTAAGTCTTTCTCAGGCCCATGTGTATTCCTGAACTTTGTTTTGCGGTAAACAGCTATTTTGAGAACTTTGACAATTTACAGATGTCCCCCTCCCTCAAAAATAAAATAATAATATCTGTATTTTCTCTTTAGTGATCATGTCATCAACCACAGAAACAACAACTGATTTTGTACATTTCATTTCTTTTAAGTTGCATCACTTGACAATAAGAAGTCCTCAAAATAAAATCAATCTAATAGATATATTGAATTTAGAATTCCAAGGTAACTCATACTTTTTAAGGAGTTTAACTCATTTCAAATATCTCTGAAATTAAAATCTGATGAAGCTATCTAAGTAGAAGTGAAATGTAATTGTAATGTAATTAATTACATTTGGCAAAGTAATTGTATGTAATTAATTACTTTGCTCAAAAGCCATGTAATTGTAATTGTAATTTAATTGAACAATATCCAATGTAATTGTATGTAATTAATTACTTTTCAAAGTAATTGACCCCAAGTCTGGTCCACACTGTTTGCCATAGAGGCTTCTTAAACATTTCAGCAGATGAGAAAAGCAGACAACTTTTGTTGCGATTGGCGCATTAAGGGTTAGGTTGCAATTATATGACACAAAGAGACAACTGAAGGGTAACACAATGGTGGGGTAATTAAGCTGAAAATAAGAAAGGAAATACATGGGAAATATGAAAAAAATTCACTTGTATCCCCAAAAAGCCAAGGTCACGCAAAAACAGAACCTTTGTCATGCATGCTAAAAAAATATGCTCCTTGCCAAAAATATCATTTGCTTGGTCACTTTCAACATGGACCATCCTTTGAAAATACAAAACTAATCCCGCATGTAGGTTCAATCATTCTTTCAACTTGCATGCTCAGCTATCAAGTACTCACTGGACAAGACTAATATTTTGCATAAGCAAGCAATGAAGGCTCTGTCGAGGCTGTGCAGTTGTGTATTCACTGCTCCCTTATGCATTAAGTTCCAAAATCTGATGTGCTGGCTCACAAAATGACAGTCTCCAAGTCGGAGTGTGACAGTTGGAATTGATGCCACCCAATTTTAGTACAGCAGCATTATGCTGCAGATTTAAGTGTAGTAATACGTACTCGATCGATCTCTAAAGATTTTTTTAAAAAAGTTAATTTAAAAAAAAAGTCACAACAAAAAAGCATGTACAATTACCCAACATGCAAAAAGAAAAAGGGTTGATCCAGATTTGAGCCGCCACATGAGATTTCCAACAATGTGGTATGTGCAACCAGCAAAGCCTCAGATCAGCCTGTGCATATGCCCAGTCTGATCAGAGCCTTTGCTAGTCGCTTGAATATACTATGAGTGTTAAGCTACTGACTGGACATCATTTGGAGTTTCTAAGCTTAAAAGGAGGTTGCACAGGCTTGTCTGAGTCTACAATTGACAAAATGCCACATTGTTGGAAATCACATGTCACAGCTCATTTTGTTTTGACATGGCTCTTATAGATTCTATTATAAGTCATCAAATGCTGAACATCTATCAACTTTCACCTAGCTGCATTATACCTGAGTAACCATAGCAACCTTTTATCAATTCAATATATCTGGCATGTCTGTTAATACAAAATTTACAGATTCGCAATACAAGGCCAAATTACATTTTTTTCCAATATCCATGAATAAATGGCAGAAGAAATTATTATACTAATGGAGTAGCGACCATAAATATAATTACCACAATTCTTCTAAATTAATGCCCACTTCGGTAAAAGTTTGAGGGAAAGGTTTTGATCTTGCGCTTTGAATGCTTCCTTCAGGAAATATGTTGAGATATAATTAATCAAAAACATATTATTGATCAGGAGTCTCTGTGACTTAAAAAACTGAGCTTCGGACCTCGATCCCGAAATTTTTCTTTTCCAATACTGAAAATGTAATACCGCAGTCACTGATACAGTTCTATCCTGAGAGCGGCATCCAAAATAACTTATGTACCACTGTCAATATCTATGGGCACGGTACCAAATCAACAAGTGTAGTACTACGGTGAATACTGATCAATGTCTATACTGTTCCTCCGTGTTGTGTATTTTTTTAAGTCAATGATTAACAACCCTGAATTTAGACAATTTATTTTACAAGTCCAAAGTGGAGTGATTTATTTTTATAATTTAAATAATAATTTTTAGAAACCCAACTGTCCGAAACCTTTCCCAATTTCACTCTCTTGAGTCAAGCCGAAAAACTGAGATGGAAGACGTTGCACCCCGGTTTTGAGGTATCTCCAATCCCATCATGCATTTCTCTGTTCGTAGTGGCGTATCGCAAGGACAGCCATTCCATTGGTCATAGGTAGAAGGTTCTGTCAGTAGAGCCATTTCGATTGGTCGAAATGAGATTCACAAATATCCATGGTCAAATTCAACCCTTGCTACGCCGAATAACCAGAACTAATTTCTGTTTTTATCAATTGTCATTCTAATGATGCCTAACTATGGCAAACGTTTCCATTTCGAAACACAAACAGTGCAGACCTGATCAGACAGCTTCACCAGAAGCCAACTGTTCTGAATCTGCAGTGTATTGAAATATTGTATGGCGCAGCAAGGTTGAATATACAACCTTTTACTTGAACTTTAAAGTCTCTCATTACACCCTTCCAGCTAGCTATATAAGTGTTTATCGGAAGGCACTAAAAATGAGATCAAAGAAATCATGATATTTCTAATAGGTTGACCTTTGTTATCTTCAATTTAATGAGATGTCCACTTGGATATTTCATAACCGCAGAATTGGGCACATACATGCCATTACATGAATAAAAAGTACCTATACACAAAAGTGTTACAAAAACAAAATTCCCAAAATACGTATGAACCTATATTAAGAACGTCTACCTGCTTGACCAAGGACTGGAAACCAGTTAATTTGTACTTTGACAAACAGGGAAAACCAAAATGAAATGCTGCAGAGTGCAGCACTTTATCAGCCTTTACACTGTAACAAGTCTCACAAATTTGATTAACCATCACAAGTTTTTTCTTGGAGACAATTCACAAACTAGAAATTGTGTTTATGAAATACTATGCCCAAAACCATTTGCTTGCCCATGAGGATGGTGCTCTTCTAGCTATACTACTCATCATTCTGAATCAGCTGACCAAATATGAAGATTCTATCTGTAATATTTTTTAGATATCCTGTTTATAAGTTTTCAATGGCTAAATTTGCAAAGGGCAATAACTCAAATAAATAAAATATCTCTTTTCTCAAATTTCACCAGGTAATCTATTGATCATTCTCTATCAGCTGACCAAGTTTGAAGCTGTCAGCTTTAATAGTTACCAAGTTTTCTTTAATACAAGTTTTCAATGGTGAAGTTTTCAAAGGGCAATAACTTGAAATAAATAAAATAGTTTTTTTTTTCTAATTTTCACCGGGTAATCTACTCATTGTCTGCTATAAGCTGACAAAGTTTGAAGCTCCTTGCTATAATAGTTTTCGAAATATCTTGATTACAAAATTCCTTATCTTTAATACATTGGGCATAACTCCACAAAAAGACATAATTCAGACTTCCAAAAAATTACAAGTCAGTTAATCTTTGACAAAGAATCCATTTAGAAAATTTAAAAATCCATAACTTGAATTATTTTTGAATGGACGGAAGTACGGACGGATGCATGGATGGACGGACATGGCCAAAGCAATATGCCCCTTCAACTTTTTTCAAAGTTGGGGACATAAAAAGAAATATTGATGTTAAAGTCTGCCAGATATAAAAGGATCAATTTAGATAACTGCATACAGTGTACTTCAGATAACTACATAGAGATAGTTTCCTCAAATTTAGGGGTCTCTTGCTCGGAATGGGGAAAGGTGGATCAATCACTCAGGCATACAGTTCAATAAAACAATACCAAACTAATTCTCACAATAATTATTCTAGCAATACAAAACAAACAACATTGAAATGCTTATGACAAGTCAAGTAAGGGAGCACATACTGGTACGCAATGTCAGATATACATTTATAGAGTTTAAATTTATCAACGGCTTGGAGACAAATACACATGTACAACATTATACTTAGTTAAGGGTTTCCCTGTCATGCGCGGATCCAGGAATTTTCGTCAGGGGGGTCCAGGTCAGTCTGGCTAAAATAAGCTCTGACCTTTTTTTTAGTCCTCAGCTTATTTTACAGAAGTCAAATGGTCAATTTCAAAGAAATCTATCATTTTTCAAGGTTCCAGAGGGGGTCCGACATTTTCCAGGGGGGGTATGGGCCCCCTGCCTCCCCCCCTCTGGATCCGCACTTGCCTGTTTTCAAAATCATTAACTCTCTATGTAATCCGAGAGATTTAAAAACACAATTTCGTAAATTTACAAGAGGGAAAGTGCAGTCAGTTTCATGACCATATGATTTGATGCAAGAGGCATCATATATAAAGAACCCTCGACTGGTTTGTGATTTGAAATTGCTGCCATTGGCATAATTAGTCTTAATGACCCCATGTGATTGGCCATGTAATATTTGTATGCAAACAAATAAAGTTACTGTTATTTATAGGCTTAAATGTTTCTAGAATGAAGATATAGCGTTTTACGTTTTTGTGTTTGATCAAAACAGGCTTTCTGAAGAGTTTGTTTCAAACTTTTATCAAAAGGGCAGATAGGTGTGCCATTATTCAATGGTACAACCACTTCATATAGGAATTCTTTGTGGTCAAGTCTTGGGAAAGCAAATTTAACATTTTATTTCAAATAATTGAAAAACAGGAACATGATTTTTTGTGATAAAATGTGGCAAGATAATTTTCAATTAAACTATATTAGAACTTGTTCAGTTGACATTGACAAGGCAAAAACACACATGATCACCAGACATTGGGGAAACATTCAGTTTACCGACACAGCCCTTCGAAGAGCAAAATAATAAAAAAGAATATTAATCATGAATATTAATCATGAACAAAAAATCAGCCTAAATGATCAGCCTGTATATTGCTATATTTTTATAATGATTTATTGATAGAGGAGGTTAACATTAATTATTTTTTGCCAACTTTGATAGCTTTTACGTGATGAATTGGATACCTCAAACTACTGATAACTCGACATATTTTGCCCAGTCCCCTGAAATTCGAGGTATCGAGAGTAGACTGTATATATATAGAGAGAGGAGTTGATTAGAATGTGTGGGTTGATCAGAATTTTTTATATCATTTAATCTGGAACCATAAACAAAGTTTGCACTCAGAATGGTAAAAACTAAAGATTTTTGGCCAAGCTGAGTGTAATTTGTTTAAAAATAAGCATTGCAATTCCCACATCCCTCATTAGCCCTTAAAATTTCCCTCATGAATATTCATGCTAAGCTCCACCCACTATGAATAATTATATATTAACCTTTCACGTTTGTACAGACTAAAAACAAAGAAATTACTTGTCAGGTCTACTATTGTAGTACCATATCTAATCATATTTCCATAAGCAAACATAATAGACTCTGATCAGACAGCTCTTACAAGAGTACAAGAGGGTCTGCTCTGTTTTCAAAAGTGTTAAAAGGCGTCTCTATGAGGTAAAGGGTTAAAAGATATACATGTACCGGTACATTTATTCAATATTTCATAAAATTTTGTGTTACTTACATCTTCATTGAGAAAGTCCAGTCTTAACCCACACTGGCCCTGTCTATCATGTGCTTGGCTGATCATTTATGGCCCATCATTTCAATGATAAGGTTAAAATAACAAGTGAATAATCCTATTCAACATAATAAGTACACTACATAACATTACAGTGTAGATTAAGGTCAGATAGCTTCTGATGAAGCAGTCTGATCAGAATCTCACTTTTTATTCATCATAATGAATCCATGTCTATAATGAAATTACAACCCTAATTTTGTCTGGAAATCAGATTTTAGCGTTACAACACAAGGTACTCTGCGCAATTTTTGTGCTCTTATTCCATTGAATAAAGTAATCACATTTAAAAATGTGCTCCAATGTTGACCTGTCATAAAACAATCTAAGCTTCAATCTGCTTGTCATAATA
The DNA here is from genome assembly GCA_964019695.1 of Loripinus fragilis. Classification (NCBI taxonomy): domain Eukaryota; kingdom Metazoa; phylum Mollusca; class Bivalvia; order Lucinida; family Lucinidae; genus Loripinus; species Loripinus fragilis. The sequence goes on from OZ026518.1 coordinate 78,343,644, forward strand.
CAAATTTCCGGAAGAACAGAAAAGTTCAATGTAAAAAATCATAAAACAGTCTTCGACACTTTTCACTTTTGTTTGATTTGATTCTTTACGTCCCAGTCAACAATCTTTCAGTTATGTCGGGGCGGGTCTTCCTGGGTTGAACCAGTACTAAGCAAGGAGTAATGTGTCTTGCTCAAGGACACAACGCAATGACACCGGTGAGGCTCAAACCCGTGGCCCTTCAGTCTGGAGTTAAGCACTCTACCACTGAGCCACTGTGCTCCCTATCACACTTTTCACTGACACACCTTCAAGATGGTGCATCATTGTACAATTCACAGTTTTATAAGTTGTTATACAGGCTCTGGAATACTTAATTTTTGCAAAGGGAAACTGTAGTTTCATTCACATTTTATATTGCATTATACATGATGATATGCAATAAAACCTCAATAGCTCTTATTTTACCTGCTAATTCCTGCTTTATACCCCAAAGGCACCTCAACAAATAATGAAAATTTAGTAAAAATTAATTTTTTTTACTGAATAAAAATGCCACGGACTGTTCTACAGGATATACAGTGTGACTCTCATTGGTTTTGGGAAACTGGGGCATGTGTATTAATTTCAGGGAAACAATGAAACAAATTGGTCGAAAGTTATAGGAACAAGGTAAAAGAAGCAATTTGGTGGAACTGAGAACATAGAAATCCTGATTTAAGCAATATAACAAGATCTGACTTAAAGTGATTAAAGTGTTTTTAATTCCAGCGAGCTGTTCTCTACAGCCCAGGTAAAAATATTAAAATACCCATACATATCACCTAACATTAGCAATGAGAAGATTATTTTACAAAAGAATTATAATCATGAACCAGGAAGTGTTTGACAGTCCCCATCCAGACCATTAGATAATAATACTTATAATTGCATATCAGTTCAGGCCTGCAATTTTGTTTTGCCCTGATACTCCGTTTAAGCAGTGAAGGCTCAGGTGAGACTGTGAATTTACACAACTCTAATTGCATATATACTTGTATATGCAATAACTACCAAAATTTCTGGTCCTGACAGCATCAGAATTTGAGGTTTCTGCTTTCTATACATGTAACTGCTTGATTTCTGCAGAGCTTTCATTTTGACCAATCAATATCAGTAATTTGAGTTAAAGTGAGCTAATTGGCCTTAAATATCATATAACCAAAATATTGAATATCTTCCTTATTTTGTTGTGCATATTTATAAATATGTATACATAACATACCAGCAAGTTAATTTGGACAATAATGTCCTTTTATGTGATCTAAAAAATATACTTGTACTATGAGACCAGACCAAATTACTTAAAACAGGACAAGCAGGTTAGCAAACAAAAGTCCAAAATCGGCCTGCTCCTATATTCCCAGGCTGATCTGGGACTATTTTGTCTGCCATATATTTGTACAGGCCTTTAGTAAAGAACGGGTACCAAAAAATTCATTTTCTTATTTCTCAACCAAAGAGCAGATCATCAACTGGACAATTCCATTTTTGAGATTCAGCAGGCTGACTGCTATAGTCGATTGCGCCTGTAACAACCCATTTATGCATAATACTCACAAAAACAAGCTAAAGGTTAACCCAGACCAAACAGTGATAATAAAGCAGTTTTTTGCTGCTACACTTTGCTAATGAAAAAGGTATTTGTCCAAAACAAGTACAGTTATGCACCAGTCTGGGGACATAGCAGGGCTTATTCGTCGGGATTTGACCTACGATGTGTCCGCGCAGTGCCCTGGATGTGCCAGGGTTTTAATTTCCCGCTTAAATAGCTGGAAAAAACAGTTGGGGCTTTGGAGTACTTTTGTTTGGTGTGCCTATTTACTTGCATTTTACACATTAATTTTGTATGTTAAGGGATCCTTATTTAATTTTCAAATGTATACATACAATGTACATGTAGAAAGCTACATAAGCCACTCCCAAATACTAGAACAACTTCTGGTGTTCAAAAAATACAGGGACATATACAGTTGCATTATTTTATGCTAAAAGCTCCCTAGTGAAAGTATGTGTGTGTGTGTTCAAATTCTCTGAAACCACTGGGCCAACTCCAGATGGCAAGCTTATATTCAAATGATTTAGGTCATTTGTTGTTATTCATCATTGTCAGGCATTTAGTAGGGATTTTACCACATATTTGGCCACACAGTGCAGGGCTTTCAGCAGGGCTATGAAAATTGAAGTTAATCGCCCCGCTATTCCCCGGCCCAAGGTGGGGATTGATTTTAAGCAATCATACATGTCTATCATGTTTCTCTTTTTTTAACAGATTTTTTTTAAATATTCAATGTGTATGATCCACTTCAATGTTTTCAAGAGATCAGAAAACAGGACCCCTCTACTCGATATTATTCTTTTGTTTGATTTGATTCTTTACATCCCATCAACAATCTTTCAGTTATATAGGGACGGGTCTTCCTGGGTTTAACCAGTACTAAGCTAGGGTAAATGTGTCTTGCTCAAAGACCACAACACAGTATCGCCGGTGAGGCTCCAACCTGCGGCCCTTCGGTCTCGAGTCAAGCACTCTACCACTGAGCCACTGCGCTCCCATCTACTTGATGGGGATCAGCAAGAGGTGTTAATTTCGCTGTCTATGGGAACACTTGCTGGACCCAGTCCAAAATACAGGAGAACTTGTGTAAAACGGCCACTCAAAAATAGACAAAACAAAGATCTTAATGACAAATGGTAGCTTAATGAAGGTCGAAAGTATTGTAGAATGCTCCCCTTGTAGCATTCTGCAATACTTTTGACCTGCATTAAGCAATAATGGGTCTTGAAAAACAATTTGTGGTCTTTTTGAGAGTGGCCATTTCACTGCACATGTATGGTTATGAAAAACTACAATGTTATACTTACAGAAACCTGATTTTAATGGCTCCACTGTCCTTATCAAGAATGTCTTTCCTTTGGGTATCTCTTTCAACATTTTTGCAACTTCAAAATGCCGACATCCTACCAAACTTTTGCCATCTATTTTTTCTATATGATCACCAACTGCTATAAGAGGAGTTTTGTCCATAATGCTACCTTCTTTTATACGCTTAATAAAGGCATAGCCCGCACCATTGTCTGTAATTGTTAGCCCTAGGGCATCTTCTGATTTTGTTACTTCGACTTCTTTTGGTTGTCCTTTGATATGTGCAAATATGAAATCTTCTAATCCAATTTGACCTCCTAGTAACCGATTCATGTCAATTTTGTGCGTATTTAAGGTACAGAATAATATCTGAAATGAAGAAATAAAGATCAGGCCTTTATAGTTAATATGCAGTGATTTTCGTTTAGCATTTTCGGAAGCTACCTTTTCTTTCACATTTGGGAAAATATTTTATTAAAATTGGGAAAATAAGCGCTAAAATACATGATATTGGAAAAAAAGGCCATTTTTTGGATTGGGAATGACTCCCATATACATATAAGGCCTTAAAAATGGCCAAATAAAATCACTGGAGTGTGTAACAGAAAAATAATTTTCTTCTTTCTCAAACAAAACATATGTTGTGGGTACTCAAAAGAACCGTCTTGATGAGACGGTTCTTTTGAGCACCCAAAACTTATGCTAAAAATTATGGGTAAGAAAATATTTACAATTTTACGCTGAATTTTTTTTATCTTAACCCATGGATGAAAGATCCACAAAGATCCCGATAAACCAAAATTGTGAGTATAAAAATTATGAACATATCTTCTTACCCATCAATTTTAATATTTGTTTTTGTTTAATACATGTAGTACCCACAACATATGTTTTGGTTGAGAAGAAAATTAATTTTCAATTTAGGACACACGCTGTTATTGAATGCCCTGGATCCATATTGTGGGGATTTTCCTTGCTCAAAACTTCCAGAGACCAAATATGAATCTCTCCTAAAAAAGTAGTATAAAAATTATACACAAATTTTGACAGAAAATCCCAAAATTGATAGCTTTAAATATACTGAACAAAAGTGAAAACGCTACACTACAATTATCTATACTTTATGAGAAAGTATTGGACAAAAAGTATTTACTAAAGCTTAATAATGTTGTCCAGACATTCAGCAAACGATTTAATGAAACTCCACCAATTTCTCTTGTGTGATGTATGAGTTATGCTCCTTTAAGTGTTTAAAGCTTTATTCACTGAAATTTGCTATTGCGCATGCGCAAATTAAAATTTTTATGCTGATCAAAATTGGTCTTAATTGTGTTGCATAAAGACACAAGAAAACTGCTTAATCACTTGAAACAAGCTCAGAAATCAACTTCGAATTTAGAGAATTTGTAAAATATTGAAAATTATCTCCCTTTGACAAAAACAAATAGGGAACATAAATTGTTTGGTAATCTTCGATTTATCACGATTTTCGATAATTTTCTTTTGCCAAATCAGGTAGACCTCTCAGCACATTGTTTCTACCATTTCTCGACTTGTAATGTCCTGATACTGAGATGCAACAACACATCGATTTTCCTATAGAGATTTTAGTGTTAAATTTTTAAACTTGGCAATTTGAGTGAAAATCCGTTTTTTAAGATTGCTTTTCTAAACGATCAAAACACGCTTGAGATAAATCCTTCACATTTCTGGTTGTCACATGTCTAGACTACCATTTCGTGCAGTCGGATCTCGTAGGTAGTGCAGGGGTTTCATTAAGAGGAGGGAGGTGGGGATTTTCCCCTTCTACTCAGGCATGTTTCCCCTGCTACTTTTGATAAATTTGTATAGAGTCTATCATAGGCAAATACTGTCAAATCACCGCCTACTTTGCCTTGATACACGGATGCCAAAAAAGTTAATGAAACCCCTGTAGTGGATTTCTGAAGGCCTAAATTGTGTTAGATTTCCATTCAAATTGGCAACCTGAAAAAATGGACCCCTGTCACATATAAATGGCTTTCATGTGTTTCCTCGTGACAACATCCGTAAAACTTTTACTGTTATGCATTACCCAGTATTTGAACATTAAGATACACTTTCCATTGCATTCTTGGTTTGCATAATTTTGTATATAGATGGCAAACAATTCAGGTGTAGCGTTTTCACTTTTGTTCAGTATAATAAGGTAGATTGTTTTTGCACCATCTGACACATAAAATTCCCAAATGTCCCACTTTGTTTTGGTTTTGTAGAACAGTAGGACTCCCATGAAATTTTGCCTGCTTCTTAATGTTATCATTATATGTCCCTTGTTTATTGGTACTGTCCCACAATAGTTTGAGGATATGGGACGTTTGTCCCCTCAAATATTTGGCAGAACACTGCTAAAAGCAAATTCCACAGTATAGTAGGTTAGCAACAAATTACCTAAAGCAACAATTTACCTTAAGCTGCAAAAAAGCAAATTTTGCAATGCCTGTTAGCCAGCATGTCCATTATGCCTGATCAGGGTCTACTCTGTTTGCTTATGGAAATATGATACAGCTGCATGATCCCACACTAATGGACCTGGCAAGTAATTTCTTTGTTCTATGTACCAACATGAAAGTTTATTTACATACTGAGGGACTTTAAAAACGCACCATTTTACATTCTCTGTCTCTTCCACATGATTAATTTGATGATGTTTTCTTTATGATTTTTTATCCTCTTGCAAAATGGACCATGATTTGCCATTTTTTCGATTTGCTCATGTTGTTCATTCTGAAGTAATATCGACGTAAGCGTTTTTCAACAATTGTCGTCTGACAAATGTGAATTTGATTTAATTTGAAAACAAACACTTTTAAGTGGTAGCCAGAATCTGATGTCTTAACAAATGGAAAAACACATAAGTTTTCAGAAATAATTGTTTTATTACACTACCACTCGCAGCGTTTCTTTGCTAACGTCAGTCTTAAATTTTCAAACATCAATAACAGACTGGTGAAGTCCGCGCATGTCGCGATACTTTTGTCTTTTATGCAACTGATTGAGGAGTATCTGTTGGCAAAAAAGCTTTTGATTATTCCTGATCCTTAGGATATAAATGGCCAATTACGTCAAAAATCATTGACGTCATGTAGACGTAATGAACGTTGCCAGAGGCCTAAAACTTCATGATTTGTTTTTGTTTTTCCTTTTGCATTCAAGAACAAACATCGGTTCGAAAACTTTTTTCCGTATATTATGGAAGGTATGGGGACTCTGTGACTTTTTGAATTTGAGTTGTCTCAGAATTATCGCGACGTCACCGCAACCATAAGCCACAGCGCCTCGATTTTCTTATTGAATGCAAGCTAAATGACGGAACTTGTCAATTTTATTTTTCACATAATCAAAATATCCAATTTTCGACATGAATTAGCATTTAAGCAGGTGGTGCGTTTTTAAAGTCCTTTAGTATATAATTGTTCATATACTGGGTGAAGGGTGGATCCTAGAATGAATATTCATGAAGTAAAGGGTTAAGCAGCAATTAAAATTAAGAATCAACTCTAACATATAAGTGTTATATCTACATTGTCAGTCTATGATTATGTGCTTTTTTACCCCTCTGAGTGCCAGAAACAAAACTACTCAGACAGGTGCAAACTAAAAGCCTCAGACTTGAGGTCCAGATCAGCCTGCTCCTAGAGGGACAAACAAGTACTATTTGTTTGCTTTCATGAACAAATTATTCATTTAAGAAATAGATTCGTTTTTTGGTCTGTTCATGCAATAATGAATATTTCGGGTCTCTTGTGTTAATTACCAGTCAATTTTCACCTAGCTTGTCTAGTTTTCTGGATATTTTTTAATTAAATCAGACATAACATTTTAACAGAGGTTTTGCAGTAGCCAAAATGCCAAATTTCCGCACTTAACTTCATTGATATGCTTCAACATCATGCAAGTGTCAGTAAGCAATTAAACAACGTTATTGGATGGCGTTGGTACATCCAAATGGCCTGTATGTGGGCTTGGCCTTAAGGGATCTGCTCATGTAGGTATATGACATCTAAAATGTAAAGATTCATTAAAGACGCACAGTGGAAATGTAAAGGCTAACAAGTACGTAGGAATTAGTCCAAATCAATTGGAAGATTCCATTTTAAAAATTCTGCACTTAAAAGAGTAAATGGGCTTTGTCGCGAGAAAACCTGTCTTCGGGGTTTCTGACAAAGCTAGTTTCAAACAAGTCTCTCCAGCTACAGAGACTAGCTAGAAAATTGAAAAAAATAGCCTGTAGCCAGTTTAAATATGATACTTTCCGAAAGCGAATAAAGAAGGTGCTGATCAGACTGCCCGGATGCGCAGGCTGGTCTGCACCTGTGTTGTTCGCAAACCCCTGAAGACAGATTTTCTTGCGTCGAGGCCAAAATAGCCAGTGTCCAGCAAAAGGTACAAGTTGGCATGTGCACCCATTGAAAACTCAGATCAGCCTGCACATCCGGGCCTCAAGGTTATAAAACTTTTTTCATGCTCAACTCAACTGAACATTAAATTGAGTTGAGCATGAAATTTCAACTGTTCATGAAAACTAAGAAACGGACAAATGAAAAGGGTTATTGCTTCAAGTCTCTCAGATGTTGTATTTATCATGCTAATAAATGTTAAAATGCCAACAATTGTTGGCATTTTAACATTTATGAGCAGGATAAATTTCGTGCTCAGCTGAGTTGAGCATCAAAAAAAAATATAGCCTCAGGGCCAGAGTTGTTGATGGGTGGTCTATGGGTAACCAATGGTCCAACATTTCTTAAACTAAATCACTCTGGTCAGACTTTGCAGATGCGCAGAATGATTTGAATCTTCGCTGTACGCACATGCCGACTTGTACCTTATGCTGGATACCAGCACAAATAAAAGAATAGATCTACATGTATACTTACATCTTCGACCACCATGTCATAACAGTCTGCTATCTTCTGGTACAACTCCTTGACATTTGTAAACCCAGATATGATTCCTGTGGGACTTCCGTGTGCTTGTTGACAGTGAAACACGAGCTTTGGCCTTGGTTGTGGAGGGGGATCATGTCTCGGTGTTACGTCGCTCTGTGTTTGACCAGTATTTCCATTTGTGGACGGTGTCTCCGTAGCCGTAGGGCGGGGCGAGGAATTGTGAGTTGTGTTCTGTGGATTTTCAGCAAGATTTTCTTTACTTTTATTCTTTTTGCCTCCGAAAAATGGCATTTTGATATATAGTCTTATTGTACAGCAAACGAATTAACGGAGTTTCCCCACCGATCGGGGTCTAATACACGTTTTTACCTGTCTACCTTTACACACACACAATTTTATGTTTCCGATGGCTGTCATCAAGACGGAAGTTCCAATGACATGGGAAATATTTTCTCAACTCCGACAAAGAGAAAATGAGACAAAAAATAAAACAAATTAAAACATCAGGTATGGACCCAGGAGATCCTTGAAAAAATATTAGGGACTCTTTTCTGCAATTCATGATGAGGATATTTGAGCATATTGGTGCAAAAAATAAAGCTATCGTATCTGATTTTCACCTGTATCCTTTCGATTTTTCACAGGTAACATAGCGTTGTTACAGGTGTATTCATTGGCGCATCGTTTCCTCGCGGGGGTGCTTGTGTCATTAATCCCCGAAATAAACAACAGTGACGTACGAAAGCCACCCCTCTAAAAACGGTCAGTCTTAATACCCCAGGACACCCTAGGACACCCCAAGACGTCCAAAATATGCATTATTTAATTGCTCTTTGGTAAAACTATGTAAGTTTATACCAAAAAAAATATTATTGACCCCAAATATTATATAAATTATCATTTATATGAAACATTAAAGTCTGAATCGAGCAGCATAAGTGGTATGTATACTGCTGAAAAGACACCCAAGGCTCGACCTCAGGACTCTCTCAAATTTGCTTCCAGATACCTAGATGGAGATTCAAACTTTAAGATAGAAGCAATTAATCATCAAACATTGGGCCAAACAAGCAAATAATTATATAATATGGAGTTCTTGGGGGTACTGAAGTGTCTAGGTATATAGTGAGGTGTCCTGATTGAACCATCTGGGACAAAGTCATACTCAATTTTTTGAATGGTAGAACTCGATTACATAATGTATTTAATAAACATAAATCTAAAATTGATCAAATTATACTTAAATATACAAATAAAGTTATACTGAGTTATCTTTTAGGTATCCTGCGTGTCCTATGGTATTTTGAGATGTCCTGGGATAATCTCTTGGCTATTCATACTCAGACAAAACATACTCATTTTTTTAATGGTAATATTTGATTTTATGACACATTCAATGAAAATAAACCTTATTTGATTTAAAAAACATAATAAAAATGATCGAATAAAGGTATCTTTGAGTGTATTTATGTGTCCTGGGGTATCATGTGGTATCCTGGGGTGTCCTGGGGTAATAAGACTGACCCCTCTGAAAATGACTAACAAATTAGGCAAATTATATCACGATTTATACAAGAATATCTACGGGGATGCTGTTTTGTCTGAAATTTAGACGACGCCCGAGACTGTCTATCTCTTATACGGCATACTTTACAAGAGACCCGCGAAGTATTCATGATTCCATGAACATTCTGGCAAAATTCGAATTTATTTCTTAATGTACAATTTAATCGTGCAACCAACTTTAAACCGTTTAGCCTCGGGTGGGCGTCTAGCATGCCTGAAATCTAAATTGAATGCTTAGTTTGACCAAGGACTCTCTATTTAGACATAGAGAGCCATTGGTTTTACGCGTGTATGACAAATCTCTCCCTCTTAAAACGCAACATACAAATTACTGAACAAATATTTCAGCTACCAGGTGCTATAAGATAAGATAAGAAAATATGGCAGTACATAACAGTAAACATAAGCTCTGATGAGCTTTTGACCGTCTATGGAAACGTACATAACTATACAATTGAGACATAAAATATATTTTTCATTTCATCATTTACCAAGAAAGCAAAAAAAAAAAAAAAAAAAAAAAAAAAGCAGACATCTTGGACTTCTGAAGTGGGACTTAGCCTAAAGTAGGCCCCATCCACAAAAAGCCAGTTTCCCACAGAGGAAAAACAACAACTTTTGATTGCACAAACTATTTGTCTGCTATTACATGGATGTATTAGACAGATAAATAAATAAAATGGCTGAAAACATAAAAAATAATAGATTATCACATTAGATAATAATATAGCCAGAAAACATATAAAACAGCACTTGAGTTATATTAGTAAGCATGCAAAAGCAGAAAGGCATAAAAACGCACAAATCAATAACATAAGACTAGCACAAGTTGCTAACAGCAAAACGAGAGCTTTAAATAGATAGATTGAATTAAAACTCAAAACACATCTAATCTGAAACCAAATAAGCTCTTAATAACTGCTATAATAAACATCATACTAACAGCAAAGCACAAGCACACGCATAGCAGCAGACAGATCCACAGAACAGCTACCTGCATAAATTGCATTTACAATCTTCTCTAGTCCAATTTGCAATCAATGATTTAAATTGCCCAAAATTATTTACCCTTCTAAATTCATCTTGGAAGCTGTTCCATAGAACGGCTGCAGCATACCTAAAACTTTTCTTACCGAAATTACTTGTTCTAACTTGAGGTACATGTAAAATAGTATTATATCTAAAATTGTATGTTTTTTTTTCAAAGAATAATTAAATCAGATAAAACAGGAGGTGACATGTTATTAAGAATTTTTTTTAAAGTTTCAATTGCCATGGTTTTAAGTCTCCTTATGTGTAAAGATGGGATATTTGCTTTTGCAAGTAAGTCCACATAAGTTGAGTTAAAATCATCATAAACAAATCTTAAAGCACGTTCTTGAATTTTTCGAGTTTCCTGGAGTTCTTTTCATTGCAAAAATGCCAAGCTAGTGGACAGGAGTTGAAATTAGATAGAATAAAAGTATAAAATATAGTGAGCCTATTTAGCTTAGATAAAAAAAAGACTGAGCCTCTTCAAGACATTTAACTGCTGACCTGCCTTTCTGCATAAAGAACTAATATGCTGATCAAAATTTAGTTGATAATCTATATCCACCCCAAGGAGTTTCACCACTTCTTCACATTTAATTTCAGAATCGGAGATTTTTAAAACTAAATTTTTACCAAAAGTCCTCTTCCCCACTGCAATGGCCTGAAATTTATCAGGGTTTGCCTGCATAGTACTTTCTAATAGATAGTCCAACAACTAGCGGCTTAAACAAGATTTTGTTTGTTTATGTTTGCAAATAGGTTATTGCCTGTTGTGGCACATACATGTATATACAAACGTAAATCTCGGACATATTTATAGTTTGCACCTACCATAGAATAATGAACAACAAAATTAGAGTTTGAAATAACAGGGACATTCTGTATCTCGAGGGATGTGTGTATGTGTGTGTGTGTGTGTGGGGGGGGGGGGGGTAACTACTTATATATGACATAGTACGGATGTGCGGTCCCAATAGCTTCCCTTTTCAGCGCTGCCAGGTATACGAAAAGCCCCCTTTTTCTAAGAAAAAGTATATGACTGACCCATTTTTGTTATCATTGTTATATGAATGGTCCCATTTTCTGACATCCTTGTTTGAAAATACTCATATATTTGTTAGATATTCAGCTCAGAAACCAAAATTGTAATATTCATTTGTAAACTTTGTTTACAGACAGCAAAGAAGGTATATAAAAATCAAAGAACAGTATATGAATATGTAAACATTTTGTTCAATCAAGTATATGTAAACATTTTGTTCAATCAAGTATATGAATGGGTCATTTTTTTTTCGAAGATCAGGTATATGAAATTACCCTCAAGTTACCCCCCTCCCCCCTCCAGCTCTGTATCCTTTCGACTGACGAAAAGTATTTAATAATCGACCCTCACTCCAACCAAAGCTAAGGCACATCACGCCCGAAAAGTCGGGTTTATGTTTATACGCGGTATGCATTACTCAAAACACCTACGTTAAAAAGTAACAAGCAATGAATGCCTAAAAATAATCCTTCTGTGGAAATATCTAGTTATCTTTGATAGCCAACCCATAGCAATGATAGGTATTATGGTATTTACCCATATACTGATACACTAAAACAGTTTTACTTCAGTCAGAAGTCAAACTTCACTACAGCTGGTGACTGGGACTGTGTGGCGGCGGTAGAACGTCTCCCTGCCCTTCACTATAGTGTAGATTTTATTTTCTTGTCCTTTGGGATCATGGGTTTCATTGTGGAACTTTGAAACTATCAGAGGGTCACTGATGAAGCCTAAATGGCAGAAACTAGCTAGTCTGGCCCAGGAAATATGCACACTCTAGTTTCAGTTCTTTGGTGCAGTCTTTGCTTCCAATGGATACCCTTTTAAGAACATATTTGATGGAGATATTCCTCGCTCCCCTTCCTATGGTGTATATATTTCTCAGCTTATTCGTTTTGCTCGAGTGTATTCTAATGTCAACAGAAACTTTTTTTACTGCTTAGTTATTAAAACAAGGTTATAGATATCATAAAATTCGAAAAGCATTTTCTAAATTCTACCACACACACTCAGAGTTAATTGTTAAATACAACATTGGGTTAAAAACTTTTCTGCAACAAGGCATATCAGAACCTATATTTTATGGTGATTTAGTTTATAAATTCAAACGAATTGTTCGAAAACCTAATTTTAGTGATCAATTCAAAAATATAGTAAACCGTTATATAAGGGTTGGATTTAACTTGGATATCATGAGGCAGTCTGCATGCCTAGTTTTAAACCCAATCACGGTTTATAGCTATGCGACGGTGGGCCAGGCATCAGACTTTATGACGGCTCTGACGTAAAGCTTTAATCATTGGGTTGGTGCCTGATGCTTGTCTGTAGCTGGACCCACCGTGGCTCAACTTGAGGTTTTCTTTAGCTCTGACTATCTGTGAGTCATGAGCACTTTTCTTTGTTTCATCATGGTGTGTTAATTTGATAAGAGTGTTTCTCCATGATGATACATTGCATTAGTTAGATGGCCTCCATGCGAGCTGAATATTTCTTGTACTTCAACAACAGTAGAATCTAGGGCGAAGATTTGGTACCAGTAAAATGCACTTAAGCCCCCACCCCTCCCCCGGTGGCTTATGCTGCTGTCCGTTCTAAGGTGGTGGTTCTGTTGTTGTTGACTTTTCGTTTATTGTTACTCCCGTTGTGGGAGTCTGTAATTGTTATATGTTTTATTGCACGTTGTTTTATGTCCATTCTAGTATTGCAATCATCTTGATGGGGAAGAGAGGGGTGGTTGCTTTGCTTAATTTGTCTTCCTGGTGTCTCGTGATGGTTGAGCGGCTCTTCCTCGCGGTGCCATTATTGTCTGACAGGGACAACATAAAGTCTCTCTCATAACAAAACAAAAACAAATCTGCAACAAGAGGAGCACAATAAGTACCCATTGGAATACCTACAATTTGTCTATATAATTTCGAGCTAAATCTTATTAATATATTGTCCAAAAGATAATGGAGAGCATCACACATTTTCTGACATGGCCACAATTTATATCGTTTAGGTTGTTCAAAGGTAAAAACAGGGCATTTTTATCAATACAAGCCAAATAAAGTGAGCCCTCTCTGTTAATTATTTGTTCAATTAATTCTGTGAATTTTTCTTTGATTAGATTATGAGGCAATGTAGTATAGAGAGTAGAGAAATCATATGTAGACAAACCAGATGTTAGAAAACCTCTAGACTTCAATTTATTAAGAATTTCACCTGAATTTTTGATAGACCAAAATATTTTTTACCATTCCTTCATAAACTGTGGTGCAATATTTAATGACATGGTTTTTAATCGCAGTGAGGCAAGAAGTCAAAAGAATAGACAACTCAGTAGTTATACATGCACTAGAATTAGCAATAAAACGCGACTTATAGGGCCGTTTATGAAGTTTAGGTAACCAGTATAACGTTGGAAGCTTGCTATGGTCCTCATCAACAAACAACCCAAACTTAGCTGCCATATGGCATCGATGCCTATCAACGATAGACGTCTCATCAAGCCTGGTATGCTCATATGTTTTGCAGTGCGAAGTTCTTGCTTTAGGGTGTTAATATAGTACCTTTTTTCAAACGACCACAACATTGTTAGCAGCTTTATCTGCGGGGGCCAAAACAAACCTCCTATGGAATTCCTGGATCCCTTTCTTCAAATGTCTAAAAGTGAATTTAGGTTTAGGTGGTAGAAGCTCTAAATTGTTGCAATACAATGAAATTCTATCGTCAGTAATCTCAAGAATATTTAGTTTCCAACTATACTTAAGGAATAAAGAAACGCAACAAACACTTCGAGTTATTGTAAGCATACAATATGATGCATTTTTAGTGCAAATGATATTTATTCATTAGAGCAGTATGTGTCCGTCAAATTACAGCAGGCCCAACGTAATTATCGATTACGTAATCATTTTGGTATGCACGTAACCAGCCTGACCCCCGTAGTAAACTGCTGAAACTGGATCAATAACAGCAAAGTTTGAATCAACCATCGGTTTATTGTTTTAAAAAGCCTTGGCATAGATTGCGAATCAAGGAAATGATCAAATGGCGACCTTCCTGTAGGATTCTGAAACGGCTTAACGTCATAAACGTCAACTCTGAATACTGCGTGAAACGCATAAACTTTCTTTTCTGCTTGAGATTTATTCATTACAATGACGTTTTGCTCAAGTTCTGACGTCAAAATTGGATATTCTCCATTTTAATGCTTTTCATAATGCTTATGTGTTTTTCCAATGATAAAATGGTCCAGTGACAAAGTTTAGGTTACAGTTTACAAGTTAAGTGTTCACTCTCGCCATGTAATCAGGTGTTTTCACTTGCATTATGCCGTGTTTTGTTTGGCTAACGTCAATTTAAACACCCTACCAGCGTACTTCTACTTTATCTGAAAAGTCAGTTTTTTCCCAAAAAAGCATGTTCTGATGTATCTAGATTTATCTTAACCCGTATATTCACAAGCGACCCAAACCCGACGGCTCCAAGTGACGTTTATTGCTTATTCACTGCCATTGTGTATCTTGTCATTCAAGTAGCCTGTTTTGACGCAATATTTGACAGCATTACGAATATGATTGGACGTTTGTTTTATTTGCACATTGTCAAGTCGACGCCAATGACCAAGCATGGAAAAGACGGGGTTTCTTGATCTTTATTCTGACGTTAACGTCACATTTTACGAATTCATATGTTTTCATCTCGTTAAAATGACGTTTTGGTATTTCATCACATGCTATAAATACATGTACTCAATTAGAAATTTTCAAAAGATATTTTACCATACCGTCATTTAAACACACAAAAACTATATTTCCTTCTGTTGCGTTTCATTATTCCTGAAGTATATTTAACGCATTAGACTCAACATGCTCTCGTTTACACCAGCGATTACAAAATTCTTGTAAGGCTCCTGCAACTTCCTCACGACATGATTTGATGTCTGTTGGCAAAGGAAACCTACATTTAGGGATTTGAACAACCAATCGGGCAAATCACATGACTTTATGACGCATTTGGTAAACAAATATGTCACATGTACCCACACTGCTCAAATCAGACAGGTCATTATTTGAAAAATGCTTTTGGTCGATTACAATGATGATTTGGTACCATAGAATAGGTACACATGCTGATTATACATGCTGGGAATATGAAGTAGCCAGCATTTATAAGAGGCTAATTAGAAGCGTCCAAACTTGGAGAAAATTATATTAAATATTTTTTTCCTTTTTAAAAGGTGGGCTTGCCTAGTTGATTGCTCAAAAAAGTTGCAAAACACTCATCATTCAAAGCATACATATATTCAGGCTGCCAAGACCACAGGAGCTAGTCACAAACCCTTACTGGCATTAGAATAGATTAACGTAGGCCTATATTTAATTTTATATGCTATTTTTTTTACAAAAGGCATCATTGAATGAGAGTCCAACACATTATGTGTATTGTTTATGGTCTAATACCAATTATAATTGTGGCGACCATCTTGATGATGTAACTTGGGCAATTTATGCAAACTTTTGTGTCCTCATGCACAGGAAGGTGAGCTTAATTGCCTCAGTGGCATGTAAGAATATGATTTGAGCCAGTGCATGAGATTTCCAACAATGTGGTATGTTCGACCAGCAAAGGCTAAGACCAGCCTGCGCATATGCGCAGTCTGATCAGAGCCTTTGCTAGTCGCTTGAGTATTCTATGAATGTTAAGCTACTGGCTGAACACTATTTGGAGTTTCTAAGCTTAAAAGGAGGCTGCACAGGCTCGTCCAAGTCTACACTTGTCAAAATGTACAGCACTTATTCGGTATTTTCTGTTTTTAATACATTCCAAGCATCAATAGTGCTGAGGAGTAAAGACGGAAAGCAGAATACTCCTTAAGCTGGTGCTCGGGGGCGTGAGAATTGTTGAACTTTCCATTTGTTCTCATGAACAGATTCAATAAAACCGAGTCTGCTGTTTTCTACAATAGTATTGTAGGTTCTCTCTCGTATTTCTGAAGGATCCATTTTCCAGCTTACTTAGAGTACCTTAGACTGACAGTGTATGCATTTTGACAGTGATAAGGATGAGAACCAATCCAGCTCTGCCTCCAGCAAATACCATACTATTTCTATTTAGCTGGATTTTCAGTCTTGGGCTTATGCCAGACCAATTATAGCCTATAGCAAACAGGGTATTATATACTGACGGACTTTAATTACGCAACATTAACTTCCCTTTATATTTTTCAAAAGACAGTTGACTGTAAACTTCCTTGGCTTCGATGATGTCATCATGAGGTGGTTTCATCAGCAAACACTTTAGTTTTAATTGTACAACTCAACCTGATGACTTTACTGCTTCGTATAAATTTATGCCACTGAAGCATTTCTTAAGTAGGGGAGATTTTAAGCCATCAAATGAAAGGGTACAAACAGATAAACGTCAAATAAGCAAACGAGCTGTATTGCAGGCCTGCCAAACAATATGAGAGTGTTTCCTCGATGACTAACGAGGTCCATGACACGAATTTGATGGTTCTTGTGTTTCTTAATTTTAAAAAGTAGTGAATGTTTGGCTGATAACATTTTGTCACATGAAGCCATTGGCCCCTACCTCAAAAAGTTTTCAATTCGTTAAATTCATTTTAATTGGGAATTGTTTTTCATGTGTTACTTACAAATAAACACTCTTTAACATACAACCAAAATTATCGTTTTGCCTTCTTTTCTGAGACATAAACTTAAATTGCTATTCAAGTGTTGCGTTTTTAAAGTCTGTCAGTATATGATTGAAAACTTTTAAACGATCATATGATCCATAGAAAACTCGGGCCCCTTATACCAACTTGTGTCTTATAATCGCCAGATCATTACCTCCCATGGTAGCTTTGGTAGTTTAGGTAGTTTTGTCCCCCAGATGTTTCCGACATTGTCGTGTCCCCTATACTTTCTGCATTACATTTTATAAACGAAATTTTCATCAGCTTCTGTGTGTACTGGTAGTTGAGATTAAAATTATGCCAGTTCATGAGTTAATTATACTAACTAAATATTCGAGAAGTGGAGACTCAGAAGAGCCTGCACATCCACATGCACACATTGCTGCACACATAAATATAGCAAGAGCATACATCTAGATGGTCTAAGCTCTCACCTTCATCTCTACTTTATGTATATGACCAGTGGAGGCTCTGGATAGTCTGTGTACCTGAACCTGTGCTGTACGATAAGTACTGAAATCTCGTGCGACATTGACCCATATGCACAAAAACGCCTTTGAGGATGTTATTGAAAACACTTGCATGTTCTTGCATGTATATATTGCTAATGCTTCCGAAATTGACGTAATCAGTACCATGCGTACAAAACCCTTAATGGTAGATGTTCATATGGTCTGTATTGGATATAAAGAACAGAAAATAATTGCTCCCCAATGAGATATATTTAGCCATTTGTTTAGACACGGAAAACCGCCAGCTTCTTGAAAGTTTTGTGTCGTGGAAAGCCATGAAAAAAGCTGGCCACGGAATTTCGTGTGATCCTTGACTGATAATATAGGGGATGTGCTCAGTACATGAATATTCCTTAAACTGAGGCCAGAGGTCAAGGTCAGGTTCACAGTGACCACAAAGTTCAAAGTGACACTTTGCAATCCCAAGTTGCATCCACATTCCGAATTTGGGATTCCTACCTTTAACAATATAGGAGATATGCTCAAGACACGTTGGGAACACTCAGACACTTAGGATGGACCGTGTGATTAAGTACAATGTATGCCTCCCTTTGGGCGCATAAAAAACTTCTTTCATGTCCATCATAAGGTAGTACCTCAATTCATAATAATCCCTTGATGATGTAGATAAAAATCACATAAGAACGTTGACTAATGTGAGGCTCGTTTGGACATTTTGTCAACCAAGGGCGTTTTTAAAGAATTGTTTGAAAGCCTAATTTTAGTGATCAATTAAAAAAGATTATTAAACGATAATAAAGAGTGTGATACAACATGGATACCATGCACAGTCTGCATGCCTGGTCGTGAACCCAATCAGGGTTGATAGATATGGCTTCCTCTTTAATTGCACGACGGTGGGTCAGGCCTCAGACTTAATGGCGGCCCTGACGTAAAGCTTTAATCCGTTGATTGGTGCCTGATGCTTGTCACTGGCTGGGCCCACCATAACTCAATTTGAGGTTTTCTTTAGCTCTGACTATCTGGGAGTCATGAGCCCTTTTCTTTTGTATCCTCATAATGTGTTAATTTGATTTGATTGTTTCTCTGTGATGGTACATTGCATTAGTAAGGAAGCCTCCATACGAGCTAAACAATTTTGTGTTTTAACAACAATAGAATCTAGGGCGAAGATTTAGCGCTAGTAAAATGCATTTAAGCCCCCTGATAGCTTGAGCTGCTCTCCTTTCTAAGGCGGTGGTTCTGTTGTTGTTGATCTTTTGTTTAATGTACTTCCCATTGTTTGTGGGAGTTCTGTGTTTGTCTTTGTTTTGTTTTGCATTACTTTGTGTCCATTCTAATTTTGCAATCATCTTGAAGAAGAAGAGAATGCTGGTTGCTTTGCTATTATTGTCTTACAGATGTATTGCTTCTATAAATGTTCTGTGGCTCTTCCTCACGGTGTCGTGGGTTGGTCTGCAATATGTGATTGTGGTATTTTCTGATCATACTTACTTACTTTTTGGGGACGTTAATTTATACTGCCGAAAGTCTACGCCTGATGTTATGCTAACAGTATTTCCACAGTTTCGCGGATAGCTTATATAAAAAGACCAAAATGGCTAACTTGGTTCCCGTTTCTAAGTACTAAAGTCTTTGGACACAAGGGAAACCGTGGATGAAAACTGCAACCAGCTAGAGGGTATCACTATTCCATTTCAAATGCTTGCTGCCTGTGGGCCACAAGCGAAAAAGCCATTTTTCTACCCATATATCTATAAAGTAATGTCAAATCAATACTATTTAAGCTTGCCCTAAATGGCTGGGTGCAAAAGATGCGTGGTACAGAAGAGAAAGGGAAAAGAGGAAAAGAAGAGAAAGAAAAGGAAAAGGGGAGGGGAGGGAAATGGGGATCTAAAGCTCTTTCATATGCACAGTGGTCATTTTTTTATCTAGAGTATTTAGAGTAAGTACATTGTATCTGCTATTGATTTCGAGCAAATCTTTAACAGTGTGTCAATTAGGTGCCCCAGACTCTCAGAGGCTAAACGTCCACCACTACCTTCCCCCTTAATTTGGCAACTTTTTCAAAAAATTCTGGCAATCCTTTAAGGATATCAGTTGATTTTGAGTGTCCCTGGTGATATGAAACAGAAACCTATATTTTGTACAATCAAGTGAATACAATGGCAGAGCTTGTAACTCTACTATGACATTTCGCAAACTATACCACACACACAATCTGTTTGTATGT
The DNA here is from genome assembly GCA_964019695.1 of Loripinus fragilis. Lineage (NCBI taxonomy): Eukaryota > Metazoa > Mollusca > Bivalvia > Lucinida > Lucinidae > Loripinus > Loripinus fragilis. The sequence continues at coordinate 78,363,488 of OZ026518.1, forward strand.
ATAAAGTTCGGAGTTTTAATCCTTTTCATAAATCAATAGCAATTGTCTAGATTTATTAGCGAGGCCAAATTCGGCCAAATGTAAATGTTTTGTAGCTCGTTTAAACATGACATGTTTTATGTTGTTTATTATATACTTATGTATGTTGTAGATGGGCGTATTATCGTGGCCTGTTCTCGTTAAAAAATAAATAAATAATAATAATAATAATAATAATAATAATAATAATAATAATAATATACCTTCAAATGTCATCCTCACAAAGTGCTAATGCAACACTCGTTTCTGCTTTATTCCAGATGTTTTTAGTTTAATTTTACAAATTTCATATTGTGCCAGTGTGGCCAGATTTAAAGTTTGTACAATTTACTAATTTCGTTTTTTTTTTTGTGTCTGACCATAGTATGGTATTTCCCATTGGTTTAATGGAATGAGTGTACAATATTATCATACTCGGATTAGATGGGGTCGAAATATTAGGATTAAACGTTTAACACACACACGCGCGCATGCACGCCCAGAGGCACAACGGAAGTGAAAACAGTCATTGTAGAGTTTATAGCTATAAAGTTGCTTGTGCGATAGTCAATGTGCATCTACCGTCCGCTGGGTCACCTTTAGTATGCTGCTGGCGATAGTATGAAAAGCCTGCTGCATTTCATTTTCCCTGATATGTTGTGAAAATCTTGGGGAGAGCGTGCATTTCCTTCCAATTCAAAAATGGTTTGTTTGTTTATTTATTTATACAATAGTTAAAGAGGTGTACACTTTTTTTTACCAAGTGGGCCTCTATATCTAAACTATATACATCAAAAGATTATTTACAAAATGTACATTTTTTAAAAATGTAGACATATCATGGATGAATTAAACAGTTCATGTTCATGGTTAAAGCTTAAAATAGCACATTCATTGAAAATAATTGTCTAATTTATATAGGTACTTAAAATGCATGAGGCAGTCACAACAATCACTGAACATCTATCATAAATGCAAAAATGTAATACGGTACGATCGGCAGAGACTCAATCATGTCTGTGCCTTCGCACAGAATAACAAAGGCCCTGCTGATCACTCACAAATGCAAATAGCAGAAGGCAAGACCCTGACTAAGAAACTGATCTTTCGAGTAGCCTTTCAGTTGCATATCTGCACTCAAATTCGCCGAATGGATTATTTTGTCAACAGATAATTGGTACTGATGCAGTATATTACTTCGGATATAAAAAAAAGTATCTGAAAGAACAAACAATTATGTTTGAAATAATTGTTGTATTTTTAAAGACGATTTGAATCTATTTTGAGGAGGGTTTAGTTCGGATTGACTGCGGTGGTGTACATGTTCCACAGTTTTGAGGCAGAGTATGAGCGGGAATATGAGAAGGATCGGTCGTATAACGCAGTACGTGATCTTGGTACGGAGAGAAGTTCATTTTCAGTTGACCTTAAAGAACAAGTATGGGTTTCTCAGGCTAGATGTAGTGCTAAATTGTTTAGTGCTCCATATGTTAATAAGCCTTATTGTACATTAAGTGTTTAGGTACGGTAAGCCATGATACATTGTGATAGTTGAAGGAGTCATGAAATCGACCCTTAATATCATTCGTGCAGCCCGTTTTTGTAACTTAGAGAGACGGTCGATGTTCAGCCATAATCAAGTAGATCTAGTGGCTGACTAGAAACCTCGATATACGAACCCCAAAATATTCAAAAGATATTCTATCAAAGTTTGATAGAATATCTTTTGAATATTTTGGGGTACGTATATCGAGATTTGTCTGAGAAGCGAGATTTTGCGTGATATTGTTGAACACAAGTAGTCTAAGCGTGGAGTCCATGAGAGATGGTCATCAATAACAATGCCAAGAAGTTTTTGTATTGGAAATAAAGATATGTACATCTACTATGACCTTACGCAAACTATACCATTTTATATGCAAAAAATTCCGAATTTTAATCGTTTTCATAAATTAATGGCCTTTGTCTAGATTTATCAACGAGGTCAACTTCCGCCAAATACGCTCGTTTAAACTTAACATGTTTCATGTTTTATGTTTGTATTATATGCTTAACCTATGTATATTATGTATATATGTTTTAAAAGTCACTAGGCCTACTCTCTGCTATAATCATTGATATGTGTGCTAAAATAAAAGTATAGTAGTATAGTATTTACTTGATTGGTTTCTGTTTCATATTTCAAAAAAAGTAAGTAATGGTGCAAAGATCAGGAATCGATACAATCAAGTACCACACCTGACCCAGGATACCAATGGGAAAGTGACAAACTCACAGAAGACACCACAAACGAGAGCCAAGAGGTCAGCCCTTTCCCAGCAGGTGACCACAAAGCACATATAAACAGACGCGCACAAAACATAGCAAACACAAGACAGAACAAAAACACAAAAGATCCACAAAAGAAGTACCGCCCTGGAACGGTCAGCAAAACACCCTACCGGAGGGCTTAAACCGGTTTAACGGCGCCAACCTCACCCCCAATCCAGATGCGGACCAAGACACATAGATATTTGGTTTGCATGAAAGACCCCTAACCTATCAATGCATCATCTCCTAAAACATATAAATCAAAATATAACAAGGAGACAAAGCAAGGACAAGGACCCAACAGTAAATTAAACTGAACACCGGAGCAAAAGAAATCCAACAGGCAAACCCCTGTGGGCCCGACAAACAGCCAAAGCATCAGGCCCCCACCATCCCACCAATAGACAAGTCTTTAAGTCGGAACCACCACAGAGTCCGAAGCCCGACCCACCGGCGCGCAACCAAGAGGAAAGCAAAGCCGCCAACCGCCAAACTCTAATTCGGTTGTTCATTCTATTATGATCGGCACAAACTATAAGTATGTCTGAGATTTACCTAAACTTCACAGATCTTCGAAACCCTGACCAGTGAACAATAGTGTGTACCAATATGGTCATACTCGCGTTAAACTAAACATTCAGTTTAAAGAGATTTCATGCATCTCATTAGTATAATATTAAAATATATTCAAAATGATGGCGCTGACAGCATGTTATGAACATTTAATTTACTAATAATTTCCTTATTTCTCAACCGATTTAATCAAGTTTGTAGTAAATGTGTGTGTGTGTGTGTGTGTGTGTGTGTGTGTGTGTGTGTGTGTGTGTGTGTGTGTGTGTGTGTGTGTGTGTGTGTGTGTGTGTGTGTGTGTGTGTGTGTGTTGTGCAAATATCCGTCTTTTCAGACACATTTACCCTTTGATGTGCGTTTCCCTACGCGAAACCATTTATTAGGTATCGAAACAATTAATTACATGGACACCCGGTTACGAATCTGATGACGCAAAATTTGTGATATTTGAGCAATATTGATTTTGCTTGCATGTGTTACTCAAGCCATGGACGTGAAATCAGACATGCCACCACTTGGCCCGCAAGTAAAATGCATTTAACCCCCAGCGGCTTTGGCTGCTGCCCGTTCTAAGGAGGCAGCTCTGTTCTTGTTGATTCATTGTGTAGGGTCACTTGATGAATAGTAAATTCTGAGTTACAGTTTAGAAGTTTTTGACATTTTAATCCCTTGATGTTAATAATGATTATTTTTTATTTATTTCGATGCTCTTTAAAGATATTATGTAGACATAACTTGTCAAGTCACTTATGCTATCTTACTAAGGATAAACCAGTACACGTAACAAGCCCTCTATGATGGAACACAGTTGTCGTTGACATGGTCTTTTTGAGAGGTTATCAAGTTTATAAGTATAACAAGCAGCCATACATATATACAAGCAAATTCTAAACTTGAAATGCAGCCGAATATCTTTTTTTAAAGATAATTCTTGTTTTGTTTTGCCTTTGTTTTGTTGGGTAGTACTTAGTGTCCTTTCTAGTTTTTCAAACACCATTCTTGCATAGGAAGAAAGAGCTGGCTTCTTTACTTTAATTTTTCTCCCTGTTGTCTTGCTTCTATTAGTTTTCTGTGACTCTTTTTCACGGTACCCTGGGTTGGTCCACAGTGTGTGGCTGTGGCATTTCACAGGACCTGACTTATGGATGGGTATTATATTTATCAGTTATCAGAAACAAGAATGAATATAATCCAAAGAACAACAAATTGCGCATAAATTGATTTTTAATCACAGTACACTGAACAGCTTGTGAAAAGTTTGTACCATGATAAACTATTGATCTAAAGTTTATGATTGTGACAGTTAATGCTTGACCATCTTGTAAATCAGACAGTCAAACCCCCCAGGGTTATTTTTAAGCATAGAAAATGTATACATGATTAGTACATTTTTATACATTTTACATGAGACATCTCTCACGTTGTAGATAAATCATTATAAAACACACACACACACACGCGCGCGCACACACGCCATTTACATATTTTACTGAAACATGCTTCTTTCATGACACAAGCATACTTTTCTCAGAAATTTTCAGCATCTAACCTTATTGAACAGTTTTTAAAATGATTTACTTGTTGAAACACACGCTCGTATACATGAATTAACCCTCTGTTTTCGGGAAACCCTTAAACGAGTACTTTTGCAAACAGTGAAGACCCAGATGAAAATACAGCATAATGCTGCATTTCATCAAAGTTTACACTGTTTGTAAAGGTAAAAATGATCTCCAGACAAAATAACACAATAGTGTTTGAAAATCATAACCTGACACCCAAGATATGTACAATGGACAATCCCAAGGTAATTGTATCAAATCAGAAGGGAGAATCCAATAGTATACAAAAGGTTAACCCTTGTCTCGCCAATATTTTTGTCCGGAAAATGTCATCTGTTTTATATTACGTCTGCTGCATATGTTCAAGTGCACTTCAAACTTGGTTTTGCAATGAAAGCAAACATAATGAACACTGATCAGACTGCTCTGAGTCTAAATTGTTTGCAATATAGACTACCTAAGAACATATCAGACGAGAAAGCAGGCGACTGAAGTCGTGACCGTCGGGGAAAAGGGTTAAAGGGCACTTTTTTTAAATTAGAGAAAAAAGTCTCACAGGGTGTCAAAAAAAGTACCACTATATAGACTTGATAAAAGTTTTTTTCTTTTTGTATATACCCTAAATTACATGGGAAATACTTTAGAATGTACTTAAAGGACCTCGGAAAGTTTCCTATTCAATCTGCCCAAATTTTGACAGCCTGAGACTAGAATAATGCATAACTGACAACCATAGTTTTGTGCTTAAATCAAACCCTTACATTTAGTGTACCTAGCAAAATAAAAATATTTTGAAAATATTGCATAATTATGTCAGGACTCTAGGGTTTAGGGGGCGGGGGTATTTTTTGAGACCAAATTTTATTTCACAGAAAGTCAAAGTTTCGTCAAGTATTCCCCTAAATACATGTAAATATAATGTTTGCGGCATAAAACTTGAGACGAAAGTGATTATTTGCATAAAATTCGGGTTGAGAAGATTTCATTGTTTCATCTAAAGAAGTGTGCTGTCAATAACTTTTGACTATTACCTGTAATGTTTTAAGGTCAACCAGTTTGAAGTGCACTGAGGTGTATCATATCCGCATACTGTATAAATCATAGTCTAGATAAACACAGTCTTTGAGCGTAAAATCGTTGATATTTTCTTAAACATCAAATTAAGGCTATATTTTGGTGCTTAAAAGAACCGTCTCATTGACACGGTTCTTTTGAGCACCCACAAAATATGCTTTAATTGAGAAATGGGACAAGTAATTACTATATAAGCACTGTTAACTAAAGCCCTGATACATGCCATTGCAAATAGATATTTACCTACAGGCTTTTACAAAATAAGTTTCTAATATGTTTTTATAATAAAGTGTTTTTGAGCATTTTGACAGCGTTCCCCCCCCCCCCCCCCCGTGACCAATCACGCCGTTTTTATATGATGTGTGAAATGTAAAACTACAACTGTATGCAAAAGGATTAGTTTGGTCACGGGGGGGGGGAGCACTTCAGTAAAACTTTTTCTATTTTCTATATGTTGAATAGCAAAAACAGAGTTTTCAACCCATATTTTTCAATTGGTACTTGTCCAATGAGAAAACGGCTTTTGTGGATAAGTCGAGTATTGAACCTACTATCTTTTTCATAGAAAAAAATATCATTTTCTTTGAAACTTTTCTCTTGTCATTTTTATGGGCAATCCTTCATTAAGACTGTCCGAGGTCCTTCATCTATTTAAAGGGGACGGCGACCCTGATGATTACTATTAATACACCATGAATTTTGATACCAGTTTCATCTAAATCGGTTGAAAATGCGGAAGTTGTGGGCGTTTGAATATTTGCAAATGGACTGTAATGGAAGCGGCCATATTGTAGGCTTAGTGAAGTCACTAAGCCTAATTAAATATGCGTAATCAAAATAAAAAAAAACTAATCAATTAATCTTTAATGAAATATTTTCCTTATGTATAAAGCTGCATATCTGCTGAAAACACAGACGATGTGATATAAGTGATAACTAAAAATTAAGCAGTTGAAAAAATTCTGAAAACTAATTCAATATTCAAAATGGCGGCTAAATATTGGCCATAATGAATTCTTTAAATGTCCATAACTTGCACATTGTTCAACCGATTTTGATGACACTTGTATCAAAATTCATGGTTTATAAAGATCTTTCTGAGAAAACTACTTATCATAAGGGTTGCTGTCCCCTTTAAGAAATATTGGAATTCAAAATCAAAATTGTGATTAAAAAATAAAAGATTTTTTAAAAATTTCCATGGGGTATTTTGAAAGCTAATATTGGTCTTTGGATGAAGATTGGGTGCCAAAATAAAAAACAGGTATCATATACATTAGAACGAAAGTCCATAATTTGTTTCTTTCAATTCTACTGAATGAAATCAACATTAATACAGATTAGAAGCTATGTTAAAAGATCGATTATACCTCCTTCTTTATCTTGTAGTTTTTGCCATGTGCACTTCAAGTCAACGATTTTTTGTATACAACATAGCTGCAAGGTATAGCATAACTGCCCAGCTTTCCTTTTGATAGAATAAGCTGTTTGGTCATTAGAAGATGTCTCAAAAGTGTGTTATCTCCAGAACAATGTCCAGGGACATGGTTTTCAACAAAACCAAGAACGGTTGGAGTAAAAAAAGAAAATACTTTATTTAGATATAACACAACATTAATAAAATACATCAACATAAATACATTTAAACTTTAAGAATCTCTATATATAATGGATAATGTATAACGCCATAAAAGCATTGACAACTCATATTTCAGAAACAAACCATGAATGTAATGATATCCCTTTGCACTTAGAATGATAAATTTAAAAATGTATGTGACTTCATCTTGCAAAGAAAGATTAACCCCAAAATATCTTTGTTTTGATATGTGTATACATGGCTTTAAATCTAGCTCTCATTCTTGTCCTGGAGAGGACATTTTTGGGACAGAAGTTTGGAGCCTCCAGGTAACATAGAAAACATTCATTTATGTGGGCACAATTCATAATTTAAGCATAGTACTACTAGATTTTAACTATTGCTATTTTTACATATTGTTCACCCTAATTTGACAAAACTGCTCTACTGCATATACTTTTTGAAACTTTTGAAGAGGGAAGTTGTTCAAGAACAAAGTGGAACTGTCACGATATCCCTCAGCACTTACATGTAGCAATAGCATAATATTACTTTTAAATGTATACATGTATACTGTATGTTAACCCCAACATATCTTTGCTTTATATGTATGACTTTTAAATCTATTAAATCGTCAGGAGAGGACATTTTTGGGGGACAGAAAAGTAGTATTTTTTATTTAGACCTCCAGATATCATGGAAAATATTCACATTTTTCATCACAGTGTTAGTTTTGTGTATTTGTGGAATTAAATTAATTGAAACTCGAACAATTAACAACTTGGAGATATACAGATATTACAAAGTACCAAATTTCAAGATAGTATATTGTGTAACTAATTAATAGAGCTACATTGAAATACTTTCCAAAAATGTCTTCTCCAAAACAATACTAACCATCCAGTAACTAATGGATAATATCAGATTTAACATGTTACATACAGCTTACGTTGCAACAAGCTCATGTTACATGTCTAGATAAATACATTGCACTAACAATATGTATGAAAACTGTCTTTCTACATGTAATGATCTTAATTCATATCATTACAGCCATATTACTTAGAACAAATCCTTAAGACATTACCTTCGAAATGACAATATTAACCGACAACCAGTTAAGCAGAACAGGAGAAAACCTCAAGATTTGTCAACTTTTAATCACTTTTTGCAGCAGCCAAGTTGTATTACAGAAAAAATCTCGTTCTGGAGAGGACATCTTTGGGGAAAAAACATTTTTAGGTTTTTTGAAGGCTTAAAATCATAAAGTAGTGAATGAAAACATTAAGCTGTACATTTATTCAAGAGCTGCGGTATGTAAGTTTATCCGAACCACAAAACTGTTGATAAATCTTGCATCTGTTGTCTTCTTTTCAACCCTTGTTCTGGAGAGGACATATTTTGGGATAACATCAAGGTTTTCTATTGAAAATATTTTTTTCGCCTATTTTTGGGCACAGTTATGATTTTTTGTGTGCAATAAATGAGGCATATAAGCCTCATGAAACACCCTATAAACTGAAGAAACAATCACCTTTTCAAAATAACAGTTTGCTTAAATATAATCTAACATGAAAATGTCCTAAATCAGGTTTTTCTTTTACTACATATGTATCTCTTTTAACACGTCCATCTCCAGCTGAGAACACAACTGCTGCATGTTTTAGCTTAAACCAGCATATCAGTTTTAACTGTCTGGACCCTGATAAAAAAGCAATGACGGTGGCCTGGAAATGCCCACAATCGTAAGCCAACCCATGTGTGATGAAGAGACAATGGAGCACACACCCACACGCACGCACACACATATGATACATGAAATATGAAACGGGTGAAAGAATGTTTTGACTAACATACTAGCATGAACTGAGACTAATTTTATATATATCCTGCCATTTTCGTTGTCCTGAAAATGGCGCCTGCTTATTACGTCTGCCGCACATACATGATATATTCAAATGCATTATACAGACTACCTTTATTATGGAAGAAAACGCTATATGTGAATGAGCCTTAATCAGACTGTTTTAAAAGAATAGTCTGATCTTGGTCCATATTGGTTTAAATATAAGCTTCCAAAGCCTAGCAGTCTATGACCAAACAGACAACAATCGTACGTCATCAGATACATTGGCGGATCCAGAGGAGGACAGGGGGTCCGGACACCCCTGCGAAATGGACCCATATAGGTTTCCTTATAAATAATGGTATGGAAGCCACTCAAGAAGCAATTGGACACCTTGTGTCCATTTGCTTCTTGAGGAAGGTCCGAACGGCCAACGATGGTGATTAAAAAGTTGTCAGGACACCCAACCCCGATGGGACTTTCTGGATCCGCGCATGTTTAGCCCTTTTTCATGCTAAAGTACTTTGGTCACTAGGTAATGAATATAGCGATTGGTATACAATATTCTTGTACTCCATAAACAGAAGAGATCCACTGGAAGTGGCTATTAGAGTTGATGCCACTGAGAAAGCATAAGCCCAGGACACAAAAAGGGGTTCTAACTCCTCAGCAAAGTAGTCTCTTTTCACTTTTCGGAATAATTCTCCATTTTTGACACCATACACTATGAGAGTCATGATTTGCAGGCATACTGAAATGATAATGTGAAAAAGTAAAATCTGAACAATTTGAGCCAGTGCATGAGATTTCCAACAATGTGGCATTTTGACATGTGTAGACTCAGATGAGCCTCTGCAGCCTCCTTTTAAGCTTAGACCCTCCAAATGGTGTTCCATCAGTAGCTCTACAATTATAGAATACTCAAGCGACTAGCAAAGGCTCTGATCAGACTGCGCGTATGCGCAGCCTGATCTGAGGCTTTGCTGGTCGCACATACCACATTTTTGGAATTCTCATACACTGACTCAATGTGAAAAAGTAAAATCTGAACAATTTTGTTTCAAATTGCATATAAAAAACAGAGGTACCACGTTTTATTGTTTAGTGATCATACGAAAGCGGGTGCATTTTTTTAATAGTTAAAAGTCTCTGGTGGCTCACTCACTAGTGTTCGAGACTTTCAGCCCGCCGATGGCTATTTTTTTTATTTATTGATGTACATTAATTAATTAGGTAAAACACGTTTAGCTTAAATAAAACTATTCTACCGTGTGCCCCTCAGTAACAAACGCAACATATATACAAAAAAAATGTGTTAATATTATTGCTTCGAACCCCCCCCCCCCCATGTGTGTAGAGTTTTTGTTTTGGTTTTGTTCCTGCTTTTTATTTGTGATGGTGTGATTTTTGCTGCGTCAGGGCTAAAACGACGATTTTCTACGAATAAAATAGAATATGCGAAATAGCACAATCTCTGGTATCTGCTTTACGTTGCAATGGAAAACAGTGAGGTGCTTTCAAAAATGAGTGGATAGCATAAACTAAAAGAAAAATGCAAAAAAATCTATATTGTGGCATTTCCTGGTCAGGCTACCCATCGTTTGCATATATTAAGTCGAGCATGTGATCTCAATTACAGGGCTCACCCAGCCATTAGCCACTGTAGCCATTAGCTACTAAAAATGTAGAGTGGCTACAAATATAAGTCATTGGCTAAAAGCACACTCTAGGTGGTTCGAAAATTACGTATTTGCGAAAAAGTGAATTTTGATCAGCTGTTTTTCTAATACTGCTTTTATTATTCCTTCACTTTTTATCATTGTGCCATAGTTTACTCTTTGGATGCTGGATTTTTTCAATACCATCAGGGTGTCAAACAGTTTGGATCCAGATCAGGCCCGACGATTTGTCGGGCCTGATCTGGGTCCAAACTGTTTGCAAAGGTTATCAGCAGATTACAAAAGTTGCCACTAGCTGGCAAAGAGTTTTCTTGATACAAATTTTTATGTACTACTTTCTGGCTAAAACCTTGGCTAAAGTCAATTTCATTTGGCTCCAACTTTTTCCATTTGGCTAAAGTGCTAGCTACAACATATTCTGAGCAAGGGTAAGCCCTGAATTAAAACCGTTTATGAATTATCAGCATCATCGCGCAAAATGGGGGAAATGGGAATGAACAAACACTTCTACAGACCTATACAGAAGACGATGAAGGCCATCCCAATAACGAGAGGTCGAGACTTGTGAAGAATCTCAAACAGCATATATAAGATAAAGAGAACAAATGCACAGGCATAACCCATCGCTGCTAGTATGGAGAAAGCTTGGACAGCAACGCTGAAATCTGGAAAGGAACCAAAGAACATATAAGGCTGAATCAATACATTGATAATATAAAATTCAACCCTTAAAGCACTATAGTCCTGCCGCAATAATAAGAAACGCGAAAATCTGGAATATTATTTTATAACTTGCATTTTTCAAAAATTAAAGCTCAAATCTGGATTTAGAATATCCTGCAGTGTCATAAGATAATTGTTTGAGGAATCTCCTTCCATTGCCCTGACCCATAATCTCTTGGGAATTTCGACATTTTAAGTTTTCTGAAAAGCGGGGGGAATTTAAACCGTGTAACAGCCATGTGACGGCCTTTATATCAGTACTTAAAGAGGTACTTGCATCTGTGCCCACGCATGGATTTTCTTTAAGATTTGCATTATAATGACTCATTATATACAAACTATGAAAATGTATTTTTATTTAATTACATAGTTAAGAATAAGGCTTAGGAAGCAACCATGACGTATTCCACCTTTGAAGGCACCTGTCTCTAAATTTCCATGTCCCAAATATATAGTTTTGTTTATTTCTATGATTTGTCATCTAGATTGAATCTAAAATACCATAGGCATTATATTAATACCAGGAAACCATTTGGTTAAATTATGGTTTACGTTTTCTGAAGAAGTGATTATAAAATTTCAATGTTTTTTTTCAAAAATTTACAAAACATTCAACATTAAATTCCAAAGATAGTTATGTTCTAGTCTTTGTCAAGATATCATATTATCACAAAAACATGCCATATATATCCTACTGATCTGAGCAATTAATGAAAATCCAAAACGGTAACTTTGTCATTTCCTATCTCTTATGGCTATAGGTAAGTTTTAGCAAAATTAATTATTTAGTTGAAATGAATCAATAACTCCGCAGAAGGAGGTTACTTTTAAATCTACTTCCAATTTTCTTAAAGAAAGACATGTTAAGACAATTTCAAATGATTCAATGGCCGGAAATGCCAAAGGTCATGGCCCCATGTCATGGCACTATGGGGCCAAGATAATGTGTATCACTTCCTCAAGTCCTGCATGATATTGTTTAAGAAACATAATATCCTATCAATAAACGTGTGAAAACAAGAAGACCAAATATTTCCTTTACATCCCAACTGAACTAGAGTAACCAAATTTTGGTGCCGTGACCAGGATTAAGTGTAACAGAGTCCTATGAACAGTGTTCTATATGAATAAGTGAGGTCCAGAAACGAAACTGTATGCCTGGAATATACAGCCAGCCAAAGAATAAATGTTGCCATTTGATGGAAATCAGCATCAGTTTTACAAAACAGAATAAACAGAAGATTTAAGCATTAATTTAGCAATACCTTTGAAGCCAAGAGTTCTCTGCGACCAAAATGGTTAATTTTAACCAATATGTTTGACAGGGGGTTATTCTTGTTAAACAGGTTTATTAATGAGGCTTAAAATTATATAACCATAGATATAAGGTTCTTCTCCTGTATGAACTGACTTGTCATAAGGTTTCTCTTCTGTATGAATTAAAATTCTTAATAATGTTACATATTAAGTGTAACATTGGTTAGATGTAGTTTTAGCGTTCGAAACTAGATGTGGTAAGTCCTGTGTCACCATATTGTATCGTTTTGGGTAATATTATTGTGTAAGCACTTCATTAAATAAGAATCATGGCACTTAATATCAAAGAATATTGTTTTTTTCTTTTTCCAATCAGTAATAGGGAAAAACACTGAACATATCAACTTCTACCAATAAACGTACTAGCATGGTGATTCAAACTAAGCAAGTATTCAAGTATGTTTTACACTGACATAATTATTGTATTTTTTACATTTCGATGAATTAGGGCCATGTGTTTACATCAAGTTGAAAAATATGTTACCGGTCCTTGAATTTCATGAAATTATGTCTACATATTCTTAACATATATGATAAGTTTACATGTTGAAATGGTATCTTGACAAAGACCGCAACGTGTAAAATTTTAATTCCAAATTTGACTGAATACAAAATAAACAATTGAAAATTGGGGTACCATCTCATAAAAATGAAAGCCCACCAGCTATCCTTATACATACAAAGCCATTTATAGTATCAATGAACTTATCAATGATATAGTTATTTAATAAAACATTTCTGCGCCCATTACATGATATGTCAATTACTTTAGAAATGATTATAACTGGATACCCTAGGGTATTGTAGTGATATCATACATGACGTCATAAATTAGCAATGGAATTGCATAATAACTCAAATGCACCATAAATATAAAAGTCATACCCCAGACAATTAATAAACATAATATTATCAAATTCCAAGCGTGGACAGACTTCCATGTTTATTTCCCATACCATGAAAGAGCCCCTTTCTACAGGTAAGTGCCAAAAGCATCACACTTTTTAAAAGCGTGATTGCTTTGTACAATTCTGTCATTCAGTTGACAGTATCGATTCAATCAGCGTATACCCAGAGCCAACTGATCCAATACGATCAGTTTGATCCGGGTTTACACTGTTTGCTATATTTGAAAGGACTTTTTCTACTAAAACAGCGTGATGTGGCTATTATGGACAGTTTTAAAAAAACAACTTTTACAGTGCTAAATGGCATATTCATCATCAACTACACATGATTTTTTTACAGTCAACCATTCATTTTCTGTAAGTAGTTCATTTGAGCTGTTTGCATACATTCTTTCAATGGTAACACTCAAGTTTTAAATATAAGTGGAATAAAATGCCCAAACTCTACCATCAGAATTATTAGAGCAAAAATTAGCGGTAACTTTGTCAAAATTCTGCCTGAAATTATTCACGATTATTGAATGCTCCAGGTGATAAAATTGAAAACGTACATCTTAAGTCATTTATTTGCGATTCTTATTTATGCAGCAGTACTTTATATGTACGATACTCTTTAAGCTATACTGAACAAAAGTGAAAACGCTACACTACAATATTCTATATTTTGTGAGAAAGTATTGGACGAAAAGTATTTACTAAAGCTTAATAATGTTTTCCAGACATCCAGTTAACGATTCGTCGAAACTCCATGAATCTGTCTCTTTTGGTGTCTGAGTTATGTTCCCTCTTGTGTATAAAGCTTTATTCACTGAATTATGCAATTGCGCATGTGCAAAAAAGGTTGTTACGCTTATCAGAATTTGTCATACTTGTGTTGCATTAAAACACAAGAAAACTGACTTATCACTTGAAACAAGCGCTGAAATCAGCTTCAAATTCATCAAATGTTTAAAAAATTGTAAATTATCTCCCTTTGACGAAACAAATAGGAATATAAAATGTTTGGTAATCTTCAATTTATCACGATTTTCGATAAATTTATTTTGCCAAATCAGGTTGACATATCAGCACATTGTTCCTACCATTTCTTGACAAGTAATGTTCGCAGACTAAGATGCAACTCCTATGGAGATTTCAGTGATAAAATTTCAAGCTTGGCCAATTTGATGAAAACCCCGCTTTCTAAGGTTGCTTTTGACGATCAAAACACATTTTTGATAAGACATTTACATTTCTGATTGTCACATGTCTAGACTATCATTTCGATCAGTCGGATCTGGTTGGCAGTGGATTTCTGAAGGCCTAAACTATGTGAGATATCCGTTCAAATTTGTAACCTGAAAAATTGGACCCCTATCACATTTAAATGGCTTTCATGTGTTTCCTCGTGACAACATCTGTAAAGCTTTTACTTTTATGCATAACTCAGTCTTTTAACATTCAGATACACGTTTATTTGCCTTACTGGCGTGCATTATTTTGCATATAAATGGCAAACAGTTCAGGTGTAGCGTTTTTACTTTTGTTCAGCATTATAACCTATACAGCGATGACATCGAATGATTTAGTCAACCGTTGCATATTATTAATAAACTGGGTCAATTCATGTCCATTCTACCAACAGTAATACTCTACCAACAGTAATACTCCCCCGTTTGAAAGATACAAAAGTATGCCAAATTCCATCTAATTACAGAAAAAAAAACACAACAAAAACACCAGATTGAAAGTTTTGGCAAAAATACTGCAGCTTTTTCTACCCGCATTTCCAAAAGTTCTAGAGAAAATAACGTGAACAGATGTACTTAAAGTAGATTTTTCGCGATTCTTATTAATGCGGCAGTACTTTAATTATTACTATAGCAGACCACATATTTTGTAATAACTTTCTTCATTTTGGGTACAATAAGACATAGCAAAATTAACTGAAACTTATTGAAAAACAAAATACTTTTCTTTTAATAGTCGTAACATTCTAATTGGCATTAATCTGACTGATAATTGTTATTAAAACAGAATATCAATTATCAAATATTGAAATGAAGCAATGTATGGAACCACTAGCAAGGTGATTCCATGAGTCATATAGCTGACCTGAAATAGAGGTTAATGTCCATCTTTTAATGTCCATTACTGTAATGTGGCAGCCCCCAGATGTTTAGATTAAGGCAATGAACACTGCCATAATTAACTTAGCAAATGAGGGGATGATCTATGAAAAATATATAAGTACATTATGAAATATTTATTTTTGATTGAAGTAAAATGTTCAAAACCATGAACATACACTTTAAAGCTTTGGAAAGTATTTCGTTTATCAACACTCCCAGTGGCAGCGTCGCTGTATTTATTTGTTGTTTACCTGTTGGATTTCCTTTGCTCCGGTATTCAGTTTAATTTACTGTTGAGTCCTTATCCTTGCTTTATCTCCTTGTTATATATTTATTTATATGTTTTAGGAGATGATGCATTGATAAGTTAGGGGTCTTTCATGCAAACCAAATATCTATGTGTCTTGATCCACATCTGAATTAAGGGTGAGGTTGGCGCCGTTAAACCGGTTTAAGCCCTCCAGTAAAATATTTTACTGACCATTCCAAGGCGGTACTTCTTTTGTGGATCTTTTATGTTTTTGTTCTGTCTTGTGTTTGCTATGTTTTGTGCACGTCTGTTTATATGTGCTTTGTGGTCACCTGCTGGGAAAGGGCTGACCTCTTGGCTCTCGTTTGTGGTGTCTTCTGTGAGTTTGTCACTTTCCCATTGGTATCCTGGGTCAGGTGTGGTACTTGATTGTATCGATTCCTGATCTTTGCACCATTACTTACTTTCAACACAGACATTTCAGACCTGTGCATTGTGTTCAGTGAAGTCGCAATACTTATGTCTTCTAAGCAATGTGTTGAGGGCTATATACAGTGACATCAAACTATTTCGATTATAGATACTCGTTTGATTAAAAACGGCCAATTGCGTCAAAAAATCAAGACGACACGAAGACAAAATGAACGTTTCAGAAACATAAGATTATCGGTCAGTGATTTGATTTTGTCTACCCTTTTGCTTTCAAAACATATAAAACTTTTTTTCACATAAAATGTAATATTTTGGAACTCTGTGACTTTACAAATAGGAGTTGCATTAAATTTCTCGTTGCAGCTCGACAACCACAAGCCACAACATTCTGATTTTGGTATTGTTTTAAAACGTGGCGTGTATGATAGCATATCACCAAAAAAGTTTATAGACTTTTTCTAATTAAAAGTAATTGGTAGCTTCAATATTTCGAAAATGAATGTCAAATTTGATTATTAATTCATAGATCCTTTTTAGAAACATCTCCATAAGTTACCTTTATGCACGCTTTCATTACTGATATTGACTACATACACGGGCAGTCATGTGGGGAAGACGTTTTGAGGTAAATCATGGCAGGAGATGTGCTGCCATGTGATCGAGAACGTCTTAAAAATTTACTTTAACGTCACTTGCAAAATACAAAGACACGTGATACAAGCGTAACGTATGCATAATCTGTCATTTGTGTATGCTCTTAGCCTCTTCCAATAAAACCGGAAGTAAAAAAATCGAAACTGTAAAAGGCCCAAGACGTTGAATCTTATTACAAGTATTAGCTTTTCAAAAAAGCTGGCGGTCGTTTAGCCCTATCACTGTATGTATTATTGCACAATGCCAGTGCCAGACTGGGGGTGAGGCTGGGGGCACGTGCCCCTACCCCCCACGAAGAGGCGGCGGTGAGTGTCCTAAAAATATGTTCGCGCATTTATATGTACGGTAATGGTTTGGTGGTGTTTGGGGTGTTTTGGGGTGGTTTGGGGTATTTCAAGGCCGTAGGTTTCTAAAAAAGAAATTTAGCGCATTATATGTACGGTGATGGTTTGGTGGTGTTTGGGGTGTTTTGGGTAGGTTTGGGGTATTTCGAGGCCGTAGGTTTCCAAAAAAGAAATTTAGCGCATTATATGTACGGTGATGCTTTGGTGGGGTTTGGGATGGTTTTGGGTGGTTATGGGTGTTTCAATGGACCGCACGACGGCTATGCTAACAGATCAAATTCGATAACGAGTTTGCCTACAGATTCACGGACAGTTCTGCCTCGCGCTGTAGGTTAACCCACGATATTTGGTACCCTGCTCGTTGTTCGGCAGCGCATAAAAACTAGCCTGAGCACGGCATAAAGGTTCGGTCAAAACCTGAATTTGATGTATTTTTAGCACAAAGTTTATATATACGGCCGCCCACGGCCGACCGTAATTTTGAGCATACCGAACTGTCAATTCATTTCTAATCTATCAATGATGAATGTGCAATCGTGTAAGAAGCAAAGAACGCAAATCTGTTGAGTCAGGAATCAAAAATAATGCGTGTTAACTTGCATCTGAATTTGTGTCCTTCAAAATCGACCACCACTGTCTTAAAACGGATACTTTTTCAATACCTTAAAGTAAATTTACAACCATAAATTTCTGTGACACACTGCAAGGTGGTCAGACTATGATATACAATAACAATTATCTCGCTGACATTCTCAGGATTTGTGAAATAAAGGATTTAATCTGGGTGATGCGTTTTCAAAGTCCTTAAGTATATTAAGTCCAAAAGAAGTAACATGCTTTTTAATAAGTGTTGCGTTTTCTTTTGCGTTTAAGTATATAATAAGGCAAGCACAAGAGCGTTTGGTACGTATCTCCATCTGAAACGTTGGTGCCACTAGGTATGACCATCTTCTCTCAAGGAGCGACTATCCAATTTAATTATATATGAATAGTAGTCTAAGATCATATGTGAAACCAAGCAATAATACCATTATTATATTGCCACATCTTTTAAAATCTGTAATTCAGCATTTATATAGACCCCTTTCGGGAGAAGGCAATAATTTAAGACTTGTTCAACCAAGTAATATTTCAGTAGGCTTAGTGTTGAACGTACAATTAATGTTTATGCTTTTGAATAAAGTAACTCATGTCTTAAAGCAAACGATTTTTGGACCAAACACCCTAATTTTTGCAAGATAGAGTTGTTATCAGTGGTCATTAGCTCAGTAAATTTCGACATACGTGATATTATTGAATCTTTTAACTCCACCTCCAGATATTTAGATGACTTACTTAATATTGATAATCCTTATTTGAACAAATGGTATGTCAGATATATCCTACTGATCTTCAGTTAAATAAAGCGAATTCTTCTGATACTGAAGCTTCGTTTTTGGACTTGAACTTGTCCATAACAAATGGCATAGTTTCTTCTAAAATTTATGATAAAAGGGATTATTTTAATTTTGAAATAGTAAATTTTCCATTTTTTGATGGAGATGTTCCTCGCTCCCCTTCCTATGGCGTATATAATTCTCAGCTTATTCGTTTTGTAAGAGTGTGTTCTAATGTTGATGAATTCAACAACAGAAACTTATTTTTAAGTGCTAAATTATTAAAACAAGGTTATAGATATCATAAAATTCGAAAAGCGTTTTCTAAATTCTACCACAGACACTCAGAGTTAATTGTTAGATACACAATTGGGTCAAAAACTCTTCTGCAACAAGGCATATCAGAACCTATAGTTTATGGTGATTTAGTTTATAAATTCAAACGAATTGTTGGAAAACCTAATTTGAGTGATCAATTCAAAAAGATTATCAAACGTTATATTAAGGTTGGATATTACTTGGATGTCATGCGACAGTCTGCATGCCTGGTTTTAAACCCAATCACGGTTTATAGCTATGGTTTCCTCTTTAATTGCACGACGGGGGGTCAGGCCTCAGACTCTATGACGGCTCTGACGTAAGCTTTAATCAGTGGGATGATGTCTGATGCTTATCTGTAGCTGGACCCACCATGGTTCAACTTGAGGTTTTCTTTAGCTCTGACTATCTGTAAGTCGTGAGCCATTTTCTTTGTTTCATCTTGATAGTGTTTTAATTTGATAGAGTGTTTCTCCATGATGATACATTGCAATAGTTAGAAGGCTTCCATGCGAGCTGAACATTTCTTGTACTTCGACAACAGCAGAATCTAGGGCGCAGATTTGGTACCAGTAAAATGCATTTAAGCCCCCCCCCTCCCCCCCCCCCTGGTGGCTTAGGCTGCTGTCCGTTCTAAGGCGGTGGGTCTGCTGTTGTTGATTTGTTGTTTATTGTTACTCCCATAGTGAGTATCTGTAATTGTTCTATGTTTTGTTGTACGTTACTTTATTTCCCTTCTAGTTTTGCAACCATCTTGATGGGGAAGAGAGAGCTGGTTGCTTTGCTTAGTTTGTCTTCCTGGTGTCTCGTGATTGTTGTGTGGCTCTTCCTCACAGTGCCATGGGTTTTAACTGCAGTTTGTGATAATGGTATTTCCTGATCATACTCACTTACTACTTTTGTGCGTTTCCAATATCGGTTATGTATGTATGATGTATTAACGTCTAATTTCATTATATGCAGGACATTCTAAAACAAAGTGACATTCATATTCCAGATAGCATAACCAAAGGTTTTCTAGTGGGTTTTGTCCAACAACCTGGTTCTTTTGCTAGACGGTGTGAAATTACCTGCATTGGATGGGTAGCAACTCCACGTGTCGTTCTGTTTAGGATGAATGCAAAAATCCCACACCCCCATCTTCAGTTCCTGACCACTAGCCGACCAGTTCGTTGAGACCAGTGAGATACAGAAGGCGAGAGCTGCTAAGATTAGGACCGCCATGGAAGCGGCTAAATACACCGACATACGCACACACGAACAGCAGTGTGAGCCGGGGCCTTGAACGCCATCAGGAGGCATCATGGAAGGTTGGCGTTAGCTCTCGAACACTTGTAAGTCGCCCATGCTAAAAAAGATCAAAATACACCGACATACGCACACACGAACAGCAGTGTGAGCCGGGGCCTTGAACGCCATCAGGAGGCATCATGGAAGGTTGGCGTTAGCTCTCGAACACTTGTAAGTCGCCCATGCTAAAAAAGATCAAAATACACCGACATACGCACACACGAACAGCAGTGTGAGCCGGTGCATTGGTCGCCAACAGGAGGCATCATGGAGAGTTGGCGTCAGCTCACGAACACTTCTAAGTCGCCCATGCTAAAAAAACATCATACATATACATGTAGTTGACTCTTGAAAACTTGAATCCGGGTTACTCAAAGTAATTTTTTGATACAACTAAATCTGACCAGATGATCTTTTTATATTTCATTTTTTAAAAAAAAATCCAAATCAACTCAGGGCAAACTAATCAAACGATACGTTGTTGGTGTTTCAAAAGAACGCATAGTTTTGTTATGTCTATCAGTCCGTGAGTGGTGGATCCAGAGTCCGCATCCGCAAGTTTAAATATCCTATGAAAATGAAATAATTTGGTCTCAGTGAGACCAAATTATTTCATTTTCATGCGATATTTAATAAAACTTAGATAAAATAAGCAAAGTGGGCCTACCACAGATTTATACATATGAACCCCCTTTCCAGAAATCCTTGATCCGCCCAGTAACGAACTATCACTATGACTTACATATGTTTTGAAAGAAACCAATGAAAACAACTATTTTTGTTATGTCTTATACAGATCACTACCTTTATTCATAAGCTGTTAAAAATGATAGATTATGATTTTTACCAAAAGTGTGAAAGAAAAAATACTCGAACTAGCCAGTGGCGGATCCAGAGGGGGTTCAAGCAGAGGGAGTTCGCTTGAACCCCCACCACCCGTTTTTAAATATCCTATGGAAATGAAATAATTTGGTCTCAGTCAGACTAAATTATTTCATTTTCTGGGGATATTTAATAAACATAGATAAAATCAGCAGAGTGAACCCCACACACCATTATACATATGAACCCCCTTTCCAGAAATCCTGGACCCGCACCTGCTAACCGACTGAAATAAACGGCAACTCTACTCTATCTATTCCAATGTTTTGCATCAAATATCTCACAATGTATAAAGTACACATGCACGCTGGTGCAATAAGAAAGTTATTGTATGGTTGTGCGTATGTACGAGAGATAATCACTCGCTAAAGCTCATGGACTAGCTTCTCTCACATACGCACAAACCATACAATAACACCCACTTGTATGGCTGATAACTTAGTATATTTTAGTTTTAAAACTAAAATAATAGTTATATAAAACCTTACATTATTTTAAAGAAATGTTTATAGAAAAAATTCTCAAATCCTCTGACCAAAATTCAGTATTTTCTTTATTTTCAATCAAAATATTGGCTACGTTGAAGGTAAATAAAATAATCGTCTCATTGAGAGGATACTTCGAGCTATCGGAGGATGTGTACTGTACTCAACAGACTCGCGCGTGCGCGCGCGCACACACACACACGCACACACACACGCACACATACACGCGTGGACAGACACACACAGGCTATAGCTCCAGAGTTCCACGCATTTACGGAACGTAGATGGAATGTAAACTAATTGAGTACCTACATGTACATACCTTAGCTTATATGTTCCACACCTTTTCGTTTTAACCATATGATTCGCCGACTCTTTCCTTTAGAACTTTTCAACATCTTAAACACGTTCATGTATTCCATCATCGTTGATAAAAGAAAAATAAAGGTAATATGAATAACCGGATTTGTGGTATACAACTTAATTCCATGTCAATTGGCGCACTCAATGCACTTTTTTTTTCATCTGCCTTCTCGTCAGAAAAAGACACTTGTGGTATATACGGACTGCCAAGGCCTCAGCATCCCGCCTCAGCATCGTCATTGCCCGCTTTAATTCAGTGAACAGGTCCTGGATTAGAACGGACAGTAATAAATGAACCGCGGCATGTGATTTCCAAAAATGTGGCTTTTTGACAAGTGTAGACTTAGACACGCCTGTGAAGCCTCCCGTTAAGCTTAGAAACTCCAAAGTTTGTTCGGTCAGTAGCTTAACAGTCATAGAATATTCAAGGCTCTGATCAGTCTGCGCGTATGCGCAGGCTGGTCTGAGCCTTTGCTGGTCGCACATACCACATTGTTGGAAATCTCATGTCATGGCTCAAATGCAGTCGCAATTGAGCGGCGAAATGATTCAGGTTATAAGCTGTCTCAATGTGCTGTAAGATATCTTTTTACTAGACAAAGGTCGCATTACTATCAAAGGTGGACTTCACAGGCTGGAAAAACTATTCAACTATTCAAGCTGAGAAAAGCATAGCGATGTCATCGAACCGAGACTTGAAAAAAAAATGAAATCAATAATCGATTAAAATGGAAAAATAAGATTTTCTTACAGTTATTATTTGCATTTCTCTCGCACATGTTTATAATACAAAATAAAATGTAAAGCCATCTAAGATGTGTGCACGGAAGTTGTTTTACAATAGTTCTGTTTATATTTTATATCCCCATGCTGTGGTATTTTAAATGTTTTTAGCAAGCCTAAGAAATTAATTTTCAGGCGTTGAGTGAAAAATTAATTCAACGGAGTTTCCATATACTCCTTGCAAAAATAATCAGATCCGCTCATGTGAAGTTTTTCCGTCACATCTGTAAACGAATGAAATAACCCGCCTCCACCACATGATCTGCAAACGAAGTAATACTAGTCGGCCAGCATTTGCCAGAAACGAATGCCTCGCAGACGCGCTGTCTCGTCAGAGCCTTCACTGCTCGCACATTCAAAGTAAGGACTGATATGAAAGCTTGTAATAGAACATTAAGTTTTGTAGGCAAACAATAGAGACACTGATCAGACGCCTCGTTCTGATCTGGATCCGCACTGTTTACCTGACTACAAAAAGAACGTCAGGCTTATATGAGTCACAACAATTTTGTATATGCGACCAGCAAAGCCTCAGATCAGCCTGCGCATACGCGCAGTCGCTAGTGGCTCGAATATTCTGACTGTTAGGCTACTGACTGAACATCATTTAGAGTTTCAGAGCTTAAAAGGGGGCTGCAAAGGCTCGTCTACGTCTACACTTGTCAAAATGCCGCATTGTTGGAAATCAGATGTCACGGCTCATATGGGTTAATTTTGCCACTAGAGGCACAAATGGGCTAGAATCGCTCCGCTGGATGAGACTAATCACGACATGCTATCAACCATGGGCGTAACTACCTTATGCGCAAAACGCATGTGCGTACACTTTTGAACCCAAAATATCAGATTTTTCTATTCCAGTTCTGAATGTTTCTTGATACGCATACAAAATGTGCATAGAAAATTATTTCTAATGTGTATGATGACATTATCTGCTCTAAAAGCCCCTTTAATGGTTTAGCATCCATTAACGAAAGTGAAGAGGTCCCGATTCATATAAGATTTAATATTGTCCACCGTTACCAAGAATGTGTTTAACATGGCAAATAGCACAGACCCTGATGAGACGCCGCATTATGCGGCGTCTCATCTGGGTCTGCACTATTTGTAATTACCCCCTTTTTGAATATTTTGCATAAATGCACGTCCCTACAATTGCGTACATTACATTTAGGACATTTAGTCAAGCTACGCCCCTGTCAAATATCAAGCAATTCTGAATCTTGCTTGAATCATGACTTCATATTACCACGATGACAACCACAAAGTTTCAATTCAATCTAACAAATGGTTCCGGTTAACAAATCCGAATCTTCATGTTACCCCAGTGCCTCCAACAAAGTTTCTGTGCAATCCAGCATATTGCTTTGGAGGAGAAAAAGTTCAAAATGTCTGTCATTGCGGCGATCTTGGATATACAAAATGTCACACGTTGTTTTATTTGCAAAAATTTAAGTACATTTAAAATTTAGATATCTTGAGAAAGAGGAATGCAAATCATCCGAAATTTTGTTGCTGTTTTTCAACTTAATGATGCTAGGTTATCATCATGTAGTGGTTGTGGGTGTTATTCATTTCGACCACCCCTGATTTCAGAAACAGTTTGAAAATTTGAATTTGGTCTTAAACTTCTTCCGTTTTCACGACTATAGATATTGCTTATTTTCCATAAATTTTGGGTGATAACGGTGCTAATATGTTATAAGCGAGAGCTGTGAACAAGATTTGTTCACATCTTCCTAATTTATTCACGGTCATATTGGGGTGGGTGGGGTATTTGTCTAAATTATTGAATGAATCCCCATGAAAACTTAGCAACAAATATCCGTCTTTCTAGTATCTATATATGAGTGTTTATGGGTGGGTGGGGTATTTGTCTAAATCATTGAATGAATCCCCATGAAAACTTAGCAACAAATATCTTTCTAGTATCTATATATGAGTGTTTAAAGCAAATAGTCTTTCGATGTTTCATTCTTTCAAATCGAAAAGACAGCACCAAGCGATACCTAACCCCTGCGTCAAATTTTGCTTTATGAGGGGGTACCCAAACTTTCATACAAATCATAGGATAGCTCTTCTTAAAAAAAATTTCTATAAATGTAACACCAAATGGTTCTTTCAACTGAAAATAATTATATCACTGGTTATGCTGCTTAAGTCACCAATAAAAAATATCAGGACTGGCCGTGAAAATTAGCAGAGTTTCTTAGGAACTAACCATAGCTTATATCCATCACATTTATTCAAAACAAAATATTTTCAAACAGAACAGTGGTTTGATACCTCACAAAACATACATATTCCTACATTTGTTTGTTCATTTTGTTTTCACAGCCAAAGTATACTGCAGTCGAATCGTTTCCATGGCATTATTTCCGTCCAGTTCTCTACTGTGCATTACTATACTAATTTCTGCTAATTCTAATAAAAATATTACAATCTGGCATTTTTACAGCATTTTTTCAACACCTGCTATCTTTTTTGAAGAAATGGAGACAATGTTCGTGGTACACATTGTCTCCATATCAACAAATGATGACATCATACATATACACTTTAGGATGGGGGAACGAACCAGTCACGCTTACCGTTCCGATATCGAAATGTCTTAGTACATGTAACTTTTGAAGAAATTTCAGAAATGTGTTGACCCCAATCCATGTTCTAAGAGATGGTTCCTCAAAGAGTTTGTTTGTTGCTGTTTTATGTTTTAATTATGTTTACAAAGCTTAATTTCAAAATTTGGCACCAGACTTATCATAACTGTGGGTATTGATGGGGACTAATATCATTTGTCATATTTTCAGCTACATGTCTGTCATGTATCAGTACCAGTTTAATATCTACAGATTTCAGCTACCAGAAGCAAAATATATCTATCATTTTACACATCGCCAACTTCATAATTATGTGCTGCTGTGCGTGCGTGTGGGTGCGTGCGTGTGTGTGTGTGCATGTGTGTGTGTTTATTTATTTATTTATTTATTGTGTGTGTGTGTGTGTGTGTGTGTGTGTGTGTGTGTGTGTGTGTGTGTGTGTGTGTGTGTTTTGTGTGTGTGTAAATTTCAAAATTAGCACTAGATCTGGCATAATGTTCTGAATGGAGCGAGTCAGTATTTGTGGAAAGAAAGGAAGTGACATGAGATACGTGAGATAGATACAGATAGATGGAATAAAGCTGAGTAAGAGCTCACTTGCCATATCACGATAGACTAATAAGTATTTAAATCTTACCACCCTAGAGCTTAGAAGACATCATGGAGACCTTATTGAAACATTCAAAATACTTGAAGGATTAGAAGGCATTCCCTCGAATAGCCTTTTTGAACTAAATACTTCTGTCACGATAGAGGAAATTCTCTCAAGTTAAATAAATCAAGATCAAGATTGGACATCAGATATAATAATTCAATCAACGTGTGATCAATGCATGGAATCGACTTCCAGAGCGAGTAGTATCGTCTACTACTGTGAACGGATTCAAAAACAATCTAGATAGACATTTTCAAGAATTACATGGGGTTTCTATGACTCGGTCGCTCTACCCCTAGGCTGCACTTTAGGGTGTGGCCAACAGGTATAACATGTATAACAGATATAATTGGGGTCCATACTAACACACAAAAGCAACCCAAACACCTCAAACCACTACCAAACCATCCCAGACCACCGTCGTGAAAAACAGCCTTCCCGGCCTTCCCGGATTCAAACTTCACCCAACTCACACACTCCAATACCGCACTAAGCCAGATATACTATGAGTCAACACATGACATTTTGCTATTATCACATACGCACAAAAGCCCACTTTAAACGTCCATGCTGACGAATTCAGATTAGCTAACAGTTCAAAATTTGGCCCGGGTCTTCATGTCTTCATCTACAACTATACATTGCATGCATTGTATACAAAAAGTTGCGAAAATTACCAAAATCGCTTGTATCAGCGCTTATTATAGACAGCACATGGTATGTATGTACATGTAGGCCTATGATTGTGTGCGTGCGTGCGTGTGTGTGTGGGGGGGGGGGGAGGGGCTCGAACCCAGTTGCGGGGTGTGCATGCGTGTGCGTGCGAGCGTGCGTACTATGTATGTATGTATGTATGTGTGTGGATGTGTGTGTGTGTGTGTGTGTGTGTGTGTGTGTGTGTGTGTGTGTGTGTGTGAGTGCATGCGTGCGTACGTGACGCACGCACATACGTACGTACGCACGCACGTATGTATACATGCATATTTTGTAACTTATCGCATATGCTGAAACATCTTGGTGTCAGGCTTGGTCGAAAGGGGTTGTTTGTTGGGTGGGTATGTGTGCTAGTTTGTATCTAATCAGGGAAATGGCTAGTTGGGTGGATTGGGGTGTTTTGGGAAGTTTGGGATGAGTCATGTAAAATCCGTTTCGGACCATTCTTTCCCATATCGAGATATTTAGTGAATGTCGGTTTTTATTTAGAATCGGATACCTTTGGCTTTATTCGGCCAAGTTATGTCAGCTGATCTGAAAAGTTAGAAAAACATTAAAACCTAAATAAAATGCTCATGTTTCCTTCCTGAACAAATGCAGACGAATAATGGAAGAGCCAGAGAACAGGGTAATATTGCTGTCAGGTTAATCACATCCTCGAGTGATCTAAGGGCGCATGAAATCTGAGATGACGATTCGCACCCGGTCGTCTCGTACTTATGCACAGAGTTGCACCTAGGTCAAGATTTCTGGGGGACACAGGGTGTTAGTACACAATTACAGTCTTCCGGTTTGGTAGCCCACGAAAATAGTACCTTTAGAAATTTAGCACTTGCCGTTTGCGGGCCCTTTATGAAGTTAATGGGTGCTTTATTCGACTTTAAATGTACTTGTGATTCAACATTGGTCTATGTTTGTCAGGCTGATGCAGAAAAATGCACCTTTGTGTGGACTATTTTGTCACACACTCCCCAGGTAATGTATGACGCCGGTCGGATTTCAGCCCAGATTTTTTTACTTTTCCTCAAAGAACGGAGAATGCTGAGAAAACGAGATTATCAAGGTAGGTTGTCTTTTCACTTTTTTGATAGGTGAATGACATATCTTGCCACTCACGAATCCGGGTCGTTTCGCCCCAGATCCAGTTCGCCCCCTAGACATTTCGCCCCAGCGGCGTTTCGCCCCTGGTCGTTTCGCCCCCCTAGTCGTTTCGCCCCTGGTCGATTCGCCCCAAGAAGAAATATCAACCTATTTTGTTGAAATTTATGTGAATAGTTAGTGCAAATATATTTGCAATGTTTTACGCCAGTAGTAATGTAGTTTAACAGTTAAAATCGTCAACTCTTTTGGCTGGATAAAGATTATGTGCACGTTTTTTTTTTTCACATAAAGCTATTGTGCCGGTTCATGAGAATTTAATACTTATTACATATGCGATTATACCTAAAGTAATATCAATCATATAACTTCTCATGACAAAGATGTTTTCTGATATATTCAGCTTGGCTATATAAAGTTAGGTCTAATTTGTGGCCTACGTCTTCGTTTTAATCCAAACGTTTCACATGCGATCAACATGAGCTCAGTAGATGAGTCTATGTTATTCAGCAATAAACTTGTATCAAATGCTCATGTTATGGTTTAGTTACTAATTTCTGCAAGGTAGAATTTCCTAGGAGTAGGTAATTGTTTATTGTTTTGAGGTCTGAAAATTCTGAGTTCTCGTCATGTAGACCATTTTAACTATTGCGCATTCCGTTTATCGCACAATCCGTTTTACCCATTATAAAGATAATCCAAACATATTTGAAATTAATTACATTCATTTCATCCAACGACTCTGCAACGTAAAGCAATATTATATCTTGCAATTATGACAAACTATGCAGAAGACATTTGTAGAATCATACACATGGCAAAAGTGTTTCCATGTCTCTTTCCAATGGGTAAAACGAATAACGATAATTATACACGAAATAATGATAAGATAACACTTTTCATCAGTTTAATTCACGAATTGCAAATAATCAAACAAACAAGCAGTTTAAAACATGCGTCAAACGGGTTCGGTGCACAATTAATCGGTCCCATTAAACTCCATGTAAAAAGGCAGAATTCGAGAATCTGCAAATTTTTCCATTGCTTGGACTTTTTTCTGCCTGTGAGTGGCAAGATCTGTCATTCACCTATCAAAAAAATGAAAAGACAGCCTACCTTGATAATCTCGTTTTCTCAGCATTCTCCGTTCTTTGGGGAACAGTCAAAAAATCCGGGCTGAAATCCGACCCACGTCAGACGTTACCTGGGGAGGGGTGTGACTAAAACGCTGACTTCTACTGCAGAACTGCTGACTGTTGACCAAACCAAATGCTGACTGAAAGCTGACCAAAGTGACTAAAATGCTGACCAGAAGGAGTGCTGACCAGACATAACACCTGGTACTTAATCAGGCTTAATTGGTGATAATTAACGATAATATATGATAATTGCTAGTAATGTACAGTCATTACATGCTTGTTCAGATTTCTTGGTAACCTTCACAGGGTGGAAAGGTTCCATACATAGCACAATGCGCCCAAGTTTTAGCTTGCGTATTTGTAGGTGAATCTGAGACACAATTGCCTTGAGGATCAATGTACTGGCGCATTGATTAGGTATTGTAATTTTGGGTAGGTGCTAGAATGTCTATTCCCAAAATGTCTATTCCCAAAATGTCTACTTTCAAAATGTCTATTCCCATAATGTCTACTGTGCCAAAATGTTTATTCCCATTATGCCTACTGTGCCAAAATGTCTATTCCCAAAATGTCTACTATTTGAAAAAACACACATAAATTAAAAAAAAAATTGTAAAAAAAGAAAAAAAGAAAATGAGTATAGCTAAATTTTAAAATCAAAACAACAACAGAAGACAGGCAGTCTTTTAACCATTTACATGTATAATTTCACACAGTTGACAGTTACAGATAACAATAGACGAAAATCACTCACTATGCCAATCACCAAGCTGGCCCTTCAGTTATTAGCTCACCTGAGCCAAAGACTCACAGGGTGAGCTTATAGTATACCCATCGAGCTGGCATCCGTCCATCTATGCGTCCGAAGTATTCAAAATAATTTAATTACTTCATAATAGTTTTTATAGCAACTTTTATGGTGTCAAAAAGTTAAGCTCAACTGACCCGAAGGCTCACAAAGTGAGCTTATAGTATACCTATCGAACTAAGGGTCCTTCCGTGTGTGCGTCAGAAGTATTCAAAACATTAATTAAATTACTTCCTGGTAGACTTTTTATAGAAAATTTTATGGTGTCCAAAAAGTTAAAGTCAGCTCACCTGAGCCAAAGGCTCACAAGGTGAGCTTATAGTATACCCATCAAGCTAATGTCCGTCCGTCTCCTGCGTAACCCTGTCTGTCCATGAAAATTGCTGCATTTACCTAAATCACAATAATTACATGACAGAACAAACTTATTTCCAAATATCTAAACAATGTACAGTTCTTCATCATTAATTCAATTTTACCAATTGCAAATGAGTAGACATTTTGGCACAGTAGACATAATGGGAATAGACATTTTGGCACAGTAGATATTATGGGAATAGACGTTTTTGGGAATAGACATTTTGGGAATAGACATTCTAGCACTACCCCGTAATTTTAAGGTTATAGACAGGTACACGACTGTGTTCTGCACTCAGTATCTAACGTCTAATCAACGTCGGATCAACGTTGATATAACGAAAAGTCGCTTACATACGAGTAACTCAGCATGCTCTTTTCATAGTTATACACTACATGTATGCTAAAGTTTCAAGTCAATTAGAAGTGCTTTAAATATTATGAATACCATCGCTTATAGATGGGGAGAAATATATATTTTTATTTCAGAACGCAAAACTGACAAACATAGACCAATGTTGAATCACATGTACATTTAAAGTCGAATAAAGCACCCATTTACGCCATAAAGGACCCAGAAACGGCATGTGCTAAATTTCTAAAGGTATTATTTTCGTGGGCTACCAAACCGGAAGACTGTAATTGTGTACTAACACCAAACGTCGCTGATCTAGTCCAACTTAATGAAGAATGAACCGCAGCATAAATCAAAGGATCAAACCATTTAATGAACCCATTACTTAGCCCATTGTCCGCCCACTTCCCAGTAAGCATGTAAAATCGTGCCACTATTAGCCCGCCAGGGAAATGTCATTCGAATGGCGTTTCACCGGCGGGCCGATAGTGGCACAAGATTGGATGCTGGCGTGATTCCTATGTTTTCAGCCAATGCGTGGTATATTTTCCATACCTAACACTTTGAGATTATAACTTGGGTGGAAATTGAAATCCAAAATGTTGATACGGATGGCATATCGCATATTGCCACACGTCATGACTGTCTACACTGCCTGTCATGATATACATAAAATTACTGAAATCCTTCATTTAAACATTAGCGGATCATGATAAACGGCTACGGAGGACATACCGCACAAACGTACGTTCACCGACGAAGTCAAAGCACGTCACCGACATATCGAAGTTTAATTGATCAATAAAATTTTAATTGCAGTTGATTGATTGGTGTGTGTTTTCGACACCCTAGTCTTAATCCCATTAATGACTCACAGATTAAAGATTATCCGGCTGCACACTTACTTGAATTAGAGACAATTAACGTCCAATTACTTTAACTGGTTGATCAGTCCCTTTTCTTAATGCAATGAGCAGAGCGCTGCCACCCTGCGTATTGGCGCAGAGGTGAAGGGAATATAAAATTATTATATTAGTAGGCCTATTTTTTGGTAAGGATTGCATTTTGTTATCACGGTTTATCCTAGTCATGCTTATTACATTTATGCACTACACTCCTCCCAAACTTTTTTCATGGACACCTGCACCCTCGAGCCTGCACCATACAAGTTATCAGATAATAATTTATAGCAGTGTGGATCCTGATCAGATGGCTTTTGATATACAAAAAGAGATAGATCTGGGTTCCACAAGGCTAAATTGCTATCATTTTTACTGAAGCGTGTTCATTGTTAAAATAAATTATTACTGAAGCGTGTTCATCGTTAAAATTAAATTAATATCATATTTTAATAATGCTTAAAATATCTTGATGAAGTGTATAACATTTTAAAGGGGTTAAGAAATAGAAGGGCGAAACGACTAGGGTAAAAAAATAAAGTGGGGCGAAACGACTTGGGTGTAGGGGCGAAACGTCTAGGCATCAAATTTGGGGCGAAACGACCAGGGGCGAAACGACTGGGGGCGAACCGGTCTTGGGGCGAAACGACTTGTTACCCCACTCACAGGCAGAAAAGGTCCAAGCAATGTCCTGGAAAATTTTGCAGATGCTCGAATTCTGCCTTTTTACATGGAGTTGAATGGGACCGATTAATTGTGCAATGAACCCACAGGTGTCCCTCTATTTGATTTTCTAGGGGACATTCACAAATTCTGGGGGAAATACCATATCATTAAAAATTTACCTGTAAAATGAATAGTTATCCCGAATTTTCTGTTCATTTTTTTTTTTAATTTGAGCGTGATGTCGATAGATTTGGCTTGAGATTGGGTGAAGATGGCATTGTGTGACTTTTCACTTGTCCTGCAAACAC
Source organism: Loripinus fragilis (assembly GCA_964019695.1). Classification (NCBI taxonomy): domain Eukaryota; kingdom Metazoa; phylum Mollusca; class Bivalvia; order Lucinida; family Lucinidae; genus Loripinus; species Loripinus fragilis. The sequence goes on from OZ026518.1 coordinate 78,395,961, forward strand.
ATGCACTTGTCCTTTAAAAGCGTATGCAATAAAGAACATAAAGGAGTTATATGCAATATGACTTCCTCGAGTAATTCTTCCCAAAGCACTTGTCCTACAGGATGGGTGCTTTGTAAAGAATTTCTCGTCCTTTCAAGCAGACTCGTAATTTCCAGTGGATGAGTGAAATTTTTGTCCACTGCTGGAGATCAGGTGTGAGGTTTGCTATTCGTGCAACTATAGCCATCTTTCTGGAGTGGGGGGCCACTGATGTGGTTGATACCCTGCACCTAAAGGTTAATCAAAGACCCGATGATGTAAGAGAATCTGGAGAAGGCAACGCATATGTAGCAAATAAAGAATTCAAAGCTCCATAAAGGAAACTGTTGTTTGAAAATTTGTTATCTTAATTATATGCTTTATCATACTGCACTTAAATGTATGCTGATTCAAGTCTTGGTTGACTGCACATGTAAAAAATTGGAATTGCTGTGCCACAAATCATAAATTAAAATCAGTATAGAGTAAAACCTGTTTTAAACGGCCACTCAAAAATAGACAAAACAAACAAAGATCTTAATGACAAATGGTAGCTTAATGAAGGTCGAAAGTATTGCAGAATGCTTCCCTTGAAGCATTCTGCAATACTTATGACCTGCATAAGGTGATAATTGGTCTTGAACCCCCATTTTTGTCTTTTTGAGAGTGCATGGCCATTTTAGACAGGTTGTATTGTACTGTATGACAACTGTTTCAAATTTTAAAAGATTTTGTTTATCTCAACCTATGGTTTCACCCTTAGCAACATTACGTAAAATTACTTCAGGACTTTAGTTAAGAGTGCACAACAGAAAAATATTTTTCTTTTTTCTAAACCCAAACATATGGGTACTCAAAAGAACTGGCTCAATGAGTGGGTTCTTTTGAGCACCCAAAACATATGCTAAAGGCTATTGGTAAGAAAATATTTACAGGTCCTCTAGATGAAAGAGGTTTACCTATGGTTTAGATAAACAAAAATTTTGAGCCTTAAATTCTAAATATTTTCTTACCCTTCAGTTTTAGCATATGTTTTGGTTGCTCAAAAGAACCCTCTCAGTGAGACGGTTCTTTTCAGTACCCACAACATATGTTTTGGTTGAGAAATAAGAGAATTAATTTTTTGGTACACACTCTTTACCAAAGTCCTGATCTTAAGCCCCTATCTCACTGGACTGCGACTGTTTTGCGACAGCTGGTGACAGACATCGCGAGTGGGTCGCAAAGCAGTCTCGAAACAGACGCCAGTGATTCGTTATTTCCTCGAATGTGTCGCCAAGTGGCGCAAAGTAGTCACGAAAATTTTGAACATGTTCAAAAATTTTATGCGACAAAATTCCTCGCAAATTGGTTGCAAAGTCATCACGGGTGTCTCGAACCCGTCGCAAATTTGTCGCCGACCCCTAGCAATTTAGTCGCAATCATTTTGGAACAGGACATATTTGCGAGATAAATAAGACTGAATTGCGAACCAATTGCGACATAAATGAGACACTTTGCGACAACATTGCGAGTAAATTTAACTAAGCGATGTTCTGGCGAACGTCGTGAGACAGTCGCACGAACGTCTCACGACTATCGCGCGAGTATCTTAAATTACTTGCAATTATGTCGCCAAAGGTTCGTTAAAAGAGTTCCTCCTATCTGAGATGATAGTTCCTTCTTAGTACAAGATCTTGGTTAGGCATACTTTGGGTTGGTTTATGCATACATTATGTTTTTGATAGTGCCTGTATTCAGCAATTTTGGATCCGCCGATCCGACATTAACAAAGAAAAAAAAGTGTACAGTTTTGACTAATTCCAGTTGTCAAGTATTCTTGCTAGCTGAGAGGATAGTTTCATATATGTGGTGTATTGATTAGGCTTACTTACATGTATACTGTTTGGAGTAATTTCATTTATTAAAATGGTTCTGCATTCTGAGAGGATAATTTTGTTAAGTATGTTTCATAAGCCCTACTTAAATGTTTTCTATTTCTTTTACTGTATAAAAAAAGGTATTATTATTGTGTCTTGGTTAGACTACAACAGCCTGCTTAGTCTCAGTAGCCCTTATAAGTTTTGAATTTGGCATACAGAACCCTATAAACAAATTATAACTGCAGTGGACAACTAAGATTCTGATTAGAATGCGCATCCACGCAGTCTGATCTGTGCCTTTGTTGCGCGCATAGCAGTATAAAATATATTTTCGCAGGACGAGGCTCATCCGAATTCATTGCAATTTTGATTTGTTTGGGCTCATCATGCCATATGTATGGGCAATTAGAGCATGTGCGTTCTCGACTGACTTTCTTAAGCTGCTTGATGGGCCATCATAACTTTTTTCTAACTCAATATTTGCTACCATTCAACAGTCAAACACCACCCAGCAGCGTGACACCTTCCAACAATCTAGCTCCTTCCAGCCGTCTAGTTCCTTCCAACAGCGTAATACCTTCCTAGTCTGAAGTTTCAATGCTTGCTAGAAAGTTTATTTTTCTTGGTTTATCATTTCTCGCAAAGCCATCGTGCAACAGTCGCACGAACTTCGCGTGACTGTCGCACGACGTTCGTGAGAACATCGTGAGGTGGTCGATGGTAATAAATGTTCGCAATTCCATCGGGCGAACATCGTGCGAGTGTCTCAGGAATGTCGCACGAATGTCGCGCGAATGTCGTGAAACATTCGCCAATGATTCGTGCGAAACGTACGACATTCGTGCGACTGTCGCAAATATGTCTTAATAACCCATTCGGTGTGACCGCAATGTGATTATGGTTGCCATGTCGTATTTCTGTCGCCAAAACTTGTCTCAAATTAGTCTCGAAATAGTCGCAAATTGCTCGCACCCCAGTGAGATACTAGCTCTAACCTATGGTTTCACCATTTGCAAAATAATGTAATGTTTCACATATACTTGCAGGTCCTCAAGACAAAAGAGGTTTACCTGTTGATGAAAAAGGATTACCGGATCTCGAGGAATATCCGTGCATCATGGTTCTTCCAGCATTTAAACACCGTCATCAAATATCAGCCACAAGAAAACCTGGTAAGTGTTGGGAACAAATTGAATGATGGTGAGTCATAGGGCCAGTTAAGCAAAAAAAAAATCAGCATAAAATTGAGATTATTTTCTTATCCATCAGTTTAAACATATGCTTTGGTTGAGAAATAAGAAAGTAATTTTCAGTTACGGGCCTGGTGAGTCACAAATTATTTAATTTTATTCACTTGTCAGTCAACCCTTTTGTATTCTGATGGATTCTCCCATACATATTGATACTTGTAATAAGTATTGTACATTATGTAATTTAAGGGGTCATAGGAAGAAATTTCTAAATTACAGTGTATTTCTGTCCCTGAAGGTGGTTTAAATTTTAGCAAATGATGTAGATCTGGGTCTTCACAGTTTGCCAGAGTACCCATTTAAGGGTTTCCAGTATTTAAATTGTTAATGATATTGATACATCAGGTTTTTAGATTGTGAGAACAATACCTGCTCTAATTAATGTATTTGACATAGCATCGATGAAGTTTCGCGAAAATAATGCACCAGTCATTTGTATCCACTGCTCCCCCACCTACGGGGATGGGCGGGGATAGTGACCCATCACTTTTCAGAGCCCTGGTATAAGCCCCGCCCTGTGGGGACAAGCTGATGGTAACAACCCTACTCTTAGCCCCGCCCTACACTACAGAAAATCTCAGCGGGGCAGATGTTCCAATGCTATAACCCCGCACTTCCCCGGCACTGCGGGGACAGTCAAAAAGGACTTGCCCTGCACCATACCCCGGTTATTCCACCGCTATTCCCATAGGTGGCGGAGGGGGGGGGGGGGGGGTGGATACAAATGTCCGGTGCATAAAACTCTCATGAAAATTTCTGAATTTGCAGTACTTAAATAAATTTAAGGATAATTTTATTCAAAAAAATTCATCCGCTGCTGATTTTATTTTCAAAATTAACAATTTCAAAGATTTCTTTCAAGAATATCATCAGAGTGTCAAACAGTTTCAGAACAGACCCCATATTTAGTTTGTCCTGATCTGGGTTCAAAATATTTGCAAAGGTTATACGCAGACAACACTGGAAGGTAAAAAGATATTATCAGATCTGTTCTTTTATGACATATAGATTGATACAAATGAAGAACTGCAGGTGGCCTCCATAGTTCCTGAAGATAACACTGTATGTTGCCATGGTAATGAGTACAAGTTTCTGTTGCTACCCAACACTACGTTGACATTTGTTGCTAGGAGATACAGACTAGTAATCATACTTGATCTCAGTCCGTCGGTCAGCTCTGTGGTAAGTTGAAACTGTTAACTTGAGAATTGTTACTTAGATTGATAGAAAAACAGCACCCTAGATAAGCAGCGTATTTGCATAAATACGCAATTAAAATCCTCAAAAAAGCAGTTAAAATGAATTGTGTGCGTACCAAAAAGCAATTCTAACAATCGGTATGCAATTACATGCGATATCATTGAGACCATTTGGTCCATTTTGTTTCCATTTGGGTTATAAACAAATGCCAGTGGGTATTGATTTTTTTTACAAGCGAGTGCTCAATATAACTCCAGTTTTATGAATAAAATATCGGTTCCCAGTCCAGTATTTCGCGGAAAAACACTATGATGAAAGTGAAACTTTGCAAAGTGTACACGCTCAAATGTCAACAAGGGGATGAAATTTGCTTCAGGTACAATAAAATCCGCTAGTTTTATACTTTAGAAAGGCAGAAAATGTGAGTGAATAAAAATGTAAGCACATTCCTGATGGCTTCATGCAGTCAGAAAGCGCGTTATCTCGGGAAAAAAAATCGTGGCGTAAAAAAAATGAATATATGCAATTGTTTTTGCAAGTACGCAATTGAGGATAACCAGGTTGTGTAAATACCCAATTGACCCAAAAACTTATCTAGGGCGCTGGTAGAGACTTGTCATATGTTTAAGAGTTAAAAATCCATGAAGCCCAAACCCCTTCATGTAGAATTTTAGCTCCGCTCGCTGTCTTCATCACACCATGAAGGTTGTAAAATAGCCCCTGCATGAGATTTCCAACAATTTGACATTTTGGCATGTGTAGACTCGGATGAGCCTCTGCAGCCTCCTCTTAAGCTTAGAAACTCCAAATGGTGTTCAGTCAGTAGCTTAACAATCATAGAATACTCAAGCGACTAGCAAAGGCTTTGATCAGACTGTGCGTATGCGCGGGCTGATCTGAGGTTTTGCTGGTCACACATACCACATTGTTGGAAATCTCATGCACTGGCTCAATTTCAATGTTTATATATACACTTTATATTTTATGTGGGCAAATTGTGTGTAAGTTTTTTCTTTAAAAGACATCTACTTTTGAACCACTGGTCCAAATTTAAAATAACTTCACAGAAGTTTTTCACATAATGCCCTCTACCAAATTTGAACATATAGTTCTGCTCCGCTGAACAAAAGGGCTGCGAGAGATGTAGGTAAGAAATATCTTTAAACAACGTCTCCTGAACCACTTATCCAAATTCAAAATGATTTCACAGAAGTATTCCTCATAAAATTGCACAAACTGTTCTGCTCCGCTGAACAAAATGGCAGGGAGCGTAGTGGCTCATTGGTAGAGTGCTTGACTTGAGACTGAGGGGCTGGGGGTTCGAGCCTCACCAGCATCACTGTGTTGTGTCCTTGAGCAAGAACATTAATCCTAGCTTAGTACTGGTTCAACCCAGGAAGACCTGTCCCTTTAAAACTGAAAGATTGTTGATGGGACGTAAAGAATCAAATCAAACAAACAAATGAACAAAATGGCCACCAGAGCTCAAGATAAGATATATCTTTAAAAAAACATCTCTTCCTTAACCACTGGTCTAAATTCAAAATAATTTCACAGAAATATTCCTTATAGTGCCCTCTATGTAACCAAAATTGTACAAATCGTTCCAATCTGCTGAACCACTTTAGCTACCAGAGCTAAAAATAGAAATATCTTTAAACAGCATTTCATTCTTAACCACCTGGCCAAATTCAAAATAATTTCAAAGAATTATTTTTTTCAAAATATTTCTGCTAGTATAGCTAACATTATATTTGTTTTTAAACATCAACTGTCATGAGCCAGGACTCGGTTGAACTAACCAGGACTCTAGGGTACTCTTGTTTATCATAAGTATTATGAAATAGAGATACTTTTGATGAAAACCATTACCTTTTATGATGTACCTGTGCACATTTAATTTAGTCTGTAAATTGTTATAATAAAATTATACAGTTTGCAGTTGACAGCCATGTGATTTCTTTTGTTTGATAATTAGGCTTTTTCATGTTAATTGAAATTAATCTTTGTTGACCTGAAAATGATGAATGTTGTCGCAAAGAGACCCCTAGATGCAGTCACTGCAATGGCTGTTGATCAGGATTCAGGATCCACACTCATAGGTCAAGATAAATCAAAGTTTTGAGCGTAAAATTGTAAATCTTGTCTTATCCTTCAGTTTAGACATATGTTTCGGGTGCTCAAAAGAACCAGTTTGAGACACATTTTATGAAAACCTTTACCTTTTATGATTTTGTGAAATTATTTTGACTTTGGACCAGTTAAGGAGAGATATTTTTTTTAAAAGATGTATCTTATCTTAAGCTCTGGTGGCCATTTTGTTGAGTGGAGCAGAACAGTTTGTGCAATTTTATGAGGAATTCTTTTGAGCACTCAAAACATATCTTTTGAGCACCCAAAACATATGTTTTGGTTGAAAAATAAGGAAATTTATTTTTATTATGCATTCTGTTTTTTCATATTCTCAATGATGAAACCATATCAAAAATGGACTCCAGAAGTTGATACAGCTTCCTTTTAGGAGCATGTACATTTTAATATCAATTATTGTAATTTATTTTCTTGTTTTAGGACACAGTGTCTTGTACCCTGTTGTTTGAAAAGTTGCAGAAAACATTCTCAACCTTCTTGAAGGGTCTTGTACTTCCGGTAAGTGTCCCTATGCTGGCAGTATGATAGAGATGTTTGTGTTGAGCTTTTTGTCCCAGTCAACTATTTTTCAGTCAAGTCAGGACATTTTCCTGGCTTCCTGGGTTGAACTAGTACTAAACAGAGGATAATGTATCTTGCCCAAGGACACAACACAGTGACTCAGGAGAGTCTTGAACCAGTGACCCTTCGATTCCAAAATACCACTGAACCACTGCTCCTCCATGGTAAGAATGTAACAATGCATCAGATTACTACTATAGTGCAAAAGTAACCTATGCAATATTACTATATTGGTGGAGGGAGCTTAGTGGCTCAGTGGTAGAGTGCTTGACTCGAGACAGAGGGGCCGCAGGTTAGAGCCTCACCGGCATCACTGCATTATGTCCTTGAGCAAGATACATTAATCCTAGCTTAGTACTGGCTAAACCCAGAAAAACCCATCCCTTTATAACTGAAAGATTGTTGATGGGACGTAAAGAATCAAATCAAACAAAACTATATTGGTGGGAAAGCTGTAATATCCACAGGTTAAGATAAACATTTTTTTCAGCGTACGATTGTAAATATTTTCTTACCCATCATTTTCAACATATCTTTTGAGTATCCACAACAAATGTTTTGATTGAGAAATAAGAACTTTTGTTGCTGTTACACACTCTAAACTAAAGGACTGAATATCAATAGTCTTTTCTCTATAATTTCAATAGTTTTAAAACCCTAGGGATTTTCACTTTAAATTGTTTGATATGGACATTAGAATGTATGTTTTTGCATTCCATTACATGAGTTAGACTTTGACAATGCTCTTACTTGTAGTGCCATACAAAATTGTTATTCTTAACTCTTCTAGTGTCGTCTGCTGATAATTTTTGCAAACAGTTTGGACTCAGATCAGGCCGGAGGCTGCCCAACATAATGTCAGGCATGATCTGGATCCAAACTGTTTGACACTTTGATCCTATTCCTGAAATTTTTGAAAAGTTGATTTTTGAAACAAAATCAGCAGACAACAAAAAAAAGTGGAAAAATTTTTCCCAGGGGGCAAAGAGTTATTAAAAACATGCATACATTGCTATCTAATGGGGCTAGAGATCTTATTTTGTTTCATCTAATCAATGTTTAGTATTTATGCAAGAAAAGAAGGCTCTGGTGAGACTCCATGAATGCATAGACTCATCTGAGCCTTAGCTGTTTACTGATGTGATAAATACATGTACAAAAATCTCATATACTGGCTGGCATGGTAGATGTTCTAAAATATTAAACACTTGTTGCCCGCCAAAATGCCTAGACAAACAGTGCAGACTCAGATCAGACTGCTTCTGAAGAAACAGTATGATCAGGTTCTTCTCTGATTGCTATTTGTATTCCAGCCCTGATAACTAACATTTTATGTGAGAAAAGAAAAAGAAGTGTTAGAAAACTTTAGAACATTTATCATAATGTTATTATGTTTTTTTCTGTTCTAGTTTTGTCTGCCTGGTAGCAGTGCTGTGTTGTCACCAGAGATTCATGTCACTGTGATAGGTTACACTCCAATAAAGTCTTTCTTCTTTATATTCCAATTTGTCTACTAGGTACCAGTGCTGTGTTGTCACCAGAGATTCATGTCACTGTGAAAGGTTACACTCCAATAAAGTCTTTCTTCTTTATAATCCAGTTTTGTCTGCCAGGTAGCAGTGCTGTGTTGTCACCAGAGATTCATGTCACTGTGATAGGTTACACTCCAATAAAGTCTTTCTTCTTTATATTCCAGTTTTGCCTGCTAGGTAGCAGTGCTGTGTTGTCACCAGAGATTCATGTCACTGTGATAGGTTACACTCCAATAAAGTCTTTCTTCTTTATATTCCAGTTTTGCCTGCCAGGTAGCAGTGCTGTGTTGTCACCAGAGATTCATGTCACTGTGATAGGTTACACTCCAATAAAGTCTTTCTTATTTATATTCCAGTTTTGTCTGCCAGGTAGCAGTGCTGTGTTGTCACCAGAGATTCATGTCACTGTGATAGGTTACACTCCAATAAAGTCTTTCTTCTTTATATTCCAGTTTTGCCTGCCAGGTAGCAGTGCTGTGTTGTCACCAGAGATTCATGTCACTGAGATAGGTTACACTCCAATAAAGTCTTTCTTCTTTATAATCCAGTTTTGTCTGCCAGGTAGCAGTGCTGTGTTGTCACCAGAGATTCATGTCACTGTGATAGGTTACACTCCAATAAAGTCTTTCTTCTTTATATTCCAGTTTTGCCTGCCAGGTAGCAGTGCTGTGTTGTCACCAGAGATTCATGTCACTGTGATAGGTTACACTCCAATAAAGTCTTTCTTCTTTATATTCCAGTTTTGTCTGCCAGGTGGTAGTGCTTTGTTGTCACCAGAGATTCATGTCACTGTGATAGGTTACACTCCAATAAAGTCTTTCTTCTTTATATTCCAGTTTTGCCTGCCAGGTAGCAGTGCTGTGTTGTCACCAGAGATTCATGTCACTGTGATAGGTTACACTCCAATAAAGTCTTTCTTATTTATATTCCAGTTTTGTCTGCCAGGTGGCAGTGCTGTGTTGTCACCAGAGATTCATGTCACTGTGATAGGTTACACTCCAATAAAGTCTTTCTTCTTTATATTCCATTTTTGCCTGCCAGGTAGCAGTGCTGTGTTGTCACCAGAGATTCATGTCACTGTGATAGGTAACCCTCCAATAAAGTCTTTCTTCTTCATATTCCAGTTTGTCTGCCAGGTAGCAGTGCTGTGTTGTCACCAGAGATTCATGTCACTGTGATAGGTTACACTCCAATAAAGTCTTTCTTCTTTATATTCCAGTTTTGTCTGCCAGGTAGCAGTGCTGTGTTGTCACCAGAGATTCATGTCACTGTGATAGGTTACACTCCAATAACATCTTCTTTATATTCCAGTTTTGTCTGCCAGGTAGCAGTGCTGTGTTGTCACCAGGGATTCATGTCACTGTGATAGGTTACACTCCAATAAAGTCTTTCTTCTTTATATTTCAGTTTTGTCTGCCAGGTAGCAGTGCTGTGTTGTCACCAGAGATTCATGTCACTGTGATAGGTTACACTCCAATAAAGTCTTTCTTCTTTATATTCCAGCTTTGTCTGCCAGGTAGCAGTGCCCTATTGTCACCAGAGATTCATGTCACTGTGATAGGTTACCCTCCAATAAAGTCTTCTTTATATTCCAGTTTTGTCTGCCAGGTAGAAATGCTGTGTTATCACCAGAGATTCATGTCACTGTGATAGGTTACACTCCAATAAAGTCTTTCTTCATTATAATCCAGTTTTGTCTGCCAGGTAGCAGTGCTGTGTTGTCACCAGAGATTCATGTCACTGTGATAGGTTACACTCCAATAAAGTCTTTCTTCTTTATATTCCAGTTTTGCCTGCCAGGTAGCAGTGCTGTGTTGTCACCAGAGATTCATGTCACTGTGATAGGTTACACTCCAATAAAGTCTTTCTTATTTATATTCCAGTTTTGTCTGCCAGGTGGCAGTGCTTTGTTGTCACCAGAGATTCATGTCACTGTGATAGGTTACACTCCAATAAAGTCTTTCTTCTTTATGTTCCAGTTTTGCCTGCCAGGTAGCAGTGCTGTGTTGTCACCAGAGATTCATGTCACAGTGATAGGTTACACTCCAATAAAGTCTTTCTTCTTTATATTCCAGTTTTGCCTGCCAGGTAGCAGTGCTGTGTTGTCACCAGAGATTCATGTCACTGAGATAGGTTACACTCGAATAAAGTCTTTCTTCTTTATATTCCAGTTTTGCCTGCCAGGTAGCAGTGCTGTGTTGTCACCAGAGATTCATGTCACTGTGATAGGTTACACTCCAATAAAGTCTTTCTTCTTTATATTCCAGTTTTGCCTGCCAGGTAGCAGTGCTGTGTTGTCACCAGAGATTCATGTCACTGTGATAGGTTACACTCCAATAAAGTCTTTCTTCTTTATATTCCAGTTTTGTCTGCCAGGTGGTAGTGCTTTGTTGTCACCAGAGATTCATGTCACTGTGATAGGTTACACTCCAATAAAGTCTTTCTTCTTTATATTCCAGTTTTGCCTGCCAGGTAGCAGTGCTGTGTTGTCACCAGAGATTCATGTCACTGTGATAGGTTACACTCCAATAAAGTCTTTCTTATTTATATTCCAGTTTTGTCTGCCAGGTGGCAGTGCTGTGTTGTCACCAGAGATTCATGTCACTGTGATAGGTTACACTCCAATAAAGTCTTTCTTCTTTATATTCCAGTTTTGCCTGCCAGGTAGCAGTGTTGTGTTGTCACCAGAGATTCATGTCACTGTGATAGGTTACACTCCAATAAAGTCTTTCTTATTTATATTCCAGTTTTGTCTGCCAGGTGGCAGTGCTGTGTTGTCACCAGAGATTCATGTCACTGTGATAGGTTACACTCCAATAAAGTCTTTCTTCTTTATATTCCAGTTTTGCCTGCCAGGTAGCAGTGCTGTGTTGTCACCAGAGATTCATGTCACTGTGATAGGTTACACTCCAATAAAGTCTTGCTTCTTTATATTCCAGTTTTGTCTGCCAGGTAGCAGTGCTGTGTTGTCACCAGAGATTCATGTCACTGTGATAGGTTACACTCCAATAACATCTTCTTTATATTCCAGTTTTGTCTGCCAGGTAGCAGTGCTGTGTTGTCACCAGAGATTCATGTCACTGTGATAGGTTACACTCCAATAAAGTCTTTCTTCTTTATATTTCAGTTTTGTCTGCCAGGTAGCAGTGCTGTGTTGTCACCAGAGATTCATGTCACTGTGATAGGTTACACTCCAATAAAGTCTTTCTTCTTTATATTCCAGCTTTGTCTGCCAGGTAGCAGTGCCCTGTTGTCACCAGAGATTCATGTCACTGTGATAGGTTACCCTCCAATAAAGTCTTCTTTATATTCCAGTTTTGTCTGCCAGGTAGCAATGCTGTGTTATCACCAGAGATTCATGTCACTGTGATAGGTTACACTCCAATAAAGTCTTTCTTCTTTATAATCCAGTTTTGTCTGCCAGGTAGCAGTGCTGTGTTGTCACCAGAGATTCATGTCACTGTGATAGGTTACACTCCAATAAAGTCTTTCTTCTTTATATTCCAGTTTTGCCTGCCAGGTAGCAGTGCTGTGTTGTCACCAGAGATTCATGTCACTGTGATAGGTTACACTCCAATAAAGTCTTTCTTATTTATATTCCAGTTTTGTCTGCCAGGTGGCAGTGCTTTGTTGTCACCAGAGATTCATGTCACTGTGATAGGTTACACTCCAATAAAGTCTTTCTTCTTTATGTTCCAGTTTTGCCTGCCAGGTAGCAGTGCTGTGTTGTCACCAGAGATTCATGTCACAGTGATAGGTTACACTCCAATAAAGTCTTTCTTCTTTATATTCCAGTTTTGCCTGCCAGGTAGCAGTGCTGTGTTGTCACCAGAGATTCATGTCACTGAGATAGGTTACTCTCCAATAAAGTCTTTCTTCTTTATATTCCAGTTTTGCCTGCCAGGTAGCAGTGCTGTGTTGTCACCAGAGATTCATGTCACTGTGATAGGTTACACTCCAATAAAGTCTTTCTTCTTTATATTCCAGTTTTGCCTGCCAGGTAGCAGTGCTGTGTTGTCACCAGAGATTCATGTCACTGTGATAGGTTACACTCCAATAAAGTCTTTCTTCTTCATATTCCAGTTTGTCTGCCAGGTAGCAGTGCTGTGTTGTCACCAGAGATTCATGTCACTGTGATAGGTTACACTCCAATAAAGTCTTTCTTCTTCATATTCCAGTTTTGTCTGCCAGGTAGCAGTGCTGTGTTGTCACTAGAGATTCATGTCACTGTGATAGGTTACACTCCAATAACATCTTCTTTATATTCCAGTTTTGTCTGCCAGGTAGCAGTGCTGTGTTGTCACCAGAGATTCATGTCACTGTGATAGGTTACACTCCAATAAAGTCTTCTTTATGTTCCAGTTTTGCCTACCGGGTAGCAGTGCTATGTTGTCACCAGAGATTCATGTCACAGTGATAGGTTACACTCCAATAAAGTCTTTCTTCTTTATATTCCAGTTTTGCCTGCCAGGAAGCAGTGCTGTGTTGTCACCAGAGATTCATGTCACTGTGATAGGTTACACTCGAATAATGTCTTTCTTCTTTATATTCCAGTTTTGTCTGCCAGGTAGCAGTGCTGTGTTGTCACCAGAGATTCATGTCACTGTGATAGGTTACACTCCAATAAAGTCTTTCTTCTTTATATTTCAGTTTTGTCTTCCAGGTAGCAGTGCTGTGTTGTCACCATAGATTCATGTCACTGTGATAGGTTACACTCCAATAAAGTCTTTCTTCTTTATGTTCCAGTTTTGCCTGCCAGGTAGCAGTGCTGTGTTGTCACCAGAGATTCATGTCACTGAGATAGGTTACTCTCCAATAAAGTCTTTCTTCTTTATATTCCAGTTTTGCCTGCCAGGTAGCAGTGCTGTGTTGTCACCAGAGATTCATGTCACTGAGATAGGTTACTCTCCAATAAAGTCTTTCTTCTATATATTCCAGTTTTGCCTGCCAGGTAGCAGTGCTGTGTTGTCACCAGAGATTCATGTCACTGTGATAGGTTACATTCCAATAAAGTCTTTCTTCTTTATATTCCAGTTTTGCCTGCCAGGTAGCAGTGCTGTGTTGTCACCAGAGATTCATGTCACTGTGATAGGTTACACTCCAATAAAGTCTTTCTTCTTCATATTCCAGTTTGTCTGCCAGGTAGCAGTGCTGTGTTGTCACCAGAGATTCATGTCACTGTGATAGGTTATACTCCAATAAAGTCTTTATTCTTTATATTCCAGCCAGGTAGCAGTGCTGTGTTTTCACAAGAGATTCATGTCACTGTGATAGGTTACACTCCAATAAAGTCTTTCTTCTTTATGTTCCAGTTTTGTCTGCCTGGTAGCAGTGCTGTGTTGTCACCAGAGATTCATGTCACTGTGATAGGTTATACTCCAATAAAGTCTTTCTTCTTTATATTCCAGCCAGGTAGCAGTGCTGTGTTGTCACCAGAGATTCATGTCACTGTGATAGGTTATACTCCAATAAAGTCTTTCTTCTTTATATTCCAGCCAGGTAGCAGTGCTGTGTTTTCACAAGAGATTCATGTCACTGTGATAGGTTACACTCCAATAAAGTCTTTCTTCTTTATATTCCAGTTTTGTCTGCCAGGTAGCAGTGCTGTGTTGTCACCAGAGATTCATGTCACTGTGATAGGTTACACTCCAATAACATCTTCTTTATATTCCAGTTTGTCTGCCAGGTAGCAGTGCTGTGTTGTCACCAGAGATTCATGTCACTGTGATAGGTTACACTCCAATAAAGTCTTTCTTCTTTATGTTCCAGTTTTGCCTACCGGGTAGCAGTGCTATGTTGTCACCAGAGATTCATGTCACAGTGATAGGTTACACTCCAATAAAGTCTTTCTTCTTTATATTCCAGTTTTGCCTGCCAGGAAGCAGTGCTGTGTTGTCACCAGAGATTCATGTCACTGTGATAGGTTACACTCGAATAATGTCTTTCTTCTTTATATTCCAGTTTTGTCTGCCAGGTAGCAGTGCTGTGTTGTCACCAGAGATTCATGTCACTGTGATAGGTTACACTCCAATAAAGTCTTTCTTCTTTATATTTCAGTTTTGTCTGCCAGGTAGCAGTGCTGTGTTGTCACCAGAGATTCATGTCACTGTGATAGGTTACACTCCAATAAAGTCTTTCTTCTTTATATTCCAGCTTTGTCTGCCAGGTAGCAGTGCCCTGTTGTCACCAGAGATTCATGTCACTGTGATAGGTTACCCTCCAATAAAGTCTTCTTTATATTCCAGTTTTGTCTGCCAGGTAGCAGTGCTGTGTTATCACCAGAGATTCATGTCACTGTGATAGGTTACACTCCAATAAAGTCTTTCTTCTTTATGTTCCAGTTTTGTCTGCCTGGTAGCAGTGCTGTGTTGTCACAAGAGATTCATGTCACTGTGATAGGTTATACTCCAATAAAGTCTTTCTTCTTTATGTTTCAGTTTTGTCTGCCAGGTAGCAGTGCTGTGTTGTCACCAGAGATTCATGTCACTGTGATAGGTTACACTCCAATAAAGTCTTTCTTCTTTATATTCCAGTTTTGCCTGCCAAGTAGCAGTGCTGTGTTGTCACCAGAGATTCATGTCACTGTGATAGGTTACACTCCAATAAAGTCTTTCTTCTTTATGTTCCAGTTTTGCCTGCCAGGTAGCAGTGCTGTGTTGTCACCAGAGATTCATGTCACTGTGATAGGTTATACTCCAATAAAGTCTTTCTTCTTTATATTCCAGCCATGTAGCAGTGCTGTGTTGTCACAAGAGATTCATGTCACTGTGATAGGTTACACTCCAATAAAGTCTTTCTTCTTTATATTCCAGCTTTGTCTGCCAGGTAGCAGTGCCCTGTTGTCACCAGAGATTCATGTCACTGTGATAGGTTACACTCCAATAATGTCTTCTTTATATTCCAGTTTTGTCTGCCAGGTAGCAGTGCTGTGTTATCACCAGAGATTCATGTCACTGTGATAGGTTACACTCCAATAAAGTCTTTCTTCTTTATGTTCCAGTTTTGTCTGCCTGGTAGCAGTGCTGTGTTGTCACCAGAGATTCATGTCACTGTGATAGGTTATACTCCAATAAAGTCTTTCTTCTTTATGTTTCAGTTTTGTCTGCCAGGTAGCAGTGCTGTGTTGTCACCAGAGATTCATGTCACTGTGATAGGTTACACTCCAATAAAGTCTTTCTTCTTTATGTTCCAGTTTTGCCTGCCAAGTAGCAGTGCTGTGTTGTCACCAGAGATTCATGTCACTGTGATAGGTTACACTCCAATAAAGTCTTTCTTCTTTATGTTCCAGTTTTGCCTGCCAGGTAGCAGTGCTGTGTTGTCACCAGAGATTCATGTCACTGTGATAGGTTATACTCCAATAAAGTCTTTCTTCTTTATATTCCAGCCAGGTAGCAGTGCTGTGTTGTCACAAGAGATTCATGTCACTGTGATAGGTAACACTCCAATAAAGTCTTTCTTCTTTATGTTCCAGTTTTGTCTGCCTGGTAGCAGTGCTGTGTTGTCACCAGAGATTCATGTCACTGTGATAGGTTACACTCCAATAAAGTCTTTCTTCTTTATGTTCCAGTTTTGCCTGCCAGGTAGCAGTGCTGTGTTGTCACCAGAGATTCATGTCACTGTGATAGGTTATACTCCAATAAAGTCTTTCTTCTTTATATTCCAGCCAGGTAGCAGTGCTGTGTTTTCACAAGAGATTCATGTCACTGTGATAGGTTACACTCCAATAAAGTCTTTCTTCTTTATGTTCCAGTTTTGTCTGCCTGGTAGCAGTGCTGTGTTGTCACCAGAGATTCATGTCACTGTGATAGGTTATACTCCAATAAAGTCTTTCTTCTTTATATTCCAGCCAGGTAGCAGTGCTGTGTTGTCACAAGAGATTCATGTCACTGTGATAGGTTACACTCCAATAAAGTCTTTCTTCTTTATGTTCCAGTTTTGTCTGCCAGGTAGCAGTGCTGTGTTATCACTAGAGATTCATGTCACTGTGATAGGTTACACTCCAATAAAGTCTTTCTTCTTTATGTTCCAGTTTTGTCTGCCTGGTAGCAGTGCTGTGTTGTCACCAGAGATTCATGTCACTGTGATAGGTTATACTCCAATAAAGTCTTTCTTCTTTATGTTTCAGTTTTGTCTGCCATGTAGCAGTGCTGTGTTGTCACCAGAGATTCATGTCACTGTGATAGGTTACACTCCAATAAAGTCTTTCTTCTTTATATTCCAGCCAGGTAGCAGTGCTGTGTTGTCACAAGAGATTCATGTCACTGTGATAGGTTACACTCCAATAAAGTCTTTCTTCTTTATGTTCCAGTTTTGTCTGCCTGGTAGCAGTGCTGTGTTGTCACCAGAGATTCATGTCACTGTGATAGGTTATACTCCAATAAAGTCTTTCTTCTTTATATTCCAGTTTTGCCTGCCAAGTAGCAGTGCTGTGTTGTCACCAGAGATTCATGTCACTGTGATAGGTTACACTCCAATAAAGTCTTTCTTCTTTATGTTCCAGTTTTGCCTGCCAGGTAGCAGTGCTATGTTGTCACCAGAGATTCATGTCACTGTGATAGGTTACACTCCAATAAAGTCTTTATTCTTTATATTCCAGTTTTGTCTGCCAGGTAGCAGTGCTGTGTTGTCACCAGAGATTCATGTCACTGTGATAGGTTACGCTCCAATAAAGTCTTTCTTCTTTATGTTGCAGTTTTGCCTGCCAGGTAGCAGTGCTATGTTGTCACCAGAGATTCATGTCACTGTGATAGGTTACACTCCAATAAAGTCTTTCTTCTTTATGTTCCAGTTTTGTCTGCCAGGTAGCAGTGCTGTGTTGTCACCAGAGATTCATGTCACTGTGATAGGTTACACTCCAATAAAGTCTTTCTTCTTCAACCAAGTGAGTATTGTCAATTAAGGTCGGACATAACATTTAGTCTACATAGGTAAACATAGTGAGCATAAAACATTAAGTCCACATAAGGAAGTGTTTTTTAGCTTAAATTTTTCACTACTTTCTTTTATCCCATGACGTTACTGTTATTCAGTGGATAACGTCCTGTCATAAATAATGTTATGACCATATTTTACATAACATTTTTGGCGGGAACAAGTATCATCATGACATGTCAGTGACAATAATGCAAATTTTCATTGGAATAAACAAACTTTAAGGGCGATAAAATCACATTTAAAAGGTCATATGATAATCAGAATGTTAGGCTCATGATCATTTCATGTTAAACTCGTGAAAGGCTCGTTTGATAAATTTCAATGAAATGATCACTTGTGTAAGATCCTCTATACACTTGCATCTTTTGTTAAACGTTGAAACGGTTCTTTTTAGAACACACAACATATGTTTTGGTTAAGAAATAAGCAAAAAAAATCAATTTTAGTCTTGTATCTGAGTCGATGCCAATTTCATTGAAAAGACTTCTCAATGATACCAAATTTCATCAAATGGACATTTTAGCTGTTTCTTTATGAATCATTTTTTATAGTCCTCACTGGAAGGTCTCGATGAGATGCTTCCATTGAGTATCCACAACATATGTTTATGTTTAGAAACGAGAAATAAAATGTTCTGCCCTTATTTTGTACAGCTATGGTTAAGCCTGTCATGATTTCTAAAATAGAGTATTTCAAGCCTTTAGTTAAGAATTTGTTCTTAAAAATTAATTTTTTAATTTTTTAACCAAAACATATGTTGTGGGTACTCAAAAGAACCGTCTAAATGAGACGGTTCTTTTGAGTACCCAAAACATGTGTTAAAACTAATAGGTAAGAAAATATTGACAATTTTATGCTCAAAAATTGTTTATGTTCATCTTGACCTATGTACTTCAGGGGACAAAAATTCCACTAGTCCACTCTTAATAAAGAGTGAAATCTAGAAAGGAGGAGTAATTCTTCCTAAAGTACTCGTCCTACAGGACCAGTGCTTTGGCAAGAATTACTTGTCATTTCTAGTTTCGCCCTATAATCTATCGGTGAAATTAGCTTTTTCTGTGTATTGACTGTGAAATATTTTTGGCAGTATATGGGATGCAGTTATGAATTTGACTGGGTAAATATCATATTAACTGATTGATATAAGGAACTTTTTAAGTCATGTTACTCCCTTCTCATCTTTATTGTATAGGCTATTAAAGGGCAAGTACATGTGTTTGCAGGACAAGTGAAAATTGTAAGTCATTAGTCCTGCAGGACAAGTGCAATATTGAAATATTGTTGTCCTGTGTACTTTTACAGGTGCTAGTCCAAGGTGTGGTACTGAACCAGGCCAATATAGATGACTTCTTACAGTCAGTCAACAAGAAACTGGAGACATTGGAGTGTACTTTGGCGGAGAACTTCGGTAAACTAGTAGAAAATAGCAGTGTGAGTATTGTTTTTAATGTTCTAAGACAAAAATGAAAGGGTTTCTAAGAGTATATTTGAGCCACATCATGCATAAAGGGACCATGGAGTATGTGAGAACAACGAAGGCTCAGGCAAGCCTGTACATCAGCGCAGTCTCGCCAGAGCCTTTACTGTTGGCATACATAAAATATGGGCCTGGAGGCAGCTTCAGACCAAAAGTTGTTGATCTGGCTCCCAGTTAGTGGACGCGCATGCAAAATTTTGTAACTACATTACTGAGAGAGTCTAAGGACCCTTATTGTATGACATGGCTCATATTACATTTCATTGATAGCTCAGTTGATAGAGAGTGCTCTTGCAGGGTGGGCAGTCATGGGTTCAGGTCCAGGCTGTGCTAACCAAAAGCATGGAAAATGGTTCAAGCAGCTTTGTATAAAAGGTAGTGCTAAGAAGATAAAATAAGGCTGGCAAGTATCTGTTAACTCTTTTGTTCATGACGCAACTTCTGTCATCTGCTTATTACCTCTGCAAGCTGTTTGGACCCAGAAAAAGTAAGCAAGACAACACCAAAAGCATGAAAAATTACCCAGCATGCAGAGTCAAAGGTACAGTTAAACCTGTGTTAAATGGCCACTCAAAAATAGACAAAACAAAGATCTTAATGACAAATGGTAGCTTAATGAAGGCCATAAGTATTGCAGAATGCTCCCCTTGGAGCATTCTGCAATACTTTAGACCTGCATTAAGCGATAATTAGTCTTGAAAACCAATTTTCGCTCTTTTTTAGAGTGGCTGTTTTACACAGGTTTTACTTTATTCTTATGTCACAGTGATAGCTCTATAACTGTGCGTTCCGGAGTCTGAACCTCATCAGCCACTCACCCTTACCTTTTATCTTGCCAAACGACTTGGTTTGAAATGTAGCAGAGCAGTAACTAATTTGCTTCTCTTCTATTTGTATTCTAGACATTCTTTGAAAGTCATCAGGGAGAGATACCATGTGTTCAGATGCCCAAGGACGGTGAAGTACTCAACAACCCTTCTGTGGGCATAGTCAATATGATAAGATCAGGATACCTGGCACTACAGCTACTACCTGAGAATTCTAGTGCTGGTAAGATAGTGTATTAATCCATCTGTTTGTGTAGTCAATATGATAAGATCAGGATACCTGGCACTACAGCTACAACCTGAGAATTCTAGTGATGGTAAGATAGTGTATTAACCCATCTGTGGGTATAGTCAATATGATAAGATCAGGATACCTGGCACTACAGCTACTACCTGAGAATTCTAGTGCTGGTAAGATAGTGTATTAACCCATCTGTGGGTATAGTCAATATGATAAGATCAGGATATCTGGCACTACAGCTTCTTCCTGAGAATTCTAGTGCTGGTAAGATAGTGTATTAATCCATCTGTGGGTATAGTCAATATGATAAGATCAGGATATCTGGCACTACAGCTTCTTCCTGAGAATTCTAGTGCTGGTAAGATAGTGTATTAACCCATCTGTGGGTATAGTCAATATGATAAGATCAGGATATCTGGCACTACAGCTACTACCTGAGAATTCTAGTGCTGGTAAGATAGTGTATTAACCCATCTGTTGGTATAGTCAATATGATAAGATCAGGATATCTGGCACTACAGCTTCTTCCTGAGAATTCTAGTGCTGGTAAGATAGTGTATTAACCCATCTGTGGGTATAGTCAATATGATAAGATCAGGATATCTGGCACTACAGCTACTTCCTGAGAATTCTAGTGCTGGTAAGATAGTGTATTAACCCATCTGTTGGTATAGTCAATATGATAAGGTCAGGATATCTGGCACTACAGCTTCTTCCTGAGAATTCTAGTGCTGGTAAGATAGTGTATTAACCCATCTGTGGGTATAGTCAATATGATAAGATCAGGGTACCTGGCTCTACAGCTACTACCTGAGAATTCTAGTGCTGGTAAGATAGTGTATTAACCCACCTGTTGGTATAGTCAATATGATAAGATCAGGGTACCTGGCTGTACAGCTACTACCTGAGAATTCTAGTGCTGGTAAGATAGTGTATTAATCCATCTGTGGGTATAGTCAATATGATAAGATCAGGATACCTGGCTCTACAGCTACTACATGAGAATTCTAGTGCTGGTAAGATAAAGTATTAACCCATCTGTGGGTATAGTCAATATGATAAGATCAGGGTACCTGGCTCTACAGCTACTACCTGAGAATTCTAGTGCTGTTAAGATTGTGTTTTAACCCATCTGTGGGTATAAGCAAAATATGATAAAATCAGGATACCAGGCACTATAGCTACTACCTGAGAATTCTAGTGCTGGTAAGATAAAGTATTAACCCATCTGTGGGTATAGTCAATATGATAAGATCAGGATACCTGGCTCTACAGCTACTACCTGAGAATTCTAGTGCTGGTAAGATAGTGTATTAACCCATCTGTGGGTATAAGCAAAATATGATAAAATCAGGATACCTGGCACTATAGCTACTACCTGAGAATTCTAGTGCTGGTAAGATAGTGTATTAACCCATCTGTGGGTATAGTCAATATGATAAGATCAGGATACCTGGCTCTACAGCTACTACCTGAGAATTCTAGTGCTGGTAAGATAGTGTATTAATCCACCTGTTGGTATAGTCAATATGATAAGATCAGGATACCTGGCTCTACAGCTACTACCTGAGAATTCTAGTGCTGGTAAGATAGTGTATTAATCCACCTGTTGGTATAGTCAATATGATAAGATCAGGATACCTGGCTCTACAGCTACTACCTGAGAATTCTAGTGATGGTAAGATAGTGTATTAATCCATCTGTGGGTATAGTCAATATGATAAGATCAGGATACCTGGCACTTCAGCTACTACCTGAGTATTCTAGTGCTTGTAAGATAGAGTATTTACCCCTCTGTTGGTATAGTCAATATGATAAGATCAGGGTACCTGGCTCTACAGCTACTCCCTGAGAATTCTAGTGCTTGTAAGATAGTGTATTAACCCGTCTGTTGGTATAGTCAATAATGTAAGATCAGGGTACCTGGCACTACAACTACTACCTGAGAATTCTAGTGCTGGTAAAATAAAGTATTTACCCATCTGTTGGTATTGTCAATATGATAAGATCAGGATACCTGGCTCTACAGCTACTACCTGAGAATTCTAGTGCTGGTAAGATAGTGTATTAACCCATCTGTGGGTATAGTCAATATGATAAGATCAGGATACCTGGCTCTACAGCTACTACCTGAGTATTCTAGTGCTGGTAAGATAAAGTATTAACCCATCTGTTGGTATAGTCAATATGATAAGATCAGGATACCTGGCTCTACAGCTACTACCTGAGTATTCTAGTGCTGGTAAGATAAAGTATTAACCCATCTGTGGGTATAGTCAATATGATAAGATCAGGATATCTGGCACTACAGCTACTTCCTGAGAATTCTAGTGCTGGTAAGATAGTGTATTAACCCATCTGTTGGTATAGTCAATATGATAAGATCAGGATACCTGGCTCTACAGCTACTACCTGAGTATTCTAGTGCTGGTAAGATAAAGTATTAACCCATCTGTGGGTATAGTCAATATGATAAGATCAGGATATCTGGCACTACAGCTACTTCCTGAGAATTCTAGTGCTGGTAAGATAGTGTATTAACCCATCTGTTGGTATAGTCAATATGATAAGATCAGGGTACCTGGCTCTACAGCTACTACCTGAAATTTCTAGTGCTGGTAAGATAGTGTATTAACCCATCTGTGGGTATAGTCAATATGATAAGATCAGGATACCTGGCTCTACAGCTACTACCTGAGTATTCTAGTGCTGGTAAGATAAAGTATTAACCCATCTGTTGGTATAGTCAATATGATAAGATCAGGATACCTGGCTCTACAGCTACTACCTGAGTATTCTAGTGCTGGTAAGATAAAGTATTAACCCATCTGTGGGTATAGTCAATATGATAAGATCAGGATATCTGGCACTACAGCTACTTCCTGAGAATTCTAGTGCTGGTAAGATAGTGTATTAACCCATCTGTTGGTATAGTCAATATGATAAGATCAGGATACCTGGCTCTACAGCTACTACCTGAGTATTCTAGTGCTGGTAAGATAAAGTATTAACCCATCTGTGGGTATAGTCAATATGATAAGATCAGGATATCTGGCACTACAGCTACTTCCTGAGAATTCTAGTGCTGGTAAGATAGTGTATTAACCCATCTGTTGGTATAGTCAATATGATAAGATCAGGGTACCTGGCTCTACAGCTACTACCAGAGAATTCTAGTGCTAGTAAGATAGTGTATTAATCCATCTGTGGGTATAGTCAATATGATAAGATCAGGATACCTGGCTCTACAGCTACTACCTGAGAATTCTAGTGCTGGTAAGATAAAGTATTAATCCATCTGTGGGTATAGTCAATATGATAAGATCAGGATACCTGGCTCTACAGCTACTACCTGAGAATTCTAGTGCTGGTAAGATAGTGTATTAACCCACCTGTTGGTATAGTCAATATGATAAGATCAGGATACCTGGCTCTACAGCTACTACCTGAGAATTCTAGTGCTGGTAAGATAGTGTGTTAACCCACCTGTTGGTATAATCAATATGACAAGATGTGTTCAGATGCCCAAGGACGGTGAAGTACTCAACAACCCTTCTGTGGGCATAGTCAATATGATAAGATCAGGATACCTGGCACTACAGCTACTACCTGAGAATTCTAGTGCTGGTAAGATAGTATATTAATCCATCTGTTTGTGTAGTCAATATGATAAGATCAGGATACCTGGCACTACAGCTACAACCTGAGAATTCTAGTGATGGTAAGATAGTGTATTAACCCATCTGTGGGTATAGTCAATATGATAAGATCAGGATACCTGGCACTACAGCTACTACCTGAGAATTCTAGTGCTGGTAAGATAGTGTATTAACCCATCTGTGGGTATAGTCAATATGATAAGATCAGGATATCTGGCACTACAGCTACTACCTGAGAATTCTAGTGCTGGTAAGATAGTGTATTAACCCATCTGTGGGTATAGTCAATATGATAAGATCAGGATATCTGGCACTACAGCTACTACCTGAGAATTCTAGTGCTGGTAAGATAGTGTATTAACCCATCTGTGGGTATAGTCAATATGATAAGATCAGGATATCTGGCACTACAGCTACTACCTGAGAATTCTAGTGCTGGTAAGATAGTGTATTAACCCATCTGTGGGTATAGTCAATATGATAAGATCAGGATATCTGGCACTACAGCTTCTTCCTGAGAATTCTAGTGCTGGTAAGATAGTGTATTAACCCATCTGTGGGTATAGTCAATATGATAAGATCAGGATATCTTGCACTACAGCTACTACCTGAGAATTCTAGTGCTGGTAAGATAGTGTATTAACCCATCTGTTGGTATAGTCAATATGATAAGATCAGGATATCTGGCACTACAGCTTCTTCCTGAGAATTCTAGTGCTGGTAAGATAGTGTATTAACCCATCTGTGGGTATAGTCAATATGATAAGATCAGGATATCTGGCACTACAGCTACTTCCTGAGAATTCTAGTGCTGGTAAGATAGTGTATTAATCCATCTGTTGGTATAGTCAATATGATAATGTCAGGATATCTGGCACTACAGCTACTACCTGAGAATTCTAGTGCTAGTAAGATAGTGTATTAATCCATCTGTGGGTATAGTCAATATGATAAGATCAGGATACCTGGCTCTACAGCTACTACCTGAGAATTCTAGTGCTGGTAAGATAAAGTATTAATCCATCTGTGGGTATAGTCAATATGATAAGATCAGGATACCTGGCTCTACAGCTACTACCTGAGAATTCTAGTGCTGGTAAGATAGTGTATTAACCCACCTGTTGGTATAGTCAATATGATAAGATCAGGATACCTGGCACTACAGCTACTACCTGAGAATTCTAGTGCTGGTAAGATAAAGTATTAACCCATCTGTTGGTATAGTCAATATGATAAGATCAGGATACCTGGCACTACAGCTACAACCTGAGAATTCTAGTGCTGGTAAGATAGTGTATTAATCCATCTGTGGGCATAGTCAATATGATAAGATCAGGATACCTGGCACTACAGCTACTACCTGAGAATTCTAGTGCTGGTAAGATAGTGTGTTAACCCACCTGTTGGTATAGTCAATATGACAAGATCAGGGTACCTGGCTCTACAGCTACTACCTAAGAATTCTAGTGCTGGTAAGATAGTGTATTAATCCGTCTGTGGGTATAGTCAATATGATAAGATCAGGATACCTGGCTCTACAGCTACTACCTGAGAATTCTAGTGCTGGTAAGATAAAGTATTAATCCATGTGTGGGTATAGTCAATATGATAAGATCAGGATACCTGGCTCTACAGCTACTACCTGAGAATTCTAGTGCTGGTAAGTGTTTATGCCCCCACCCCACTAGCATAGAAGATTGTGGGCATATTGTATTTGGTCTCTGTGAGTATGAGCGTGTTCATGTGTGTTTGTGTGTGTGTGTGTGTGTGGGGGGGGGGGGGGGTACGTGGGTGCATGTGCAACAGACTTTTAATCTACTTTACCTAGAGCTTTTATATTTATGTGTAAATACATTGGTAGAAGGGCTTTTATATTAAATATATCAGAATATGTTGCTTTTACATTGCCCTTGGATCTACTTTTGAAAATTGCAGTTCAATATAGCTATAAGGTCTTGCGATAAGACAGTAATTAAAAAAATATTTTTTCTTATTTCTCAATCAAAGCATATGTTTTGGGTACTCAAAAGAACCGTCCCGACAAGATGGTTCTTTTGAGCACCCAAAACATATGTTTATACTGATGGATAAGAAAATATTTACAATTTTATTCCAAAAATGTGACTCACCTGCATCTATGGCTATACGATGGATTGCGTGCGCTCTCTGTGGGAATAAGTGTTTCACTAAACACATATTGTCACTCTGAACCCTTGTGGGAGCGCAATGGCTCAGTGGTAGAGTGCTTGACTCGAGATCTAGGGGCCACTGGTTCAAGCCTCACTGGCATCACTGTGTTGTGTCCTTGAGCAAGACATATTTATCCTTGCTTAGTATTGGTTCAACCCAGTAAGACCCGTCTCAACATAACTGAAAAATTGTTGACTGGGATGTAAAGAATCAATTTTGTTTATCTAAGCATATGAAATGAATGAAGGTAACAACATTGGTGGTGATTTATTTTTCAGGTCTTGTAGTAGTGACAGATGGTTGTATAGGAGTCCATGATGCTGCCATGTTTGAATCTATCCTCACACAGCTGAGAACAAGCACAATTTCCTGTACATTTCTCCGAGTTGGTGACAGCCTCTTACCATCTAGTCACTTTGGACATATTGCTCACACAGAGTTGATGCAGTTTATAGCCACTGCCACGTTCGGGGCATATTTTGACAGTTGTCCAGATGTTGTAAGTGAAATCTTATATTTTGTAATGTTATCTGAGAAAATATGACAATTTTTGCTTCCCCTGATCCCACTGACACTGATATTGGGCCCTACTATTCAAAACATTTATTCTCATTTTGACATGGTTTGGTTCCTTCAAAAATATATTTATTTGTTTATAGCCCCCCCCCCCCTCCCCACAAAAAAATTAATTCCAAAAAATGTGTGTTATATTGCATGGGTGAGAGCGCAGTGGCTCCGTGGTAGAGTGCTTGACTCGAGACGGAGGGGCCCAGGGTTCGAGCCTCACAGGCGTCACTGTGTTGTGTCCTTGAGCATGAACATTAATCCTAGCTTAGTACTGGTTCAACCCAGGAAGACTTGTCCCTATATAACTGAAAGATTGTTGATGGGACGTAAAGAATCAAATCAAACAAACAGACTATTGCATGGAAAAATGAATGGGGTAGGTAGGTCTGAAAATGGGTCTTGAGTTTGATCCCCAGCTTCTCCAGTGTGTCCGATGAGACTACAAACTGTGGCCCCATCCCCATATGACCTAAGCTGTTGATGGGAGACTAAACGAAAAAGCACTCACTCACTATTCTATCTAGACAGGAAACAATGATACTGATCTGGATGGGCATGTGTACAGTCTGATCTGCTGCTTTATTGTTAGGCCAAATAAAAAATATGTGTGTTTCAGGTTACACCCTGAAAAAAAATGGGTAGGTAGGTAGGACACTTTTTTTTTTAAAACCTTTTTCTTGAAATATTCAGACCTGCTTGGAAATGTATTAAATAAGACAAAACTGATATAAAAAGGTATATATTTGAAGATATAACCTTGTTGTAACCCTTTTACTACCAATTTCAGTACCAAAGACTTTAGATTTATGTTTTTAGATGGTCATTTTAATATGTATCTTTTCTCCAAATTCTGAAGTTGGAAGAGAATAGCAGAACAAAATTATTTTGGTCTGCTATTCTCTTCCAACTTCAGAATTTGGAGAAAAAAGTTTAGGGTAGGGGGTAAAAATTTAGGGTAGGTCAGGTAACCTGAACCATACATATTTTTTCTTGGCCTCAGTATATGACAGAAATAGATTTTGTGGCTCTTGAAATGAGCATTCCTATTTAAAGGGTATTTTAGTGTCTAATATTAGGAAATAAAGTATTAAGTGTTTGCTTTAGCTTTTAATTTTACTGAGTCCCTGGGAAATTATCTGGGACTCAGTAGAACTGGCGTGGGACTCAACTTTTGCTGACACAGGTCGTAAATGTGAACACGGCAGTATTTAAAGAAAAAGGAATAATGATTAAAATCCTTGTCTGGAGCTCTGTACTATACAGTATCCTGTGACTTATTTTGTATACATCTCTTGTTTTCATGCGTGAAAGTTTTCAGGATTAATCCTGAATTCAGGTTTTTGAGGCTGACTTCCATGGAAAGTCAGCCTCAACATCCTGAATCTACCAGATGTAAAATAGCTTCTTTTGATTTATTATCAGTTCATCTAAAGACAATTGACCATTTAAGCTTGAAATGTTAATGGTTTATAGGCATATTGCCAGTTTTAAGATTGAATTCAGCGTATCACCAGTCGGAATTGACATGGAGATATCGCATTTACTTTTAGATGTCCGCTCAAAAACAAACAACTTTCAAAAACGCTTCCTATATTTCAGGCCGAAATTAGCTGCAAACCATGAAGAAAGGCACGGGCACAGTGCTAGACCGAACTTTAAAACACATAGGAAACATACTGAAATTTGACTGCAGTGAGTGTTCAATACTTAAACGTTATTTATGGAGACCTCTGCATGTCCGAAAACTAACTTGAAAAGACTGTCTGACTAAGATTTTAATTTCTTAAGTTCAGGATTTTTGAAAATTTGAACTTTCACCCATGTGTTTTAGACATGCTACAAGGAGAACCAGTTGAACGAGTATCACAAGGCAATGTTTCTATGGAACTTCCAGAAGGGGCGAGGAGTAGTCAAATTTGACCTTGATGAACAAAACCAGGCTGCAGACACGTCTTCTCCACTTCATCCAGTACAAAAGTAGGTTTGTTTTATATCTAACTCTTTCCTTGCTAGAGGTGACTTTTGTGGTCTGCTGATAAATTTTGTAAAGAGTTTGGATCCAGATCAGGACCGCCAGAATGTCGGTCCTGATCTGGATTCAAACTGTTGGACACTCTGAGGGTGTTCCTGGAAAGTTTTTTTGAAAAGTTAATTTTGAAAAACGTCAGCAGAAGACAACAACAGCATGAAGTTTACCCAACATGCAATGAGTTATTAAAGTATCTTTATACCCCCAGCAAACGTAGTTCCGCATACGTAGTTTATTAGCTCACCGGAGCCAAAGGCTCATGGGTGAGCTAATAGTATACCAGTCCCTTCGGTGTCCGTCCATTTGTCGTCCGTCTTCCGTCCGTCAACATTTTCAAACATCTTCTCTGAAACCACTGGGCCAATTAAACTCAAATTTCATATGGAGACTCCTTAGGACGCGGGAACGAAAGTTTTTTCAAATGGTCCTGGTCACATGACCAAGATGGCCACCATGCCCATATATGGTAAAAACCTTTAAAAATCTTCTTCTCCAGAACCAGAAGGCCGTTGACCTTGGGACGTGGTATGTAGCATTGGGGGTGTTGGGCCTACCGCATTTGTTCAAATAATGATCCTAGGTTGACCTTGACCTACTTAACGTCAAGGTCAAATTTGCTTCCTAATGCATTTAAATGGGAAATTAATTAATACTGTTAAAGCCAAAGTCATTATTTTTACTTGATATGTTAAAACTAATGAGACAATGGCTATAAATAAGTTTCAAAGATCAAGGTTGACCTTTGCCCTTTCAGCCAAGGTCGCTCATATTGTGTTCCAATCAATAAATTAAAACATAGTTTTCTCACAAACCATTGGCATAATTGAACTCAAATTTCATGTGAAGACTCCTTATGATCAGTTAGCCAAAATTTATACAAAATATTTTGGTCACATGACAAAGATGGCCGCCATGCCCATATATGGTAAAAAACCTTTAAAAAATCTACTTCTCCAGAACCAGAAGGCCTGTGACCTTGGGACTTAGTATGTAGCATTTGGGATGTGGGGCCTACCAAAGTTGTTCAAATGATGATACTAAGTTGACCTTGACCTACTTAACGTCAAGGTCAAATTTGCTTCCAAATGCATTTTAATAGGATTTTTTTGAAAAGTTGATTTTTTGAATACTGTTAAAGCCATAGTCATTATTCTCACTTGATATGTTAAACCTAATAAGACAATGGCTATTAATAAGTTTTTCTGCCAAGGTCCCTCATATTGGAGACCCTTCAACATGTTTAAACATATTTTTTCAGAAACAATTAGGTCAAATTTCTATAAAAGTTTAGCCAATATTTATACAAATTGTTCTGGTCACATGACCAAGATGGCCACCACGCCCATATATGGTAAAACTCTTTAAAACATATTCTCCTTTGAAACCACTGGGCCAATTAAACTCAATTTGATATGGAGACTCCGTAGGACGGGGGAAGGAAAGTTTGTTAAAATGGTCCTGGTCACATGACCAAGATGGCCACCACGCCCATATATGGTAAAAACCCTTTAAAAAATCTTCTTCTCCGGAACCTGAAGGCCGATGATCTTGGGACTTGGTATGTAGCAGTTGGGGTGTCGGGCCTACCGCAATTGTTTAAATAATGATTCTAGGTTGACCTTGACCTACTTAACGTAAAGGTCAAATTTGCTTCCTAATGCATTAAAATAAGAAATTTTTGAATACTGTAAAAGCCAAAGTCATTATTCTGACTTGATATGTTAAAACTAATGAGAAAATGGCTATAAATAAGTCTCAAAGGTCAAGGTCCCATCAATATATTAAAACATAGTTTTCTCACAAACCATCAGCCCAATTGAACTCAAATTTCATGTGAAGACTCCCTATGATAAGTTAGCCAAAATTTATACAAAATATTTTGGTCACATGACAAAAATGGTCGCCACGCCTATGTATGGTAAAACCCTTTAAATATCTTCTTCTCTGAACCAAAAGGCCAATAGCCTTAGGACTTGGTATGTAGCTTTGGAGATGTGGTCCCTACCAGGTTTGCACCAATGATTATTCTGGGTTGACCTTGACCTACTTTATGGCAGGTCACATTTGATTCCTAATGCTTTTATATGGGAAAAATCTTGAAATGTTCATTTTTCTATAACTGTTTAAGCCGAAATCATAAAACTTGCGAGAAATGTTAAACCTTTGAGACAATGGTTATATATAAGTACCAAATGTCAAGCTAACCTGTGATCTTTTATCCAAGGGACTGCCACATACCTATATATCTAAACACCTTTTTCTCAGAAATCACCCCCCCCCCCCCCAAACATAGTTCTGCAAACGTAGTTTATTTTTTACCCCCTGCAAACATAGTTCCGCAAACGTGGTTTAGGGGGGTATACTGTTTTCAGCCTGTCCGTCATTCCGTCCTTCCGTCATCATTTGTTGGATAACATGTAGCTTTTGTCCAATTTTGATTAAATTTGCACCACACCTTAACCATTAGACAATGCATGTTTGATACGAAAAAGGGGCTGAAGGATCAGTATTGCAAGAGTTATGCCACTTTGTAGTTTTAATTGTATGGTGTTTGCAATATGGCTGATAGTGCATACTTCTATGAAATCAACTCCTCCTAGAGTCTTTAGTGTATCGTTTTAAAACTTTGCTGGTATGTTACAGACATATTGAAGGTTGAATGATGAAAAAAAAATGTTGATAAATTTACACCATGTTTAACTTGCCAATTCTTGATCAGTGTACATATTAAGTAATGGATGATAGTGCATACTTTGTGAAATCAACTCCTCCTAGAGTCTTTAGTGTATCCTTTCAATACTTTTAATGATGAAAACATAATTTTTGAAAAATTTACAGCATTTTGATTTTAGTCAATTCTCCATCACTGCACATATTGAATAATAGTACATACTTTGTGAAATCAGCTCCTCCAAGAGCCTTCAGTGTATCCTTTTAATACTTTGCATGTATGTTACAGACATATTGAAGATGTGCATGTATAAGTTTAATGATGTAAAAATAATTTTTGATAAAGGGGTACGTGCATTTAGGGGCTATTTTGGCCCCCTATAGAGGCAAAAACTGAAAGTTACTTTTCACCAATTTCTTAGTATTGGTTTATTAGAAGAATAGCCCGAGTGTAAAATTCTGGCATTTATTATATTTTTACCGGTTGCTATGGTAACCAAAATGGCCGACAAAATAAGCGTTGAATAGAGAAATTGCCATTTTAGGGCAAATTTGAGGCTTTTGGAGACCGATTTTTTAAGAATTAGATATCTGCACAAGCAAATACTAAAAAATCTTTTAATTTATTGTGTGCCGTGATAATTCTCATCATCTGTTAAAATATTTTTTTGGTATTTGCTTGTGCTCTATATTAATTCCTCTGTTACATGTCTCAAATTTGCTCCAAAATGGTCATTTTCCTATTTTCAGCCTATTTTGGCGGCCATTTTTGTTACCATAGCAACCGTAAAAGTGGAATCAATACCAGACCTTAACACTTTGGCTATTGTTCTAATAAACTAATAAGAAGAAACTTGTGAAGAGCAATTTTTATTTTTTGACCTCATAGGGGGACAAAATAGCCTCTTAATGCACATACCCCTTTACAGCATTTTAAAAGTAGCCAATTCTAGACCACTACACATATTGAATGATGGTTAATAGTGCATACATTGTGAAATCAACTCTTACAGCCTTCAGTGTATCCTTTTAATACTCATGCATGTTGCAGACATATTGAAGATAATGTTGCGGGGGGTATACTGAAAGCCTAGCTTGCAGCCCAATTCATGTCTTCATTAAAAAAATAGTTATACCCGCTTTTTTCTTTAGAAAAAAGAGTATATTAATTTTGTACTAAAGTTGGTCCATAGTCCGTGCGTGCCTGCCTCCATCTGCCCGTCACATTTCTTGTAAATGTATCTCCTCCTAAACCGTTAGACGTAGCAACTTCAAACTTTGTAGCTGAATAGGTCACATGATGTAGAGGGTACTGGGCAATATTTTGTGTCAAGCTGAATAGGTCACATGATGTAGAGGGTACTGGGTAACATTTTGTGTCAAGGTCAAGGTCAAATAATGTATTTTCTTGTAAATAGATCTACTCCTAAATGGTGAGATGTAGCAACTTCAAACTTTGTAGCTGAATAGGTCACATGATAAGAGGGTACTGGGTATCATTATCAAAGGTCAAATAATGAATTTTCTTGTAGCTGCATCTCCTCCTAAACTTTTTAACGTAGTAACTTTAAACTCTGTAGGTGCATAGGTCACATGATGTAGAGGGCACTGGGCATAATTTCATGTGACCTTGACCCCAAGGTCAAGGTCAAATAATGTATTTTCTTGTAAATGCATCTTCTTAACCTGAGGATGTAGCAACATCAAACTTTGCTGGTGCATAGGTCACATGATGTTGAGGGTACTGGACAACATTTTGTGTGACCTTGACCTACTATACCTTGGGGGCCAAGGTCAAATAATGTATTTTCTTGTAAAAGCATCTCCTTAACCATTGGCAGTAGCAACTTCAAACTTTGCAGGTACATAGGTCACATTATGTAGAGGGCTATGCTTCAAGGTCAAATCAAATATTTCTTGTAAATGCATTTCCTCCTAAACCGTTGGAAATAGCAACTTCAAACTTTGCAGGTACATAGGTCATACGATGTAGAGGATACTGGGCAAGGTTTCGTGTTTGTTCTTGACCTAAGGTGAAATAATGTACTTTCTTGTAAATGTATATCCTCTTAAACCATTGGATGTAGCAACTTCAAACTTTGCAGATGCTTTGGTTAGATAAAAAGCGGGTATTTGCGATGGTGTACCATCGACTGAAGTCTTATTTGTTTTGGTTGCCCCTCACAAAAAATCAAATAATGTTGCTAACATAATCAGTGGTTGATACCAATATATGGAGCTTTTTGTCTCCATTATAGTAGATAATTATACATGTATTAAAATAATTTATGCATGGACTGTCTTTACTTCAATAAAAATAAAAATATGTGAATTTATACATGCAAAGGTGAGTGGAAGCTCACGACAGATAACCTCCAAGAAAGGAACACCTGGAGATCAGGCCCAGAGGTTATAAAACTTTTTCCATGCTCAACTCAGCTGAGCATGAAATTTATCCTGCTCATAAATGTTAAAATGCCAACAATTGTTGGCATTTTAACATTTATTAGCAGGATAAATACAATGTCTGAGCAAGTACTTCTTTGTTTGTCAGTATTTCAGTTTTTATAAGCAGTTGAAATTTGGTGCTTAATTGAGTTGAGCATGAAAAAAGTTTTATAACCTCGGGCCTGCTTAGAGATTTGTTATCTGAAGGGGCAACCATTGATGTGGATGAAGCCCCTGCACCTGCATGTCAATCAAAAACATGAGGAGGATGAGGATTATGATGATTCTTGTTGTTCAATCTGTTGTTACAATTATGTGACATGTACAAAAATATAGAATCTGTACAAAATTGCACAGGTTTTATATTTTTGTACTTTTCGCATTGTTTACATAGGGGATCTTACATGAGTGCTCATGTTTTATTGAATTTATTAAATGAATTGGGGAAAAGAGATAAAATGCGAGGCTTGCAGAGCATTTAAACTTGTTTTTGCAACAAGTTTAATAAATTCAATAATACAAGAGCATGAGTGTTAAATTTATCATATGACATTAAGATTACCTTGAAATCTCATTTCTGCCGTAAAAACGTATTTTGTCATTATGTAAGCAACGTTGTTATGGACATCATTACGTTTCCTGTAAATCTGTAAACCACTAGTGTTTTTTTATTTTATTGCATGGTGTTATATCACTCCCAGATGCGACGTCGTTTTAATTATTTGCATGTTTTCTCTCATGAGTTTTTAGTATAGGTACAGTACAGATAAGTGATTATTTATCCGTTTAATTTCTTTAGAAAATGTATTAAGACAATTTTAAAACGCAACGGCCACATGACCAATTATCTCTTTCCTTGTTAGTGGCAGCTTTTGTTGTCTGCTGGTTACCTTTACAAACAGTTCGGATCCAGATCAGGACTGACATTCTAGCAGTCCTGATCTGGATCCAAACTGTTTGACACTCTGATAATTTTTCTGAAAGAATTTTTTGTAAAATAATAATCTGAAAAAAGTCAGCAGACGACAAAAGCATTGAAGATTACCCAGCATGCATAGAATTAAATGCTGATTGTAAACTTTCTTTCAGACTTATGTTCCATCCTATCCATGGAAGGTTAGCTGGTGTGATGCATAACATGAGAAAACTCAACACAGAGAATAAACTTCATACTTCATTGTTCAGTGTGTTGTCTGTCAGACTTAGGGAGGGCTATACCATCAGAGATATCTCATTGACAAAGGGTATGATGCATGTTCCAAATTTTGAACACTTTTCTCTTTCTGTTCTCAAATAAAATGTTGTTTTTCAGGACTGGAATTTACATAATGCTTGTCAGAATAGCAAACAGGGAAGACCCTGATGAGACTGCTTCTTCAGAAGCAGTCTGGTATTTGTCTGCACTGTTTGTCTATAACTATACCATCAGAAATATCTCATTAACAAAGGGTAAGATAATCTACTTCACCCTACAGTGTGTTGTCTGTCAGACTAATGGAGGGAGGGCTATGCAATCAGAGATATCTCTTTAACAAAGGGTAAGATAATCTGCTTCATCTTAAAGTGTGTTGTCTGTCAGCCTTAGGGAGGGCTATACCATCAGAGATATCTAATTAACAAAGAGTAAGATAATCTACTTCACCATACAGTGTGTTGTCTGTCAGATTTCAGGAGGGATATACCGGCATCAGAGATATCTCTTTAACAAAGGGTAAGATAATTTACTTCACCATACAGTGTGTTGTCTGCCAGACTTCAGGAGGGTTATACCATCAGAGATATCTCATTAACAAATGGTTAGATAATCTACTTCACCATACAGTGTGTTGTCTGTTCGACTTCAGGAGGGCTATGCCATCAGAGATATCTCTTTAACAAAGGGTAAGATAATTTACTTCACCATACAGTGTGTTGTCTGTCAGACTAGTGGAGGATTATACCACCAGAGATATCTCATTAACAGAGGGTAATAAAATCTACTTAACCATACAATGTGTTGTCTGCTGGACTAATGGATGGTTTCACCATCAGAGATATTTTATTAACAGAGGGCAAGATAATCTACTTAACCATACAGTGTGTTGTCTGTCAGCCTTAGGGAGGGCTATAACGGCATCAGAGATATCTCATTAACAAAGGGTAAGTTAATCTACTTCACCGTACAGTGTGTAGTCTGTCAGACTTCAGGAGGGCTATACCATCAGAGATATCTCATTAACAAAGGGTAAGATAATCTGTTTCATCTTAAAGTATGTTGTCTGTCAGCCTTAGGGAGGGCTATACCATCAGAGATATCTAATTAACAAAGGGTAAGATAATCTACTTCACCATACAGTGTGTTGTCTGTCAGACTTCAGGAGGGATATACCTGCATTAGAGATATCTCTTTAACAGAGGGTAAGATCTACTTAACCATACAGTGTGTTGTCTATCAGACTTAGGGAGAGCTATACAATCAGAGATATCTCATTAACAGAGGGTAAGATAATCTGCTTCACCATACAGTGTGTTGTCTGTCAGCCTTAGGGATGGCTATGCCATCAGAGATATTTCATTAACAAAGGGTAAGATAATCTACTTCACCATACAGTGTGTTGTCTGTTCGACTTCAGGAGGGCTATGCCATCAGAGATATCTCTTTAACAAAGGGTAAGATAATTTACTTCACCATACAGTGTGTTGTCTGTCAGACTAGTGGAGGATTATACCACCAGAGATATCTCATTAACAGAGGGTAATAAAATCTACTTAACCATACAATGTGTTGTCTGTTGGACTAATGGATGGTTTCACCATCAGAGATATTTTATTAACAGAGGGCAAGATAATCTACTTAACCATACAGTGTGTTGTCTGTCAGCCTTAGGGAGGGCTATAACGGCATCAGAGATATCTCATTAACAAAGGGTAAGTTAATCTACTTCACCGTACAGTGTGTAGTCTGTCAGACTTCAGGAGGGCTATACCATCAGAGATATCTCATTAACAAAGGGTAAGATAATCTGCTTCATCTTAAAGTATGTTGTCTGTCAGCCTTAGGGAGGGCTATACCATCAGAGATATCTAATTAACAAAGGGTAAGATAATCTACTTCACCATACAGTGTGTTGTCTGTCAGACTTCAGGAGGGATATACCTGCATTAGAGATATCTCTTTAACAGAGGGTAAGATCTACTTAACCATACAGTGTGTTGTCTATCAGACTTAGGGAGAGCTATACAATCAGAGATATCTCATTAACAGAGGGTAAGATAATCTGCTTCACCATACAGTGTGTTGTCTGTCAGCCTTAGGGATGGCTATGCCATCAGAGATATTTCATTAACAAAGAGTAAGATAATCTACTTCACCATACAGTGTGTGTTGTCTGTCAGCCTTAGGGATGGCTATGCCATCAGAGATATCTCATTAACAAAGAGTAAGATAGTCTACTTCACCATACAGTGTGTGTTGTCTGTCAGCCTTAGGGAGGGCTATACCATTAGAGATAT
Organism: Loripinus fragilis; assembly: GCA_964019695.1. Lineage (NCBI taxonomy): Eukaryota > Metazoa > Mollusca > Bivalvia > Lucinida > Lucinidae > Loripinus > Loripinus fragilis. Next base: position 78,433,069 of record OZ026518.1, read on the forward strand.
CTCATTAACAAAGAGTAAGATAATCTACTTCACCATACAGTGTGTGTTGTCTGGCAGACTAAGGGAGGGCTACCTGTCTTAGCCTTGCTGCTCATATATGTGATATTGGCCAAAATCTCATGAGCTGGCTCAAAGGGTTTAACATTAATCAAATGTAAACTTATTCTATATTATAATCATTTCTAGGTGAGACCCAGATTGATGTTCGTATGATGTTTCCATGGCGAGAGTATGCAAGATTTGAATACCTGGTCAGCGCTCCATGGCCTCTAGACAAACAGAAGTCAGTATTCTTTTCATCTATTTACACTTAATCATTCTGATACACTTCCTTCACCTGTACACACCTTTAGCTAGTAGGGAATGACTTATATTTCTTGCTTTTCAGATAGTAGTTTAAGGATCACTAAGGTTTTATCTTTGGATATATATTCTTTGCTTGCACACCAGATGGTTTTATCTTTGGATAGATATTCTTTGCTTGCACAACAGGTCGGCGTTTTCCGCTGTTTTGTCCATTTTAACTAATTTATTTCACACACCCTGTACAAACCTGTGGGAAGGATAAAAAACAAACAGCCACACATTCTTCCATGAGCTAATAAGAATGTAAATGGTATATGACCTTGTTGGTAGTCAAGTGATGTCACTGATATCTTAAAAAGATGTCATTACTTTATGTCACATCTCTGTGTAATCTGGAACTTCTTGGAGCTTTTTTTAACCCTTAAGGGGCCAACTACATTTTGCAGCAGATGACAATTTCAAATTTTGACACTTTTTCAAAAATAACAAATAAGGCATGATATTTCATGAGAATTGTCTGCTGGCAGACAATTCTCATGAAATATCATACCTTATTTTTTTCGAAAATTAAGAAAGATGCCGCAAAATTTGTCCTCTGCTGCAGTTGTGATTGGCGCTTAAGGGTTAAAATAAAAATTCGAAATTTAATGGTGAGCAAGAAAAAGAATCCATTAATCGTGTAAGGATGGGATAGAAAAGTTTGTTCCTCAGGATCACCATTTGCCATTACTCGGGAGACCTCTTGATGGCAAAGGGTGATCCTTGGAATGAATTTATCTATCCCACCCAATGTGATGGTGATTGTCACAGCCATAACAGGCAGAAATAGAGTTCTTTCCTCACCTGAGGCATCTACCCTTAATATACCAAAAAGATGAACCAACTTAGAACTGCTTTTTTGAACGCTTGCCACGCACAAGACAATGAGAAACAGCCTATCTCTATCTCAATAAAGGCATTCTAAAAGACCAATGGAAGTCTTTAATACTACATGCACAACCCTCGTTAACCCTTAAAGCACCAATCACCACTGAGGCTGACAAAAAAATCAGGTATGATATTTCATGAGAATCGTCTGCTGGCAGACGATTCTTAAGAAATATCATGCCTTATTTGTTATTTTTGAAAAAGCAGTTAAAGAATTTCTAGCGATAAGGCGAGCAATCTCCCTAAACGAGACGTTCGTTTTATTTTGTTGAAATGACGACTGGAGAAACTAGGCACATTAAACAAATATATATAGACGGGCCGTCGATGCACCATTGCCCCCGAATTTGTATATTTAAAACGGGATTTCCTTAGTGCATGTAATAACTCTACTTCTTATTAAATGGGAATTTATTTTGATCATCAACTGTACTTGTTATACAGTAACATATATGGGAACTAGACCGTTAAACAAGGGAACCAATCGTCCTATCACGCTATGTACAGTAAAACTTTTTATACAGTTGATGTACAATAAAAAGGACCATCTTGCAAAGTGGTCTATTTTTTGTCAGATATTTGATGTCTTCTTTCGCTTATACAACCCCTTTGCCCCCCTAGACCCAAGACGCCCTTTACATATGTTATGTATTTGTATTGCGACATTTAATTGTCCAAAGGGCATCTTGGGTTTAGGGGGGCAAAGCATCTAAAAACAAACTAAAAGATGCCAGTTTCATCTTTTCAATGACAAACGTCACAATTTTAAGTATATTTCGTACGCATGCGCAGAGGAAAAAACGCAAAGTTTCGAAAATGAAGGGTACTTATATCCTTAATATTTTAGCACTTTTACTTTTTGAAAACCTGCAAAGGATTTACTAAAACTCTCGTCTAAACGGCACCCAGTCTAAAGACGTAAAATGAGGGGTGGGAGTAGAAGGCGCAAGTTTTAACGGTTTTGTAAATGATGAATCGCTTTGAAACCTATTTTGATGCTTTCTATGTAAATTTTACTACCGGAACAGACCAATTTTAAAAACATTAGGGCAATTTCAAAATTTAGGTTTTGCAATCATGTCAACTAGGGAAAATATACGCCTTATCGCTAGAACTCCTTTGAAATTGTCGTCTGCTGCAAATTGTAGGTGGCGCTTTATTGGTTAAGCAGTTAATAGGACAATCAAAATGGGAAATCAGCTAATCAATGGCCTCACACACTCCAAACAATTGATAAAACAGGACACTTGTCTCAGGGTACTCCAATTCATGGTCAAACAGCAAAAACATGCTTTTCCAAATAATACACATACTCCTGTCCAAGCCAGTAATTATCTAGGGTGGCTAGTCCACGGTAAAGTGTCATCAATGCAAATAGTAATTAATAGATCTGGACCATAAACTGAAACCATTGGGTCTTTATGTGTTTTGTAAGACAGCTGCATTTAGTTATTTTACTAATTCAAAATTTAGCTAATGCAACAAGTAAAAGACAAAATATGGACTTAGGCCAGAGTTTTTTCATTAGTTGATTTATGGGATTGTTTTTTTCAGATTTAGGGTCGGGGAGACGAAAATCAAATAAAAAAGCTCTGAAAAAAAACAGATGACTGGTCATTTTCAGAGCTTTTTTTTTATTATTTTTTTCAGAGCTTTTTTTCTTAATATCTCCCAAAAAAAACAGTAAACCAACAGTCTGTATTAAATCTTTAAATTTTTTATCATTTTCCAAAAAATCTGGACAGGACAATCACTTTTAACAGTGTCACTCTCAAAAATACACAGACAGAACTTCAAAAATATTTTTTTTCAACGAAACTGAGTCAGCGGATAAAATATAAAAATAATTTTAAAAATTAAAATTTACATTTGTTTTCTACTTTACAGAAAATTACTGTAGGAGGGTTTGTAAATCAACTAATAAAAAAATTCTGGCCTTATGACTTGGACTGTTACCTTGTTTACTTTCAGACACAGTACTCATATAGAGATAGTTATTGAGGGCAGCTATGATTTTCTACATGATATCTCCTGCTCCAGTCTCAAGAAACATGAGATGAGTCGCTTCAGGCTGGCTAATATACAGAGGTTTAGGATGGCTCTACAGGGGTAAGTCTCTGTCTGTCTGTCTGTCTGTCTGTCTGTCTGTCTGTCTGTCTGTCTGTCTGTCTGTCTGTCTGTCTGTCTGTCTGTCTGTCTGTCTGTCTGTCTGTCTGTCTGTCTGTCTGTCTGTCTGTCTGTCTGTCTTGTATTAGGAGATAAAACCAGAGAGTGGAGAAGATACTCACTGAGCTTGTCAATTAAAGAAAAAACATTGTTTGCTATTATGCAGATAAGTAAAAATTGGGGGCGTAAAATTGTGATTATTTTCCTATCTATCAATTCAAACATTTTTTGGGGGTGTTGAAGACTAACTTAATTTTACTACCTAAATCTTCACCCTAGATTCTGCTGCTGTTAAAACACAGAAACTTTGGATACTTCCTAACTTATGGAATGTGGTTGAATTATGTCTCCCCCCCTGGAAGGGCCGGGAGACATATTGTTTTTCCCCTTGCGTCCGTTTGTCCGTCCGTCTGTCTGTCCGTCACAAAATTGTGTCCGCTCTATAACTTGGTAACAATTAGAGGTATTTCAACGAAACTTCATACATTTGTAAAGCACATTCAGACGATTTGTCATGCACAAGAACCATAACTCTTGCATGTTTTTTTTTTCAAATTCTTCCCCTTGTAACATCACTTAATGCAATTTTTTGTCCGCTCTGTAAGTAGAACACTGTTAGAGCTATTTGGTTGAAACTTCATACACTTCTAGAGCACAATGAGACAATGTGTCACGCACAAGAACCATCACTCTGCTTTGGATATTTTGGAGTTATTTCCCTTTGATCATTTGCAACGCTATTTCGTGTCCGCTCTATAACTTGATAACCATTAGAGGTATTTCAACGAAACTTCATACATTTGTAATGCACATTCAGACGACGTGTCATACACAAGAACCATAACTCTTGCATGTATATTTTACAAATTATTCCCCTTGTAACATAACTAAATGCAATTTTGGGATTTTTTTTATCCCTGAAAGGGGAAGACATCTGGTTTTTTCGTAGAAAAACAATTCTAGTTTTATATTGTTAATCTATTTCAGTCTGACCCAGACAGATCAGCTTTTAGTTCATCTCCAGTCATTTTCCACCAATGCTGTTCACTACAATGTACCTGAGAGTGTGAAAAATGGTGTCCCCTTGTTTTATCTTCCACAACCTACCTCAATAGTACCATCTCTCAATATGCAACTGAATGCTAAGTAAGTGTTATAGTTTCCATGAGCATATTTTTCACTTCTTTCAGTTTCTGAATGCTGTTTTATTATGGATGAGGGTCTCAATTGGGTACCTCTGAAATTAGTAATCAGTAAATTTTAGGCCCCAAAAATTGGTAATCAGTAAAATTTAGGCCCCAAAATCTGTATTCAGTAAAATTTAGGCCCCAAAATTGGTAATCAGTAAAATGCTGGCCCAAAAATCGATAATCAGTAAAATTTAGGCCCAAAAAGTGGTAATCAGTAAAATTTAGGTTACAAAATCTGTAATCAGTAAAAAAAAATTTGACCAAATCAGTAGATATATTTAAAAAAAAATCTTTTAGGGTAAAAATATTTATTTTCTTACCATCATTTCCCTCTAGATCAGAGAGTAGAGCCAGGGTTCTCACAGACCTGGAAAACTCCTGAAATTTGACGTGGTCCTGGAAAACTCCTGGAATTTGACCCTGGTCCTGGAAAACTCCTGGAATTTGACCTTGGTCCTGGAAAACTCCTGGAATTTGACCTTGGTCCTGGAAAACTCCTGGAATTTGCCCTTGGTCCTGGAAAACTCCTGGTATCTGGAAAACTCCTGGAATTTGACCTTGGTCCTGGAAAACTTCTGGCATTGGACCTTGATCCTGGAAAACTCCTGGAGTTTGACCTTGGTCCTAGAAAACTCCTGGAATTTGACCTTGGTCCTGGAAAACTCCTGGAATTTTGTAAAATCATCCTTGAAAATATGAGTTAGTCCTTGAAAAATATAAAATACAACTAGTCCTTTCGGATTGATTGGATGCGCAAAAATAACTGTGTCAAAATCGCAAAAAACTGAGTGAAAATCACTAGATACATGTCGAAGAGTGAGGTGCGACTCATATTATGTTCTATTCAATTTGTGCGGTAGTCCCATTTTTTTATCACCGGAATCAGAATCTAATAAAACGAGTACGCCTTTTCACTTCGACGTTTCAGGCTGAAAAAAGTGCATTTTTTTGCGCATTGTTTTATACAAAATTGGGAAGAAATTGAGTTCTTGAAAAATGAAAAAAAGTCCTGGAATAGTCCTGGAAAAGTCCTGGAATTCTGTTTTCCCATTTCCCTACGAACCCTGAGGACATCTCTTTCAGAGTTCCAATGTAGCTATGTATATAGTGTAAAGCTTTCCTTAGACCGTTTCTGAACATGTTAATTTCGAAATCTTCTAGGCCGTGTTTCGCACATGCCTCATTCAGCACACAAAACCCTTTATTGCTTTTATGAATTTTGAAGGGTTTTCTTGCATTGCTGTGGCGGTGTTTATGTGTGCTGCAGTTGTCTTATTAATGTTTCATAGTTTTCTTCAAGTGCGGCTGCAACAAATGCAAAGCCTACCTTTTGTAGTTGTTGGCATAACTAACATGCCGTGGTTACTGATTACCGATTTTGGGGCCTAAATTTAACTGAATACAGATTTTTGGGACTAAATTTTATAATTATAAAATTTATTGACTACTTATTACTGATTTCAGAATTAACCCATTTAGACCCTTATCCAAAATAAAACAGCATTCAGAAATTGAATTTCGAAACAAGGAGATTTCCAAATTAACATGTTCAGAAACGGTCAAAGAAAAGTTTTACATTATATACATAGCTACATAGCATTCGTGAGATAAACTCGAGAAATGATTTGGCAGCAGATTAATTCAGTCTTGGTTTGTGAGGAATTCATGGAGGTTTTCAAGGCAGGGATTTCACGCCACACAACCCTAAACTTCCAAGATCCAGATGTTTTTATCCAACGTTTAACTAGTCTTGGACCACTCACAATGTGTATATAGTTTTACAACAGTGTGACAATTATGGTTTCACCGGTTTTGCGCTTTAACAGGAAGAAGATGAAGAATTGTATGTCGATTGGGCAGCCATGCAGCTCTCTTGAGATTCATTCAAGAAGGGTTGTTGTCAGTTACAAGCGAAAGTATGTGCACAAATTACTGGTTAACCGCTTGCTCAAGCCTGCCCAGGAAAAAAGTGTGGTTAAGTGAACTGACCGTCCCACAATGACCATAGCTGTTGACATGGGACGTAAAGCAACAAAACAAAACAAAAAAAAAAGCTCTCTTGAGACCTCCATACATCGACAAAAGGATCATGTTGAAAATTCTCCTTACGATGTGACCTTGCAATTAGTAAGGCGGTCTCCCAAATGTGGTTCTAGACAGGTGTTTGGCTGCCACAAGACTGATGTAAAATGATTTTTGCAAGAAGCAGGGGACAACTGCGCTTAGATTTTACAAGATGGCCTACTGTTAAAATAGAGCGGAATAGCTCATTTATTTGTTGAATTCGCTAAACGTTAAAATGCATCATTCCGCTATTCGATTTTTTTTGCGCCAAATTCGCTAATCATTATATTTTTTTGCAAAAATTCGCTAATCACTAGCAACGCTGGTTCTGTTATTTGGTAATATTATCCTTAAAAAATTGCTAATCATTAATAATGTTAGGGCCATGATTCTCTAATCATTAAATCTTTGGGCCATAATTCGCTAATCCCATTTACACCCTCATGGATTTTCACTCCTATAGCAGTCACAAGGGTCTCCCATTGTAAGCAGTTTTTAGCTCACCTGTCACCTGTAATTGGTCTTCGTCTGTCGTCCATTGTCGTCTGTCCGTTAACAATTGACTTAAATGACAACTCCTCCTCGACCCCTTGTCCAATTTTGAAATAATTTTACACAAATGATCTTTGGATGGCCCTCTACCAAAATTGTTCAAATGGTTCTGGTCTGTTGCATATCTAGATCACAGAGGCTTTTCAAGATGAAAACTTTAAAAATATTCTTGTGTGAAACCAGAAGGCCTAGCAGGGATATAAACTAACATTTTTTCAGCAGTAGCAAACTGGGCCCCTAAAACAAAATGATTGGGGGCCCAGCCTAAACTAAGGGGCCCAGGATTTGGTAGAAAATTAAGCTCATTTTAACACCATTGCCAAGCATTTGCTGTACTCATAGTTGAAGACCCTCAAAATCTGTATTCCTCAATTATTTACCATAATAACAGTATTTGGAATCAGCTGAATGAAGATTTGTAAACCGTCAGATTTGACAAGTTTTCATACCTTTACATACTACCCTTTTTTCAGCAGGAACAAACTGGGCCCCTAAAACAAAATGATTGGGGGCCCAGTCCAAAACTAAGGGGCCCAGGATTTGGCAGAAAATTAAGCTCATTTTAACACCATTGCCAAGCATTTGCTGTACTCATAGTTGAAGACCCTCAAAATCTGTATTCCTCAATTATTTACCATATTAACAGTATTTGGAATCAGCTGAATGAAGATTTTTAAACTTACAACAGCTAGTGTCAGATTTGACAGGACTTCATACCTTTACATACTACCCTTTTTTCAGGGTCAAGCTAGGCCCCTAAACATTTATCTTTAGGGGCTCAGCCCAAGATTTAGGGGCACTGGGCTACTGGGCCCCTGTTAGTCACCTAGTGGACCTCTACCAAGTGTGTTCAAATGATACCCCTGGGGCCAAAAATGGCCCCGCCCCCGGGGTCAAATATTTTACATAGGCTTATATAGGGAAAACGTAAAAAAATCTTCTTGTCTGAAACCATAAGGCCTAGTGCCTTGATATTTGGTATGTAGCATTACCTAGTGGACCTCTACCAAGTTTGTACAAATAATGCCCCTGGGGTCAAAAATAGCCCCGCCCTGGAGGTCACATATTTTACATAGGCTTAAATAGGGAAAACATGAAAAAATCTTCTTGCCTGAAACCACAAGGCCTAGAGCCTTGATATTTGGTATGTAGCATCATCTAGTGGTTCTCTACCGAGTTTGTGCAAATTATACCCCTGGGGCCAAAAATGGGCCGACCCCCAGGGGTCACATGTTTTACATAGGCTTATATAGGGAAAACATAAAAAAATCTTCTTGTCTGAAACCACAAGGCCAAGTGCCTTGATATTTGGTATGTAGTATCACCTCATAGACCACTACCACATTTGTTCAAATGATCTCCCTGGGGCCAAAAATGGCCCGGCCCCAGGAGTCACATGGTTTACATAGGCTAAATAGGAAAACATGAAAAAATCTTCTTGGCTGAAACCACAAGGCCTTTGATATGTAGCATAACCTTGTGGACCCTCTACCATGTTTATTCAAATTATGCCCCTGGGGCCAAAAATGACCCCCCTCCCAATATAAAATTTACTTTTTCAGAATGTGATCATGTTGCATATCAAATTAAAGGGAATAGCTTACAATAGCATATTAGCAAACATTTTGCTCTTACACTTACCCTTCAGGGAAAAAGACTAACAGGGGCCCAGTAGCCCAGTGCCCCTAAATTTTGGGCTGGGCCCCTAAAACTAAAAGTTAAGGGCCCCAGCTTGCCCCTGAAAAAAGGGTAGTATGGAAAAGTATAAAGTCTTGTCAAATCTGACACTAGCTGTTGGAAGTTTACAAATCTTCATTCACCTGATTTCAAATACTTTTAATATGGTAAATAATTAGAGTAATACAGATTTTGAGGGTCTCTAATGAGTAAAGCAAATGCTTGACAATGGTATTAAATGGAGTTTAATTTCCGCCAAACCCTGGGCCCCTTAGTTTTGGTCTGGGCCCCCAATCATTTTGTTTTAGGGGCCCAGCTTGCCCCTGACGAAAAAAGGTTAGTCTGTATCCCTGCCCTTGACCCCTTGGGTGGGGTCAAAAGGTTAATTTGTTTTCTTTTCTGAAAGTAGTCATGTTGCATAATCAAATTAATTAGAATGAAGCATATAACGCCATGCATGCAAATGTTCTGCCCTTTTTTCAGGCCTTTAGTTAATTAAGAGTGCGTAACAGAAAAACAATTTACTTTTTTCTTAACCAAACCATATGTTATGGGTACTGGAAAGAACCGTCTCAATCAGAGAGTTCTTTTGAGCACCCAAAACATATGCTAAAATTATGGGTAAGAAAATATTTACAATTTTACGCTGAAAATTTTTGTTTATCTAAACCAGTGCTTTTCTATAAATTTCTGTTCTCAAAGAAAAAGTACATTATTATTAGGGCTGGAATTCAGAATAGCAAATAGGGAAGACCCTGATCAGACTGCTTCAGTCTGATCAAGGTCTGCTCTGTTTGTCTAGGCCTGTCGGCAGGTAACTAGTGTTTGAAATTTTTGAACATTTACCGTTGTGTTCAAAACTTTAAAACATCTACTGTAACTGTTTTTCAGAGATCCAGTGTTATATCAGTTTGCCTCATTCTGGACTCCTGTTGTTAATCTGGATAGAAAAGTCTGGTAAGTTTCTTCCCCTTATAACTTATATCTTAATCTCTTTGCCCACTTGTGTTGTCTGCTGATAATAATTGCAAACAGTTTGAACCCAGATCAAGCCTGACAAAACATCAGGACTGATCAAAATCCAAACTCTGATGGTATTCCTGAATCTTTTTTTTTTAAAAAGTTGCTTTTGAAAAAATCATCAGACAACAAAAAAGCATGCAAAATTACCCAGTAGGCAGAGTTGACAACAGGGTTCCCACATGCTCTGGAAATCATGGAAAACCTGGAAAATCATGAAAAAAAGTTCCATGCATGGAAAAATCATGGAATTTGAAAAAAAACACACCTGAATAATCATGGACAAATCATGGAATTTTGTGAAATTATTTGACGAAACCACCAGTAGCCAGAAAACTAGCTGTCAGACACACAAAACTTGTGTGTCTGACAGCTAATTTTCTGGCTACTGGTGGTTTTTCAAAATGCATGCATGTGCTACAAGCATGCTTATTTGAATACATTACTGTAGCTCCATTCTAAATCTATGCTCTGCATAGTGAAGATGCCGCTAAGAGGGGAGGTTGGAAGCCGTGCATTAAAAAGTCATGGAAATTACATTGTTGATCAATCAAAATCATGGAATTGTGTTTTTGAATTTCTGTGGGAACCCTGTAACAATTGTCCTGCTCGGCCAGGACAAAATTAATCATCTTTTAACCCTTAAAGCGCCAATCACAACTGCAGCAGACGACAAATATTGCACCCCCTCTCCCAATTTTCCATAAAAATAAGGTATGATATTACATGAGAATTGTCTGCCAGCAGACGATTCTCATGAAATATAATGCCTTATTTGGTATTTTTGAAAAAGCGGCAAAATTTGCAATCGTTGTCTGCTGCAAGTTATAGGTGGCGCTTTCAGGGTTAAAATGATGTAGATCTGAAAGAATCAACTGATCTGAAATCATGCTATTTCCCTTGTAACCTAGGAGTCTGTGGAATAATGAACAGCGCAGTGGCTCAGTTGGTAGAGTGTTAGACTTTGGATTGAAGGGTTGCTAGTTCAAGACTCACTGGAGTCACTGTGTTATGTCCTTGAGCAAGACACTTAGAGCCAATGTTAAAAAAGTGTGATATATCAAACAATAATTCACAGCTAAAGTGTGTGATAGCTGACGTCATTTGTTACTGGAGCGTTAGACGGTGTAACGTTGTTTTGACGCTTGGAAGACGTTACAAATACATGTAAATGTATGGGACGTAGTCTAAATATTGGCGAGAGTTCTTCAGTGCAATGGCGGAAAGTTGGAAGAAGCTGATGACTTCAAATGTGTTTTCATCGTTAATTGTGCGTGAGAATCAAAATAGATCAGCTCCAGTGCGTGAATTGTTGTTTAATAATTCACTGTTTGTCGGTCAGGTGTACGAAGATAAATCACTTACCCTACGCGCTCGTGATTTGATCTTCTTTACAACTGACCTCCAAACAGTGAATTATTAAACAACAATTCACTGCTGGAGCTGAACTATTTCATAAATAATGCTATAGATGACAGTAAATAATTCTTTTAACATTGCATGCCTATTCAAATTTTTGCTAATATTGAAGTGTATGAGCTATTATTAACAAAACTTGACTTTTTAAGAGTATTTTATTGCCCCATGTATTCTATGCCACTTTAGCTATTCTTTCACTAGTGGCAAATATCAAAAGCCACTAAAATGTCATCCAAGAATGAACTCTTTCCTTGCTAGCGGCGACTTTTGTTGTCTGCTGATAACCTTCGCAAACAGTTTGGACCCAGATCAGGACCAACATAATGTCGGTCCTGGTCTGGATCCAAACTGGTTGACACTGATAGTGTTCCTGAAATAATTTGTCAAAAAAGTTAATTTTGAAAAAAATCAGCAGATGTCATCAAAAGCATGAAAAAATTACCCAGCATGCAAAGAGTACAAAACTTGACAGCTTTAAGGGTATATAGTATAATACCATGTATTCTATACTACTTTAAGTATTTTTTCACTGGTGGCAAATATCAAAATAAAGAACAAGCAGCTAAAATGTCAGTCATGACTTTACTCTTTTCTAGCTAGCGGTGACTTTTGTCGTCTGCTGATAACCTTTGCAAACAGTTTGGACCCAGATCAGGACCAACAAAATGTCGGTCCTGATCTGGATCCAAACCGTTCGACACTCTGATATTGTTCCTGAAATAATTTTTTGAAAAAGTTAATTTTGAAAAAAAAACAGCAGACGACATCAAAAGCATGTAAAATTATCCATCATGCAACAAGTTAATATAGGAGTAGTGGATGTTTTACAATTTTCAGGCAAAAATGGATGCATACCCACAGAGTGTGCCTGGTGTTAGAGCATGATATACCACTGCACAAGAATATTCATGTACCCAACTCGAGTGGCCGCTTCAGTATGGTGATGTGTCGACAAGCCATGACATCACTCCATATCTTCCTCAAGGAATGGAGCTCATTTGTACTTCTAGAGAACCAGTCATATATCAAGTTTCTACACAGGTGAGTCTGATACTGTAAATTTGGAAATTTCTGCGAGAATTTTATTTTTGTGAATAGCCTTAACCCTTAATGTGCCAATCGCAACAAAGTCATCTGTTTTTCTTGTCTGCTGAAATGTTTAAGAAGCCTCAATGTCAAATAGTGTGGCCCCAGATCAGACTGCTCCTATAGGAGCAGTCTGTTCTGGGTCCACTCTATTTGCTTCTTTACTTAGTTCCTCAGTAATGTAAGGCAATTATTTGCAGCAGACGACTTCAGCAGACGACATTTTCAGATGCATTTTTTCTTGACGCTTTAAGGGTTAAAAGACATAATTGGGAAGTTAAAAATTCGCTTTTGGACATGATTTGCCTTCATCAGTTAGTGACAGAGTCATTTCGCCATTTTGCGAGGGTTTTATTTTCACGAAACTTCGCACATGCGAAGTTTCGTGAAAATAGAATCCTTGCAAAAATTTCTGAATTTACAGTAATAATAGCTAGTTTATTTGGTTTGATTCATTTCGTCCAAGTCAACAATTTTTCCAGTCATGTTGGTACGGATCTTCCTGGGTTGAACCAGTACTGAGCATAGGATAAAGTGTTTTGCTCAAGGAAACAACGCAGTGCCTCTAGTGAGGCTCGAACAGGCGACCTTTAGATCTTGAGTCAAGCACTCTACCACTGAGCTACTGTGCTCCTCTATTATAAAAGCTAGCCTATTGAAATTATGCAGGTAGCAAGTTTATCGAATATGTTTTCTAGAGTGAGTAATAAAGGCATTGGTTAGACTGCACAGATGTACAGGCTGGTCTGTGCCTCAGTTGTAAGGAGGCAACTGTCAGTTTTTTTCAAGACAAAACATAACTAAATGTCTTTTGTGTGAAGTTAAATGGAGCCAGTTTATGAATAATAAGAAGCCTTGTGAAAACCACTACTTTCTGCAAATGGAGGCTTACTTGTGGTGAAGACAATAAATAATGACAAAAAGTTCGAGTAGAGAAGAAGGCAAAGATCAGGAATCGATACAATCAAGTACCACACCTGACCCAAGACATCGTATCGTTGTTCGAGAGTCGAAACCTCGTAACTCCGATTTTTACCAAAAGGACTTTTTGTCAATGCGAAAATGCCAACCACATGGCGCATATTCTGTCAAATTATAAGATACCCCCTCTATCAGAATATATTTCATAAACATCCACACTGTTATTGTGGATGTTTATGAAATGTATTCTGATGGAGGGGGTATCCTGTTTAAAAGCTTTAAAGGCTAGATTTAGCTTTTATATTAGGACTGCCTCACAGATGTTTTGTGTTATTTTTTCAGTGAATCAAAGACAGATGATCCACCCTCATCCTTTCTTTTCATCCGTGTTCCGTCCAAGACGCCCTGCCTGGTTATCTACCTTGCTTTTCTCGGTGGAACACCAGGGCACCAGCGCCATGAAGTTGTTAAACAGCTGAAGCTTAAAGTCATGGCTTTGAAATTTCCAAAGCGGGGAGCAAAAGCGGCAGATAAACACCGACGGGGGATGGTTGTTCGACAGTTACAAGAGAAGGGAAGGAGAAGAAAACCACCATTATTGAGGGAGTGGTCAGAAATTTTCTGTTGTGTCTTGCTCAAGAAACCAGTCGAAACTGTTCTACTTAGGTGAGTTTTTGATTGACATTTTGTTGAAATAACAATTATATAGTAAAACCTGTGTTAACGGCAACTCAAAAATAGACTAAACAAAGATCATAATGACAAATGGTAGCTTAATGAAGGTTGACCTGCATTAAGCGATAATTGGTATTGAAAACCAATGTGTGGTCTTGAAAACCGGTTTTGGGTCTTTTTGAGAGTGGCCAAAATAGACAAAACAAAGATCTTAATGACAAATGGTAGCTAAATGAAGGTCCAAACTATTGCAGAATGCTCCCGCTGCATTAAGCGATAATTGGTCTTGAAAACCAATTTTTGGTCTTTTTGAGAGTGGCTAAAATGGACAAAACAAAGATCTTAATGACAAATTGTAGCTCAATGAAGGTCAAAAGTATTGCAGAATGTTCTCCTTGGAGCATTCTGCAATACTTTTGACCTGCATTAAGCGGCTATGCTCTTGAAAACCATTTTTCGATCTTTTTGAGAGAGGCTGTTTTACACAGGTTTTTAATGTATCATGAGAAAGCAAGTGGGTATAACTAGAAAAAGCAACAATCACAGACAACAGACCAACCCACAGCACCGTGAGGAAGAGACACAAAACACTAACAGCCACACAAAAGCAAAAAAACAATTAAAGCAAAGCAACCAGCTCTCTCTTCCTCAGCAAGACAATCACAGACCAACCCATGGCACCGCGAGGAAGAGACACAAAAATCTAATGCCACACAACAGCAAGAAACCAATTAAAGGAAAGCAACCAACTCTCTCTTCCTCAGCAAGACAATTACAAAACAGACCAATCCATGGCACCGTGAGGAAGAGACACAAAACACTAATGCCACACAACAGCAAGAAACCAATTAAAGCAAAGCAACCAACTCACTTCCTCAGCAAGACAATTACAAAACCAGAAAGGATACCGAGTACTACATTACAAAATAAAGATCAAAAACAAAACCCCCAAAAGGGGAACTCACTAACATGCCTGTAGTATGGCACACATGATCTGACAAATCTGTACATCAAATATCCGTCCTGATCTGGATCAAACGGTCTGACATTCTGATAGTGTTCCTGAAAGTTATTTTTTTTTAAAAGTCAGCAGATGACAACGGAAGCATGAGCAATTACCAAGCAGGCTATGTTTATTAGAATATTTTTACATTTTTGAAACAATCCTTTAATTAATCTTTAGATTTTCACAACCGTTTATAGCCTCATGAATTACAGAAATTTGATTGACAGCTGCCAAGCTCACTTGCCCGTGCAGTACGCTTCGAACATCGAACTCATTTGCCAGAAGTGATACTCGTGTTGTGTGATTGACAGCAAGCCACACCTGAGTGGCACGTGCAAAACATGCCTCTTGTTTGCTCCATTGGCTGTCTGTGTTCACACTGGCTGTTCTGCTTTTCCATTTTACGCTCCGACTAAACCGTAAATACGATTTTATTTTAAAAACAAAACTGTTTTAATTTCTAAATTAAAAATATTTTTTTATATTTAAGATATTTATAATTACGAGGGGTGTTCAATATGTAATGAAAACAGCCCAATATATCCCAAAGTTTTATATTTACACACTTCATAATTACTTTCGTTTAAAGGTATGTTTATTAGCTAAATAAATGCAAAGTTGCAGTTGTTTAGCTCTCTAGCTAATGTACACAAGCCACATTCAAGATAGGGTACTGAAGTACACTGCAATATGAAATAAAACAATGTTTTCAAAAGCAGATAACTTCATGAACGAGGGATGCTTTCAGTCTGCTTTTTCGTGTGGTAAATGTCCTTATACTGGTGTTTTATAACTGCAAAAATCTTTGATATTGCTTTATATTATATGAAATACTGGGGCTGCCATTATGGTAAAATTCCCTCTTGATGCCAAATTCTCTGGCATTCCATTGACAGAGCCGTTTTTGCGTGAACGATTACATAGTGAAAATGCATACGAAAATCATTTGTAACATTTCATCTGGTCGCTTTGATGTTCATTCGTAAGTAAAATAGCCGATTTTAAAATTTCCATATTTAATCTCATGTGGAGCCGCCGTGGTGTAGTGGATAAACCGCTCGCCTTATAAACCAGGGGTCGCAGGTTCGATTCCCGGCTTCACCAGTCTGTCGGATGAGACTTTAAGCCGTGGCCCCGTCTCCGTTGGTGGGATGATAAACAAAAACACAACAATATTTAATCTCACTCTTAAAGTACCCCAAAATAGGTCATTTGAAATAAGAAAATCACTTTTATGAATACCATCTCTGGCTAACACTAACATGGATCAGACAAAATACCGTGTTTCATCGATGTTTGCATTCGTATGCATTATTATCCCCCGACGAAGTCGGAGGGATATAGTTTTGGCTGCGTCCGTCTGTCCGTCCATTCCGTCCATCCGCACTTTTTGTCTGTCCGGAACCATATCTCAGTACCTATTGGTCAGAATTAATTATTTTTTGGTACAAATGATAAGTACCATGGACTCTTGATATCCTATAAGTTTGGTCAAAATCGACCCTTTAACACTTGAGTTATTGCCCTTGTTTAAGTATAGGCAATTATAAGGCAAAACCTATATTAGCTTTTTTGTGTGATGATCTTCACATTTTATCAAAGCTATTCTATTTAACAACTTCTCGCTATAGACCATGATTGCCAGTGCCTGTAGATAAGAATGGCAGTGTCAAAGTTTTACCACACCCCCTTTGACCCCACCATCCGTCTGTCCCTTCCGTCCGCACTTTTTGTCTGTCCGGAACCTTATCTCAGTACCTATTGGTCAGATTTATTTAATTCTTGGTACAAATGATTAGTACCATGGACTCTTGATATCCTATAAGTTTGGTCAAAATCGACCCCTTAACACTTGAGTTATTGCCCTTGTTTAAGTATAGGCAATTATAAGGCATACCTATATTAGCTTTTTTGTGTGATGATCTTCACATTTCTCAAAGCTATTATATTTAACAACTTCTGGCTATAGACCATGATTGCCAAGTGCCTGTAGATAAGAATGGAAGAGTCAAAGTTTTACGAGGGGTGATCAGAAAGTTCGCGGAAAAGTGCTATTATATCACAGTGCTTTTATCGATTGCAATGGAAATTCACAGATAGAAACTACCATTCAGAGCAAGTTGCCTGAAATTGAAATTTAGAAAATGTGACGTCAGACGTATGAGCACGAGGCGCCACTGTGACGTCACTTCGCTGGAATCGGCCCATCTGTACCCCTGGGTTGCTTCTCGGGGCTAAAACTCGTAGTTGTGTTTGAAATGATTAGTATCTTTAACGGAAAGTAATATTTCATCATTCTTTGAACATAATATGAGGTTTTTATCTTATTCCGCTGCGCTGTGTATTCAAATTAATAGGTTTCAATCGGGAGGGCAGGCCTAAAATGCGTCAATTTTTCGAGTTTTGGTAAATTTGAAATAAAAAAACTTATTTTCTTGACAGTGCTCATCACAATAATTATAATATCGGACTTAACTATCAATATTAGATCTACTGTCCTGAAAAAGGATGTTTTTCGAAGTGTTTAGATAGTTTATTTTAAAGAGTTGACATGCCAAAACAGGCAATGGGCTTATAGAAGTTGAATGCTTTGCCTTTTTGACAGTACTGTCATTCGTTTCGATTTAGAACACCATCCGTTGGATATAAATCTTTGAAAGTTTGCATATAAGAGGAGTAAATAGTTCATTAAACGTGCATGGAACGCAATATGGGCTATTGCAGCATAATAAAATTTTACAAAACGTTGAAGTTTAATTAGTTGTGAAGTAAAATGTCAAAATGCAACGTAAAATGGGCCGCTTCGAGCTATATAGCGTTGCCTTGACGACAGCTGTAACGCACGTAGACGACTAACATCACGCATGTTATAACCGATCAACTACATATGTGTTGCAGTATTTTGTGCTGTAATTCCAGCTCCATTGATCAAACGATGTAGAAATGGCAACTATTTTCCGCGAACTTTCTGATCATCCCTCGTACCACACCCCCCCTTTGACCCCACCTAAGGGGTCAAAGGTCAAATATTTAAATTTCCCAATAACTAAGGCAATTATTAATATTTTTTGCTGAAATTTTGCATTCAGGCAGAACAGCAATAGATATGAAACACATTAAACAGGTATTCAGTTTGAAGGCCTGATTCTGAGCCCCTTTGGTGGACTTAGGGGGTGGGGCCGAGGCAAAATTAAACTTTTTCAGAATATGGTCATGTTGCATATCAAATTAAAGCTGACGACGCTGGCAGCAACATGGTAGCAAATATTTTGCCCACAGACACACCCTCGACCCAGGGGGTGGGGTCAAAAGGTCAAACTATATATTTTTCTGAAAGTAGTCATGTTGCATATCAAATTAAAGCTGACGACGCTGGCAGCAACATGGTAGCAAATATTTTGCCCACAGACACACCCTTGACCCAAGGGGTGGGGTCAAAAGGTCAAACTGTATCTTTTACTGAAAGTAGTCATGTTGCATATCAAATTAAAGGGAATTGAGCACAGAGCACCATGAAAGCAAGTGTGCTGTCATTACACACACCAATGACCCCTGGGGTGGGGCAAAGGGTCATTTTTGTTCTTTTCTAAAAGTGGTCATGTTGCATATCAAAAGTAAAGTGGAATAAGTGTAGACCTACATGCAAGGTAACACTTTGAATTTACACACAATCTTGACCTCTGAGGTTGGGTTTGAAGGTCAGAAATTGAAATTGTGCAGATGTAAGTATATTTTTTTATTGAACTAAGCACTAAATTATACACACAGGCGTTTGTTATGATCTAAATGATACTGTAGGTGAACTGAGGGTTAGATAAATGGGATTTATGCTTTGTGATTTACATGTTTCTCTCAAATAACCCTTCGTCGGGGGATATAAATTCGTCGAATTTGCCTTGTTTCGACATTGCTACACGTAATAACATGTAAATCATCTGACTGGCTAATTTCAGATGATAAAATTGTAGCAAACAAAATTTGTATACCACTCAGATGAGATACCCCTAGATATTGGTTTCAGTTTAATAACTGGTCTGCTGTCTATGCACTGTGTGTATTTAAACTTCGATTCAATAAGAATTGTCCTTTCCTGGTACAAAGCGCAAATGCTGATTTGCAAGAACTGTGCGTATTTAAGTGTTACGTCCATTGCTTTAAACAACATCAACATAAGAGGGGGTAACGTAATAAAACCGTTTGCATGAGAAATTAGTACTGGTCAAAGTTTGTATCGTTATTGCAGATAAAAAGGAAATGAGTCCAAACAGTATGGATATGTGACTCATCATCACTCATGCATGATAAAAATTTGCTTTAGAGAATTTAACATGCCTTTCTACATCTGTTAAAATGATTCATTACAAATCGGAGGAAAATATATGCAGTGTATATTAGTGTGCTTTTTAAAAAGTCTGTAACTTATTTAATTTTGAAAGATAAAATAATGTTTCATACACCGTTATAACGGCCACGCTTTGATCTTTCGTTTGGCATATGGCATAGGATCCTAACCCGTTTGTGGATGGAGTTATGAATGGGTTTTCATTACATATTGAACCCCCCTAGTAAATGTAAATATAAGCAATAAATTCAATTTTTGGAATGTTCATGGAATGATGAATACTTCGGGTCTCTTGCAAAGTTAATGTGAAGCCCTCCAAGCTTCACTTACTTTGCAAGAGACCCTAAGTATTCATGATTCCATGAACATTCCAAAAATAGAATTCATTTCTTAAAGAGTAAAACTTTAACAACTAGAACCTGCTTAGTCGACTAAAACTGTGGATATATTGGATTTTAATTAAATTGTTTATTTCTGAATTGGCTTCTTGTTGAGACGGTTCATTTATGTTTCCAGAGGCTATAATTTGTTCCTTTCAAAATACACATTGTGGATACTTAAAAGAACCTTCTCTGACAGTTCTTTTATGTATTTAAAATGTATATTTTATTAAATTATAAGGCAAACAATATTTTTCTGTTAACCCTTTGCAGACCAGAAACCCCTAAATGGGTACTTTAACAAACAGTGAGGAATCAGATGAAATGGCGCATAATGCAGCATTTCATCAGGGTCTGCACTGTTTGCTAAGAAAAAACAATCTTCAGACTAATACATACAATATTTTTTGGAAATTATAACCTGTGACCCCTCAATATATACAATGGACCATCCTGACTTTATTGTATTTAACTTTACTGAAAATTCCATTGGTCTTAAAAGGGTTAAATATTGACTACAGGCCAACTCCTTTACCTCAAACTACTGATAAATCAAAGTGAAAATCTGGTCCCAAAGGTCTTAGGGGGCTGATTAGAGCAAACTGTAATTTCTATAATGCTTTTCCACAGGTATGACCGAGTTCCAAGAGATATGTCAAAGTTAGAGGAACAGACGACTGACCTGCCATCCCCAGTACTGCCACAGATGTACACTACCACTAAGTCGGCGGTCAACCTGTTTGGATTCCTGTGCCGCTACCTGCTTCACCACCGCTGGGTCTGGACGGTACAGCAGCCAACCGTGAACAGTATCAGCATGCAGGGCATTGGTAGAATACTTTCTACTCTAGCTAAGTGAGTAAAATTTCATAAGGAGAATGACATTGTTTATTTGTTTGTTACGTCCCAAGTCAACAGCTATGGTCATGGCGGGACGGTCAGTTCACCTGATCACACTTTTTCCTGGGCAAGCTTGAACAAGCAGTTAACCAGTACTTTGTGCACATACTTTCGCTTGTAACTGACAACAACCCTTCTTGAATTATTCAGCTGAAGGGAGGAGAATGACAGTAATCAATCTCCACGAAAGTATGGGACCGGGCCGGGATGGAACTCGCGACCCCATCGGTAAATGTAATAAAATTTTCGAATGCTTCTCTTTCTGTTCTCAAATAAAATATTGGTTATCAGAGCGGGAATTCACATTGTCAGAATGTAAACAGAGAAGACCATGATCTAACTGCTTCTTCAGAAGCAGTCTGATCTGGGTCTGCACTGTTTGTCTAGGCCTTTGTGGCAGGCAACAAGTGCATGAAATTTTAGAGCATTTACTGTACTTATGGCATATGTGTCATGTTTGTCTAGGCCTTTGTGGCAGGCAACTAGTGTATGAAATGTTAGTGCATTTACCGCAATTATGGCATATGTGTCATTTGTTTGTTTGATTTGATTCTTTACGTCCCATCAACAATCTTTCAGTTATTAAAGGGACAGGTCTTCCTGGGTTGAACCAGCACTAAGCTAGGATTAATGTTCTTGCTCAAGGACACAATGCAGTGACGCAGGTGAGGCTCGAACCCACGACCGTTCTTGAGTCAAGCACTCTTACCACTGAGCCACTGCCCTCCTGCATATGTGTCATGTCATTCTTAATACATGTATGGGAAGCTACCTAGTTGGGCTAGAGGCCTAAATTTTTTCCAGAGCCTTCATCTATGTTCCAACTTTGTGTTCTGAAGCAGCAATAGCTCTAGCTACACTGCTGGTACTACAAGGGCCAGACCAGCTTAATAGTATACCGTCTCCGATAATATACTGAAATAGACTATAAACTTATTACTCACTGGACTGGTTCTAGCTACACTGCTGGTAAAGTGCAGTCCCTTTATAATATACCACATTATTATAAAAATTTGGATAACATGGTCATGTTGTGGTTATTTTTTTACCATGGAATTTTATAAAGGAATTCCTTTGTAAAATTGTCTCCATTTATAACACTATCCATTCCTAAAGACTTTATTATGTTATAAAAGGGACTGCACTGTATATGCTGTTTAAATGGCATAATCTGTTTGGTCCATCAAGATCTAAATTTTCTTCTCATATGTTTGTGTCCTCATATTTTTCATTATTATTTTTAGCTCACCTGAGCCCAAGGCTCATGGGTGAGCTATTAGTATACCAGTCACTCCGGCGTCCGTCCGTTGTCCGTCGTCCGTCCATCCACAATTTCAAACATCTTCTCCTCTGAAACCACTGGGCCAATTAAATTTAAATTTCATATGGAGGTTCCTTAGGACCAGGAACGAAAGTCTGTTTAAATGGTCGCGGTCACATGACCAAGATGGCAGCCGGTCCATATATGGTAAAAACCCTTTAAAAATCTTCTTCTCCAGAACCAGGAGGCTGATGACCTTGGGACTTGGTATGTAGCATTGCGGATGTGGGGCCTACCAAGTTTGTTCAAATGATGATCCTAGGTTGACCATGACCTACTTAATGTCAAGGTCAAATTTGCTTCCTAATGCATTTAAATGGGAAAATTTCTGAAAAGTTGATTTTTTTGAAAACTGTGGAAGCCTTAGTCATAATTCTCACTTGATATGTTTAACCTTATGAGACAATGGCTATAAATAAGTTCCAAAAGTCAAGGATGACCTTTGACCTTTCAGCCTAGGTCACTCATAATGGAGTCCCATCAATATATTAAAACATAGTTTTCTCACAAACCATTGGCCCAATTGAACTCAAATTTCATATGAAGACTCCTTATGATAAGTTAGCCAAAATTTATGCAAAATATTTTGTTCACATGACCAAGATGGCTGCCGCGCCCATATATGGTAAAAACCCTTTAAAAATTTTCTTCTCCAGAACCAGAAGGCTGATGACCTTGGGACTTGGTATGTAGCATTGGGGATGTGGTGCCATCCAAGTTTGTTCAATCAATGATCCTAAGTTGACCTTGACCAACTTAACGTCAAGGTCAAATTTTCTTCCAAATTCATTTAAATGGGAAATTTTTTGAAAAGTTGATTTTTTGAAAACTGTTAAAGCCAAAGTCATTATTCTCACTTGATATGTTGTAACTAATGAGACAATGGCTATAAGTAAGTTTTAAAGGTCAAGGTTGACCTTTAACTTATCAGCCAAGGTCGCTCATATTGGAGTCCCATCAACACATTAAAACATAGTTTCCTCAGAAACCACTAGACCAATTGATCTCAAATTTCATATGAAGACTCCTTATGATAGGTTAGCCAAAATTTATACCAATTGTGCTGGTCACTTGACCAAGATGGCCACCATGCCCATATATGGTAAAAGCCCTTTAAATATCCTCTTCTCTGGAACCAAAAGGCCAATGGCCTTGGGACTTGGTATGTAGCATTGGGGATGTGGGCCCTGCCAGATTTGCACAAATGATGAATCTAGGTTGACCTTGAACTACTTTATGGCAAGGTCAAATTTGATTCCTAATGCATTTATATGGGGAAAATCTTGAAATGTTTATTTTTTTCTATAAATGTTTACACCGAAATCATAATACTTGCAAAAAATGTTTAACCTAATGGGACCATGGTTTAATGTCAAGCTGACCTGTGACCTTTTATCCAAGGCCACTCATTTGGATTGCCGCATACCTATCTAAATATCTTTACTCAGAAATCACTGGGCTGTTTGATGGAGTATTCATTAGATTGTTTTAGGTCACTCAACCAAAAATGGCCGTAACCCACATAAAACAAAATATGTTTAATTATAAGCCGTAGTTGATCTTGACCTATTTTAACATTATTAAGGAGATCAGGGGAGCGCTTCAGGACCGTCAGGTCTCTAGTTATTCTTACAGGCTGCATTATTTTGTTGAGTTGCTGTTCTGTAGTTCCACTAACATTGCACTTTCTTGTTTTACAGAATACGTCTACAGCAAGGCTTCCATTTCTGTCTTAGTGACTCTGGTATTGTCAATATGGTGCTTGAAGTGGATATGAAGGTGAGTTCCATTGAAGGTCCTAACTCTATTGTGCATGCATTTCTTTGCTGTCTGCTGACTTTTTATTATCAAAATTAACTTTTTTTAAAAACTTCTTTCGTGAACACTATCAGATTGTCAAACAATTTGGATCCATCTCCCTTCCCTTTAGAGTTAGTGAGTTATCTGCCCTTGAGGGAGCGTAGTGGCTCAGTGGTAGAGTGCTTGACTTGAGACCCAGGGGGCGCCGGTTTGAGCCTCATTGGCGTCACTGCGTTGTGTCCTTGACCAAGAACATTTATCCTAGCTTAGTACTGGTTCAACCCAGGAAGACCCGTCCCTTTATAACTGAAAGATTGTTGATGGGACGTAAAGAATCAAATCCCAAAAAAATATCTGCCTTTGATATAGCTGAAAATGGTTTGTTTTTTTTACCTGTATAGTAAAACCTGTGTAAAACGGCCACTCTCAAAAAGACTGAAAATTGGTTTTCAAGACCAATTATTGCTTAATGCAGATCAAAAGTATTGCAGAATGCTCCAATGCTCCAAAGGGAGCATTCACCAATACTTGCAGCCTTTATTAAGCTACCATTTGTCATTAAAATCTTTGTTTTGTTAATTTTGCATGGCCGTTTTACACAGGTTTTACTGTAGTTCCTGTACTATATAGACTATCTATCTGAATGAAACTTCACAGATGTGTTTCACATTAAAGGTTGCATATTGTGACTAAAAACTGTCACTCTGACTTTTCCAGTTCATGAGTTATCAGTCCTTGATATATCTGATAATAGTCAATGACCAGTAGTTCCTTTTCTAAAGGGTGATAAGAAATTCATTCCGCAGTTCATCATAGAATTTCAAATCATTGACAGGCCCTCAGATAAGAATGTGTTATTATAAATTATTATTTTTTTTACTACTCAACCAAAACATATGTTGTGGATACTCAAAAGAACCGTCTCGATAAGACAGTTCTTTTGAGCACCCTGGTCCCAAAACACATGTTTAAACTGATGGATAAGAAAATAATTGCAATTGTACGCTTACAAATATTGCGTACCCATAGACTAAGAAAAGGTGTCTGTAAGCTCAAAGAAATACTTTACAGCCTGATCTGAATCTACACTGGTCAGAATGTCTAACATTGTTAGTTTTTTGTTTGATTTGATTCTTTACATTTCAGTTAAACAGGGATGGGTCTTCCTGGGTTGAACCAGTACTAAGCTAGGATAAATGTGTCTTGCTCAAGGACCACAACGCAGTGACGCCAGTTTGGCTCGAACCCGCAGCCCTTTGGTCTCGAGTCAAGCACTCTACCACTGAGCCACTGCGCTCCTCTGACATGGCTAGAAATCTCACTAGACTCCTCATTTATTAGTGGTTTATAACAATATTTATTTACAGTTAGGACATCATATCTCCATGGGTGAAAGATTTCAGGATTATTCCTGAATTCAGGCTTTTGAGGCTGACTTTCCATAGAAAGTCAGCCTCAAAATGCTGAATTCAGCCGATTATTAAAGGTTCTCTGATTTATATTCAGTCTTTCTTAAGACACTTGACCATTTAAGCTTCAAATTGTGAATATTTAGTGGGCATATTGCAAGTTCTAAGATTTGGGTTTTGAAAGTTCAGGATTTAGGATATTTTGAACTTTCACCAATGTATCTCTATCCCAGTTCTGTGGCTAATATCTATTTTATATCTAAAAAAATAAGCTAAGGTGTCCCCAGCAGTGCCTGCGGTACTTTTTTTTCAGAGATATGCATGAGAAGTTAGCTCTCTTCATATGGGCCCCAATGCGAGAAAACCTGTCTTCAGTGGTTTGCAAACAACACAGGCGCAGACCAGTCCATGCAGACTGATCAGGGCCTTTGTTATTGGCTTTATGGAAAGTATCATATGTAAACTAGTCACTCTAGCTGAGGAGACTGGTTTGAAACTTGCTTTGTCGGAAACTCGAAGACAGGTTTTCTCGGGACGAGGCCAATATAGTCTTGTGTTGAATGTTTCAGGATCCCGACCATAAGCTCGTAACCACAAAGAGCAGACCAACATGTGTAGTACAGTATATCTTGTTCCCACCACAGATGAAAACTTCTTCAGAGAGGTAGGCTTCCTGTCTTTCTATTCTTAATAACCCTTAATGGGCCAATCACAACAAAAGTCGTCTGCTTTTCTCGTCTGCTGAAATGTTTCAGAAGCCTCTATGGCAAACATTGTGGACCCAGATCAGACTGCTCCTATAGGAGCAGTCTGTTCTGGATCTGCCCTGTTTGCTTCTATACTTAATTCGTCAGTAATGTTAGGCAATTATTTGCAGTAGACAACTTCAGCAGACGACATTTTCAGATGCATTTTTTTCTTGGTGCTTTAAGGGTTAGCTACATAATAAATGCACATTAGAAAATGAAAAAGAGGATCTTACATGAGTGCTTATGTTATAATTGAATTTATTGAACGAGTTGGGGGAAAAGTGATAAAATTCAAGGCATGTGGAAACTTTTATAGCTTTTTCGCTACAAGTTTAATAAATTCAATAATACAGGAACACAAATATTAGATTCTATTACATTATTGACATTAAAATTATGATTAAAATTACCTTGAAATTGCATTTTTGTCGTGAAAAGTTTAAGATTTTGTATGCAATGTTGGTATGGACCTCATTACATAGTGTTACTAAACCACCAGTGGTTTATCAATCTTAATACATGGCATCATATTACTCCCAGACGGGATCTGCACAAAACTTCTATCTTGAAAAGGCTATTTACAACACCTGAACACGACAACACGTCAATCAAAATGAAGAAAAATGTTTAAGGAACAGGTTTTAATGGTATAGGGTTGGTTGACTGCAATGTTTTCTGTCTTGAAAACCAACACATCGATGACATTACGTGGTTTCTAAAAGTAGTTTGACAACTATCTTAAGTTTTAAACATTAGTTAATTAAAAATGCTGAGCCAGACCAGACTGCCTTAAGAATCTACACTGTTTACCACTACATAAGAAAATAATCGCAAATTTATGCCCAAAAAAGTATACACATGTACAGTAAAACCTGTCTAAAATGGCCACTCTCAAAAAGATCACATATTGGTTTCCAAGACCAATTACCACTTAATGCAGGTCAAAAGTATTGCAGAATGCTCCAAGAGAGCATTCTGCAATGCTTTCCACCTTCATTTAGCTACCATTTGTCATTAAAATCTTTATATTGTCTATTTTTGAGTGGCCGTTTTACACAGGTTTTACTGTTAGCTATATTTTAGAACTTTCATCCATGCAGTATTGTTGTTTAAGAAATAGATCAGCTATAGCAGTGAATTGTTGTGTCATAATTCACTGTTTGAGGGTCAATTGTAAAGGAGATCAAATCACGAGCGCTCAGCGCGAGTGATTTATCTTCGTAAAACTGACCGACAAACAGTGAATTATTACTCAACAACTCATGCACTAGAGCTGATCTATTTCGATTCTAACACACAATAAACAACGAAAACACATTTGAACTCTTCAGCTTCTTCCAACTTTCTGCCATTGCACTGAAGAACTCCCCCCCAATACTTAGACTACACCGCATTGGTTTGTGTGTATTTGTAACGTCTTTCAAGCGTAAAAATGAAGTACATGCAGTCTAACGCCATTAATGATGTCATTTTCCAGTAGCAAATGACGTCAGCTAGCAATCACTTTCCTTGCGCTTCCAAAACTGTGAATTATTGTTTGATATATCACACTTTTTTAACGTTGTCTCTATAGGCGAGGTGTTTTAAAATTTTACTCACATGTCAAGCGTTGTTGTTATAGTATGAGTGACGAGGAAGATGAGATGGAATCTACGGAAGCAGACGGCGAGTTACAGATCGTCACCGAGTGCTGGATTGAGCCCCAGAAAGGGGTCTGTATCAACAATACTCAAGAGAGGAACCAGTTTGAGGGAATCACATGCAATGAGATGGCGAATACAGTAAGTTAACCCTTTATATACAGGAAACCTTTAAACAGGTTTTTTTACAAACAGTGAAGACCCAGATGAAATGCCGCATAATGCGGCATTTCACCAGGGTCTACACTGTTTGTTAAGGTAAAAAAGATCTTCAGACAAAAAATGAAATCAGAATTGAAATTTGGCCATTCTGAGTGCAATAGGGTTAGACTGCACACCCAGCTAACCAGCAGGGCTAGAGGTCTAGTTTTTGCTGTGGCCATTCATTTAATTTGCTTCTGTATGTGATCAGTGAAGACTCTGGCAAGACTGCTGATACATACATGTAGACTTGTATGAGCCTTTGGAGGTCATTAATTTGAGAGGTACAAAAATCTTAAATGTTACACACACCCACCAAGTACATGTAAGCAAACGCATGACCAAAAACAAGGAGACCAGTTCTCACAGGAAAGACTCAGATCAGATTGGGCATATACTGGTACCCAATCTGATCCTAATCTTCACCACCCTTAGCTACTCATTGAATACACAGCCAATACTATGATTTGACTAGGTAGGCATTAACTTTAAAGGCTTATTTTAATCTTCACTGGACATACAGGTCATTCTGCTGGTTTTGTCATGCACCGACTCAAATATGGTCACTTTATGTCAAAGGGAGACTAATATAGGGACCGCCATGTGAGAGAACTTACAACAGAGTAAGACTCAAACCAGTCTCCTCAGCTACAGAGACTAACTAGGATATTAAAATTTCACCTGAAGCAAGTTTAGATATGATACTTTCCAATAAGCAAATAACAATGGTGCTGACCAGACTGTGCTGATGTGCAGGCTGGTTTGCGCCTTTGTTATTCGCAAACCCCGAGGACAGGTTTTCTTGTGCGAGGCCCATAACATAGTGCTTTACTTTGACATGGAATCCAAAAAGACTGCTCTGAATTCTTATCCCACCAATATTTTCCTCCTGAAAATGTCTTCTTTTTACGTCTGCTGCATATATTCATGTGCACTTCAGACAAGATGTTATCATGGAAACGAACATTATGAACCCTGATCAGATTGCTAGGGAGTGAAACCCAAACCAGGCCTCCATTTAAGTGTTTGTAATTGAAAATTATTTTTCTTATTTCTCAACCAAACCTTATGTTGTGTGTACTCAAAAGAACCGCCTCAAAGAGCGTAAAAATTTCCTAAACTGGACCTATGTAACCCAATTTGCTCAGTTGCAAAATCTTATTAGAATCATGAAATTTGCCCTTGTTCTTTGTATATAGCAAAATAATGCCTGTCTTCTTGGTTTACAATTGTGCAAGACTCAAGTAAGGCTGCTGAACTAAGAAAATGAGGGTTCAGGAATATTTGGATGTACAGTAAAACCTCTGTGAAACGGCCACTCAAAAATAGACAAAACAAAGATCTTAATGACAAATGGTAGCTTAATGAAGGTCAAAAGTATTGCAGAATGCTTTTTCTGCAATACTTTGGACCTGCATTAAGCAATAATTGGTCTTGTAAACCAATTTTTGGTCTTTTTGAGAGTGGCTGTTTTACACAGGTTTTACTCTAGCTATCATGCAAACATATGTGGTGCTGTGCTACTGTCAATTTCATCATTCATACGAGGGATATATACAGGTAGGTTTTGTCTTAATGATGATACATAGATTGAGACGGCAGTGTTATACAGAGAGGAGAAAGGCAAGCCAAGGCAGAAACATCTAGGGGATCCATATATATTGATTTTTATGCTTCCTGGATGAGAATAGATAATCTCAATGTCATTCCTTCTTTGTGGTCTAGGCCTCCAGATAAGTGTGTGCAATAAAAATTATTTTTATCTTCCAACCAAAAGATATGCTGTGGGTTCTCTAAAGAACCATCTCTATTAGACAGTTCTTTTGAGCACCCATAACACTTGTTCAAGCTGATTGATAAGAAAATCACACTTTTTTGTCCATACAGGTCACTTATCTAGACTGATATGATCCATTTGTCAAACTTGTGTCATGTGTTTTATACAGGATTCACACGGGATAGGCAGCAATCAAAAATATTAATATTGTCGACAAAGGTAGATCAAAAATAGTTAGAAACAGTGTTTTTGATTGCCATTTGTCGCCTGACTGGCAACAAATGGCAATTGACAACACTGTTTCTAGCGATTTTTGATCCGCGTTCGTCCAATGTTTAGAGCGTTTTCGATTGCCGCCTATCCGGTGTGGGATTGCTCTCATATTCAGCCTAAGATAAAACTTTTTTAACCCTTGTCCTGCTGAATTAGTTAATATGGTACATTCATTTCTGTTTTCCAGTCAATTCAGTTGCGTGATTTCAATTACTACAATGGATTCTGAGGCTGCATGGAAAACAGTGCAGATTCTGATCAGATGGCTTCGTAAGACGCCAGCTGATCTGGATCTAAACTGTTTTCTAAAGAAGATATATCAGATTCAGCAGGACAAGGGAAATAATAATGATAATAAAAAAAAATGATGTCCCCCACCCCTCCCCCCATATAGAGGGGCATATAGCATCACCATTGTCTGTACTTCCCACCCTGTATGTACATCCGGTCCCATGGTTTCTGTGCAATATCTTTTGAGGGAGTCTTTTTTCTCATACAATGGCCCCTGGGCTTGGGGATCTGTTTCACATTGATACATTTCTATTGTTTGTGGCAGTGTTCCTTGGTTATAATCAGTACTGGCGGGGTTGGTTTATGGTTTTGCGGGGGGATTTTTTTTTGGGGGGGGGGGGGTATGTCCAGGATCACCCAAAGGCTCAACCGGCAGTGGTTCTGGTTTTAAAGCATCTCAGAAGTTGGGGCCACTGCTTAAAGTCACATCCGACAGACTGGGAGAAGCCATAGTTTTTTCTGATTTCTCTATGTAAACATTTTCAGTAGTATTTCTTGAAAGTATCTCCTCTTCCAGGGAGAACCATCTTGGAATAACAAGAAAGGCCTTTCTTATCTTGGGCTAGGGCTCTATTTGATGGGACCATATCAGGGTCATAGGCCCTAATATTTTGTTTGTTTGAGTAAGATCTGTGTACTATAAATATTTCTGGTGGCAGATACAAATCTTGCAGATGGCAGAATGCTTAAAATGATTGTTGAACCCTTGTCCAATTGTAAAAATAAATGTTCTATGTTCTGACAGTCTTATAGACCTTTACAAACAAATTCAAATTAATTTAGCAGAAATGGTAGCTGGGCTTCTACAAAAAAAAGCTCAAACATAAAAAAATAGGATTGCAAGAGGACATGGCCAGTTTCCCTTATGTACCACAGGCCTTCAATTAAGAGTGTGTTTCAAAATATTTTTTTTTCATATTTCTCAACCAAAACTTATGTTGTGGGTACACAAACAGTGTACACCCTGATCAGGAGCATGCTGATTTGGGGATACACTGTTTGGTTAGGTCCATCTGTCCGAATATTTTGGGTAACTGTCATGTGCCTTCTATAGTAAGCTTATCTTGGTTAACACTGATGAGTACAGGCTTCATACATATCAGGAAATAATTTTTTTAAATTAATCCTTGAGGATTTTTCAGGAATTTCAAGGTGTATTGGGGAAAAACTAAATTTTTCAAAAATGTCTTGGAATTTTGCAATTCCAAACATGAACACAAAAGATATGCAATTTTTTCCTCACTGGATTGGTGTTTATACAAAAGACATAAAAATTGATCTTTATAATGCTGCAGCTCTGCAGATTTTTTCTATAGCTTGGCTTCAGTTTTGATTTAATCTTATCGCTGACTGAATTGTGTGTTGTAGTATCAGTACTATTTTCTTTATTGGACGACATTTTGCTGTGACCAATATGTCAAGAAAACTGGATATTTATTAGAAAAATGTTAGGGAAATTTCAAGGAATTTATGAACCATGTTTCTGTCCAAATATTAACTCTTGTCATGCTGAATATTTTTATTTACTTCATTTCTCCCAATTTTTATCCCATTAACTTGCAGCATTCCAATTGTTTGTTTGATTTGATGCTTAATATCTCAATCAACAATTTTTCAGTCATGTTGGGATGACATTCCAGTTGTAAGCAAGTAATTTGAATCAGTCAAAAATAGTGTGGATCCTGATCAGATGGCTTTGTTTGAAGCCAACTGATCTGGATCTACAGTGTTTTCAAAACAGGATATATCCAAGTTTAGCAGGACAAGGGTTAAGGCTAAATATGGTATACAACAATTCAGCAATGATAAGATGTTGTCTTTGGAGAGCTCATGTTTTCAAGATTATTATTAGAACTGGCTTTATCAGATTAAGCTGGGTCATGTCTTTACAGTATTTTCGCAGTTTATTTCGTCAACTAGGCCAAGAGTCATCCACATCACAGAGTTTCCTAGTTTCAAGATGTCCTACATAGGTGCAGTTTATAGCGTACTTGGAATGTTCGCTATAAATATTGACGTTACCAATAATTATGTTTGTTGAGTGTTTCTAAAATTTTGACACAGCTTTGCCTTATCAAGTGAGTTGGCCTTGTATGACTCCCAAGTTTTCAACTCCCACCCCTAAGGATATATCCAGTTTTACAAACAGTAAAGATCCCATTCATCTGGCATTGATGTTTGTCCAGCATTTCTGAAATGTAGACATTGCTGACTTTTCTGGCAATCTTAATCTTTTCTTTTGTCTTCTCATTTGAAAGGAGGAGCACAGTTTCAAATTTAAATTCAAATTTATTTCAACTAGTCTCAGGTTTACAACATAAGTAAACAACAAGAGAATACAAGAAAACAATAGCAAACATTTCATCAACTCAGTGGTGGAGTGCTCGGCTTGAGATAGAGGCCTGGTTGGTTTGAGCCTCAATAGAGGCACTGACTGTTGTGTCCTTGAGTAAGACACTTTATCGTCTGCTCAGTACTGACTAAACTAAATACATGTATGAAGAGGATAATTAACCTGATCGGTTGACTAGCTGATTTGGATCTACTATGTTGGCCAGTGCAGGATATGTGAACCTATTGAGCAAGAGATAAAGCCTTCTGATATGATTACTATAATCCAGAATATGAGTATCTAATAGATTTCCTTGTAAACCTTGTGTTTACATAATTTAGCAAAATAAAGGACTGAATTACTCTGAGGAGTGTTGCATTTGGAAATGTCCAGCCTAATAAGGGCCAACCCATAAAGTGCCAACTATAATTGGCAGCAGACGAAAATTTTAAATTTTGCCGCTTTTCAAAAATAAAAAAATAAGGCGTGATATTTCAGAAGATTCTCATGACATATCATTCCTTATTTCTTTTGAAAATTTGGAAAGATGTCACAAAATTTGTCGTCTGTTGCAGTCCTGGTTGGCGCTTTAATGGTAAAGTTAGCTAGATAACTAGACTACTTTATTTCTAAACTTAAATCTTAAAAGTGCTAAATTTCTAAAATGGAATCTTCCAATTGATGATCCCATTTATCAGTATATGATTCATGAAAGAAAGCAAACTAATTGTCTCTGATCAGACTGCTTCTCTGGAGTATTTTGGACTTTCGTGGACTATTTTGTTTGCAAAACTGTTTTCTGTAGAGTAAATGTATTTGGTTATACATTTTTGGATTAATGTATTTTGGCACTCAAAAAGACTTAAAGTGCTGAATTTCTAAAATGGAATCTTCAAATTGATGATTTCTAGGTATCAATAAGTAAAACTAACAAATAATACTGATCAGACTGCTCCTCTCAAGGGCTATTTTGTTTACAAAAGCTTTACCTGTAGGGTAAAAGTATTTTGGCTTTGGCACTCAGAGAGTTAACTCCATATAATAATAATATTAAGCCTGGTAGGGAGTGCAGTGGCTCAGTGGTAGAGTGCTTGACTTGAGACCGAGAGGCAGAGGGTTCAAGCCTCACCGGCATCACTGCCTTGTGGTCCTTGAGCAAGACACATTTATCCTAGCTTAGTACTGGTTCAACCCAGGAAGGCCCATCCCTGTTTAACTGAAAGATTGTTGATGGGACGTAAAGAATCAAATCAAACAAACAAAATATTAAGCCTGGCTGAATTTATTATTTACTTATAAATTATAAATGGGCTTACCACAAACCTTTTGATGCAGAAAATACCATGGGGTGGTTTTAATGAATTGACTGCTGTCCGGTAACCAGAATTGAAAATTTTTCCGAATATGATGATGTGGCATATCAGATTTAATGGGATCAAGAGATTTTGTTTGTTAGTGTTGCAGTTCAACAATATTACATTCATAACAAACCTACTTTTAAATGAAATGGGGACAGAGATAAGATTAACTCTTTTCTTGCTTGTGTCTTCTACTGATAATCTTTGCAAACAGTTTGGACCTAAATCAGGACAGACAGTATGTCGGTCCTGATCTGGATCCAAACTGATTGACACTCTCATAATGTTCCTGAAAGAATTTTTTGAAACTAATAATTTTGAAAAAGTCAGCAGACAAGTATGAAAAGAGTTAAGATTGCCAGAAGTGCCTCACTGTGCCAAAGCTCTTGTGGACATCCCAAATCCCCAAAATATTAAATATGTTACATCCAAGTCCATCCAACTGTAGAACAATATGCTAGAAGGAAGTTTTAACTCTCACTAGTTTTCAAATTTTAAGTTGAATTTTGATGCATGTCCTTCCTCTGAAGCTACATATTTCAGTCATTATTTATATCAGTGAGCATGAGAAATATTTGGCAATATTTTATTTAAGATTAATTTGGAAGACTCAGAATCTGAAAAAAGTGTTGGCAGCTTAGGAAGGAATTTGCATTATATTTTTTCAAAAAGGCGGCCAAAAATTGTTGAGTACTTGTGGAAAAACTTGTTCTTTGGCAATGCTACACATTTAGTATCGTAAGATGTGTATTGTTAGGCTGTTTTGTTGTAAAATGCTTGACATATCTCTGGAAAATAGCAAATCATTTAACCCTTGAGCCAATTTAAGCCCAATGGACTTGCCCACCAAGCCCATCTCCAATTTTAGAGGTGATGGGTTGTATCTTTCTCTTTTTTTTCTCGAATTTTTAATAGAACATTCTGTAAGCAAACAGTGAAGATCCTGATCAGATACCACATTATGCTGTGTCTGATCTTGGTCTGCACTGTTTGCCTATGTCCCATAAAAAGGATGCTAGGTTATATGGGTCCAATGAATGTCATTTCAAGCTGCAGAATCAAAAAAGGACCTGCTTAATTTTGCCCATTACAGTACTATTATACATACGGTAATCAGTTTATTTTATAAACAAAATACATGTAGGTTTTGTCATTTAATTGAGCAGTATAATAATATGGTTTGGGTACATTTTCAAGTGATATCCCTCATGTACGTGCTTGAATGGTGTTGTATTCACTGTTCCCACTTGCGGTTACGCAGCATCTTGTCAAGTAGCGTATATTGCATGTGTGAGATGTTCTTACTTGTTGAAGTCATATGATTAAAAAATCGGTAAACTCATAAATCCCTACTTATGGATATAATAATTATCAATGAAAAGTCTATATGGCTTTGATAAGCTGATTGGAGAGCTCAAAGTTTTGTTTTTGGATAAGTTTATCAAAACACTGGTACTTGAAATTGTGAGAAATATTCATAAGCCACTGAAGAGCTGATAAGGGGAGATAACAGTATTTGTAGTAGCGACATAGCTGTATCAGAAACCTGATAAAGAAGGGGGCATGATCTGATGTGATGTATCCTTTGTACATTTTATGATAAAGAGATTTAGTGATAAAACTAAACTGCATCTTGTTAAAATTAAAACCCTTACCATGCTACACTCGGATACAGTAAAACCTGTCTTAAGCGGCCACTCAAAAAGAAGACCAAAATTGGTTTTCAAGACCGATTATCGCTTAATGCAGGTCACAAGTATTGCAGAATGCTCCAAGGGGAGCATTCTGCAATACTTTCGACTTTCATTTAGCTACCATTTGTAATTAAGATATTTTTTTTTGTCTATTTTTGAGTGACCGCTCAAGGCAGGTTTTACTGTATATCCTGTTTGGAAACCTGTGTTGATCCAGATCAGCTGTCAGCTCAGAAGCCAGCTGATCAGGATCTACACTGTTTTCCACTCTGCTTGTGAGTACAGGCATATGAGCTGAGGCCTGGTCTTCTTCATGCATAGAAAAACACACTGGAAAACTTTTGAAAGTTGTCATGCTGAGCGTGATATTTCCTCTTTTGAAAACATTGTAGATCCGGATCAGCTGGCTTCTTCAGAAGCCAGTTTGTCTGGATCTTCACAGGTTTCCATTCAACCTGTGAATCCATGACTATAAATCGTAAGGTTATGAAGCTCGACTGACTGGAAATTAGCATTATGTACTTCATCAGCAGGACAAAAGTTGATAAATTAACTCTTTGCATGCTGGGTAATTTTTCATGCTTTTGTTGTCATCTGTTGACTTTTTTCAAAATTCACTTTATTAAAAAATTATTTCAGGAAAACTATCAGGGTGTCGAACAGTTCTGGATCCAGATCAGGACCGACATTCTGTCGGTCCTGATTTGGGTTCAAACTGTTTACAAACATTATCAGCAGGCAACAAAAGTTACAGCCACTAGCAAGGAAAGAATTAATTAAATTAAGAAAAAAAAATTAATTGGCGGATATGGAAAAAAAAGAGACGTTTGCGCATAATTGATCCAGATTAGTGCACCTAATCGTGCATTGCAATTCAGATCCAAATTTTTACATACAGTTTGTTATATCTTTTTTTATTGATAGTACAAAGAAAGACATTTCATGTCATGGATGCATAGATTTTCATGGCCTTCTCTGATCATATGGTCCTTTTTCTGGCCAGTTTTTACTGATCAGTATATGCTATTAATAATTTGTTTATCAAAAGTTGTTGGTACTTTCATTCATAATTAAGGCTTTGATCAATTAAGTCATTCACCCAAGATGACAAGTTGCATCAAAATAAAGAAGATATCTTCTCATATGTCTGTTATCTCAAATTAACTTAACACACTTAGCAAACAACCTAAGTAATGTCATTACCTCAAAAATGATTCAACCTCCTAGGTCACAGGAGTGCAGTGGCTCAGTGTTAGGGTGCTACTAAGACTTGAGATTGAGTGATCACTGGCTCAAGCCTCACCACAGACACTGTGTTGTGTCCTTGAGCAATACACTTTATCCTGTGCTTAGTTCTGGTTCAACCCATAAAAGTCCCTGACATGGCTGAAAATCATCGACTAAGATCAAGCATACAAACAGCCTCCATGGTAGCTGGTCTGCTTGTTGGAGTTGAGGTTGAGAATTTGATACCCAGCCACACTATATCAACAGGCATCAAAACGATACTTGCTGCAGCTCTGATAGAAAGGGTAGTGTAAGGCAGGCAATAGCTAAATTATATAAATAATGCCTGTTGAAAGGTAATAGATTACAAATTATTCTTTCCATAGTCATAATGAAAGTATGAAAATTATAAGGGAATACCAAGTATTCAAGTGATCAAGTGAATCTGGAATGCAATACCTATCTGCCGCAATTTACCCACAAACCCGGTAAAAAGAGCTGTCGGTATGGCCAAATTATTATGCTACATATTAATCAAAGCTTGCAGTGGCCAAGTATTATTACACATGTGGTATATGATATTTATGATACCATTACAGAAAAGTCCCTTTCTAATACTATGTTTGGGGTCCTGGAATATGGACCATGCTATAAGTGAATCATGTCATAAAGGTGCAATTTTACAAAGGAATTATAGGAAAATGACCATGACTATGGTCATTTTCCTATAATTCCTTTGTAAAATTCCATGGAAAAAAATTGGGAGCCCCAACATGACCATAATATATCCAGATATGTGTTATAACAAGATGTTTTATAAAGGGACTGCACTGTTTTCAGCCTCGTTAGCACAATGTTCCTTTAAGCTCTTTTTGAGTTGTGAATTGGAATATCATCTTCTGGTTTCTGGCCAGTCCAGTGGTGTGACAAGTTTGACTGTTTCCCAAAATGTGCCATTTCAGTGTTGTCCCTGAATTGCTGTGGAGAATCAGGGATTTTGTTCTGTTGTCAAACCAGCCTGGGTAATCCGGACTTTGACCAGAGCTTTTCAGAAAGTTTGAACATTGAAATGTCCTTGCAATGCCAAGCTTATGCCCTGACTTTTGCAAAATATTCTCTGGCCCCACAGTGGCTATCTATACTTGGATTAAGCAATTTACCTTCTCAAAAAAGAACATTTAATATATGCATCTAAATACATGAACAAATTTACTTATATATGTAACAATACATTACATATATATGCAAATTTAGTAGAAATTAAATTGTTGAAAAAAAATCTATAGTTTTGTTTGCTTATTGAATTATTGTGCTTGACTCTTTCCTTGTTAGCTGCGACTTCCGTCATCTGATAACATTTACAAACAGTTAAGACCCAGATCAGGCCCGACAGAATGTCGGTCCTGATCTGGACCCGAACCATTTGACACTTTGATAGTATTCCTGACAGAATTTTTTGAAAAAGTTAATTTAAAAAAAAAGTCAGTACACGACAACAAAAGCATGAAAAATTGCCCAGCATGCTAAGTGTTAAGGGTGAAAATATGATAGGCCATGTTTGAACAGAGTAATAATTTTGTCAACCAGATTTTGATAAGAAGACAACATGTTAACTCGAGACAACTAAGATATTCTGTTTGTTGTATCCCACAATCCAGAACATGTTTCCCCCTCTTGTTAATGTCCTATTGAGCATGTTAGCACTGGATTGGCAAGCTCATGTCTATTGAACTGTTCTGACCACATACTCAAATTAGCCTAAATATTACCTAAACTCCAGCTGTAATGTTTTTAGAACTGTTTTCTCGCGATAACTTTTTACTACATCATTTATTGAAAAACTTCTTCGATGAAAAGTATTCAGGAACACCTCCGCCAACTTCTCCAAACAATTTCACCATCCAAGATGCTGGCGATTCCTCTGTGCTTAGATGCATTCTTTGGACATTTTAAACAAATCGCAAATAAACCAAGTTCATGATGCCAGTCAAAAAATTACATTGCAAATTCAATTGCTACAACGATCGATGCCTTGTTCAAATATAATGGAAATGACGCCTAATTTGCTTGTGCATTATCTCAAAACCGTTCATTTCATAGCACCTGCATAAGAGAAAAAATGCATGTCATTTTCTTATAACCAGGCCCCGAGGTTATAAAACTTTTCATTCTACTCAGCTGAGCACGAAATTTATCCTGCTCATAAATGTTAAAGAATTTTTGCCAGTCAGTGTAGCATAGTTGGAAGTTTGTCCGATAGATAATCTAACTTCTATGGACTGCAACAGAGAGAATGTGAATTTTAAACCCGGTCTAGCCACATTATTTTTTCAGAGAATATTCTCTTTCTATCCCTATTTCATGCAGGACAGTTGACAGTTACTGATGAAAGTATGCATACATTAAGTACTAATAAACTGCATATACCATAAACACAATGTTGTTATGTGACTGAAAAATGTTGAAAGCCGTGCCAAGCCAAAATAACAATAACAACAACAAACCAACACCATGTATTTATTGCAACAGAGTTCAGCCTCTTGCTTCTTTTCTTAACATTTATTTGTCCCCTACCGGTCGAAGGCTGGTTTGGGGGACTATTGATTTGCTCGATTCTGTCTGTCAGTCCATCAGTCATGCTTTCATGTCTGGGCCATATCTCCTACAAGGGTTGACCGAATTCATTATAACTTCACATGATGCTCTTATCCTGGTTTTCATGTCCGGACCATATCTCCTACAGGGGCAGGCTAAATTCAGTATAACTTCACATGTTTATAACGGATAGAATGAAGGTCTGTCACGACAACACTTAGCTACCAACTCCCAAGGTCAAGGTTACTACCTTGACTAAAAGTCCTGCCAGTCACCCTTTAATCCTGGATTTCGTGGCCGGGCCATATCTCCTACAAGGGTAGGCCTGATTTATTATAACCGATAGCATGAAGGTGTGTCACACACAACACTTAGCCACCATCTCCCAAGGTCAAGGTCACAACTTTGATTCAAACATGGTCAGAAGCTGTTACACTCAGAATCTCGTGTCCAAGCTGCATCTGCTACAATGGTTGGCAAGTTCATTATAACTTTACATGATTAATACCCATAAGATGGCAGTGTGTTGCACAAAACACTTAGCAACCATGAGGAGCGTTTGGCTCAGTGGTAGAGTGCTCGACTCGTGATGAGGGGTTGCGGGTTCCAGCCTCACTGGAGGCACTGCATTGTATCCATGAGCAAGACACTTTTTCCTCCGCTTAGTATTGGTTCAACCCAGGAAGACCCGTCCTGACATGACTGAAAAACTGTTGACTGGGATGTAAAGAATCAAACCAAACAAACTTTAAGCCATCATCTCCCAAGGTCACTAGCCACCATCTCCCAAGGTCACTCAAATGTCTTCCTGTCAGTCCGTCTGTCATGCTTTCATGTCTGCTCTGTAACTAAAAACATTCATGATAGCTTCATAAAACTTCATTCAACTATACCAACATTAGACGACATGCAGAATGCAAAAAAATCAAAAACATAACTAACAAAGGACTTGTTAAATATGGAATATGCCTTTAAATATGGAATTTGAGAATTTCTAAAACCCTAATTCAACTTCTGAAACACAACTTTTGGCTGCAATATGGCATGCAACTGTCTCTATTTTTGATATATAAAAGATTAGTTAGAAATCATACATGACCCAAACATTTTGTTATTTATCTTTTTTTAAAGGGTGTGTGATGCACAGGTTCAATGCATTTTCCCATTCAACCTGTGTGTCGCACACCCTTTCAAAAAACACAAATCGTTAAAAAATTCTGTCAAATAAGATATGTAACTGGTATCTTATACATAGAAAATTAAGTCAGTTCCATATCCTATTGCTGCTAAAAGTTGTGTTTCAGGAGTTAAATCATGTATTAGAAAATTCCCAAATTCTATATTTAAAGGTTAATTCCATATTTAAAAAATCCTTTGTTAACTCTGGATTACCTAGTTTTGGAGTTATGGCCCTTTGAAACTGAAAAAAAGTAGATTTTGCAATTTAATTGTGTTCGCTCTGTAATTTAAAAGCTTTTTAAGATATCTTCAATTCTTCATGAAACTTTATTCAAATGTTAACTGTTATTAAGGTACAGGCAGAACACAAGAGCTGTAACTCTGGATTGCCTTTTTTTGGAATTATGGCCCTTTGAAACTGTTACAAATACCATTCAGATGTGTCAGGCATATTACCATGGTGACGTACATCATGGTTGGGTGGGGGGAGGTTTTTCCTTTAACTGGTAGGGGACTCATGTATTGCTATTAGCAATACAACACGACCTTGTTCCGTTTGAAATACAATACATACTCTGAATAATATCCAGTAGCTTGACTACCAGTTCAGGCATATTAATCAAAAGAATGCATAACCATCAGTTAGGAAAGCATGTTTGGTAGATGTGCATTTGTTTGATTTGTGCATAAATTGTGGTATGGCATGATAATATATCCACTGCTTTTCTTACCCAGCCTTCATTATATTGTCTTGTTTAAGTTGATGCTTTACATCCCAGTCAAATAAAACTCAGTCATGTTGGGACATTTTCTTGGGTGGAACAGTGAGGATAAAGTGTCTGGCTCAAGAACTCCACTGGACCTCTCAATCAAGTAGAGCACTCCACCACTGGGCACTTCTATGCACATTGTAAGCATAGACCCAGGTCTTTGGAAGCCAGCTTACTGGGATCATCTCTTAGTGTCATTAACCCATATAAGCCTAGCGTCCTTTTTATGGGACATAGGCAAACTGTGCAGACCATGATCAGAGGCTGCTGAATGCGGCGTCTGATCAGGATCTCCACAGTTACTTACAATATGCTCTATTCAAATTCAAATAAAAATTAAAAATTCCACCTAGCAACCCTTAAAATGGAAATGGACAGGTTCAATTGATAACAATGGGAAATTCCCTTAGGCTTAATGGTTTAAGTTAGTAAATGGAATCAGATTGTCTAATTAACAAATATATTAACTCTTTGCATGCTGATAATTTCTCAAGTTTTTAGTCGTCTATTGATTTTTTTCAAAATTTACTTTTTCAAAAAATTATTTCAGAAATACCATCTGAGTGTCAAACGGCTTGGATCCAGACCAGGGTTGGTAACAAGAATATTTTCATTAGCTATGTTTAAAGATGGCTTTACGATGACAATAATGAATGAATGAATAATGAAGGTATAACGGTTAGGACAGACCTGTAAGAATATCAATTCGTTACCTTGTCGTTAGTAGTTGTTTCAAGTTAAGTAATGAAGAAGCTGTGTCTGTGTAGAAGCTGTTTAAAAGGAAAATTCTTTATACACGCCTAATTTAAAGTTGCAAAATATGGAATGAATTGTGCTAAAATAGTAAGACTACCCAAAATATATAACAGAGGACTTGAAAGATCTATTGTGATGACGTAGACATTAGAAAACCGATACTATACATAATTACCCTTAATGCTGGGGGAGGGGTCTTAAATCCCCAGAACGAAGTAATAAGAGAACAGACGTGCGCCGGTTAATGAGTATCATACTTATTTGTTTGGCAGGATAAGAGTTAGGGAATTGAACATTATTGAATTTATGTTGTTTACTTTGAGTAAAAACTTTGTTTTCCTACAACGGACCCTACACAGTTTATTAATGAATTATAATTCACTTGGTAGTTTTCTTAAAGTCAACGTGTATGGTATGGCTTTATTTTTATCTAATTGTTAAACCCTTATCTGTTAGCCCTCCAGCTCGACTATCTAAGTATATAGACTTTGCTCACTAAGAATGTCTGTACAAGTTTGAATTTAAGATTTAGACCAGGGGGACAAGATCATCTTTACACATATCCAGTTTAAATAAATGAGTGTTTTTTTGCTATTTTGGTGAAAAAGTTTATTGTATATAGCTTAATTTGTTTAATCACAAGCGTTAAAGTTTATTGATACAAGAACTGTGAGCAGGATCGGTCAATAAAGATTACAGGTATACCTTGAGAAGCAATCTGCCACCCCTGATAAGAGTTTGAACTTCCCTCAAGATGATATGTCAAAGTCTAAAGTTGAGTCTCAAGCACATGGCACTCGCCCATAAAACCAGTCCACATCTACCTGTGACAATCAGAGGACACTTAACCAGTCTACGGACAGGTAGACAGATGACGCCGTAGCTGGTTTAGGAGTGGGAGTGTGCATTAATAAAGCAAGGGAAGGTATTGCTTGAAACTCAGCATTTGGACTTAACTTTTCCTGGATGTCATTTGGTAAACTTGGTTCTTTTCATATTCAGTTGTCTGCAGTTTTTTAAATTTTATTTATTAAATTTGTTTTCTTTTGTAATCAAAAGTTCCTACCTTTTGAATAATTTATAATTTTGGGTTTTTTAACGAATTTAAAATTTGTGAAAAAAATTGTGAACAATCATTTCTCTGGTAGATATTTACCATGCTATATATACTTTAAGTATTATTACTTTGTTAAATACCATACGATGGTTATATTTTAACTCTAAAGTAGAGAAATTGCAAAACCAGTAAGATTTCTGCAGACATCTGTTTAAACTCTTACCATGTTTAACTTAATAAGTGCACAAAAGAAGTCATTCTCTAAGAACTTCTGATTTCCTTGGTGTAGTCAATGGTAAAATATGGATTTATTTTTTGGATGAAAAAGTGTGAATCCAGATCAGCTGGCTTTATCAGAAGCCAGCAGATCTGGATCTACACTATTTCCAAAAGAAGGTATAGAATTTTGAAAAATTTAAGTGGACAGTGCACTTATTTGGTTGAATATGATCATCATGCATGCTATAAAAATTGCACATAGACAATTGCCAATGCTTTCAATATTGCTGATTGTCAAAAAGTGTCGTCATGGCTGTAAAGCAACAAAAGGTGCAAAACGACTCACAGTGGTTGTTTTGTTGCTTTGCAGCCCTGCAAATCCCTTTTGAGCAATTAAGTGTTCAGCAGAGATGGCTTGAGCCATCTAGTCATGATCTATGCTGACTGTTGATTGATTTTGAATTTTCATTAGATTTCTGATTTTTGTCAAAAATTGTAATATAGTTAAA
Source organism: Loripinus fragilis (assembly GCA_964019695.1). Taxonomy (NCBI): domain Eukaryota; kingdom Metazoa; phylum Mollusca; class Bivalvia; order Lucinida; family Lucinidae; genus Loripinus; species Loripinus fragilis. The sequence goes on from OZ026518.1 coordinate 78,476,857, forward strand.
GAATTGCTCATATATTCAGAAATCAAAGCCTAACTGTTGTGCCAAATGTTAAGCATGCATGTACGGTCAGTTCTCATTATTATTATTATTATTATTATTATTATTATTATTATTATTATTATTATTATTATTATTATTATTATTATTATTGTTGTTTTTGTTGTTATTATTATTATTGTTTGTAAAAGTATCAAAACTAAATTGCTAAATTGACATTGTTAATATGAAATAGCCACAACAACATATTACAGCAGCTTATTCGTGGCAATTCTTCACCCAGAGTTTTATTAAATTGATGTACATGTAATAACTTTTAAAGACAAATATGAGACTATGAACCTACATTGAAAATATTATGAAATAAATGATTTTAAGTTTGGACAGGGATTGACCTGCCCTTTCTTTTTGGGGCCTGAGACACCCCTAAATTAGGGAAAACTATTGCTGAACAAACTTGTTTTCCTTTCTTTTAACCCTTGCATACAAATGATTTGATACAATAAGCCTTGAATGGTTCATTGGGGCATCAGTGCACTGGCTCCTCTTAGCCTTTGCTGCTAAATACCAAAATTTTGGCTCATATATGGTCTGCTAAATATTTATATTCAGCAGGTGAAAGTTTATATCAAACCAATGCTTAACTTATTAATTTACCATCATGTACAACTACCGAATAAATTTTCAAGCTCGGACAGCACACATTATTTTATGCAGGCTCACATTTGAATCTTGCATTTTGAATTTACATTATACTATTTTACAACTAAAGTTGCCTGTGACTGTCTAGTATTTTTACCTTCTAGTACCACCCACTTTAACTCTTTACCTGTTTGTGTTGTCAGCTGATACGTTTACAAAACAGTTTGGACCCATATCAGGCCCGACAAAGTATCTGGCCTGATCTGGATCCAAACTGGTTGACACTCTGATGGTATTCATAAACGAAAGAATTTTTCAAAAAAGTTGATTTGGAAAAAATCAGGAAACAACATAAAAAAGCATTAAAAATTACCCAGCATGCAAAGAGTTAAGTTGACTTTAGACTCTTCAGTCAAAGTTTGTGGAAAAGTTAACATTCAAACCAAAAGCAATTGCCTTGTTTTCTTTGGTATTAATTGGAATCTTTCATTCTGTTGAACTAAGTTTATATAAGGCAATATTAGAAAAAAAGTAATTGATATAATAATTAATTTATTTAATGATTTAATGAAATTATGAAACTGTATAAAATATCACATCTGTCCTAATAAGTGCACTGTGCTCATAACTTTTTCAAAGTTCTAAATTTTATACTATATTTTGAAAACAGCGTGGATCCTGATCAGCTGGCTTCAGATGAAGCCAGCCGATCAAGATTCACGCTGTTTTTTCATCCACACTGCAAATCTACATTCAATTTGTTAGTGGAATTGCATCACTGGACGGGCAGGAAGTCTGAAGTTGATATTGCATTTTCACAATTTTTAAAATACTCAGTGTACACTTTTAAGAGCATGTGTGCTTATTAGATTCAATATGGTTGCATGTATAGAATTAACCCTTGTCCTGCTGAACCTGGATTTATCCTATTTTGAAAACACTGTAGATCCAGATCAGCTGGCTTCTGACGAAGTCAGCTGATCAGGATCCACACAGTTTTTAGCTCACCTGAGCCGAAGGCTCCGAGGTGAGCTATTAGTATACCAGTGACTCTGGCGTCCGTCGTCCGTCCGTCGTCCGTCCGTCCCTCAACATTTTCAAACATCTTCTCCTCTGAAACCACTGGGCCAATTGAACTCAAATTTCATATGGAGACTCCATAGGATGGGGGAACGAAAGTGTGTTCAAATATTCCTGGTCACATGACCAAGATGGCCGCCATGCCCATATATGATAAAAACCCTTTAAAAATCTTCTTCTCCAGAACCAGTAGGCCGATGACCTTGGGACTTGGTATGTAGCATCGGGGATGTGGGGCCTACCAAGTTTGTTCAAATAATGATCTTAGGTTGACCTTGACCTACTTAACGTCAAGGTCAAAATTGCTTCCTAATAGATTTAAATGGGAATTTTTTTGAAAAGTTGATTTTTTGAATACTGTTAAAGCCAAAGTGATTATTCTTACTTGATATGTTGAAACTAATGAGACAATGGCTATAAATAAGTTTCAAAGGTCATGGTTGACCTTTGCCCTTTCAGCCAAGGTCGCTCATATTGTGGTCCCATCAATATATTAAAACTTAGTTTTCTCACAAACCATTGGCCCAATTGGGCTCAAATTTCATGTGAAGAATCTTTATGATAAGTCAGCCAAAATTTATACAAAATATTTTGGTCACATGACAAAGATGGCCGCCACGCCCATATATGGTAAAAACCTGTTAAAATCTTCTCCAGAACCAGAAGGCCAGTGACCTTGAGACTTGGTATGTAGTATTGGGGATGTGGAGTCTACCAATTTTGTTCATATGATGATCCTGGGGTGACCTTGACCTGCTTAACGTCAAGGTCAAGTTTGCTTCCTAATGCATTTGAATGGGAAATTTTTTGAAAAGTTGATTTTTTGAATACTGTGGAAACCAAAGTGATTATTCTCACTTGATATTTTCAATCTAGTGTCTATAAATAAGTTTCAAAGGTCAAGGTTGATCTTTGACCTTTCAACCAAGGTCGCTTATGTTGGAGTCCCATCAACATATTAAAACATAGTTTTCTCAGACATTTCTTGGCCAATTGAAACCAAATTTCATATGACAACATCTTATGATTGGTTAGCCAAAACTTATACAAATTGTTATGGTCACTTGACTAACATGGCCACCAGGCCCATATATGGTAAAAACTCTTTAAATCTCTTCTTCTCTGGAACCAAAAGGCCATTGGCTTTGGGACTTGGTATGTAGGATCTGGGATGTGGGCCCTACCAGGTTAGCACAAATGATGGATCGAGGTTGACCTTGACCTACTTTATGGCAAGGTCAAATTTGATTCCTAATGCATTTATAGGGAGAAAATCTTAAAATGTTCATTTTCTATAACTGAGCCGAATTCATAATAGTTAAACCTATTGAGACAATGGTTTATTAAATACCAAATGTCAAGCTGACCTGTGACCTTTTATCCAAGGCCACTCATTTGGACTGCCACATACCTATCTAAACATCTTTTTCTCAGAAATCACTTGGCTGTTTGATGGATTATTCATTAGATTGTTTAGATCACTTGACCAAAATGTATATGGTAAAAACAAATTTGTTCCATTATAAGCTGTAGTTGACCTTGACCTATTTTAACATTATTAAGGAGATCAGGTGAGCGCCTCAGGACCTTCAGGTCCTCTAGTTCATTCTGCTCATGACTGGAACACCGGAATGCAGCTGGCAAGCAGGATAAAATATTGGGTGTGGTTGGGGGGGGGGGGGGGTTTGCTGTGAATTAGAAGAAGTGTAGTACATAAAAATATTCAGCATGACAAGGGTTAATCTTTATTTCATTTTTTAAATTTATTTTATTTGATCTGAGAACTGACCAAAACCAATTTATTAAACAAGGATATTGTGATGATAAGACTCAGCGCCAATCAAGATTTTTCTTTTGTAACCCCATTGTACACAGAAGGGCCAAACTAGAGTTGGCCCATCTTTGTACAGTATGGTTAATTACAGCTTGATCTTAATGAATTGGGCCTCGACGCGAGAAAACCTGTCTTCAGTGGTTTGCGAATAACACAGGCGCAGACCAGCCTGCGCATCCGCACAGTCTGATCAGTTCCTTTGTTATTCGCTTTTTGAAAAGTATCATATCAAGGCTTGCAACAAGCGAAATTCCAATTTTCTAGCTAGTCTCTGTAGCTGTGCAGGCTGGTTTGAATCTCACTTTGTCAGAAACCCTGAAGACAGGATTTGTCGCGACGAGGCCCAATTCTTACTTATTAGTCTTATATCCTTGAAGTCACTAAATGTAAAATGATCATTTCTGTATTCTTGTAGGGGATAATCTGGCAGATTGTTTCTCGATGGTGGAGTTTAAATCGGTGACTGTGCGTTGGAAGATTAGGTCTCTGCAGACGATTGACATGCCAGATCTAACTCTTCCAGCTCATGGTTGTCGATAAATACCTGCTCACATGTTCTTGGATAATTTAGTATTGGAAACACACAAATGTTAAAGGTTGTCATAATTAAAATCAGAAAAAAAGGTTTCTATATAACATGCAGCTAATGTACCCAGGATTAAATTGTACTTAGATAATTTAAGATGGAAGATTCTATTATGCATAAATGGATTTATTAAATCAAGCAGATTTAAATCATCTTAAACAAGTTTTTTTTTTACTTTTTAAGATAACGATATATGAGAGGTAACAAGATTTCAGTAGAATCAAATTAAGTTTTACACCCAAAGACTTCACATATATCACATTCACTTTCAATACACTTATCAGCAAAATGCCATTTTATGTTTCATACTTTTGTGTTTAAGCTCAAAACAGCCAAAAACACTGAATTCCAGGGTATTCTGGGAAAAAGTTCATAATACACCATAATTGGCTTTACTTTTTTGCTTAAAATGTTCATAATGCACCACTATTGGATTTAATTTCTTATGAGGGTTCATAATGCTGCATAATTAGATTTAATTTCTTATGAAAGTTCATAATGCACCATAAATGGATTTAATTTCTTATGAGGGTTCAAAGTGTACCATAATTAGATTTAATTTCTTATGCAAGTTCATAATGAGTGGATTTAATTTCTTATGAAAGTACATAATGCCAATCACTAGTGAGAAAAAATGATTTTAACCATGAAACCAAAACAATGTATATCGTTGCGATTACGTATTAGGCTATTTAGACTCAAATGGGTTAAACATTTATAGGTTTGGCTTTCTTAATTCAGATCTTGGTTTCATCAATTTTATTTGATTTTATAGTGCCTATATACATGCACTGTTCCTGTAATGTATATGTACAGCTTAGGATTGTGTGCTTAGGAATAAATTTTATGGTTTTATGGAAGTCCTTGAAATTGTTTAACTTTGATTTACAAGCTTCTATTGGTCGTTTATATCATCTTGCGCTAACTACCTAGCTGAGAGACTTCTAGCTTCTTCTTGTCGTCCTCTTCAACCATCCTGTTGACTTTATTGTACAAGAAGATTGTAATAAGTAACTCCTAAACTTGCCTATAGATTTTATTGTACAAGCAGGGGTGGATCCAGGATATGTGGAAAGGAGGTTCAGATATGTAAAGGAGGGGGATTGGCTTTGCTGATTTTATCTAATTTTTCAGAAATATCCCATGAAAATGAAATAATTTGGTCTCAGTGAGACCAAATTACTTCATTTTCATGGGATATTTAAAAAGTGGGGGTTCAAGTGAACCCCCTCTGGATCCGCCACTGACAAGGGGGTTGTAATAATTTAACCCTTGAAGAGCAAATTGCAACAGCCAACAAATTTTGTGATATCTTTTTCTCATTTTTGTGTAAAATAAGGCCTGATATTTCATGTGATATGAGGTCTTGTGAGGCAGCAACAAAATTTGAAAATGTTGCCCGCTGTCAATTTGTCCCCCAAAATTGAAAAAGATTTAACAAAATTTGTCATCTGCTGCAGTCATTATTGGTATTACATGTATATGAGTGAAGATTTGTCCCATGAGAGCAGTCTAATCCCCTGCCACCCCCACCCCTCTTTGAAGTGACATAGCTAGGTAGAGACAGGGCTGGACTCATGACTAAAAGGTTGCCGGTTCCAATCCAATCGTCTGTCATTTGTTAGTTCTGTGAGCAAGACACATTGCTTAATTAGTACTGTTTGGATCCAGGAAAATGTCCCAACATAATGGAAAAAATTGTTGACTGGGAGGTAAAGCATCATCTGAACACCCCCACTCATCACACACACATACATTTGAGTTAGGGGTTTTTTGTAGTGTGTGTGTGCGGGTGTGTGTCCTCTCTGGGTTCTCAGTCAGTGATGGGGTCTTTGCAAGGATCTATGAATGTGTGGCACTAATACTATTTGATCTCATCTAGGAGTCTTTTATGGATGATTTGTGAAAAAAGCCAACCATAAAACACAAAGTTTAAATAAAGTATGGGCTATTTACTTATTGTAAGCTAGTTTTGGTGTTGACTCTTAGATTAATTCAACACACCAACAGAACATACTTGTAGGTGATCTGTTTGATTTAAACAAATATGGTAGTCCTTTCATTTGACAATGTACCTTTTAACAAAAAATCTTTAGTCCTTTCTTTTGACAATGTCTCTTTTATGTAATAAGTTGGTTACAGGCCTTTAGTAAAGAGTGCGTAACAGAAAAAATGATTTTCTTATTTCTCAACCAAAACATATGTTGTGGGTACTCAAAAGAACCGTCTCAATGAGACGGTTCTTTTGAGCACCCACAACATATGCTAAAAATTATGGGTAAGAAAATATTTACAATTTTGAGCTGAAAAATTTTGCTAATCTAAACCTGAAAACTGACCTATTAACCGATACATGTATAAGCCTGGTACCCATTTTACGGGACATTGGCAAACAGTGCAGAACCAGAATGTGGCATCTGATTAGGTTCTGCACTGGTCGCTTACAGAATGAACTATTAAAATTTGAATGAATTTGTAAATTATTACCCAACAACCCTTGAATTCAACTCGGATGCATCCAATAGATCAGGGCGGGGCATTCCATTAGGCATAAATGGGTTTCTGAAGGTTGCTGTTCTATTTTTGTATCCTTCATTACTGTGAAGGGTCATCATGCGCAAATCCAGAAAGTTTTGTCAAGGGGGTCCAGCTCTGACAATGTCTAAGAAAACCCAGCATACAACTTAAACAGGTTGCCATCATCTTTTTGCTGGCAGGCCAATGATGGCCCAACATTGAATGCTGGTTGGGTAACTTTAATTAGTGATTTCCCAGGGGGTCTGGACCAGCATTCCTAAGAAACCTATAGCTTTGTCATTTTACAGGGTGTCTGTGTGGGGGGTCACATGAGGGAACCTGGACCTGAGTACCTCCCCCATCCCCTCTGGATCTGCACATGCTGATGGTGCATTACCCAGATTCATGGGAGCCTTCACTAACTGCCTTCAAAGACCATTTACTGAAAGGGCTCAGTCTGCTGCCTAAATACTAATTTTGTTCTGTCCACAATCTTTCTTCTTTCATTAACATTCCACCCTGTCTTGGACATTTATACATGTAGGGTGGTAGTATATATACTGTACAGGTCATCCCAAGAATTTAGATGGTTGGAGGATTTTAATTCAAAGCTTTAGCAAGTCATCATAATACCGTGTGTACACATTTTTCTGTCGCTATCTTTCAAATCCATTACTGCTCCTTGGTCTGTTTAGTGGGGCCACTTTTGTCAGTTGTTTAATCCTAACACTGACACAGAGTGAGAAATATTTGTTAGCTGGGTATGAGAAAAAAAATCTTTTTCGTTGAGAGGCATTCTTGAAATATTTTGTCTGCCTGGACTTCCTTCTGTAGTAGCCATCAAACAATAAAGATACCCTATTCTACCTTTTAACTATTTCACTGTGCTAATAGTGACTTTTGCTGCAAGCTGTTTGGGCCCCGATCTGTGCCAAAATTGATTGACACTCTGAATGTATTAATAAGTTAATTTCTGTATTTATTATTCATCAACAATTGGCAGCTGCTGCCCATTGTATAGAGCCTAGTGATACTGTAGTTTCGGAAATTTTCACAAGGGTTTTATTTTCATGAAACTTTGCATATGCGAAGTTTCGTGAAAATAAAGCCCTTGTGAAATGGCGATATCACTCTGGTGTAGGTAACTCATGCTCCAGTTGCGAATTTTTAGCGTCGCAACAATGTCTTTTAGCGCTATTAGTGAAAATGAAATTCTGGCGAAAAATTCTAAATGTACAGAACTGCATTCTGCAGCAACACTGTTTGGCATTGAGGGGTTTTCGGGTTCGAGCCTCACCGGAGTCACTGTGTTGTGTCCCTGAGCAAGACACATTAATCCTTGCTTAGTACTGGTTCAAAACTGGTTGTCATTGTTTCTGCATGGATGAAAGCTTTCAGGATTATTCCTAAATTCAGTCATTTCCAAGAAAGGGTTATAGTACTTCAAGAGTAAACTATGGTTAGAATTGCCATCGTTAAATCTATTTGGCAACAAGTTTGCACTAACATAATTTTCTTTTTATATTGAATAGAACATTGATAAATTGATTGAAATATCTATTGATTTGCACATTTTCTCTGACATGGGATTTTCTTTATCAGTTTACCCTGACATTTTGCCACAGAAAAAGAATTTGAATTGGTGATTTGGTGTCAGGTTTAATAGATGAAGTGCCATTGCAACGCTTGACATATGCACATTTTTTCATCTTGTATTCTTGTATTTGATAAAGGTTTGGTCTTGGCTGCAAACTACCTGCTTGCATATTTTTAAGAGACCTTTTTTCAATGAAACAGTAGACATTTGAGCCTGACTATATCTACATTAATTGCTGGTTCCCAGTCTACAGGTGATCAGTAATGGAAATACAGGTAACCAGATATGGGGGTTACCCAGGCAAGTTCAACAACGCGAGCGCTCCAACGAGCGCTTGTCAGTGTGATCATTGCCTCATTGAACAATAGCGAGCACTCGCTCAATAAAAAATGGCTGCGCCCAGTAACAAACAAACAAATTCCTGCATGGGTTGGATATCAAAGCGAAACACCTTCCTACCTTCAGCTTAACTTGTTCCATTTCATATATCCACACAAAAAAACATACATCGTCATTCCGAAAGTCGAATCTGAAAATATTGCGTGCATTATAAGTCTCTCACGAAAACCCATTATTGTTTTGGTAGCCATCTTTGCTTTTCGGGCGATACACCTATAGACTTGAATAGCGAGCGCTTGCAAGCACCTTGGCGAGCGCTTGCATTCAGGGAGAAAGCACTCGATAGCACTTTGGGCGCTCGCATTGTTAGGGGTACGGGTTACCTGTACATGTATTCCATTACTGACCACCTGTAGACTGGGAACCAGCAATAAATATAGATATGGTACATGAGATGTTGCTACTTTATATTGCATAACTTTTTGCCTACTGGGTAATTTTGACTGGAGATGCTGCTTCCATGCATCTTTGAAGAGTTGGATTGGTTCTGGTAACTCATCCTAAATTCAAGATCACAGCAGAATTTAATTGCACTATTAGGATGATGTTTGGGATATGGTGACACAAATGGTCCTTGGGTGACCCTCTACCAAAGTTGTTCAAATTTTTTTGATTGGTTGAAAAATATGGCTGCCAGGGGGTGTTGCCAATTTTTCCTATGTTAATATAGGAAAACTTAAAATCTTGTAAGGGAGACAACACTTGCAATTGTGTTTGTCTTGTTAGTAGTTTTCTCCTTTCATTCTGGGTTGATAATAAACTTTTCTTAGAAGACTTTAGTGTTTAATTACCCATTATCAGATGAGTTCGGTCAAATTATGCCCCTGGGGCCAAAAGTGGCCCTGTCCTGTGGGTCACATGTTTAGGCTTATATAGAGAAAACTTTAAAAAAATCTTCTTGTCCGAAACCACAAGGCCTAGAGCCTTGATATTATGTTTGTAGCATCATCTAGTGAACCTTTACCAAGTTTGTTCAACTTATGTTCCTGGGGGCCAAAACTGGCCCTGCCCAGGAGGTCACATGTTTTACAAAGACTTATATAAAGAAAAGTTGTGGTTCTACATCCTGTTAATTTTGTCAACATCATCCATGTAAAGTATTAATGAAACTGTTGATCGATCGAAATTCATAGCTTGACTTTGAGAGGAGATATTCATGCTTTCCTATACCTTAATAAACAGTCATTCTCAGGTGAGGAACCAAGGGCCCTCTTGTTATCTCAAAAGCGACTAAAACACAATGCACTGCTTGTGTACTATACTTTTCTCATGATAATAAAAAAAACTTAATAATTCTCTGCTAAAAGATAGGTCAATGAAGTAAACACAAAAACACACAAACCAGTAGCATAAATCAACATTAACATACATAAAAATGTACATAATTTTGTATATGAAGCAAGACATGTTTGAACTACTCTGCATATATTGACAAATAAACTACACACATTTAATTAATGTCATGGAAAAGGTGGAAAGAACTAATGGATTGAAGCTTGAAGGAAAACTGGATGAAAATGGAGATCTTCTAGAATCAGGGTGTGATTTCTTTAGTGGAGAGAGTTTTATCTCATCTCACCTCATATAATTATTGGTGAGATTCAACTCCTCCAACTGCAGTCTACACCCACTTGCTACTACTCTGTTGTCATAGTAACATTCTGGAGAGGTGAAGGTCACATTGACAAAGTGAAGGTCATGTTGCTAAATATGGTGATGTATGAGTGGTGGAATCATCATTCATCGAATACCGGTAACTATGTTTTCCATGCTATTGTCTGTCTGTCTGTCTGTCTGTCTGTCTGTCTGTCTGTCTGTCTGTCTGTCTCCTGTATATGAATTTATAATCAATGATGGTGTTTGTTTTCAGTACTGTCTTTTCTCTCATAAATGATAAAAAAAGTAGCAAAGATAACATGTCAGATTAATGTGTATTTACATAATGCACATCAAGATCCTTAATTTACATTATATTGCATGGGTGAAAGTTTTCAGGATTATTCCTGAATTCAGTATTTTGAGGCTGACTTTCCATAGAAAGTAAGCCTCAAAATGCTGAATTCAGCAAATTATTATAGGTTCTCTGATTTATATTCAGTCTGTTTTAAGACAATTGACCATTTAAGCTTCAAATTTAAGCTTCAAATTGTGAATATTTAGTTGGCATATTGCAAGTTTTAAGATCAGAGTTTTGAAAGTTCAGGATTTTGGAAATTTTGAAATTTCACCCATGATATTGTGTTTTATTTAATTGAAAACATTATAAAAAATGTTCTTGTTTTCTTGTGCAGAGACTATAGATATATGGACTTGATCTGCGAATCATAGTAAGAAAGAGGGCAAAGATCAGGAATCGATACAATCAAGCACCACACCTGACCCAGGATACCAATGGGAAAGTGACAACGTCTCAATAAGACATCACCAACGAGAGCCAAGAGGTCAGCCCTTTCCCAGCAGGCGACCACAAGGCATCAACAAACAGACGTGCATGAAAGCATAACAAAACAAGACAGGAATAACATAAATGATTCACAAAAGAAGACGGTCAGTAAAAATATCCACAGAATATGGTTCAGAAAGGCTACTAAAACAGAAAGGTTAACATGTGCTGCTAAAAAGAATCGATAATAAAACAATATCATCTGCATAGTTCAGTTTCTGGACAGGTGTTGAAGCAACATGTGGCTAGGTACATGGGTAGTATTGTAAAATATAGCCACTGGTATCAGAGGCGTACTTTGATACCTCACATGATTAATATCATACAAAGTTGTCTTGTTCAAATATGATGTCCTACTTGAAGATGGGAACATTATCAGTATAGTGACATAGACATAAAATTGACAGACAGTTATCTGGCTTTGTAATCTCTGAACTGATAGCAGCGATCAAAGATGACCAAAATTAGGCTACAATTTACCGTATTTGCTTGATAGGAAAAAAGTCCAAGTGAATGTCAGTTCATGAATATTAATGGACACACAAAACAAAGCCCATTAGAATATGGGTGCCATTAACGATTTTATGAGCTAATGATTTCAGCTCGGACTGGCCAGCTTCTCGGAGATTATTTGAAATATATATTGCTGAAATTAAAGATGCCCCAGAAAAAAAATATTGCATGGTGTGAGGGGTAGATAGAAAAATCTGTCCCTCAAGATCAATGTTTGTCATCACCTGGCAAGGCTTGCATGGGTGAAAGTTTTCAGGATTATTCCTGAATTCAGGATTTTGAGACTGAATTAGGGAGATTGTAATAGCTTCTCAGATTTATTTTCAGTCTGTATAAGGACGATTGACCATTTAAACTTGAAATTGTGAATATTTAGTGGGCATACTGCAAGTTTTAAGATTAGAGTTGCAAAAATTCAGGATTTTCGAAATTTTGAAATTTCACCCATGGACTTGTGATGCCAAAAGATGACCCTCTTAGGGACATGTATTTCCATCCATCACTCACAATATATTCTTCTTCTTGCTGCTAAAATAATGGAAGTAATGTATGCATTACAATTGTATACACATTACAATAAGTAATGTATACATAACAATCAATTTACATGACAAAATTGGATTTATAAGAAATGAAATTCTGGCAAAATCTTTGGTCATTGAATATGTCATACCTGTTATATTAGCTTTTTCAGATGATGTAGCCACAAATACTTTATCTGTCATGAAAACAACATTGATGGTTGAAACTGAATTACATGTGAAGTCTCCACGGATCGAAAAAGTCTCTTCCTGACCTTTGACCTTTCAGCAAAGGAAGCTCAGATTGGACTGCCATCAAAATAATAGAAACAACTATTTCTCAGAAACCACTTGACCATTTTGAAGTCAAATTGGTAAAAACTCTTTCAAAATCGTTCCAGGAACCAAAAATCCAATGAAGATGCCTTGGTATGTTCAAAATCCAACATTGGTCTTGACCTAGTTTGCTCAATGATCAAATTGATCCCTTATTCTTATGTAGGCATAATTTCTAGAAAATATGACTTTTAGTTCACCTTAGCCAAAGGCACAAATTGAGCTATTATGATCAGTCAATGTTTGCTGTCCCCTTACAGGCCTTTAGTTATGAATGTATACCAAAAAAAAAATAATTTTCTTATTAACCAAAACATATGTTGTGGGTACTCAAAAGAGCCGTCTCTATGAGACGGTTCTTTTGAGCACACAAAACATATGCTAAAACTGATTGGTAAGAAAATATTCACACTTTTATGCTCAAAGATTTTGCTTATTTAAACCTATGCCCTTATCATTAATTAGCTCCAGATGACATCTGCTGAACTACTGATTAGATTTCGACCAGACCTTGCAGAACATATTGCCTATTGTATTTGGGAATTGTTCAAATGGTTCCATTCATTTGCATAAAAGGTCAAAATGAGCTGAAATAGATTTTCCATGATGAAATTTTGAAAATATTCTTGTCTGAAACAAATGGTTGAGGCAGCTTGATATTTGGTGTGTAGCTCACCTAAAATAATTGCCCTGTAGCCAAAAATGGTCTCAACCCTGCATGGGGTCAGCTAGCCTGTCTTCAGGCCCTGTATTAAGACATCTAACTGAAAGTTCTATAACTACTACAGAGATAAATTTATGATACATTATTACTTCCCCATTGCTCAGAATACGGTAAATAAGACATTCAGTGATTTTTTTCAGAGATGTAAATGCTTGTATATGATTTGCACATATTTTACTATTTTTTCTATTTACTGGTCTGATACCAGTCTAGGGGTCGGCTTGTATAGGGAAAATATAAAAAAAAACTTCTTATTTTAAACCACTGGGTCCAGAGTCTTGGCATTTGGTATCTAGCATTATTTATATTTATTGGTCCTCTACATGAAACAGTCAGTCATCTTACATAGAGGTGGTGTAAGATGACATTTCCTAGCTCAATCTGATTGGGCTCACAGAAATTCCATTTGGTATGCATGAGGATGGTTTCTGGTATGGAGTGTACTACTCACACCTTAACGCAGGGCACTATGGTCCTCTGGAACTAGGGTATTTGACCTAAGAAGTGCACATTCTCCTATATGCCAATACTGAGTAGTTCATGGGTCAATTACCCTTAATGAATGTCTGATTTTCAGCCAATCAGGTGGTGCTTTTTCATTATTGCTAAGTTTTCACCTATGAATGTAAAACAGTATAGATCCATATCAGCTGACTTCATCAGAAGCCAGGTGGTATATGGGGATCTATACTGTTTTCAAAAAGAGAGTAGAATTTTGAAAAATTTATGCACACAGTGTGTGTGCTTATTACATTGTATACAGTATGTGACTTTCTTAGCCTTGTATTTCCTGTATTTTAAATGAATAAATGTTTTACTATTTCATATCTGTCTTGTTATGTAAACTTTCTGAAGAGGGAGACAGAGAAGAAGTAATGCCTTATGAACCAGCGTATCACAAACCAACAAAATGATCCTTGCGGTCAGCAAAGATTCAGATCAACCTGGGCATCAACCAAGTAAGATCATGCATGTACTCAGTTTGAAACTAAAGGCTGTAACTCCCAGCCAACATAAAGTCTCGGCCCACTATCAGCCCGCAATCAGAATGCCATTGCAATGGCGTTTCGCTGGCTGGCCGATAATGGTTGGTTTTTCGATGCAAACTTGGAGGTAACTTCATGCAGACAGTGAAGACTCTGATAAGACTGAACAGATGCCAAGGCTAATCTGAGTGTTTGCTGGGCACACAGGTAGATTTGTTGGTTTTGTCATGAGAACTTGTCCCAAGAAAACTCGTCTTCTGGGTTTTCGACCAGGTCATACCCAAACTAGCCTGCTCAGCTACAAAGACTTGCTAGAAAATTGAAATTTCCCTTGAAGCAAGTTTAGATATGATACTTTGAAATAAGCAAATAACAAGGGTGCTGATCAGACTGTGCGTATGCGTAGGCTGGTCCGCACCTTTATCGTTCGCAAACCAAGAAGACAGGTTTTCATGTTTTGAAGACCATATGTCACATAATGATAGGCTATAAGTTGGGGCTCACCCTTCCCGGAAATATCCCAAGTCTTGTGAAATTTAAACATTATAAATCCCTTAAATAAAGATATGTCATGTAAGACACAGATTTTAAGGTATATTTTGGGAGGGAAGAGTCAGCTAACACTGTTTTTGAAACCAGGTATACAAGTATGCCAGTTCCTTAGATCTCGGTACTGTTTTTGCATATACCTGATGTCATTCTTCACATCATTCTGTCTAGAGGGGCAAGAGTCCTAAATTTTAGCCTGAGCCTTTGATGATCCTACTTTGTATGTGGGAGAAGTGAAGGCTCTTGTGAGACTGAGCAGATGCACAGGCTTGTATTAGCCATTGTTGCTCGCATATGTCGTACTTTCCTCGTTCAGCATGGCTTTACCCAAAAGTATTTTAGATGGCAGTTAAAGGCGGTAAACAGCGTGGTTACCAGAGTGACTGGGAACACTGACACCTTGGAAGTCCTCAAGAGTGATAAAAGAGATAATCCCTGCCAGGGTTAAGACCTTGGAAGATAGGGCTTTAAAAATTATTGATTTTTACACAATTTGTCAGGTTTTATAAGCAGTTTAAGGAAATCCAGATAAGAGGCTTATTATTTCTAAATTACCATATCCCCTCCCAAAGGTGTAGCATGATCATACCGGGTAGGTGGCAATCAAAAGCGTCAATACTATCGACGAACGTAGATCAAAAATTGTAGAAACAGAGTTTTTCAATTGCAATTTGTCGCCAAATTGGCGACAAATGGCAGTCGAAAAAGCTGTTTCTAGCGATTTTTGATCCGCGTTCGTCAATTTTTAAGAGCATTGTCAATTGCCTCCTACCCAGTGTGATGATACATCCATCTGTCTTTCCATAATTAAGTGAAAATTGTAGAAACAGAGTTTTTCAATTGCCATTAATCGCCAAACTGGCGACAAATGGCAATCGAAAAAACTGTTTCTAGCCATTTTTGTTCCGCGTTTGTCGATTGTTAAGAGCATTTTCGCTTGCCGTGTTCCTGGTTTGATGATACATACATCTGTCTTTCCATAATTAAGTGAATCTTGATCTGCAATATGCTCTAGATTTGTGACAGAACAACATGGAAGGAAGTGCAGTGCAGATTTTGTTTGTTTTGTTTGTTGTTTTATGTCCCAGTCAGCAGCTATGGTCATGTTGAGACGGTCAATTAACCTAACCACACTTTTTCCTGGGCAAGCTTACCGTAGATAATATTTCATGGTCAATCTCCAAGAAAGTATGGGACCGGGCTGGGATCAAACTCAGGACCCCTGGATCTGCAATCGGACTTGTTACCAATTTGTGCTACTGGGCCTGGTACAGTGCAGGGCAGAAATACTTGAATGCTAATTTGAAATGTCACAATGCTTACTAAAGTTATTTCCCCCTTTTGACTAAAATAATATCATGCTTGTTTCAGCAATTTTCTTTTAACTCTATTTTGCATGCTCTTTTGTCGTATGCTGATTTTTTTCAAAATCAGCTTTTTCAGAGTGTCAAACAGTTTGGATCCAGATCAGGCCTGACAAAATGTCGGACCTGGTCTGGGTCTAAACTGTTAGCGAAGGTTATCAGCAGATGACACAAGTAAGCGGATATAAAGTGATTCAGCTGCTGACAGGAGACTTGACCCTGGGGACTTGACATGCAGGCAAAACGACATTAGAGAAAGCACAGTGAACAAGAGCCTTTCAGTAAATTTTTAGTACACCTGTGCCAAAGGCTCATGGGTGCATGAGTAAGAGTATACTAACTCTGTCAACTGCCGTGTGTTCATCTGTCTGTCAATATTTTCCTCTGCAACTACTTGGCCAGTTGCACACAAATTGACCGGTATCTCCAAAAGGGTGAGGTACATCAAGTTTGTTCAAATGGTCCTTGTCATATGACCAAGATGGTCTCCATGCATGCCCATATGTGGAAAAATTTAAAACACTTTTTCCTCGGAACCAAAATGCCCAAATTCACTTTGGGCCTTGGTATGTAGCTTTGAGGATGCATAGACCCAATGAAGGTTGTTCAACAGTTAACCTGTGTAAAACAGCCACTCTCAAAAAGACCAAAAATTGGTTTTCAAGATCTATTATACAGGTCAAAAGTATTGCAGAATGCTCCTAGGGGCATTCCACAATTCTTTCGACCTTCATTAAGCTACTAGTTGTCATTAAGGCCTTTGTTGTGTCTATTTTTGAGTGGCCGTTTTAAACAGGTTTTACTCTACTTTATGGAAAAATGTTAAATGATTCATAATTCTTTTGAATTGGAAAAATCTTGACAAGTATATCTTTCAAAACCTGTTGGAAGCCAAGTGCCAGTGCTAGCAGGGAAAGAGTCAAAGGGGAACTACTCAAGCCAGCATTTGGATTTTGATCTTTACAGAATCTTTTACTTGCAAACAATTCATAGCTTGCACTGGATGGAAAAAAACATCTTTCCCTACTAGGTGATTTTTCTTGCCTCTTTGTGGTCTGCTGATTTTTTTCAAAATCAACATTTTCGAAAAATTATTACAGCAATACTATCAGAGTGTCAAACAGTTTGAATCCAGAATAGGCCAGATATTTTGTAAGGCCTGATCCGGGTCCGAACTGTTTGCAAAGATTATCAGCCGACGACACCATTAGGCAAAGAGTCAATGTCTTTGAATCCTAAAGGACTTCTTGGAGATCTAAATTTTAATTCCTATATTTACATTTTGTATCATCATTCAAACATGCCATCCGACACCCAATCCGCTTTTTACATTTATATCTTGTTGTTTTATTTGATGTTGGAACAGCCAGCCAGCCAAACTCTTGTACACATGACATTGGAAATATCTTATATGCCACTGACAAAGTGAGGAAAACGTGCAAAATCAGAAGGAAGTAGCAGATTCAAGTTGAGAGCATGTACCCCATGTGAAACGGATATTTCTAACTCACCTGAGTTTAGCTTTTGTGATCATCGGATGTCCATTGTCCGGTGTGTGTCGACGGTGTCAAGGACATCTCCGTTTTTGACCATTTTCGGCAGGAATGATCCTTTTTTGGTCCTTTTTGATAAATGTACAAGTGGTTTCAGTCCGTGCATATCTAGGTCAAATGAGCTAAAAAATAAATTCTCGGAATGAAAACTTAAAAAATCTTCATGATTGAAACCACAAGGCTTAAGGTCTTGATATTTGGGATGTAGTATCATTTAATAGACTTTAACCAAGTTTGTTCAAATTGTGCCCCTGGTGCCAAATATGACCCCACCCCAGGGTCACATGTTTTACGTAGGCTTATATACACAAAATGTAGGAGATCAAAAATCTTCAACCCTGAAAGCATTCGTCATATGGCCTTGATATTTGTTATGTAGCATCACCAAGGGGACCTCCACCAAATTTGTTCAAATTATGGACCGAGGCCAAAAAATGCCCTACCCTACAGATCACATGTATATAGGTTCATTTAGAGAAAACAAAGAAAATGCTTCTGGAAAAACAAGGCCTAGAACCTTGACATTTGGTATGTAGAATCACCAATTGGTCCTCTACCGTGTTTGTTCAAATAATGGCCCTTGACCAAAAAATGGCTCCACCTGGGGACAATTGTTTTATATAGGTTTATTTAGAGAAACTTCTTGGTTGAAACCACAAGACCTAGAGCCTTGATACAATGTATTTGGTATTTTACTAAGCATCGCCTAGTGGTGGTACTTTATAAATCTTGTTCAAATAATGGTTCTGTGGCCAAAAATGGCTCCACCCCAGTGGTCGCATGTTTTACATTGTCTTACAAAGTGAAAACAATCAAAACCACAAGGCATAGAGCCTTGATATTTAGTATGTAGCATCATCTAGAGGTCCTTGTTTGTATTTGTTCAAATTGTGACCTTCAGGGGATAGAACGATCCCCACCCCAGGGGTCACCAGGGGCATGGCCAGTTTCCAATTGATGCCTATACATAAGAAGCTTTAACAAAACTGAGGTTAGCAATCCAGGGGCATTTGGCCCTCTTGTTTTCACAAATTGACGAATCTTGCGGGAAATACACAATGTTCATAAAATAGTTACACTTGCCACGATGAACTTTTATCAAGTAACTGTCTTCATTTGCTGATGAATACATTTGCCTGTGTGATTACCTAACCACGTCAAGTTTCCGACATTTTACCGCAGGATATACTGATACAAATTTACGATGTTATCCAATCAGATGTCGCGTTACATTTGCAAATGCATTATAAGTATTAATAAAAAAGAATATTTTCAACATTTGTGATGTGATAAAGACTGTGGTCTTAACTAAAATTCGACATGAAGCACTTTGCGCTTCACTAAATTTTAGCTCCGCCCACTGTCTTCATCACATCATGAAGATGTCATGGAAATGAGGCCCTCAAGGAAGATTAGTTGTTCTACTAAATGTTGTCACCCTCTTTATTAAATTAAGACTACTTACTTACTTAAGGTTGAAAAATAAAATTTTAATTCTTTAATAAAGCTAACTTTTACATAACAATTAAGGGTGAATTTAGAAATAAACTTACTTCAAATTCATTTCAGTTGTGCTGTTTAGACTATAGTTTTAATCGGAATTAAAGGTTGATTCAAATTTTATCCTACTATGGAGGTGGATTTCATAATGAACCCGGATTTTCTTTTTTCAAATCGTATAGACTTTATTTCATGTCAAAACTTTGAATATGAATATAAATATAAAAAGCGTTACTTAAATTCTATTTTTTAGCTCACCTGAACCTTTGGCTCAAGGTGAGCTATTGTGATCATTGGATGTCTGTCGTCAGTAGTGCGTCATCAACAATTGTTGTAAAGGAGTCCTCTCAAACCACTGGCTTGATTTTTACCAAAGTTGGCAGGAATGATCCTTATATGGCCCTCTTAAATAAATTTACATTTGCATATCTAGGTCAAACAGGCTAAAAATCGTTCTTCGAGATGAAAACTTTAAAAATCTTCTTGTCTGGAACCACAAGGCCTAAAGCCTTGATATTTTTGGTATGTAGCATCAACAAGTTGACCTCTACCAAGTTACTGCTAAAACACACACAGTTTTGGTGCTGATGAGTGTCTCATTATGCAAAAAATAAAGTACTCGATACGATAATTTATTATCATTTTCTACATTGTTTTTTACACATCTTACCTAAAACTAGCCTTGATTTTGAAAATATTCCTTCATATAATTTTTTTTTATACTTTACCTTCTGCCTGTGAATAGGTTACAGACACTACACCTTAGATATAACATGCAAGATAAGAGCAAAAATATAAATATCTGCAGTTCTTTTTCTCTGAAATAAAAATGGGAGAAACTGGTTAGCATTATGAAAGGCCAAACAAAGAAGATAAACACTTAAAGCTGCAAAATATAAGCATATCTTTACGACAACCATTGGCTGAATTTGTCATAAATTGCCCTCTCTTAATTTTTTACCAGAAGTATATCTCAATCATTTTCTGAATACAGTAAACCATGATACTTTAAGACATCATAATAGTTACAGTAGTCAAAAAGGTCAACTATCAAAAAAATATTTTTTTTCAAAATGCACTTAAATCTTGTCCAATGTTCAGTGTCGTGTCTGTAACTTTTTCTGATGCTAATTTCTCATAGATTCCAATTGTCATGACAATGAAACCTTGTCTATCTAAATGACATAAAATATTAAAAGGAAGTTATTCTGAGATTGAAAATCTTCAAGATTTCACCTCATGAATTGTCACGGTTACAGACACTACAAAAATTTTACTTTTTTGTTCCTGACAGAAATGTTCTATGGTGCAAAGCATTGGACTAGCCTGGAATGCAAACTGTATTTTTTGGAAACTATAGTCTTTAATGATATAATGGAAATGAATTTTACTTTAATTAACATATGATTTGTATAATCATGGGTATAGAACAGTGTATTAGTGTCTTTCTTGCAGTTTTTATCAAAAACACTATCTTTAGGAATTCGAGGAGAAAATCCACAATTTTTTACCAATTTCTTTAATTCACATTGCAAAATGTAGAAGATTAGTGTCTTTATAAGGTTCAAACAGTTCTGTATCAATATTTGAATAGGAAACATGAATTATTTGGACTTTAAATGATTTGATTTTCAAAATAAGACAGCATAATGCTTATAAATGGCCATTTTGGGAGCACATTATAGACCATACTTCCAAAACAGACAATGTTAGCAGCTTGAAATTTTCGGGCAAACAAGATCTGATAATGCTTTTCTGCATAACTCTTATGAAGTGTTCCTTTATGAGATAGTTCTTCTGTAGCATGGATATAACATGAAAAAATTAAATCAGCACCAATACCGTGTTTTAGCCGTTAGTTCAAATAATGCCCCATTTTTAAAATGGTCCCGCCCCGGGGGTCTCATGTTTTACATAGGCTTATATAGGTAAAACATGACAATCTTCTTGTCTGAAACCATAAGGCCTAGAGCCTTGATATTTGGTATGTTGCATCACCTAGTTGACCTCTCTCTACCAAGTTTGTTCAAATGATGTCTCTGGGGCCAAAAATGGCCCCACCCTGGGGGTCATATATTGTACATAGGCTTATATATGGAAAAACATAAAAAAACATAATGCCTAGAGCCTAGTGACATCAATAACTACTTAACTCTGAGGAGTAACAAGCACATTGGAAATTCAAACATTAAAATGTTCTGTTTCTATATGGATTAATATTTAATTGATAACCATCGTTTTATTTTTTTCATGACAAATAACTTTGTTGTCTATACTATGTTTGAACTTGTCAAAATCTTCATTCTGATAAATCCCGCTGAACAAATAATAAAACTACATAAACAAGATACGAAGCGATTAATATATCGGAATCTAGGTATCAAAGTATTTTATCATGTTATGATCATATAGTTGAATGACATTTTTTTAAATCCCATGTGCCGATTGTGAATGCAGCGAATGGCATTTTTTTAAAAAAATCAAGTGATTTACAACAATGTGGCATTTTGACAAGTGTAGACTCAGACCAGCCTGTGTAGCCTCCTGTTCAGCTTAAAAACACCAAATGATGTTCAGACAGTAGCTTAACAGTCATAGAATATTCAAGTGACAAGCAAAGGCTCTGATCAGACTGCGCGTATGCACAGGCTGGTCTTAGCCTTTGCTGGTCGCACATGCCAAATTGTTGGAAATCATATGCCACGGCTCAAATCTTATTTGCTTTCTTAACTACAACATGAGCATAATTTGAAAGTGTCTTCTGCTGTAATTAGGGCTCTATTGTTTTCGGCAATTTGTTGGCGGAGCTCTATTGTTTTTGGCTTGTCAGTCCATCTGTCCACCCATCTGTCTGTGTGTCCCCCTTTGTGGACACTCTAACGAAGTAATTTATCAGTTACCTCGCATATTAACTGCATTGTTGCACGTTGCCTGATAAACGTTGTCTATCTCACGGCTTGTGCCTTTATCAGGTCATGATGATGTCACGCTTTTTGAATGACGTGGCCAATGACGCTGAATCAACACAAAAATCGATCATTACCTCATATTCACTACTTTGAAGAGTGAATAAACTTGGTAAGCTGATAAATAGAATACCAGGTTCGGGTCTTTTGATATCAGTTTACCAGGCATCGCTTTGAGAACACATGTTGAATCGCTCGGCAAGCCTCGCGATGTCAACAAGTGTTCTCAAAGCCTTGCCTGGTAAACTTGATATCAAAAGACACTCACCTTGTATTCTCTATTTATTTCCCGATTTCTTCCAAATTTCATATATGGATTACTTCCATCAAACTCTAGCTCAAGTTCAAATGTGCACTTTGTCCAGCAAACAATAACCAAGATGGCTGACAAAATGGCTGCCACCTGTCAGTTGGCACTTGTGGACATCTATCTTAGTCATTTATTACCTGATTTCTTCCAAATTTTGTATATGAATCACTTTCATCAAACTCTTGCCCAAGTTCCATTATGGGTTATGTCTGATGAACATTAACCAAGATAGCCACCAAAATGGCAGCCACCTTTATTCTTGAATGATTGGGCAATTATAATAAATGATACCCATTCTGTATTTTCTGTAATAAAAAGGTTCTCACTGCATTATGCGCAAATTTTTCACCCATGTGAATCTCAGGGATGAGAATCTTCCTCTTTTAAGAGTATTTCCTCTTTTTTGACCAAAATTTGCAGAAATAAATTGTTTCAGGTTTGACCCAATATGTTCAAAACCTGTTGCATTTTGAAGGGGGTATAGGGGGTTTCCTCTTTTTTGACAGGAATTCTTCTTTTTTGAAAAAATCCTGTTCTCATCCCTGGAATCTTGTTGACAAATCGGCCATGTTGGTAAAAAAGCTGATATAAAGCGTCTGGATTACCACTGCTACTGTTGCGAACTCCCCAGTAGTGGCTCTCACAACACAAGAATGCTGTTTATTCCGTTTAAGTTACATTGACGGAATATAAAGCAAAAATTTCTTTCATCCTCTTTTTCAGGAAAAAAAATCACATTTTTGGCATAACTCTGGCGCTGTAGCGACTATCACTCAACTTACAAAAAGTTTATTAAGCAGATACACAGCTGGACTTATAAGTGACAATAATTTGCGATGAATATTTTCATAAGTAAAATATTGACCAAAATATTACCCTTTTTAACAGCTAGGTACACTATTTTGTTCACTCGTCGACTGCAACCACCATGGGATGCCTGCGCTGTTCGACTACAGTGGTTCTCTAGCGTGATATGGTGCTACATTTTATCACTTAACAGACAACACATGGTTCAACATTTTCATTATGATCTGTCTTCAAAGGCCAAGCCATCTATTTGAGAGTGATTAACAGATAAGCTTTCATAAAATTAAGTGGCTTGGAAAAAGTGTATTGAATGCTATGAAACAGTTTTATAACAGCACATGATTTTCCTTGTTTATAATCATGAGTTTTTCCCTGTTAAATCATAGGTACACTTTACTCCATAATAACGCTTTTTGAAAGTAAGAAAGAGGGCAAAGATCAGGAATAGATACAATCAAGCACCACACCTGAAGCCTTTGAAATATCATGAATTTGAAAATATTATGGAAAATGGAGCATTTGCTCTTTTCCATTTTCCAAAATATTTTCAAAAATTGAAGTTTTTCTTGAATTTTTTCACTGTTGTCTAAAAATAGAAAATGATGTCATGATCTAAAAATAGCCTATGGAGTAAAGGGTTAATAGTTGATGACATTGCTTTTCATGCAATAATTGTTAAAAACGGATGAGTTCAAGCCAAAGATGGGACTCCCTTATTCTGATATTGATGGCTCACAAGCGTTGATACACTTACAGTTCTATTTTCAGTTCTATCACCATTGGATAAAATGTAAAATACCAGTCCTTTAATGTGGGCAAAGTGCGAAATCTGAGGACAGAGCATTTTGAAAGTTATTCAAGCTTTTCATACTGTACACAAATATATAGTTCTGTATATCAGGTGTTCTGGCCCAGTAAATGAGTGTCTAAATAAAATCAATACGTTGAAGTCAACGACCCGACCATTGGGCCAGAACACTGGATATACAGAACTATGTGTACAGTATGAAAAGATTGAATAACTTTCAAAATGCTCAAGCCTCCGATTTCGAACTTTTTGTCCCCCGCCTTTTCGAAGAAAAGCGGAGGGACATAGTTTTCGGCATTCCGTCCTTCCGTCCTTCCGTCCTTCCGTCCGTCCTTCCGTCCGTCCTTCCGTCCTTCCGTCCTTCCGTCCCCCTAATATAGTAGGTACCTTGTGTGCGCAACTCCTCCTACAGTTTTATGCCGATTCTTTCGAAACTTTACAGATGTTTTAGTCATGGTCTGAAGATATGCATGTGGTTTGGATATTATCCTGAGATTATTTTTTGTCACTTTTTTCGCAATTTGAACTTAGTCATTTTTAGGCGTTTTTACTATCAAAGTGAAAAGATAGTGGGTACCTTGTGTGCGCAACTCCTCCTACAGTTTTATATCGATTCTTTTGAAACTTCACAGGTGTTTTGTACATGGTCTGAAGATATGCATGTGGTTTGGATATATTCCTCAGATTATTTTTTAACACTTTTTCCGCCAGTTGAACTTAGCCATTTTTCTGACATTTTTACTATCAAAGTGAATGGATAGTGGGTACCTTGTGTGCGCATCTCCTCCTACAGTTTTATATTGATTCTTTTGAAACTTCACAGGTGTTTTGGACATGGTCTGAAGATATGCATGTGGTTTGGATATAATCCTCAAATTATTTTTTATCACTTTTTCTGCTATTTTAACTTAGGCATTTTTCTGGCGTTTTTACTGTCAAAGTTAATGGATACTGGGTACCTTGTGTGCGCAACTCCTCCTACAGTTTTATGCCGATTCTTTTGAAACTTTACAGATGTTTTTGTCATGATCTGAAGATATGCATGTGGTTTGGATATTATCCTGAGATTATTTTTTGTCACTTTTTTTGCAATTTGAACTTAGTCATTTTTAAGTGTACAATAATGGCGGGGGACATAAATTCTCTGAATTTGCTTGTTTCACATTAAATTACTGTTATTTTGCATTTTAGCTAAAGTAAGCATAAATTCCAGAACATAAGCAAAAATTTCTTTCATACTCTTTTTCAGGGAAAATTTACATTTTTGGCATAACTCTGGCGCTGTAGCGACTAGCTATCACTCAACTTACAAAAAGTTTATTAAGCAGATACACGGCTGGACTTATAAGTGACAATAATTTGCGATGAATATTTACATGAGTAAAATATTGACCAAAATATTACCCTTTTTAACAGCTAGGTACACTATTTTGTTCACTCGTCGACTGCAACCACCATGGGATGACTGCGCTGTTCGACTACAGTGGTTCTCTAGCGTGATATGGTGCTTCATTTTATCACTTAACAGACAACACATGGTTCAACATTTTCATTATGATCTGTCTTCCAAGGCCAAGCCATCTATTTGAGAGTGATTAACAGATAAGCTTTCATAAAATTAAGTGGCTTGGAAAAAGTGTATTGAATACCATGAAACAGTTTTATAACAGCACATGATTTTCCTTGTTTATAATCATGGGTTTTTCCCTGTTAAATCATAGGTGTTAACCCTTTACTCCATAATAACGCCTTTTGAAAGTAAGAAAGACGACAAAGATCAGAAATCAATACAGTCAAGCACCATGCACACCTGAAGCCTTTGAAATATCATGTATTTGAAAATATTATGGAAAATGGAGCATTTGCTTTTTTCCATTTTCCATAATATTTTCGAAAACTTTAGCTTTTCTTGAATTTTTTCAATTCCATATACGATATTATTATGTCCTCAGTACATTTTGAAAGTATGTTGTCTAAATATAGAAAATGATGTCATGATCTAAAAATAGCCTATGGAGTAAAGGGTCAATAGTTGATGAAATTACTTTTTATGCAATTATTGGCAAAAACGGATGAGTTCAAGTCAAAGATGGGACTCCCTAATTCTGATATTGATGGCTGACAAGCATTTATACACCTACTGTTCTATTTTCAGTTCTATCCCCTGGACCTAGAGTGCGTGTCAAGCCTGATAACATTTGAACATTTGATGTACCTATGCCAGAACTGTGCCATACCAGCAGATTTATCCCTCCTTGTCAATACAAGGTATAACTGAATACAATGTATATTAACTCTTTGGCTGCTTATCATGACTAAATGTTGATTGCTGTGAGTCGACTGCTCCTTTTAAAATGTCTCTGTAGCAAACACTGTGAACCCAGCTCAGACTGCTCCATATACTGGCTCCATGGAAATAATCATGTCAATACAAATTTGATACACAAGCTGTTCGGAGTGTTATACCAATGTTTCACAAAAAAATCTGTTGCATGTGTGATATACATGTATAATGTTTTTAGTAAAAATCTGAGCTGGGACTCACTAGCTGTTTGCGTAAGTTTTTTTCTCATGAAAATTGCTCTTAAATTATAGCTGCTGCACATAAATTTAGTACTTATCACATATGTACAAAAGCTTCCTTAAATGTCCCATGCTGACGTATTCGGAGCAGGGAAGGCTCTGGTGAGACTGTACATTTTGCTGCTCACATATGTCATATGTACCAAAATCTCATGCTGGCTCATAAAGAGTGCATTACAGTAAAACCTGTCTTAAGCGGCCACTCAAAATGAACACCAAAATTGGTTTTCAATACCAATTATCGCTTAATTCAGGTCAAAAGTATTGCAGAATGCTCCAAGGGGAGCGCATTCTGCAATACTTTGGACCTTCATTAAGCTACCATTTTCCATTAAGACCTATATTTTTTTATATTTTAAGTGGCTGCTTAAGACAGGTTCTACTGTACTGTATTATAATATTTTTCAGTGAGAAGGCAGGAAGTGTACTGAATCAGCTGGCTCCGACAATTCATCATGTACCATTTCCCTTTGATCTCATGTCCATCCTGCCAAGAAGCCAACAGGCAGAATACCTCTTTCCCACTTTCTCATATGGTATGTAGAAAATTTGACATCACAGGCAGAATACCTCTTTCCCACTTTCTCATATGGTATGTTGAATATTTGACATCACAGGCAGAATACCTCTTTCCCACTTTCTCATATGGTATGTAGAAAATTTGACATCACAGGCAGAATACCTCTTTCCCACTTTCTCATATGGTATGTAGAAAATTTGACATCACAGGCAGAATACCTCTTTCCCACTTTCTCATATGGTATGTAGAAAATTTGACATCACAGGCAGAATACCTCTTTCCCACTTTCTCATATGGTATGTTGAATATTTGACATCACAAGTCGCTTCAGTTCACATCTGTTCTAGCTTATTTCCATTTCGATGTCAGAAAAGTGTGGGTGCAGAACTCAAAACCTTACAACCAGGCAACCACCAAGTTAGCATTTCATTCCAATGAAACATCTAAAGATAAGCTGTAAAAATAAAAAATTGTCATCCAGGTGCATTCCAAACTACACAAAAACTTGTTCATTTCTACATGTTCATTACACTGAAACATAAAAAGCAGTTGAGAAGTTTGTGAAAAACCTGTTTTATGGTGAAAAATACTCATTTATTGAAAGGACATATGTTGTAGGTACACATTGGAATTGCCTCATAGAGGCAATTCCAATGTGTAATAACAACATATGTAACTGAAATTAAGGAAACCTATTTTGAAATATAAACTAAACAAGTATCTTGTCCATTAGCTTTCCTCTTTTAAACATCTCAAACTGCCAATCAGTATTAAAATATCTGTCACTATATAGCAAATTGTTTATATTTACATGACAGATATATCACCAAATTTGATTTCATGAACTATGCTTTTGCTTAGCTGGTAGTTGCATGGTCGTATTATGTGCAAAACAATTACTGTTGAATCCAAAACTTTCTTTGAAGTTATTGAGATTTTTCTCATTTCTGAAAATCAGAATCTATTCAGCATCTGTTCAGCGATCGATTGTTTACTGGTTGCAGTGGTAGAAGATTCACTTAAAATCATTATCCAATGCAATTTCCAAGACAAAATATTTAAAGCTATAATGTGTTTGTATAAGCGTAACATAACTTCAGATGATATCAAATTTATAAATTGTTAAACAAGTATATGATAAAAAGTTTATTGGATTTGTATGGCGATATAATACATTTTGTGAGGACTCATTGTTTTTGGTGAACTCGACTTGCTAGTTCTTCGAGTACCAAAACAATTTCACCCCACAAAATATATAGAGGATCTTACATTAGTGCTCATGTTTTATTGAATTTATTCAAAGAGTTGGGAAAAAGAGATAAACTGCGAGGCTAGCCGAGCATTTTATTTCTTTTTCACAACAAGTTTAATAAATTAAATAATACAGGAGCATGAATGTTAAATTCTATTTATCATATGACATTAAAATTACTTTGAAATCTCATATCTGCCATAAAAACTTTATAATTTTTCATTATGTATGCAACATTGTTAAGGACGTCATAAAGTTTCCAAAAAACCTGTAAACCACTAGTGGTTTATCAATTTTAATGCATGGCATTATTTCACTCCCAGACGCGATGTCATATGACCAATCTCCGTACAAAACAAATAACCTATCTCAAGTCTTCACTTCTAGCTTTTCTGTATAATTTCACTATTCGTAGATTGTAGTTTAAGGCAGCTCACGAGAGTTTGGTACTTAATACATACCTATAGACAACCAGTGGAGGCTCATATAAGCCTGTGCATGCATGCAGTCTCATCAGAATCATCACTATGAGCATACTTCAATAATGGAAGAAAATGTGGATGAAACTTTTGACAAAACTAGACAGAGTGGCTTACTGGATAGATGAGTATGTAAGTTTAGCTTTTGAAGAATGGGATCCAAATTACTCGGACAGCATAAGGAGCGTAGTGGCTCAGTGGTCGAGCCTCACCGGTGTCACAGAATTGTGGTCCTTGGGCAAGACACATTTATCCTAGTATAGTACATGTACTGGTGCAACCCAGGAAGACTGTCCCTGTTGAAATGAAAGATTGTTGATGGGACTTAAAGAATCAAATCAAACAAACAAACAAACTCATACAGCAATAGCATGTGCAAACAAAATAATCCCTGACCAGATTGCTCCTAGAGGAGCAATCTGGTCAGGGACTATTTGTTTGCTTTGTTAAGTAAACTAATCAACCCTTTATAATAAGAGTTAAAGGTAAACTAATAATACAAATGCAATGATATACAATTATTGACTTATGTTTAGGTGGACATGGAGTGTTATTGAACAGTAAACGTCATATTGACAGACGCGGAGCGGAGGTCAATATGATTTAAATTTACTGTTCAATAACACTCCATGTCTACCGAAACATAAGTCAACAATTGTTTTATTATATAATAAATGTATGTTAAGCATTTCCTGTCATTTTAGACCATTAAAAGCATTGACGTTACGAATGGATCATGCAAAATTACTTGACATTCTGATGTCACTTTCCATAAGCCATGCAATAT
This sequence comes from Loripinus fragilis, assembly GCA_964019695.1. Classification (NCBI taxonomy): domain Eukaryota; kingdom Metazoa; phylum Mollusca; class Bivalvia; order Lucinida; family Lucinidae; genus Loripinus; species Loripinus fragilis. The sequence continues at coordinate 78,506,510 of OZ026518.1, forward strand.
TACCTCGTGACGTGTGCTTTGTAATGTCACGTCGGGAAAACCATGCGACATGTAGTTATAATAGCATCAGTGGATAGGCATCTGAGCCAGTCAGAAGATGTTTATTTATAGATTATACAATCTTATGAGCAAGCCTTTTATTTTATCAGATGTGGACTGCCCAGAAGGTCAGAGGAGTTCCAAAGATTCCAACAATCTTCTGTTCTCCCTGTTATTTGAAGAACTCCATGCTACTTACCAAAGACAGATTCGACTTTCACAACAGCAAAGTCAGTTCTTCTTTGACAACTTGTCTTCTCGCTCAAGATCTACTGATTTATTTCCTTTCCCATTCCAAATGGATAAGTTTGTTGCTTCAAGTGCAGTGGGAAAAGACACTGATCGAAAACAGACACAGAGTCATTCCAGTTCAAAAGACATTGGACCCGGGTTGAGTCCTGGTCAGAAAGGGGCAGTTCCTGCTGGTCAGGATCATGTCTCCGAGGAGAAGCTGGTACCTGAATGGAACTGCTTTATGAAAGCTGTCAATAACACTGCCTTGATGCTGGTATTTCTCCCAGCATCATTTGATGATTTAGTGCTTTTAAATGAGAAAACACAAGAAGAGACAAATGATGATAAAACTGCGCCAGATGAGGAAATTAAGGAACCTGATCAGAGAAGGGAAGAAAGCTGTGATAAAGATGACCCACTTACAAAATCTGAAGCTGAGTCTACAGATAAAATGTCTGACTTTGCTACTGCGGAATGTGATATTGATACAGCTACAAAAACGTCTAATGTGGAAACTGTCAAAGATCATGATACATGTGATAAAGATGTTAGTGAAAGTACTCATAGTGACATAACAGAGGATATGGTTGAGCCTCAATGTGGTGCTGCAGGAAATATGATTGTGGATGATTTAAATGAAATACAAAAGGAAAATGAGCATAAGGATGATGAGAGAGAGAATAGAACTAAACCACTGACTCTTCCGGTGTATATTTATGACTGTATAATACACAATGTGTTAGATTCTCTGATTAATCCCTGGGACTTTCAGCTTCCCTCTGATACCTATCAAGATATGATGTTTGATTTCCAAGAGGAGCCTCAAGATTTCACTGGGAGGATAAAGAGGGTGTCCTTCAGTATTGATAATCTAAAGGTATACAGTTAAACCTGTCTTAAGTGGCCACTCTTAAATAGACAAAACAAAGATCTTAATGACAAATGGTAGCTTAATGAATGTCGAAAGTATTGCAGAATGCTCCCCTTGGAGCATTCTGCAATACTTTGACGTGCATTAAGCCATAATTGGTCTTCAAAACCAATTTTTCGTCTTTTTGAGTGGTCGTTTTACACAGATTTTACTGTAGTTCGTACTGAATTCATACATTTGTCCAGATTAACAATTTTTTTGTACATGAAATTGCAATTATTTTCTAATCAGTTTAAACATAAATTTTTGGTGCTCTAAAGAACCAAGTCAGTTAAAATTGTTCTTTTGAGTACCACAACATATGTTTTGGTTGAGAACTAAGAAAATTAGTTTTTGATTGCACACTCTTATCTGGAGGCCTAACATTGTTTAGTATACAATTTTGGAGAAATGCATTTCATTTCCAAATCATGAATGAAAATTGGACAAGGTCCATGTTTGGTTTAAAGACATATGCGGCTATTTCCCATGCGCACCTTTCACGCGTCTGGAAACAGGTAAAGTTTTCTGGATCCTGTCCTTCGACCTTTCACGGATTCGGACCAACACAGCTTTCAGTTATTCTTATGTCATATCGGTGTAACGACAGTGTCTTGACAAAATAAAGTAATTAAAGTGTAGCTCAGACAAAATCAAACGACAAACACAATTACCCTGGTTACAAATATGAAAGTGGCCGAGTCTCTACTATTTGGACGGTTATTTTGAGCCGGGCACGACCTGACCTCGTGGCCTAGTGGTTAGCGTGTCCGGCTACGGAGCCAGAGGACATAGATCGATTCCTGGGTGTGCACCTATTTTCAGTGTGTTTTTTCTTTCTTTTTTACTTTAATGCTAAATTGCTTCATATACTAGTAAAATGGCATCATCAAAACGACCTAAATGGGCATTCCTGAACTTTTCATGTTGAATTACGCATGAAACCTAAGGAGGTGGGGTTAAATTTGGCCCTTTCAGAAAGAGAATTAGTTTGGTGACCCCAAATTTTTATTCTTTTTTCTGACAGGTATTATAATAGTCCATGAAATGAATTTAAATTCTTAAGATTTTCAACATCAGATTTTTTGATATAATGATTTATTCTAAAAACAAATTCCAATTTTCGACGAGCTGCCAAAATAGACCATGCAGTATCTTGTCACAGCTTGTCAATGTGAGAACAAATGAATTTGCATATTTTCTAAAAGGTTTGAGGGCTTGGGCAATAATTTAAGTTAAAAGAACGAAGCTGAGTGAAGATTACAACATTTTTAGCTCCATATTTAGGACTAGTGTTATTCATTCATCTGTTTAGAAAATTTGTCAAATGCTGAAAACTTCCATATGAGATTATGAAAAAATAAGCGCGGTGACATATACTTTTCATTTTAAAACAAACTGTATACAAAGTATTGAACAGATTTCAACATGGGGAGTATTTAGTAGCATATATCCTTAACATATTTTATTTTATCAATCACTTTTACATAAGTACAATATTATGGTCCATGTTTGTGGGTCAGTCTGGCACAGGAAAACAATAAATATTTTTATTTTTGCTTTAAAGTTCTATTGTAATTGTTCTAAAATTCAAATACATTACCATCTAAAATTTTGGTTAACAGGTCTTTAATTAAAAAATGCTTTTCAGAATGCCCAAGCATGAAGGTCTTGATCAGACAACTTATTTCATGTGCTTTTCAATCATATTCTATGCATGATATCCATGATAACCTGTGTTCACATTAACCCTTTACCCCATGATAACCCCTTTTGATGCCTTTGAAATACTATGAATTTGAAAATATCATGGAAAATTGAGCATTTGCTCCAATAATGCTCCATTTTCTATAATACTTTCAAAAGTATTCAAAAAAAATTCTTGATTTTTTTTTACATGTTGTCTAAAAATAGAAAATGATGTCATGATCTAAAAATAGCCTATGAAGTAAAGGGTTAAAATACAAGAATAATGATTACATTCTGAAGAAGCCACCTGATCAGAATCCACACTGTTTGCCATTGTTCATGTGAATTCATGGGGAAAAAAGAACTGGTTGGAAATAACATTTAGGATGGGCCTAGACGCGACAAAAACCTGTCTTGGGGTTTCGGACAAAGGGAGACTCATATGCAGACCAGTCTCAACAGCTACAAAGACTAGCTAGAAATGTGAAATGTCACTTGAGGCAAGTTTAGGTATGATATTTCCAAAAGTGCAAATAACAAAGGCGCAGATCAGCCTGTGCATCAAGGTAGACTGATGAGTGCTTTTGTTGTTTGCACGCCCTGAGGACAAGTTTTCTTGCATCGAGGCCTATATACAGTAAAACCTGTGTAAAACGGCCACTCCAAAAAGGACCAAATAATAGTTTTCAAGACCGATTATTGCAAAATGCAAGGCAAAAGTATTGCTGAATGCTCCAAAGGGAGTATTCAGCAATACTTTCGACCTTCATTAAGCTACCAGCTGTCATTAAGACCTTTGTTTTGTCTATTTTTGAGTGGCCGTTTTACAAAGGTTTTACTGTATGGGCCTTGTCGCAAGAAAACCTTATTTTAATTATTGCTGCATCCGGATAGCAAAGGCACAGAGCAAGTCTGCACATCTGCAAAGTCTAGTCAGCACCTTTATTCACTTTCTGGAAAGTGTAATTATAGCTACACTTGCCACATGCAAAAATTTCAATATTCTAGTCATTGTCTAGGCTTGAGGTTATAAAACCTTTTCCATGCTTAACTCAGCTGAGCACAAAATTTATCTTACTCATAAATGGTAAAAGGCCAACAATTGTTGGCCTTTTAACATTTATTAGCATGATTAATACCATATCTGAGAGACTTAAAGCAAGAAACTTTTTCATTTGTTGGCATTTTAGTTTTTATGAGCAGTTGGAATTTCATGCTCAGTTGAGTTGAGCATGAAAAAAGTTTTATAACCTGGGCGCCTGGTTAGCTTAGCCTAATTTTGCCATAAGGCCAAGAAAAAAATATGTGTTGATCATGTTACCCCGACCTACGCTAAATTTTTACCCCCTTACTCTAAACTTTTTTCTCCTAATTCTGAAGTTGGAGGAGAATAGCAGAACAAAATAATCCTAATTCTGAAGTTGGAAGAGAATAGCAGAACAAAATTATTTTGTTCTGCTATTCTCTTCCAACTTCAGAATTGAAGAAAAAATACATATCAAAATGACCATCTGAAACGGAAATCTAAATATCTATGCATTCAGTCTTTGGTATTGGAAGTAAAGGGATTAAAACAAGGTTATATCTTCAAACATAGACCCTTTTATATCAGTTTTGTCTTATTCAATACATTTCCAAGCAGGTCTGAATATTAAAAGAAAAAAATTTTCAGAAAAAAAAATAGAATCCTACTTACCTAACCTAATTTTTTCAGGGTGTAACCTGAATCACACATATTTTTTTTATTTGGCCTAAGCCCTAAAGTCAGATTTCTTGTCAAGGCACATGTGGACTTTTTCAACAGAACAAAGATTAAGGCTGTTTTCAGATTTTACAATGTTCAGATTAATTTCCAGGAAAGTGAAAAAGAAGACAGGAGGAGTTCATCAAGGTCACCATCAAGGTCACATGAGCGAAGGTCAACTGAAGGTTCGAATGAAGGGGGAGAGAACCTCATGCAACATTGTACAGCATTCTCTGAGATGTTTTACCAGTGCTACGTGAAAGGTATTGTATTTCGTATTCTAGAAGATGGACAGGTCTAGGGAACAACACAACCCTACATCACACTACTTCTGTCAAATCTTGTTTTGGGCTGTAAGCATAGGTGAAAGATTTCAGGATTATTCCTGAATACAGGATTTTGAGGCTGACTTTCCATAGAAAGTCAGCCTCAAAATACTGAATTCAGTTGATTATGATAGCTTCTCTGATTTATTTTCAGTTTATCTAAAGACAATTGACCACTGATTTAAACTTGAAATTGTGAATATTTAGTGCGTTCTGCAAGTTTTAAGATTTGAATTTAAAAGTTCAGGATTTTGGAAAATTATAAACTTTCACCCATGTGTATGCTATTTTATTTGTATTTTGTTTTTTTTGTTTTGTTGCTTTACATCCCAAGTCAACAGCTATGGTCATGGCGGGACGGTCAGTTCACCTATCCACACTTTTTCCTGGGCAAGCTTGAACAAGCAGTTAACCAGTACTTCATGCACATACTTTCGCTTGTAACTAACAACAACCCTATCCTTTGTATTTTTTTGTACAAATAATGAGATTGTGAAATTAAGCTTTTACCACATAATATTTTGATTAGTGAGTAAATTCAGAAAACAAAATTCTACTGTCCTGAGTGAAACATATTATTGCAGTAGATTTTGCGAAGTAACAACAGCCGGCTGTCAGAGTAATGGGCAGATCCAGAGTGGGGGACGGGGTCCGGACCCTCCTGAAAAATCACAAAAAATATAGGGTCTCTTGGAAATACTGGTCCGTACCCTATGGAAAATCACAAAGCTACCAAGCCAGCATTCAATGTTGGGCCACCATCGGCACGACAGCGAAACCCCCTTTAGATGGCGTTTTGCTGGTGGACTGATGATAGATTTTAGTGGTATTTGGATTCTCTCTCCCCTCATCAGCTAAAAAAACCTTTGTCAGTCTTGGACTCCTGACAAAACTTTCTGGATCCACACATGAGAGTTTTGTGCCTCCTAGTTACCACAATTCCTATTTAACCATTGTCATGCAGAATAGTATTATGTACTTCAAAGCCTATTTCATATACATGTATGTGAAAATGGAGTAACCAAAAAAATCAAAGCACTGTTTTCAGAGGAAAACTATGTCACCCAACTGAAAATTGAGTCGGCTAGCATGCTTACCACAATTATAATCAGTTCTTAATTGTGTCACAATGATACACTATCTTAAGAATGGCTGAAGTCCATCAATTATTTCTAGGGAGAGCATGCACGAACACAATTTTGGTCAAAATTTCAAATTACTAAGTGCTGTGGTGACCTTGAACATAAGGTCAAGGTCACCAAATCTAATTAACTCTACTGTGTATCTATGCAAGTTTGCTGGAAATCCACACACTTGTTCAGATAAAAGAGCTCAGAAAAGGCTGATTTTTTACAGTTTTTAATAGATGGTGACCTTGAAAATTAGGTCTATGTCAATAAAATCTTATCATCTCTTCATTTTAGCTAGAATCTATTGTTCAATTCCAGAGATATCATACAGAATCCCTATTGTGACCTTGAAAACTAATTAACTCTTTCCAGCCTCCCAACAATTTATCTATACAAGGTTGGTTAAAGTTCACCCACCAGTTCAGAAGAAAGAGTGCCTTATAGGCTGATTTTTTACAGTCTTTATTGGATGGTGACCTTAATTAAGTCAAGGTCACCAAAATCTGACCAACTCTTTATTGTGCCACAAGAAAACAATATTATAGAGTTTGGTCAGAATCTATTTTTCGGTTCAAGAGATTTTTGTTTGTTTGTTTGATTTGATTCCTTACGTCCACCCAACAATCTTTCAGTTATGCGGGACAGTTCTTCCTGGGTTTAACCAGTACTAAGCTAGGATAAATGTGTCTTGCTCAAGGACCACAACGCAGTGACGCCGGTGAGGCTTGAACCTGCTACCCTTCGGTCTTGAGTCAAGCACTTTACCACTGAGCCACTGCGCTCCCTCGGTTCAAGAGATAACATGTGGAAACCCTATTTTAGTCGAAATATGACATTACAAAGTATACCTGGTGTGACCTTAAAAATAAGATCAAGGTCACCAAAATCTAATCAAGTCTTAACCCCTTCCTAACAATATAGCTATGAAAATTAAAACTCAACCACTGGTTTGGAAAATAGTGTACGGAAATGGCTGATTTATGCAGTCTTTATAGGGGTGACCTTGAAAATTTAGTCAAGGTCACCAAAACCTAATCCACTCTTTTTGCCCTCCCAACAATGAGTCTATGCATGTTTGGTCAAAATCAATCCTCTGGTTCAGAAGATAACACAGGGAAATGATTGATTTATGCAGTCTTTATAGGATGGTGACCTTGAAAATCAGGTCAAGATCACCAAAATCTAATCAGCTCTTTCCGCCCTCCCAACAATTTATCTATGCAAGTTTGGTCAAAATCCATCTACTGGTTCTGAAGACATCCTACGGAAACCAAGCTACGCGGACACCCTCGCGGACGGGGTCCATAGCCAAAACAATATGTCCCCCTCCCTTCCCCTCCCTTTGGTTGGGGGGACATAATTGTCAAATATCCTTATCCAGTATGCATTGTTCATCTCTTTGTTTCTAGGAGTATTTCAGAGTTTACAGAAAGGTTTTACTGTAGATGCCAGAGATATAGATGCTGCCATTAACAACATCTGTGAGGAGTCATTGCCCTTGGAAACCAACATGACATCATTCTTGCATGCCACCTGTGGCCACTTCCAGAAATTGGTCAATGAAGGGAAAGTAGAAGCAGCAGAAACTGACTTCATTGCTAAGGATGAAGTGTCTGAAAGTACACTGACAACAATAGAATCACCAAGGAAACAGTCTGTTCGATTTTTGGACTTCCTTGATGAAAGCGATGGGTAAGATAATAGTTAGTCAAAATCTCACCTTGAATGGCTGTCATTCTCTGCTGTGAATGGGGGTGGGGGAGGGGATGGGGGTGTGGTTCTCTGACAAAAACAAAACAACAGGTGTAATTGTATAATTATTTCAAAAGCATGCCATCTTAACAGCATTTGTACTTAGAATTATGCTTTTTCTTTCAACATTGACAGCAACTACTGTATTTCTAACCACAGTGGAGACATTAGTAAGGAAAAACAGCTCACCAGGGCTAATCTTTTTAATTTTTAGCTCACCTGAGCCGAAGGCTCATGGGCGAGCTAATAGTATACCAGTCACTCCGGCGTCCCTCCGTCCGTCAAAATTTTCAAACATCTTCTCCTCTGAAACCACTGGGCCAATTAAACTCAAATTTCATATGGAGACTCCTTAAGACGCAGGAATGGAAGTTTGTTCAAATAGTCCTGGTCACATGACCAAGTTGGCCCCCACGCCCATATATGGTAAAAACCCTTTAAAAATCTTCTTCTCCAGAACCAGAAGGCTGATGACCTCGGGGCTTGGTATGTAGCATTGGGGATGTGGGGCCTACGAAGTTTGTTCAAATGATGATCCTAGGTTGACCTTGACCTACTTAACGTCAAGGTCAAATTTGCTTCCTAATGCATTTAAATGGGAATTTTTTTGAAAAGTTGATGTTTTTTAAAAATGTAGAAGCCTTAGTCATTATTCTCTCTTGATATGTTTAACCTAATGAGACAATGGCTATGAATAAGTTCCAAAGGTCAAGGTTGACCTTTGACCTCTCAGCTAATTCGCTCATATTGGAGTCCCATCAATATATTAAAACATAGCTTTCTCACAAACCATTGGCCCAATTGAACTCGAATTTCATGTGAAGACTCCTTATGCTAAGCTAGCCAAAATTTATACAAAATAATTTGGTCACATGGCCAAGATGACCGGCATGCCCATATATGGTAAAAACCCTTTAAAAATCTTCTTCTCCAGAACCAGAAGGCTGGTGACCATGGGACTTGGTATGTAGCATTGGGGATGTGGGGCCTACGAAGTTTGTTCAAATGATGATCCTAAGTTGACCTTGACCTACTTAACGTCAAGGTCAAATTTGCTTCATGGGAATTATTTTTGAAAAATTGATTTTTTTTAATACTGTTGAAGCCAAAGTCATTATTCTGGCTATAAATAAGTTTTAAAGGTCAATGTTGACCCTTAAATTTTCAGCCAAGGTCGCTCATATTGGAGTCCCATCAACACATTAAGATATAGTTTCCTCAGAAACCACTAGGCCAATTGAACTCAAAAATTTATTTCATATAAGGACTCCTTATTATAGGTTAGCCAAAATTTATACCAATTGTACTTGTCACATGACCAAGATGGCCACCATGCCCATATATGGTAAAAACCCTTTAAATATCTTCTTCTCTGGAACCAAAAGGCCAATGGCCTTGGGACTTGGTATTTAGCATTGGGGATGTGGGCCCTACCAGATTTGTACAAATGATGATTTGAGGTTGACCTTGACCTACTTTATGGCAAGGTCAAATTTGATTCCTTATGCATTTATATGGGTTAAATCTTGAAATGTTCATTTTTCTATAACTGATTAGGCCAAAATCATAAAACTTGCAAGAAATGTTTAACCTAACGGTTTTATATAAGTACCAAATAACAAGTTGACCTGTGACCTTTTATGCAAGGCCACTCATTTGGACTGCCACATACCTATCTAAACATCTTTTCCTCAGAAATCACTGGGCTGTTTGATGGAGTATTCATTAGATTGTTTTAGGTCACTTGACCATAATGGCCGCAACTCCCACAAAACAAAATATGTTTCATTATAAGCTGTAGTTGATCTTGACCTATTTTAACATTATTATCTCTCTATAGGCTGTCTAATCCATGTCTGCACAGCTCCATACCTGGGGTCCTAGCCATGCCAGCCAGGACTGTCACCATAGACCTACCAGCTCTACAGCTAGAGACAAGATGTGAGGTGGAGAAGGGGGTACATAAACTAATCAGGGACAAGTTCAGTGATGTCGTACAGAAATGGTTTAGACAAGTTCCAAGTAATCCAGATTATTACTTCTACTGTCCTGAAACTCCAGTAGTAAGTACCTTTATAAGTGACAGTTTTCAGGATTTTACTTTAATTCCAATTTCAATCCTTAAAGCACCAAGAAAAAAATGCATCTGAAAATGCTGTCTGCTGAAATCGTCTGCTGCAAATAATTGCCTAACATTACTGACGAATTAAGTATAGAAGCAAACAGCGTGGACCCAGAACAGACTGCTCCTATAGGAGCAGTCTGATCTAGGCCCACACTGTTTGCCATAGAGGCTTCTAAAACATTTCAGCAGATGAGAAAAGCAAACGACTTTTGTTGTGATTGGCGTATTAAGGGTAATTTCTTGTTCTGCTGAGCATTGATATACCTAATCAAAACACTGTAGATGCTGATCAGCTGGCTTCTTCAGAAGCCAGTGGATCAGGATCCACACTGTTTAACAGGCAGCATGCCATTCCTGCCATTTCATTGTGTTCAATGGAATCCTGCAATAATTGAACAGCAGGAAAGGGAGGTAAATGTTGGATGTTTTTTTAAGTAATCAGGACAAGGGCAATGTTCAATCCAATATATAGGGACTGCTCAGACCCGAGAAAGTGGGACAAGTTGGAAATCAAATATGAGGCAAGGTTACGTTCAGTGAAATGATTTAGACTAGTTCCAAGTAATCCAGATTATTACTTCTACTGTCCTGAAACCCCAGTGGTAAGTGCCTTTATAAATGACAGTTTTCAGGATTATACTTTAATTCCAATTTTAAACCTTAAAGCATCAAGAAAAAAATGCATCTGAAAATGTCCTCTGCTGAAGTCGTTTGCTGCAAATAATTGCCTAACATTACTGACCAATTAAGTATAAAAGCAAACAGCATGGACCCAGAACATATAGGAGCAGTCTGATCTGGGTCCACACTGTTTGCCTAAGAGGCTTCTTAAACACTAGATGAGAAAAGCAGACGATTTTTGTTACGATTGGCACATTAAGGGTTAATTCTTGTTCTGCTGAACATTGGTATACCCTATTCAAAAACAGTGTAGATCCTTCCACACTGTTTAACAGGCAACCTGCCATTCCTGCCATTTCATTATGTTCAATGGAATCCTGGGATTGAACAGCAGGAAAGGGAGGAAAATGCTGGATGTTTATTAAGTAAGCAGGACAAGGGCAATGCTGCTCAGACCTGATAAAGTGGGCCAGTAAGATGTCAAATATGAGGCAAGGCTACATTCAGTGAAATGGTTTAGACAAGTTCCAATTAATCCAGATCATTACTACTCCAGTGGTAATTACCTTTATAAATGACCGTTTTTATGATTATACTTCAATTCCAATTTTAATTTTTGTACTGTTGAACATTGATATACCTAATCAAAAACAGTGAAGATCCTGATCAGCTGGTTTTTTCAGAACTAATACCTGTTTGCATTTTTAGCTCGACTGCACAAAGTGCAAAGAGCTATTGTAGTCACATCGTATGTGTTCCTGTTACGTTCCCATCCGTCACACTGTGTTAAAGTTTTCTAGAAGTCCATATCTTGACAACCACTTGTCAGAAAGCATTCATACTTGTACCATAGATACCTTGTAGGGTTAGCTTTCATTCCTCGACATCGGACCCTAGAGTCCATGCTGGGAGTGCGGCTAGAGGTCATAATCTAGTACATATCCAAAAGATAGGATTTTTGAGTTAAAGTTTTCTAGAAGTCCATATTTTGACAACAACTTGTCAGAAAGCGATCAATCTTTTACCATAGATACTTTGTAGACTTAGCTTTCATTCCACAACATTGAACCTCAGGGTCCATGTCGGGGGTGGGGCTAGAGGTCAAAATCTAGTACATATCCAAAAGATAGGATTTTTGCGTTAAAGTTTTCTAGAAGTCCATATTTTGACAACCATTTGTCAGAAAGCATTCATACTTGCACCATAGATACCTTGTAGGGTTAGCTTTCATTCCACGACATCAGATCCCGATTTGTCATGTATGTTTGTTAAAATAGAATATGTTTCAACTGTAAAATATTTATCCATAAGCTTCCTATACATACATAATCTAAGGTTGTGACACTTTTCTCAATTAAAAGGTTGCAGTCAAGCTACGCTGTCATGCAACAGCTCTTATTAATGTTTGTTATTTGTGAGTTTTGTCCAACTAGAGCACTTGCATACATGTGATACCTCCCGGATCATGCGGGAGGCTCCCGAATTAGAACCCTATCTCCCGCACTCCCGTGCGGGCAACGCAATCTCCCGCATTTTGAAGTTTGCTTTAATGATATTTTCTCAGGACCATTTTTACGGCAATCGGCACACACTTTTAACAGCTGTCGGCAATTGAACGCTACTGGTAACGGTCAGATAATCATAATATACATGGTGTCATACTGTGCATGAAATAAACACAATAATCACTCAAGTAGGGCACTCGTATGGCACGCTTATCACGATGACGTCTTTGCGTATATATTGTAGAATCCAGACTCTGAACATTTTGAAAGATCGCCGTCCGCAAAGAAGAAAAAATACAAGTCTCCCTTTCAAGCTGACTTTCCATCAAGCGTAGTGAGAAAGAGGACAGAGTGCAATTCGTCCTTCAGCATCACTCACCAGACATTACAGCTCGGACCCGGTATAAATGCTCAGTTGGTCCGAGATTACTGGCATGAGAAAGGACCAGAAAGGATCCGCGCATGAGACGCAAGACAAAGCCGAAGATTGCTTCTCTTTCCAGTGACGCACGCTGATGTGCCTTTCTCTGCATTCTCAGACATCTAATTCTATCATTTTTTAATCGGAAACCTTTCATTTATAAGGTTTTTTTTATGATGTGATGGCTCACAAGTTTATTTTGTCAGAAAAAAAAAATATCCATAAAAACCCTGGATCTCCCATAAGAAGCATTTTCAAGGTAACTATGCAATAATGTTTTTGAGTAAGCTCCCTTGTTGCAATATATTTTAGCAAATTCTTGAATTTCAAGGCGATTATTCACTTATTTTAATATATATTTTCCAAATTTCAACATTTTTGATTAAAGTATTTTATAATTATATATTCTACCGAGGATGACACTGACTGCAAGCTTTTAATCACTATAAAAACTAGCATTTAAACTTATAAGTAAAAAGCTAATATAATTTTAAAATTGGCGTCATATATACTATCTATTGTTATACAACCAGATTCACCAGTCGGAATTGGCATGGGGATAGGGGATAAACCTATGTCTTGTAAACCAGGGGTTGCAGGTTCGATTCCCGGCTTCTCCCAATCTGTCGGATTAGACTTTAAGCCGTTGCCCCGTCTTCTGAGACGCTTTAAAACCAGAAACACTGCCGGTTGAGCCTTCGGGAGTTCCTGGACATAGAACCACAAAAAGCATAAACCCACCCGGCCAGTACTGGTACAGCCAAGGAACACGGCCACAAAAAAAAATTATCCCAATTACTTTTAGACGTCTGCTCAAAAACAAACAACTTTTTAAACGCTTCCTATATTTTAGGCCGAAATTAGCCGCACACTAGGGATCAAGCGCGGGTACAGTGCTTGACCCACTTTTAGACCACATAGGAAACGTACAAAACTGGACGTGCAGAGAGTGTTCAATTCTTAATTCAGTTATGAAGACCCTGCACGTCCATAAACGAACTTGAAATAATCAAATCCAACCAGATTAATGCTGAAAAAATACCCTTCTCACGTAGGGGTTTTCCACTGAATGGAGGTGTTCTGTTGACTACCTTCCAGATTGGAACCAATAAACATAAACATACATTTAAGTCCGATCATTATCAGCCCTGTTTAAACATTTTATGTGCAAAATACAATAATAAACACAAGCCTGTATCACTTTGGTAAATTTTAGTTGTCTAGGTACTGGTAAAACAGTAGTAGTAAACAGGTACTTTTGCAAACAGTGAAGACCCAAACAGTGTCTACACTGTTTATTAAGATATGAAAAATATACATCATTTTAAATAAATTTTGCCTGTCAAAACAACTTAAAGTACAAAATGGACTATTCCATACTTATTGTATCATTGTGTATAGGATAATCCACCAGAATGAAGGGGGTTAAAGACTTCAATAAGTTGTTTAAGTACACCTTTCTGTAACTTCGAAAAATCTCCCTCATTGAGACCCTGATCTCCCTCATCTGAACATCAAATCTCCCTCATGGCCATCGTCAGGTTATCACATGTATGCACTTGACATTCATAAGAGTTATAAGAGTTTCTGCTTCTTTCTTGAAGTAGCCATATGGTAACATCTTGTTGCAAAATGAGAAGAATAATCAATGTTGATGTGTATGCAGCTGCTGCTCTCATGCACTAAGGCTGAGACCAAATATTAGACTTTAAAAGCCCCACTATTTAGCTGTGCATGTTTATTGTCCCCCGCCTTTTCGAAGAAAAGCGGAGGGACATAGTTTTCGGCATTCCGTCCTTTCGTCCTTCCGTCCTTCCGTCCGTCCTTCCGTCCGTCCTTCCGTCCTTCCGTCCTTCCGTCCCCCTAATATAGTAGGTACCTTGTGTGCGCAACTCCTCCTACAGTTTTATGCCGATTCTTTCGAAACTTTACAGATGTTTTAGTCATGGTCTGAAGATATGCATGTGGTTTGGATATTATCCTGAGATTATTTTTTGTCACTTTTTTCGCAATTTGAACTTAGTCATTTTTAGGCGTTTTTACTATCAAAGTGAAAAGATAGTGGGTACCTTGTGTGCGCAACTCCTCCTACAGTTTTATATCGATTCTTTTGAAACTTCACAGGTGTTTTGTACATGGTCTGAAGATATGCATGTGGTTTGGATATATTCCTCAGATTATTTTTTAACACTTTTTCCGCCAGTTGAACTTAGCCATTTTTCTGACATTTTTACTATCAAAGTGAATGGATAGTGGGTACCTTGTGTGCGCATCTCCTCCTACAGTTTTATATTGATTCTTTTGAAACTTCACAGGTGTTTTGGACATGGTCTGAAGATATGCATGTGGTTTGGATATAATCCTCAAATTATTTTTTATCACTTTTTCTGCTATTTTAACTTAGGCATTTTTCTGGCGTTTTTACTGTCAAAGTTAATGGATACTGGGTACCTTGTGTGCGCAACTCCTCCTACAGTTTTATGCCGATTCTTTTGAAACTTTACAGATGTTTTTGTCATGATCTGAAGATCACTTTTTCTGCTATTTTAACTTAGGCATTTTTCTGGCGTTTTTACTGTCAAAGTTAATGGATACTGGGTACCTTGTGTGCGCAACTCCTCCTACAGTTTTATGCCGATTCTTTTGAAACTTTACAGATGTTTTTGTCATGATCTGAAGATATGCATGTGGTTTGGATATTATCCTGAGATTATTTTTTGTCACTTTTTTTGCAATTTGAACTTAGTCATTTTTAAGTGTTTTTAAAATACAGTTTATTGACAGTCATTTTTTCTCATTTAAATAATAAACAATAATGGCGGGGGACATAAATTCTCTGAATTTGCTTGTTTAAAGAGTAACTTTATGTATATGTGATAAGTACCATTATCTCATGGGCTGATGCAAATCTAATTTTATCACATGACGTCACGTCTGTGAGTGAAATAACGCCATGCAATAAAATAAAATTGATAAACCACTAGTGGTTTATAGATTTTCGGGAAACATTATGACGTCCATAACAATGTTGCGCACATAATGACAAAATTATGATGTTTTTACGCCAGAAATGAGATTTCAAAGTAATAGGCGCGTTGCTGAAATTCAAATTTTCGAAAAAACTTACCTCATCGTCATAAAGGATAAAACAGGTCTTAAATTCAAGATGAATGATTCTACTTTATTTCTGATTGGGTCGTACGCTCAAAAATTGGTAGCATCATATTAAAAAATGGGGAGATAACTCATTGTTTCAAAAAAACGGAAACGTAAAGTACGGTGTTTAAACTGATTTTGTATTGACAAAAAGACGTTCTTTTTCGCAAATTATTTTATTTTCTAAAAGTAAGTTTACTGTCATTTATATTTGTATGAGTTTTATTGATTTTTATAAATTAAAACATAGTATTTTGGGGGGATAACTCTTACTACCCTATAAAATTTAATATTTTCCTCTATATTATTCCTTATAATACCGTTATATTTAATTAGAACCCGCAAAACTTCATAATTTCTAAAACAATTGTCTTTTTGCTTTTCAAAAACAAGATTTGCCGCATCCTGATATGCCTGGCGGCTCAGAAATTTGCTTCTTAAGTTGCCACCCCTGTGTGAAAAACAGCGTTTTAATGCATTATTCCAATACACTTGATACGAGCATAGGAGATTCGCTGATTTACTTTTGGAGTAAAAACTTACATTAGCGTCCTAAATGATGATACATGTCTCAATTAAAAATAAATATATCTGTACTATCAATTTGTGAGGATTGTACGTTAAAATCGAGTATCGTCATTAATAAAATGGGGAAGTAACTCTGATACTAGAAATAATGCAAAACCTGCATAGATGAGCGTCGTCAAGTACCTCCTTGAAAAATTGCTTCTCTACTTTTTTTTTACTTTTACTCACACAAAAGTATATCTGTTTGAAATGTCTAGTCTTTCTTTCTTAAATAGATAAAATAGAATTTCAGAAACAGCAATATGGCGCTCTTATTAGATATTAATATTATCTAATTTGCATATTCAAGAATAATAACGAAAACGTAAGTAATGAGAAAAATTGTAGAATAAATTTAGGGGTGTCACCTACAAAATCACCTATATGTCGCTATTTATCATCCCAGACTAAGAATCGTGGTACCAAATTAAAGTTGAGACATTAGCAAAATGACTAACTGAATAGATATACGAATTATCTAATTTGCATACTCATGAATATTAATGAAAACATACGAAATGAGAGAAAATTGGCCGAAAAAATAAGGGGTATATCTACAAAATTACCACTACACCAGCTGCCAAATATCTCATCCTACAAGATTTGGTAGCCAATAAAAGTTGAGACAAAGCCATTTGGCTAAAATGATTAGATATACGAATTATCTCATTTAAATATTCATGAATACTAATGTAAACGTAAGAAATAAGAAAAAAATTGGTAGAAAAATTAAGGGGGTATACCTACAAAATATCCTATATGTCTGTTGCGTACAAGCCTAGACTACAAAACTTGGTACCAAATAAAAGTTGCGACATTGCCATTTGACTAAAATGATTAAATATGCGAATTATCTAATTTAAATATTCAAGAATATTAATGTAAACATAAGACATTAGACAAAATTTGTAGAAAAATAAAGGTGGTATACTTTCAAAATTACCAGTACGCTAGCTGCTAACTATCCTATCTTACAAAACCTGGTACCAAATAAAAGATGAGACATAGCCATTTGATCAAAATGATGAAATATACGATTTATCTAATTTAAATATTCATGAATATTAATGAAAGCATAAGAGATAAGAGAAAATTAGTAGAAAAATTAAGGTGGTATACTTTCAAAATTACCTATATATCTACTGCTAACTATCGTAGACTACAAAACTTGGTACCAAATTAAAGCTGAGGCATTGTATTTTGACCAAAATGATTAAATATACGAAGAATCTAATTTGAATATTCATGAATATTAATGTAAAAAGTATAAATAAGGGAAAATTGGTAGAAAAATGAAGGTGGTATACCTACAAAATGTCCTATATGTCTGCGGTTTATTAGACTAGACTATAAAATTTGGTACCAACTAAAGGTTGAGACTTTGCCATTTAACCAAAATTATTAAATATGCGAGTTATCTAATTAAAATATTCATGAATATTAATGTAAACATAAGAAATAAGACTAAATTGGTAGAAATATTAAGGGGGTATACCTATAAAATAACATGTACTCCAGCTGCAAACTATTCTAGACTATAAAAATTGGTACCCAATAACAGTTGAGACATAATCATTTTACTAAAATGATTAAATACACGAATTATTTAATCTAAATATTCATGATTATTTATGTAAACATAGAAACAAGACAAAATTGGTAAAAAAAATAAGGTGGTATACCTACAAAATTAACATGACGCTAGCTGATAATTATCCTATCTTACAAAACTTGGCATCAAATAAAAGTTGAGACATAGCCATTTGGTCAAAATGATAAAATATACGAATTTTATAATTTAAATATTCATGAATATGAATGAAAGCATAAGAAATAAGATAAAATAGATAGAAAAAATAAGGGGGTATAGCTACAAAATTGCCTATATTTCTACTGCCAACTATCGTAGACTGCAAAACTTAGTACCAAATTCAAGTTGAGACATTGCATTTTGACGTAAATGATTAAATTTACAAATTATCTAATTTGAATATATTCATGAATATAAATGAACACTTAAGAAATAAGAGGAAATTTGTAGAAAATTAGGTGATTTCCGTTCAAAATAACCACTAAGTCAGCCGCTAACTATGATTAACTTTCAAACTAGGTACTAAATAAAAGTTGAGACATTTTCATTTGATGAAAATGATTAAATATACAAATGATCTAATTTGAACACCCATAAATATTAATTTAAACATAAGAAATAAGACAAAATTGGTAGATTAATTAAGGTGGTATCTCTTCCAAATTACCTCTACACCAGCTGCTTACTATCCTAGACTACAAAACTTGGTACCAAATAATAGTTGAGATACAGGTATGATTATAGGTATTCGAAATATCTAATTTTCATATTCACGAATATTAAAGAACACATAAAAAGAATATGTCAAAAAAAAAGTAGAAAACTAAAGTGGTTTGACCTACAAAATAACCTATATTTCAGCTGCCACATATCCTGGACTACCAACCATGGTACCAAATAAAAGTTGGGACCTATGATGAATATACAAATGATCTCATTTGCTTGTCTCATGAATGTATAAGAAAACATTAAAAAGAAAGAAGAACACAGAATGATAAAAATTAGTTCTAGGCTTTAATTTGAGAATAGGATAACTAGCAACTGACATATGCGTAATTGTGTAAGTACACCCCTTTAATTTTTCCAAAATTTTCTCTTATTTCTTATATTTGGATTAATATTTATGAGTGAGAATGTTAGAAAATTTGTTAAATGGACAATTTGGTAAAAGTGCAATGATTTGGCATTATTTGGTACCAAGAGTGGTTGCCTAAAATAATTCGCAGCTGAGTTTTGAGTATCTTCGTGGGTACACCTTTTTATTTTTTATGATTTCCTAATGTATTCATTAATTCTCATGAATATGCAAATTTGCTCACTAGCATACATGTACTTTACCGCTGAATGAAGCTGCTATGTCTTACTTTTGTTTTTTATCCAGTTAGTACTTTAGGATGAGTTTCTGCTGAGATATAAGTAATTTGTAGGGACATACCCAACTGTTTTGAAGCGCATTGTTTGTTGCCATGGAAACCACGCAAAATCACATAGCTCAAATGGGGTTATTTTGAGGGCAATACTTTAACCTATTGAAGGCGGTCCCACAAAACAATTTGACGCCCATGAGAAGTTATCCTGAGGACGCAAGGCTGGTCTAATTCGACCATTGGGTACTAAGGAATTTAAATGCTTTTACTTTTGATATATAGATAGTGTAACACATTTTGTGGGTATTGCTAGGAAGAATGGACATTATGACGACAGTTAAATCAAAGCTACTTGTTGATTCTCAAAAGTCATTTCTCGTTTATCACTTAAAAGCTTGAACCTAGTCCAAAATAGTGCTATGAATGAAACATTCATTACAAAAGCTGGACACTAGATACGCAAAAGGTAAGTGAGTATAAACAGGAAAACCCACAATCACTACTGCAGATCAACCCACGGCACCGTGAGGAAGAGGAACAGAACACTTACAGCCACAAGACACCAGGAAGACAATTAAAGCAAAGCAACTATCAGTCTCTTCCTCGTCAAGGTGTTAACAAAAATAGAAAGAAAACAGATAGATGCATAATAAAACAAAGACCAACACAGAACCCAAAAAAATATTCGGAGGTACATTAAACAATGAATCAACAACGATGTAAGATTCTGTATGATTTTGGCGGCCATCTTGAAAACATGCAAATAAGCTCAATAAGACGCCATTTCTCAGCTTGCAAACATTCATTTTCGGATTTAGCATACCTAATTACCTTAAAGAAATGTGTCAGACCCTTTGTCTTCAGAAATAAGTCCATACTTGATACTTTTAAAATTCGTATTTCGTGATTCTGTTTTCTGCGTGTATAAAGTTATCTCCCCTTTTTTCAATATGGCGCTACCAATTTCTGAGTGTGCGACCCCAAAAAAATTTAGTGTAGACATTTATCTTCAATTGAAGACTAGTTTCATCCTTTAGGACGATGAGGTAAATTCTCTCAAAAGCATTCAGAGACTGCGCCTAATAGTATATCAAGTGTATTGGTGAAATGCACGAAAACAGAGTATTTTTCACACGGGGGTAGCAACTTTGCAAGCAATTTTCCGAACCGTCAAGCATGTCAGAATGATGTTAATCATGTTTTTGAATAGCAAATTTATATGTTTCGTCGAATTAATCAAGTTTTACGCATTTTTACCAAAAATAACGGTATTATCAGAAACGATATCGATGGAAATGTTCTATTTTATAGGGTAGTAAGAGTTATCCCTCGTTAGCTATATCTGCAAATGAAGAAAATGAGCCAAATTTGATTTATAAATAAATAAAAGTTAAATTGATTTTAGAAAATAAAATAATTACGAAAAAATAATGTTTTAACACTGCAAAAAATCGATTCAAAATTCGTACTTCACAATTCCATTTTTTGCAAGGATAGAGTTATCTCCCCTTTTTTAGATATGACGCTACCAATTTTTGAACGTACGACCCAATCAAAATTAAAGTAGAGGCATTTAGTTTTGATTTGAGATCGGTTTCATCCTTTATGACGATGAGGTAAGTTTTCTCAAAAAGTAAGCCTCATATGAAATTCAGCAACGCGCCTATAATCATAATGTAATATGATAAATAGAAACTAACATTTGTGCTCTTGTATTATTGAATTTATTAAATTCGTTGCAAAAAAGAGATAAAATGCTCGACAAGCCTCGCATTTCATCTCTTTACCCCAACTTGTTTAATAAATCCAATAAAGCATGAGTATTCATGTAAGATCCTCTATTTAAATAGGCCTATAGAAAACATTGTGTTATTTTAACTCTTTGCCCCATGGGAAATTTTTCATGCTTTTTTTTGTCCTCTATTTTTTTCAAAATCAACCTTTTTGAAAAATTCTTTCTGGAATACCATCAGAGTGTCAAACAGATTGGATCCAGGTTGAGCCTGACGTTTTGTCGGGCCTGATCAGTGTCCAAACTGTTTGCAAAAGTTATCAGCAGACGACAATCGGAGATAAAGAGTTAAAAACACTAATTCTCTGATTTCTAAACCAAAACATTTTATCAGAACTCAAAAGAAACATCTCAATGAGAGGGCCCTTTTGAGCCCCCCAAAACATAATGTATAAACTTATGGATAAGAAAATAATCACAACTTTATGCTCAAATATTTTACTTTTCTGCACCCATAATTTTATATATTTTAGACAGAAGAATCCTCTGATGAAAGAGACACGACAGTTTCAGATCCTGTCACAGGTATGACATCGGGATTTCAACCCTGCGGCCTAAAATATCAAATTGTGTGTTTCAGGTTACTCGACCGTGCCTAATTTCTTGCCCCCGACTCTAAAGTTTTTAAGCATATTTAGGGGATTTCCCACTTCGGCCATATTGTTTCCCCATCTTCCCCATGTAAAAACTTTTAACAAAATAAATTATTTTCCTACATACATACCATCCCTATTTTAAAACTTCATGTAACTTTTTTTGTTTGGCCTAATGATATTGAGCTTTATTAACTCCTTGTATACTGGCTAATTTTGCATGCTTTTTTTGCTGTCTGCTAAGTTTGGTTCCAGATGTGATCTGGGTCCAAAGTCTATGCAAAGGTTTTCAGCAGATGACAAATGTCGCCACAAGAGGGGAATTTTCAAACTAGAATTTTGTTGAAGAGTTTGTCTAAAAAAAGTGATTTTTGATTAAAAATAAGTTGAATGGGAAACAATACAGATATAATCTAAATAGAATGACATTGTATGTATTGCATAGTTGGAGCTGCTGTGAGCAATCTCATCTAGATACATATTCAAGCCTCTAGATAACCAACAATTTGGGACATATAAATTGTTAATATTTTCTTATCAATCAGTTTAAACTTTTGTTTTGGGTGCTCAAAAATTTCTTTCTTATTTCTCAACCAAAACATTTGTTTTGGGTGCTCAAAAGAACTGTCTCGCTGAGGTGGTTCTTTTGAGTACCCACAGCATATGTTTTGTTAGAGAAATAAGAAAGTTAACTTTTGATTACACACTCTTATCTAGAGGCCTGATATCTTAGCTAGACCTTTTACTTAATTGCAGTATAGCTCTGTTCATGTTTGAGATTAACAATATTGACCTGCTTTTTCGATGGGATGTACCAAAAGAGCAAGCCCACAGGGGGTTAACTCAGTCACAGTGCGGGGTGATTCTTTATGACAGTTGTCAATGATGCTTTATGAAAGGGTTACAGGTGCTTTATGATTTCCTTAATCAGTATAAGGTAGGTGATGGGAAACGGCATTAAACTTAAGATTTTCGAAGCCCAAAAGTATTTTATTTCTGTTAATTCATTTATTTGAAAAGCTAAAGGTTTTACTCTTTCAGTCTTTGCGATGACGGTTTATGTGTCGTGGATTAATTGGCGGTTTAATTAAGATAATGATAAAACCCATAATGAAATTCAGTATTTTTATCAAAGTACATACTCCATCAAAGATATTTAGCATACAACTTCAAGTTCAATCTAAATGTCTTTGAAAAATCAATTGTCTCCTCATGTAAAACTATAAAGAGTTTATTTTAAATGATTAATTATGACAAGCTAAAAACTGGTCATAAAGAATCATTAACACATTTTGGTAACAGGTTCTTTACCAGTTCGAATGATGGATAACTGGTTCTTTATGAAAGGGTTCGGATGCTTTATGAAAGAATTGGCAAATATGTTAATGGATTTAGGATCAAATATCAGGGCAATTAGACCTATTACTACAGCCCTGGCTTGTTTATTGATTGAGTTAAGACTTAAAGTCCCAGTCAACAATATTTCTGTCATGATGGGACTCCTCCAAGAGACAGGGAGAGACTAAAAGGGCCCAATCCCATCCAAATTTGCCCCAAGTCAAGCAAATCACGCCCTATCATTACGATTAAGGTTAATATTTATTTCAATATTATATCAGTGATGCCGAGACATAGCCTCTGAATTCGTTTCATTTAATTGTTATTTGATTTGATTGGCTGTCTATGGTAAACAGCTGTGTTTATCATAACTACAATGTTCCTATGCAAGCCTACTGTAGGGCAGTTTACCATTACTTTTGCTCATTGTTATACAAGTTACTGGCAACTTGGTCTTCTTGAAACATCAGGAGAAGAAACAATTCTCCGTGAAAAATATGCTGGGTGCGATCTCTTGTTTGCTTGCATATTAAGCAGATAGGCAACTGACCGAGCTACAGAGTCCAGATTGTTAGCTAAGCATCGCATGTGTCGCGTGTCCCAAGGGTGGGTGACAGAGGGTTTGCACCCCAGCTGGAAGATCAAAATTTGTTATATGTTTCCTTAGAAATACTGTTATTGACAACCTCGGGAAGAAGCAGGACCCCGTGGGCCCAATTGCTTCGAAAGGGAGGTCAGGTCCGCACTGCCCTCTGTGAAATAAAAAAAAACTAAAATAAAGATCTCAGGACACCCAACCCCCCAGACAGAATTTTCTGGATCCTCCCATGCATCGTTAACATCCAAACCCTGCTTTCAGCATCCAGTACTGTATCCCGTACTGTATCCGAGACATCAATATTTCTTTTTTGAAACTCCCAATAGGAGCATGTGGTGTATTGATGGGGATGGGATGGCTCAGCGTATTTTGAACGTCCCAATAGGCGGGGACTTAACATGAATTAGTGAGTTGAGCCTGACAGGTCAAAATAGCAGCATTTGGTTTTTCGTTTGCTTGTCTTGGTTCTTTACATCCGAGTCAACGATCTTTCAGTCTTGTCGGGATGGGTCTACCTTGGTGGATCCAGTACTAAAGCAGCGGGTAAAACACTGACTCTGACGTCTCTGAGTCTCAAAATAGCAACCCATCTATTGAGCCACTGTGCCCCGCACAGACATGGAAGATTAAGGCAAACATTGTCCATAATAACTTTTATCTTACTTGATATTCTACTCTTGATTACCAAAAAGAGACATGCAGACAACAACGATTTACATGTTTGGATTCTCAAAAGAAACGCCTCATTTAGACGGTTCTTTTGAGTACCCAAAAGAAATACAAATGAGTTTTTTTTCAACATTCACAAACTTACCTCGCCTATTGATATATCCAATCATTAGAATCTAACAATCATCCTATAAAAAGCAGACTACTTGTGAACCCAGAAGCCAGATTTCTCGTTCTGGGTACCTGCAGTTGCAGTTATAGTTCTCTTCGGTGGAGTTGTTTTCTCATAATTTGAAGACGAAAACAGAGCCTTCAGTCGGTAGTATTAGTTATTGTATTCCGTGCAACATCTAACAATGCACAAAGCTGGTGCAATATGAGAAACATACCGGGTAGGCGGCAATCGATTTTCGATCTACGTCTGTCGATAGTATTAACGTTTTCGATTGCCGCCTACCCGGTGTTTGTTTGTTTTTGTTGCTTTACGTCCCATGTCAACAGCTATGGTCATTGCGGGACGGTCAGTTCACTTAACCACACTTTTTCCTGGGCAGGCTTGAGCAAGCGGTTAACCAGTAATTTGTGCACATACTTTCGCTTGTAACTGACAACAACCCTTCTTGAATAAATCAGCGGAAGGAGGAGAATGACCGTAGAAATTATTTCATAATCAATCTCCACGAAAGTATGGTACCGGGTCGGGATCGAACTCGCGACCCCTGGATCTGCAGTCAGACACGCATCTGTAGCCAGACACGTTACCGATGCGTGTCTGACTGCAGAGCCTACCCGGTGTGATAAGCCTATACGGGCGATAATCCTCACTTAATGCACCAGTCATTTGTATCCACTGCTCCCTTAATGCACCAGTCATTTGTATCCACTGCTCCCTCACCTATGGGGATGGGCGGGGATAGTGACTTTTCCCTTTTCAGAGTCCTGTGGGGACAAGCTGATGGCAACAACCCTACTCTTAGCCCCGCCCTACAATACAGAAAATCTCACAGGGGGTAAGTGTCCCAATGTTAAAACCCCCGCAGTTCCCCGGTTTTGCGGGGACAATCAAAAAGTACATGTACTTGCACTGCACCATAGCCCACCGCTATCCCCGTAGGTGGGGGGCGTAGATACAAATGACTGGTGCATAAGCCTTTAAGGCTACGCTTACGGCATAGGCTACGCTTACGGCATATCTAAAGTTTTGACCAATAAAAGCCAAGCTTCATTGGTTCCTCAATGTATATCTGTCTGCCAAAAACATATTCTTCTGTTCGGGTAATAAATTACTAGTCTAGAATAATAGTTTTTATAGTATGCTTAAGGTAGACCAAACATTTCTATAAAGCTTATGCTTGTATAACTTAAAAATGGACTTCATCTAATAAATTACAGATTTTCTTGAATACAGTTTTGACATGTTTGAAAAGAAGTCACTGCTATGTAAGCGAAATCGTCCAATCACTTGTGATCCTTCAGAAAATTGATAAGTTGTACTGTGTGTGTTTCCTTTCATTATGCGCCCACCATGACAATGGCCTGGACATTAAGTATTACCTCTGTCTGTCTGTCCGTACATACGTCCGCACGTCACACCAATGATGTCCGCTCTTTTTGATCAGAATTTTACGAAAATTGGCCACATTGTTTAGTACCAGTTCAATGCTCCATATCTTCAGGAGCTATGGTCCTTTGTTAACCAATATAAGCCTAGCGTCCTTATTGTGGGACATAGGCAAACAGCACAGACCCCGATCAGACGCTGCAGAACGCGGCCTCTGATCAGGGTCTCCACTGTTTGCTTTCAGAATTTTCTATTGAAATTTGAATAAAATTAAAAAATACCATCTCACTATTAATATACATGTGAAATGTGTAGATTCAGTGACTCGCAGACAGCATGGGTGGGCCCAGAGGGGGTGGGGGCAGAGGTCCAGACCCCCTGGAAAATCACAAGCGCTATAGGTTTCCATAGGAATACGCATTAGGGATCCCCTAGGAAAGCTTGTACCTCAAAAACATATTAGTTTCCCAGTTTTCCATGGAATACGCTTATATTCTTTGCAAAACTTTGTAAAAGGCATTCCCCTTTAAAATAGGATGAAGACCATAAAAACTACGACAGAAAACATCTCATACTTTTGTGGGCGTGGACCCCCCTCCCGCATCCCGACATAATTTTCTGGATCCGCCCTTGAATAGTGTCTACTGCTTGGTAGTTTGAGGTACCACGAAAAGTGATAAAAGCATGCAAGCTGGCTCAAAGGCGCTCCGTGAATTTCTTCTTGAGCTATAAAAGCTACTGTCCTGCCAGGCAAGAGTGACAGTGACGTCATGTTTTGTTTACAATGTTATCAGGGACTTATAATCGATAGATCACTTGTGTATTAATCCTATCCACAGGATATGATTAATACACAAGTGATCTATCGATTTGCGTTAGCTCAGCTGGAGTGTACAAGTTAATGCTTTACCTAACAAGTGTAAACAAAACATGACATCACTGTCACTCTTGGCTGGCAGGACAGTAGCTAGACTTGAAATATTGGATGTAGTTTTTTAAAATTGGCAAAAACAACAAATTTGCGCCATCTGTCTGCAAAAATGCAAAAACATGTCGTCATTCGATGAGTGACAATCAAGTTTGAAAGTATGCATAAAAATCAAAGGATGTCTGTTACAACCTCCAAAAGCCAGCCAAAAACTGCGGTTGATCACTACACCCAATATTCGGCTGCTGCATATATTTGTTTAGATTATTGACTAATATATAAGCACAGAAGCAAACAGCAACAGTCTGTTTAGGTCTACACTGTTTGCCTAAGAGACTTCAAAAACATTCAGCATACGACAAACGCAGACAGCTTTTGTTGTAATTGGTAAGTGGATTAGATTAAAGCAATTTTAAAATCCATGTCCATGCACGTTAGAAGAAAATATTTCTAGTCTTACCATAAACAATAATGGTTATTGGGCGAGGTACTTCTATTACAGAGCGTGCACGATTTAAATTGCAAAATCTACAATTTTCCGTTTTAACGGGCCATATTTTTTTAAATGGGTAATACAGAGCTAAAGTCCTTGTGTTTTACACGTCGTCTTATGTTGATTGATATCCGTTTCATGAGGATATCTTAAACTGTAATGAGATACAGAGCTAGAGGACACGAAGCATGTATGATCGATGGACAGACATCTGAGTTGAAGTTGTTACCTTGAACTTGTGAGATGGTGGCTGAGTGGATTCTTTATGTCCCAGTCAACAATCTTTCAGTTATGCCAGGACGGGTCTTATTGGGTTGAACCAGTATTAAGCAATGATGAATGTGTCTTGCTCAAGGGCACAACGCAGTGACGCTGGTGAGGCTCGAATCCGCAACCACTCGGTTCTGAGTCAACCACTCTATCACTGAGCCACAGCACTCCCTTGGAATGGTAGCGGTTGGTATGGATTCATAAGGGAAATATTAGCATCTATGACGGATATCAGTCTAGTGGTACACCTTTATGCTATCGGTAATATTCGTACGAGAGTATAATTTTTTATTTGGTCCTGCAGCACAGTCGGAGGCAAGCCCAGTGGTTCATCTAGGGTTCGTAAGTTTCATCGCGACCCTACTAAAGTCCATTATTACCTGGAGATTGGTCATGAAAACGGATATACGTTCTTTCGCCAACTTCCGCTGATTCAATAAGGGTCAGTTTCAAGTGAAAGTATGTGCAACAAGCACTGTTTTATACCCCTATTTCACACAGGGCCCGAATCCCACGAATTGACAAATATTACAGCTGACATTTTGGAACTAATGCCCCCGAAGCATGGATGGACCTTTTTTATAACTGTCGTGAGGGAAAATCTCGCGAATCATCACAAATCGCCGCGGATTTCTGTTAATTCGTGCCCAATTCGTGCTGCATTCGGCATATTCTCAACTAATTCGTGGTCATTTCTTTAACTTATTGCAGTATTTCCACTGAATCGTAGAACATCACGTATGGGTTGAAAAAAAATACAATTCTCCACGAATCCTAACATTTATCGATTCTTTATGATTCTGGGGATTCGTGTTCTGTGTGGAATAGGGCATTACCTCCTTAGCTAAGCTTGCCCAGTAAAGTGTTGGATGCCGTAATATGACGGAAAAATTGTTGACTTCCCCCTCTCGTACCCCCTCCTCTCCTACCCCACCCCCCCCACCCCCCGCCACCCCGACCCTGAGGATAGGGTCAATGGGTCAAAATTCAACTTTTTCTTAACAGCAACACAAACCAACAAAGACATTTGAGCCGGGACAAGAAACTTCCAGCGATGTGGCATTTTGGCATTTTGGCACGAATAGACTCAGACGAGCCTGTGCGGCCTCATTTTAAGCTTAGAAACTACAAATGCTAATCGGTCAATAGCTTAACAGTCATATAATAGTTAAGCGACTAGCAAAGGCTCAGATCAGACTGCGCATATGTGCAGGCTGGTCTGAGCCTTTGTTGGTCGCACATACCAGCGGCCCATTTATTGGGGCAAAAAATCATTACGGCTGTATATCAGGACGAAATTGCATTTGTCTCATAAAGAACTTGTAACTTCTTTCATAAAGAATATGTAATAACTTTCTAAAAGAACCTGTAACCCGAATTTTAGGCTCATAAAGCATTTGTAACCTTTCATAAAGAACCATTAACTTCGAAAAATGTTGAAATTGGCTAAAACGTATATCAAAGGAAGAATTTAAGCTTCAGATACCAAATTTATAATATAATGGTTCGTTTCCAAGCGTGTTTGGCTCGATAAAACCATGAAATATACACATATGGCATTTGTTGCAACTTAGCATCTCTAGTGTAACTGGTGAATTGTTGGACAGCTAAACTGTATGATAAATGCATAGACTATCATGAAACATGCTGCTTATATGTCTATTAACAAAATTTGACTCTAAAACTGTCGAATATTACCATTTTCACCCCGCGTTTGGCATGAGCATAGAAACTTGTAAAGAATCATTGACCCAAAGTAAAGAACCTGTAACCCTTTTCATAAAGCATCATTGACAACTGTCATAAAGAATCACCCCGCACTGTGACTGAGTTAACCCCCTGTGAAGCCTACTAAAGAATCAAAAAGTGCACAAAAAGTCAATTTGCTAAAATATTTTTGTCAAGCTGTCTGACTTTTCCAACTTGATTGGACATTTTTGAATGTTATCACCTCATTGTGTGCCTTAATGTTGCCACTTTCCAATATTCCTTTAAAAAATTTAATTTTAATTTTTTTTGATGATCTTGTAAGTTTGAAGGCCATAGGTTCAAAGTAAATGACACCCAAAGGGTGTCACATTAAGGACAAAACAGGAGACGCTACTAAAGGGGGTAGGGGTTGCAAAATTTGACTTCACCAAAGCATTTAGAAATCAATTATTTTCACGTGTAAGGGCATTATATCATCAATACTCGATTACAAATCACAGTGAAAGTATAATTTTAAAGTCCAAAATCATG
This sequence comes from Loripinus fragilis, assembly GCA_964019695.1. NCBI lineage: Eukaryota > Metazoa > Mollusca > Bivalvia > Lucinida > Lucinidae > Loripinus > Loripinus fragilis. Next base: position 78,536,170 of record OZ026518.1, read on the forward strand.
AGCATTTTAATGATTATTTTTGTTGTTGTTTTTTCTATCTGATTTGTTAAGAAATATTTTGTAAAGTGCAACTGTAGTCCATATTCAACCTTGATGACAATGTATTTACCTGTTGCAATATTATACAGCAATGTACTATAAGCATTCATCCATGCGTAAAGTACACCTAGTCAGTGGCCATGTAGTTTATATGTATTGGATAGATACAGTATATGTGCAAAAAAATCTACCAACTGAATCAAGTAAAAGGACAATTTTCATGATTTAAAGAAAATTATGCAAAAACGCTGTAATATTTCATGACTAATGGGTTATGAAAAGGAAGCTTACTTGTACTAATTATATCATTATACTGGAAAATTATATTTTCAAGAGAGCACACCAAAAATCCAAATGCTAATGTTGGGACTCGCCCAGACGTCACATTTTGGGCTGTGGGATATCATTGAGGGAGCGAATTCTTTCCTTTATGAGTAGTTCCTGATAGTACAGAAAATTACTTTAACCACATTAGGTGACCTCCCTTGAGTGTTACTATTTTTATTACGCATGTGCGTAAATGCGTAATGGGAGCTACGCCAATGGAAGAATTCATTAGTATATTAAGGCATGTAAATTTCCAGGTCAGAAGCCAGAGGATGATTTGGATGACATTCCTGAAGTGGACATGGTATCAGAAAAAGACAAACTCAGTGTGAGCATGAAGGGAGAGAAAATATCAACAACATCTGTCCTAGACTCAGAAGAATCCCTGGAGGATGACACCGAGCTCCTTGAGATGACCTTGGATGACAATGACCGGTCTGATCTGGTTCCACTCTTCATCAATTTTACATGTACCATCAAGAATAAACTGGAACATTCCAGTGTGTCGGTGGAATCAGTCACATCATGCTTGTGTAAGTTATCAGTTACCATTCATATTAACTGCAGCATTGCTAGTTGCCTGATAAACGTTGTCTATCTCACGGCATGTGCCTATATCAGGTCATGATGACATTGCACTTTTGAATGACATAGCCAATGACTTAGCCTGTCTTCAGGCCCTGTATTAAGACATCTAATTGAAAGTGCTATAACTACTACATAGATAAATTTATGAAACTTTATTACTTCCCCATTGCTCAGAATACAGTAAATACAGACATTCTGAGGATATATAGTAATATGTGTGGGTAATGCTTGTCGGCATATTTTTTCTATATTTTTCTATTTACTGGTCTGATACCAGTCTACCAATGGCTCTAAATTGACACAAAATTGATCATTACGTCATATTCGCTAGTTTGAAGAGTGAATCAACTTGGTAAGCTGATAAATAGAATACCAGGTTCGTGTCTTTTGATATCAAGTTTACCAGGCTAGGCTTTGAGGACGCCTGTTGAATGGCTTGGCAAGCCTCGCTATGTCAACAAGAGTTCTCAGAGCCTTGCCTGGTAAACTTGATATCAAAAGACACTCACCTAGTACTCTCTATTTATCATGCCTCCAGATAAGAGTGTGTATTTGAAATTTTTTCGTATTTCTCAACCAAAACATATGCTGTGGGTACTCAAAAGAACCGTCTCAATGAGACGGTTCTTTTGAGCACTCAAAACATATGTTTAACTGTTTACTCCATAGACAATATTTGTGATCATGACATCATTTTTCTACTTTTAGACAAGATTGAAAAAAATTTAACAAAAATTTAAGTTAAGTTTTGAATACTTTTGAAAATATTATGGAAAATGGAGCATTTTCTCTTTTGGAGCAAATGCTCCATTTTCCATAATGTTTCAAATACATGATATTTCAAAAAGGCTTTATTATGGAGTAAAGGGTTAAACTGATGAATAAGAAAATAATCACAATTTTACACTTAAAATTTTGCTGATATGGACCTATGAGTTATACTGTGTTTTTTAGCTCACCTGAGCCGTAGGCTCAAGGGTGAGCTAATAGTATACCAATGACCTTGGTGAACTGAAGATAACCTTTGGCCTGAATTACTTCACCTTACCAAATGACCTAGAAATTATGCCTCCTGGAAAGGTCTCGTTTATGAGAATGTTTTCAAATTCCATTTCTTTTGTTTGCAGGTGAGCTTTCAGCTGTGATGGCAGACTTTACAGATATTGACCTTTTTGACCTGAAGATAACCTTTGACCTGAATCTCTTCACCTTACTAACTGACCTAGAAATTATGCTACCTAGGAAGGCCTCTTTGTTGTGAACATCTTCAAACTATTTATCTATTGTTTGTGGGTTTACATTCAGCTGTGTTGGCAGACAACACAGACAACACAGAAATTTACCTTGGTGTCCTTTAGATAGCAGTTGACCCAAACCCTTGACCTTACCATCTGACCTAGAATTTCTGTGACCCAGGAATGCCTTTTTCAAAAACTCGATATATTTTGTTTGCAGGTGAGCTTTCAGCAGAATTGGCAGACTTCACAGATATTGACCTTGGAAATCTGTAGATAACTGTTGACCCAAACCCTTGACCTTACCAGATGACCTTGAAATTATGCATTTTTCACATCTTTTGTTTGCAGATGAACTTTCAGCAGTGTGGCAGACTTCACAGATATTGACCTTGGTGACCTGAAGATAACCTTTGACCTGAACTGCCTGACCTTACCAACTGACCTAGAAATTATGGCACATAGGAGGACCTTTTTCATACTACACATCTTTTGTTTGCAGGTGAACTTTCAGCAGTGTTGGCAGACTTCACAGATATTGACCTTGGTGACCTGAAGATAACTTTTGACCTGATCTGTCTGACCATACCAACTGACCTTGAAATTATGCCTTTTTTCATACTACACATGTTTTGTTTGCAGGTGAACTGTCAGCAGTGTTGGCAGACTTCACAGATATCGACCTTGGTGACCTGAAGATAACCTTTGACCTGAACTGCCTGACCTTACCAACTGACCTTGAAATTATGCCACCTAGGAAAGCCTCTTTCATGAGAATGTTTTCAAACTCTAGTGTCACATACACTCAGTCTCCCACTGGCTCATTGACTGAGGCAGATTCTTCCACGTTGTAAGTACAAGTGGAAATTAACCCTAAAAGCGCCACCTTTAATTGGCAGCAGACGACAATTGAAAATTTTGCCGCTTTTTCAAAAATAACAAATAAGGCATGATATTTCATGAGAATCGTCTGCTGGCAGACAATTCTCATGTAATATCATACCTTATTTTTGTTTAAAATTGGGAAAGATGTCTCAAAATTTGTCGTCTGCCTGCTGCAGTCGTGATTGGCGCTTTAAGGGTTAACTCTTTGCATGCTGGGTAATTTAACCCATTTAAGCCAAATGGAATTTCCTATTATCATCAATTGGACCTGTCCATTTTTGTTTTAAGGGGTGTTAGGTTATATTTTTAATTTTTTTTCAAAATTCTAATAGAACTATCTGTAAGCAAACAGTGGAGACCCTGATCAGACGCCGCATTATGCGGGGTCTGATCTGGGTCTGCAATGTTTGTCCCACAAAAAAGGACGCTAGGCTTAAACGGGTTAACATGCTTGTTGTCTCACGTCTGCTGACTTTTTTTTTTCAATGAACTTTCAAAAAATGCTTTCAGGAACACTATCAGAGTGTTCAGACCAGGATGGACATCCTAGAGGTATTGATCTAGGTCATAACTGTTTGTAAAGGTTGTCAGCAGAAGACAGAATTCGCTGCTAGCATGGAAAGAGTTAACCCTTTATACGGCCATTCACATTAAGAGTCATCAGCTAGCGTTTTCAAAACAGGAATAACATCAGAGTGTCAAACAGTTTGGATCAAGATCATTATGTTGGGCCTGATCTGGGTCCTAACTGTTTGCAAAGGTTATCAGCAGACAACACTGGCAACAAAGTTACCACACCTAAATAGCAATGTTGCTCTGTATAGTAATGTTGACCTCTTTAGGCCACCAACTTTGAAAGCTATTTAATCTGTAATTATTGTCATTGAAGCGATTCTAATTTTTACACACAACATTGTTTTATGGAAGACCAAAATATCATCCTCATCATGCCTCTAGATCTGGCCATGAGGTTATAAAACTTTTTTCATGCGCAACTCAACTGAGCACAAAATTTCAACTGCTCGTAAAAATTAATATACCGACATATGAAGAAGTTTCTTGCTTTAAGTCTCTTGGATGTTGTATTTATCATTCTGATAAATGTTAAAATGTCAACAACTGTTGGCATTTTAACATTTAAGAGCAGAAAAAATTTCATGCTCAGCTGAGTTGAGCATGGAAAAAGTTTTATAACCTCAGGGCCTGGTGCTATAATCCACTCACAGCAGCTCGAGCTACCCCTATCTTGAGCAAATATTTATTATGATAATAATAATAATAATAATAATAATAATAATAATAATAATGATAATAATAATAGTAGTCTTTATTTTCAGAGGGTTACACATTTAGCAAAATACAGGTTAATCTTCAATGAGGCCCTCTATTATTGGCACTATTTACAACAATTAATGGTGAACAAGTTCATATGCTATGTACAACATGGCAAATCAGATACATCACTTGATGTAAAATGCAACAACTGATTCCATCTTGCCGAAAGAGAAACACAAGAACTGAAAACAAATTATCTACTAATGTCATCTGCAGATAACTTTTACAAACAGTTCGGCCCCAGATCAGGCCTGGCAAAATGTCGGTCTCAAAGGTGTTAGATCCATTGAAGTTTGGCTTAAGTACTTTTCTTTATTGACCTGTACTGTGTTGGGGGTAGCAGTGCCTATGGTACTATTTTTAATTATGTTTGCAGAGATCTGAAAGGTATGGGAGATGTGATTGGTCATCTACCACAGGCACAACATGATGCTGTCACCAAGTGTATGGAAGAAGTAAGGAGTATTCGTTTTGTTTGATTTGATTCTTTACGTCCCATCAACAATTTTTCAGTTAAGCAGGGGTTGAACCAGTACTAAGCTAGGATAAATGTGTCTTGCTTAAGGACCACAACGCAGTGACGCCTGTGACCTCTCAGTCTCAAGTCAAGCACTCTACCACTGAGCCACTGCTCTCCCCAGGTAAGGAGTATTCTTTACCTTTTGTCTTGCTGTATATATTTACCCATTTAAGCCGAATGGAATTTCCCACTATTATCAATTGGACTGGTCCATTTCCGTTCTAAGGGTTGTATGGTGGTATTTTACATTTTTATTTAAATTTCAATTGAATATTCTGTAAGCAAACAGTGAGGACCCTGATAAGACGCCACATTCTGTGGCATCTGATCTGAGTCTGCACTGTTTCCCTTTGTCCCACAAAAAGGACGCTAGGCTTATATGAGTTAATTGGCTCTCACCATCTCAAATATTCAGCCAGTCCATTTGCATAACTAGATACATTGTTTACCATGGATGCAGAGGCTAAATGGAAAACAATGTAGCTCTGGATCAGCTGGCTACTTCAGAGGCCAGTTGATCTGAATCTTCACTGTTTTCTTGTATAATATACATGTATAATATATCCCTCTTAAGCCAGACTAGTCTTTTTGACTCTTTTTAGCTCACCTGAGCCTTTGGCTCATGGTGAGCTATTGTGATCGTTGGATGTCTGTCGTCAGTCGTGCGTAGTGTGTCGTCAACAATTGCTTCAAAGGACATCTCCTCCTAAACTACATGCCAGATTTTAACCAAACTTGACAGAAATGATCCTCATATGGCCCTCTTTAATAATTGTTCGAATGGTTCTGGTCTGTGGCATATCTAGATCATACAGGCTAAAAATAGATTTTCGAGATGAAAACTTTAAAAATCTTCATGTCTGAAACCACAAGGCCTAGAACCTTGATATTTGGTATGTAGCATCAACTAGTTGACCTTTACCAAGTTTGTTCAAATTATGCCCATGGGGCCAAAGAAATGCGCCAGACTCAGGTATCTTCAGGGACATGGTCAGCTTTCAACTGATACTTTTAAGTAAGCTTAAAGCAGAACTCAGGTGAGCAATTAAGAGCAACATGGCCCTCTTGTGCAATATTTATTGCTCTTTTCATCAAAATAGGACTTTCTAATCAATGGAAATTTGAATTTTTCAAGAAAAATCGACAGGCGCAGACCTGTGAAAAATGATGACATTTTAGAACTTTCTAAAGAATCCCCTTAGAAAATATATTTTGCAAAATTTATTGCTCTTTTCATCAAAATAGAACTTACTAAACAAATTTAGACAGTTTCTGGAAATTTGAATTTTCATGAAAAATCCACAGGCGCGCGGACCTGTATAAAATGATAAAATTTTAGTACTTTTTAAAAGTCCCCTTAAAAAATATATTTTGTCATATTTATTGCTCTTTTAATCAAAATGGAACTTTCTAAACAAATCTAGGCAGTATCTGGAAATTTGAATTTTTCATGAACAATCCACAGTAGCGGACCTGTGAAAAATGATGAAATTTTAGTACTTTCTAAAATTGTTTAGAAATACATGATCCGGGGCCTGTTCCATATAATATATTTTGCCATATGAACTTCTTAAAAGTTATAAGAGTTACAATCTATTTCTATTAATGTCGTACAGTAAAACCTGTCTTGAGCAGCCACTCAAATATAGACAAAGTAAAGATCTTTATGATAAATAGCAGCTTAATGAAGGTCAAAAGTATTGCAAATACTCCCCTTGGAGCATTCTGCAATACTTTTGACCTGCATTAAGCGATAATTGGTCTTGAAAACCAATTTTGGTCTTCTTTTTGAGTGGCTGTTTAAGACTGGTTTTACTGTAAAAATGTGGTACAACCTCCAATGAATCTTGTTGCAGATCTTGATCCAATCTATCTCAAATTTGTTTTGACTTGCCCCTATTGCTCTCAGAGTGGCCAAACTCCATAGAGTTTGCCTATTGCACTCAGAGTGGCCAAACTCCATAGAGTTTGCCTATTGCACTCAGAGTAGCCAAACTCCATAGAGTTTGCCTATTGCACTCAGAGTGGCCAAATTCCATAGAGTTTGCCTATTGCACTCAGAGTGGCCAAACTCCATAGAGTTTGCCTATTGCACTCAGAATAGCCAAACTCCATAGAGTTTGCCTATTGCACTCAGAGTGGCCAAACTCCATAGAGTTTGCCTATTTCACTCAGAGTGGCCAAACTCCATAGAGTTTGCCTATTGCACTCAGAGTGGTCAAACACCATAGAGTTTGCCTATGAAACTCAGAGTGGCCAAACTCCATAGAGTTTGCCTATTGCACTCAGAGTGGCCAAACTCCATAGAGTTTGCCTATTGCACTCAGAGTGGCCAAACTCAATAGAGTTTGCCTATTGCACTATGAGTGGCCAAACTCCATAGAGTTTGCCTATTGCGCTCAGAGTGACCAAACTCCATAGAGTTTGCCTATTGCACGCAGAGTGGCCAAACTCCATGAAGTTTGCCTATTGCACTCAGAGTAGCCAAACTCCATAGAGTTTGGCTACTCTGAGTACAATATGCTTTAGAGATAGCTTTGAGCCATCAATGATTTTGAATTATCCAGTCAATTGTAGTCATGCATTCTTTCCCCATCTCAGATTGAGTTGCTTCTAAGAGATGAGATAGTGTCAGCATTACGGTTGATGTCACCTATCAGAAGTGATGCCTTGGAGTTTGTCACTCAGCATGTACAAGCGTTGTCAGGGAAACCCAATGCCAGTACAGAGACGGTACCTTTACAGTTTGTCTATGGTCCAGAGCATAGTATGAGCAAATTCACAGAGGTATGTGTTACTGTAATTTATCATGCAAGACTTAAATCAATTAACTCTTTGCAGCCTGAGTAATTTTGGATGCTTTTTGTCATCTACAGATGGTTTTTTTAAGTTAACTTTTTTTGAAAAATCTCGGAATACCAACAGAGTGAGAAACAGTTCCATTCCGGATCAGGCCAGACAAAATTGCAGTCCTGATTTTGGTCCAGACTGTTTGCAAAGGTTCTCAAGCAGGCAACAAGTCTCCATTAGCAGGGAAGGAGTTAATAATGGCATCTTAATCCCAATAATAGCCAATCAACTCAGTACTGATCAAACTTATTCTTTATAGTGAAAATGTTTTCGAGCCAATATGTGTGATTTTGTTATGTATCACATGATGTCCCGTCTGAGAGTGAAATAACGTCATGCAATAAAATCGATAAACCACTAGTGGTTTGTGGATTTTTGGGAAACGTTATGACGCCCATAACATGGCTGCGTATATAATGACAAAATTATTAAGTTTTTACAGCAGAAATGAGATTTCAAAGTAATCTTAATTTCATATGATAAATAGAATCTAACATTCCTGCTCTTGTATTATTGAATTTATTAAACTTGTTGCGAAAAAGAGATAAAATGCTCTGCAAGCCTCATATTTGATCTCTTCCCCAACTTGTAGGCTAAAAATAGAAATGAGATCAAATATGAGCACTCATGTAAGATCCTCTATTTATGTGTTTTATCAGTTACCTCGCATATTAACTGTATTGATGCACATTGCCTGATAAACCTTGTCTGTCTCACAGCATGTACCTTTATCAGGTCATGATGATGTTGCACTTTTTGAATGACGTTGCTAATGATGATGAATCAACACAAATATCGAAAATTACTTCATAATTGCTAGTTTGACGAGTAAAACAATGGTTAAACTGATAAATAGAATACCAGGTTCATGACTTTTGATATCAAGTTTACCAGGCTCGGCTTTGAGAATGCATGTTGAATTGCTCTGCTAGCCTCTCAATGTCAACAAGCATTCTCAAGTATTCTCTATGTCTCTGCAAGCCTTACCATGCCAACATGCATTATGAAAGCCTTGCCTGGTAAACTTGATATCAAAAGACACTCACCTTGTATTCTCAATATCTCGGCAAGCCTCACGATGCCAACAAGCATTCTCAAAGCTTTGCCTGGTAAACTTGATATCAAAAGACACTCACCTTGTATTCTCAATATCTCTGCAAGCCTCACGATGCCAACAAGCATTCTCAAAGCTTTGCCTGGTAAACTTGATATCAAAAGACACCCACCTTGTATTCTCAATATCTCCGCCAGCCTCATGATGCCAACAAGCTTTCTCAAAGCCTTGCCTGGTAAACTTGATATCAAAAGACACTCACCTTATATTCTCAATATCTCGGCAAGCCTCACGATGCCAACAAGCGTTCTCAAAGCCTTGCCTGGTAAACTTGATGTCAAAAGACACTCACCTAGTATTCTCTATATCTCGGCAAGCCTACCAGTGTCAACAAGCGTTCTCAAAGTCTTGCCTGGTAAACTTGATATCAAAAGACACTCACCTAGTATTCTCTATCTCTTGGCAAGCCTTGCGATGTCAACAAGCGTTTCAAAGCCTTGCCTGGTAAACTTGATATTATAAGACACTCACCTATACTTCCACAAAACGCTTTGAAGCGCGACTGTAACGGTAAATGCATTGAGTGAATCGAGGGTCATTACTTAGAGGTCGTGGTACTACTGTAGTATTCTGTATTTACAGGAGTTTGAGAAGATGAGCCTAGCAAACTACCAGCTAATAAAAGAACTAGATTGGTATTATTTAGCCAGGAAGAGATTTGTGCTAACAAACTTTATCAATGCTGTAGATCTCAATAGTGCCTTAGTTGAACTCTCCAAATCAGAACTAAGCATTCCTCCAGCTCCTCCATTCACTGTCTCACCAAGGGGAGATAAACCATATTCACTCAGTGCTATAAAAACTACAACAGGGGAGAGTACTGATGAAACTAAACATGTCAGAAATATCTCCCCTCTTGTTTTAAACACGAAAGAAAAAGTGTTTGACATAGGAAGTGAAATTATTGGTAGGTCTAGTCCAGTAACAGTTAAACCCACAAAGGGAGACAATCAAGCTGATGACAGTGTAGAGAAAAAGAAAGATGACAGGAAACCAGGAGATCGTAAATCAGGAGTTTTTGTAGAAGGGATGAATTTAGAGAGTGGCTTCAGTCTGCGGAATAGGAGGAAAAGTAAAGAACTAGTACTGAAGATGAAGAAAGCTAGTTCTGACAGCCTTGAGAGTGCAGGGCTTAGAAAAAGTCACGAAAGAATTGATGCTGGTGTTAGTGTTACTGAAGTGAAAACTGATACAAAAGCTATTCCTGATTCAGTTGACAGTGCAGTTGTTGTTGATCATGGAAAGACTGAACAGCTTGGCCAAGCTGTTCAGTCTTTCCATGATCAACAAGAAGCTCATAAGAAAGTGGTAGCTGAGGCAGAAAGTAGAAAGTCTAGTCTTGATAAAACTGAGCCAGACAATATAAAGTCTAGTCTTGAAAAACCCGTTCAATCTGTCCATGATCAACAAGTAGCTGATAAGAAAGTGGTAGCTGAAAGGGACAGTAGAACATCTAGTCTTGATAAAGCTGCTGCTGAGCATACCTCGGAAGGTGAAACAAGGAGATCGAGTGATACGTCTGAGTCTAAACTGTCTGAAGATGGGACATCAGTTGCTTCTCATTCAGATGGCACACATGCGACTCCATTGATGACTGACGTCTCTATACAGCTCACTAAAACTGACGGAAGAAGTGAAAACTATCGAGCACCATCTGAGGTTAAACTTGCTCTTGATGTTGACAACAGTTTCGACATTGAAGATCCAGAATATGAAGGGATTCTAAAAAGATGCTCAAGTTTTGCTGGATTCAGATCGGAAACGGCCTGTGGGACTATTAAACCAGAGGATGAGAGTTTGTCCCAGGCTCATTCTCCGGTGAAAGGGGTTCATCCTATTCTTGCTGGGCCTCTTGGAAGGCTTAGACATTTTTCAGCTCCCTTATCTGGTCAGGGTACTCCAAAAAGCAGAGTGTCCACACTTCCACAAACTCCATCTTGGGTGTCTTCTAGAGGCAGCTTCACAGAGGATGGTAAGATTTCTTTTGAAGCTAAATAACCATACAGGACTTTAGTTAAGAGTGTGTACCAAAAAATTAATTTTCTTATTTCTCAACCAAAACATATGTTGTGGGTACTCAAAAGAACCGTCTCAATAAGACGGTTCTTTTGAGCACCCAAAACATATGATAAAGCTGATGAGTAAGAAAATATTTACAATTTTACGCTCAAATATTTTGTTTATCTAAACCTTTGACCATAGTACTCAGCCCATTCATGACAGTCAGGCTACCAAGGGAAATGTTCATAACTTTAAACCCTTATCCTGTCAATATTTTTATCCCCTGACCAAGTTTTGGCATCGCCTGTGCATCTGTTTTTCTGTCCATCTGGAACCATATATCAGTACCTAATGGTCAGATTTGATACATTCTTGGCATAAATGGTTAGTGCCATGGGCGGTCAATATCCATTTAGTACCATGGGCAGTGGCTCAGTTGGTAGAGCCTTAGACTCATAATTGAAGGGTTGCTGCTTCGAGCCTCACCACGAGCGGAGTCACTGTGTTATGTCATTAAGCAAGACACTTTATCAGCTGATTAGTACTTGTTCACTGCAGGAAGACCCTGTCTTAACATGATTGAAAAATTGTTGACTGGGACCTAAAGAATCAAATCAAACAAACAAAATACAAAAGTTAGATCGATGATATCAGTATCATGGTAACATATATTTGTAGTTTAGGCTACAATGGTGACATGATTAATTGGATGATATCAATATAATAACCATTCCAAACTCCTTGGCCCAATTCATATCAGGCCTTGGATGTATGTAAGGTATATAACTTCACAGTAGAACTTCAATGGCTCGAACTCTGATGGCTCATTCACAAGTCTTTTCAGGCAAAATCCTGGATGGCTGGAACTATTCTTGACTATAACTATTTTTCATGGTCCTGAGCTTGTTTGAACCATTGAAGTTCTACTGTATTAATTATGAAAAAGCCGAGTTTTGTTAGCTGGAAGGAAAAATATTTCAGTATCATATGTTGTCGTCCCAATAAAAATTGATTATTGTGGTTACTCAAATAACTTTGTTGACATGTTAAATATCCTCGAGTGACCAAACTGCGCCCCGCTAAGCTTTATCAGTAATTCTAACTATAAAACAAATGAAGCATGAAAATTAAATATGATGCTTGCCTTATTTATGCATCATTTTTGCATTTGACTGCAGATAAATCCTTACTCCGAAATATCATCCTACTATGAAAACCGAAGCTTAAGTAAGCATGGTAAAATTGATGTCCGCCATTTTAGTTTACCTATTTCGGCCTAGTGAGTGACATCACACCATTCCCGCTCAAAAACGCAAAATTAAGGCCAAGCATAATTTCAATATTGGGTTTTAACAACATTCAACTTACTTAAAATACAAAATTGGGGAAAAATGAATGTTTCAATATGTAAAAGCAAAGTATCTATATGCACTCTACCAGACAGCCTGTCTCTCAAAGTGGTGTGGGGTATGTTGTACAGTTTTTCTCACTGGCATCTTATTTTCTACACACTGAATGTAGGCATTTCTCAGTGCATCATGGGTGTAGACCTTTTGGGGTTCTGAATTCTGTTCTGGTGCAGAATTTGTTGAGGTTTTGCCTCATAAAACGGATAAAGAAACACAGACAAAAACCATTATAAAAAGGGGTACGTGCATTAAGAGGCTATTTTGGCCCCCCTATGAGATCAAAAAATAAAAGTTGCTCTTCACAAGTTTCTTTGTATTAGTTTATTAGAATAATAGCCAAAGTGTAAAAGTCTGGCATTGATTCGACTTTTACGGTTGCTATGGTAACAAAAATGGCCGCCAAAATAGGCTGAAAATGGGAAAATGGCCATTTTGGAGAAAATTTGAGACATGTAACAGGGGAATTAATATAGAGCACAAGCAAATACCAAAAAAATTTTTTAACAGATGATGAGAATTATCACGGCACACACTATATTAAAAGGTTTTTTTTGGTATTTGCTTGTGCTGATATCTAATTCTTAAAAAGTCGGTCCCCAAAAGCCTCAAATTCGACCTAAAATGGCAATATCTCTATTTTAAGCCTATTTTGTCGGCCATTTTGGTTACTATGGCAACCAGTAAAGATAAAATAAATGCCAGAATTTTACACTTGGGCTTTTCTTCTAATTAACCAATAAAATGAAATTGGTGAAAAGCAACTTTCAGTTTTTGGCTCCTGAGGGGGCCAAAATAGCCCCTTAATGCACGTACCCCTTTGTTCTATTCTAAGACACCAAGCAACAAAAAAAAACAATATTAAAATAGCTTGCCCTAATAATTGTGTAACGCTACAATGTGACTTCCATTCATAAAATGTCAACATTGCAGACGACCGGCTTAAATTTTGCCCAAACTTCGGAATTTTAGAAAATCACGTGAATTATGAAGGGGCAATTTTGGACATAAGTAAAAGTTAGTAAGATAAGCTATCTAAAGTTAAATATGCTGTACTTAACTGTTTGTGCCTCATTTTGACAGGATCAACTTTTCCACGCAGTGTTTACACTTCCGTTAAAAAATTCCCACGGTCATTGTCGCGCACCTGAGATTTCGCGATATTACAGAGCAAACTACAAGCATGGCGGACGTATGGAGCGGACGAAGGTAGGGTATTTGATGATAAAGTTAAGTTTTTTCTATAGCGTGTTCCTTTCTATGATGTTGGCTATGACCTATTGTAGCCGAATATTTCGCTGCTTTTGATCTTGTTATTGTTTTGGCATGGTTTCTATGACGTTATTATCGTGTGATCAAATTAGACCCTTGTTGTACATCCAAGGTCTGAGTCCACAGAATTGGCCAAGGAGTTCTGAATGTTTTCTAACATGCATTTCTATTTTTAGCCTACAATGGTGACATGAGTGAGATGGATGATATGGATGACAGTGCTACATCGTTCAGTGACAGTAATGTACGCAGGTTGATGCCTAATTTCTGGTTGATAATGCAAGTGAATAGCGACTGTGTCAATATCTATTTCCAGAACAGGTAACTCAGGCCCGAGGTTCATAGGTTTATATAAACAAAAAAAATTAGCGTAAAATTGTTATATTTTCTTACCCATATTTTTTAGCATATGTTTTGTGTGCTCAAAAGAACCGTCTCATTTAGACGGTTCTTTTGAGTACCCACAACATATGTTTTGGTTGAGAAATAAGAAATTTATTTTTCGGGTACACACTCTAACTAAAGGACTGGAGGTTATAAACTTTTTTCATGCTCAACTCAGCTGAGCATGAAATTTCAACTACTCATAAAAAGGGAAATTCTGAAAAATGAGAGACTTTCCTTGCTTTCAAACTCTCAGATGTTGTATTTATTATGCTAATAGATGTTAAAATTCCAAAAAAAAATGTTTAAATGACCTTAAATTTCAACTGCTCATAAAAAAACAAACAAGCTGAAAGATTAAGACTTTTCTTGCTTTCAAACTCCTAGATGTATTTATCATGCTAGTTAATGTTAAAATGTCAGCAATTGTTGGCATAGTAGATATCAGAAACTATCAAACAGAACACCCCTCTTAACTATGACTGTCATACCAAGTTTTTACAATTGCTATAGTAACACCAAGACTGAAATGACTTCCTTGATACATCAGTCATTTCTTGTTAAGTGAAAGCACATGGGACCAAAATGTACACTTTGACCCGTCAGGATTTTTGAGTAAAACAAATTTGGTCTGTTGATAACATACGAAAGAAAACATGATTTTCTTCTTATCAAATGAAATGTTATTTAAGTTGTTTTTCACCAGTTTCTTATTGCTTTATTAGATTAATAGCCTAAAAGTGTAAAAGTCTGGTATTAATTTAGCTTTTACCATTGCTATGGTAGCAAAAATGGCACCCAAAATAGGCTCAAAATAGAGACGTTTGACAGTGAAACAAGCGAATACCAAATAGATATTTTAATAGATGATGAGAATTATCAGGGTACACAGTAAATAAAAAGTTTTTGTTTTTGTTTTTAGCTATGCTGATAGCTAATTCTGAAAAATTTGGTCTCGCAAACCCTGAAATTCGGTCCAAATTGACAATTTCTATATTTTAAGCCATGGTGGCCTTTTTCTGTGACTATAGCAATGGTAAAAGTTAAATAAATAACAGAATTTTACACTTTGGTTATTCTTCCAATAAACCAATCAGCAGAAATTGGTGAAAAGTAACTTTCAGTTGTTCACCTTAGATGGGGCCAAATTTTCTCTTAATGCATGTAGCTATTTCATTGGCTGGTCCATATACTTGATTTGCATTTGTTTCAGAGAGGCTGGTGGAGAGACTAATGAGGAAATACTACAACAAAGAAACCTGCTGGGACAGATGAAGACAACCATAGAGAATACTTGTTGTAAAGTCAACCAGGTAGGTGATGCAGGTACAGTGCAGTCCCTTTATAACACACCTTATTATAACACTAATTTGGATATAGCATGGTCATAATATGGCATGGCTCCCAATTTTTTTTACATTTTTTTTAGAAAAGAAATATAGGAAAATAACCATTTAAGTTTGGTCATGTTGTGGCTCAAATCTATTTTTACCATGGAATTTTACAAAGGAATTATAGGAAAATGACCAGTTTCTTTGTAAAATTGTCCCTCTATATTATGGTTCACTTATAACATGGTTTATTCCTATTAACTTCAAATATAGTGTTATAAAGGGACTGTACATTTAACCAGAGGTTGGAAGATGAGAGGGTCTTTTGATGGCACATAAGGCTAAATGGTAAATGTTGTAACATTTCGAACTCTTTTCTCATGTACTCAATTAAAATGTTGGTTATCAGGACTGAAATTCTACAAAACACTTTTCAGAATAGCAAACAGGGAAGACCCTGATCCAATTAGTTCTCCAGAAGCAGTATGAACTGGATCTGCACTGTTTTTCTAGGTATTTTTGTCAGCAACTAGTGTTCGAAATTTTAGAACTAGTGTTTCAAATTTTAGAACATTTACTGTATCCAGTGATACCAAAGTGTAACCCAAAAGATGGGAACATGCTGACCAGTCTTAATATATTTTTGATGTTAACAGTCATATCCACTAACATTGCATGGCCCCTAACACTGTGTACTTGCCCAAATAACTATGCCATATTTGATAAGATAGAGGATCTTACACGAGTGATCATTTCATATGAAATTTATCAAAACGAGCCTTTGGCGAGTTTAATAAATCTAATATGAAATGATCATGAGTGTAAGATTCTGTTTATCATATGACATTTTAAATACGATTTTATTGCCTACAATGTTTGTTTATTTCAATGAAAATGTGCATTGCTGTCACGGACGTCCTCATGACGTTACTTGTTCTCGCCGAAAGTGGTATGTAGCTTGTGGTCATAACATTATTTATGACATGATGTTATCCACTGAATAACAATAACCTCATATGATAAAATTATATATTGATATTTGATATCAAATGGAAAGAGAAAAACAGCAAGAGGTTTTCACTTTTTGCTCTCTTTGCTGAGCAGGATAGGATTTCTACATAAATAAGCGATTTCAAAATATTTTCTTTGAATCAAGTTATTAATGAAGTTAACTATTGAGAACAACCTGCTGTTACTTTCCTTGGTATATTTTTGTAGTAGTAAATGCCTTTCATGAAAGAGAAGTGATGGCAGCTTTTGCAGAAAGTGTGCAATATAAGGGGGCTATTTTTTTGTTAAAAAAAAATCTGTCCGCAGGATCAAGGTTTGTCATCAAGCGGCATCCATGTGATTTCCAACAGTGATCCTTGGGACCAATTGTTAAATCTTCCCCTATTGTTAGAAGTAAAGTTTTAAGTGGCGACTCAAAAATAACACCAAAAATTGGTTTTCAATACAGATAATCGCTTAATTCAGGTCAAAAGCATTGCAGAATGCTCCAAGGGGAGCATTCTGCAATGCTTTCGACCTTCATTAAACTACCATTTTCCATTAAGACCCCGTTTTGTCTATTTTAAGTGGCCCCTTAAGACAGGTTTTACTGTAATCATACATCTCTATATTTCAGTTACTTCTCTTAAAAGACTTGTATGAGACAAGAATGTGCCATGCTTTACTGGTTCCCGAAGCCGATGAAGAGGTGTCATGGAAGGTAGACAGGGTACCGAAGCCAAAGCTTGGGCATTCAACCAACAGCATCAGTAGTGAGTAGTTAATAAATCATGGAAAACTACGGTAAAACCTAGGCAAACTATTGTAAAACCTGTCTTAAGCGACCACTCAAAAATAGACAAAACAAAGATCTTAATGACAAATGGTAGCTTAATGAAGGATAAAAGAATTGCAAAATAATGCTCCTGCAATACCTTTGACCTGCATTGAGCCATAATCGGTGTTAACAACAAACTTTGGTCTTCTTTTTGAGTGGCCGCTTAAGACAGGTGTTACTGTACGGTAAATATTCTAAAATTTTGAACACTCTCAAATAGATGTTGGTTTCCAGAGCTGGAAGACACAAAATACTTGTCTGAATAGCAAACAGGGAAGACCCTGATCAGACTGCTTCCTCAGAAGCAGTCTGTTCTGGGTCTGCGCTGTTTGTTTGAAATTTTAGAACATTTACTGTATAATAATTGAGCCGGTATCCAGCATAAGGTACAAGTTGATGTGCGTACAGCGTAGATTCGAACCAGTCTGCACTTCTAAATTATCTTATCAGAGTCTTGGTTTACTGCCTGAAGTCTCTGATCAGACTGTGGATGCGCAGGCTGATCTGAGTCTTAGATGGGTGCACATGCCAACTTGCATCTTTTGCTGGACAAAACGGCTCGCAAGATTTTGGTACTTATCACATTGTCTAACATTGAAGGCTCAGGGAAGCCTGTGCAAAGGACCAGTGTCTATAAGGCCTGTTTCACGGCCACTACGAATTTCCTTTAAACTTTGTGTAATCAAACTAGTATGTCTTAGCTGTAATATCATGAAATGTTGGATCAATAGATGAAGTTTTCTGAGTTGAATATTCAGTTGGAGTGGGTGGGGTAATTCACCCCAAACAGGGTTGAGTTACGAAAACCACCATATTTTTATAGCCATATGTGTATTTTTGGTTGAGAAATATTACCCACTTTAAACTAAAGGCTTGACCTTACCCCAAATATTTTACAGGTTCTGAAGGAGATGAGGATGACAACGATATATTTGTACGTAAATATCTTGCCGCCCAGCTTGATCTTGATCCAGGACACTTTGACTGTGAATGTATCTGGAAGGAGAAGTTTATATTTCATCCACGATTGAAAGCGGGAAGCACATCAAGAGGATCCACAATGTCTACAGGTAGGCAGAGTTCCATTTACCTAATTTACTCTAAATCATGGCTCAAGATAAGCAAAATTCTTTAGCTTAAAATTGTAAATATTTTCTTACACATCAGTTTTAACATATGTTTTGGGTGCCCAAAAGAATTGTCTCATTGAGACGGTTCTTTTGAGTACCCACAACATATGTTTTGGTTGAGAAATTATAATAGAATGCACACTTATCTTGGAACCAGAATAATGGGATACAATATAAGCACACTATATGAGCCTAAAATTTGAACAAGTCCATTTTACACTTTGGTGTAGTGGTAAAAGGTAGCGAGGGAATTTGCTTATAGTGATAACTTTGATCAGACTGCTCCTAATGGAGCATTCTGATATGGATTAAACTGTTTGCTGAGTCCTGGCCTTTTTGAGGTAATAAAACGTTTTAATACAACGCAACTGAGCATGAAATTTATCATGCTCATATATGTTACAATGCCAACAGTTGATAATTACATACTTTTTGTCTGGAGGTATATTACAAAATTTGTTTTATCACATGACGTCGCGTCTGGGAATGATATAACGCCATGCAGTGAGATCAATGAATCATTAGTGGTTTACAGATTTAGTAGTATTAAGTAATGCCATTATAAAGATGCATAAAAGATGGCCAAATCTTGATGTTTTCACGCCCAAAATGCAATTTTTAAGTAATTTAAATGTCATGTGATAAATAGAATCTAACATTCATGCTCCTGTACTATTGAATTGAGCTAGTTGCAAAAAAGAGATAAATTGCTTGACAAGCCTAGCATTTTATCTCTTCTTCAACTCATTTAATATATTCAATAAAACATGAGCACTCATGTTAGATCCTCTATGTCTGCTGCAGTCCTGATTAGGATCAGTTTTAACCCTTTACTCCATAAGCTATTTTTTAGATCATGACATCATTTTCTATTTTTAGATAACATTGAAAAAAATCGAGAAAAATTTAAGTAAAGTTTTGAATACTTTTAAAAATATTATGGAAAATGAAGTGTTTAATATTTTAGATACGTTTTATTTCAAAGGCGTCCAACATGACTCGAGACCGAGGGGCTGCGGGTTCGAGCCTCACCGGCGTCACTGCGTTGTGTCCTTGAGCAAGACACATTAATCCTAGCTTAGTACTGGTTCGACCCAGGAAGACCCGTCCCTACATAACTGAAAGATTGTTGATGGGAAGTAAAGAATCAAATCAAACAAACAAACAAAGGCATCCAAAGGCGTTATTATGGAGTAAAGGGTTAAACACACTCTTTGAATCAGAAGAATATTTTTGCGATCAGAGTTCATGGGTTTTTATATTTATTGTGTCTGTTTTTCTTTCAGGCATACAAGCATTGCGATCAGTTCTGAATAAATTCTCTGTGAACAATAGGAAAAATATGTTTGTCATCCAAGAAATGTCAGGTGCTGTATGTTACTTAAGGTAAGACATGTACTTCATTATGACTTAGTCTAAGACAAAAATGATGATTTAAACAAGCAGAGATGTGGGTATTCACAATAGCCATCTCAGGCATCTTTGAGTTGAATGCACACTTTTCAAATGCTGTAATGTGAGTATAATACAATTCAACTGTTATCAATTTTTATCCTTATTAATATACACATGGCAGTTAAGTCATATCCTTAAATAAAAAAGTAGTATTTTTTCCAACCATAGATTGTGGTTCTCAAGCATAGAGATACAAGTGCATAGTTAAACAAACTAATTTTCTTATTTGTGCTGTAGATAAAACCATTCTTTTGCATTACAAGTACATGTAATAATGAATTAAATGTTTCAGATTGAAAGAATATGAGAGCCTATCCAAGGTGACAACTCCAAGTGTAGATGAGTCATCAGGTAATATGGTGGGATTATTAAATTTTGGTACTTATCACATACGGGGAAAACTACATGCACAAATTTTCATTAGGTTTAGAAGTCTGTGTTGTCTGAGCCTTGTTCTTTAACTCTTATTCTTGCATGAAATTTGTTACCCAAAGCTGTTTGAAGCCAATATCAAATAAACGAAAAGCCATGTTCGAATGATGAGATTCACATGCTGTTTGAACATGGGTTTTAATTATGAGCCCTGGTTTGTTTGTCTGACATTACACAGGAAAACCTTGCTGCCCCAACTGATCATTACATAGACATTTTTGTTTAAAAAAGAAAGTTTAATGCTGACACAATTTTGTTCGAAGAAAATCAGTGTAAAAAATAAAATAAAAATGGTATTTTAAGGTTTTAGCAATGTTTTCTGTGGGCTTTTGTTTGGAATAAGGTAAAATATGCAAGAATAACGATCACACATATTTGTTTCATTGCATTAACACTTGTCGGGTCCCTCTGGAGATGTTTGAACGCTTTGCCTAATGGCCTCGTGCTCAAACAGATTCCTCGGAACCTGGCAAATGTTAATGCATGAAAAACATGACTGGTCCCTATATTTGTGTGTATGAGCAATAAACTTTTCATGCTCAACTCAACTTAGCATGAGTTTTGCCCTGTAGTGCAATCAGTAGTGAGTCTGATTGCTGTTCCAGGGGTCGTGAGTTTGATTCCATACTTTTATGGAGATTGATAGTGAAATATTTTCTACGGTCATTCTCCACCTTTCGCTGATTCAAGAGAGGCTGTTGTCAGTTACAAGCTCAAGTATGTGCAAGGAGTACTGTTTAACCCTTTAGTTAAGCTTGCCCAGGAAAAGTGTGGATATATTAACTGACCATCTCGACATGACTATAACTGATGACTGGGACATTAAACCACAAACCTAACTAACAAACAAACTTAGCATGAAATTGTCATGCTCATAAATGTTATTATCCTGCTCATAAATGTTAAAATGTCAACAATTCTCATAAATGTTAAAAGCCAACAATTGTTGCCATTTTAACATTTATTAGCATGATAAATATAACATCTGACAGTTTGAAAGCAAGAAAGGTCTTTATTTTTCAGCATTTTAGTTTTTATGAGCAGTTGAAATTTAATACTCATTTGAGTATGAAAAAAGTTTTATTACCTCAGGGCCTGACTCACCTAAACCTTAGCTGATTATGTGATAAGTACCAAATTATCTTAGATTGGCCCTATCATTAAATGGGCCTTTTTATGCCCCTCCCCCACTGATAAATGGGTATTAATGTAATTAAGACCTTGACGTGAGAAAACCTGTCTTCGGGGGTTTGTGAACAACAAAGGCGCAGACCAGCCTGCACATCCAGGCAGTTTGATCAGCACCTTTATTATTTGCTTATTGGCTGGTTTGTGTATGACCTGGTCAGAAACCCCAAAGACAGGTTTTCTTGGGACGAGGCCCATATCATGTCTGTCAATATGCCTGTACTTAACTATGCTGTCCATGTGATATCTCCTGGAATGTTGAGTGAAATGGATTCACATCCTATACACATTACACAAATAAAAAATTGTTAAGTGTAGGTCAAGTTGATATTGGTTTCAAGCCACTAGTCAAGTGAGTGATATTCCCTTTTGAATTAAATTTTGGGTAAAAAGGGTGTTTTCCTGGTAATATTGCATGTATACACATGCATTTTTGTTATGTCATGAATCATACCCCAGATTAGAATGTGTAACTAAAAAAAATATTTTTGTTTTTTCTCAACCAAAACACATGTTTAAAGTGATGGATTAGAAAAGAATCACAATATTTTGCTCAAAAAGGGTCACTTATCTGGACCTATGTGAATATGTCATTTATCATATGACATTGCGCCTGATAGTGAAATAACGCCATGCATTAAAATCGATAAACCACTAGATTTTTGGGAAATGTTATGAAATAACGCTTTTAATGTCAGGCATATGGAAAAACCCTAACATTTTCATGCCAAAAATATGATTTCAAAATAATTTTAATGTCATATGATTAATAGAATCTAACATTCGTGCTCCTGTATTATTGAATTTATAAAACGAGTTGAGGAAAAGAGATAAAATCCGAGGCATGTGAAGCATTTTATCTCTTTTTCGCAACAAGTTTAGTCGTGTAAGATCCTCTTTGTATTCCATCATGTGAAGTGAAAAGTATATTTCATTTATGCAAAATGTGCCAGCATGTGAGATTTGGTACTTATCGCATATGCTCAAAAACCTGCAAACACATATGCAAACACTCTATGGGTGAAGGTTTTCAGTATAATTCTTGAATTCAGGATTTTAATAGCTTCTTTGATTTATATTCAGTTTATCTAAAGACAATTGACCATTTAAACTTGAAATTGTTGATATTTGTCGGCATACTGCAAGTTTTAAGTTTTGATTTTAAAAAGTTCAGGATTTGGAAATTTTGAACTTTCACCCATGTGATATCCAGTGAGGTTAGAGTCCCAAATTTTGGTCTGAGTCTTCATCTGCACCCATACTTTGTGTATGCAAGCAGCCAATGCTCTTGTGAGTCTGCAAATTGATGCAGTCTGGCCAGAGCCTCAATAAGTACCAACGTCTTGTGTGCTGGTGTGATTAAAGCCAAGTAGCAAGACTTAGTGTGTTCTTATTGACATTGGACATCCATGCTATTACACAAAAAGTTGTCATCTGATTTGTGCAAAATTTGACTCATACAATATAAAAACTTATTATAAGGTTAAAACTACTGTAAAAGGCATAAATTATTTATAGCATATATGTAAAGGGTATTTGCAAGTGATATTATACAGTTATTTAATGCCTGTTTGTAGTATAGTCAAAACTATTATCCCGAGGTGTCGTGGATGACCTGTTGCACTATTGCACGAGGCCTAATAGTGCATCAGGTTATCCAAGGTACTGAGGGGTAATAGTTTGACTATTCTACAAACAGGCATAAAATAACTGTTTTATTACCCAACCCTTTTGATGACATACATAGCAGCGTTCCTTGAATGGAGTTGCTGTAGACTATGTGGTTTTGTTGAAAAACAGAAAATAACACCTAATCTGCTAAAATTTGATCTAAAAGTGTTCTGCTTCTTCTTACTAAGCAAACCAGTACCCACACTTTATGTTTCTGACTGTAAAGAACGAACTTATGGTAGTTGCAAGGTGCCAAAGCATGCTTCATACCCGCCATTGCTACATTATATCTCCTGGCATAAACAAATGGTATGCGCATCTTCATCACGCAAGTGGATGAGTGCCTTCGTGATATTAGCAGCAGAGCCGGAAACCAGGCCATGGTATAGTACCAGTCAATATCCAAAACTATTGCCTGGGCAATAATTCACTGACTCATGACATAGCAAAAAATACACAATTACTCCACTTAAAGGTGGTTGGGTAATAACAGTGAATACTGTCCCTCTTTGGTACAATATTCACTGACATCAGTGCAATAACCCTATGATAATTATTTTCCAGATCTGAGTTCCTCATATGGCCTTATAAAGCGAGACACTAGTAGCAGTTTAGCTGTACCAGAGAAAGATGTGGATACGGTATCTCTGACCTCCTCTAGTAGTGCTCTATCAATGTCAAGAGGACCACAGGAATATGTAGAACTCAATATACACGGCATAGAACAAGTTGGTAAGATATTTCTAACTGATTTATGATTTCTAACATCCTCGGTAACCCTGGCGTGATCCATTCCGTACCCACTGCATTCATCACATACTCGGTAACCCAGGCGTGATCCATTCCCTACCCACTGCATTCATAATGATGAATGCAGTGGGTACAGAATGGATCACGCCTGGGTTACCTAGATGATAAATGCAGTGGGTACGGAATGGATCACGCCTGGGTTACCTAGATGATAAATGCAGTGGGTATGGAATGGATCACGCTTGGTTACCTAGATGATGAATGCAGTGGGTACGGAATGGATCACGCCTGGGTTACCTAGGATGGATTTCTAACTGATTTATGATTGCTGTATGATTTGAGGATGACTTTCAACAGTTTATCACATGACATATAACCTATCAAGTTTGACCTTAGACTTTTCAGCCGAGGTTGTTCATATGGGGTTGCCATCAATATATTTAAACATACTGTATTTTTCTCAGTAACCACAAGGCCAAATGAACTAAAATTTCATATGAAGCATCCATTAGATGAGACAGGGTTCGCACAGGCTTGAAAAGTACTTGAATATACAGGACTGTCTTGAAAGTCCTTGGAAATTAAATTTGCCTTGAAAAGTACTGGAAAAACACTCAAAGGCCTTGAAAAGTCCTTGAATTTTACCATTTACAGGAGTATTTCAACACTGTCTTTGGAGACCTGAACCAGTATAAAATTATGGTGTCTTTATTTGGTGTAGCATATACTGCACCAAATAAAGGCACCACAATTTTATAAATGTTTTCTAAAACTAATATTTTAAGTAAAGCAGTCCAACTTTTCCGAAGTAGTATTTTAATGTGTAAATCTGTATTTTATATAAGTATTTAGACCTTGAAAACAGTAGGAAAGTCTTTAAAAGTCCTTGAAAAGTCCTTGAATTTTACACAAACTTGCCAGTATGAACCTTGTAAGACAATGTAAAATGAATATGTGGTCTAGGTCTACGACAAAAATCACTATCTTACCCATATAAGGAAAAACTCTCAACCCTTTTAAGCCTAGCATCCTTCATAGGCAAGCAGCGCAAACCCAGACCAGACTCCACAAAATGTGGTGTCTGATCAGGGTCTCCACTGTTTGCTTACAGAATGCTCATTTTAATTTTGAATAAAAATACCACCCAACAACCCTTGAAATGGACAGGTCCAATTGACAGGGCTCATACGCGTCAGGGAAATGTCAGGGAAATATTAATTTTTTCAAGGTCAGGGAATTGTCAGGGAATTTTATGTTGTGTCAGGGAAAAATGAATGTTTTCTAAAATGTCAGGGAAATGTCAGGGAATTTTAAAATTTCCAGTTTGTATCAAATGATGAGAAACAGATAACGACTTGTGCAGTTTCTTAACATTTGGGATAAAAGCTAAATCATTTTGATAGCTTCTGGATTGCTTTTAACATAAGAAGATGGAAGGATTTGGTTTTCTGCCCTTTCTACCTCAACTTCCTTTTTAGCTTACCTGAGTTTGATATCCCTATTCCATCAGTTGTCCATTTACATTTTAAAATAAGTACATGTATGTCTCTTATGTCAGTAGACCAAATGTAATCAATTTTCATGTAAATCATCATCAGGTAGAGGGGAGACTACATAAGGTTTTTGGACTGATTGGATTGGAACTTGTTGTCATGGATGATGGCAACATAGTAGCTTCCATGGATAGACTTGTAAAGGGAAAAACATAAAAAAAATTTCTCTGAAACCATGAGGTGCACAGGTTATATTGGTATGTAGTAATGTCAAGTGGTCCTTTTATAAATCCTACATGTCCCAATCATGCCCCTTGGGTCAACTGGCCACATCCTGTGGATCAATAGCATCCATAGACTTATTTTAGGAGAACTGAAAAAATCTTCTGAAACCATATGTATTTAAGTATGCAGCAATATCAAGTGCTCCACAATATAGATCCTCCAATCAAGCCCCTGGGGTCCTAACTGGCCAGGAACTGTGGATCAATAGCCGTAGACTATATCTTCTCTAAAACCATGAGGTTATAGCTTAAACATTTAGTATGTCTAGTGGTCCCCTACACAAATACTACCAATCAAGCCCCTTGGGTGAAAACTTGTCATGCACATGGGGATGAATAGTTTGCATATATCTTCTCTAAAACCATGAGGTTATAGCTTAAATATTTAGTATGTCTAGTGGTCCCCTACACAAATACTGCCAATCAAGCCCCTTGGGTGAAAACTTGTCATGCACATGGGGATGAATAGTTTGCATAGACTTATAATTGGAAAACTTTAAAAATCGTCTATTCTATAACCATAAGGCCCTCAGCTTATATAGTAAGTATATAGCAATGTTTGGTGGCCTCCTACATATATCATGCCAACCATGCCCCTGGGTTCGAAATTGGCCAAACCCTCTGGGTCTTTAGCTGCCATGGACTTACTGGGAAATAACTTTAAAAAAATCTTCTGAAACCATAAACCTACAGCTTCTATATTTTGTATGTAGCAATACATAGTGGTTAACTACGTAAATTATGCCAACCATTCCCCTGGGACCACAAGCTAAAATTGGCTAACACCACACCTAGGGGCCAATTGCTCCCATGGGGTAGGATTTATGTAGGGACCACTAGACATTACTACATCAAAAAAGATAATCTAAAAATCTTCGAAAACCATAAATTCAGCTGTTTACGAGGGTTAGTCAAAAATAACTGAGCCCTACCTTATACCATTTAATTTAAGTAAAATGGACACATATTTAAATGATATTCCATGGCAGTTATATGTCAATTATTCAATAACCTTATTCACGGTATATAGACGCAAAGGAGCCTATCCGTGAAAAACTGCTTTTCCTGAGCCCTATCCGCTCCAGAAAAGGGCCTATCCGCCAAAAAACAAGACATGGGGAGAGGAGATACTTTAAATCTGGGCCAATATTTGATTATTTACGATGTAAGTAACATAAAATCAAACGCCACGGGACTTTTAAGTCTCTGACTTGATGGATTTTGAAACATATAATAAGGCTGATATCAAGTCACGTCTACAAAGTTAAACAGAAAATGACTGCTCTGTTTTCGGTGATTTAGTTTGTGTTAGAAAATGAAGCAAAACTAAACAATTCAGTCAATTTTGCTGGCCCACACCACAGCAGAAAATGTTTTATGTGCCACCCCCTTACTTAAAGTGTCTGGTTTGCTTTTAAAATTTGTTTTCCATAGAAAAGAAGGGTCATGTTTGAAAACAAGATGGCTAAGGAGCCTATACTTTGAGAGAAAAATGACCATTTTGTGGCACATGATAATGAGCAGTACCCGTGGCACAGGAGCCTATATGTTTTCAACTAAGTGCCATGGGAGCCTATAGGTTATAAAAGTAAGAAATAGCATCTAGGATCCATAGCGAGTAACCATAAATGCTCCTCAGCTAAAGACAAATAGGATCCCTAGCCAAATTATTTTCTTTTCCATGCCATTTATAGAGAGAATAACGTATAATTAGGTCTGTGAAATGCATACAAGTCATTTTCCACATAAATTCTTTACAAAATACCAAAAAACAATTGCGAGAACAGCCCAAACTGTTCGAAAAAGTTTGTTTTCTTTGTTGTGTAATCGTATGTGGACGTCACCGCAATGAAGAGTGTGTCACGTTATAAAAATATGCATCATAAACGAACGTGTAGCTGTTTGATTTTTGTCTTATAGCTTCCCTGTTGTTCCCTTGCATTGCCCTTTTCTTCATGTAGTTAATGGAACTTATTATTTTACTTACCTTTTGATGTCACTGTCTATCGCTAAGCTTGTTTTTAGCTGATAGGCTCCTTTTCTGGAGCAGATAGGGCTCAGGAAAAGCAGTTTTGAACCGAAAGGCTCCTTTGCATCTATATACCGTGTAATTTATATCTGTTGGTAGGCTTTATATACTGGTTGCTAGGCAACCGAACATGGCCTGTCGAGCGGGTGCGTTCACGCTGTTATACATCAATATCTAAGCGTTGCCATGGAAACGATAATACAAATGTAATGCTGCATTCAGTGTCATTTGATACCTAATACATGTACCTACTAAGTACTACAGAAAAGCAAACAACTGACCCCAAATTATAGATGCTGTGGTAATTTGATTTCAGAATTTAGCAAATTTTTACGTGCCTCAAGTCCTATAATTTACCCCACCCACATTTACACTAACACAATTTTAATAGAAAACATAAAATACAAGCCTAATAATGGTATTGCAGTACTGCATACACAAACAAACCCTCAGAAAGATTAAATCCCTTGTTTGGAATAAATGATTCTGTTTCCATGGCAACACAAACCTCGTGTATTTGAAAATTAGTGAAATTTTGACTTATTTTGTTGCTAGGCAACGCGTGCAATCAGTGTTAACCTAAACATTTACGAACCAAGTATAATGAAAAGACAATATGACATCTGTTATTCAAATAGATATCAAATATGTCTTTCTCAAAAACTATCAAGCCCACAAGCTTTTTAAGACATACTGTATATCCCTGGTGGCGGAGATCATGAACGCATCTCTCTGACTGACGATCTTTAGTTGCCTAGCAACCATAACAGAAACTTCACACGGGTAATTATTTCGGGTCAAAAAGTCTATGACATGTTATAATTATAAAAGATAATAACATTTCTTGTCTACAATTTGAGGCTCAGATATAATGAGGTAGGGCTCAGTTCTTTTTGATTTACCCTCATAGGCTTAATACTTACTTTCATTTCAGCCACTTGGTAGCTCACCTAAGCACTTTGTGCTCAAAGTGAGTTGTTCTGATCACTCAAAGTCCGTCACGTGTTGTCCACTGTCATCAATTTGCTGTAATCAGGGCTTGAGTTGAATATTATCAAAAAAAAAACTTTGCTGAACATTGTTGCTTTTACAATCAAGTATCCCACATTCAGCTAAATTGCTTTCCTCTATATAATGGTTGCATTATGGTTGGCTGTAGAGGAGATTAAATTCGTAGGTCAGCATCCAAATTTTTGAAAGAAGACAGCAGATTTACAATCTGTAAATTTCTTTGTTGCAAAGTCATTTACTAAATACTAATGCAGAAAAGCTTAAATAAACATTTTGCAAAGTTCAAAATAATCACTCAAAATTGAAACAAAGAACTGTAAACTGTAGCTATAGACAAAGGTTTGAATAAAACCAAGTTTCTCCGGCGAATATGGTTATGTCAGGGAAATTTGGATTGGCGTCAGGGAAATGTCAGGGCATTTTGTTTTGCCAAGTCTGTATGAACCCTGATTGATAAGAATGGAGAATTTCATTTGGCTTATATGATTTGAAAATCTTCTTCTCTCTGGAACCAAAGGGTCAACAGCATTGACCTTTGCTATGTAGCTTTGTGGGTGTATGCTCTACGTTGTGTGTTTGATTAGCGACCCTTTGATCTACTTTACATCACTGAAGTGATTTATATTGGACAAACCTTGAAAGGTGATTTTTCACTAACTGCTGAAACCAAATCCATAATACTTAATTGATATACATGTATTTATCCTTATGAGTTAATGACTATAGATAACCACCAAATGTCCTAGTTGACATTTGGTCTTTCAGTCAAGGTAGCTCTTATTGAATTGCATTTTTTTCTCCTCAGAAATCAGAGGACTAATTGCAGTGGAATTTCATATTGAACATCCTCTAGTTGAGACAACAGAATATAATAATATGACATTGTTCGTGTCACATGACCAAAATGTCTTTCATGCCATGTTAGGTAAAAACTAATAAAAAATCTTCCTCTCTGGAACTAATAGGCCAATCACCCTTAGTCTGTGTAACATTAGAGATATGGACCTTACAAAGTTTGTTCACCAGAGACTAGCACTTGATAGTTTATTTTTCTTTACTGATGTTTACTGTGTTGGGGGTGCACAACGATTTGTCAAAAACCATTTCTTGGATATGACAGTTGGTTGCATACAACTTTTGGTCAATGCTACTTTTCTTCGAGTACAATATTTGATCAAAAAGAATAGTGAGGTAAGACATTCCCTTGAAATTGTCAACTCAATTATTTTATCAAAAAAAATACAAGTTATAATGAGCAATCTAAAGTTTTCAGCATCAATCTTGAGTGAAAGTTTTAAAGATAAGTGGAGCTCACCTTTGTGAAGCTCACCTTTGTGAGATTATTGAATATTCATTCTTTCTGTCTATTTTCAGTCTGGTTTCATTCTGTGTTGCTAGGCTAAAAGATGCTGAGCCATGTTCCCAAGACAACCCAAACCGTCTTGTTAATAAAGAGGTCCAGGATAAACTCCCAGCCAAATTCCGAATATAAACTCTTGATTGAATATTGATTTAAAAATTAATTAAATAAAATTGTTCAGTATTGTTTTAACATGATTCGGTTTCAATTAAAAGGCCGAAACTAAACTCGCCAAGATTTACCTAAGGCCGAAAAGGTTACAGTGCCTAATAAAAAAACAACATGTAAACAAATTAAGGTTTTTTCATGTCATTTCGGTTTTCGACTAAAATTCATTGGATTTTGAAGTATTTCGATGAAATTTCGACCATTTTTCATATTCGACCAAAGGTCGTAATCAAGGAATTTCGACCAGTTGTCATATTCAACCAAAGGTTGTAATCAACGAAACATCATATCGACCAAATGTCACATTCAACCAAACATTGTTTTGACGAAATGGTTTTTGACCAAAAGTCATGGATCCCTGTGTTGGGGTATCTAATAAACAGTGCTAATTTTGTTTATCAGTTGCCTCTCATATTAAATGGCGTTGTTGCACGTTGCCTGATAACAGTTGTCTATCTCACCGCATGTGCCTTTATCAGGTCATGATGACGTTGCACTTTTTGAATGACATCACCTATGACGCTGAATCTACAAAATATTGAAAATTACGTCATAATTTGAGCATTCTCAAAGCCTTGCCTGGTAAACTTGATATCAAAAGACACTCACCTAGTATTCTCTATTTATTTCACTAGGTATGGAGATAAAGGTATCACTTGTACAAATGTTACAGAAGAAGCTAGATGAAGCGACGCTTGATGTCATTGCTATAACATTGAGAAGAAATCCAATGTGTAAACTCATGCTTGAAGATGTTCAGGTACTGTTCTCTGATAATAAATAACTCATGCTAAAAAGTACAGTAAAACCTGTCTTAAGCGGCCACTAAAAAAAAGACCAAAAGTTAGTTTTCAAGATCGATTGTTACTTAATGCAGGTCAAAAGTATTGCAGAATACTCCAAGAGAGCATTCTGCAATACTTTCGACCTTCATTAAGCTACCATCTGTCTTTAAAACCTTTGTTTTGTCTATTTTTGAGTAGCCGCTTAAATCAGGTTTTACTGTGTTGTTCTTTGATAAGCAATAAGTTCCAAAATTAAACTTCTCATTGTTCGAAATATGTCCCATGAAATGATGTCATCAATGACATAATCATGACATAATTGTGTTTAAATGTAACAGCCATCATTGTACAATTGTCCAAAACTAAAGAAAACAGCAGGTGCCTTATATTGGTTGGCGTAACAGTGAATAAATTGAAAATTTGTCAGATATTTGTCAAAACGTGGATTTGTGATGAGTACCGGTGTAACAGGCCAGAATCCCCCCAGTCAGTTTTTTCCATGGGGAAAGAATGGGCCGGCCCATTCATTCCCCAGGGAAAAACTGACTGGGGAAAAACTGACAGTTACACCGGTAACAAGAAAAATGGTGCCTGTTATTATTATGTGGGTTTTTTTTTCAGTTTATCCAACATCCTGGAAAACCGCCGTCTGACAAGCTACACCTGACTATCTCTGGCAGAACTATGCAACACCTGGCAGCTGTTGTGTTCTACCTACGTCAGAATCTGCTACAGTACCTCCATACACCTAACTATACCGACACAAATCCAGACAACCATTTTCTGGTAATTTTCCAACTTTTGTCAGTGTAACACAAACACACCTATTTTCAGCTTACCTGAGCATAAAGAGTTTCGTGGTTAACCGTTTACTCCATAGGCTATTTTTAGATCATGACATCATTTTCTATTTTTAGACAACATTGAAAAAATTCAAGAAAAATATAAGTTAAGTGTTGAATACTTTTGAAAATATTATGGAAAATGGAGCATTTGCTCCAAAAGAGCAAATGCTCCATTTTCTATAATATTTTCAAATATGTTGTATTTCAAAGGTGTCAAAAGGCGCTATTATGGAGTAAAGGGTTCATAAAGAAATCTCATAATGGTTATGTCCCCTACCACCACCCTCGCCCACCCACTCAAGGTGAGGGGTACATATTGTTTTAGTGTGGATCCTGTCACAGATGGCCTTGGCATCAGCATGTCTGTATGCGATATCTCAATAGCCAGTTTGTGGATTTTAACCTAATTTGCCTGGCTTTGAGGCCAGAATTTTTTTTATTAGTTGATATACATGAATTTTTTTTTAGATTTGGGGTTGGGGGACGGAAAAAACCCCTCAAAAAATGACCAGTTGACTGGTCATTTTCAGAGCTTTTTTTTCTTCTTTTATTTTTTAATATCTCCATAACAATTAGTAAAATTAGTAAAGTAAACCAACAGTCTGTATTAAATCTTTAAATATTTCATCATTTTCCTAAAAATATGGATGGGACAATCACTTTTAACAGTCTCAATCTCAAAAATATATTATTATTTTTTTCAACAAAACAAATAATATTTAGAGTCGGCAGATAAAAAAAAATAATTTAGAAATGTTTTTTTTTCTACTGTCCGGAAAATTATAAAAGGAGGGTTTGTAAATCAACTAATAAAAAAAATTCTGGCCTAATATAGTGCTATGATTAAGAGTTGATTTGTTTTTGGTAACCATGGCCCAGTTTTTCAAAGTCACAGTTGGAGATAAACTGCCAAATTCAGCCTAAACCTGCTTGTGTGCAACATATCTCGTGAACTGAGGGATGGATTTACAAAAAATTTTCATGGACACATTATGGAATCATGATCAAGAATTGATTATAATTTGGTGACCTTGACCCAAATTCTAAAATCATTCTTATGAATTCTGCCAAATTTAACAAATGGCCGTCATATACTGGTATGAATGGTTGGTGGAATATTTGTTTTCCTTGAAAACAATGTAATCTTGTAATTTATTTTATGGTAAAAGTTCTGAAATTTTGAAAACTAATTACCTGTCAAAAAGGCCTATACAAACACTGCAGACCCAGATCAGGGGCTTCCCTGTTTGCTATTCTGACAAGTATTTTGTGAATTTCAGCCCTGAAAACCAACATTTTATTTAAGAACAGAAAGAGAAAAGTGTTAAAAATTTTAGAACATTTACTGTATATGTTATAGCATCACTACAGTAAAAGTTTTAAAATTTTGAACTCTAACGTGACGAAAAGGCAGACACAAATAGCACACAGTCTGATAAAGGTCTTCCCTGTTTGCTATTCTGACAAGCATTTTGTGATTCAAAGCATCCGGGGATCCAGAGGGGGGGATGGGGTCCGGACCCACCACCCCCTCCCGTGAAAAATCACAAAAATATAGGGTTTCTTAGCAATACTGGTCCGGATCACCTGAAAAATCACAAAGCTATCAAGCCAGCTTTCAGTGTTGGGCCATCATGGGCACACCAGCAAAACACCATTTAGATGGCGTTTTGCTGGTGGGCCAATGATGGTCCGATTTTAGTGCTATTTGGATTCTCTCTCTTCTCATAAAAAAACAAAAACATCAGAGTTGGACTCCCTCTGACAAAACTTTCTGGATCCAGGCATGCAAAGATCTTATAATCAACTTTTTTGTTAAGAACAGTTCGAGAAAAGTGTTCACATTTTTTGAGTATTTACTGTAATGCTTTATCTCTAATTCTATCCTAGGATACATTTGATGGAAGAGTTCAGCCTATACCACCAGACCAGGTTTTCTTATATATCACACCACATACTGCCAGTAAGATGGGTGAGTAAAATATTTTATCTTTATGTAGTAGATCATATCTTACTATTATAAAGGAATTAAGTGGGAACCAGCGCAGCTCCAAACGTTGTAAGTACTGTAAATCATATCATAGTCACAAATTTTTACGTCGCAAATACGTCTTTTAACACTCTTCGCGAAGATAAAATTCTCATGAAAATTTTCGAATTTACATTACCGTTTTCACATACCACACATGACCTAATAAGTGAGCTGGGCACATAACTTTTTATTTTCTGTCCGACAAGGTTCAGGGGATATAGCGATCAGCCTGGCATCCGTCAGTATGTCCAGACGTCTGTCCATAGACAAAACCTTGTGAGCTCAATAACTTTAATACCCTTTGAGATATTTTGATAATATTTGGTAGGCATGTGTATCAGGTCAAGACAGTGTGACGCGTGCAGGAATATTTGCTCTCCCTTGCTGACCTTTTGAGTTATCTCCCTTGAATGAACTTTATAGGCATGTAACTTTATGACTGAAATCTTTGACTTGGTTTATTCACACTTTGCTTAAAATGTTCTGAGAGCGCATCTATGCACAATTGTAACTGCAGCATCTAGGATGTTGGAACCATTTGGAGAAGTTGGCAGAGATATTCCTGATTATTTTTCATCGGGATACGATTTTCGCAAAATTGACGAGGTAAAAAGTTATTGCGAAAAAATAGTTCTAAAAACATTTCAGTTGGAGTTCAGTTGCTTGCAAAAAAAGGCCTAGACAAACAGTGCAGAGCCAGATCAGACTTCTTATAAAGAAGCAGTCTGATCTGGGTCTTCCTTGTAGTAGGTTTGCCATTCTGACTAGCCTTCTGTGAATTCCAGTTCAGATAACCAACAGTTTACTTGCGAACAAAAAGAGAAAAGTGTACAAAATTTTAGAACATTTACCATTTATGGTTGAATGCATTACTGTAACAGTAAAACCTGTGTAAAATGACCACTCAAAAATAGACAAAACAAAGATCTTTATAACAACTGGTAGCTTAATGAAGGTCGAAAGTATTGCAGAATGCTCCAAGGTGATACTTTTGACCTGCATTAAGCAATAATTGGTCTTGAAAAGCAATTTTCGGTCTTTTTGAGAGTGGCCATTTTACACAGGTTTTACTGTATTTTCGATCAGATTGCTAAAGCATTTACTCTATTCTTACAGGTATTGCTGTAGTCAGCCTCGGACTGGTAGATGGTAAAGGGCACCAGGTACCCTTGCTGCAGTGTCCACCTCCCTCTATTCACGGGTATGAAGACATAGACTGTGTGACCGACCTGCAGGATAGTATCAGTACTCAAGTGTTTGATCTTAGACCAGATTCTAAGAAGCCAGGTATCGCACACATGACCAGGGACTATTTTATTTTAATTTCATGTGAAAATGGAGCCAGCTAGATCCCTATTTCAAGTTTAATGCACAACATACCTGATTGTCCAATCCATGCATGGATCCAGAGGGGGTTCAACTCCGACAACTTTTTTTGTTAGATAATGAGGGAGAGAGGACCAAATACCACTAAAAGTGAGCCATCATCGGCCCACCAGCGAAATGCCATTTAAATGGTATTTTGCTGGCAGGGCCGATGATGGCCCAACATTGCATGCTGGCTCTGTAGCTTTGTGATTTTTCAGGCGATCCCGACCATTTTTGCTAAGAAACCCTATATTTTTGTAATTTTTCAGGGGGATGGTCCGGATCCCCTGTCCCCCCCCCCCCTCTGGCTCAAGCCACAATTACATTAAAATAATGAAACGGGCAAGAATGCTGAAATAATGTATTAAGCTAACTTTCAACAACTAAATATGGCCAATTTTAAAACTGTTATCAAAGGCTACAAATATGTATATAAAATGACCATGAGTATTTAAACTATTGAATATGCAGTGTGCAACATGAATCTGACCCAGAGGACCCTTGCATGCTCGACAATTTAATTCAACTAGCTAACAATCCAGCCTTAATTATTACATTGACATTGAAATGAATTTTAGTAAGATGCCTGCATTCAATAGACAGCAGAAATAAAATGAATGCATATTGTTACATGTTTTCTGATCTTATGCATATGAGGTTCCGATTTATCCCGGTATTCTTTGTTTTCTTAGGACCCACAGCTTTAGTGCAGTTCCATATATGGGAGTGTGGTGACCTTGAGAAGTCTGTGTTGAAGGACAAGTTGATCCAGTCACTGAAACATGCACTCTGTGATGTGATGATGGAATACTATGTGCTCACGGCCCCTATATGTGAGATCCCTAAACGCCTGCAAGAGTTAATGCCCCAGCCCACCATGTCTGCTCCCTCCTCCCCCTTCTTTTCTTCTCCAGGTATTAACTCATTGTATTAACTTACCCTGTACAGTAAATGACCATTTAGAGGCTGATGTCAAATGGGCATACTCAGGTTTAGATCAACACAAAATTTCAGTGTAAAATTGTAAATACTTTCTTACCGATCAATTTTAAGAAATGTTTTGTGTGCTAAAAATCAGCATCTCATTGAGACGGTTCTTTTGAGTATCCACAACATATGTTTTGGTTGAGAAATAAGAAAATAAAATTTTCGTTACACACTCTTAACCAAAGTCCTGGGCATAGTTCCAAGAAAATCTTTTTTGGGGTGTGGGGGGTGGGTCAAACCTATTTGCTCATTATAAGATACTAGCACATGGGTGAAAGTTTTCATGATTATTTCTGATTCAAGACTTTGAGGCTGACTTTCTATAGACTTTCTTTAGAAAGTTTATTATGGTCGTTTATTGTACTATATTAATTACATTGCTTTTGAAGCCGCTTGCTTTAATTTTATAAACATGATATATTAATGTTCACATTTATATTAATCTAATAAGTTTGCACTACGTTTGTGTGTGTTACCAATTTGATAATACAAAATTAAACTCTTATGCATTAAACCACAGTTACAAATGTACATGTTTCATTCATGGATTTCTTCAGGGGATTCATCCATCTATGAATTTGGTAATGAAGAAATAACCACATCAAATCTAGGAGTGGTAAACCGCCATGTATTAACCCTAAAAGCACCAAGAAAAAAAAAGGAGCGCAGTGGTAGAGTGCTTGACTCTAGACCTAGGGGCCGCGGATACGAGCCTCACCGGCGTAACTGTGTTGTGTCCTTGGGCAAGACACATTAATCCTAGCTTAGTACTGGTTCAACCCAGGAAGACCAGTCCCTGTATAACTGAAAGATTGTTGATGGGACATAATCAAAACAGAAAACCATGAAAAAAGTGCATCTGAAAATGTTGTCTGCTGAAGTCGTCTGCTGCAAATAACTGCCTAACATTACTGACAAATTAAGTATAGAAGCAAACAGCGTGGACCCAGAACAGACTACTCCTATAGGAGCAGTCTGATCTGGGTCCACACTGTTTGCCATAGAGGCTTCTTAAACATTTCAGCAGACGTGAAAAACCGACGACGTTTGTTGCGATTGGTGCATTAAGGGTTATAATTGAAACCTCTGGTGGTTAACATATTTTGTAATGTTATGTAATGACATTCATAACAGTGTTGCTTGCACAATCTTAAGGTTTTTACCCCAAAAATGTGATTCCAAAGTAATTTTAATAACATATGATAAATAGAATCTAACGTTCATGCTCCTGTATTATTGAATTTATCAAAAACTCATTGCGAACAAGCAATAAAATGCTCAACATGCCTCACATTTTATCGCTTTTTCTCACTTTAAATAGATTCAATAACACATGAGAGCTCAGGTAAGATCCTCTGTATAATGGATACTCCAGACTTAATTGTATCAAACTTGATAGAGATTATATCCTTTTGAGAAAAGGTAAATTTCATGTCTGATTCGCTTTTAAATCTGTGCCTACTGGGTAATTTTTCATGTTTTTTTTGTCATCTGCTGATTTTTTTCAAAATCAACTTTTTTTGATAAATTCTTTCAGGAATACCATCACTGTCAAACAGTATGGATCCAGATCAGGCCCAACATTTTTGAGGTTTTGACGGGTATGATCTGGGTCCCAACTGTTTGCAAAGATTGCAGAGTTTGCAGACAACACTAGTAGGTAAAGATTTAATAGAAAATAAACAACACCAAATATGTATTTTTCTCATACTTTCAGTCAGCTAGGAAGTATCATGTATAAAACAGGGTTCCTACAAGCTCTGGAAATCATGGAAAACCTGGAAAATCACAAAAAAAAGTTCCATGCATGGAAAAATCATGAAATTTTTGTTTCTGACAGCTAGTTTTCTGGCTTCTGGGGGTTTCAAGTTTTAATTATTTCGAAAAGCAGCATGCTTATTTAAATATATTACTGTTGCTGAATTCAACATTTATGCTCAGAGTGGTGAAGATGCTGCTAAAAGGGGAGGTTTGAGGCCATGCATAAAATAGTCATGGAAATTATATTGTTGGTCATGGAAAATCATGGAAAAATCATGGAATTGTGTTTTTGAATTTCTGTGGGAATCCTGATAAAAGCTATCCTGTTAGACAAATAGAATTATATCATATTAAGTAGTAATTTTTCAGTGGAATATTTAAAATTGATAGTAGTCTGACATGGATTATTAAGCATGCAGACTGGTTTATTTTATTGTATTTGTGAATATCTAGATGCATGGTTCGTACAGGCTTGAAAAGTACTTGGATATTTAGAAGGCTTTCTTGAAAAGTCCTTGAAAATTAAATATCCCTGATAAGTACTTGAAAATCATGCAAAGGCCTTGAAAAGTCCTTGAATTATTCTATTTTCTGTAGGAATTACCACTGTTGATAGAGATCTTAATCAGAAAAAACTGTTGATCCCTTATTTGATGCACCAGATGCTGCACCAAATAAAGGCACAACAATTTTATAGTAATTTTTAGGACCTACAGCCTTAATGCAGTTCCATATATAGGATAATCTTTAAAAGTCCTTGAATTATACTCAAACTTGCCTGTATGAACCCTAAGATGTGTGTAGCTTCAGGGAGCTATTAATAGCAATAGCTTTGTTTTTCTTTATTAACTATTTTGTTTCATTTCCTGCATTATTTGTTAAAAGTGTCTATTCTCCCGACAGAAGAGTGACCAATCGAATATTGGGTATAGCTTGACAGCTGGCCCTAAGGTTATAAAACTTTTTTCTTGCTAAATTCGACTGAGCATGAAATTTCCACTGCTTATAAAAATTAAAATGCTGAAAATGAGTCATATTTCTTGCTTTAAAACTCTCACTGATAGATATTGTATTTATCCTGCTATATCTAACTAGTCAGAAGCCAAACATGCTACAGACTGAGCCACTGGGGTACCCTTAACAGCTCAGGTGTCAGCTGAACTCAATCTACACTATTTTCAAAAAAAGATTTTTTAGCTAGATGTTTTCTCATGCATAACTATTTGTTGGGTGCCAAGGAAGTTGTTTGAAAAAAATCCTTCCAAGTGACCTGTTAAGTGTTAATGCAATGAAACAAACTTCTATGATTGTTATTCTTGCATTTCAACTGATTCGAACCAAAATCTCGGCTTAAAGAAATATGCACACTTTTTGCAAGAATATGCTGCAGGCACCTAGATAAGAGTGCATAATTATTTTTTTTCTTTTTATTTCTCAACCAAAACATATGTTTTGAGTACTGAAAAGAAGTGTCCAATGAGATCCAAAATATGTTAAAATTGGTGGATAAGAAAATATACACAATTTTTTATGCTCAAAAATTTTGTTTATTTGACCTATGTGTTATATTTTAACAAATCCAGAGAAAACCTCTTCAGGGAATGCAAACGAGTAAACTCAAACAAGCCTGCCCAACTACAGTGACTAGTTAGAATTATGATGAAAACCAGTATTTAGCAGCTTTAGATAAACTATCTACACAACGAATAACCAAAGTGTTTATCGGACTTAAACAGCATGGATGTGCAGGCTGGTCTGCATCTTGGTTTTTCACATACCACAGTAACAGGTTCTTCCTCGACGTGGCTAGTAAAGTGGGCTGAGTTGGCATTGTACACTGAACCGAAGTTCTAAGTGGCCACCTCTTTGACAAAGCTGTGATAGTGGCTCTCTTCATGTAAACGTAGAAGAGATGGAGAGTTCAATTGTCACAAAACTTTTGATTCTTTTTCATCTTATATCACAGCTGTTATTAACAGCTTCAAACTAATTAAAATATAAATGGATAACGTATCTGAGCAATATTTTATATCACACTAAAAGTGTGACTTTGAAATGAGGGTACCTTTTCTCGGACTTTGTCTGTGCATTTTGAAATGAGATAATTTGCAGAGTCTCCACAAAGCCTTGGATTTTTTCATATAATTAAAATTTTGTAAGAGCGATTTTTATTTTCTGAACAGGTGCAAAAAATGTAAGGTGGCCACTTATAACATCGTTTCATTGTATATGTATGCTATAATTACAAGTTCAGATAAACTAAAATTTTGAGAGTAAAATTGTAAATATTTTCTTATAGATCAGTTTTAACATGTTTTGGATGCTCAAATGAGATGGTTCTTATGAGTACCCACAACAATATGTTTTGGTTGAGAAATACCAAAAACATTAAATTTTTTACACACTCTTAACTGAAGGCCTCCACCATGAGTTCAAAGAAACTATCCTAACTGGATATCTCCTGTCATATAATGGCTTTTATCTTTTATCTTTATTTACATAACAAGATACTGCACGTACAAACCAAAACATAGGACTTCCATGCTTATTGTATTCTGTGAGCAGCCAAGGCTCAGACAAACCTGTACATCTACATGGTCTTGCCAGACCTTCCCTGCTAATTACACAGCCTAAAAAATATAGGTGAATGCTCAGATAAAGATATAGACCTCTACTCCCACTAGATAGCTGTGCCTACATGTTTAGAAAGTGACTTAATGCTTAAAAGTTATACAATAATTAACAATTTGTCATGGGCTGGCACTATTATAAGCATTTGAGCATTAAGCTTATCTTACAGCCTTTTCCTTTCTCCCCACTTTTTTATAATTAAACCGGGACAGGAGATTTCCAACA
The DNA here is from genome assembly GCA_964019695.1 of Loripinus fragilis. Lineage (NCBI taxonomy): Eukaryota > Metazoa > Mollusca > Bivalvia > Lucinida > Lucinidae > Loripinus > Loripinus fragilis. The sequence goes on from OZ026518.1 coordinate 78,576,890, forward strand.
ATGTGGTATGTGCGACCATCAAAGCCTCAGATCAGCCTGCACTTATGCGCAGTCTGATCAGAGCCTTTGCTAGTCGCTTGAATATTCTATGAGTGTTAAGCTACTGACTGAACATCATTTGGAGTTTCTAAGCTTAAAAGTAGGCTGCACAGGCTCGTCTGAGTCTTCACATATCAAAATACCACATTGTTGGAAAACACATGTCACGGCTCAATTTAAGCTGAATGAATATGTTAACAAGTAGACCAGTAGCAGTCATTGTTGTAAATGTGAATGAAAATAGCTTAAAAGAGGATTGTATAAAATATATGCAAATAAATGGCCAGAAATATGTATATGTTTGAAAACCAGGTTTGAGGGAAGAAATTCTTAGACTGATAGAAGATAGGGATCATAGATGTTTTTAGCTCACCTGAGCCGAAGGCTTATGGATGAACTAATAGTATACCAGTGACTCTGGCATCTGTCCGGCGTCTGTCTGGCAACATTTTCAATCATCTTCTCCTCTGAAACCACTGGTCCAATTATACTCAAATTTCATATGGAGACTCCTTAGGATGCAGGAACGAAAGTTTGTTCAAATGGTCCTGGTCACATGACCAAGATGGCCAACACTACCATATATGGTAAAACACTTTAAAAATCTTCTTTTCCAGAACCAGAAGGCCAATGACCTTGGGACTTGGTATGTAGCATTGGGGATGTGGGGCCTACCAAGTTTGTTCAACTGATGATCCAAGGTTGACCTAGACCTACTTAACGACAAGGTCAAATTTGCTTCCTAATGCATTTTAATGGGAAAATGTTTGAAAAAATGATTTTTTGAAAACTGTTGATGCCAAAGTCATCATTATCACTTGATGAAACATCAACTATAAATAAGATCCAAAGATCAAGGTTGACCTTTGATCTTTCAGAAACCATTAAGCCAATTGAACTCAAATTTCAGGTGAAGACTCCTTATCATAAGTTAGTCAAAATTTATACAAATTGTTTTGGTCATATGACCAAGATGTGGTTCAAGAGTTATGAACATTTCCACTAACTGGTAACAGATGGACGGACATAGTGATTATAGTGCAGCAATAACATGTACATCCAGCAAAGACTCAGATCAGCATGAGTGTCTGTCAGATTGATCAGCATTATTCTGTCTACAAGAAGTACTCCTCATTGAGTGCAAGGCAAAGATGTGATAACTACCAAAATTATGTGTGCTAGATAATTGCTTGTTTGTGCAATGTCTTATAAGGGAAACCAGAGTTTTTAGCAAAAATGTACAAGATAGTTGAAGTGTGGAGCTGATCAGTTTTTTTGTCAATTGACATCATTTTAACCCTTAAAGCACCAAGAAAAAAATGCATCGGAAAATGCCGTCTGCTGAAGTCGTCTGCTGCAAATAATTGTCTAACTTTACTGATGAATTAAGTATAGAAGCAAACAGTGTGGACCCAGAACAGACTGCTCCTATAGGAGCAGTCTGATCTGGGTCCACACTGATTGCCATAGAGGCTTCTTAAACATTTCAGCAGACGAGAAAAGCAGACGACTTTTGATGTGATTGGCTCATTAAGGGTTAAAAGTGTCTGTTTGAATTGAAATATTAAGATTGAACTCATCTCTTAAATGTATGGATGTGAAAGTGTTTGTGTTTAACGTCCAACCAACAGCTAAGGTCATATGGAGACAGGGCCATGGCTAAGAATTTCATCCAACAGACTTGAAGAGCTGAGGATCAAAATGTATGGATGTATCTTGACTGAATTTTGCATAGAAAAGTGCCAAAATTGACTATGATTTGTTTGTCTGCAGACTCAAGGTGTAGTTTTGATGAGGATATATCTGTGTTCAACAGGGCAAGGGTTAACAGAAAGTCATTTTTTCTATTTGAAGAAATTTTGGCGCACCTCTGGTTTACCGGGCGCAGTTTATGACGTTGACCAAATATTAATGTTCTGCTTGATTAATGATGGGGGCTCACCTCCACACCCCTGTGCTTCCTTTTCATGAAAGGATTATTTAAGCATTTGTAGGCCATGCTGTTTCGATCATTCTCAACTCAAATATGGCTACAAGCCCTAAACAACGAATAGAATAGAATGTGCCCGGTAAACCAGAGACGACATGTAATTTTCAAGGAGGATTCTTTTATATCTCTCCACAGCTGAAGAGTTCAGGGACAGGAAATTTTCCATGGTAAACTTGCGGAAAGTGTCCGAGTCTCACAAGACTTTGGACCGTCGACAGTCTCTACAACAATCTGCCTTCCACAACATTTTACAGGCTACAAAGAGGGTTATGTCACCACCCCCTGAATCTGTCAAGGTAAAGTAAAACTTTAATGGTTCAAACATTGACGGCTTGTTTACCTTCGTTCATTCTAACTCCTTGAGTCCCTAGAAAATTATCACCATTGCTCCAGAAATCTATATATTTATGATGGTTCATGCTGCTTTTTCTTATTTCCTCTTAAAAAAGTATATTGTGTGTCATCATTAGGATTGTCTCATTGATCTGGATCTACACTGTTTTAAAAAGTGTATAGAATTTTGAAAACAAAAAACTCAATGCCCTTATATGGTTGAAAGAGCTACATGCATTAATGGGCTATTATGGCCCTCTCTTAGCCCCAAAATAAAAGTTGCTTTTCTCAAGTTTCTGCTGATTGGTTTATTAGAAAAATAACCCAAGTGTAAAAGTCTGACATTTATAAAGAAAATACAGTTGTATATTAGCAGAAAAATGGCCAACAAAATAGGCTAAAATATAGCAAATGTCTGGACAAAATTTGAGGCTTCAGAAGACTGTATTTTTTTTATAAAGAATTGGTTATCAGCACAACTAAATACAAAAAAAAACTTTTAAGTACAGCTCTTGCTAAGGACCATGCAAATGGCAATATAAATATTGGTAACAGAAATGGTAAATTTGTGCCCCAATGGGTGGCATGTGTCCCATTGGGTGGCACCTGTGAACAAATACTGACTGATACTATATGTCTTAGTTTAGATGTGCTACATGGTTATTCTTATCATGTTAAAAAAATATTTGGTACTTGCTTGTGCTCTATGTTAATTTCTTTTTCAAAAGTCTCAAAATTGTTCCAAAATAGCCACTTTCTTATTTTCAGCCTATTTCAGTGGCCATTTTTGCTACCGTAGCAACCATAAAAGTCAAATTCTAGACATTTACACTCCGACTATTGTTCTAAAAAAAGAAATTGGTGAAAAGTAACTTTTATTTTAGTCTCATATGGGGGTCAAAATAGTACCTTAATGCAAGGTAGCTCTTGGTATACCAATTTAGCGAGAAAATGTAGCATTTGAAGTATTAAATAATAAATGTACCTGTTTTTCAGAAATCATTTGATATTCCAAGTCCAGGCCAGGGATCTCCCCAGCAAGCAATGTCACCTGACAAGAGCTTTGGCAGCCCCAAAATGGATCCCATTAGGATTCTGTCAAAGTATGAGGTTGGGGAGAAGGGAACCTTACATAGGATGTATGCTGAAGTCATGGAGCAGTGGTTCCTGTACTGTCATACCCTTGGTAAGTATGAGGTTGGGGAGAAGGGAACCTTACACAGGATGTATGCTGAAGTCATGGAGCAGTGGTTCCTGTACTGTCATACCCTTGGTAAGTATGAGGTTGGGGAGAAGGGAACCTTACACAGGATGTATGCTGAAGTCATGGAGCAGTGGTTCCTGTACTGTCATACCCTTGGTAAGTATGAGGTCGAGGAGAAGGGAACCTTACACAGGATGTATGCTGAAGTCATGGAGCAGTGGTTCCTGTATTGTCATACCCTTGGTAAGTATGAGGTCGAGGAGAAGGGAACCTTACACAGGATGTATGCTGAAGTCATGGAGCAGTGGTTCCTGTACTGTCCTACCCTTGGTAAGTATGAGGTCGGGGAGAAGGGAACCTTACACAGGATGTATGCTGAAGTCATGGAGCAGTGGTTCCTGTACTGTCATACCCTTGGTAAGTATGAGGTCCGGAAGAAGGGAACCTTAAAAAGGATGTATGCTGAAGTCATGGAGCAGTGGTTCCTGTACTGTCATACCCTTGGTAACTATGAGGTCGGGGAGAAGGTAACCTTACATAGGATCTATGCTGAAGTTATGGAGCAGTGGTTCCTGTACTGTCATACCCTTGGTAAGTATGAGGTCGGGGAGAAGGGAACCTTACACAGGATGTATGCTGAGGTCAGGGAGCAGTGGTTCCTGTACTGTCCTACCCTTGGTAAGTATGAGGTCGGGGAGAAGGGAACCATACACAGGATCTATGCTGAAGTCATGGAGCAGTGGTTCCATTACTGTCATACCCTTGGTAAGTATGAGGTCCGGTCGAAGGGAACCTTACACAGGATGTATGCTGAAGTCATGGAGCAGTGGTTCCTGTACTGTCATACCCTTGGTTAGTATGAGGTTGGGGAGAAGGGAACCATACACAGGATGTATGCTGAAGTCATGGAGCAGTGGTTCCTGTACTGTCATACCCTTGGTAAGTATGAGGTCGAGGAGAAGGGAACCATACACAGGATGTATGCTGAGGTCATGGATTAGTGGTTCCTATACTGTCATACCCTTGGTAAGTATGAGGTCGAGGAGAAGGGAACAATACACAGGATGTATGCTGAGGTCATGGAGCAGTGGTTCCTGTACTGTCATACCCTTGGTAAGTATGAGGTTTGGGAGAAGGGAACCATACAATGGATCTATGCTGAAGTCATGTAGCAGTGGTTCCTGTACTGTCATACCCTTGGTAAGTATGAGGTTGGGGAGAAGGGAACCATACGCAGAATGTATGCTGAAGTCATGGAGGAGTGGTTCCTGTACTGTCATACCCTTGGTAAGTATGAGGTCTGGAAGAGGGGAACCTTACAAAGGATATATGCTGAAGTCATGGAGCAGTGGTTCCTGTACTGTCATACCCTTGGTAAGTATGAGGTCCGGGAGAAGGGAACCATACACAGGGTCTATGCTGAGGTCATTGAGTAGTGGTTTCTGTATTGTCATACCCTTGGTAAGTATGAGGTCAGGGAGAAGGGAACCTTACACAGGATGTATGCTGAAGTCATGGAGCAGTGGTTCCTGTACTGTCATACCCTTGGTAAGTATGAGGTCGAGGAGAAGGGAACCATACACAGGATGTATGCTGAGGTCATGGAGCAGTGGTTTCTATACTATCTGCCCTTGGTAAGTATGAGGTCGGGGGGAAGGGAACCATACATAGGATCTATGCTGAGGTCATGGAGCAGTGATTCCTGTACTGTCATATCCTTGATAAGTATGAGGTCCAGGAGAAGGGAACCTTACACAGGATGTATGCTGAAGTCATGCAGCAGTGGTTCCTGTACTGTCATACCCTTGGTAAGTATGAGGTCGAGGAGAAGGGAACCTTACACAGGATGTATGCTGAAGTCATGGAGCAGTGGTTCTTGTATTGTCATACCCTTGGTAAGTATGAGGTCCGGAAGAAGGGAACCTTACACAGGATGTATGCTGAAGTCATGGAGCAGTGGTTCCTGTACTGTCATACCCTTGGTTAGTATGAGGTTGGGGAGAAGGGAACCATACACAGGATGTATGCTGAAGTCATGGAGCAGTGGTTCCTGTACTGTCATACCCTTGGTAAGTATGAGGTCGAGGAGAAGGGAACCATACACAGGATGTATGCTGAGGTCATGGAGCAGTGGTTCCTGTACTGTCATACCCTTGGTAAGTATGAGGTCGGGGAGAAGGGAACCTTACACAGGATGTATGCTGAAGTCATGGAGCAGTGGTTCCTGTACTGTCATACCCTTGGTTAGTATGAGGTTGGGGAGAAGGGAACCATACACAGGATGTATGCTGAAGTCATGGAGCAGTGGTTCCTGTACTGTCATACCCTTGGTAAGTATGAGGTCGAGGAGAAGGGAACCATACACAGGATGTATGCTGAGGTCATGGAGCAGTGGTTCCTATACTGTCATACCCTTGGTAAGTATGAGGTTGAGGAGAAGGGAACCATACACAGGATGTATGCTGAGGTCATGGAGCAGTGGTTCCTGTACTGTCATACCCTTGGTAAGTATGAGGTTGGGGAGAAGGGAACCATACAATGGATCTATGCTGAAGTCATGGAGCAGTGGTTCCTGTACTGTCATACCCTTGGTAAGTATGAGGTAGGGGAGACAGGATGTATGCTGAGGTCATGGAGCAGTGGTTCCTATACTGTCATACCCTTGGTAAGTATGAGGTTGAGGAGAAGGGACCCATACACAGGATGTATGCTGAGGTCATGGAGCAGTGGTTCCTGTACTGTCATACCCTTGGTAAGTATGAGGTTGGGGAGAAGGGAACCATACAATGGATCTATGCTGAAGTCATGGAGCAGTGGTTCCTGTACTGTCATACCCTTGGTAAGTATGAGGTTAGGGAGAAGGGAACCATACAATGGATCTATGCTGAAGTCATGGAGCAGTGGTTCCTGTACTGTCATACCCTTGGTAAGTATGAGGTTGGGGAGACAGGATCTATGCTGAAGTCATGGAGCAGTGGTTCCTGTACTGTCATACCCTTGGTAAGTATGAGGTCGGGGAGAAGGGAACCTTACACAGGATGTATGCTGAAGTCATGGAGCAGTGGTTCCTGTACTTTCATACCCTTGGTAAGTATGAGGTCGAGGAGAAGGGAACCTTACACAGGATGTATGCTGAAGTCATGGAGCAGTGGTTCCTGTACTGTCATACTCTTGGAAAGTATGAGGTCGGGGAGAAGGGAACGGTACACATGATGTATGCTGAAGTCATTGAGCAGTGGTTCCTGTACTGTCATACCCTTGGTAAGTAGGGGGTTGGGGAGAAGGGAACCTTACATAGGTGTATGCTGAAGTCATGCAGCAGTGGTTCCTGTACTGTCGTACCCTTGGTAAGTATGAGGTTGGGGAGAAGGGAACCATACACAGAATGTATGCTGAAGTCATGGAGCAGTGGTTCCTGTACTGTCTTACCCTTGGTAAGTATGAGGTTGGGGAGAAGGGAACCTTACACAGGATGTATGCTGAAGTCATGCAGCAGTGGTTCCTGTACTGTCATACCCTTGGTAAGTATGAGGTTTGTGAGAAGGGAACCATACACAGAATGTATGCTGAAGTCATGGAGCAGTGGTTCCTGTACTGTCATACCCTTGGTAAGTATGAGGTTGGGGAGAAGGGAACCTTACACATGATGTATGCTGAGGTCATGGAGCAGTGGTTCCTGTACTGTCATAACCTTGGTAAGTAGGGGGTTGGGGAGAAGGGAACCTTACATAGGATGTATGCTGAAGTCATGCAGCAGTGGTTCCTGTACTGTCATACCCTTGGTAAGTATGAGGATGGGGAGAAGGGAACCATACACAGAATGTATGCTGAAGTCATGGAGCAGTGGTTCCTGTACTGTCATACCCTTGGTTAGTATGAGGTCGAGGAGAAGGGAACCATACACAGGATGTATGCTGAGGTCATGGAGCAGTGGTTCCTATACTGTTTGCCCCTGGTAAGTATGAGGTCGGGGAGAAGGGAACCATACATAGGATCTATGCTGAGGTCATGGAGCAGTGATTCCTGTACTGTCATATCCTTGGTAAGTATGAGGTAGAGGAGAAGGGAACCTTACACAGGATGTATGCTGAAGTCATGCAGCAGTGGTTCCTGTACTGTCATACCCTTGGTAAGTATGAGGTCGAGGAGAAGGGGAACCATACTCAGGATGTATGCTGAAGTCATGGAGCAGTGGTTCCTGTACTGTCATACCCTTGGTAAGTAGGTGGTCGGGGAGAAGGGAACCATACACAGGATGTATGCTGAAGTTATGGAGCAGTGGTTCCTGTACTGTCATACTCTTGGTAAGTACAACACTGGAGCATTCTGCAATACATTTGACCTGCATTAAGCGATAATTAGTCTTGAGAACCATTTTTGGATCTTTTTGAGAGTGGCCATTTTACACAGGTTTTACTGTATTCTAAAGATTTGGGCCTCAATCTTTCTTAATAGTTAGTGTAAATAGAGTTGAAGAATAAAAAATATTCTTTAATTAAACAAACATTAATTTTTCATGCTGATAGGATGTTTAAAGCTTGATGAAATGGCAAATAGTGTACACCCTGGTTAGACAGCTCGTAGGGAGCTGTCTAATCTGGGTTTATACTGTTTGCCCAACCCTACCTGTCTGTATAATGTAGTTTATCATATGACGTCGCTTCTGGGAGTGAAATAACCCCATGCAATAAAATTGATAAACTACTAGTGGTTTACAGATTTACGGGAAATGTTATGACGTCCATAACAACGTTGCGTACATAATGACACAATTGTAATCTTTTTACCCCAGAAATGAGATTTCAAAATAATTTGAATGTCATATGATAAATAGAGTCTAACATTCATGCTCTTGTATTATTGAATTTATTAAACTTGTTGTGAAAAAGAGATAATATGCGAGGCTTGCCGCTTTTCCTCAACTTGTTTAATAAATTCAATAAAACATGAGCACTCATGTAAGATCCTCTATGTAAAACAGATATGGAAACATTCTAATGCACTTGCTTTTGTAAGGCGACGTCTGATTGGATAATCTCAAAAATTTGTGACAGTATATCCTGCGATATACTGTCCAAAATAGTTTGACGTCATTAATTACGTCACATACCGGTATTCTTGAATGATGCATGGCTTTATGCAGCTTGCAACGCTTCAATCTGAGAGGAAACTGCAGAAGTGCATTAGAATACGGATAACCATATTCAAAATTTTCATTTGGGGAGGTATATCGTTGGATATACGGTTGGAAATCACGTTTTAGGGCTCTCCTCACGCGTCGCTGTAAAACTAAATTTCCGACCGTATATCAGACGATATACCTCACCAAATAAAAATTTTAAATACAGTATCCCCTAATTCTATAACTTTCATGTTACAGAAATGCCAGCAGTGAGTAAGCTGCACCTGTCCTTGAAGTCCAGATTCTCCATAGACTATGTTCTACATGAGTTCCAGAATATTGTTGTCAATGTGAGTCAGCAAACCACAACCAAGGTCTTCAAACTACTGCCGGAGGACGAAGTTGATACAGGCCCCACAATAGGGGTCATTTACAATCCGTTGAGAGCCCCACTGGAGGTAAAAAGATACAGTAGCTCCTGTGTAAAACGGCCACTCAAAAATAGACAAAACAAGATCTTAATGACAAATGGTAGCTTAATGATGGTTGAAAGTATAGCAGAATGCTCCCCTTGGAGCATTCTGCAATACTTTTGACCTGCATAAAGCGATAATTGGTCTTGAAAACCAATTTTCGTTTTTTTTTAGAGTGGCCGTTTTACACAGTTTTAACTGTACTGTCAAATAGGGATCATTTACAATTCTTTGAGAGCCCCACTAGAGGTAAAAAGATACTGTCATGGCTGAAAGTTTTCAGGAGTATTCCTGTATTCAGGATTTTATGGCTGACTTTCCACAGAAAGTCAGCCTCAAAATGCTGAATTCGAGAAATTTGAATAGCTTCTCTGATTTATTTTCAGTTCATCTTTGATATACGTGATAAGTTGCTTACAGTCGCTTCATACCTTAAAGGGATCACAATAAATTAACAATGCTTGGCATGTTTATTAGATGCACTTACGATGCTTTTTTAACAACTGGATGTAACAGCTTATAGAATATTGCCACTGCTAGATAATGTCAGAAATATGTTAAAACGGACATTAGACAAAATCTATGAGGGGAAAAGACAGCTATTAATGATCCACTAAGAAAAACAGACACCGTGGGACTGTCTCCCGAAAAAAAAGGAGCCACGTTAGACCCGGGTTTTACCCATCTTTGCGCTGTAAAGGACAGTTTTCAAAAGGCGTTCAAGTGTAACTGTTTTCAAGATTCATGCTAGTTTATCCAGCTGAGTAAGCGTATTGGAGTATAGCATGGTATGGTTGCATACCCAAAATTCATGTTTTTCTCATATGAAGCCTGTAATATAGCTTTACTTACTACAGCCAAGCTTTCAAGATTTTAACTAGTCCTTGTAGCTGAGACAGTGCACTAATTAGGCAAAATATGATTTATCTCCTATCAAATGCTCAAAGAACCATCCTTTTGATAATGATTTTAATTTTTTGGATATTTTTGTTACAGTCAGTGAGACGTAGGTCGGAGACCTCCTTGGATTCCTGTCACAGAATGCCGTTGAGCCCTGGAGAAGATCGTAACTTCATTGCTGTGGGACGTAATTTGAAGCAGTGGTATTCTTTCATACATCATGGTGGGGATGAGGAGTTTGCTGCAGAACAATCAAGTACCCCACCTAAAGGTAAACATAGGTCAAGAAAAAAATATATTTTAGTGTAGAATTGTGAATATTTTCTTATCCATCAGTTTTGACATAAGTTTTGGGTGCTCAAAAGAACCGCCTCGTTGAGACGGTTCTTTTGAGTACCCACAGCATATGTTTTGGTTGAGAAATAAAAAAAATCAAATTTTGATCATACACTTTTTATCTAGGGGCTTGGGTTAGATAAACCTTTATCATATTTTAAAACATTCATGTGCAATGAATCTTGAATGGCTTGATAACCTTTGGGACCATGAAATATTGATCAAGCACTGAGAGTTAATTATGGCACCAGTCTGAAAGCATAATGACAATATTTTGGTCTTCTACATAAAAGGTATGTTGTATGAGGAAATTCAGGTGAAGCACCTCTAAAATAAAAATAATGGCAACAGTGTATTCAGAACAAAAATCACGAGATCTCTGCCAGAATTATAATAAAAAGTATATATTTTTTTACAAAACACACTTTGTTCCATGAATAGAATCAGAATATTGCAAATATCTGACAGTTCTTTCTCCCACCTTTGCCCATGTAAGATAGGCTGTCAGCTC